>OY540803.1:7069408-8558068 GCA_961205885.1 Ptychoptera albimana
AAGAAAAATGAAGATGAAGATGTAGAAAAATTAGATAGAACCAAAAAGTAACATCTATATATGTTCCATGTCACATCAACAAGAGTATTAAATTGAGTACTTTAAAGATGAAAAATTCTACAGAGACAAATAAAAATATTGTTCGGTAAATAAATTACAAAATGTTTTTTGATGTATAAAAATAATGGTCATTTGGGAATTTAACGATACTTTGTTGTGTTTTTTTTTTTATTTTTTTATTGTTCAACGAAAAATACGCTTGGGGCAAACTTTCTAAAATTCAGAAATAAATTCTTTTAAATAAAACTAATCAAATACATTTTTTTTTTATTCCAAGCATAATAAATGTTATTGACTGACATAAATTGGGCTCATAATAAATGCAATTTTGCTGGGTGTTAACTCATGAGTTTCATGTTTATTAATTTGAGAAAAAAATTTTTTTGAAAGATTCACCCAATCAATTAAATCTTTTTAAAGCATTTTAATTCTGTTACTGCAGGCTTTGGCTATACTATTCCTACTTTATTTTAATACTACGGGTATAATACATACATAATATATTAGTTATATACATGTTATGTATTCACAATCATAAGGTAGTATTAAAGCTTTTGCTATAAATAAATCATTGCAAACTGGAAAAACTAAAATAAATCTCATTAACAATATTTTCTATAAAATAAAAAATTTCTTACTAAAATATTGATTTGCTTTAATGTTATATCCAAGCCATAAGATATATATATTTATATATATATATAGATGAGATGATAGCAACTTTTATGGCATATGTTTTTATAACACATATGTTCTTAATGTTTTACACAAATAATATTATATTATTTTACATAACGATTCCTTTTATGAATTTGTAAGATTTTTTCGTTTTTTTTTTTTTTTCCTGTTCTATTTGTTTTTCTTTTTTATTTCGACATCTGTTTGCTATCTTTAATGATAAAATAAATTGCATTGTTTTCTCTAGCAGTAAGGTCCAATATTTATAGATAATGTACGTTTTTTTTTCTTTTTTTTCTTTTCGTTTTTATCTTAACGTTAAATAAATAAAATAAGAAAAAAATGTGTAATAAACTTGTGGCAAGTAATAAGTTTTATTGACATTTTATTCACGTAGAAACAATTTAAATTAATTCATAATAAAATGAGGCTTCATTTACTAAAACTGTTTTTCTGATTTTGAGTTTGTTTGTTTGTTTTTTTTTACTTCTGGTGTATAAAAAATCATAATTATCTCCAGCAAAACATTTAAAACATCATGTGGTTTTAATTTATCTTCATTTTACAAGAATTTTCGGTATTTTTTTTTTTTTTTTTTGGCTTTCTTATTTATCAAAACATGTACATTGGTAATCCATGATATAACGTGACAAAAATAGTGAAAAAGCCTTACTTAAATATATTGTATGACCCATGACAGTATGACCTATAATTCCATGTCAAAAGTTAGGTTTTGAATTTAAAATACTTTTTTCTGGATAAGCGCCAAATAGTTCATAGAAAAGTTTAAGACCACCCACCTACCTTAGTATTTTATTTTATTTTTCTAAACCAAAAAAAAAATCGAACAAATTTATTTTTACACGTTTTGAAAACTATTTTTCGTCATTATACAACGTCAACATGATTTGCCGTTTATATATTTGATAAAAAATTTGACAAAATTTTTTTTTTAGGATGGTTACGAGGTTGGTTATTTAAAATTAGAGACTAAATAAAAAGTTTTTTTTCTTTTTAATTAAAATTCTTGTTAGTAATAAAAATTAAACTTTAAATAAACATGGTGATAGAGTTAACGAAAAACTATTTTTAGGAACCGTATGCTAGGCCACAAATCGAAATAATAATGAATTCGGTCGGTTTTTTTTTTGTTACAACGATTTAAAAGGATATTAAGATGCATTGAGAATCGCATCCATTTCTATAAAAGGTACAAAATTAATTTAAAATAGAAAACTAAATTAGTTTTATAAAGTTTGAAATCATTATCAGAATTATCTAATCAGTAAAAACGTTTAGTAGTTCCGACAGGTATTCATTATTATTATGTGCTGGAATAACGTTATTGTAACGTTATTGTGTTGCGTTAAGTGTGAGCCACAATTATTTTAGCGTAACACAAACGATACACATTTTAACGTGATCCAAATATCCGTTACGTGTTTTTTTATTTATTTATTTATTTTTTACAGATACCCCTTAAAGCTAGCAACAAAGTTTATCCAATATGCATAATTATTATAGGGAAGTGAAATTTTATTTAATTTTTTTTTTTTTTTATTTCACAAAGCTTTCCATTGGCAATACTGAATGTTTTTTAACGGGAAAACTTGGCTGGAACCGTTCCGTAATGGAAAATATATCTCGTTAAAGGTAACCGAAATTTAATCCCATTTCAAGTAACGTTACTACATTTTTCCGTGATTCTAGCCAATATTTATCACGATAATTACACACAGTGCCAACTAAAAATCATGAATTAATCATAAATTTATTTAATTAATTAATACAGTCAATGTACTTTATTGTGTGCATATTGTTTATAAAGTAGTAAAACATTTATTTTTTGTGTGTTTTGTAAAAGATAAATCAATATCAAAGCATAACAAAGCATAAGTGAATTTAATTCGATTACTTTCTAAATTTGTTGCAAACGTAAAGCTTTATGAATACTTGAATTGATGTACGCTAAACAAATCAATATTTGGCTTAATTGTTTTTCGTTTGAATTTCGGGTCTTCTCTGAATGAAATGAAAAGAAACTTCGTTAAAGAATACAAGTCAACGATTACAAACTTCATTAAATAACTGTTAAACGGACAATGGAATAATTCTAATCATTCTTCTAGATTTACTATTCCTATAATTGCCTATTTTTATTATTATTGTTAATTATTTTTCTTATATTACATCAACATTGGTAATTAATTGTTTTATTATTATTATTCCATCATACAGATATTGATGTATTTGCTATAGAAATCAAAAACATTTTTCTACATTTATTGCATTAAAAAAATAAATTAGTTTTATGTGTAGAAATAACCCTTTTCGTTTAATAAATACGATAAATTGATTTCGCTGTGAATATAGAGAAAAAAGAAACTAATAATCGTGTTGTAATTGTGAAATTTTAATGTTTTTTTCATGTGATAATGATTAAAAAATGTTTTTATAATTATCAAGACTAGTAACCTTTCTTGTTACAATTTTTTAAACAAAGTTTAAACAGTCATTTGTACAGATTTTGTTAATTAAAAATCGTTTAAATTTATCCAAAATAGAAAATGATTAACTTTTAAAAACATAAAAATATCTGAATCGAATACATTTCAAGTAATACGTAACGAAAGCAGAAGGGTAGCGTGACAAAATGATATAAATAATCCACTTTCTCTCTCTCTGTATATTATTATTATTATTATTATTATTATTATTATCTATAACTTGTAAAGGCATACACAATACATTTTAGTTTTATATGCAATTAACACACATTAAACGGATATGTCAGTAACAATATAGTTTATAAATTACAAACAAAAAATTCAAAAAATTAAAGTCATTTAAAGAGACAGGATAATAAACTTTTGATTGTAAAATGCCATCCAGGTAATAATGCTACAAAGCTAATGTTATATTTTATTAAAAAGTTTATTTATTTTAATTTATAAAAATAAACTTATAATTGTTTAGTAATTGTTAAATTTTAAATTATTATAACATAAAAAAGCAAACAATTTATGTTGAATAAATAATAAATGTCATGTGCAAAAAAATGTTTGTCTTTTGTGCAACAAAAAAAAAAAACTAATTAACAAAAAATGTTTATATGGGATAGGTGATAATGTTTTGACAGATTAGGAAATTATAAATAATAATTCATGCTTTTAAAGTTTTGTACTAATTCGGTTCCCACAAAAACGATTTTATACGAATTTTAATTGTGAAATAAGTTTCTGTAAAATGAAACTTTAGGGATAGCTCAGAATTTTCTAGAGAACTATTGTGCTTTTAAGCATTTTTAATGTTTCTAAGTATGGTTCAACTATATTGTAGCACTATACAGGTGTTAATTAAAGACATTAATCCTTTAATTAAGGCATAAAATGTTGAAATTACTTCATTGGAAATAACTAAATAGCATGATATTGATAGTGATACTGTTTAAGAAAAGTTCAAGGATGATTATAATGTTTACCATTTTGATAATACCAACAGGTATGTTATCGATAGTGAATTTTCCTAGAAGACAATTAATTTCACACACTTTATTAGCATGGTGATTTGATTGCATACGATAGAATTGTCTACTACTAATCAAACATATTTGATTTCATATTCTGTGCATTAAAATAAAATGCATATTAGCCTGGCTTTTATCACATCAGACAACCAATGATGATGCATTGGAAAAACGCTATTTTTTTTATTAGAAAATCAAAAAAAAAAGTTAAGTTTTCTATAGTAATATTATGATTAATTTGTCCAGTCTGTACTCTACTGAATATATGATAAACCTTTGCATACTAAAACGATTAAATTTTGTTCATAAAAACATGAGACACGGTCCACTAAAACATGGTTTAGTTATCCAGATTCTACATTCTACCTTTTACACTACGTAAAAGCTACCTAGTTACGGAAGTTCTTAAAATTTTACTTTTTTTTTTTATTACTTTCAAATTACCAGATTGTATTGATGAAAGATGTTTGATCAAAGAAATCGATTAAAATGTCAATCTGTTTGCTTAAAACCTATTATTACGTTATAAATTGTTTTGAAATTAAGTTTTTAAGTAGCGATTGATTGATGTTGTAATTAATGTGAATTCAAAATAATTATTAAAGAGAATATACTAGTCTTATAAAGGACTTTAATTTAAATTAAATTTTGTTTAAAAAGATTCAATAATGAGATGTTTTAAAGATAAAAACAACACAATAGTTTTCAGTAAACAGTTTTAATACAAATCAATTTTCTTATATTCTGCTATAAAATGAAATGTAATGAAAGCTTAATGAATGATTGAATAAACCACAAAGATTGTGTCCAGTGATGAAATATTATTAGCTAAAAGAATAATAGTAGTTTTCCATCGAATACTTAATGGCATTCAATTTAAAATAAAAATAATAAATAACTATTTGACATTATTTTATTAGTTCGATTATTTCATATGAGCTATAACAAATATTATTGTCATTATTTATTTATATATATATATATATTGACGTCTTATATACTACTGTTTTAAATTATTTAACATAACTACAGATTGAAGCAAATCACGTAGCAATGTATTCAATGTCCAGTCAAAAAAAAAAACAGTTCAATCAATTTCAAACATAACTATATATAAGTGTCGTATAATTGATAAATCTTATTTTTATTATTATTAAAGTATTGAGATAGATTACTTTAATATAAAAATAACAAAATTTATAAAAATAATAATAATTTGTCTTATTCCAATTCTAAAATGATTTAAAAATAAAAAAAGAAAAAAATTTAACAATAAATCCAATACGATTGACAATAAAATCTTTATTTGATAATAATAATAATAATAAAGAAAAGAAAAGAGAAATAATTTATTGCTTACTGATTTTTTAAATGTTAAGAAAAAAGCTCTGAAATGAAATTTATCGGAATTTAATTAGTGCGAAGAAATTTGTTTAAAATTAAAATTTATTTGATTAGCGTCAGGGTTTTAGAAGTTGTATGGAGGGTGGAATCTGGAGCACTTAGCTTGCAGTCTGGCTTAGAAAGCAGTCAGGTGAGCTGGTAATTTTTAGGATATCTTCTAAAAGAATAACATTTTCTTTTTTAGATACATAGTCGTTTAACTAAAATTCCGGATATCACAGATATGCTTAGACACATTTAAACTGTTCAAAAGATACTGGAATAATTGGAAAACTTGCGAAACTCTGTTACATGTTACAAAAACTGGGAAAGTAGCACTCAGTTCTTCAGAAGACCACAAAGGTATCCACTGTATTGAAATGTACATTAATTCATTCACACCTCGATGAAAAGGATCGAATTTAACTCAACCCTTAGAAATCAACGTTTACTAATTCGTAAAATCCAATCATTTAAATTGACCAGGTATCTCAGGATTTTCTAAAACTCTGTTATAAAATATGAAAAAACAAAGAAACCAGAAATTAAAGAAATCAAAATATGATTTGTAGAAGATTTAGGATAATTAAAGATTCATTTCAGTTTTCTGTTAGAATATTCCAAGCCGCACTGTACCACAGTACAGCTCTATCTAAATGATAGAAATAATGTTTTAAAAAAAAAAAAAAACGAATATTCTCCTATGTTAAATCAAAATTCTTGAACAGAAAAATTGAAATTCCAACTTATAATCCGCAAAACAAAAAACATTACTGAATGTAAATTGTGCATGTGGTGAACATGCATTACATTGGAAAACTAACTCCTAAACATAATTCAAAAACCAAATGGTTTTTTTTTTTTTTTTTTTTTGTCAATTCCGCTTCAGAAATGTTAAATTTTCGTTATAAAACAATATTTGTTTCTTTTTACCATTTATATAAATAATTAAATGTCAAAACGTAAAATGTGATGTAAAAGATATTTGATTTGTTTGCTTCTATTTTTTTTTTTTTTTGACAAAATAAATATTAATTCAAGAATTCTAATAACAAACAATTTTTTATTGTCATTTTCTTTACCTCAAACTATGAACAAAATATTTATCTTGTATATACGATCATGCATAAATAAAATAAAGAATAAACTTTGAAATTTTTATTACTTGTTATGTTATTATTAAAGTATATATTTATAATAGAAGTTGACTAGAAAAGATGAACTGAAAAATGGTGAAAAGTCTTTAGAAAACGTAGTTAAGTTGTTCAACGACAATTTTATTATCCTGACTTGTAGAAAATGTACATTTTCATGAAAATAATAACGAAATCATAAAAGAAGAAGAAAAAAAAAAAATTGAATGAATCGTTTAACGTGATAAAATCAAATGTGACGAAAAAGTTTCTCTACATAAAAGAGACTTTGCTTAGACAATTTTCATATTTTCTACAATAAAAACATAATAAAAAGAGAAGCAAAGAAGAAAAGTTAATTACTTTATACTAATATTAATAAAAAACAATATATTTTTTTTTATGATTTAAATTCCATATTGTATAAAGAATAATTGATTCAAAAAAAAAGTTTTTTGTACACAAATTTGTTAATAAAATGATTCGTTTCAATAGACAATTAAATTGTTGTAAAGAAAAGGAGAATAAATATCCACATAAAACGTATGTATTAAACTAAGCTAAGTTATCTTTTTGTTATAACATCAATCAGCAGTGATGTCATAGTAATTCGCTTTTAACGTTAACTTGTCAATTTTGAACAGCATATAGCTTTTATCCCAGTTTATGGAATGGGTGGATGCTTAAAAGTTTGTGTTGGTTAGGTTAGGTGAGGTTAGGTTTTAAAATGGAATACAAACGTTTTCAGGTGTTGACTTTATTAAGAACTATTGTAGGGTTGAGAAGAAGTGGGATATTGCACTTGTTTAAGGTTTCGTTACTTTGCCATCTGGATAATTATTTATTACTGTGTACAACTTCTAATAATTCTTAGATTACATTTTTAGACATATAACACTAAAAACTCTACTTGGATATTTGTCAAATAGGTTAAAAAGTAACAAAAAAGTTTTACATCTTTGTTTATTTGTAAATATCGCATTTTTTATTTTTTATTACGTAAACATGCAATATGATTTTTCATATACATACATATAGGTAATACACATAGGTAGAGCATATAACAAAACAATCACGTATCAAATATATAAAATCTTAAAAGAAGAGAAAAATAAGAAACATTTTTTTTTTTTTAAAAAGATAAAGGGTCTATTCCATATAAAATTTAATCAGGTTACTGATTGAAGGATGCTACCTAAAACTGTACAGTGTTTTTTTCTAACAGTTTTTGTAACATATATTATTCATTTTATTAACTTTTATATGTTTAGCACGTAATACTGGTTAACAAAAGTTTTAGGAGTAGTTAGTATGTTAGTAAGAACAACGAAAAAATATCATCTTATGACCTTTAACCAGGTATATTGATGTTGTGTTTTATCATCCAAATGATATAAAGAAAAAAAAAAACAATTTTTGTATTATTATTACAACAAAATAAGGAGCCGCGCTAAATACATGAATTTTTTGTTAGAATTTCAGTCATTGACTGTAGAGTAGGAACTGACTTAAATAAATACTTAAAACTGGACTATTTGAATTAAATTTTATTCGCTGTTATTTGTTTTTGTATTTATACTAATAATAATATTTCATAATAAATCATTTGGTACGCATTCTAATTTATTAATAGCTTCATTAAAAAAGAAATTTTTATTTTTTTTTTTACCTTTTTTTTTGCATTATCTAAATTTATCCGCCTTTCAAAATTTGATTAATTGATTAATTTATAATTTAATGAACAAATTACTCTATGCTGTATAGTATTTTCTTTATCTGCTTCTACGTCTTCAAGGTTCTTATACTTCGTAGCATATTTTCTATAAGCTAAGATAAATTAAATATGAGGGGATCGTTACTACGTTTATATAAAAATAGTCAGTATCCATATATTATAATTTATTAAGGCGAAATACAATGACAGCGTTATGATTTAGTAGCAGAAGGAATAATAACTTTATAATGTATTTATATATTTTTTTGCTACACTTAAGTAGATGAATTCCTATATAAACACTTGCTGGATGAAACTAAAGTAACTAATTAAAGAAATCCAATCAATAATTATATTTATTTTTGAATTATTGACATCATTAAATTATTATTTAGTCGGGGGTCTTGACTTATAATAACATTTCTAATCTTCAAGGATTTATTATCATTCCACTTTTCTAACGAATCCCCATCGAATTCTGTTTGATGCTGTTACTTCCACTATTCGATCACTTCAGATTTTTCAGGTTGCCCTTTCACGTTCTCGTTACCTTGATCTTTGCATTTTCTACTCAAATGCCCTTCTATTGTTGTTTTCCGGCTGCTGTCTAAGAGTGTGTTCCATATATAAATATCTTTAAGTTTTAATAACTTTTTAAAAATATTCCAACTTGGTCTACGCTGTGGACTCTAGGGCTTGCAATCAAAAATCATTTATTAATCACAACTGTTTCAGAACAGTAAATATGCTACTCAACATTTAGAATACTGATTAAAAATTTTAGTCCATCCGCACGTAGTTTCGATATCCCTGATAGCATAAATTACATTAAAATCGATATATTGTTATCAGATATTTATACGCTGAGTTTCAAAGCATTAAAAACAATATTAACATTTCACTTATGACATGGCATCTTTATATATTTCATAAATTCCTTTTAGTAAAAACTAAAATATCAATAATATTCTATAAATCTTAGGATATAGTAACTTAATATGCTTGTTCATGATTGGAATTGTAAGTGGATTTACGTTAAACATGTATTATGGGGGTCGTAGAGATTTTTTGGGGATTTTTATGGCATCTTATATTATTATTATTATTATTATAAAGGTTATTTAAACATAATTTAAGGGAGAAATTGTTTTTTTTTTTTTTTGGCATTTTAAATCAAACGCACTGCAATAATTTTATTGATTTTAATTATTTTATTGAGTTGAGTTTGATTTTGAATGACATGATGCAGTAGTTGAATAGAAGCTTTTTGGTTTTATCTGAATTATTTGATTTATTTATATTATTTGTAATGTTTACAACGGTTTTTCCTGAACATTATTGTAATACGATCTTTGCATCAAAGCTTGATGCAACGTATGAATATATCCCGTGGGGATCATTATTTATATTCGTTATAGAAAACTTGTTATAATTAGTAAAGAACAGTACATATTATTTACTTTAACAGATTAATATTTAAGCTTTATAAGCTCAAAGCTTGATGCAAAATATAAATATATTCTAGATCGAATCCTTCCGTGTTCATCAATTGATTATTAGTTATGTAAATCTCTTTTAAAAAATAAATAAAAACATATCAATGGGAAATAAAATTATATAGATTAAATCCGTAAATAATTTCACAGATCACACTTAAAATAATAATAATAAAAGTCTGCCCATAAAATAATAATGAGAATATAATTTATTATGATAAATAAATATGTAAACTTATTAAAGGTCACAAAGTGTTTTATTATTATTTATTATAATACTTTAATTACCTCACCCACAACATAAATTATTATATATGATGATGATGAGATGAATTCCACTAATTACCACAAATAAATCGAACGACTTTAATTCATTATTATTATTATTATGATATAAAACTAGTTTTATTAAATACTACATCAATAAAGTTTAGATGGAATTAAACTAAACCCGTATATATAAATTTATATCGATGAATAAACCGTTTTAAATTGAGATTATAGTAAATAGTAATTAAAGCCACATAAAAAAAGCAACAAACCAGGGCATTTAATCAATATTATTGTAAAAGATTTAATTTTTCACTAGCGTTGAGAACATTGAACACCGAAAATTAACCAAACGGATGGGTTATGCATGATATAATCATATAATTTTTCATGTTTTATTATAAACATAAATATAATGTTCAATGTCTAGTAGAACAAATATTTATGGTATAACAATTAAATAAATAAAAAATTACATTCAAAAGATTTCATCAAAAGCATTTATTATCAACAATAAAATGAAATGAACTAATAAAATTGTTGAATATAATAAAAATTTATTGCATTAGCTACAATTCATAGACTTCATTTAATTCATCGTTTATTATGACAAATCATAATAAAGATAACATAAAAAAAATTATTTAATAAAAGAAAATATATATATAACAGAAAAAAGCAGCATACATAATATCGAAGATTACAAGGTAAATGATCGTAAAAATGTCTTTAGAGTGATTCTTTTTTCTTTTTTTAATACACATTTTTAAGACTATTAAATTATATACCAGTCTGTATTTAAATAAATGCATTGAAATTTCAATCAATTGTTTTCAGAATGTTTATGTTTCTCGGTGTAATAAGATATGTTTCAACAACAATGAAGCACACAAGTATGCAGTATTAAAATCCGCATACACAATAATATGCTTCACAAAAATTTTTTTTCAAATTATGAATGGAAAAATAGAGAATTTATATTGAAAAATTATATAAAAGCTTAAGGTAATCTGAAATTGAAAAGGGGTGGAATATGGTGCAAGAAACTTTGAGGTGAACGCTATTGCATAAAAAAAATCCATGTTACTTCATTAATACATCGTGTCTTTATAAAAACTGTCTTTTCCATTACATGGACAGGTAGCATTCACAAGTTTACATCCTGTTTAGTTGGAATTTAAAAGATAGATCACGGATTTTTAATTACAAAATTAACTTCAATGCAGTTTATTGCATACACGGAGTACGTTTAGTATCTACAGTGATTTAGGACAAGTTTTATACTAAATAATCTGTGAAATTTTAATGCATTTCGCAAGAAACTTATGGAAAAAGCTTGACCATTCCTGGGTTGCAAAAATTACTTTCAATACGCTTCTAATAGATAAGTTTTTATGAATTAACCAATTCTTATACAAATTTATTAATTAATTTATAAAATATGTCTGCTTTTATTATTTATAAATAAATAATTAAATAAATAAATAAAATTGTACACCCCTACATAAAAAAAAAAATAAAAAATAACATCCCTATGTACAAATAATCCCTGGTTAAGTACAAATAATATTTTATTCTTTTCAATTTTAAGTGCTTCCTCGGAAAATACTTACTGGATAAATAATTTTATTTATTTTGTAAAAAAAAAAAAAAGGTCTGAAAACGAAGTTTATAAAAGTTCAAACAATATTTTTCAACATTCAAATATGCTAAATATTTCAGCAATTAAATAATAACAAAATGAAAGCATTTTATTACTTGTTTTTTTTTTTTTTTTTTTTTTTGCATTTTCTCTTTTATATACAATATAAAAAGTATAGAATATGAAAGAAAAAATTAAAATATGGTTCCCCTATTGTAGCTTTCAGCTTCTTTTATACTTTTTTTTTTTGGTTTTACTAGTTGTAAATACTTCAAATAGAGAAACTTTGATTAATGATCTTAACTCATTAGATTTTTTTTCTTTGTTTTTTCGTTAACTACTTTGTATGAGAAAAAAGAAGCTTTTTGATAATGTATTCAGTTTTCTTCTATTTTTTAAAACTTAAAATTAAGCCAGTCGTTGTTTTTGCGTATATTTCAATTTAATAAACATAATTCAGTTCCGTTACGTAGAATATACAAAAATAAAAAAATTGTTTTGTAATCAGAACTTTTGTTGAAACACGCGTTAAATATCACAAGAAATATTTTTTTTTTTTTTATAATTTAATGAGAATTATATGATTGACCAGAAATGGTTTCTTTGGAAGTAGAATTTGTTATTTATTTATCTGTAAGTCTCATGCTAACATAAAAAAAAAAAAAAAAACTATTTTTAACTTTGTAGTCAGTGGAGAATGTCTAAGTTTACGGTAATCAGAAATTTGAAGACTTTTTATTCTTCTTCTATTTTTATTATTTAATTAAATTTATTTATTGTTGTTTTATCAAAAAAAAAAAAAAAAAAAACGAATAAAACAGAGATAAAAACCTGTGGCATTTTCATTAACAAATAAAAAAAAAAAAAAAATAATAATAATTTTCTCCCTTCAAAGCTATTCTTGTTGTTGATGTATTTCGTTGGTATTTCATTGGCTTCAACATTTAAATTAATTTCTAACTTTTGAAATATAATATTCATTCAGGTTTGGATAAACTATAGATAATTAAGTGACATAAGAGTGTGCTTAGATGATCCTAAAATAAGGGAGACTAGAATTGTTGCTTTTATTTATTTTTTGTTCCTTTTCTTGGGATTTGGGTACAAAATTTCTATTGTAGTTCCATTGAAAATTCTGTTTATTATTTGTGACCAATGATGAAGAAACATGAAAAAAAAAACCATGGTGAACTTTTTAAAAATAATTGTTGTGGAGACTGTATTGAGTGATTTCTTTGGAAATTTCGAGAAAAACTGAGTCTTTTTCCGTACCTCAGGCATACAAACTACTAGACCTAGTACATAAGACTTTACATGAAACTTATCTTTAAAAAGCACCCTTATAACTCCTTATTGCGACCAAATGGATATCATTTATAATGGTGAAAATTTTTACAAATGAGTGGCAATATTGCCATTGAAACAAATTTATTTCAGGCTATTTTATTTAATTTTTTTTTTTTTAATTTATTGGTTTTTATAAAGAAATGAAGAAAATATTTCTCATTATTACTATATTAAACTGTATATATAAATGGTGTTTAAATAATTTAACCAAAAGAAAAGAAAAGAAAAGAAAAAAAAAATAATGATGGGTAGCAAACACGTAGCAATGCCAATTTCGAACAAAAACAATTCAATCAAGCCGAACATAACTAATGTCACGTAACGTAACTCAACAAAAGTATTAATTTTTTTTTTCTTATTCTTTTATTGAAGACAGATTACCCTAATAAAACGAATAATAATTTGTCTTATTTTTCTCTTAATTCAACCACCAAGCCACCATCATCACACCAGCCGACAAAATGTATACAATTTAAAAGACGATTGCTAATATAATTCTTATTTGACAATAAAGAAGAATGATAGTGATTGATCGTAACAATATATTGTTTCAACGAGGAATATATTACTTATATACAATAACAACAATAAATAAATAAATAAAATAAAATAAAATAAAAAAAGAGATAATATGATAACGAAATTTTATTGGCAATTAATTTTTTTGCATTTTCTTCTTTCAAATTAATAAATGTGTAAATAAATATTAAATATCTCTCACCACAATATATGATTATTTCATTTAATTATCTCTATCATTGTATTCATTGTCATAGTCATCGTTTACCAACCCTTAAATGCATTTATCGTTTTTAATAATTTCTCTAGTTTTCAGGGGATAAAAAAAATGTACCGAGAATTATTTATTAAAAATATTTAATTTCAATGGAATTATTATTATTATTATTTTTATACAAATTTCTAGATAACTAATTAGTTGGTAAAATGTAATCTTTATAATTGGTTACATTCTGACTATTTATGATTTATTTTTCCTGTCTTGTTTTGTTACTCGATCATAGTTGATTTAATAATTTTTTAATTTTTGCCCGTTTACACAGTTTTTCAGTCATTATTTCATGCATTATTAAGGACGTAAATGTTTTTTTTATTGAATTAAAATCTATCATGTTTCGTTTTGATTTAATATTAATCAGTACGTTGTATAGTCTGTCAGTAATTTCCAATCAGTAATCACTAATGGATTCTTTTTTTTTCTCAGTATTATTGGAATTAAAAAAAAAAAAATAAAAATATTTTCAGCTTAATTAGTCCTAATTAAAAATACAATTTTCCATCATGTTATTACAACATTTTCATCGTTTATTTAAAGATTCCAGCGTATTGTCTACAGATCATGTTTGAAAAGATAACATAATTCGTATTTAATTTTCAATAAAATATTTCAATAAACTTTGTACGAAAAATCGTGTTTCTTGGAATATGGGTGAATTTGATGGAATTTCATTTTATTTTTTTATTATTATTTAAAAGAACATTGAATGTTATATTAACCGAGAATAATATACATTTATAGTAGGGTATACAATGCAAAAATAAAAAACATCGTAAGTAAAACATAAATGCAATTATTTTCAATGTTCTTACATAAATTGTAGAGTTTAGAAGTAATCGCCTAGTTTTAAGAGATTTTCTAAGCACATATAACAGATTTTTGCATTCATAAAACATCGTTACCGTATATATATATATATAGAATGGTAGCTATAAGCATGTGATACCATTAACAAATAAACGTTAAAAGATCATCACCTTTATATAATAAAATTTTGTAAAACAATTCTCATAAAATTTTCAAATGATTTATTACATACAGACTTTATTACTTATGAACTAACCAAGGTTGATGACTTTTCTTTCTTATTGTAAATTGATTAATAAAAAATTGAATATGATTTTGATCGTTGCATTACTTTTTAGAATTATTTATTTTGGTTTTAATCACACTTGAGGCTAGATGGTTTTTTTTTTTTTATAGAACATTAAACTGTAGGTCAAACTATAATCATTTTGCCAGATGTATTATTTTTATTATTTTCTTGCTAATTTTGTTATTTATTCATTCTGTAATTTAATTTATCTATAAAAAAAAGCAGAATGCAGTGTACGATACAATATTTAACTAAAGATCACAACAACAGATTTCCTCTGTAAATTGTAATCAATTTTCGTACAGAACACAACAGAAAATTGATTTAAAAATTATTTTATTTAATTTTAAAACAATAGAATAATTCTTTATTTAATTATTTAAATTTTTATACGAACATAATATAATAATTATATTAAAAACAATAGTTAATGTTGTACAAATGTAAATGAAATGTACGTTGAATGTTAAAATGTTTTTCGTTGTTTTTTTTTTTGGAAACATTTTTAATGACGAGAAATAGATTAATCTTTGTACAAACAAAAATTTTTATTTTATTCCCAAATGAATGGGTATTAAGGAAGCCAAACAACAACAACAAAAAAAATACCTTGTTTATTAATTACACAGAAGGGTTTTTATATAAACATAATGTAAGGTGTATAACGTGTATATAACAGGTAACGTGTGCTATATTGGATATACTATCTTGTTTTATAAGAGAGCACACATTCTTCTATATTATCTAAATATTTTTATATTCTAATGTAATAATAAAGAAACAATTAATTTCGTTTGTTATACAAATGAAACATATTTTTTGGCAAATATTCAATTGTAAGCAAATTTTCTAATGATTTTACGAAAATTCTATTCAATTTTATATAATAATCTATTAGACGTATAGTATTTATATTATAATAATTTCTACACAAGTTATATGTTTAAACAGTTATCTGTTTGTTTGATTAAATTCCAAAAATTACATAAAATCATTCAATATCGAGTCTTGTGCATTTATTATTAACATTCATTAATAACAAGTTGCTGGAACATTAGCATTGATAAGAAAACTATTTACAGTGGAATAAAATAATTAAAATCGATCAATAAAAGTAGCAAAATGATGGAAATGTAACACAAAATTTAACTAAAAACGCTTTATCTTTAAATTATTTGCATAAACTATTGATTCATGAAAAAAAATTAATTTCATGGGTTCTGCATCCTTGATATTTATTTACATTGGTTCTTGCTTTGTTTTTTTTTGTTGGCGTGGCTTAAATTTTAGTAAAGAGTCAGACTACTAGAAATCTACTAAGAGATCATTTTACTATACCTGTGTTTGCTTAAAAACTGTATGCAGGCAAAATAAAATCATTGGAAAATTTATCACCAAATCAATAATAAAAAGAATTATGTGAATTTATTATGTTAGAAAATTCTTTGCAGTTTTTTAAGGATGGAAATGGAATTGAAGGTTAATTATGTGTGTTGTATGAGGACTTAAAATGTTTTTTTTTTATATTCTATAATTTGTTTATTATAATAATCGGGGTTGAATATTTATTTTTGCAATCATTTCTCAACTAAATATTATTTCACTTCTCTTGTTAATTGAACATTTCGTAAAATTGTTATTATCCTTTTAAACTATTAAGTACTTTGACACTTTAATTCCAGTATAGCTAAAGAAGTGACTGTGTTTCGACCGACTAAACAAAAGTTTACCTTTAAAGGTAACAGAAAAAACAACTGTGAGCTTCCACTGTAGCATTTGATGTGACTGCATTTTCACTGTGTTTCTAACCGACTGAGTAAAAGTTTACCTTAAAAGGTAACAGATAAAACATCTACGAGCTTCCACTGTATATTTGAATGTCATCAAGTGAATGTAATTTTTTTTAAGTTATTTAATAACAAAATTTATTAATTATATACTTATTTTCTTTTTTTAAATAATAATATAAGTTTTAATAACTGAATAAATAAAATAAAAAACTATTAAATTGAAATAATAAAACAACAACAGCAACAGCAACAACATGAATGGTTATATAATAAAAAAATTATTATCATGTCCCTAATGAGACGTAGACCTTTTTTTTTTTTTTCGTTTTTGACGGTTGATTATATACAATTTTATGAAGTACTCACTTTTTCCTTTCATATAGTGTTTATAATCGTAATAAAATACGCTAAAGGCGTTCTCCTTCTTCATCTTCTTCTGGTCGTTTTTGTTGCTGTTGTTCCTGAATGCTGTTTTATTATTAATATAAACCATCGTTGTTTGTGTAAGATATACAAAGTTTAAATAATTTTAATTCATTATAAAAGCAAATGTTTCTCTTGCCCAATAATAATAATAATAAAAAATGAAAAACGAAGGAAGAAAAAAACTTTCTTTTTTTCTTTTTAATATGCTCTTAATTTTTCTCTTTTCCATGTACCTTTATAAGTTCGCAAGTAAACACAAAATATATATATATATATATATATCAAGTGAATATCTATTATTTAATACTAAATTTTCTAAATTTCATTAAAGAATAATCTTACATTTTAGAATTCTAGCATTCTTTGCGTTCTTTCGTTAAGTCGTAAACATTCAATTGTTCATTTTAATAATGCTCACTTAATACAAGTTCTAATCGGGGGGTATATGACCGTGTATCCTCGTAACTAAAACTATTACAAACATTTTAAAAAGAAAAAAAAAACAAAAACAAAATGACCAAATAAATAATATTAATTAACGCCTACGCAATTATCATTTTTAGTAATTTCTAGACACTCTATTTACATTTTACGTGAATAAATATAATTATTTGCTTGGTTTATAGGGTGCTATAGAGCGATTAGCTTGGGGGCCAACACATTGGTATTCATGTCATTGGATAGGTAATAAGTCCCCGATGAATCGATCTAGAGCGCCCTATAACCGAAAAAGGGACAAACGCTTATAGTGAAACGATTAACTTGTGTGCGACGCAACGTATTGATATTAGTGTCGTTGGAATGACGTTGGAAAATCTGTTTTGATTGTCCAATTTTTTTTAAAAGTGATTATTAAGTCTTCTGTTGCTTATCTTCAATTCAAAAACATTTTTTTTTTTGCAAATATACCAGAAATATACAAAAATCAACTCCACATGCGGTCAAGGTTTATGCTTCAGAGGTAGAGGTAGAACAGTAATGACCAGTAATTTATTTTTCCGATTAAAAAAAAAACATTTTCAAACGTAAATATTTCCATATATAAAATTAAACGTCGATTAATCTTCACGTTCTATGCTATCGTAGTACATTTATACTTCAGGTAATACCATTTAAAATTAAAATTACATGTTTGATGACTAACAATAATTAATCAGATGCCTATTTTTCTTTTCTTTTTTTTTTTTGCTGGTCGTAGAAATTTTTTTCTGTCTTTTTTTTTTTTTATTAACTAAATATATAATGACGATAAAAATAAATATTAAAGCAATAGAGGCCCAATTATTTGTTCAAATAATAACAAATGTCATGGCATATAATCATTAAACAGTTTTGTTTATGATAATTTATTATTATTATTATTTATTTATTTGTTTTTTAATGTTTTTTCTCACCTTTATTGTTCGGTTAAGGATTAATTTTTGGCAATTATTACCGATTTTCACAGTTGTGAATTTCAAATACTTGGACAATAATAAACAAATACCTATATACCTAAAAAATTAATTCATTAAACTACTAAAGAAGCAGCAAAGGGACTATTTAGAAGTTCTGTTTCTATATTTTTGTTCCTTTTTGATAATGATATAATTATCGTGATATTGAATACAGGCAAGAGTCTGTAATAGAACCCCGGACTCTACCTTATCTTTCGGTTGCGCTACCATAAATTAACATGACCGAAAGAAGCTTTATTCCGTACAATTAAAAAATAAAGTATCCTGCACGGAGAGAATTTTTGTTTCTAACCGAAATAATTTCTCGATTTAAATTTATTTTGTTGGTATTTAGTTTTTATTTCTTAGTTTAAGAAAATAAAAAATATTTCTCTTGTAACTAGATCATCATGGAAAAATTTCTTGATAATTTCTTTTCGTGTGGCAAAGTCCCCGTTATATCGCGAAATCATTTATACCATGGTTCGATTTATTATAAAATTGTTTCAATAGCATGCAGGTTGCATATCTCTGATTAACTATAAAGTAAATTACATTAAATAACTTTATAAACAATTATAGCAAACTGTCAATGTGAAAATAATAATTAAAAAATAGATTTTCTAACTACCGTAAAAGCTCGATAATACATTTGGTCATTTAATTCTACAAGCACATAAAGGTCTTATGTCAAGGTAAACATAACTCGAGACGATCACAGCTACATGTGACGCTGTACACATATTATATTTTATAATAATATAAACCCGATAACTAAATAATAATTAGCTTATTAGTATACGAAATAGTACTAAATAAGCTTTACATATTGCATCGCAAATATAGAAGACAACAGAAAATATTTTATTACTACAATAAAAAAAAAAAAATAGTGCGCATGTTTTGCACATGTAATGAGGACACACCTTAACATAAAATCAAGAATTTTACGGACAACTGCAATATAATAAAGCTTAACACTTAACACTAAGCACTATTCTAGTTTCATTCATAATATTTATACAAATTGTTTATAGCTTGTCGTTTCTAGAATGATTTTAATCTCATTCGAGTTAGAAACAATTTTTGACTGGTATTAAGTCAACGAATAAAGCAACATACTTCCCATTTTTAGGTAAATTTATTTTAAATCTTTATGTTCTTTTAAGATGAATTATGCTGTCTGAAAATCACGTTAGTAATTAATTACAATTAGAATAGAAAAGAATTGTTGATTTTATTAACTAAACTTGCTTCTTTAATTATTTTTTCTTAATTCTTACGAGATTAGATTAAAGAAATGAGTAAATTACATCCAAGATTCAAGCTTTTAAAGTGAAAAGACTACAACATTATGTTATCAATCAGAATAGCATAAACCATTTCTATAATTTAATTTCATTCATATGAAATTCTAATAGAATAATTCCGTAACCCAAATTATTTTAATACGAATATCGAATCTAACTTGATATTAGTAATTCCGTGAATTTTATTTCCGTAATTCTCTAAATTACCTGAATTTGAAAAGGTACTTTCATATATTTTAGCAAGTTGTTTCTAACGATTTCGCAAATGAAGGTAAGTCAATATACCTAACTCAGGACTCTAATCCAAAATTGAGGATTATGAATATTAATTCGTTACTAAACTCATTAGAAAAAAAAATTGATTTAATAACGAGTTATAGTAGCTTGAGGACCGTCTGTATTTATTATTCCTACAATGCCAAAAATAAAAAAAAACATTTTTCCGTAATCCGTAATCATTGAATTTATTTGGTTTTTTGTTATTATTCAAATTCCACACATATTTTCCAGGATTATCACCTTTTTTTTATGTTTGTTTATGCATATTAATTATAAGATTGTGAATTTTTGTCATTAATTCATTGATAAACCATGTGTTATTCATTAGATTCCTTATAACAAGCAAACTTTTATATGCAAAGTTGTTTTTCTGTTTAAAAGACACAAAAAATGATTTTGCTAAGACAATAAATTTTAAATTTCACTACGAAACGTAACTATAAAGGAAGTGAAATTAAATTAAAGACAAATAGAATCATTTTTCTGTAGTGAAATGTTTTGTATATACGCATTGTCAGTAAAAAAATGTTACTTAGGATGCGATAATCTGATTTTAGTTTACTAACTCGTTGAATGCGTCTTTTTTTTTTGGGACGTCAACGGTTAGATACCGATTGATTTATCTTTATAACAAAATCTGACATCTCTTCTAGTGTAAGTAGGTGAAGTACTCGATTGCACTCAGCCCTACCAAAAATCTTCATTTATACATGTTGCCACTTTTATTAATGATAGATATTGAACAGACATCTGATTCTAATTTATTATTTATTTTTCCGCATAGCGTTTTGACTAACCTACTTTACTGTCTGCTTTATAATGGGAATTTTAGTTCTTCAAATTGTCAAAGTTTTCATTAGTTATATTAGTCAATTCTCTAATAACGATCACAAGCGATTATAAAACTAAAAAAAAAAAACTACTTAATGGTCGCAAGTTGAGAACTGACTGTAATTTTTTTTTACATCATTTATGCATATTTTCCGACAAAATACTAATATCTTTGGTATATTAAATAACGAATAAACTATTTTAACAATTTTGTTATTTAATATTGTTAATAATTTTGAAATATTTATATGTATAAAAATTTTTTTTTTTAATTTATTATAAAAAGATAGATACTCAGAAACAATATCAATTTACATCATTTTTATTGTGTAAATTTTTTTTTATGAGGGTTTAAATCAACGGGGTTGTTGTGTTTTTTTTTTTTTTTACTTTGTTAGATTATTTATAGTCCTATGTTTTATTCGTAATATTTTTTTTTAACAAGAATATGCAACTGTTAATCATAATAAAATGAGTTCATGTATAACATATATAATAAATTGTTTTATGGATGATGAATTTTATAACCAAAAAAAAAACTTATAAAATGTATTTTTTTTTTAATATTATTTAATATAAATATTGTTTTTTTTTTTTTTTTTATAAATGATTTTACGCATCATTTATTACATTTTCTTATTTTTATTTTTATTTTAGATACATAAGAATTTTTTTTTTGGTAATACCACCCACCTAAATATGTGCATCTGACTGCCGATGTTTAATATTTTTGAATGTTTCAATCATTTATACACAATACGCAATTTTATTTTTCTTGAATAAATTATCGTATCGAAAGTCTGTATTAAAATGTTAAACAATTTTTTGTGTGTATTGAGTTAATGTTTAATTATGTTATAAATATATACAATAGAAGTGATAATAATGTAATTTTAAAGAACTTTAAGATAATCAGTTTTACAAGAGAAAAAAAATTAATTCAAAATGAGCTGAAACTTTGCAGGAATATTGTTTGTGTCATTAAAAATCAACTTTGTTTTACGGGTTTACCCGAAAAAAATGTATTTCTTGAGTTATGATCACGCCAATTTTCCGACATTTTTAAAGATTAAAATCCAGATCTTAGAATGTCCGCAACTCGAAAAATAAATTTTTTTCAACTAAACACGTAGAACAAAGTCGATTTCTAATGCCACAAACAATATTCCTGCAAAGTTTCAGTTCATTTTGAATTAATTTTTTTCTCGCAGAAAATTGAAAAAAAAGCTGATGGTTTGTATGCATTTTTTTCAGCATTTCGGTGAAAAAAAAATTAATTCAAAATGAACTGAAACTTTGCAGGCATACTCTTTAGGGCGTCAGAAATCAACTTTGTTCTACGGGTTTACCCGAAAAAAATGAATTTTTTGGGTTATGATCACGCCAATTTTCCGACATTTTTAAAGATTAAAATCCAGATCTTAGAATGTCCGTAACTCGAAAAATAAATTTTTTTCAACTAAACACGTAGAACAAAGTCGATTTCTAATGTCACAAACAATATTCCTGCAAAGTTTCAGTTCATTTTGAATTAATTTTTTTCTCGCAGAAAATTGAAAAAAAAGCTGATGGTTTGTATGCATTTTTTTCAGCATTTCGGTGGAAAAAAAAATAATTCAAAATGAACTGTAACTTTGCAGGCATACTCTTTAGGGCGTCAGAAATCAACTTTGTTCTACGGGTTTACCCGAAAAAAATGTATTTCTTGAGTTATGATCACGCCAATTTTCCGACATTTTTAAAGATTAAAATCCAGATTTTAGAATGTCCGTAACTCGAAAAATAATTTTTTTTCAACTAAACACGTAGAACAAAGTCGATTTCTAATGCCACAAACAATATTCCTGCAAAGTTTCAGCTCATTTTGAATTAATTTTTTTCTCGCAGAAAATTGAAAAAAAAGCTGATGGTTTGTATGCATTTTTTTCTGCATTTCGGTGGAAAAAAAATTAATTCAAAATGAACTGAAACTTTGCAGGCATACTCTTTAGGGCGTCAGAAATCAACTTTGTTCTACGGGTTTACCCGAAAAAAATGTATTTCTTGAGTTATGATCACGCCAATTTTCCGACATTTTTAAAGATTAAAATCCAGATTTTAGAATGTCCGTAACTCGAAAAATAAATTTTTTTCAACTAAACACGTAGAACAAAGTCGATTTCTAATGCCACAAACAATATTCCTGCAAAGTTTCAGTTCATTTTGAATTAATTTTTTTCTCGCAGAAAATTGAAAAAAAAGCTGATGGTTTGTATGCATTTTTTTCAGCATTTCGGTGGAAAAAAAATTAATTCAAAATGAACTGTAACTTTGCAGGCATACTCTTTAGGGCGTCAGAAATCAACTTTGTTCTACGGGTTTACCCGAAAAAAATGTATTTCTTAAGTTATGATCACGCCAATTTTCCGACATTTTTAAAGATTAAAATCCAGATTTTAGAATGTCCGTAACTCGAAAAATAAATTTTTTTCAACTAAACACGTAGAACAAAGTCGATTTCTAATGTCACAAACAATATTCATGCAAAGTTTCAGCTCATTTTGAATTAATTTTTTTCTCGCAGAAAATTGAAAAAAAAGCTGATGGTTTGTATGCATTTTTTTCTGCATTTCGGTGGAAAAAAAATTAATTCAAAATGAATTTAAATAATTTTAAATCTTTATGTTCTTTTAAGATGAATTATGCTGTCTGAAAATCACGTTAGTAATTAATTACAATTAGAATAGAAAAGAATTGTTGATTTTATTAACTAAACTTGCTTCTTTAATTATTTTTTCTTAATTCTTACGAGATTAGATTAAAGAAATGAGTAAATTACATCCAAGATTCAAGCTTTTAAAGTGAAAAGACTACAACATTATGTTATCAATCAGAATAGCATAAACCATTTCTATAATTTAATTTCATTCATATGAAATTCTAATAGAATAATTCCGTAACCCAAATTATTTTAATACGAATATCGAATCTAACTTGATATTAGTAATTCCGTGAATTTTATTTCCGTAATTCTCTAAATTACCTGAATTTGAAAAGGTACTTTCATATATTTTAGCAAGTTGTTTCTAACGATTTCGCAAATGAAGGTAAGTCAATATACCTAACTCAGGACTCTAATCCAAAATTGAGGATTATGAATATTAATTCGTTACTAAACTCATTAGAAAAAAAAATTGATTTAATAACGAGTTATAGTAGCTTGAGGACCGTCTGTATTTATTATTCCTACAATGCCAAAAATAAAAAAAAACATTTTTCCGTAATCCGTAATCATTGAATTTATTTGGTTTTTTGTTATTATTCAAATTCCACACATATTTTCCAGGATTATCACCTTTTTTTTATGTTTGTTTATGCATATTAATTATAAGATTGTGAATTTTTGTCATTAATTCATTGATAAACCATGTGTTATTCATTAGATTCCTTATAACAAGCAAACTTTTATATGCAAAGTTGTTTTTCTGTTTAAAAGACACAAAAAATGATTTTGCTAAGACAATAAATTTTAAATTTCACTACGAAACGTAACTATAAAGGAAGTGAAATTAAATTAAAGACAAATAGAATCATTTTTCTGTAGTGAAATGTTTTGTATATACGCATTGTCAGTAAAAAAATGTTACTTAGGATGCGATAATCTGATTTTAGTTTACTAACTCGTTGAATGCGTCTTTTTTTTTTGGGACGTCAACGGTTAGATACCGATTGATTTATCTTTATAACAAAATCTGACATCTCTTCTAGTGTAAGTAGGTGAAGTACTCGATTGCACTCAGCCCTACCAAAAATCTTCATTTATACATGTTGCCACTTTTATTAATGATAGATATTGAACAGACATCTGATTCTAATTTATTATTTATTTTTCCGCATAGCGTTTTGACTAACCTACTTTACTGTCTGCTTTATAATGGGAATTTTAGTTCTTCAAATTGTCAAAGTTTTCATTAGTTATATTAGTCAATTCTCTAATAACGATCACAAGCGATTATAAAACTAAAAAAAAAAAACTACTTAATGGTCGCAAGTTGAGAACTGACTGTAATTTTTTTTTACATCATTTATGCATATTTTCCGACAAAATACTAATATCTTTGGTATATTAAATAACGAATAAACTATTTTAACAATTTTGTTATTTAATATTGTTAATAATTTTGAAATATTTATATGTATAAAAATTTTTTTTTTTAATTTATTATAAAAAGATAGATACTCAGAAACAATATCAATTTACATCATTTTTATTGTGTAAATTTTTTTTTATGAGGGTTTAAATCAACGGGGTTGTTGTGTTTTTTTTTTTTTTTACTTTGTTAGATTATTTATAGTCCTATGTTTTATTCGTAATATTTTTTTTTAACAAGAATATGCAACTGTTAATCATAATAAAATGAGTTCATGTATAACATATATAATAAATTGTTTTATGGATGATGAATTTTATAACCAAAAAAAAAACTTATAAAATGTATTTTTTTTTTAATATTATTTAATATAAATATTGTTTTTTTTTTTTTTTTTATAAATGATTTTACGCATCATTTATTACATTTTCTTATTTTTATTTTTATTTTAGATACATAAGAATTTTTTTTTTGGTAATACCACCCACCTAAATATGTGCATCTGACTGCCGATGTTTAATATTTTTGAATGTTTCAATCATTTATACACAATACGCAATTTTATTTATCTTGAATAAATTATCGTATCGAAAGTCTGTATTAAAATGTTAAACAATTTTTTGTGTGTATTGAGTTAATGTTTAATTATGTTATAAATATATACAATAGAAGTGATAATAATGTAATTTTAAAGAACTTTAAGATAATCAGTTTTACAAGAGAAAAAAAATTAATTCAAAATGAGCTGAAACTTTGCAGGAATATTGTTTGTGTCATTAAAAATCAACTTTGTTTTACGGGTTTACCCGAAAAAAATGTATTTCTTGAGTTATGATCACGCCAATTTTCCGACATTTTTAAAGATTAAAATCCAGATCTTAGAATGTCCGCAACTCGAAAAATAAATTTTTTTCAACTAAACACGTAGAACAAAGTCGATTTCTAATGCCACAAACAATATTCCTGCAAAGTTTCAGTTCATTTTGAATTAATTTTTTTCTCGCAGAAAATTGAAAAAAAAGCTGATGGTTTGTATGCATTTTTTTCAGCATTTCGGTGAAAAAAAAATTAATTCAAAATGAACTGAAACTTTGCAGGCATACTCTTTAGGGCGTCAGAAATCAACTTTGTTCTACGGGTTTACCCGAAAAAAATGAATTTTTTGGGTTATGATCACGCCAATTTTCCGACATTTTTAAAGATTAAAATCCAGATCTTAGAATGTCCGTAACTCGAAAAATAAATTTTTTTCAACTAAACACGTAGAACAAAGTCGATTTCTAATGTCACAAACAATATTCCTGCAAAGTTTCAGTTCATTTTGAATTAATTTTTTTCTCGCAGAAAATTGAAAAAAAAGCTGATGGTTTGTATGCATTTTTTTCAGCATTTCGGTGGAAAAAAAAATAATTCAAAATGAACTGTAACTTTGCAGGCATACTCTTTAGGGCGTCAGAAATCAACTTTGTTCTACGGGTTTACCCGAAAAAAATGTATTTCTTGAGTTATGATCACGCCAATTTTCCGACATTTTTAAAGATTAAAATCCAGATTTTAGAATGTCCGTAACTCGAAAAATAATTTTTTTTCAACTAAACACGTAGAACAAAGTCGATTTCTAATGCCACAAACAATATTCCTGCAAAGTTTCAGTTCATTTTGAATTAATTTTTTTCTCGCAGAAAATTGAAAAAAAAGCTGATGGTTTGTATGCATTTTTTTCAGCATTTCGGTGGAAAAAAAAATAATTCAAAATGAACTGTAACTTTGCAGGCATACTCTTTAGGGCGTCAGAAATCAACTTTGTTCTACGGGTTTACCCGAAAAAAATGAATTTTTTGGGTTATGATCACGCCAATTTTCCGACATTTTTAAAGATTAAAATCCAGATTTTAGAATGTCCGTAACTCGAAAAATAAATTTTTTTCAACTAAACACGTAGAACAAAGTCGATTTCTAATGCCACAAACAATATTCCTGCAAAGTTTCAGTTCATTTTGAATTAATTTTTTTCTCGCAGAAAATTGAAAAAAAAGCTGATGGTTTGTATGCATTTTTTTCAGCATTTCGGTGGAAAAAAAATTAATTCAAAATGAACTGTAACTTTGCAGGCATACTCTTTAGGGCGTCAGAAATCTACTTTGTTCTACGGGTTTACCCGAAAAAAATGTATTTCTTAAGTTATGATCACGCCAATTTTCCGACATTTTTAAAGATTAAAATCCAGATTTTAGAATGTCCGTAACTCGAAAAATAAATTTTTTTCAACTAAACACGTAGAACAAAGTCGATTTCTAATGTCACAAACAATATTCATGCAAAGTTTCAGCTCATTTTGAATTAATTTTTTTCTCGCAGAAAATTGAAAAAAAAGCTGATGGTTTGTATGCATTTTTTTCTGCATTTCGGTGGAAAAAAAATTAATTCAAAATGAACTGAAACTTTGCAGGCATACTCTTTAGGGCGTCAGAAATCAACTTTGTTCTACGGGTTTACCCGAAAAAAATGTATTTCTTGAGTTATGATCACGCCAATTTTCCGACATTTTTAAAGATTAAAATCCAGATTTTAGAATGTCCGTAACTCGAAAAATAAATTTTTTTCAACTAAACACGTAGAACAAAGTCGATTTCTAATGCCACAAACAATATTCCTGCAAAGTTTCAGTTCATTTTGAATTAATTTTTTTCTCGCAGAAAATTGAAAAAAAAGCTGATGGTTTGTATGCATTTTTTTCTGCATTTCGGTGGAAAAAAAATTAATTCAAAATGAACTGTAACTTTGCAGGCATACTCTTTAGGGCGTCAGAAATCAACTTTGTTCTACGGGTTTACCCGAAAAAAATGTATTTCTTAAGTTATGATCACGCCAATTTTCCGACATTTTTAAAGATTAAAATCCAGATTTTAGAATGTCCGTAACTCGAAAAATAAATTTTTTTCAACTAAACACGTAGAACAAAGTCGATTTCTAATGTCACAAACAATATTCATGCAAAGTTTCAGCTCATTTTGAATTAATTTTTTTCTCGCAGAAAATTGAAAAAAAAGCTGATGGTTTGTATGCATTTTTTTCTGCATTTCGGTGGAAAAAAAATTAATTCAAAATGAACTGAAACTTTGCAGGCATACTCTTTAGGGCGTCAGAAATCAACTTTGTTCTACGGGTTTACCCGAAAAAAATGTATTTCTTGAGTTATGATCACGCCAATTTTCCGACATTTTTAAAGATTAAAATCCAGATTTTAGAATGTCCGTAACTCGAAAAATAATTTTTTTTCAACTAAACACGTAGAACAAAGTCGATTTCTAATGTCACAAACAATATTCATGCAAAGTTTCAGCTCATTTTGAATTAATTTTTTTCTCGCAGAAAATTGAAAAAAAAGCTGATGGTTTGTATGCATTTTTTTCTGCATTTCGGTGGAAAAAAAATTAATTCAAAATGAACTGAAACTTTGCAGGCATACTCTTTAGGGCGTCAGAAATCAACTTTGTTCTACGGGTTTACCCGAAAAAAATGAATTTTTTGGGTTATGATCACGCCAATTTTCCGACATTTTTAAAGATTAAAATCCAGATTTTAGAATGTCCGTAACTCGAAAAATAATTTTTTTTCAACTAAACACGTAGAACAAAGTCGATTTCTAAAGCCACAAACAATATTCCTGCAAAGTTTCAGTTCATTTTGAATTAATTTTTTTCTCGCAGAAAATTGAAAAAAAAGCTGATGGTTTGTATGCATTTTTTCAGCATTTCGGTGGAAAAAAAATTAATTCAAAATGAACTGTAACTTTGCAGGCATACTCTTTAGGGCGTCAGAAATCTACTTTGTTCTACGGGTTTACCCGAAAAAAATGTATTTCTTAAGTTATGATCACGCCAATTTTCCGACATTTTTAAAGATTAAAATCCAGATTTTAGAATGTCCGTAACTCGAAAAATAAATTTTTTTCAACTAAACACGTAGAACAAAGTCGATTTCTAATGTCACAAACAATATTCATGCAAAGTTTCAGCTCATTTTGAATTAATTTTTTTCTCGCAGAAAATTGAAAAAAAAGCTGATGGTTTGTATGCATTTTTTTCAGCATTTCGGTGGAAAAAAAATTAATTCAAAATGAACTGAAACTTTGCAGGCATACTCTTTAGGGCGTCAGAAATCAACTTTGTTCTACGGGTTTACCCGAAAAAAATGTATTTCTTGAGTTATGATCACGCCAATTTTCCGACATTTTTAAAGATTAAAATCCAGATTTTAGAATGTCCGTAACTCGAAAAATAATTTTTTTTCAACTAAACACGTAGAACAAAGTCGATTTCTAATGTCACAAACAATATTCCTGCAAAGTTTCAGTTCATTTTGAATTATTTTTTTTCTCGCAGAAAATTGAAAAAAAAGCTGATGGTTTGTATGCATTTTTTTCAGCATTTCGGTAAAAAAAAAATTAATTCAAAATGAACTGAAACTTTGCAGGCATACTCTTTAGGGCGTCAGAAATCAACTTTGTTCTACGGGTTTACCCGAAAAAAATGTATTTCTTGAGTTATGATCACGCCAATTTTCCGACATTTTTAAAGATTAAAATCCAGATTTTAGAATGTCCGTAACTCGAAAAATAAATTTTTTTCAACTAAACACGTAGAACAAAGTCGATTTCTAATGTCACAAACAATATTCATGCAAAGTTTCAGCTCATTTTGAATTAATTTTTTTCTTGCAGAAAATTGAAAAAAAAGCTGATGGTTTGTATGCATTTTTTTCAGCATTTCGGTAAAAAAAAAATTAATTCAAAATGAACTGAAACTTTGCAGGCATACTCTTTAGGGCGTCAGAAATCAACTTTGTTCTATGGGTTTACCCGAAAAAAATGTATTTCTTGAGTTATGATCACGCCAATTTTCCGACATTTTTAAAGATTAAAATCCAGATTTTAGAATGTCCGTAACTCGAAAAATAAATTTTTTTCAACTAAACACGTAGAACAAAGTCGATTTCTAATGCCACAAACAATATTCCTGCAAAGTTTCAGTTCATTTTGAATTAATTTTTTTCTCGCAGAAAATTGAAAAAAAAGCTGATGGTTTGTATGCATTTTTTTCAGCATTTCGGTGGAAAAAAAAAAAATTCAAAATGAACTGTAACTTTGCAGGCATACTCTTTAGGGCGTCAGAAATCAACTTTGTTCTACGGGTTTACCCGAAAAAAATGTATTTCTTAAGTTATGATCACGCCAATTTTCCGACATTTTTAAAGATTAAAATCCAGATTTTAGAATGTCCGTAACTCGAAAAATAAATTTTTTTCAACTTAACACGTAGAACAAAGTCGATTTCTAATGTCACAAACAATATTCCTGCAAAGTTTCAGCTCATTTTGAATTAATTTTTTTCTCGCAGAAAATTGAAAAAAAAGCTGATGGTTTGTATGCATTTTTTTCAGCATTTCGGTGAAAAAAAATTAATTCAAAATGAACTGAAACTTTGCAGGCATACTCTTTAGGGCGTCAGAAATCAACTTTGTTCTACGGGTTTACCCGAAAAAAATGAATTTTTTGGGTTATGATCACGCCAATTTTCCGACATTTTTAAAGATTAAAATCCAGATTTTAGAATGTCCGTAACTCGAAAAATAAATTTTTTTCAACTAAACACGTAGAACAAATTCGATTTCTAAAGCCACAAACAATATTCCTGCAAAGTTTCAGCTCATTTTGAATTAATTTTTTTCTCGCAGAAAATTGAAAAAAAAGCTGATGGTTTGTATGCATTTTTTTCAGCATTTCGGTGAAAAAAAATTAATTCAAAATGAACTGAAACTTTGCAGGCATACTCTTTAGGGCGTCAGAAATCAACTTTGTTCTACGGGTTTACCCGAAAAAAATGATTTTTTTGGGTTATGATCACGCCAATTTTCCGACATTTTTAAAGATTAAAATCCAGATTTTAGAATGTCCGTAACTCGAAAAATAATTTTTTTTCAACTAAACACGTAGAACAAAGTCGATTTCTAATGCCACAAACAATATTCCTGCAAAGTTTCAGTTCATTTTGAATTAATTTTTTTCTCGCAGAAAATTGAAAAAAAAGCTGATGGTTTGTATGCATTTTTTTCAGCATTTCGGTCGAAAAAAAAATAATTCAAAATGAACTGTAACTTTGCAGGCATACTCTTTAGGGCGTCAGAAATCTACTTTGTTCTACGGGTTTACCCGAAAAAAATGTATTTCTTAAGTTATGATCACGCCAATTTTCCGACATTTTTAAAGATTAAAATCCAGATTTTAGAATGTCCGTAACTCGAAAAATAAATTTTTTTCAACTAAACACGTAGAACAAAGTCGATTTCTAATGTCACAAACAATATTCATGCAAAGTTTCAGCTTATTTTGAATTAATTTTTTTCTCGCAGAAAATTGAAAAAAAGCTGATGGTTTGTATGCATTTTTTTCAGCATTTCGGTGAAAAAAAAATTAATTCAAAATGAACTGAAACTTTGCAGGCATACTCTTTAGGGCGTCAGAAATCAACTTTGTTCTACGGGTTTACCCGAAAAAAATGATTTTTTTGGGTTATGATCACGCCAATTTTCCGACATTTTTAAAGATTAAAATCCAGATTTTAGAATGTCCGTAACTCGAAAAATAAATTTTTTTCAACTAAACACGTAGAACAAATTCGATTTCTAAAGCCACAAACAATATTCCTGCAAAGTTTCAGCTCATTTTGAATTAATTTTTTTCTCGCAGAAAATTGAAAAAAAAGCTGATGGTTTGTATGCATTTTTTTCAGCATTTCGGTGAAAAAAAATTAATTCAAAATGAACTGAAAATTTGCAGGCATACTCTTTAGGGCGTCAGAAATCAACTTTGTTCTACGGGTTTACCCGAAAAAAATGAATTTTTTGGGTTATGATCACGCCAATTTTCCGACATTTTTAAAGATTAAAATCCAGATTTTAGAATGTCCGTAACTCGAAAAATAAATTTTTTTCAACTAAACACGTAGAACAAATTCGATTTCTAAAGCCACAAACAATATTCCTGCAAAGTTTCAGCTCATTTTGAATTAATTTTTTTCTCGCAGAAAATTGAAAAAAAGCTGATGGTTTGTATGCATTTTTTTCAGCATTTCGGTGAAAAAAAAATTAATTCAAAATGAACTGAAACTTTGCAGGCATACTCTTTAGGGCGTCAGAAATCAACTTTGTTCTACGGGTTTACCCGAAAAAAATGAATTTTTTGGGTTATGATCACGCCAATTTTCCGACATTTTTAAAGATTAAAATCCAGATTTTAGAATGTCCGTAACTCGAAAAATAAATTTTTTTCAACTTAACACGTAGAACAAAGTCGATTTCTAATGTCACAAACAATATTCATGCAAAGTTTCAGCTCATTTTGAATTAATTTTTTTCTCGCAGAAAATTGAAAAAAAAGCTGATGGTTTGTATGCATTTTTTTCAGCATTTCGGTGAAAAAAAATTAATTCAAAATGAACTGAAACTTTGCAGGCATACTCTTTAGGGCGTCAGAAATCAACTTTGTTCTACGGGTTTACCCGAAAAAAATGTATTTCTTGAGTTATGATCACGCCAATTTTCCGACATTTTTAAAGATTAAAATCCAGATTTTAGAATGTCCGTAACTCGAAAAATAAATTTTTTTCAACTTAACACGTAGAACAAAGTCGATTTCTAATGTCACAAACAATATTCATGCAAAGTTTCAGCTCATTTTGAATTAATTTTTTTCTCGCAGAAAATTGAAAAAAAAGCTGATGGTTTGTATGCATTTTTTTCAGCATTTCGGTGGAAAAAAAATTAATTCAAAATGAACTGAAACTTTGCAGGCATACTCTTTAGGGCGTCAGAAATCAACTTTGTTCTACGGGTTTACCCGAAAAAAATGAATTTTTTGGGTTATGATCACGCCAATTTTCCGACATTTTTAAAGATTAAAATCCAGATCTTAGAATGTCCGTAACTCGAAAAATAAATTTTTTTCAACTAAACACGTAGAACAAAGTCGATTTCTAAAGCCACAAACAATATTCCTGCAAAGTTTCAGTTCATTTTGAATTAATTTTTTTCTCGCAGAAAATTGAAAAAAAAGCTGATGGTTTGTATGCATTTTTTTCAGCATTTCGGTGAAAAAAAAATTAATTCAAAATGAACTGAAACTTTGCAGGCATACTCTTTAGGGCGTCAGAAATCAACTTTGTTCTACGGGTTTACCCGAAAAAAATGTATTTCTTGAGTTATGATCACGCCAATTTTCCGACATTTTTAAAGATTAAAATCCAGATTTTAGAATGTCCGTAACTCGAAAAATAAATTTTTTTCAACTTAACACGTAGAACAAAGTCGATTTCTAATGTCACAAACAATATTCATGCAAAGTTTCAGCTCATTTTGAATTAATTTTTTTCTCGCAGAAAATTGAAAAAAAAGCTGATGGTTTGTATGCATTTTTTTCAGCATTTCGGTGGAAAAAAAATTAATTCAAAATGAACTGAAACTTTGCAGGCATACTCTTTAGGGCGTCAGAAATCAACTTTGTTCTACGGGTTTACCCGAAAAAAATGAATTTTTTGGGTTATGATCACGCCAATTTTCCGACATTTTTAAAGATTAAAATCCAGATCTTAGAATGTCCGTAACTCGAAAAATAAATTTTTTTCAACTAAACACGTAGAACAAAGTCGATTTCTAAAGCCACAAACAATATTCCTGCAAAGTTTCAGTTCATTTTGAATTAATTTTTTTCTCGCAGAAAATTGAAAAAAAAGCTGATGGTTTGTATGCATTTTTTTCAGCATTTCGGTGAAAAAAAAATTAATTCAAAATGAACTGAAACTTTGCAGGCATACTCTTTAGGGCGTCAGAAATCAACTTTGTTCTACGGGTTTACCCGAAAAAAATGAATTTTTTGGGTTATGATCACGCCAATTTTCCGACATTTTTAAAGATTAAAATCCAGATCTTAGAATGTCCGTAACTCGAAAAATAAATTTTTTTCAACTAAACACGTAGAACAAAGTCGATTTCTAAAGCCACAAACAATATTCCTGCAAAGTTTCAGTTCATTTTGAATTAATTTTTTTCTCGCAGAAAATTGAAAAAAAAGCTGATGGTTTGTATGCATTTTTTTCAGCATTTCGGTGGAAAAAAAATTAATTCAAAATGAACTGAAACTTTGCAGGCATACTCTTTAGGGCGTCAGAAATCAACTTTGTTCTACGGGTTTACCCGAAAAAAATGTATTTTTTGAGTTATGATCACGCCAATTTTCCGACATTTTTATAGATTAAAATCCAGATTTTAGAATGTCCGTAACTCGAAAAATAAATTTTTTTCAACTAAACACGTAGAACAAAGTCGATTTCTAATGTCACAAACAATATTCATGCAAAGTTTCAGCTCATTTTGAATTAATTTTTTTCTCGCAGAAAATTGAAAAAAAAGCTGATGGTTTGTATGCATTTTTTTCAGCATTTCGGTGAAAAAAAAATTAATTCAAAATGAACTGAAACTTTGCAGGCATACTCTTTAGGGCGTCAGAAATCAACTTTGTTCTACGGGTTTACCCGAAAAAAATGTATTTCTTGAGTTATGATCACGCCAATTTTCCGACATTTTTAAAGATTAAAATCCAGATTTTAGAATGTCCGTAACTCGAAAAATAAATTTTTTTCAACTAAACACGTAGAACAAAGTCGATTTCTAATGCCACAAACAATATTCCTGCAAAGTTTCAGTTCATTTTGAATTAATTTTTTTCTCGCAGAAAATTGAAAAAAAGCTGATGGTTTGTATGCATTTTTTTCAGCATTTCGGTGAAAAAAAAATTAATTCAAAATGAACTGAAACTTTGCAGGCATACTCTTTAGGGCGTCAGAAATCAACTTTGTTCTACGGGTTTACCCGAAAAAAATGTATTTCTTGAGTTATGATCACGCCAATTTTCCGACATTTTTAAAGATTAAAATCCAGATTTTAGAATGTCCGTAACTCGAAAAATAATTTTTTTTCAACTTAACACGTAGAACAAAGTCGATTTCAAATGTCACAAACAATATTCCTGCAAAGTTTCAGTTCATTTTGAATTAATTTTTTTCTCGCAGAAAATTGAAAAAAAAGCTGAAGGTTTGTATGCATTTTTTTCAGCATTTCGGTGGAAAAAAAATTAATTCAAAATGAACTGAAACTTTGCACGCATACTCTTTAGGGCGTCAGAAATCAACCTGTTCTACGGGTTTACCCGAAAAAAATGAATTTTTTGGGTTATGATCACGCCAATTTTCCGACATTTTTAAAGATTAAAATCCAGATTTTAGAATGTCCGTAACTCGAAAAATAAATTTTTTTCAACTAAACACGTAGAACAAAGTCGATTTCTAATGCCACAAACAATATTCCTGCAAAGTTTCAGTTCATTTCGAATTAATTTTTTTCTCGCAGAAAATTGAAAAAAAAGCTGATGGTTTGTATGCATTTTTTTCAGCATTTCGGTGGAAAAAAAATTAATTCAAAATGAACTGAAACTTTGCACGCATACTCTTTAGGGCGTCAGAAATCAACCTTGTTCTACGGGTTTACCCGAAAAAAATGAATTTTTTGGGTTATGATCACGCCAATTTTCCGACATTTTTAAAGATTAAAATCCAGATTTTAGAATGTCCGTAACTCGAAAAATAAATTTTTTTCAACTAAACACGTAGAACAAAGTCGATTTCTAATGTCACAAACAATATTCATGCAAAGTTTCAGCTCATTTTGAATTAATTTTTTTCTCGCAGAAAATTGAAAAAAAAGCTGATGGTTTGTATGCATTTTTTTCAGCATTTCGGTGAAAAAAAAATTAATTCAAAATGAACTGAAACTTTGCACGCATACTCTTTAGGGCGTCAGAAATCAACCTTGTTCTACGGGTTTACCCGAAAAAAATGAATTTTTTGGGTTATGATCACGCCAATTTTCCGACATTTTTAAAGATTAAAATCCAGATTTTAGAATGTCCGTAACTCGAAAAATAAATTTTTTTCAACTAAACACGTAGAACAAAGTCGATTTCTAATGCCACAAACAATATTCCTGCAAAGTTTCAGTTCATTTTGGATTAATTTTTTTCTCGCAGAAAATTGAAAAAAAAGCTGATGGTATGCATTTTTTTCAGCATTTCGGTGAAAAAAAAATTAATTCAAAATGAACTGAAACTTTGCAGGCATACTCTTTAGGGCGTCAGAAATCAACTTTGTTCTACGGGTTTACCCGAAAAAAATGTATTTCTTGAGTTATGATCACGCCAATTTTCCGACATTTTTAAAGATTAAAATCCAGATCTTAGAATGTCCGCAACTCGAAAAATAAATTTTTTTCAACTAAACACGTAGAACAAAGTCGATTTTTAATGCCACAAACAATATTCCTGCAAAGTTTCAGCTCATTTTGAATTAATTTTTTTCTCGCAGAAAATTGAAAAAAAAGCTGATGGTTTGTATGCATTTTTTTCAGCATTTCGGTGAAAAAAAAATTAATTAAAAATGAACTGAAACTTTGCAGGCATACTCTTTAGGGCGTCAGAAATCAACTTTGTTCTACGGGTTTACCCGAAAAAAATGTATTTCTTGAGTTATGATCACGCCAATTTTCCGACATTTTTAAAGATTAAAATCCAGATTTTAGAATGTCCGTAACTCGAAAAATAAATTTTTTTCAACTAAACACGTAGAACAAAGTCGATTTCTAATGCCACAAACAATATTCCTGCAAAGTTTCAGTTCATTTTGAATTAATTTTTTTCTCGCAGAAAATTGAAAAAAAAGCTGATGGTATGCATTTTTTTCAGCATTTCGGTGAAAAAAAAATTAATTCAAAATGAACTGAAACTTTGCAGGCATACTCTTTAGGGCGTCAGAAATCAACTTTGTTCTACGGGTTTACCCGAAAAAAATGTATTTCTTGAGTTATGATCACGCCAATTTTCCGACATTTTTAAAGATTAAAATCCAGATCTTAGAATGTCCGCAACTCGAAAAATAAATTTTTTTCAACTAAACACGTAGAACAAAGTCGATTTTTAATGCCACAAACAATATTCCTGCAAAGTTTCAGCTCATTTTGAATTAATTTTTTTCTCGCAGAAAATTGAAAAAAAAGCTGATGGTTTGTATGCATTTTTTTCAGCATTTCGGTGAAAAAAAAAATTAATTAAAAATGAACTGAAACTTTGCAAGCATACTCTTTAGGGCGTCAGAAATCAACTTTGTTCTACGGGTTTACCCGAAAAAAATGTATTTCTTGAGTTATGATCACGCCAATTTTCCGACATTTTTAAAGATTAAAATCCAGATCTTAGAATGTCCGCAACTCGAAAAATAAATTTTTTTCAACTAAACACGTAGAACAAAGTCGATTTTTAATGCCACAAACAATATTCCTGCAAAGTTTCAGCTCATTTTGAATTAATTTTTTTCTCGCAGAAAATTGAAAAAAAAGCTGATGGTTTGTATGCATATTTTTCAGCATTTCGGTGAAAAAAAAATTAATTCAAAATGAGCTGTGATGAAAATTTTGCATTTCATATTTCGAAGAATTTCTCATTCCAAATTTTCATCAGAATCTGTATGCAAAATAAATTCTACAGTCAGGTTGGCCGAGTGGTCTAAGGCGCCAGATTTAAGCTCTGGTTCCCAATTGGGAGCGTGGGTTCGAACCCCACATCTGACATACATTTTGAAGAATTTCTCAGAGCACTTCATATATATATTTGTAATTTTATTTAGGCGCAGCATTATGGTTAATCATTGTGACGAACAAAAAAACGTTAGGTGAAGAAAATTGGAAAAAAAGCTGAAGGTTTGTTTGTATGCATTTTTTTCAGCATTTCGGTGAAAAAAAAATTAATTCAAAATGAACTGAAACTTTGCAGGCATACTCTTTAGGGCGTCAGAAATCATCTTTGTTCTACGGGTTTACCCGAAAAAAATGAATTTTTTGGGTTATGATCACGCCAATTTTCCGACATTTTTAAAGATTAAAATCCAGATCTTAGAATGTCCGTAACTCGAAAAATAAATTTTTTTCAACTAAACACGTAGAACAAAGTCGATTTCTAATGTCACAAACAATATTCATGCAAAGTTTCAGCTTATTTTGAATTAATTTTTTTCTCGCAGAAAATTGAAAAAAAAGCTGATGGTTTGTATGCATTTTTTTCAGCATTTCGGTGGAAAAAAAATTAATTCAAAATGAACTGTAACTTTGCAGGCATACTCTTTAGGGCGTCAGAAATCAACTTTGTTCTACGGGTTTACCCGAAAAAAATGTATTTCTTGAGTTATGATCACGCCAATTTTCCGACATTTTTAAAGATTAAAATCCAGATTTTAGAATGTCCGTAACTCGAAAAATAAATTTTTTTCAACTAAACACGTAGAACAAAGTCGATTTCTAAAGCCACAAACAATATTCCTGCAAAGTTTCAGTTCATTTTGAATTAATTTTTTTCTCGCAGAAAATTGAAAAAAAAGCTGATGGTTTGTATGCATTTTTTTCAGCATTTCGGTGGAAAAAAAATTAATTCAAAATGAACTGAAACTTTGCAGGCATACTCTTTAGGGCGTCAGAAATCAACTTTGTTCTACGGGTTTACCCGAAAAAAATGTATTTTTTGAGTTATGATCACGCCAATTTTCCGACATTTTTATAGATTAAAATCCAGATTTTAGAATGTCCGTAACTCGAAAAATAAATTTTTTTCAACTAAACACGTAGAACAAAGTCGATTTCTAATGTCACAAACAATATTCATGCAAAGTTTCAGCTCATTTTGAATTAATTTTTTTCTCGCAGAAAATTGAAAAAAAAGCTGATGGTTTGTATGCATTTTTTTCAGCATTTCGGTGAAAAAAAAATTAATTCAAAATGAACTGAAACTTTGCAGGCATACTCTTTAGGGCGTCAGAAATCAACTTTGTTCTACGGGTTTACCCGAAAAAAATGTATTTCTTGAGTTATGATCACGCCAATTTTCCGACATTTTTAAAGATTAAAATCCAGATTTTAGAATGTCCGTAACTCGAAAAATAAATTTTTTTCAACTAAACACGTAGAACAAAGTCGATTTCTAATGCCACAAACAATATTCCTGCAAAGTTTCAGTTCATTTTGAATTAATTTTTTTCTCGCAGAAAATTGAAAAAAAAGCATTTTTTTCAGCATTTCGGTGAAAAAAAATTAATTCAAAATGAACTGAAACTTTGCAGGCATACTCTTTAGGGCGTCAGAAATCAACTTTGTTCTACGGGTTTACCCGAAAAAAATGAATTTTTTGGGTTATGATCACGCCAATTTTCCGACATTTTTAAAGATTAAAATCCAGATTTTAGAATGTCCGTAACTCGAAAAATAAATTTTTTTCAACTTAACACGTAGAACAAAGTCGATTTCTAAAGCCACAAACAATATTCCTGCAAAGTTTCAGCTCATTTTGAATTAATTTTTTTCTCGCAGAAAATTGAAAAAAAGCTGATGGTTTGTATGCATTTTTTTCAGCATTTCGGTGAAAAAAAAATTAATTCAAAATGAACTGAAACTTTGCAGGCATACTCTTTAGGGCGTCAGAAATCAACTTTGTTCTACGGGTTTACCCGAAAAAAATGTATTTCTTGAGTTATGATCACGCCAATTTTCCGACATTTTTAAAGATTAAAATCCAGATTTTAGAATGTCCGTAACTCGAAAAATAATTTTTTTTCAACTTAACACGTAGAACAAAGTCGATTTCAAATGTCACAAACAATATTCCTGCAAAGTTTCAGTTCATTTTGAATTAATTTTTTTCTCGCAGAAAATTGAAAAAAAAGCTGAAGGTTTGTATGCATTTTTTTCAGCATTTCGGTGGAAAAAAAATTAATTCAAAATGAACTGAAACTTTGCACGCATACTCTTTAGGGCGTCAGAAATCAATCTGTTCTACGGGTTTACCCGAAAAAAATGAATTTTTTGGGTTATGATCACGCCAATTTTCCGACATTTTTAAAGATTAAAATCCAGATTTTAGAATGTCCGTAACTCGAAAAATAAATTTTTTTCAACTAAACACGTAGAACAAAGTCGATTTCTAATGCCACAAACAATATTCCTGCAAAGTTTCAGTTCATTTCGAATTAATTTTTTTCTCGCAGAAAATTGAAAAAAAAGCTGATGGTTTGTATGCATTTTTTTCAGCATTTCGGTGGAAAAAAAATTAATTCAAAATGAACTGAAACTTTGCACGCATACTCTTTAGGGCGTCAGAAATCAACCTTGTTCTACGGGTTTACCCGAAAAAAATGAATTTTTTGGGTTATGATCACGCCAATTTTCCGACATTTTTAAAGATTAAAATCCAGATTTTAGAATGTCCGTAACTCGAAAAATAAATTTTTTTCAACTAAACACGTAGAACAAAGTCGATTTCTAATGTCACAAACAATATTCATGCAAAGTTTCAGCTCATTTTGAATTAATTTTTTTCTCGCAGAAAATTGAAAAAAAAGCTGATGGTTTGTATGCATTTTTTTCAGCATTTCGGTGAAAAAAAAATTAATTAAAAATGAACTGAAACTTTGCAGGCATACTCTTTAGGGCGTCAGAAATCAACTTTGTTCTACGGGTTTACCCGAAAAAAATGTATTTCTTGAGTTATGATCACGCCAATTTTCCGACATTTTTAAAGATTAAAATCCAGATTTTAGAATGTCCGTAACTCGAAAAATAAATTTTTTTCAACTAAACACGTAGAACAAAGTCGATTTCTAATGCCACAAACAATATTCCTGCAAAGTTTCAGTTCATTTTGGATTAATTTTTTTCTCGCAGAAAATTGAAAAAAAAGCTGATGGTATGCATTTTTTTCAGCATTTCGGTGAAAAAAAAATTAATTCAAAATGAACTGAAACTTTGCAGGCATACTCTTTAGGGCGTCAGAAATCAACTTTGTTCTACGGGTTTACCCGAAAAAAATGTATTTCTTGAGTTATGATCACGCCAATTTTCCGACATTTTTAAAGATTAAAATCCAGATCTTAGAATGTCCGCAACTCGAAAAATAAATTTTTTTCAACTAAACACGTAGAACAAAGTCGATTTTTAATGCCACAAACAATATTCCTGCAAAGTTTCAGCTCATTTTGAATTAATTTTTTTCTCGCAGAAAATTGAAAAAAAAGCTGATGGTTTGTATGCATTTTTTTCAGCATTTCGGTGAAAAAAAATTAATTAAAAATGAACTGAAACTTTGCAGGCATACTCTTTAGGGCGTCAGAAATCAACTTTGTTCTACGGGTTTACCCGAAAAAAATGTATTTCTTGAGTTATGATCACGCCAATTTTCCGACATTTTTAAAGATTAAAATCCAGATTTTAGAATGTCCGTAACTCGAAAAATAAATTTTTTTCAACTAAACACGTAGAACAAAGTCGATTTCTAATGCCACAAACAATATTCCTGCAAAGTTTCAGTTCATTTTGAATTAATTTTTTTCTCGCAGAAAATTGAAAAAAAAGCTGATGGTATGCATTTTTTTCAGCATTTCGGTGAAAAAAAAATTAATTCAAAATGAACTGAAACTTTGCAGGCATACTCTTTAGGGCGTCAGAAATCAACTTTGTTCTACGGGTTTACCCGAAAAAAATGTATTTCTTGAGTTATGATCACGCCAATTTTCCGACATTTTTAAAGATTAAAATCCAGATCTTAGAATGTCCGCAACTCGAAAAATAAATTTTTTTCAACTAAACACGTAGAACAAAGTCGATTTTTAATGCCACAAACAATATTCCTGCAAAGTTTCAGCTCATTTTGAATTAATTTTTTTCTCGCAGAAAATTGAAAAAAAAGCTGATGGTTTGTATGCATATTTTTCAGCATTTCGGTGAAAAAAAAATTAATTCAAAATGAGCTGTGATGAAAATTTTGCATTTCATATTTCGAAGAATTTCTCATTCCAAATTTTCATCAGAATCTGTATGCAAAATAAATTCAACAGTCAGGTTGGCCGAGTGGTCTAAGGCGCCAGATTTAAGCTCTGGTTCCCAATTGGGAGCGTGGGTTCGAACCCCACATCTGACATACATTTTGAAGAATTTCTCAGAGCACTTCATATATATATTTGTAATTTTATTTAGGCGCAGCATTATGGTTAATCATTGTGACGAACAAAAAAACGTTAGGTGAAGAAAATTGGAAAAAAAGCTGAAGGTTTGTATGCTTTTTTTTCAGCATTTCGGTGAAAAAAAAATTAATTCAAAATGAACTGAAACTTTGCAGGCATACTCTTTAGGGCGTCAGAAATCATCTTTGTTCTACGGGTTTACCCGAAAAAAATGAATTTTTTGGGTTATGATCACGCCAATTTTCCGACATTTTTAAAGATTAAAATCCAGATTTTAGAATGTCCGTAACTCGAAAAATAAATTTTTTTCAACTAAACACGTAGAACAAAGTCGATTTCTAATGTCACAAACAATATTCATGCAAAGTTTCAGCTCATTTTGAATTAATTTTTTTCTCGCAGAAAATTGAAAAAAAAGCTGATGGTTTGTATGCATTTTTTTCAGCATTTCGGTGAAAAAAAAAATTAATTAAAAATGAACTGAAACTTTGCAAGCATACTCTTTAGGGCGTCAGAAATCAACTTTGTTCTACGGGTTTACCCGAAAAAAATGTATTTCTTGAGTTATGATCACGCCAATTTTCCGACATTTTTAAAGATTAAAATCCAGATCTTAGAATGTCCGCAACTCGAAAAATAAATTTTTTTCAACTAAACACGTAGAACAAAGTCGATTTTTAATGCCACAAACAATATTCCTGCAAAGTTTCAGCTCATTTTGAATTAATTTTTTTCTCGCAGAAAATTGAAAAAAAAGCTGATGGTTTGTATGCATATTTTTCAGCATTTCGGTGAAAAAAAAATTAATTCAAAATGAGCTGTGATGAAAATTTTGCATTTCATATTTCGAAGAATTTCTCATTCCAAATTTTCATCAGAATCTGTATGCAAAATAAATTCTACAGTCAGGTTGGCCGAGTGGTCTAAGGCGCCAGATTTAAGCTCTGGTTCCCAATTGGGAGCGTGGGTTCGAACCCCACATCTGACATACATTTTGAAGAATTTCTCAGAGCACTTCATATATATATTTGTAATTTTATTTAGGCGCAGCATTATGGTTAATCATTGTGACGAACAAAAAAACGTTAGGTGAAGAAAATTGGAAAAAAAGCTGAAGGTTTGTTTGTATGCATTTTTTTCAGCATTTCGGTGAAAAAAAAATTAATTCAAAATGAACTGAAACTTTGCAGGCATACTCTTTAGGGCGTCAGAAATCATCTTTGTTCTACGGGTTTACCCGAAAAAAATGAATTTTTTGGGTTATGATCACGCCAATTTTCCGACATTTTTAAAGATTAAAATCCAGATTTTAGAATGTCCGTAACTCGAAAAATAATTTTTTTTCAACTTAACACGTAGAACAAAGTCGATTTCTAATGCCACAAACAATATTCCTGCAAAGTTTCAGCTTATTTTGAATTAATTTTTTTCTCGCAGAAAATTGAAAAAAAAGCTGATGGTTTGTATGCATTTTTTTCAGCATTTCGGTGAAAAAAAAATTAATTCAAAATGAACTGAAACTTTGCAGGCATACTCTTTAGGGCGTCAGAAATCATCTTTGTTCTACGGGTTTACCCGAAAAAAATGAATTTTTTGGGTTATGATCACGCCAATTTTCCGACATTTTTAAAGATTAAAATCCAGATTTTAGAATGTCCGTAACTCGAAAAATAAATTTTTTTCAACTAAACACGTAGAACAAAGTCGATTTCTAATGTCACAAACAATATTCATGCAAAGTTTCAGCTTATTTTGAATTAATTTTTTTCTCGCAGAAAATTGAAAAAAAAGCTGATGGTTTGTATGCATTTTTTTCAGCATTTCGGTGGAAAAAAAATTAATTCAAAATGAACTGTAACTTTGCAGGCATACTCTTTAGGGCGTCAGAAATCAACTTTGTTCTACGGGTTTACCCGAAAAAAATGTATTTCTTGAGTTATGATCACGCCAATTTTCCGACATTTTTAAAGATTAAAATCCAGATTTTAGAATGTCCGTAACTCGAAAAATAATTTTTTTTCAACTTAACACGTAGAACAAAGTCGATTTCTAATGCCACAAACAATATTCCTGCAAAGTTTCAGCTTATTTTGAATTAATTTTTTTCTCGCAGAAAATTGAAAAAAAAGCTGATGGTTTGTATGCATTTTTTTCAGCATTTCAGTGGAAAAAAAATTAATTCAAAATGAACTGAAACTTTGCAGGCATACTCTTTAGGGCGTCAGAAATCAACTTTGTTCTACGGGTTTACCCTAAAAAAATGTATTTCTTGAGTTATGATCTCGCCAATTTTCCGACATTTTTAAAGATTAAAATCCAGATTTTAGAATGTCCGTAACTCGAAAAATAAATTTTTTTCAACTAAACACGTAGAACAAAGTCGATTTCTAATGCCACAAACAATATTCCTGCAAAGTTTCAGTTCATTTTGAATTAATTTTTTTCTCGCAGAAAATTGAAAAAAAAGCTGATGGTTTGTATGCATTTTTTTCAGCATTTCGGTGAAAAAAAAATTAATTCAAAATGAACTGAAACTTTGCAGGCATACTCTTTAGGGCGTCAGAAATCAACTTTGTTCTACGGGTTAACCCGAAAAAAATGAATTTTTTGGGTTATGATCTCGCCAATTTTCCGACATTTTTAAAGATTAAAATCCAGATTTTAGAATGTCCGTAACTCGAAAAATAAATTTTTTTCAACTAAACACGTAGAACAAAGTCGATTTCTAATGCCACAAACAATATTCCTGCAAAGTTTCAGTTCATTTTGAATTAATTTTTTTCTCGCAGAAAATTGAAAAAAAAGCTGATGGTTTGTATGCATTTTTTTCAGCATTTCGGTGAAAAAAAAATTAATTCAAAATGAACTGAAACTTTGCAGGCATACTCTTTAGGGCGTCAGAAATCAACTTTGTTCTACGGGTTTACCCGAAAAAAATGATTTTTTTGGGTTATGATCACGCCAATTTTCCGACATTTTTAAAGATTAAAATCCAGATTTTAGAATGTCCGTAACTCGAAAAATAAATTTTTTTCAACTAAACACGTAGAACAAAGTCGATTTCTAATGCCACAAACAATATTCCTGCAAAGTTTCAGTTCATTTTGAATTAATTTTTTTCTCGCAGAAAATTGAAAAAAAAGCTGATGGTTTGTATGCATTTTTTTCAGCATTTCGGTGAAAAAAAAATTAATTCAAAATGAACTGAAACTTTGCAGGCATACTCTTTAGGGCGTCAGAAATCAACTTTGTTCTACGGGTTTACCCTAAAAAAATGTATTTCTTGAGTTATGATCTCGCCAATTTTCCGACATTTTTAAAGATTAAAATCCAGATTTTAGAATGTCCGTAACTCGAAAAATAAATTTTTTTCAACTAAACACGTAGAACAAAGTCGATTTCTAATGCCACAAACAATATTCCTGCAAAGTTTCAGTTCATTTTGAATTAATTTTTTTCTCGCAGAAAATTGAAAAAAAAGCTGATGGTTTGTATGCATTTTTTTCAGCATTTCGGTGAAAAAAAAATTAATTCAAAATGAACTGAAACTTTGCAGGCATACTCTTTAGGGCGTCAGAAATCAACTTTGTTCTACGGGTTTACCCGAAAAAAATGATTTTTTTGGGTTATGATCACGCCAATTTTCCGACATTTTTAAAGATTAAAATCCAGATTTTAGAATGTCCGTAACTCGAAAAATAAATTTTTTTCAACTAAACACGTAGAACAAAGTCGATTTCTAATGCCACAAACAATATTCCTGCAAAGTTTCAGTTCATTTTGAATTAATTTTTTTCTCGCAGAAAATTGAAAAAAAAGCTGATGGTTTGTATGCATTTTTTTCAGCATTTCGGTGAAAAAAAAATTAATTCAAAATGAACTGAAACTTTGCAGGCATACTCTTTAGGGCGTCAGAAATCAACTTTGTTCTACGGGTTTACCCTAAAAAAATGTATTTCTTGAGTTATGATCTCGCCAATTTTCCGACATTTTTAAAGATTAAAATCCAGATTTTAGAATGTCCGTAACTCGAAAAATAAATTTTTTTCAACTAAACACGTAGAACAAAGTCGATTTCTAATGCCACAAACAATATTCCTGCAAAGTTTCAGTTCATTTTGAATTAATTTTTTTCTCGCAGAAAATTGAAAAAAAAGCTGATGGTTTGTATGCATTTTTTTCAGCATTTCGGTGAAAAAAAAATTAATTCAAAATGAACTGAAACTTTGCAGGCATACTCTTTAGGGCGTCAGAAATCAACTTTGTTCTACGGGTTTACCCTAAAAAAATGTATTTCTTGAGTTATGATCTCGCCAATTTTCCGACATTTTTAAAGATTAAAATCCAGATTTTAGAATGTCCGTAACTCGAAAAATAAATTTTTTTCAACTAAACACGTAGAACAAAGTCGATTTCTAATGCCACAAACAATATTCCTGCAAAGTTTCAGTTCATTTTGAATTAATTTTTTTCTCGCAGAAAATTGAAAAAAAAGCTGATGGTTTGTATGCATTTTTTTCAGCATTTCGGTGAAAAAAAAATTAATTCAAAATGAACTGAAACTTTGCAGGCATACTCTTTAGGGCGTCAGAAATCAACTTTGTTCTACGGGTTTACCCGAAAAAAATGATTTTTTTGGGTTATGATCACGCCAATTTTCCGACATTTTTAAAGATTAAAATCCAGATTTTAGAATGTCCGTAACTCGAAAAATAAATTTTTTTCAACTAAACACGTAGAACAAAGTCGATTTCTAATGCCACAAACAATATTCCTGCAAAGTTTCAGTTCATTTTGAATTAATTTTTTTCTCGCAGAAAATTGAAAAAAAAGCTGATGGTTTGTATGCATTTTTTTCAGCATTTCGGTGAAAAAAAAATTAATTCAAAATGAACTGTAACTTTGCAGGCATACTCTTTAGGGCGTCAGAAATCAACTTTGTTCTACGGGTTAACCCGAAAAAAATGATTTTTTTGGGTTATGATCACGCCAATTTTCCGACATTTTTAAAGATTAAAATCCAGATTTTAGAATGTCCGTAACTCGAAAAATAAATTTTTTTTAACTAAACACGTAGAACAAAGTCGATTTCTAATGCCACAAACAATATTCCTGCAAAGTTTCAGTTCATTTTAAATTAATTTTATTCTCGCAGAAAATTGAAAAAAAAGCTGATGGTTTGTATGCATTTTTTTCAGCATTTCGGTGAAAAAAAAATTAATTCAAAATGAACTGAAACTTTGCAGGCATACTCTTTAGGGCGTCAGAAATCAACTTTGTTCTATGGGTTTACCCGAAAAAAATGAATTTTTTGGGTTATGATCACGCCAATTTTCCGACATTTTTAAAGATTAAAATCCAGATTTTAGAATGTCCGTAACTCGAAAAATAAATTTTTTTCAACTAAACACGTAGAACAAAGTCGATTTCTAATGCCACAAACAATATTCCTGCAAAGTTTCAGTTCATTTTGAATTAATTTTTTTCTCGCAGAAAATTGAAAAAAAAGCTGATGGTTTGTATGCATTTTTTTCAGCATTTCGGTGAAAAAAAAATTAATTCAAAATGAACTGTAACTTTGCAGGCATACTCTTTAGGGCGTCAGAAATCAACTTTGTTCTACGGGTTAACCCGAAAAAAATGATTTTTTTGGGTTATGATCACGCCAATTTTCCGACATTTTTAAAGATTAAAATCCAGATTTTAGAATGTCCGTAACTCGAAAAATAAATTTTTTTCAACTAAACACGTAGAACAAAGTCGATTTCTAATGCCACAAACAATATTCCTGCAAAGTTTCAGTTCATTTTGAATTAATTTTTTTCTCGCAGAAAATTGAAAAAAAAGCTGATGGTTTGTATGCATTTTTTTCAGCATTTCGGTGAAAAAAAAATTAATTCAAAATGAACTGAAACTTTGCAGGCATACTCTTTAGGGCGTCAGAAATCAACTTTGTTCTATGGGTTTACCCGAAAAAAATGAATTTTTTGGGTTATGATCACGCCAATTTTCCGACATTTTTAAAGATTAAAATCCAGATTTTAGAATGTCCGTAACTCGAAAAATAAATTTTTTTCAACTAAACACGTAGAACAAAGTCGATTTCTAATGCCACAAACAATATTCCTGCAAAGTTTCAGTTCATTTTGAATTAATTTTTTTCTCGCAGAAAATTGAAAAAAAAGCTGATGGTTTGTATGCATTTTTTTCAGCATTTCGGTGAAAAAAAAATTAATTCAAAATGAACTGAAACTTTGCAGGCATACTCTTTAGGGCGTCAGAAATCAACTTTGTTCTACGGGTTTACCCGAAAAAAATGATTTTTTTGGGTTATGATCACGCCAATTTTCCGACATTTTTAAAGATTAAAATCCAGATTTTAGAATGTCCGTAACTCGAAAAATAAATTTTTTTCAACTAAACACGTAGAACAAAGTCGAATTCTAATGCCACAAACAATATTCCTGCAAAGTTTCAGTTCATTTTGAATTAATTTTTTTCTCGCAGAAAATTGAAAAAAAAGCTGATGGTTTGTATGCATTTTTTTCAGCATTTCGGTGGAAAAAAAATTAATTCAAAATGAACTGAAACTTTGCAGGCATACTCTTTAGGGCGTCAGAAATCAACTTTGTTCTACGGGTTTACCCGAAAAAAATGAATTTTTTGGGTTATGATCACGCCAATTTTCCGACATTTTTAAAGATTAAAATCCAGATTTTAGAATGTCCGTAACTCGAAAAATAAATTTTTTTCAACTAAACACGTAGAACAAAGTCGATTTCTAATGCCACAAACAATATTCCTGCAAAGTTTCAGTTCATTTTGAATTAATTTTTTTCTCGCAGAAAATTGAAAAAAAAGCTGATGGTTTGTATGCATTTTTTTTAGCATTTCGGTGAAAAAAAAATTAATTCAAAATGAACTGTAACTTTGCAGGCATACTCTTTAGGGCGTCAGAAATCAACTTTGTTCTACGGGTTTACCCGAAAAAAATTAATTTTTTGGGTTATGATCACGCCAATTTTCCGACATTTTTAAAGATTAAAATCCAGATTTTAGAATGTCCGTAACTCGAAAAATAAATTTTTTTTAACTAAACACGTAGAACAAAGTCGATTTCTAATGCCACAAACAATATTCCTGCAAAGTTTCAGTTCATTTTGAATTAATTTTTTTCTCGCAGAAAATTGAAAAAAAAGCTGATGGTTTGTACGCATTTTTTTCAGCATTTCGGTGGAAAAAAAATTAATTCAAAATGAACTGAAACTTTGCAGGCATACTCTTTAGGGCGTCAGAAATCAACTTTGTTCTACGGGTTAACCCGAAAAAAATGATTTTTTTGGGTTATGATCACGCCAATTTTCCGACATTTTTAAAGATTAAAATCCAGATTTTAGAATGTCCGTAACTCGAAAAATAAATTTTTTTCAACTAAACACGTAGAACAAAGTCGATTTCTAATGCCACAAACAATATTCCTGCAAAGTTTCAGTTCATTTTGAATTAATTTTTTTCTCGCAGAAAATTGAAAAAAAAGCTGATGGTTTGTATGCATTTTTTTCAGCATTTCGGTGAAAAAAAAATTAATTCAAAATGAACTGAAACTTTGCAGGCATACTCTTTAGGGCGTCAGAAATCAACTTTGTTCTACGGGTTAACCCGAAAAAAATGATTTTTTTGGGTTATGATCACGCCAATTTTCCGACATTTTTAAAGATTAAAATCCAGATTTTAGAATGTCCGTAACTCGAAAAATAAATTTTTTTCAACTAAACACGTAGAACAAAGTCGATTTCTAATGCCACAAACAATATTCCTGCAAAGTTTCAGTTCATTTTGAATTAATTTTTTTCTCGCAGAAAATTGAAAAAAAAGCTGATGGTTTGTATGCATTTTTTTCAGCATTTCGGTGAAAAAAAAATTAATTCAAAATGAACTGAAACTTTGCAGGCATACTCTTTAGGGCGTCAGAAATCAACTTTGTTCTACGGGTTTACCCGAAAAAAATGATTTTTTTGGGTTATGATCACGCCAATTTTCCGACATTTTTAAAGATTAAAATCCAGATTTTAGAATGTCCGTAACTCGAAAAATAAATTTTTTTCAACTAAACACGTAGAACAAAGTCGAATTCTAATGCCACAAACAATATTCCTGCAAAGTTTCAGTTCATTTTGAATTAATTTTTTTCTCGCAGAAAATTGAAAAAAAAGCTGATGGTTTGTATGCATTTTTTTCAGCATTTCGGTGGAAAAAAAATTAATTCAAAATGAACTGTAACTTTGCAGGCATACTCTTTAGGGCGTCAGAAATCAACTTTGTTCTACGGGTTTACCCGAAAAAAATGTATTTCTTGAGTTATGATCACGCCAATTTTCCGACATTTTTAAAGATTAAAATCCAGATTTTAGAATGTCCGTAACTCGAAAAATAAATTTTTTTCAACTAAACACGTAGAACAAAGTCGATTTCTAATGCCACAAACAATATTCCTGCAAAGTTTCAGTTCATTTTGAATTAATTTTTTTCTTGCAGAAAATTGAAAAAAAAGCTGATGGTTTGTATGCATTTTTTTTAGCATTTCGGTGAAAAAAAAATTAATTCAAAATGAACTGTAACTTTGCAGGCATACTCTTTAGGGCGTCAGAAATCAACTTTGTTCTACGGGTTTACCCGAAAAAAATGAATTTTTTGGGTTATGATCACGCCAATTTTCCGACATTTTTAAAGATTAAAATCCAGATTTTAGAATGTCCGTAACTCGAAAAATAAATTTTTTTTAACTAAACACGTAGAACAAAGTCGATTTCTAATGCCACAAACAATATTCCTGCAAAGTTTCAGTTCATTTTGAATTAATTTTTTTCTCGCAGAAAATTGAAAAAAAAGCTGATGGTTTGTATGCATTTTTTTCAGCATTTCGGTGGAAAAAAAATTAATTCAAAATGAACTGAAACTTTGCAGGCATACTCTTTAGGGCGTCAGAAATCAACTTTGTTCTACGGGTTTACCCGAAAAAAATGAATTTTTTGGGTTATGATCACGCCAATTTTCCGACTTTTTTAAAGATTAAAATCCAGATTTTAGAATGTCCGTAACTCGAAAAATAAATTTTTTTCAACTAAACACGTAGAACAAAGTCGATTTCTAATGCCACAAACAATATTCCTGCAAAGTTTCAGTTCATTTTGAATTAATTTTTTTCTCGCAGAAAATTCAAAAAAAAGCTGATGGTTTGTATGCATTTTTTTCAGCATTTCGGTGGAAAAAAAATTAATTCAAAATGAACTGTAACTTTGCAGGCATACTCTTTAGGGCGTCAGAAATCAACTTTGTTCTACGGGTTTACCCGAAAAAAATGAATTTTTTGGGTTATGATCACGCCAATTTTCCGACATTTTTAAAGATTAAAATCCAGATTTTAGAATGTCCGTAACTCGAAAAATAAATTTTTTTCAACTAAACACGTAGAACAAAGTCGATTTCTAATGCCACAAACAATATTCCTGCAAAGTTTCAGTTCATTTTGAATTAATTTTTTTCTCGCAGAAAATTGAAAAAAAAGCTGATGGTTTGTATGCATTTTTTTTAGCATTTCAGTGAAAAAAAAAATTAATTCAAAATGAACTGAAACTTTGCAGGCAAACTCTTTAGGGCGTCAGAAATCAACTTTGTTCTACGGGTTTACCCGAAAAAAATGTATTTCTTGAGTTATGATCACGCCAATTTTCCGACATTTTTAAAGATTAAAATCCAGATTTTAGAATGTCCGTAACTTGAAAAATAAATTTTTTTCAACTAAACACGTAGAAAAAAGTCGATTTCTAATGCCACAAACAATATTCCTGCAAAGTTTCAGTTCATTTTGAATTAATTTTTTTCTCGCAGAAAATTGAAAAAAAAGCTGATGGTTTGTATGCATTTTTTTCAGCATTTCGGTGGAAAAAAAATTAATTCAAAATGAACTGTAACTTTGCAGGCATACTCTTTAGGGCGTCAGAAATCAACTTTGTTCTACGGGTTTACCCGAAAAAAATGAATTTTTTGGGTTATGATCACGCCAATTTTCCGACATTTTTAAAGATTAAAATCCAGATTTTAGAATGTCCGTAACTCGAAAAATAATTTTTTTTCAACTAAACACGTAGAACAAAGTCGATTTCTAATGCCACAAACAATATTCCTGCAAAGTTTCAGTTCATTTTAAATTAATTTTATTCTCGCAGAAAATTGAAAAAAAAGCTGATGGTTTGTATGCATTTTTTTCAGCATTTCGGTGAAAAAAAAATTAATTCAAAATGAACTGTAACTTTGCAGGCATACTCTTTAGGGCGTCAGAAATCAACTTTGTTCTACGGGTTTACCCGAAAAAAATGATTTTTTTGGGTTATGATCACGCCAATTTTCCGACATTTTTAAAGATTAAAATCCAGATTTTAGAATGTCCGTAACTCGAAAAATAAATTTTTTTCAACTAAACACGTAGAACAAAGTCGATTTCTAATGCCACAAACAATATTCCTGCAAAGTTTCAGTTCATTTTGAATTAATTTTTTTCTCGCAGAAAATTGAAAAAAAAGCTGATGGTTTGTATGCATTTTTTTCAGCATTTCGGTGAAAAAAAAATTAATTCAAAATGAACTGTAACTTTGCAGGCATACTCTTTAGGGCGTCAGAAATCAACTTTGTTCTACGGGTTTACCCGAAAAAAATTATTTTTTTGGGTTATGATCACGCCAATTTTCCGACATTTTTAAAGATTAAAATCCAGATTTTAGAATGTCCGTAACTCGAAAAATAATTTTTTTTCAACTAAACACGTAGAACAAAGTCGATTTCTAATGCCACAAACAATATTCCTGCAAAGTTTCAGTTCATTTTGAATTAATTTTTTTCTCGCAGAAAATTGAAAAAAAAGCTGATGGTTTGTATGCATTTTTTTCAGCATTTCGGTGGAAAAAAAATTAATTCAAAATGAACTGTAACTTTGCAGGCATACTCTTTAGGGCGTCAGAAATCAACTTTGTTCTACGGGTTTACCCGAAAAAAATGTATTTCTTGAGTTATGATCACGCCAATTTTCCGACATTTTTAAAGATTAAAATCCAGATTTTAGAATGTCCGTAACTCGAAAAATAAATTTTTTTCAACTAAACACGTAGAAAAAAGTCGATTTCTAATGCCACAAACAATATTCCTGCAAAGTTTCAGTTCATTTTGAATTAATTTTTTTCTCGCAGAAAATTGAAAAAAAAGCTGATGGTTTGTATGCATTTTTTTCAGCATTTCGGTGGAAAAAAAATTAATTCAAAATGAACTGTAACTTTGCAGGCATACTCTTTAGGGCGTCAGAAATCAACTTTGTTCTACGGGTTTACCCGAAAAAAATGAATTTTTTGGGTTATGATCACGCCAATTTTCCGACATTTTTAAAGATTAAAATCCAGATTTTAGAATGTCCGTAACTCGAAAAATAATTTTTTTTCAACTAAACACGTAGAACAAAGTCGATTTCTAATGCCACAAACAATATTCCTGCAAAGTTTCAGTTCATTTTAAATTAATTTTATTCTCGCAGAAAATTGAAAAAAAAGCTGATGGTTTGTATGCATTTTTTTCAGCATTTCGGTGAAAAAAAAATTAATTCAAAATGAACTGTAACTTTGCAGGCATACTCTTTAGGGCGTCAGAAATCAACTTTGTTCTACGGGTTTACCCGAAAAAAATTATTTTTTTGGGTTATGATCACGCCAATTTTCCGACATTTTTAAAGATTAAAATCCAGATTTTAGAATGTCCGTAACTCGAAAAATAATTTTTTTTCAACTAAACACGTAGAACAAAGTCGATTTCTAATGCCACAAACAATATTCCTGCAAAGTTTCAGTTCATTTTGAATTAATTTTTTTCTCGCAGAAAATTGAAAAAAAAGCTGATGGTTTGTATGCATTTTTTTCAGCATTTCGGTGGAAAAAAAATTAATTCAAAATGAACTGTAACTTTGCAGGCATACTCTTTAGGGCGTCAGAAATCAACTTTGTTCTACGGGTTTACCCGAAAAAAATGATTTTTTTGGGTTATGATCACGCCAATTTTCCGACATTTTTAAAGATTAAAATCCAGATTTTAGAATGTCCGTAACTCGAAAAATAAATTTTTTTCAACTAAACACGTAGAACAAAGTCGATTTCTAATGCCACAAACAATATTCCTGCAAAGTTTCAGTTCATTTTGAATTAATTTTTTTCTCGCAGAAAATTGAAAAAAAAGCTGATGGTTTGTATGCATTTTTTTCAGCATTTCGGTGAAAAAAAAATTAATTCAAAATGAACTGTAACTTTGCAGGCATACTCTTTAGGGCGTCAGAAATCAACTTTGTTCTACGGGTTTACCCGAAAAAAATTATTTTTTTGGGTTATGATCACGCCAATTTTCCGACATTTTTAAAGATTAAAATCCAGATTTTAGAATGTCCGTAACTCGAAAAATAATTTTTTTTCAACTAAACACGTAGAACAAAGTCGATTTCTAATGCCACAAACAATATTCCTGCAAAGTTTCAGTTCATTTTGAATTAATTTTTTTCTCGCAGAAAATTGAAAAAAAAGCTGATGGTTTGTATGCATTTTTTTCAGCATTTCGGTGAAAAAAAAATTAATTCAAAATGAACTGTAACTTTGCAGGCATACTCTTTAGGGCGTCAGAAATCAACTTTGTTCTACGGGTTTACCCGAAAAAAATGATTTTTTTGGGTTATGATCACGCCAATTTTCCGACATTTTTAAAGATTAAAATCCAGATTTTAGAATGTCCGTAACTCGAAAAATAATTTTTTTTCAACTAAACACGTAGAACAAAGTCGATTTCTAATGCCACAAACAATATTCCTGCAAAGTTTCAGTTCATTTTGAATTAATTTTTTTCTCGCAGAAAATTGAAAAAAAAGCTGATGGTTTGTATGCATTTTTTTTAGCATTTCGGTGAAAAAAAAATTAATTCAAAATGAACTGTAACTTTGCAGGCATACTCTTTAGGGCGTCAGAAATCAACTTTGTTCTACGGGTTTACCCGAAAAAAATGATTTTTTTGGGTTATGATCACGCCAATTTTCCGACATTTTTAAAGATTAAAATCCAGATTTTAGAATGTCCGTAACTCGAAAAATAAATTTTTTTCAACTAAACACGTAGAACAAAGTCGATTTCTAATGCCACAAACAATATTCCTGCAAAGTTTCAGTTCATTTTGAATTAATTTTTTTCTCGCAGAAAATTGAAAAAAAAGCTGATGGTTTGTATGCATTTTTTTCAGCATTTCGGTGAAAAAAAAATTAATTCAAAATGAACTGTAACTTTGCAGGCATACTCTTTAGGGCGTCAGAAATCAACTTTGTTCTACGGGTTTACCCGAAAAAAATTATTTTTTTGGGTTATGATCACGCCAATTTTCCGACATTTTTAAAGATTAAAATCCAGATTTTAGAATGTCCGTAACTCGAAAAATAATTTTTTTTCAACTAAACACGTAGAACAAAGTCGATTTCTAATGCCACAAACAATATTCCTGCAAAGTTTCAGTTCATTTTGAATTAATTTTTTTCTCGCAGAAAATTGAAAAAAAAGCTGATGGTTTGTATGCATTTTTTTCAGCATTTCGGTGGAAAAAAAATTAATTCAAAATGAACTGTAACTTTGCAGGCATACTCTTTAGGGCGTCAGAAATCAACTTTGTTCTACGGGTTTACCCGAAAAAAATGTATTTCTTGAGTTATGATCACGCCAATTTTCCGACATTTTTAAAGATTAAAATCCAGATTTTAGAATGTCCGTAACTTGAAAAATAAATTTTTTTCAACTAAACACGTAGAAAAAAGTCGATTTCTAATGCCACAAACAATATTCCTGCAAAGTTTCAGTTCATTTTGAATTAATTTTTTTCTCGCAGAAAATTGAAAAAAAAGCTGATGGTTTGTATGCATTTTTTTCAGCATTTCGGTGGAAAAAAAATTAATTCAAAATGAACTGTAACTTTGCAGGCATACTCTTTAGGGCGTCAGAAATCAACTTTGTTCTACGGGTTTACCCGAAAAAAATGAATTTTTTGGGTTATGATCACGCCAATTTTCCGACATTTTTAAAGATTAAAATCCAGATTTTAGAATGTCCGTAACTCGAAAAATAATTTTTTTTCAACTAAACACGTAGAACAAAGTCGATTTCTAATGCCACAAACAATATTCCTGCAAAGTTTCAGTTCATTTTAAATTAATTTTATTCTCGCAGAAAATTGAAAAAAAAGCTGATGGTTTGTATGCATTTTTTTCAGCATTTCGGTGAAAAAAAAATTAATTCAAAATGAACTGTAACTTTGCAGGCATACTCTTTAGGGCGTCAGAAATCAACTTTGTTCTACGGGTTTACCCGAAAAAAATTATTTTTTTGGGTTATGATCACGCCAATTTTCCGACATTTTTAAAGATTAAAATCCAGATTTTAGAATGTCCGTAACTCGAAAAATAATTTTTTTTCAACTAAACACGTAGAACAAAGTCGATTTCTAATGCCACAAACAATATTCCTGCAAAGTTTCAGTTCATTTTGAATTAATTTTTTTCTCGCAGAAAATTGAAAAAAAAGCTGATGGTTTGTATGCATTTTTTTCAGCATTTCGGTGGAAAAAAAATTAATTCAAAATGAACTGTAACTTTGCAGGCATACTCTTTAGGGCGTCAGAAATCAACTTTGTTCTACGGGTTTACCCGAAAAAAATGATTTTTTTGGGTTATGATCACGCCAATTTTCCGACATTTTTAAAGATTAAAATCCAGATTTTAGAATGTCCGTAACTCGAAAAATAAATTTTTTTCAACTAAACACGTAGAACAAAGTCGATTTCTAATGCCACAAACAATATTCCTGCAAAGTTTCAGTTCATTTTGAATTAATTTTTTTCTCGCAGAAAATTGAAAAAAAAGCTGATGGTTTGTATGCATTTTTTTCAGCATTTCGGTGAAAAAAAAATTAATTCAAAATGAACTGTAACTTTGCAGGCATACTCTTTAGGGCGTCAGAAATCAACTTTGTTCTACGGGTTTACCCGAAAAAAATTATTTTTTTGGGTTATGATCACGCCAATTTTCCGACATTTTTAAAGATTAAAATCCAGATTTTAGAATGTCCGTAACTCGAAAAATAATTTTTTTTCAACTAAACACGTAGAACAAAGTCGATTTCTAATGCCACAAACAATATTCCTGCAAAGTTTCAGTTCATTTTGAATTAATTTTTTTCTCGCAGAAAATTGAAAAAAAAGCTGATGGTTTGTATGCATTTTTTTCAGCATTTCGGTGAAAAAAAAATTAATTCAAAATGAACTGTAACTTTGCAGGCATACTCTTTAGGGCGTCAGAAATCAACTTTGTTCTACGGGTTTACCCGAAAAAAATGATTTTTTTGGGTTATGATCACGCCAATTTTCCGACATTTTTAAAGATTAAAATCCAGATTTTAGAATGTCCGTAACTCGAAAAATAAATTTTTTTCAACTAAACACGTAGAACAAAGTCGATTTCTAATGCCACAAACAATATTCCTGCAAAGTTTCAGTTCATTTTGAATTAATTTTTTTCTCGCAGAAAATTGAAAAAAAAGCTGATGGTTTGTATGCATTTTTTTCAGCATTTCGGTGAAAAAAAAATTAATTCAAAATGAACTGTAACTTTGCAGGCATACTCTTTAGGGCGTCAGAAATCAACTTTGTTCTACGGGTTTACCCGAAAAAAATTATTTTTTTGGGTTATGATCACGCCAATTTTCCGACATTTTTAAAGATTAAAATCCAGATTTTAGAATGTCCGTAACTCGAAAAATAATTTTTTTTCAACTAAACACGTAGAACAAAGTCGATTTCTAATGCCACAAACAATATTCCTGCAAAGTTTCAGTTCATTTTGAATTAATTTTTTTCTCGCAGAAAATTGAAAAAAAAGCTGATGGTTTGTATGCATTTTTTTCAGCATTTCGGTGGAAAAAAAATTAATTCAAAATGAACTGTAACTTTGCAGGCATACTCTTTAGGGCGTCAGAAATCAACTTTGTTCTACGGGTTAACCCGAAAAAAATGATTTTTTTGGGTTATGATCACGCCAATTTTCCGACATTTTTAAAGATTAAAATCCAGATTTTAGAATGTCCGTAACTCGAAAAATAAATTTTTTTCAACTAAACACGTAGAACAAAGTCGATTTCTAATGCCACAAACAATATTCCTGCAAAGTTTCAGTTCATTTTGAATTAATTTTTTTCTCGCAGAAAATTGAAAAAAAAGCTGATGGTTTGTATGCATTTTTTTCAGCATTTCGGTGAAAAAAAAATTAATTCAAAATGAACTGAAACTTTGCAGGCATACTCTTTAGGGCGTCAGAAATCAACTTTGTTCTATGGGTTTACCCGAAAAAAATGAATTTTTTGGGTTATGATCACGCCAATTTTCCGACATTTTTAAAGATTAAAATCCAGATTTTAGAATGTCCGTAACTCGAAAAATAAATTTTTTTCAACTAAACACGTAGAACAAAGTCGATTTCTAATGCCACAAACAATATTCCTGCAAAGTTTCAGTTCATTTTGAATTAATTTTTTTCTCGCAGAAAATTGAAAAAAAAGCTGATGGTTTGTATGCATTTTTTTCAGCATTTCGGTGAAAAAAAAATTAATTCAAAATGAACTGAAACTTTGCAGGCATACTCTTTAGGGCGTCAGAAATCAACTTTGTTCTACGGGTTTACCCGAAAAAAATGAATTTTTTGGGTTATGATCACGCCAATTTTCCGACATTTTTAAAGATTAAAATCCAGATTTTAGAATGTCCGTAACTCGAAAAATAAATTTTTTTCAACTAAACACGTAGAACAAAGTCGATTTCTAATGCCACAAACAATATTCCTGCAAAGTTTCAGTTCATTTTGAATTAATTTTTTTCTCGCACAAAATTGAAAAAAAAGCTGATGGTTTGTATGCATTTTTTTCAGCATTTCAGTGGAAAAAAAATTAATTCAAAATGAACTGTAACTTTGCAGGCATACTCTTTAGGGCGTCAGAAATCAACTTTGTTCTACGGGTTTACCCGAAAAAAATGAATTTTTTGGGTTATGATCACGCCAATTTTCCGACATTTTTAAAGATTAAAATCCAGATTTTAGAATGTCCGTAACTCGAAAAATAAATTTTTTTCAACTTAACACGTAGAACAAAGTCGAATTCTAATGCCACAAACAATATTCCTGCAAAGTTTCAGTTCATTTTGAATTAATTTTTTTCTCGCAGAAAATTGAAAAAAAAGCTGATGGTTTGTATGCATTTTTTTCAGCATTTCGGTGGAAAAAAAATTAATTCAAAATGAACTGAAACTTTGCAGGCATACTCTTTAGGGCGTCAGAAATCAACTTTGTTCTACGGGTTAACCCGAAAAAAATGATTTTTTTGGGTTATGATCACGCCAATTTTCCGACATTTTTAAAGATTAAAATCCAGATTTTAGAATGTCCGTAACTCGAAAAATAAATTTTTTTCAACTAAACACGTAGAACAAAGTCGATTTCTAATGCCACAAACAATATTCCTGCAAAGTTTCAGTTCATTTTGAATTAATTTTTTTCTCGCAGAAAATTGAAAAAAAAGCTGATGGTTTGTATGCATTTTTTTCAGCATTTCGGTGGAAAAAAAATTAATTCAAAATGAACTGTAACTTTGCAGGCATACTCTTTAGGGCGTCAGAAATCAACTTTGTTCTACGGGTTTACCCGAAAAAAATGATTTTTTTGGGTTATTATCACGCCAATTTTCCGACATTTTTAAAGATTAAAATCCAGATTTTAGAATGTCCGTAACTCGAAAAATAAATTTTTTTCAACTAAACACGTAGAACAAAGTCGATTTCTAATGCCACAAACAATATTCCTGCAAAGTTTCAGTTCATTTTGAATTAATTTTTTTCTCGCAGAAAATTGAAAAAAAAGCTGATGGTTTGTATGCATTTTTTTCAGCATTTCGGTGGAAAAAAAATTAATTCAAAATGAACTGAAACTTTGCAGGCATACTCTTTAGGGCGTCAGAAATCAACTTTGTTCTACGGGTTAACCCGAAAAAAATGATTTTTTTGGGTTATGATCACGCCAATTTTCCGACATTTTTAAAGATTAAAATCCAGATTTTAGAATGTCCGTAACTCGAAAAATAAATTTTTTTCAACTAAACACGTAGAACAAAGTCGATTTCTAATGCCACAAACAATATTCCTGCAAAGTTTCAGTTCATTTTGAATTAATTTTTTTCTCGCAGAAAATTGAAAAAAAAGCTGATGGTTTGTATGCATTTTTTTCAGCATTTCGGTGGAAAAAAAATTAATTCAAAATGAACTGTAACTTTGCAGGCATACTCTTTAGGGCGTCAGAAATCAACTTTGTTCTACGGGTTTACCCGAAAAAAATGATTTTTTTGGGTTATTATCACGCCAATTTTCCGACATTTTTAAAGATTAAAATCCAGATTTTAGAATGTCCGTAACTCGAAAAATAAATTTTTTTCAACTAAACACGTAGAACAAAGTCGATTTCTAATGCCACAAACAATATTCCTGCAAAGTTTCAGTTCATTTTGAATTAATTTTTTTCTCGCAGAAAATTGAAAAAAAAGCTGATGGTTTGTATGCATTTTTTTCAGCATTTCGGTGAAAAAAAAATTAATTCAAAATGAACTGAAACTTTGCAGGCATACTCTTTAGGGCGTCAGAAATCAACTTTGTTCTATGGGTTTACCCGAAAAAAATGAATTTTTTGGGTTATGATCACGCCAATTTTCCGACATTTTTAAAGATTAAAATCCAGATTTTAGAATGTCCGTAACTCGAAAAATAAATTTTTTTCAACTAAACACGTAGAACAAAGTCGATTTCTAATGCCACAAACAATATTCCTGCAAAGTTTCAGTTCATTTTGAATTAATTTTTTTCTCGCAGAAAATTGAAAAAAAAGCTGATGGTTTGTATGCATTTTTTTCAGCATTTCGGTGAAAAAAAAATTAATTCAAAATGAACTGAAACTTTGCAGGCATACTCTTTAGGGCGTCAGAAATCAACTTTGTTCTACGGGTTTACCCGAAAAAAATGAATTTTTTGGGTTATGATCACGCCAATTTTCCGACATTTTTAAAGATTAAAATCCAGATTTTAGAATGTCCGTAACTCGAAAAATAAATTTTTTTCAACTAAACACGTAGAACAAAGTCGATTTCTAATGCCACAAACAATATTCCTGCAAAGTTTCAGTTCATTTTGAATTAATTTTTTTCTCGCAGAAAATTGAAAAAAAAGCTGATGGTTTGTATGCATTTTTTTCAGCATTTCGGTGGAAAAAAAATTAATTCAAAATGAACTGTAACTTTGCAGGCATACTCTTTAGGGCGTCAGAAATCAACTTTGTTCTACGGGTTTACCCGAAAAAAATGAATTTTTTGGGTTATGATCACGCCAATTTTCCGACATTTTTAAAGATTAAAATCCAGATTTTAGAATGTCCGTAACTCGAAAAATAAATTTTTTTCAACTAAACACGTAGAACAAAGTCGATTTCTAATGCCACAAACAATATTCCTGCAAAGTTTCAGTTCATTTTGAATTAATTTTTTTCTCGCAGAAAATTGAAAAAAAAGCTGATGGTTTGTATGCATTTTTTTCAGCATTTCGGTGGAAAAAAAATTAATTCAAAATGAACTGTAACTTTGCAGGCATACTCTTTAGGGCGTCAGAAATCAACTTTGTTCTACGGGTTTACCCGAAAAAAATGAATTGTTTGCGTTATGATCACGCCAATTTTCCGACATTTTTAAAGATTAAAATCCAGATTTTAGAATGTCCGTAACTCGAAAAATAAATTTTTTTTAACTAAACACGTAGAACAAAGTCGATTTCTAATGCCACAAACAATATTCCTGCAAAGTTTCAGTTCGATTTGAATTAATTTTTTTCTCGCAGAAAATTGAAAAAAAAGCTGATGGTTTGTAGGCATTTTTTTCAGCATTTCGGTGGAAAAAAAATTAATTCAAAATGAACTGTAACTTTGCAGGCATACTCTTTAGGGCGTCAGAAATCAACTTTGTTCTACGGGTTTACCCGAAAAAAATGAATTTTTTGGGTTATGATCACGCCAATTTTCCGACATTTTTAAAGATTAAAATCCAGATTTTAGAATGTCCGTAACTCGAAAAATAATTTTTTTTCAACTTAACACGTAGAACAAAGTCGAATTCTAATGCCACAAACAATATTCCTGCAAAGTTTCAGTTCATTTTGAATTAATTTTTTTCTCGCAGAAAATTGAAAAAAAAGCTGAAGGTTTGTATGCATTTTTTTCAGCATTTCGGTGAAAAAAAAATTAATTCAAAATGAACTGTAACTTTGCAGGCATACTCTTTAGGGCGTCAGAAATCAACTTTGTTCTACGGGTTTACCCGAAAAAAATGAATTTTTTGGGTTATGATCACGCCAATTTTCCGACATTTTTAAAGATTAAAATCCAGATTTTAGAATGTCCGTAACTCGAAAAATAAATTTTTTTCAACTAAACACGTAGAACAAAGTCGGTTTCTAATGCCACAAACAATATTCCTGCAAAGTTTCAGTTCATTTTGAATTAATTTTTTTCTCGCAGAAAATTGAAAAAAAAGCTGATGGTTTGTATGCATTTTTTTTAGCATTTCGGTGAAAAAAAAATTAATTCAAAATGAACTGTAACTTTGCAGGCATACTCTTTAGGGCGTCAGAAATCAACTTTGTTCTACGGGTTTACCCGAAAAAAATGAATTTTTTGGGTTATGATCACGCCAATTTTCCGACATTTTTAAAGATTAAAATCCAGATTTTAGAATGTCCGTAACTCGAAAAATAAATTTTTTTCAACTAAACACGTAGAACAAAGTCGATTTCTAATGCCACAAACAATATTCCTGCAAAGTTTCAGTTCATTTTGAATTAATTTTTTTCTCGCAGAAAATTGAAAAAAAAGCTGATGGTTTGTATGCATTTTTTTCAGCATTTCGGTGGAAAAAAAATTAATTCAAAATGAACTGTAACTTTGCAGGCATACTCTTTAGGGCGTCAGAAATCAACTTTGTTCTACGGGTTTACCCGAAAAAAATGAATTTTTTGGGTTATGATCACGCCAATTTTCCGACATTTTTAAAGATTAAAATCCAGATTTTAGAATGTCCGTAACTCGAAAAATAAATTTTTTTCAACTAAACTCGTAGAACAAAGTCGATTTCTAATGCCACAAACAATATTCCTGCAAAGTTTCAGTTCATTTTGAATTAATTTTTTTCTCGCAGAAAATTGAAAAAAAAGCGGATGGTTTGTATGCATTTTTTTTAGCATTTCGGTGAAAAAAAAATTAATTCAAAATGAACTGAAACTTTGCAGGCATACTCTTTAGGGCTTCAGAAATCAACTTTGTTCTACGGGTTTACCCGAAAAAAATGAATTTTTTGGGTTATGATCACGCCAATTTTCCGACATTTTTAAAGATTAAAATCCAGATTTTAGAATGTCCGTAACTCGAAAAATAAATTTTTTTCAACTAAACACGTAGAACAAAGTCGATTTCTAATGCCACAAACAATATTCCTGCAAAGTTTCAGTTCATTTTGAATTAATTTTTTTCTCGCAGAAAATTGAAAAAAAAGCTGATGGTTTGTATGCATTTTTTTCAGCATTTCGGTGAAAAAAAAATTAATTCAAAATGAACTGTAACTTTGCAGGCATACTCTTTAGGGCGTCAGAAATCAACTTTGTTCTACGGGTTTACCCGAAAAAAATGTATTTCTTGAGTTATGATCACGCCAATTTTCCGACATTTTTAAAGATTAAAATCCAGATTTTAGAATGTCCGTAACTCGAAAAATAAATTTTTTTCAACTAAACACGTAGAACAAAGTCGATTTCTAATGCCACAAACAATATTCCTGCAAAGTTTCAGTTCATTTTGAATTAATTTTTTTCTCGCAGAAAATTGAAAAAAAAGCTGATGGTTTGTATGCATTTTTTTTAGCATTTCAGTGAAAAAAAAAATTAATTCAAAATGAACTGAAACTTTGCAGGCAAACTCTTTAGGGCGTCAGAAATCAACTTTGTTCTACGGGTTTACCCGAAAAAAATGTATTTCTTGAGTTATGATCACGCCAATTTTCCGACATTTTTAAAGATTAAAATCCAGATTTTAGAATGTCCGTAACTTGAAAAATAAATTTTTTTCAACTAAACACGTAGAAAAAAGTCGATTTCTAATGCCACAAATAATATTCCTGCAAAGTTTCAGTTCATTTTGAATTAATTTTTTTCTCGCAGAAAATTGAAAAAAAAGCTGATGGTTTGTATGCATTTTTTTCAGCATTTCGGTGGAAAAAAAATTAATTCAAAATGAACTGTAACTTTGCAGGCATACTCTTTAGGGCGTCAGAAATCAACTTTGTTCTACGGGTTTACCCGAAAAAAATGTATTTCTTGAGTTATGATCACGCCAATTTTCCGACATTTTTAAAGATTAAAATCCAGATTTTAGAATGTCCGTAACTCGAAAAATAAATTTTTTTCAACTAAACACGTAGAACAAAGTCGATTTCTAATGCCACAAACAATATTCCTGCAAAGTTTCAGTTCATTTTGAATTAATTTTTTTCTCGCAGAAAATTGAAAAAAAAGCTGATGGTTTGTATGCATTTTTTTCAGCATTTCGGTGAAAAAAAAATTAATTCAAAATGAACTGTAACTTTGCAGGCATACTCTTTAGGGCGTCAGAAATCAACTTTGTTCTACGGGTTTACCCGAAAAAAATGTATTTCTTGAGTTATGATCACGCCAATTTTCCGACATTTTTAAAGATTAAAATCCAGATTTTAGAATGTCCGTAACTCGAAAAATAAATTTTTTTCAACTAAACACGTAGAACAAAGTCGATTTCTAATGCCACAAACAATATTCCTGCAAAGTTTCAGTTCATTTTGAATTAATTTTTTTCTCGCAGAAAATTGAAAAAAAAGCTGATGGTTTGTATGCATTTTTTTTAGCATTTCAGTGAAAAAAAAAATTAATTCAAAATGAACTGAAACTTTGCAGGCAAACTCTTTAGGGCGTCAGAAATCAACTTTGTTCTACGGGTTTACCCGAAAAAAATGTATTTCTTGAGTTATGATCACGCCAATTTTCCGACATTTTTAAAGATTAAAATCCAGATTTTAGAATGTCCGTAACTTGAAAAATAAATTTTTTTCAACTAAACACGTAGAAAAAAGTCGATTTCTAATGCCACAAACAATATTCCTGCAAAGTTTCAGTTCATTTTGAATTAATTTTTTTCTCGCAGAAAATTGAAAAAAAAGCTGATGGTTTGTATGCATTTTTTTCAGCATTTCGGTGGAAAAAAAATTAATTCAAAATGAACTGTAACTTTGCAGGCATACTCTTTAGGGCGTCAGAAATCAACTTTGTTCTACGGGTTTACCCGAAAAAAATGTATTTCTTGAGTTATGATCACGCCAATTTTCCGACATTTTTAAAGATTAAAATCCAGATTTTAGAATGTCCGTAACTCGAAAAATAAATTTTTTTCAACTAAACACGTAGAACAAAGTCGATTTCTAATGCCACAAACAATATTCCTGCAAAGTTTCAGTTCATTTTGAATTAATTTTTTTCTCGCAGAAAATTGAAAAAAAAGCTGATGGTTTGTATGCATTTTTTTTAGCATTTCGGTGAAAAAAAAATTAATTCAAAATGAACTGTAACTTTGCAGGCATACTCTTTAGGGCGTCAGAAATTAACTTTGTTCTACGGGTTTACCCGAAAAAAATGTATTTCTTGAGTTATGATCACGCCAATTTTCCGACATTTTTAAAGATTAAAATCCAGATTTTAGAATGTCCGTAACTCGAAAAATAAATTTTTTTCAACTAAACACGTAGAACAAAGTCGATTTCTAATGCCACAAACAATATTCCTGCAAAGTTTCAGTTCATTTTGAATTAATTTTTTTCTCGCAGAAAATTGAAAAAAAAGCTGATGGTTTGTATGCATTTTTTTCAGCATTTCGGTGAAAAAAAAATTAATTCAAAATGAACTGTAACTTTGCAGGCATACTCTTTAGGGCGTCAGAAATTAACTTTGTTCTACGGGTTTACCCGAAAAAAATGTATTTCTTGAGTTATGATCACGCCAATTTTCCGACATTTTTAAAGATTAAAATCCAGATTTTAGAATGTCCGTAACTCGAAAAATAAATTTTTTTCAACTAAACACGTAGAACAAAGTCGATTTCTAATGCCACAAACAATATTCCTGCAAAGTTTCAGTTCATTTTGAATTAATTTTTTTCTCGCAGAAAATTGAAAAAAAAGCTGATGGTTTGTATGCATTTTTTTCAGCATTTCGGTGGAAAAAAAATTAATTCAAAATGAACTGTAACTTTGCAGGCATACTCTTTAGGGCGTCAGAAATCAACTTTGTTCTACGGGTTTACCCGAAAAAAATGAATTTTTTGGGTTATGATCACGCCAATTTTCCGACATTTTTAAAGATTAAAATCCAGATTTTAGAATGTCCGTAACTCGAAAAATAAATTTTTTTCAACTAAACATGTAGAACAAAGTCGATTTCTAATGCCACAAACAATATTCCTGCAAAGTTTCAGTTCATTTTGAATTAATTTTTTTCTCGCAGAAAATTGAAAAAAAAGCTGATGGTTTGTATGCATTTTTTTCAGCATTTCGGTGGAAAAAAAATTAATTCAAAATGAACTGTAACTTTGCAGGCATACTCTTTAGGGCGTCAGAAATCAACTTTGTTCTACGGGTTTACCCGAAAAAAATGATTTTTTTGGGTTATGATCACGCCAATTTTCCGACATTTTTAAAGATTAAAATCCAGATTTTAGAATGTCCGTAACTCGAAAAATAAATTTTTTTCAACTAAACACGTAGAACAAAGTCGATTTCTAAAGCCACAAACAATATTCCTGCAAAGTTTCAGCTCATTTTGAATTAATTTTTTTCTCGCAGAAAATTGAAAAAAAAGCTGATGGTTTGTATGCATTTTTTTCAGCATTTCGGTGAAAAAAAAATTAATTCAAAATGAACTGAAACTTTGCAGGCATACTCTTTAGGGCGTCAGAAATCAACTTTGTTCTACGGGTTTACCCGAAAAAAATGTATTTCTTGAGTTATGATCACGCCAATTTTCCGACATTTTTAAAGATTAAAATCCAGATTTTAGAATGTCCGTAACTCGAAAAATAAATTTTTTTCAACTAAACACGTAGAACAAAGTCGATTTCAAATGTCACAAACAATATTTATGCAAAGTTTCAGCTTATTTTGAATTAATTTTTTTCTCGCAGAAAATTGAAAAAAAAGCTGATGGTTTGTATGCATTTTTTTCAGCATTTCGGTGGAAAAAAAATTAATTCAAAATGAACTGTAACTTTGCAGGCATACTCTTTAGGGCGTCAGAAATCAACTTTGTTCTACGGGTTTACCCGAAAAAAATGTATTTCTTGAGTTATGATCACGCCAATTTTCCGACATTTTTAAAGATTAAAATCCAGATTTTAGAATGTCCGTAACTCGAAAAATAAATTTTTTTCAACTAAACACGTAGAACAAAGTCGATTTCTAATGCCACAAACAATATTCCTGCAAAGTTTCAGTTCATTTTGAATTAATTTTTTTCTCGCAGAAAATTGAAAAAAAAGCTGATGGTTTGTATGCATTTTTTTCAGCATTTCGGTGGAAAAAAAATTAATTCAAAATGAACTGTAACTTTGCAGGCATACTCTTTAGGGCGTCAGAAATCAACTTTGTTCTACGGGTTTACCCGAAAAAAATGAATTTTTTAGGTTATGATCACGCCAATTTTCCGACATTTTTAAAGATTAAAATCCAGATTTTAGAATGTCCGTAACTCGAAAAATAAATTTTTTTCAACTAAACACGTAGAACAAAGTCGATTTCTAATGCCACAAACAATATTCCTGCAAAGTTTCAGTTCATTTTGAATTAATTTTTTTCTCGCAGAAAATTGAAAAAAAAGCTGATGGTTTGTATGCATTTTTTTCAGCATTTCGGTGGAAAAAAAATTAATTCAAAATGAACTGTAACTTTGCAGGCATACTCTTTAGGGCGTCAGAAATCAACTTTGTTCTACGGGTTTACCCGAAAAAAATGAATTTTTTGGGTTATGATCACGCCAATTTTCCGACATTTTTAAAGATTAAAATCCAGATTTTAGAATGTCCGTAACTCGAAAAATAAATTTTTTTCAACTAAACATGTAGAACAAAGTCGATTTCTAATGCCACAAACAATATTCCTGCAAAGTTTCAGTTCATTTTGAATTAATTTTTTTCTCGCAGAAAATTGAAAAAAAAGCTGATGGTTTGTATGCATTTTTTTCAGCATTTCGGTGGAAAAAAAATTAATTCAAAATGAACTGTAACTTTGCAGGCATACTCTTTAGGGCGTCAGAAATCAACTTTGTTCTACGGGTTTACCCGAAAAAAATGATTTTTTTGGGTTATGATCACGCCAATTTTCCGACATTTTTAAAGATTAAAATCCAGATTTTAGAATGTCCGTAACTCGAAAAATAAATTTTTTTCAACTAAACACGTAGAACAAAGTCGATTTCTAAAGCCACAAACAATATTCCTGCAAAGTTTCAGTTCATTTTGAATTAATTTTTTTCTCGCAGAAAATTGAAAAAAAAGCTGATGGTTTGTATGCATTTTTTTCAGCATTTCGGTGAAAAAAAAATTAATTCAAAATGAACTGAAACTTTGCAGGCATACTCTTTAGGGCGTCAGAAATCAACTTTGTTCTACGGGTTTACCCGAAAAAAATGTATTTCTTGAGTTATGATCACGCCAATTTTCCGACATTTTTAAAGATTAAAATCCAGATTTTAGAATGTCCGTAACTCGAAAAATAAATTTTTTTCAACTAAACACGTAGAACAAAGTCGATTTCAAATGTCACAAACAATATTTATGCAAAGTTTCAGCTTATTTTGAATTAATTTTTTTCTCGCAGAAAATTGAAAAAAAAGCTGATGGTTTGTATGCATTTTTTTCAGCATTTCGGTGGAAAAAAAATTAATTCAAAATGAACTGTAACTTTGCAGGCATACTCTTTAGGGCGTCAGAAATCAACTTTGTTCTACGGGTTTACCCGAAAAAAATGTATTTCTTGAGTTATGATCACGCCAATTTTCCGACATTTTTAAAGATTAAAATCCAGATTTTAGAATGTCCGTAACTCGAAAAATAAATTTTTTTCAACTAAACACGTAGAACAAAGTCGATTTCTAATGCCACAAACAATATTCCTGCAAAGTTTCAGTTCATTTTGAATTAATTTTTTTCTCGCAGAAAATTGAAAAAAAAGCTGATGGTTTGTATGCATTTTTTTCAGCATTTCGGTGGAAAAAAAATTAATTCAAAATGAACTGTAACTTTGCAGGCATACTCTTTAGGGCGTCAGAAATCAACTTTGTTCTACGGGTTTACCCGAAAAAAATGAATTTTTTGGGTTATGATCACGCCAATTTTCCGACATTTTTAAAGATTAAAATCCAGATTTTAGAATGTCCGTAACTCGAAAAATAAATTTTTTTCAACTAAACACGTAGAACAAAGTCGATTTCTAATGCCACAAACAATATTCCTGCAAAGTTTCAGTTCATTTTGAATTAATTTTTTTCTCGCAGAAAATTGAAAAAAAAGCTGATGGTTTGTATGCATTTTTTTCAGCATTTCGGTGAAAAAAAAATTAATTCAAAATGAACTGTAACTTTGCAGGCATACTCTTTAGGGCGTCAGAAATCAACTTTGTTCTACGGGTTTACCCGAAAAAAATGTATTTCTTGAGTTATGATCACGCCAATTTTCCGACATTTTTAAAGATTAAAATCCAGATTTTAGAATGTCCGTAACTCGAAAAATAAATTTTTTTCAACTAAACACGTAGAACAAAGTCGATTTCTAATGCCACAAACAATATTCCTGCAAAGTTTCAGTTCATTTTGAATTAATTTTTTTCTCGCAGAAAATTGAAAAAAAAGCTGATGGTTTGTATGCATTTTTTTCAGCATTTCGGTGGAAAAAAAATTAATTCAAAATGAACTGTAACTTTGCAGGCATACTCTTTAGGGCGTCAGAAATCAACTTTGTTCTACGGGTTTACCCGAAAAAAATGATTTTTTTGGGTTATGATCACGCCAATTTTCCGACATTTTTAAAGATTAAAATCCAGATTTTAGAATGTCCGTAACTCGAAAAATAAATTTTTTTCAACTAAACACGTAGAACAAAGTCGATTTCTAATGCCACAAACAATATTCCTGCAAAGTTTCAGTTCATTTTGAATTAATTTTTTTCTCGCAGAAAATTGAAAAAAAAGCTGATGGTTTGTATGCATTTTTTTTAGCATTTCGGTGAAAAAAAAATTAATTCAAAATGAACTGAAACTTTGCAGGCATACTCTTTAGGGCGTCAGAAATCAACTTTGTTCTACGGGTTTACCCGAAAAAAATGTATTTCTTGAGTTATGATCACGCCAATTTTCCGACATTTTTAAAGATTAAAATCCAGATTTTAGAATGTCCGTAACTCGAAAAATAAATTTTTTTCAACTAAACACGTAGAACAAAGTCGATTTCTAATGCCACAAACAATATTCCTGCAAAGTTTCAGTTCATTTTGAATTAATTTTTTTCTCGCAGAAAATTGAAAAAAAAGCTGATGGTTTGTATGCATTTTTTTCAGCATTTCGGTGAAAAAAAAATTAATTCAAAATGAACTGTAACTTTGCAGGCATACTCTTTAGGGCGTCAGAAATCAACTTTGTTCTACGGGTTTACCCGAAAAAAATGTATTTCTTGAGTTATGATCACGCCAATTTTCCGACATTTTTAAAGATTAAAATCCAGATTTTAGAATGTCCGTAACTCGAAAAATAAATTTTTTTCAACTAAACACGTAGAACAAAGTCGATTTCTAATGCCACAAACAATATTCCTGCAAAGTTTCAGTTCATTTTGAATTAATTTTTTTCTCGCAGAAAATTGAAAAAAAAGCTGATGGTTTGTATGCATTTTTTTCAGCATTTCGGTGGAAAAAAAATTAATTCAAAATGAACTGTAACTTTTCAGGCATACTCTTTAGGGCGTCAGAAATCAACTTTGTTCTACGGGTTTACCCGAAAAAAATGATTTTTTTGGGTTATGATCACGCCAATTTTCCGACATTTTTAAAGATTAAAATCCAGATTTTAGAATGTCCGTAACTCGAAAAATAAATTTTTTTCAACTAAACACGTAGAACAAAGTCGATTTCTAATGCCACAAACAATATTCCTGCAAAGTTTCAGTTCATTTTGAATTAATTTTTTTCTCGCAGAAAATTGAAAAAAAAGCTGATGGTTTGTATGCATTTTTTTTAGCATTTCGGTGAAAAAAAAATTAATTCAAAATGAACTGAAACTTTGCAGGCATACTCTTTAGGGCGTCAGAAATCAACTTTGTTCTACGGGTTTACCCGAAAAAAATGTATTTCTTGAGTTATGATCACGCCAATTTTCCGACATTTTTAAAGATTAAAATCCAGATTTTAGAATGTCCGTAACTCGAAAAATAAATTTTTTTCAACTAAACACGTAGAACAAAGTCGATTTCTAATGCCACAAACAATATTCCTGCAAAGTTTCAGTTCATTTTGAATTAATTTTTTTCTCGCAGAAAATTGAAAAAAAAGCTGATGGTTTGTATGCATTTTTTTCAGCATTTCGGTGAAAAAAAAATTAATTCAAAATGAACTGTAACTTTGCAGGCATACTCTTTAGGGCGTCAGAAATCAACTTTGTTCTACGGGTTTACCCGAAAAAAATGTATTTCTTGAGTTATGATCACGCCAATTTTCCGACATTTTTAAAGATTAAAATCCAGATTTTAGAATGTCCGTAACTCGAAAAATAAATTTTTTTCAACTAAACACGTAGAACAAAGTCGATTTCTAATGCCACAAACAATATTCCTGCAAAGTTTCAGTTCATTTTGAATTAATTTTTTTCTCGCAGAAAATTGAAAAAAAAGCTGATGGTTTGTATGCATTTTTTTCAGCATTTCGGTGAAAAAAAAATTAATTCAAAATGAACTGTAACTTTGCAGGCATACTCTTTAGGGCGTCAGAAATCAACTTTGTTCTACGGGTTTACCCGAAAAAAATGTATTTCTTGAGTTATGATCACGCCAATTTTCCGACATTTTTAAAGATTAAAATCCAGATTTTAGAATGTCCGTAACTCGAAAAATAAATTTTTTTCAACTAAACACGTAGAACAAAGTCGATTTCTAATGCCACAAACAATATTCCTGCAAAGTTTCAGTTCATTTTGAATTAATTTTTTTCTCGCAGAAAATTGAAAAAAAAGCTGATGGTTTGTATGCATTTTTTTCAGCATTTCGGTGAAAAAAAAATTAATTCAAAATGAACTGTAACTTTGCAGGCATACTCTTTAGGGCGTCAGAAATCAACTTTGTTCTACGGGTTTACCCGAAAAAAATGTATTTCTTGAGTTATGATCACGCCAATTTTCCGACATTTTTAAAGATTAAAATCCAGATTTTAGAATGTCCGTAACTCGAAAAATAAATTTTTTTCAACTAAACACGTAGAACAAAGTCGATTTCTAATGCCACAAACAATATTCCTGCAAAGTTTCAGTTCATTTTGAATTAATTTTTTTCTCGCAGAAAATTGAAAAAAAAGCTGATGGTTTGTATGCATTTTTTTCAGCATTTCGGTGGAAAAAAAATTAATTCAAAATGAACTGTAACTTTGCAGGCATACTCTTTAGGGCGTCAGAAATCAACTTTGTTCTACGGGTTTACCCGAAAAAAATGAATTTTTTGGGTTATGATCACGCCAATTTTCCGACATTTTTAAAGATTAAAATCCAGATTTTAGAATGTCCGTAACTCGAAAAATAAATTTTTTTCAACTAAACACGTAGAACAAAGTCGATTTCTAATGCCACAAACAATATTCCTGCAAAGTTTCAGTTCATTTTGAATTAATTTTTTTCTCGCAGAAAATTGAAAAAAAAGCTGATGGTTTGTATGCATTTTTTTTAGCATTTCAGTGAAAAAAAAAATTAATTCAAAATGAACTGAAACTTTGCAGGCAAACTCTTTAGGGCGTCAGAAATCAACTTTGTTCTACGGGTTTACCCGAAAAAAATGTATTTCTTGAGTTATGATCACGCCAATTTTCCGACATTTTTAAAGATTAAAATCCAGATTTTAGAATGTCCGTAACTTGAAAAATAAATTTTTTTCAACTAAACACGTAGAAAAAAGTCGATTTCTAATGCCACAAACAATATTCCTGCAAAGTTTCAGTTCATTTTGAATTAATTTTTTTCTCGCAGAAAATTGAAAAAAAAGCTGATGGTTTGTATGCATTTTTTTCAGCATTTCGGTGGAAAAAAAATTAATTCAAAATGAACTGTAACTTTGCAGGCATACTCTTTAGGGCGTCAGAAATCAACTTTGTTCTACGGGTTTACCCGAAAAAAATGTATTTCTTGAGTTATGATCACGCCAATTTTCCGACATTTTTAAAGATTAAAATCCAGATTTTAGAATGTCCGTAACTCGAAAAATAAATTTTTTTCAACTAAACACGTAGAACAAAGTCGATTTCTAATGCCACAAACAATATTCCTGCAAAGTTTCAGTTCATTTTGAATTAATTTTTTTCTCGCAGAAAATTGAAAAAAAAGCTGATGGTTTGTATGCATTTTTTTCAGCATTTCGGTGGAAAAAAAATTAATTCAAAATGAACTGTAACTTTGCAGGCATACTCTTTAGGGCGTCAGAAATCAACTTTGTTCTACGGGTTTACCCGAAAAAAATGTATTTCTTGAGTTATGATCACGCCAATTTTCCGACATTTTTAAAGATTAAAATCCAGATTTTAGAATGTCCGTAACTCGAAAAATAAATTTTTTTCAACTAAACCCGTAGAACAAAGTTGATTTCTGACGCCCTAAAGAGTATGCCTGCAAAGTTACAGTTCATTTTGAATTAATTTTTTTCTCGCAGAAAATTGAAAAAAAAGCTGATGGTTTGTATGCATTTTTTTCAGCATTTCGGTGGAAAAAAAATTAATTCAAAATGAACTGTAACTTTGCAGGCATACTCTTTAGGGCGTCAGAAATCAACTTTGTTCTACGGGTTTACCCGAAAAAAATGTATTTCTTGAGTTATGATCACGCCAATTTTCCGACATTTTTAAAGGTTAAAATCCAGATTTTAGAATGTCCGTAACTCGAAAAATAAATTTTTTTCAACTAAACACGTAGAACAAAGTCGATTTCAAATGTCACAAACAATATTTATGCAAAGTTTCAGCTTATTTTGAATTAATTTTTTTCTCGCAGAAAATTGAAAAAAAAGCTGATGGTTTGTATGCATTTTTTTCAGCATTTCGGTGGAAAAAAAATTAATTCAAAATGAACTGTAACTTTGCAGGCATACTCTTTAGGGCGTCAGAAATCAACTTTGTTCTACGGGTTTACCCGAAAAAAATGTATTTCTTGAGTTATGATCACGCCAATTTTCCGACATTTTTAAAGATTAAAATCCAGATTTTAGAATGTCCGTAACTCGAAAAATAAATTTTTTTCAACTAAACACGTAGAACAAAGTCGATTTCTAATGCCACAAACAATATTCCTGCAAAGTTTCAGTTCATTTTGAATTAATTTTTTTCTCGCAGAAAATTGAAAAAAAAGCTGATGGTTTGTATGCATTTTTTTTAGCATTTCGGTGAAAAAAAAATTAATTCAAAATGAACTGAAACTTTGCAGGCATACTCTTTAGGGCGTCAGAAATCAACTTTGTTCTACGGGTTTACCCGAAAAAAATGTATTTCTTGAGTTATGATCACGCCAATTTTCCGACATTTTTAAAGATTAAAATCCAGATTTTAGAATGTCCGTAACTCGAAAAATAAATTTTTTTGAACTAAACACGTAGAACAAAGTCGATTTCAAATGTCACAAACAATATTTATGCAAAGTTTCAGCTTATTTTGAATTAATTTTTTTCTCGCAGAAAATTGAAAAAAAAGCTGATGGTTTGTATGCATTTTTTTCAGCATTTCGGTGGAAAAAAAATTAATTCAAAATGAACTGTAACTTTGCAGGCATACTCTTTAGGGCGTCAGAAATCAACTTTGTTCTACGGGTTTACCCGAAAAAAATGTATTTCTTGAGTTATGATCACGCCAATTTTCCGACATTTTTAAAGATTAAAATCCAGATTTTAGAATGTCCGTAACTCGAAAAATAAATTTTTTTCAACTAAACACGTAGAACAAAGTCGATTTCTAATGCCACAAACAATATTCCTGCAAAGTTTCAGTTCATTTTGAATTAATTTTTTTCTCGCAGAAAATTGAAAAAAAAGCTGATGGTTTGTATGCATTTTTTTTAGCATTTCGGTGAAAAAAAAATTAATTCAAAATGAACTGAAACTTTGCAGGCATACTCTTTAGGGCGTCAGAAATCAACTTTGTTCTACGGGTTTACCCGAAAAAAATGTATTTCTTGAGTTATGATCACGCCAATTTTCCGACATTTTTAAAGATTAAAATCCAGATTTTAGAATGTCCGTAACTCGAAAAATAAATTTTTTTCAACTAAACACGTAGAACAAAGTCGATTTCTAATGCCACAAACAATATTCCTGCAAAGTTTCAGTTCATTTTGAATTAATTTTTTTCTCGCAGAAAATTGAAAAAAAAGCTGATGGTTTGTATGCATTTTTTTCAGCATTTCGGTGAAAAAAAAATTAATTCAAAATGAACTGTAACTTTGCAGGCATACTCTTTAGGGCGTCAGAAATCAACTTTGTTCTACGGGTTTACCCGAAAAAAATGTATTTCTTGAGTTATGATCACGCCAATTTTCCGACATTTTTAAAGATTAAAATCCAGATTTTAGAATGTCCGTAACTCGAAAAATAAATTTTTTTCAACTAAACACGTAGAAAAAAGTCGATTTCTAATGCCACAAACAATATTCCTGCAAAGTTTCAGTTCATTTTGAATTAATTTTTTTCTCGCAGAAAATTGAAAAAAAAGCTGATGGTTTGTATGCATTTTTTTCAGCATTTCGGTGGAAAAAAAATTAATTCAAAATGAACTGTAACTTTGCAGGCATACTCTTTAGGGCGTCAGAAATCAACTTTGTTCTACGGGTTTACCCGAAAAAAATGTATTTCTTGAGTTATGATCACGCCAATTTTCCGACATTTTTAAAGATTAAAATCCAGATTTTAGAATGTCCGTAACTCGAAAAATAAATTTTTTTCAACTAAACACGTAGAACAAAGTCGATTTCTAATGCCACAAACAATATTCCTGCAAAGTTTCAGTTCATTTTGAATTAATTTTTTTCTCGCAGAAAATTGAAAAAAAAGCTGATGGTTTGTATGCATTTTTTTCAGCATTTCGGTGGAAAAAAAATTAATTCAAAATGAACTGTAACTTTGCAGGCATACTCTTTAGGGCGTCAGAAATCAACTTTGTTCTACGGGTTTACCCGAAAAAAATGAATTTTTTGGGTTATGATCACGCCAATTTTCCGACATTTTTAAAGATTAAAATCCAGATTTTAGAATGTCCGTAACTCGAAAAATAAATTTTTTTCAACTAAACACGTAGAACAAAGTCGATTTCTAATGCCACAAACAATATTCCTGCAAAGTTTCAGTTCATTTTGAATTAATTTTTTTCTCGCAGAAAATTGAAAAAAAAGCTGATGGTTTGTATGCATTTTTTTCAGCATTTCGGTGGAAAAAAAATTAATTCAAAATGAACTGTAACTTTGCAGGCATACTCTTTAGGGCGTCAGAAATCAACTTTGTTCTACGGGTTTACCCGAAAAAAATGAATTTTTTGGGTTATGATCACGCCAATTTTCCGACATTTTTAAAGATTAAAATCCAGATTTTAGAATGTCCGTAACTCGAAAAATAAATTTTTTTCAACTAAACACGTAGAACAAAGTCGATTTCTAATGCCACAAACAATATTCCTGCAAAGTTTCAGTTCATTTTGAATTAATTTTTTTCTCGCAGAAAATTGAAAAAAAAGCTGATGGTTTGTATGCATTTTTTTCAGCATTTCGGTGAAAAAAAAATTAATTCAAAATGAACTGTAACTTTGCAGGCATACTCTTTAGGGCGTCAGAAATCAACTTTGTTCTACGGGTTTACCCGAAAAAAATGTATTTCTTGAGTTATGATCACGCCAATTTTCCGACATTTTTAAAGATTAAAATCCAGATTTTAGAATGTCCGTAACTCGAAAAATAAATTTTTTTCAACTAAACACGTAGAAAAAAGTCGATTTCTAATGCCACAAACAATATTCCTGCAAAGTTTCAGTTCATTTTGAATTAATTTTTTTCTCGCAGAAAATTGAAAAAAAAGCTGATGGTTTGTATGCATTTTTTTCAGCATTTCGGTGGAAAAAAAATTAATTCAAATTGAACTGTAACTTTGCAGGCATACTCTTTAGGGCGTCAGAAATCAACTTTGTTCTACGGGTTTACCCGAAAAAAATGAATTTTTTGGGTTATGATCACGCCAATTTTCCGACATTTTTAAAGATTAAAATCCAGATTTTAGAATGTCCGTAACTCGAAAAATAAATTTTTTTCAACTAAACACGTAGAACAAAGTCGATTTCTAATGCCACAAACAATATTCCTGCAAAGTTTCAGTTCATTTTGAATTAATTTTTTTCTCGCAGAAAATTGAAAAAAAAGCTGATGGTTTGTATGCATTTTTTTCAGCATTTCGGTGGAAAAAAAATTAATTCAAAATGAACTGTAACTTTGCAGGCATACTCTTTAGGGCGTCAGAAATCAACTTTGTTCTACGGGTTTACCCGAAAAAAATGTATTTCTTGAGTTATGATCACGCCAATTTTCCGACATTTTTAAAGATTAAAATCCAGATTTTAGAATGTCCGTAACTCGAAAAATAAATTTTTTTCAACTAAACACGTAGAACAAAGTCGATTTCTAATGCCACAAACAATATTCCTGCAAAGTTTCAGTTCATTTTGAATTAATTTTTTTCTCGCAGAAAATTGAAAAAAAAGCTGATGGTTTGTATGCATTTTTTTCAGCATTTCGGTGGAAAAAAAATTAATTCAAAATGAACTGTAACTTTGCAGGCATACTCTTTAGGGCGTCAGAAATCAACTTTGTTCTACGGGTTTACCCGAAAAAAATGAATTTTTTGGGTTATGATCACGCCAATTTTCCGACATTTTTAAAGATTAAAATCCAGATTTTAGAATGTCCGTAACTCGAAAAATAAATTTTTTTCAACTAAACACGTAGAACAAAGTCGATTTCTAATGCCACAAACAATATTCCTGCAAAGTTTCAGTTCATTTTGAATTAATTTTTTTCTCGCAGAAAATTGAAAAAAAAGCTGATGGTTTGTATGCATTTTTTTCAGCATTTCGGTGGAAAAAAAATTAATTCAAAATGAACTGTAACTTTGCAGGCATACTCTTTAGGGCGTCAGAAATCAACTTTGTTCTACGGGTTTACCCGAAAAAAATGAATTTTTTGGGTTATGATCACGCCAATTTTCCGACATTTTTAAAGATTAAAATCCAGATTTTAGAATGTCCGTAACTCGAAAAATAAATTTTTTTCAACTAAACACGTAGAACAAAGTCGATTTCTAATGCCACAAACAATATTCCTGCAAAGTTTCAGTTCATTTTGAATTAATTTTTTTCTCGCAGAAAATTGAAAAAAAAGCTGATGGTTTGTATGCATTTTTTTCAGCATTTCGGTGAAAAAAAAATTAATTCAAAATGAACTGTAACTTTGCAGGCATACTCTTTAGGGCGTCAGAAATCAACTTTGTTCTACGGGTTTACCCGAAAAAAATGTATTTCTTGAGTTATGATCACGCCAATTTTCCGACATTTTTAAAGATTAAAATCCAGATTTTAGAATGTCCGTAACTCGAAAAATAAATTTTTTTCAACTAAACACGTAGAAAAAAGTCGATTTCTAATGCCACAAACAATATTCCTGCAAAGTTTCAGTTCATTTTGAATTAATTTTTTTCTCGCAGAAAATTGAAAAAAAAGCTGATGGTTTGTATGCATTTTTTTCAGCATTTCGGTGGAAAAAAAATTAATTCAAAATGAACTGTAACTTTGCAGGCATACTCTTTAGGGCGTCAGAAATCAACTTTGTTCTACGGGTTTACCCGAAAAAAATGTATTTCTTGAGTTATGATCACGCCAATTTTCCGACATTTTTAAAGATTAAAATCCAGATTTTAGAATGTCCGTAACTCGAAAAATAAATTTTTTTCAACTAAACACGTAGAACAAAGTCGATTTCTAATGCCACAAACAATATTCCTGCAAAGTTTCAGTTCATTTTGAATTAATTTTTTTCTCGCAGAAAATTGAAAAAAAAGCTGATGGTTTGTATGCATTTTTTTCAGCATTTCGGTGGAAAAAAAATTAATTCAAAATGAACTGTAACTTTGCAGGCATACTCTTTAGGGCGTCAGAAATCAACTTTGTTCTACGGGTTTACCCGAAAAAAATGAATTTTTTGGGTTATGATCACGCCAATTTTCCGACATTTTTAAAGATTAAAATCCAGATTTTAGAATGTCCGTAACTCGAAAAATAAATTTTTTTCAACTAAACACGTAGAACAAAGTCGATTTCTAATGCCACAAACAATATTCCTGCAAAGTTTCAGTTCATTTTGAATTAATTTTTTTCTCGCAGAAAATTGAAAAAAAAGCTGATGGTTTGTATGCATTTTTTTCAGCATTTCGGTGGAAAAAAAATTAATTCAAAATGAACTGTAACTTTGCAGGCATACTCTTTAGGGCGTCAGAAATCAACTTTGTTCTACGGGTTTACCCGAAAAAAATGAATTTTTTGGGTTATGATCACGCCAATTTTCCGACATTTTTAAAGATTAAAATCCAGATTTTAGAATGTCCGTAACTCGAAAAATAAATTTTTTTCAACTAAACACGTAGAACAAAGTCGATTTCTAATGCCACAAACAATATTCCTGCAAAGTTTCAGTTCATTTTGAATTAATTTTTTTCTCGCAGAAAATTGAAAAAAAAGCTGATGGTTTGTATGCATTTTTTTCAGCATTTCGGTGGAAAAAAAATTAATTCAAAATGAACTGTAACTTTGCAGGCATACTCTTTAGGGCGTCAGAAATCAACTTTGTTCTACGGGTTTACCCGAAAAAAATGAATTTTTTGGGTTATGATCACGCCAATTTTCCGACATTTTTAAAGATTAAAATCCAGATTTTAGAATGTCCGTAACTCGAAAAATAAATTTTTTTCAACTAAACATGTAGAACAAAGTCGATTTCTAATGCCACAAACAATATTCCTGCAAAGTTTCAGTTCATTTTGAATTAATTTTTTTCTCGCAGAAAATTGAAAAAAAAGCTGATGGTTTGTATGCATTTTTTTCAGCATTTCGGTGGAAAAAAAATTAATTCAAAATGAACTGTAACTTTGCAGGCATACTCTTTAGGGCGTCAGAAATCAACTTTGTTCTACGGGTTTACCCGAAAAAAATGATTTTTTTGGGTTATGATCACGCCAATTTTCCGACATTTTTAAAGATTAAAATCCAGATTTTAGAATGTCCGTAACTCGAAAAATAAATTTTTTTCAACTAAACACGTAGAACAAAGTCGATTTCTAAAGCCACAAACAATATTCCTGCAAAGTTTCAGCTCATTTTGAATTAATTTTTTTCTCGCAGAAAATTGAAAAAAAAGCTGATGGTTTGTATGCATTTTTTTCAGCATTTCGGTGAAAAAAAAATTAATTCAAAATGAACTGAAACTTTGCAGGCATACTCTTTAGGGCGTCAGAAATCAACTTTGTTCTACGGGTTTACCCGAAAAAAATGTATTTCTTGAGTTATGATCACGCCAATTTTCCGACATTTTTAAAGATTAAAATCCAGATTTTAGAATGTCCGTAACTCGAAAAATAAATTTTTTTCAACTAAACACGTAGAACAAAGTCGATTTCAAATGTCACAAACAATATTTATGCAAAGTTTCAGCTTATTTTGAATTAATTTTTTTCTCGCAGAAAATTGAAAAAAAAGCTGATGGTTTGTATGCATTTTTTTCAGCATTTCGGTGGAAAAAAAATTAATTCAAAATGAACTGTAACTTTGCAGGCATACTCTTTAGGGCGTCAGAAATCAACTTTGTTCTACGGGTTTACCCGAAAAAAATGTATTTCTTGAGTTATGATCACGCCAATTTTCCGACATTTTTAAAGATTAAAATCCAGATTTTAGAATGTCAGTAACTCGAAAAATAAATTTTTTTCAACTAAACACGTAGAACAAAGTCGATTTCTAATGCCACAAACAATATTCCTGCAAAGTTTCAGTTCATTTTGAATTAATTTTTTTCTCGCAGAAAATTGAAAAAAAAGCTGATGGTTTGTATGCATTTTTTTTAGCATTTCGGTGAAAAAAAAATTAATTCAAAATGAACTGAAACTTTGCAGGCATACTCTTTAGGGCGTCAGAAATCAACTTTGTTCTACGGGTTTACCCGAAAAAAATGTATTTCTTGAGTTATGATCACGCCAATTTTCCGACATTTTTAAAGATTAAAATCCAGATTTTAGAATGTCCGTAACTCGAAAAATAAATTTTTTTCAACTAAACACGTAGAACAAAGTCGATTTCTAATGCCACAAACAATATTCCTGCAAAGTTTCAGTTCATTTTGAATTAATTTTTTTCTCGCAGAAAATTGAAAAAAAAGCTGATGGTTTGTATGCATTTTTTTTAGCATTTCGGTGAAAAAAAAATTAATTCAAAATGAACTGAAACTTTGCAGGCATACTCTTTAGGGCGTCAGAAATCAACTTTGTTCTACGGGTTTACCCGAAAAAAATGTATTTCTTGAGTTATGATCACGCCAATTTTCCGACATTTTTAAAGATTAAAATCCAGATTTTAGAATGTCCGTAACTCGAAAAATAAATTTTTTTCAACTAAACACGTAGAACAAAGTCGATTTCTAATGCCACAAACAATATTCCTGCAAAGTTTCAGTTCATTTTGAATTAATTTTTTTCTCGCAGAAAATTGAAAAAAAAGCTGATGGTTTGTATGCATTTTTTTCAGCATTTCGGTGGAAAAAAAATTAATTCAAAATGAACTGTAACTTTGCAGGCATACTCTTTAGGGCGTCAGAAATCAACTTTGTTCTACGGGTTTACCCGAAAAAAATGAATTTTTTGGGTTATGATCACGCCAATTTTCCGACATTTTTAAAGATTAAAATCCAGATTTTAGAATGTCCGTAACTCGAAAAATAAATTTTTTTCAACTAAACACGTAGAACAAAGTCGATTTCTAATGCCACAAACAATATTCCTGCAAAGTTTCAGTTCATTTTGAATTAATTTTTTTCTCGCAGAAAATTGAAAAAAAAGCTGATGGTTTGTATGCATTTTTTTCAGCATTTCGGTGGAAAAAAAATTAATTCAAAATGAACTGTAACTTTGCAGGCATACTCTTTAGGGCGTCAGAAATCAACTTTGTTCTACGGGTTTACCCGAAAAAAATGAATTTTTTGGGTTATGATCACGCCAATTTTCCGACATTTTTAAAGATTAAAATCCAGATTTTAGAATGTCCGTAACTCGAAAAATAAATTTTTTTCAACTAAACACGTAGAACAAAGTCGATTTCTAATGCCACAAACAATATTCCTGCAAAGTTTCAGTTCATTTTGAATTAATTTTTTTCTCGCAGAAAATTGAAAAAAAAGCTGATGGTTTGTATGCATTTTTTTCAGCATTTCGGTGGAAAAAAAATTAATTCAAAATGAACTGTAACTTTGCAGGCATACTCTTTAGGGCGTCAGAAATCAACTTTGTTCTAGGGGTTTACCCGAAAAAAATGAATTTTTTGGGTTATGATCACGCCAATTTTCCGACATTTTTAAAGATTAAAATCCAGATTTTAGAATGTCCGTAACTCGAAAAATAAATTTTTTTCAACTAAACACGTAGAACAAAGTCGATTTCTAATGCCACAAACAATATTCCTGCAAAGTTTCAGTTCATTTTGAATTAATTTTTTTCTCGCAGAAAATTGAAAAAAAAGCTGATGGTTTGTATGCATTTTTTTCAGCATTTCGGTGAAAAAAAAATTAATTCAAAATGAACTGTAACTTTGCAGGCATACTCTTTAGGGCGTCAGAAATCAACTTTGTTCTACGGGTTTACCCGAAAAAAATGTATTTCTTGAGTTATGATCACGCCAATTTTCCGACATTTTTAAAGATTAAAATCCAGATTTTAGAATGTCCGTAACTCGAAAAATAAATTTTTTTCAACTAAACACGTAGAACAAAGTCGATTTCTAATGCCACAAACAATATTCCTGCAAAGTTTCAGTTCATTTTGAATTAATTTTTTTCTCGCAGAAAATTGAAAAAAAAGCTGATGGTTTGTATGCATTTTTTTCAGCATTTCGGTGGAAAAAAAATTAATTCAAAATGAACTGTAACTTTGCAGGCATACTCTTTAGGGCGTCAGAAATCAACTTTGTTCTACGGGTTTACCCGAAAAAAATGAATTTTTTGGGTTATGATCACGCCAATTTTCCGACATTTTTAAAGATTAAAATCCAGATTTTAGAATGTCCGTAACTCGAAAAATAAATTTTTTTCAACTAAACATGTAGAACAAAGTCGATTTCTAATGCCACAAACAATATTCCTGCAAAGTTTCAGTTCATTTTGAATTAATTTTTTTCTCGCAGAAAATTGAAAAAAAAGCTGATGGTTTGTATGCATTTTTTTCAGCATTTCGGTGGAAAAAAAATTAATTCAAAATGAACTGTAACTTTGCAGGCATACTCTTTAGGGCGTCAGAAATCAACTTTGTTCTACGGGTTTACCCGAAAAAAATGTATTTCTTGAGTTATGATCACGCCAATTTTCCGACATTTTTAAAGATTAAAATCCAGATTTTAGAATGTCCGTAACTCGAAAAATAAATTTTTTTCAACTAAACACGTAGAACAAAGTCGATTTCTAAAGCCACAAACAATATTCCTGCAAAGTTTCAGTTCATTTTGAATTAATTTTTTTCTCGCAGAAAATTGAAAAAAAAGCTGATGGTTTGTATGCATTTTTTTCAGCATTTCGGTGAAAAAAAATTAATTCAAAATGAACTGAAACTTTGCAGGCATACTCTTTAGGGCGTCAGAAATCAACTTTGTTCTACGGGTTTACCCGAAAAAAATGAATTTTTTGGGTTATGATCACGCCAATTTTCCGACATTTTTAAAGATGAAAATCCAGATTTTAGAATGTCCGTAACTCGAAAAATAAATTTTTTTCAACTAAACACCTAGAACAAAGTCGATTTCTAAAGCCACAAACAATATTCCTGCAAAGTTTCAGTTCATTTTGAATTAATTTTTTTCTCGCAGAAAATTGAAAAAAAAGCTGATGGTTTGTATGCATTTTTTTCAGCATTTCGGTGGAAAAAAAATTAATTCAAAATGAACTGAAACTTTGCAGGCATACTCTTTAGGGCGTCAGAAATCAACTTTGTTCTACGGGTTTACCCGAAAAAAATGAATTTTTTGGGTTATGATCACGCCAATTTTCCGACATTTTTAAAGATTAAAATCCAGATTTTAGAATGTCCGTAACTCGAAAAATAAATTTTTTTCAACTAAACACGTAGAACAAAGTCGATTTCTAAAGCCACAAACAATATTCCTGCAAAGTTTCAGCTCATTTTGAATTAATTTTTTTCTCGCAGAAAATTGAAAAAAAAGCTGATGGTTTGTATGCATTTTTTTCAGCATTTCGGTGGAAAAAAAATTAATTCAAAATGAACTGAAACTTTGCAGGCATACTCTTTAGGGCGTCAGAAATCAACTTTGTTCTACGGGTTTACCCGAAAAAAATGAATTTTTTGGGTTATGATCACGCCAATTTTCCGACATTTTTAAAGATGAAAATCCAGATTTTAGAATGTCCGTAACTCGAAAAATAAATTTTTTTCAACTAAACACGTAGAACAAAGTCGATTTCTAATGTAACAAAAAATATTCATGCAAAGTTTCAGCTCATTTTAAATTAATTTTTTTCTCGCAGAAAATTGAAAAAAAAGCTGATGGTTTGTATGCATTTTTTTCAGCATTTCGGTGGAAAAAAAATTAATTCAAAATGAACTGTAACTTTGCAGGCATACTCTTTAGGGCGTCAGAAATCAACTTTGTTCTACGGGTTTACCCGAAAAAAATGAATTTTTTGGGTTATGATCACGCCAATTTTCCGACATTTTTAAAGATTAAAATCCAGATCTTAGAATGTCCGTAACTCGAAAAATAAATTTTTTTCAACTAAACACGTAGAACAAAGTCGATTTCAAATGTCACAAACAATATTCATGCAAAGTTTCAGCTTATTTTGAATAAATTTTTTTCTCGCAGAAAATTGAAAAAAAAGCTGATGGTTTGTATGCATTTTTTTCAGCATTTCGGTGGAAAAAAAATTAATTCAAAATGAACTGTAACTTTGCAGGCATACTCTTTAGGGCGTCAGAAATCAACTTTGTTCTACGGGTTTACCCGAAAAAAATGAATTTTTTGGGTTATGATCACGCCAATTTTCCGACATTTTTAAAGATTAAAATCCAGATTTTAGAATGTCCGTAACTCGAAAAATAATTTTTTTTCAACTTAACACGTAGAACAAAGTCGATTTCTAATGCCACAAACAATATTCCTGCAAAGTTTCAGTTCATTTTGAATTAATTTTTTTCTCGCAGAAAATTGAAAAAAAAGCTGATGGTTTGTATGCATTTTTTTTAGCATTTCGGTGAAAAAAAAAAAATTCAAAATGAACTGAAACTTTGCAGGCATACTCTTTAGGGCGTCAGAAATCAACTTTGTTCTACGGGTTTACCCGAAAAAAATGTATTTCTTGAGTTATGATCACGCCAATTTTCCGACATTTTTAATGATTAAAATCCAGATTTTAGAATGTCCGTAACTCGAAAAATAAATTTTTTTCAACTAAACACGTAGAACAAAGTCGATTTCTAATGCCACAAACAATATTCCTGCAAAGTTTCAGTTCATTTTGAATTAATTTTTTTCTCGCAGAAAATTGAAAAAAAAAGCTGATGGTTTGTATGCATTTTTTTCAGCATTTCGGTGAAAAAAAAATTAATTCAAAATGAACTGTAACTTTGCAGGCATACTCTTTAGGGCGTCAGAAATCAACTTTGTTCTACGGGTTTACCCGAAAAAAATGATTTTTTTGGGTTATGATCACGCCAATTTTCCGACATTTTTAAAGATTAAAATCCAGATTTTAGAATGTCCGTAACTCGAAAAATAAATTTTTTTCAACTAAACACGTAGAACAAAGTCGATTTCTAATGCCACAAACAATATTCCTGCAAAGTTTCAGTTCATTTTGAATTAATTTTTTTCTCGCAGAAAATTGAAAAAAAAGCTGATGGTTTGTATGCATTTTTTTCAGCATTTCGGTGAAAAAAAAATTAATTCAAAATGAACTGAAACTTTGCAGGCATACTCTTTAGGGCGTCAGAAATCAACTTTGTTCTACGGGTTTACCCGAAAAAAATGATTTTTTTGGGTTATGATCACGCCAATTTTCCGACATTTTTAAAGATTAAAATCCAGATTTTAGAATGTCCGTAACTCGAAAAATAAATTTTTTTCAACTAAACACGTAAAACAAAGTCGATTTCTAATGCCACAAACAATAATCCTGCAAAGTTTCAGTTCATTTTGAATTAATTTTTTTCTCGCAGAAAATTGAAAAAAAAGCTGATGGTTTGTATGCATTTTTTTCAGCATTTCGGTGAAAAAAAAATTAATTCAAAATGAACTGAAACTTTGCAGGCATACTCTTAAGGGCGTCAGAAATCAACTTTGTTCTACGGGTTTACCCGAAAAAAATGTATTTCTTGAGTTATGATCACGCCAATTTTCCGACATTTTTAAAGATTAAAATCCAGATTTTAGAATGTCCGTAACTCGAAAAATAAATTTTTTTCAACTAAACACGTAGAACAAAGTCGATTTCTAATGCCACAAACAATATTCCTGCAAAGTTTCAGTTCATTTTGAATTAATTTTTTTCTCGCAGAAAATTGAAAAAAAAGCTGATGGTTTGTATGCATTTTTTTCAGCATTTCGGTGGAAAAAAAATTAATTCAAAATGAACTGTAACTTTGCAGGCATACTCTTTAGGGCGTCAGAAATCAACTTTGTTCTACGGGTTTACCCGAAAAAAATGAATTTTTTGGGTTATGATCACGCCAATTTTCCGACATTTTTAAAGATTAAAATCCAGATCTTAGAATGTCCGTAACTCGAAAAATAAATTTTTTTCAACTAAACACGTAGAACAAAGTCGATTTCAAATGTCACAAACAATATTCATGCAAAGTTTCAGCTTATTTTGAATAAATTTTTTTCTCGCAGAAAATTGAAAAAAAAGCTGATGGTTTGTATGCATTTTTTTCAGCATTTCGGTGGAAAAAAAATTAATTCAAAATGAACTGTAACTTTGCAGGCATACTCTTTAGGGCGTCAGAAATCAACTTTGTTCTACGGGTTTACCCGAAAAAAATGATTTTTTTGGGTTATGATCACGCCAATTTTCCGACATTTTTAAAGATTAAAATCCAGATTTTAGAATGTCCGTAACTCGAAAAATAAATTTTTTTCAACTAAACACGTAGAACAAAGTCGATTTCTAAAGCCACAAACAATATTCCTGCAAAGTTTCAGTTCATTTTGAATTAATTTTTTTCTCGCAGAAAATTGAAAAAAAAGCTGATGGTTTGTATGCATTTTTTTCAGCATTTCGGTGGAAAAAAAATTAATTCAAAATGAACTGTAACTTTGCAGGCATACTCTTTAGGGCGTCAGAAATCAACTTTGTTCTACGGGTTTACCCGAAAAAAATGAATTTTTTGGGTTATGATCACGCCAATTTTCCGACATTTTTAAAGATTAAAATCCAGATTTTAGAATGTCCGTAACTCGAAAAATAATTTTTTTTCAACTTAACACGTAGAACAAAGTCGATTTCTAATGCCACAAACAATATTCCTGCAAAGTTTCAGTTCATTTTGAATTAATTTTTTTCTCGCAGAAAATTGAAAAAAAAGCTGATGGTTTGTATGCATTTTTTTTAGCATTTCGGTGAAAAAAAAAAATTCAAAATGAACTGAAACTTTGCAGGCATACTCTTTAGGGCGTCAGAAATCAACTTTGTTCTACGGGTTTACCCGAAAAAAATGATTTTTTTGGGTTATGATCACGCCAATTTTCCGACATTTTTAAAGATTAAAATCCAGATTTTAGAATGTCCGTAACTCGAAAAATAAATTTTTTTCAACTAAACACGTAGAACAAAGTCGATTTCTAAAGCCACAAACAATATTCCTGCAAAGTTTCAGTTCATTTTGAATTAATTTTTTTCTCGCAGAAAATTGAAAAAAAAGCTGATGGTTTGTATGCATTTTTTTCAGCATTTCGGTGGAAAAAAAATTAATTCAAAATGAACTGTAACTTTGCAGGCATACTCTTTAGGGCGTCAGAAATCAACTTTGTTCTACGGGTTTACCCGAAAAAAATGAATTTTTTGGGTTATGATCACGCCAATTTTCCGACATTTTTAAAGATTAAAATCCAGATTTTAGAATGTCCGTAACTCGAAAAATAATTTTTTTTCAACTTAACACGTAGAACAAAGTCGATTTCTAATGCCACAAACAATATTCCTGCAAAGTTTCAGTTCATTTTGAATTAATTTTTTTCTCGCAGAAAATTGAAAAAAAAGCTGATGGTTTGTATGCATTTTTTTAGCATTTCGGTGAAAAAAAAAAATTCAAAATGAACTGAAACTTTGCAGGCATACTCTTTAGGGCGTCAGAAATCAACTTTGTTCTACGGGTTTACCCGAAAAAAATGATTTTTTTGGGTTATGATCACGCCAATTTTCCGACATTTTTATAGATTAAAATCCAGATTTTAGAATGTCCGTAACTCGAAAAATAAATTTTTTTCAACTAAACACGTAGAACAAAGTCGATTTCTAATGCCACAAACAATAATCCTGCAAAGTTTCAGTTCATTTTGAATTAATTTTTTTCTCGCAGAAAATTGAAAAAAAAGCTGATGGTTTGTATGCATTTTTTTTAGCATTTCGGTGAAAAAAAAATTAATTCAAAATGAACTGAAACTTTGCAGGCATACTCTTTAGGGCGTCAGAAATCAACTTTGTTCTACGGGTTTACCCGAAAAAAATGTATTTCTTGAGTTATGATCACGCCAATTTTCCGACATTTTTAAAGATTAAAATCCAGATTTTAGAATGTCCGTAACTCGAAAAATAAATTTTTTTCAACTAAACACGTAGAACAAAGTCGATTTCTAATGCCACAAACAATATTCTTGCAAAGTTTCAGTTCATTTTGAATTAATTTTTTTCTCGCAGAAAATTGAAAAAAAAGCTGATGGTTTGTATGCATTTTTTTCAGCATTTCGGTGGAAAAAAAATTAATTCAAAATGAGCTGTGATGAAAATTTTGCATTTCATATTTCGAAGAATTTCTCATTCCAAATTTTCATCAGAATCTGTATGCAAAATAAATTCAACAGCGTGGGTTCGAACCCCACATCTGACATACATTTTGAAGAATTTCTCAGAGCACTTCATATATATATTTGTAATTTTATTTAGGCGCAGCATTATGGTTAATCATTGTGATGAACAAAAAAACGTTAGGTGAAGAAAATTGGAAAAAAAGCTGAAGGTTTGTATGCATTTTTTTCAGCATTTCGGTGGAAAAAAAATTAATTCAAAATGAACTGTAACTTTGCAGGCATACTCTTTAGGGCGTCAGAAATCAACTTTGTTCTACGGGTTTACCCGAAAAAAATGAATTTTTTGGGTTATGATCACGCCAATTTTCCGACATTTTTAAAGATTAAAATCCAGATTTTAGAATGTCCGTAACTCGAAAAATAAATTTTTTTCAACTAAACACGTAGAACAAAGTCGATTTCTAAAGCCACAAACAATATTCCTGCAAAGTTTCAGTTCATTTTGAATTAATTTTTTTCTCGCAGAAAATTGAAAAAAAAGCTGATGGTTTGTATGCATTTTTTTCAGCATTTCGGTGGAAAAAAAATTAATTCAAAATGAACTGAAACTTTGCAGGCATACTCTTTAGGGCGTCAGAAATCAACTTTGTTCTACGGGTTTACCCGAAAAAAATGAATTTTTTGGGTTATGATCAAGCCAATTTTCCGACATTTTTAAAGATTAAAATCCAGATTTTAGAATGTCCGTAACTCGAAAAATAAATTTTTTTCAACTAAACACGTAGAACAAAGTCGATTTCTAATGCCACAAACAATATTCTTGCAAAGTTTCAGTTCATTTTGAATTAATTTTTTTCTCGCAGAAAATTGAAAAAAAAGCTGATGGTTTGTATGCATTTTTTTCAGCATTTCGGTGAAAAAAAAAATAATTCAAAATGAACTGAAACTTTGCAGGCATACTCTTTAGGGCGTCAGAAATCAACTTTGTTCTACGGGTTTACCCGAAAAAAATGTATTTCTTGAGTTATGATCACGCCAATTTTCCGACATTTTTATAGATTAAAATCCAGATTTTAGAATGTCCGTAACTCGAAAAATAAATTTTTTTCAACTAAACACGTAGAACAAAGTCGATTTCTAATGCCACAAACAATATTCTTGCAAAGTTTCAGTTCATTTTGAATTAATTTTTTTCTCGCAGAAAATTGAAAAAAAAGCTGATGGTTTGTATGCATTTTTTTCAGCATTTCGGTGGAAAAAAAATTAATTCAAAATGAGCTGTGATGAAAATTTTGCATTTCATATTTCGAAGAATTTCTCATTCCAAATTTTCATCAGAATCTGTATGCAAAATAAATTCAACAGCGTGGGTTCGAACCCCACATCTGACATACATTTTGAAGAATTTCTCAGAGCACTTCATATATATATTTGTAATTTTATTTAGGCGCAGCATTATGGTTAATCATTGTGATGAACAAAAAAACGTTAGGTGAAGAAAATTGGAAAAAAAGCTGAAGGTTTGTATGCATTTTTTTCAGCATTTCGGTGGAAAAAAAATTAATTCAAAATGAACTGTAACTTTGCAGGCATACTCTTTAGGGCGTCAGAAATCAACTTTGTTCTACGGGTTTACCCGAAAAAAATGAATTTTTTGGGTTATGATCACGCCAATTTTCCGACATTTTTAAAGATTAAAATCCAGATTTTAGAATGTCCGTAACTCGAAAAATAAATTTTTTTCAACTAAACACGTAGAACAAAGTCGATTTCTAAAGCCACAAACAATATTCCTGCAAAGTTTCAGTTCATTTTGAATTAATTTTTTTCTCGCAGAAAATTGAAAAAAAAGCTGATGGTTTGTATGCATTTTTTTCAGCATTTCGGTGGAAAAAAAATTAATTCAAAATGAACTGAAACTTTGCAGGCATACTCTTTAGGGCGTCAGAAATCAACTTTGTTCTACGGGTTTACCCGAAAAAAATGAATTTTTTGGGTTATGATCAAGCCAATTTTCCGACATTTTTAAAGATTAAAATCCAGATTTTAGAATGTCCGTAACTCGAAAAATAAATTTTTTTCAACTAAACACGTAGAACAAAGTCGATTTCTAATGCCACAAACAATATTCTTGCAAAGTTTCAGTTCATTTTGAATTAATTTTTTTCTCGCAGAAAATTGAAAAAAAAGCTGATGGTTTGTATGCATTTTTTTCAGCATTTCGGTGAAAAAAAAAATAATTCAAAATGAACTGAAACTTTGCAGGCATACTCTTTAGGGCGTCAGAAATCAACTTTGTTCTACGGGTTTACCCGAAAAAAATGTATTTCTTGAGTTATGATCACGCCAATTTTCCGACATTTTTATAGATTAAAATCCAGATTTTAGAATGTCCGTAACTCGAAAAATAAATTTTTTTCAACTAAACACGTAGAACAAAGTCGATTTCTAATGTCACAAACAATATTCATGCAAAGTTTCAGCTCATTTTGAATTAATTTTTTTCTCGCAGAAAATTGAAAAAAAAGCTGATGGTTTGTATGCATTTTTTTCAGCATTTCGGTGAAAAAAAAATTAATTCAAAATGAACTGAAACTTTGCAGGCATACTCTTTAGGGCGTCAGAAATCAACTTTGTTCTACGGGTTTACCCGAAAAAAATGTATTTCTTGAGTTATGATCACGCCAATTTTCCGACATTTTTAAAGATTAAAATCCAGATTTTAGAATGTCCGTAACTCGAAAAATAAATTTTTTTCAACTAAACACGTAGAACAAAGTCGATTTCTAATGCCACAAACAATATTCATGCAAAGTTTCAGCTCATTTTGAATTAATTTTTTTCTCGCAGAAAATTGAAAAAAAAGCTGATGGTTTGTATGCATATTTTTCAGCATTTCGGTGAAAAAAAAATTAATTCAAAATGAGCTGTGATGAAAATTTTGCATTTCATATTTCGAAGAATTTCTCATTCCAAATTTTCATCAGAATCTGTATGCAAAATAAATTCAACAGCGTGGGTTCGAACCCCACATCTGACATACATTTTGAAGAATTTCTCAGAGCACTTCATATATATATTTGTAATTTTATTTAGGCGCAGCATTATGGTTAATCATTGTGATGAACAAAAAAACGTTAGGTGAAGAAAATTAGAAAAAAAGCTGAAGGTTTGTATGCATTTTTTTCAGCATTTCGGTGGAAAAAAAATTAATTCAAAATGAACTGTAACTTTGCAGGCATACTCTTTAGGGCGTCAGAAATCAACTTTGTTCTACGGGTTTACCCGAAAAAAATGAATTTTTTGGGTTATGATCACGCCAATTTTCCGACATTTTTAAAGATTAAAATCCAGATTTTAGAATGTCCGTAACTCGAAAAATAAATTTTTTTCAACTAAACACGTAGAACAAAGTCGATTTCTAATGCCACAAACAATATTCCTGCAAAGTTTCAGTTCATTTTGAATTAATTTTTTTCTCGCAGAAAATTGAAAAAAAAGCTGATGGTTTGTATGCATTTTTTTCAGCATTTCGGTGAAAAAAAATTAATTCAAAATGAACTGAAACTTTGCAGGCATACTCTTTAGGGCGTCAGAAATCAACTTTGTTCTACGGGTTTACCCGAAAAAAATGATTTTTTTGGGTTATGATCACGCCAATTTTCCGACATTTTTAAAGATAAATCCAGATTTTAGAATGTCCGTAACTCGAAAAATAATTTTTTTTCAACTAAACACGTAGAACAAAGTCGATTTCTAATGCCACAAACAATATTCCTGCAAAGTTTCAGTTCATTTTGAATTAATTTTTTTCTCGCAGAAAATTGAAAAAAAAGCTGATGGTTTGTATGCATTTTTTTCAGCATTTCGGTGAAAAAAAAATTAATTCAAAATGAACTGAAACTTTGCAGGCATACTCTTTAGGGCGTCAGAAATCAACTTTGTTCTACGGGTTTACCCGAAAAAAATGATTTTTTTGGGTTATGATCACGCCAATTTTCCGACATTTTTAAAGATTAAAATCCAGATTTTAGAATGTCCGTAACTCGAAAAATAAATTTTTTTCAACTAAACACGTAGAACAAAGTCGATTTCTAAAGCCACAAACAATATTCCTGCAAAGTTTCAGTTCATTTTGAATTAATTTTTTTCTCGCAGAAAATTGAAAAAAAAGCTGATGGTTTGTATGCATTTTTTTCAGCATTTCGGTGGAAAAAAAATTAATTCAAAATGAACTGTAACTTTGCAGGCATACTCTTTAGGGCGTCAGAAATCAACTTTGTTCTACGGGTTTACCCGAAAAAAATGAATTTTTTGGGTTATGATCACGCCAATTTTCCGACATTTTTAAAGATTAAAATCCAGATTTTAGAATGTCCGTAACTCGAAAAATAATTTTTTTTCAACTTAACACGTAGAACAAAGTCGATTTCTAATGCCACAAACAATATTCCTGCAAAGTTTCAGTTCATTTTGAATTAATTTTTTTCTCGCAGAAAATTGAAAAAAAAGCTGATGGTTTGTATGCATTTTTTTCAGCATTTCGGTGAAAAAAAAATTAATTCAAAATGAACTGTAACTTTGCAGGCATACTCTTTAGGGCGTCAGAAATCAACTTTGTTCTACGGGTTTACCCGAAAAAAAATAATTTTTTGGGTTATGATCACGCCAATTTTCCGACATTTTTAAAGATTAAAATCCAGATTTTAGAATGTCCGTAACTCGAAAAATAAATTTTTTTCAACTAAACACGTAGAACAAAGTCGATTTCTAATGCCACAAACAATATTCCTGCAAAGTTTCAGTTCATTTTGAATTAATTTTTTTCTCGCAGAAAATTGAAAAAAAAGCTGATGGTTTGTATGCATTTTTTTCAGCATTTCTGTGGAAAAAAAATTAATTCAAAATGAACTGTAACTTTGCAGGCATACTCTTTAGGGCGTCAGAAATCAACTTTGTTCTACGGGTTTACCCGAAAAAAATGATTTTTTTGGGTTATGATCACGCCAATTTTCCGACATTTTTAAAGATTAAAATCCAGATTTTAGAATGTCCGTAACTCGAAAAATAAATTTTTTTCAACTAAACACGTAGAACAAAGTCGATTTCTAATGCCACAAACAATATTCCTGCAAAGTTTCAGTTCATTTTGAATTAATTTTTTTCTCGCAGAAAATTGAAAAAAAAGCTGATGGTTTGTATGCATTTTTTTCAGCATTTCGGTGAAAAAAAAATTAATTCAAAATGAACTGAAACTTTGCAGGCATACTCTTTAGGGCGTCAGAAATCAACTTTGTTCTACGGGTTTACCCGAAAAAAAATGTATTTCTTGAGTTATGATCACGCCAATTTTCCGACATTTTTAAAGATTAAAATCCAGATTTTAGAATGTCCGTAACTCGAAAAATAAATTTTTTTTCAACTAAACACGTAGAACAAAGTCGATTTCTAATGTCACAAACAATATTCCTGCAAAGTTTCAGCTCATTTTGAATTAATTTTTTTCTCGCAGAAAATTGAAAAAAAAGCTGATGGTTTGTATGCATTTTGTTCAGCATTTCGTTGAAAAAAAAATTAATTCAAAATGAGCTGTGATGTAAATTTTGCATTTCATATTTCGAAGAATTTCTCATTCCAAATTTTCATCAGAATCTGTATGCAAAATAAATTCAACAGTCAGGTTGGCCGAGTGGTCTAAGGCGCCAGATTTAAGCTCTGGTTCCCAATTGGGAGCGTGGGTTCGAACCCCACATCTGACATACATTTTGAAGAATTTCTCAGAGCACTTCATATATATATTTGTAATTTTATTTAGGCGCAGCATTATGGTTAATCATTGTGACGAACAAAAAAACATTAGGTGAAGAAAATTGGAAAAAAGCTGAAGGTTTGTATGCATTTTTTTCAGCATTTCGGTGAAAAAAAAATTAATTCAAAATGAACTGAAACTTTGCAGGCATACTCTTTAGGGCGTCAGAAATCAACTTTGTTCTACGGGTTTACCCGAAAAAAAATGTATTTCTTGAGTTATGATCACGCCAATTTTCCGACATTTTTAAAGATTAAAATCCAGATTTTAGAATGTCCGTAACTCGAAAAATAAATTTTTTTCAACTAAACACGTAGAACAAAGTCGATTTCTAATGCCACAAACAATATTCCTGCAAAGTTTCAGTTCATTTTGAATTAATTTTTTTCTCGCAGAAAATTGAAAAAAAAGCTGATGGTTTGTATGCATTTTGTTCAGCATTTCGGTGAAAAAAAAATTAATTCAAAATGAGCTGTGATGTAAATTTTGCATTTCATATTTCGAAGAATTTCTCATTCCAAATTTTCATCAGAATCTGTATGCAAAATAAATTCAACAGTCAGGTTGGCCGAGTGGTCTAAGGCGCCAGATTTAAGCTCTGGTTCCCAATTGGGAGCGTGGGTTCGAACCCCACATCTGACATACATTTTGAAGAATTTCTCAGAGCACTTCATATATATATTTGTAATTTTATTTAGGCGCAGCATTATGGTTAATCATTGTGACGAACAAAAAAACATTAGGTGAAGAAAATTGGAAAAAAGCTGATGGTTTGTATGCATTTTTTTCAGCATTTCGGTGAAAAAAAAATTAATTCAAAATGAACTGAAACTTTGCAGGCATACTCTTTAGGGCGTCAGAAATCAACTTTGTTCTACGGGTTTACCCGAAAAAAAATGTATTTCTTGAGTTATGATCACGCCAATTTTCCGACATTTTTAAAGATTAAAATCCAGATTTTAGAATGTCCGTAACTCGAAAAATAAATTTTTTTCAACTAAACACGTAGAACAAAGTCGATTTCTAATGCCACAAACAATATTCCTGCAAAGTTTCAGCTCATTTTGAATTAATTTTTTTCTCGCAGAAAATTGAAAAAAAAGCTGATGGTTTGTATGCATTTTGTTCAGCATTTCGGTGAAAAAAAAATTAATTCAAAATGAGCTGTGATGTAAATTTTGCATTTCATTTTTCGAAGAATTTCTCATTCCAAATTTTCATCAGAATCTGTATGCAAAATAAATTCAACAGTCAGGTTGGCCGAGTGGTCTAAGGCGCCAGATTTAAGCTCTGGTTCCCAATTGGGAGCGTGGGTTCGAACCCCACATCTGACATACATTTTGAAGAATTTCTCAGAGCACTTCATATATATATTTGTAATTTTATTTAGGCGCAGCATTATGGTTAATCATTGTGACGAACAAAAAAACATTAGGTGAAGAAAATTGGAAAAAAAGCTGAAGGTTTGTATGCATTTTTTTCAGCATTTCGGTGAAAAAAAAATTAATTCAAAATGAACTGAAACTTTGCAGGCATACTCTTTAGGGCGTCAGAAATCAACTTTGTTCTACGGGTTTACCCGAAAAAAATGATTTTTTTGGGTTATGATCACGCCAATTTTCCGACATTTTTAAAGATTAAAATCCAGATTTTAGAATGTCCGTAACTCGAAAAATAATTTTTTTCTACTAAACACGTAGAACAAAGTCGATTTCTAATGCCACAAACAATATTCCTGCAAAGTTTCAGCTCATTTTGAATTAATTTTTTTCTCGCAGAAAATTGAAAAAAAAGCTGATGGTTTGTATGCATTTTGTTCAGCATTTCGGTGAAAAAAAAATTAATTCAAAATGAGCTGTGATGTAAATTTTGCATTTCATTTTTCGAAGAATTTCTCATTCCAAATTTTCATCAGAATCTGTATGCAAAATAAATTCAACAGTCAGGTTGGCCGAGTGGTCTAAGGCGCCAGATTTAAGCTCTGGTTCCCAATTGGGAGCGTGGGTTCGAACCCCACATCTGACATACATTTTGAAGAATTTCTCAGAGCACTTCATATATATATTTGTAATTTTATTTAGGCGCAGCATTATGGTTAATCATTGTGACGAACAAAAAAACATTAGGTGAAGAAAATTGGAAAAAAAGCTGAAGGTTTGTATGCATTTTTTTCAGCATTTCGGTGAAAAAAAAATTAATTCAAAATGAACTGAAACTTTGCAGGCATACTCTTTAGGGCGTCAGAAATCAACTTTGTTCTACGGGTTTACCCGAAAAAAAATGTATTTCTTGAGTTATGATCACGCCAATTTTCCGACATTTTTAAAGATTAAAATCCAGATTTTAGAATGTCCGTAACTCGAAAAATAAATTTTTTTCAACTAAACACGTAGAACAAAGTCGATTTCTAATGCCACAAACAATATTCCTGCAAAGTTTCAGTTCATTTTGAATTAATTTTTTTCTCGCAGAAAATTGAAAAAAAAGCTGATGGTTTGTATGCATTTTTTTCAGCATTTCGGTGAAAAAAAAATTAATTCAAAATGAACTGAAACTTTGCAGGCATACTCTTTAGGGCGTCAGAAATCAACTTTGTTCTACGGGTTTACCCGAAAAAAATGATTTTTTTGGGTTATGATCACGCCAATTTTCCGACATTTTTAAAGATTAAAATCCAGATTTTAGAATGTCCGTAACTCGAAAAATAAATTTTTTTCAACTAAACACGTAGAACAAAGTCGATTTCTAATGCCACAAACAATATTCCTGCAAAGTTTCAGTTCATTTTGAATTAATTTTTTTCTCGCAGAAAATTGAAAAAAAAACTGATGGTTTGTATGCATTTTTTTCAGCATTTCGGTGAAAAAAAAATTAATTCAAAATGAACTGAAACTTTGCAGGCATACTCTTTAGGGCGTCAGAAATTAACTTTGTTCTACGGGTTTACCCGAAAAAAATGATTTTTTTGGGTTATGAACACTCCAATTTTCCGACATTTTTAAAGATTAAAATCCAGATTTTAGAATGTCCGTAACTCGAAAAATAAATTTTTTTTCAACTAAACACGTAGAACAAAGTCGATTTCTAATGTCACAAACAATATTCCTGCAAAGTTTCAGCTCATTTTGAATTAATTTTTTTCTCGCAGAAAATTGAAAAAAAAAGCTGATGGTTTGTATGCATTTTTTTCAGCATTTCGGTGAAAAAAAATTAATTCAAAATGAACTGAAACTTTGCAGGCATACTCTTTAGGGCGTCAGAAATCAACTTTGTTCTACGGGTTTACCCGAAAAAAATGTATTTCTTGAGTTATCATCACGCCAATTTTCCAACATTTTTAAAGATTAAAATCCTGATTTTAGAATGTCCGTAACTCGAAAAATAAATTTTTTTCAACTAAACACGTAGAACAAAGTCGATTTCTAATGCCACAAACAATATTCCTGCAAAGTTTCAGCTCATTTTGAATTAATTTTTTTCTCGCAGAAAATTGAAAAAAAAGCTGATGGTTTGTATGCATTTTGTTCAGCATTTCGGTGAAAAAAAAATTAATTCAAAATGAGCTGTGATGTAAATTTTGCATTTCATTTTTCGAAGAATTTCTCATTCCAAATTTTCATCAGAATCTGTATGCAAAATAAATTCAACAGTCAGGTTGGCCGAGTGGTCTAAGGCGCCAGATTTAAGCTCTGGTTCCCAATTGGGAGCGTGGGTTCGAACCCCACATCTGACATACATTTTGAAGAATTTCTCAGAGCACTTCATATATATATTTGTAATTTTATTTAGGCGCAGCATTATGGTTAATCATTGTGACGAACAAAAAAACATTAGGTGAAGAAAATTGGAAAAAAAGCTGAAGGTTTGTATGCATTTTTTTCAGCATTTCGGTGAAAAAAAAATTAATTCAAAATGAACTGAAACTTTGCAGGCATACTCTTTAGGGCGTCAGAAATCAACTTTGTTCTACGGGTTTACCCGAAAAAAATGTATTTCTTGAGTAATGATCACGCCAATTTTTCGACATTTTTAAAGATTAAAATCCAGATCTTAGAATGTCCGCAACACGAAAAATAAATTTTTTTCAACTAAACACGTAGAACAAAGTCGATTTCTAATGTCACAAACAATATTCCTGCAAAGTTTCAGTTCATTTTGAATTAATTTTTTTCTCGCAGAAAATTGAAAAAAAAGCTGATGGTTTGTATGCATTTTTTTCAGCATTTCGGTGAAAAAAAATTAATTCAAAATGAACTGAAACTTTGCAGGCATACTCTTTAGGGCGTCAGAAATCAACTTTGTTCTACGGGTTTACCCGAAAAAAATGTATTTCTTGAGTTATGATCACGCCAATTTTCCGACATTTTTAAAGATTAAAATCCAGATTTTAGAATGTCCGTAACTCGAAAAATAAATTTTTTTCAACTAAACACGTAGAACAAAGTCGATTTCTAATGCCACAAACAATATTCCTGCAAAGTTTCAGTTCATTTTGAATTAATTTTTTTCTCGCAGAAAATTGAAAAAAAAGCTGATGGTTTGTATGCATTTTTTTCAGCATTTCGGTGAAAAAAAAATTAATTCAAAATGAACTGAAACTTTGCAGGCATACTCTTTAGGGCGTCAGAAATCAACTTTGTTCTACGGGTTTACCCGAAAAAAATGTATTTCTTGAGTAATGATCACGCCAATTTTTCGACATTTTTAAAGATTAAAATCCAGATCTTAGAATGTCCGCAACACGAAAAATAAATTTTTTTCAACTAAACACGTAGAACAAAGTCGATTTCTAATGTCACAAACAATATTCCTGCAAAGTTTCAGTTCATTTTGAATTAATTTTTTTCTCGCAGAAAATTGAAAAAAAAGCTGATGGTTTGTATGCATTTTTTTCAGCATTTCGGTGAAAAAAAATTAATTCAAAATGAACTGAAACTTTGCAGGCATACTCTTTAGGGCGTCAGAAATCAACTTTGTTCTACGGGTTTACCCGAAAAAAATGTATTTCTTGAGTTATCATCACGCCAATTTTCCAACATTTTTAAAGATTAAAATCCTGATTTTAGAATGTCCGTAACTCGAAAAATAAATTTTTTTCAACTAAACACGTAGAACAAAGTGATTTCTAATGTCACAAACAATATTCCTGCAAAGTTTCAGTTCATTTTGAATTAATTTTTTTCTCGCAGAAAATTGAAAAAAAAGCTGATGGTTTGTATGCATTTTTTTCAGCATTTCGGTGAAAAAAAAATTAATTCAAAATGAGCTGTGATGTAAATTTTGCATTTCATATTTCGAAGAATTTCTCATTCCAAATTTTCATCAGAATCTGTATGCAAAATAAATTCAACAGTCAGGTTGGCCGAGTGGTCTAAGGCGCCAGATTTAAGCTCTGGTTCCCAATTGGGAGCGTGGGTTCGAACCCCACATCTGACATACATTTTGAAGAATTTCTCAGAGCACTTCATATATATATTTGTAATTTTATTTAGGCGCAGCATTATGGTTAATCATTGTGACGAACAAAAAAACGTTAGGTGAAGAAAATTGGAAAAAAAGCTGAAGGTTTGTATGCATTTTTTTCAGCATTTCGGTGAAAAAAAAATTAATTCAAAATGAACTGAAACTTTGCAGGCATACTCTTTAGGGCGTCAGAAATCAACTTTGTTCTACGGGTTTACCCGAAAAAAATGATTTTTTTGGGTTATGATCACGCCAATTTTCCGACATTTTTAAAGATTAAAATCCAGATTTTAGAATGTCCGTAACTCGAAAAATATTTTTTTTCTACTAAACACGTAGAACAAAGTCGATTTCTAATGCCACAAACAATATTCTTGCAAAGTTTCAGTTCATTTTGAATTAATTTTTTCTCGCAGAAAATTGAAAAAAAAGCTGATGGTTTGTATGCATTTTTTTCAGCATTTCGGTGAAAAAAAAATTAATTCAAAATGAACTGAAACTTTGCAGGCATACTCTTTAGGGCGTCAGAAATCAACTTTGTTCTACGGGTTTACCCGAAAAAAATGTATTTCTTGAGTTATGATCACGCCAATTTTCCGACATTTTTAAAGATTAAAATTCAGATTTTAGAATGTCCGTAACTCGAAAAATAATTTTTTTCTACTAAACACGTAGAACAAAGTCGATTTCTAATGTCACAAACAATATTCCTGCAAAGTTTCAGTTCATTTTGAATTAATTTTTTTCTCGCAGAAAATTGAAAAAAAAGCTGATGGTTTGTATGCATTTTTTTCAGCATTTCGGTGAAAAAAAAATTAATTCAAAATGAACTGAAACTTTGCAGGCATACTCTTTAGGGCGTCAGAAATCAACTTTGTTCTACGGGTTTACCCGAAAAAAATGTATTTCTTGAGTTATGATCACGCCAATTTTCCGACATTTTTAATGATTAAAATCCAGATTTTAGAATGTCCGTAACTCGAAAAATAAATTTTTTTTCAACTAAACACGTAGAACAAAGTCGATTTCTAATGTCACAAACAATATTCCTGCAAAGTTTCAGCTCATTTTGAATTAATTTTTTTCTCGCAGAAAATTGAAAAAAAAGCTGATGGTTTGTATGCATTTTGTTCAGCATTTCGGTGAAAAAAAAATTAATTCAAAATGAGCTGTGATGTAAATTTTGCATTTCATTTTTCGAAGAATTTCTCATTCCAAATTTTCATCAGAATCTGTATGCAAAATAAATTCAACAGTCAGGTTGGCCGAGTGGTCTAAGGCGCCAGATTTAAGCTCTGGTTCCCAATTGGGAGCGTGGGTTCGAACCCCACATCTGACATACATTTTGAAGAATTTCTCAGAGCACTTCATATATATATTTGTAATTTTATTTAGGCGCAGCATTATGGTTAATCATTGTGACGAACAAAAAAACATTAGGTGAAGAAAATTGGAAAAAAAGCTGAAGGTTTGTATGCATTTTTTTCAGCATTTCGGTGAAAAAAAAATTAATTCAAAATGAACTGAAACTTTGCAGGCATACTCTTTAGGGCGTCAGAAATCAACTTTGTTCTACGGGTTTACCCGAAAAAAATGTATTTCTTGAGTAATGATCACGCCAATTTTTCGACATTTTTAAAGATTAAAATCCAGATCTTAGAATGTCCGCAACACGAAAAATAAATTTTTTTCAACTAAACACGTAGAACAAAGTCGATTTCTAATGTCACAAACAATATTCCTGCAAAGTTTCAGTTCATTTTGAATTAATTTTTTTCTCGCAGAAAATTGAAAAAAAAGCTGATGGTTTGTATGCATTTTTTTCAGCATTTCGGTGAAAAAAAATTAATTCAAAATGAACTGAAACTTTGCAGGCATACTCTTTAGGGCGTCAGAAATCAACTTTGTTCTACGGGTTTACCCGAAAAAAATGTATTTCTTGAGTTATCATCACGCCAATTTTCCAACATTTTTAAAGATTAAAATCCTGATTTTAGAATGTCCGTAACTCGAAAAATAAATTTTTTTCAACTAAACACGTAGAACAAAGTGATTTCTAATGTCACAAACAATATTCCTGCAAAGTTTCAGTTCATTTTGAATTAATTTTTTTCTCGCAGAAAATTGAAAAAAAAGCTGATGGTTTGTATGCATTTTTTTCAGCATTTCGGTGAAAAAAAATTAATTCAAAATGAACTGAAACTTTGCAGGCATACTCTTTAGGGCGTCAGAAATCAACTTTGTTCTACGGGTTTACCCGAAAAAAATGATTTTTTTGGGTTATGATCACGCCAATTTTCCGACATTTTTAAAGATTAAAATCCAGATTTTAGAATGTCCGTAACTCGAAAAATAAATTTTTTTCAACTAAACACGTAGAACAAAGTCGATTTCTAATGCCACAAACAATATTCCTGCAAAGTTTCAGTTCATTTTGAATTAATTTTTTTCTCGCAGAAAATTGAAAAAAAAGCTGATGCATTGTATGCATTTTTTTCAGCATTTCGGTGAAAAAAAATTAATTCAAAATGAACTGAAACTTTGCAGGCATACTCTTTAGGGCGTCAGAAATCAACTTTGTTCTACGAGTTTACCCGAAAAAAATGTATTTCTTGAGTTATCATCACGCCAATTTTCCAACATTTTTAAAGATTAAAATCCAGATCTTAGAATGTCCGCAACACGAAAAATAAATTTTTTTCAACTAAACACGTAGAACAAAGTCGATTTCTAATGTCACAAACAATATTACTGCAAAGTTTCAGTTCATTTTGAATTAATTTTTTTCTCGCAGAAAATTGAAAAAAAAGCTGATGGTTTGTATGCATTTTTTTCAGCATTTCGGTGAAAAAAAAATTAATTCAAAATGAACTGAAACTTTGCAGGCATACTCTTTAGGGCGTCAGAAATCAACTTTGTTCTACGGGTTTACCCGAAAAAAATGTATTTCTTGAGTTATGATCACGCCAATTTTCCGACATTTTTAAAGATTAAAATCCAGATCTTAGAATGTCCGTAACTCGAAAAATAAATTATTTTCAACTAAACACGTAGAACAAAGTCGATTTCTAATGCCACAAACAATATTCCTGCAAAGTTTCAGTTCATTTTGAATTAATTTTTTTCTCGCAGAAAATTGAAAAAAAAGCTGATGGTTTGTATGCATTTTTTTCAGCATTTCGGTGAAAAAAAAATTAATTCAAAATGAACTGAAACTTTGCAGGCATACTCTTTAGGGCGTCAGAAATCAACTTTGTTCTACGGGTTTACCCGAAAAAAAATGTATTTCTTGAGTTATGATCACGCCAATTTTCCGACATTTTTAAAGATTAAAATCCAGATTTTAGAATGTCCGTAACTCGAAAAATAAATTTTTTTTCAACTAAACACGTAGAACAAAGTCGATTTCTAATGTCACAAACAATATTCCTGCAAAGTTTCAGCTCATTTTGAATTAATTTTTTTCTCGCAGAAAATTGAAAAAAAAGCTGATGGTTTGTATGCATTTTGTTCAGCATTTCGTTGAAAAAAAAATTAATTCAAAATGAGCTGTGATGTAAATTTTGCATTTCATATTTCGAAGAATTTCTCATTCCAAATTTTCATCAGAATCTGTATGCAAAATAAATTCAACAGTCAGGTTGGCCGAGTGGTCTAAGGCGCCAGATTTAAGCTCTGGTTCCCAATTGGGAGCGTGGGTTCGAACCCCACATCTGACATACATTTTGAAGAATTTCTCAGAGCACTTCATATATATATTTGTAATTTTATTTAGGCGCAGCATTATGGTTAATCATTGTGACGAACAAAAAAACATTAGGTAAAGAAAATTGGAAAAAAGCTGAAGGTTTGTATGCATTTTTTTCAGCATTTCGGTGAAAAAAAAATTAATTCAAAATGAACTGAAACTTTGCAGGCATACTCTTTAGGGCGTCAGAAATCAACTTTGTTCTACGGGTTTACCCGAAAAAAAATGTATTTCTTGAGTTATGATCACGCCAATTTTCCGACATTTTTAAAGATTAAAATCCAGATTTTAGAATGTCCGTAACTCGAAAAATAAATTTTTTTCAACTAAACACGTAGAACAAAGTCGATTTCTAATGCCACAAACAATATTCCTGCAAAGTTTCAGTTCATTTTGAATTAATTTTTTTCTCGCAGAAAATTGAAAAAAAAGCTGATGGTTTGTATGCATTTTGTTCAGCATTTCGGTGAAAAAAAAATTAATTCAAAATGAGCTGTGATGTAAATTTTGCATTTCATATTTCGAAGAATTTCTCATTCCAAATTTTCATCAGAATCTGTATGCAAAATAAATTCAACAGTCAGGTTGGCCGAGTGGTCTAAGGCGCCAGATTTAAGCTCTGGTTCCCAATTGGGAGCGTGGGTTCGAACCCCACATCTGACATACATTTTGAAGAATTTCTCAGAGCACTTCATATATATATTTGTAATTTTATTTAGGCGCAGCATTATGGTTAATCATTGTGACGAACAAAAAAACATTAGGTGAAGAAAATTGGAAAAAAGCTGATGGTTTGTATGCATTTTTTTCAGCATTTCGGTGAAAAAAAAATTAATTCAAAATGAACTGAAACTTTGCAGGCATACTCTTTAGGGCGTCAGAAATCAACTTTGTTCTACGGGTTTACCCGAAAAAAAATGTATTTCTTGAGTTATGATCACGCCAATTTTCCGACATTTTTAAAGATTAAAATCCAGATTTTAGAATGTCCGTAACTCGAAAAATAAATTTTTTTCAACTAAACACGTAGAACAAAGTCGATTTCTAATGCCACAAACAATATTCCTGCAAAGTTTCAGCTCATTTTGAATTAATTTTTTTCTCGCAGAAAATTGAAAAAAAAGCTGATGGTTTGTATGCATTTTGTTCAGCATTTCGTTGAAAAAAAAATTAATTCAAAATGAGCTGTGATGTAAATTTTGCATTTCATATTTCGAAGAATTTCTCATTCCAAATTTTCATCAGAATCTGTATGCAAAATAAATTCAACAGTCAGGTTGGCCGAGTGGTCTAAGGCGCCAGATTTAAGCTCTGGTTCCCAATTGGGAGCGTGGGTTCGAACCCCACATCTGACATACATTTTGAAGAATTTCTCAGAGCACTTCATATATATATTTGTAATTTTATTTAGGCGCAGCATTATGGTTAATCATTGTGACGAACAAAAAAACATTAGGTGAAGAAAATTGGAAAAAAAGCTGAAGGTTTGTATGCATTTTTTTCAGCATTTCGGTGAAAAAAAAATTAATTCAAAATGAACTGAAACTTTGCAGGCATACTCTTTAGGGCGTCAGAAATCAACTTTGTTCTACGGGTTTACCCGAAAAAAATGATTTTTTTGGGTTATGATCACGCCAATTTTCCGACATTTTTAAAGATTAAAATCCAGATTTTAGAATGTCCGTAACTCGAAAAATAATTTTTTTCTACTAAACACGTAGAACAAAGTCGATTTCTAATGCCACAAACAATATTCCTGCAAAGTTTCAGCTCATTTTGAATTAATTTTTTTCTCGCAGAAAATTGAAAAAAAAGCTGATGGTTTGTATGCATTTTGTTCAGCATTTCGGTGAAAAAAAAATTAATTCAAAATGAGCTGTGATGTAAATTTTGCATTTCATTTTTCGAAGAATTTCTCATTCCAAATTTTCATCAGAATCTGTATGCAAAATAAATTCAACAGTCAGGTTGGCCGAGTGGTCTAAGGCGCCAGATTTAAGCTCTGGTTCCCAATTGGGAGCGTGGGTTCGAACCCCACATCTGACATACATTTTGAAGAATTTCTCAGAGCACTTCATATATATATTTGTAATTTTATTTAGGCGCAGCATTATGGTTAATCATTGTGACGAACAAAAAAACATTAGGTGAAGAAAATTGGAGAAAAAGCTGAAGGTTTGTATGCATTTTTTTCAGCATTTCGGTGAAAAAAAAATTAATTCAAAATGAACTGAAACTTTGCAGGCATACTCTTTAGGGCGTCAGAAATCAACTTTGTTCTACGGGTTTACCCGAAAAAAAATGTATTTCTTGAGTTATGATCACGCCAATTTTCCGACATTTTTAAAGATTAAAATCCAGATTTTAGAATGTCCGTAACTCGAAAAATAAATTTTTTTCAACTAAACACGTAGAACAAAGTCGATTTCTAATGCCACAAACAATATTCCTGCAAAGTTTCAGTTCATTTTGAATTAATTTTTTTCTCGCAGAAAATTGAAAAAAAAGCTGATGGTTTGTATGCATTTTTTTCAGCATTTCGGTGAAAAAAAAATTAATTCAAAATGAACTGAAACTTTGCAGGCATACTCTTTAGGGCGTCAGAAATCAACTTTGTTCTACGGGTTTACCCGAAAAAAATGATTTTTTTGGGTTATGATCACGCCAATTTTCCGACATTTTTAAAGATTAAAATCCAGATTTTAGAATGTCCGTAACTCGAAAAATAAATTTTTTTCAACTAAACACGTAGAACAAAGTCGATTTCTAATGCCACAAACAATATTCCTGCAAAGTTTCAGTTCATTTTGAATTAATTTTTTTCTCGCAGAAAATTGAAAAAAAAACTGATGGTTTGTATGCATTTTTTTCAGCATTTCGGTGAAAAAAAAATTAATTCAAAATGAACTGAAACTTTGCAGGCATACTCTTTAGGGCGTCAGAAATCAACTTTGTTCTACGGGTTTACCCGAAAAAAATGATTTTTTTGGGTTATGAACACGCCAATTTTCCGACATTTTTAAAGATTAAAATCCAGATTTTAGAATGTCCGTAACTCGAAAAATAAATTTTTTTTCAACTAAACACGTAGAACAAAGTCGATTTCTAATGTCACAAACAATATTCCTGCAAAGTTTCAGCTCATTTTGAATTAATTTTTTTCTCGCAGAAAATTGAAAAAAAAAGCTGATGGTTTGTATGCATTTTGTTCAGCATTTCGGTGAAAAAAAAATTAATTCAAAATGAGCTGTGATGTAAATTTTGCATTTCATTTTTCGAAGAATTTCTCATTCCAAATTTTCATCAGAATCTGTATGCAAAATAAATTCAACAGTCAGGTTGGCCGAGTGGTCTAAGGCGCCAGATTTAAGCTCTGGTTCCCAATTGGGAGCGTGGGTTCGAACCCCACATCTGACATACATTTTGAAGAATTTCTCAGAGCACTTCATATATATATTTGTAATTTTATTTAGGCGCAGCATTATGGTTAATCATTGTGACGAACAAAAAAACGTTAGGTGAAGAAAATTGGAAAAAAAGCTGAAGGTTTGTATGCATTTTTTTCAGCATTTCGGTGAAAAAAAAATTAATTCAAAATGAACTGAAACTTTGCAGGCATACTCTTTAGGGCGTCAGAAATCAACTTTGTTCTACGGGTTTACCCGAAAAAAATGATTTTTTTGGGTTATGATCACGCCAATTTTCCGACATTTTTAAAGATTAAAATCCAGATTTTAGAATGTCCGTAACTCGAAAAATATTTTTTTTCTACTAAACACGTAGAACAAAGTCGATTTCTAATGCCACAAACAATATTCTTGCAAAGTTTCAGTTCATTTTGAATTAATTTTTTCTCGCAGAAAATTGAAAAAAAAGCTGATGGTTTGTATGCATTTTTTTCAGCATTTCGGTGAAAAAAAAATTAATTCAAAATGAACTGAAACTTTGCAGGCATACTCTTTAGGGCGTCAGAAATCAACTTTGTTCTACGGGTTTACCCGAAAAAAATGTATTTCTTGAGTTATGATCACGCCAATTTTCCGACATTTTTAAAGATTAAAATTCAGATTTTAGAATGTCCGTAACTCGAAAAATAATTTTTTTCTACTAAACACGTAGAACAAAGTCGATTTCTAATGTCACAAACAATATTCCTGCAAAGTTTCAGTTCATTTTGAATTAATTTTTTTCTCGCAGAAAATTGAAAAAAAAGCTGATGGTTTGTATGCATTTTTTTCAGCATTTCTGTGAAAAAAAAATTAATTCAAAATGAACTGTAACTTTGCAGGCATACTCTTTAGGGCGTCAGAAATCAACTTTGTTCTACGGGTTTACCCGAAAAAAATGATTTTTTTGGGTTATGATCACGCCAATTTTCCGACATTTTTAAAGATTAAAATCCAGATTTTAGAATGTCCGTAACTCGAAAAATAATTTTTTTCTACTAAACACGTAGAACAAAGTCGATTTCTAATGCCACAAACAATATTCTTGCAAAGTTTCAGTTCATTTTGAATTAATTTTTTTCTCGCAGAAAATTGAAAAAAAAGCTGATGGTTTGTATGCATTTTTTTCAGCATTTCGGTGAAAAAAAAATTAATTCAAAATGAACTGAAACTTTGCAGGCATACTCTTTAGGGCGTCAGAAATCAACTTTGTTCTACGGGTTTACCCGAAAAAAATGTATTTCTTGAGTTATGATCACGCCAATTTTCCGACATTTTTAATGATTAAAATCCAGATTTTAGAATGTCCGTAACTCGAAAAATAAATTTTTTTTCAACTAAACACGTAGAACAAAGTCGATTTCTAATGTCACAAACAATATTCCTGCAAAGTTTCAGCTCATTTTGAATTAATTTTTTTCTCGCAGAAAATTGAAAAAAAAGCTGATGGTTTGTATGCATTTTGTTCAGCATTTCGGTGAAAAAAAAATTAATTCAAAATGAGCTGTGATGTAAATTTTGCATTTCATTTTTCGAAGAATTTCTCATTCCAAATTTTCATCAGAATCTGTATGCAAAATAAATTCAACAGTCAGGTTGGCCGAGTGGTCTAAGGCGCCAGATTTAAGCTCTGGTTCCCAATTGGGAGCGTGGGTTCGAACCCCACATCTGACATACATTTTGAAGAATTTCTCAGAGCACTTCATATATATATTTGTAATTTTATTTAGGCGCAGCATTATGGTTAATCATTGTGACGAACAAAAAAACATTAGGTGAAGAAAATTGGAAAAAAAGCTGAAGGTTTGTATGCATTTTTTTCAGCATTTCGGTGAAAAAAAAATTAATTCAAAATGAACTGAAACTTTGCAGGCATACTCTTTAGGGCGTCAGAAATCAACTTTGTTCTACGGGTTTACCCGAAAAAAATGTATTTCTTGAGTAATGATCACGCCAATTTTTCGACATTTTTAAAGATTAAAATCCAGATCTTAGAATGTCCGCAACACGAAAAATAAATTTTTTTCAACTAAACACGTAGAACAAAGTCGATTTCTAATGCCACAAACAATATTCCTGCAAAGTTTCAGTTCATTTTGAATTAATTTTTTTCTCGCAGAAAATTGAAAAAAAAGCTGATGGTTTGTATGCATTTTTTTCAGCATTTCGGTGAAAAAAAATTAATTCAAAATGAACTGAAACTTTGCAGGCATACTCTTTAGGGCGTCAGAAATCAACTTTGTTCTACGGGTTTACCCGAAAAAAATGTATTTCTTGAGTTATCATCACGCCAATTTTCCAACATTTTTAAAGATTAAAATCCTGATTTTAGAATGTCCGTAACTCGAAAAATAAATTTTTTTCAACTAAACACGTAGAACAAAGTGATTTCTAATGTCACAAACAATATTCCTGCAAAGTTTCAGTTCATTTTGAATTAATTTTTTTCTCGCAGAAAATTGAAAAAAAAGCTGATGGTTTGTATGCATTTTTTTCAGCATTTCGGTGAAAAAAAATTAATTCAAAATGAACTGAAACTTTGCAGGCATACTCTTTAGGGCGTCAGAAATCAACTTTGTTCTACGAGTTTACCCGAAAAAAATGTATTTCTTGAGTTATCATCACGCCAATTTTCCAACATTTTTAAAGATTAAAATCCAGATCTTAGAATGTCCGCAACATGAAAAATAAATTTTTTCAACTAAACACGTAGAACAAAGTCGATTTCTAATGTCACAAACAATATTCCTGCAAAGTTTCAGTTCATTTTGAATTAATTTTTTTCTCGCAGAAAATTGAAAAAAAAGCTGATGGTTTGTATGCATTTTTTTCAGCATTTCGGTGAAAAAAAAATTAATTCAAAATGAACTGAAACTTTGCAGGCATACTCTTTAGGGCGTCAGAAATCAACTTTGTTCTACGGGTTTACCCGAAAAAAATGATTTTTTTGGGTTATGATCACGCCAATTTTCCGACATTTTTAAAGATTAAAATCCAGATTTTAGAATGTCCGTAACTCGAAAAATAAATTTTTTTCAACTAAACACGTAGAACAAAGTCGATTTCTAATGCCACAAACAATATTCCTGCAAAGTTTCAGTTCATTTTGAATTAATTTTTTTCTCGCAGAAAATTGAAAAAAAAGCTGATGCATTGTATGCATTTTTTTCAGCATTTCGGTGAAAAAAAATTAATTCAAAATGAACTGAAACTTTGCAGGCATACTCTTTAGGGCGTCAGAAATCAACTTTGTTCTACGAGTTTACCCGAAAAAAATGTATTTCTTGAGTTATCATCACGCCAATTTTCCAACATTTTTAAAGATTAAAATCCAGATCTTAGAATGTCCGCAACACGAAAAATAAATTTTTTTCAACTAAACACGTAGAACAAAGTCGATTTCTAATGTCACAAACAATATTACTGCAAAGTTTCAGTTCATTTTGAATTAATTTTTTTCTCGCAGAAAATTGAAAAAAAAGCTGATGGTTTGTATGCATTTTTTTCAGCATTTCGGTGAAAAAAAAATTAATTCAAAATGAACTGAAACTTTGCAGGCATACTCTTTAGGGCGTCAGAAATCAACTTTGTTCTACGGGTTTACCCGAAAAAAATGTATTTCTTGAGTTATGATCACGCCAATTTTCCGACATTTTTAAAGATTAAAATCCAGATCTTAGAATGTCCGTAACTCGAAAAATAAATTTTTTTCAACTAAACACGTAGAACAAAGTCGATTTCTAATGCCACAAACAATATTCCTGCAAAGTTTCAGTTCATTTTGAATTAATTTTTTTCTCGCAGAAAATTGAAAAAAAAGCTGATGGTTTGTATGCATTTTTTTCAGCATTTCGGTGAAAAAAAAATTAATTCAAAATGAACTGAAACTTTGCAGGCATACTCTTTAGGGCGTCAGAAATCAACTTTGTTCTACGGGTTTACCCGAAAAAAATGTATTTCTTGAGTTATGATCACGCCAATTTTCCGACATTTTTAAAGATTAAAATCCAGATCTTAGAATGTCCGTAACTCGAAAAATAAATTTTTTTCAACTAAACACGTAGAACAAAGTCGATTTTTAATGCCACAAACAATATTCCTGCAAAGTTTCAGTTCATTTTGAATTAATTTTTTTCTCGCAGAAAATTGAAAAAAAAGCTGATGGTTTGTATGCATTTTTTTCAGCATTTCGGTGAAAAAAAAATTAATTCAAAATGAACTGAAACTTTGCAGGCATACTCTTTAGGGCGTCAGAAATCTACTTTGTTCTACGGGTTTACCCGAAAAAAATGTATTTCTTGAGTTATGATCACGCCAATTTTCCGACATTTTTAAAGATTAAAATCCAGATCTTAGAATGTCCGCAACTCGAAAAATAAATTTTTTTCAACTAAACACGTAGAACAAAGTCGATTTCTAATGCCACAAACAATATTCCTGCAAAGTTTCAGTTCATTTTGAATTAATTTTTTTCTCGCAGAAAATTGAAAAAAAGCTGATGGTTTGTATGCATTTTTTTCAGCATTTCGGTGAAAAAAAAATTAATTCAAAATGAACTGAAACTTTGCAGGCATACTCTTTAGGGCGTCAGAAATCAACTTTGTTCTACGGGTTTACCCGAAAAAAATGATTTTTTTGGGTTATGATCACGCCAATTTTCCGACATTTTTAAAGATTAAAATCCAGATTTTAGAATGTCCGTAACTCGAAAAATAAATTTTTTTCAACTAAACACGTAGAACAAAGTCGATTTCTAATGCCACAAACAATATTCCTGCAAAGTTTCAGTTCATTTTGAATTAATTTTTTTCTCGCAGAAAATTGAAAAAAAAGCTGATGGTTTGTATGCATTTTTTTCAGCATTTCGGTGAAAAAAAATTAATTCAAAATGAACTGTAACTTTGCAGGCATACTCTTTAGGGCGTCAGAAATCAACTTTGTTCTACGGGTTTACCCGAAAAAAATGTATTTCTTGAGTAATGATCACGCCAATTTTCCGACATTTTTAAAGATTAAAATCCAGATCTTAGAATGTCCGCAACTCGAAAAATAAATTTTTTTCAACTAAACACGTAGAACAAAGTCGATTTCTAATGCCACAAACAATATTCCTGCAAAGTTTCAGTTCATTTTGAATTAATTTTTTTCTCGCAGAAAATTGAAAAAAAGCTGATGGTTTGTATGCATTTTTTTCAGCATTTCGGTGAAAAAAAAATTAATTCAAAATGAACTGAAACTTTGCAGGCATACTCTTTAGGGCGTCAGAAATCAACTTTGTTCTACGGGTTTACCCGAAAAAAATGTTTTTTTTGGGTTATGATCACGCCAATTTTCCGACATTTTTAAAGATTAAAATCCAGATTTTAGAATGTCCGTAACTCGAAAAATAAATTTTTTTCAACTAAACACGTAGAACAAAGTCGATTTCTAATGCCACAAACAATATTCCTGCAAAGTTTCAGTTCATTTTGAATTAATTTTTTTCTCGCAGAAAATTGAAAAAAAAGCTGATGGTTTGTATGCATTTTTTTCAGCATTTCGGTGAAAAACAAATTAATTCAAAATGAACTGTAACTTTGCAGGCATACTCTTTAGGGCGTCAGAAATCAACTTTGTTCTACGGGTTTACCCGAAAAAAATGTATTTCTTGAGTTATGTTCACGCCAATTTTCCGACATTTTTAAAGATTAAAATCCAGATCTTAGAATGTCCGCAACTCGAAAAATAAATTTTTTTCAACTAAACACGTAGAACAAAGTCGATTTCTAATGCCACAAACAATATTCCTGCAAAGTTTCAGTTCATTTTGAATTAATTTTTTTCTCGCAGAAAATTGAAAAAAAGCTGATGGTTTGTATGCATTTTTTTCAGCATTTCGGTGAAAAAAAAATTAATTCAAAATGAACTGAAACTTTGCAGGCATACTCTTTAGGGCGTCAGAAATCAACTTTGTTCTACGGGTTTACCCGAAAAAAATGATTTTTTTGGGTTATGATCACGCCAATTTTCCGACATTTTTAAAGATTAAAATCCAGATTTTAGAATGTCCGTAACTCGAAAAATAAATTTTTTTCAACTAAACACGTAGAACAAAGTCGATTTCTAATGCCACAAACAATATTCCTGCAAAGTTTCAGTTCATTTTGAATTAATTTTTTTCTCGCAGAAAATTGAAAAAAAAGCTGATGGTTTGTATGCATTTTTTTCAGCATTTCGGTGAAAAAAAAATTAATTCAAAATGAACTGTAACTTTGCAGGCATACTCTTTAGGGCGTCAGAAATCAACTTTGTTCTACGGGTTTACCCGAAAAAAATGTATTTCTTGAGTAATGATCACGCCAATTTTCCGACATTTTTAAAGATTAAAATCCAGATCTTAGAATGTCCGTAACTCGAAAAATAAATTTTTTTCAACTAAACACGTAGAACAAAGTCGATTTCTAATGCCACAAACAATATTCCTGCAAAGTTTCAGTTCATTTTGAATTAATTTTTTTCTCGCAGAAAATTGAAAAAAAAGCTGATGGTTTGTATGCATTTTTTTCAGCATTTCGGTGAAAAAAAAATTAATTCAAAATGAACTGTAACTTTGCAGGCATACTCTTTAGGGCGTCAGAAATCAACTTTGTTCTACGGGTTTACCCGAAAAAAATGAATTTTTTGGGTTATGATCACGCCAATTTTCCGACATTTTTAAAGATTAAAATCCAGATTTTTGAATGTCCGTAACTCGAAAAATAAATTTTTTTCAACTAAACACGTAGAACAAAGTCGATTTCTAATGCCACAAACAATATTCCTGCAAAGTTTCAGTTCATTTTGAATTAATTTTTTTCTCGCAGAAAATTGAAAAAAAAGCTGATGGTTTGTATGCATTTTTTTCAGCATTTCGGTGAAAAAAAAAATTAATTCAAAATGAACTGAAACTTTGCAGGCATACTCTTTAGGGCGTCAGAAATCAACTTTGTTCTACGGGTTTACCCGAAAAAAATGATTTTTTTGGGTTATGATCACGCCAATTTTCCGACATTTTTAAAGATTAAAATCCAGATTTTAGAATGTCCGTAACTCGAAAAATAATTTTTTTTCAACTAAACACGTAGAACAAAGTCGATTTCTAATGCCACAAACAATATTTCTGCAAAGTTTCAGTTCATTTTGAATTAATTTTTTTCTCGCAGAAAATTGAAAAAAAAGCTGATGGTTTGTATGCATTTTTTTCAGCATTTCGGTAAAAAAAAAATTAATTCAAAATGAACTGAAACTTTGCAGGCATACTCTTTAGGGCGTCAGAAATCAACTTTGTTCTACGGGTTTACCCGAAAAAAATGTATTTCTTGAGTTATGATCACGCCAATTTTCCGACATTTTTAAAGATTAAAATCCAGATCTTAGAATGTCCGCAACTCGAAAAATAAATTTTTTTCAACTAAACACGTAGAACAAAGTCGATTTCTAATGCCACAAACAATATTCCTGCAAAGTTTCAGTTCATTTTGAATTAATTTTTTTCTCGTAGAAAATTAAAAAAAAGCTGATGGTTTGTATGCATTTTTTTCAGCATTTCGGTGAAAAAAAAATTAATTCAAAATGAACTGAAACTTTGCAGGCATACTCTTTAGGGCGTCAGAAATCAACTTTGTTCTACGGGTTTACCCGAAAAAAATGATTTTTTTGGGTTATGATCACGCCAATTTTCCGACATTTTTAAAGATTAAAATCCAGATTTTAGAATGTCCGTAACTCGAAAAATAATTTTTTTTCAACTAAACACGTAGAACAAAGTCGATTTCTAATGCCACAAACAATATTCCTGCAAAGTTTCAGTTCATTTTGAATTAATTTTTTTCTCGCAGAAAATTGAAAAAAAAGCTGATGGTTTGTATGCATTTTTTTCAGCATTTCGGTGAAAAAAAAATTAATTCAAAATGAACTGTAACTTTGCAGGCATACTCTTTAGGGCGTCAGAAATCAACTTTGTTCTACGGGTTTACCCGAAAAAAATGTATTTCTTGAGTAATGATCACGCCAATTTTCCGACATTTTTAAAGATTAAAATCCAGATTTTAGAATGTCCGCAACTCGAAAAATAAATTTTTTTCAACTAAACACGTAGAACAAAGTCGATTTCTAATGCCACAAACAATATTCCTGCAAAGTTTCAGTTCATTTTGAATTAATTTTTTTCTCGCAGAAAATTAAAAAAAAGCTGATGGTTTGTATGCATTTTTTTCAGCATTTCGGTGAAAAAAAAATTAATTCAAAATGAACTGAAACTTTGCAGGCATACTCTTTAGGGCGTCAGAAATCAACTTTGTTCTACGGGTTTACCCGAAAAAAATGTATTTCTTGAGTTATGATCACGCCAATTTTCCGACATTTTTAAAGATTAAAATCCAGATTTTAGAATGTCCGCAACTCGAAAAATAAATTTTTTTCAACTAAACACGTAGAACAAAGTCGATTTCTAATGCCACAAACAATATTCCTGCAAAGTTTCAGTTCATTTTGAATTAATTTTTTTCTCGCAGAAAATTAAAAAAAAGCTGATGGTTTGTATGCATTTTTTTCAGCATTTCGGTGAAAAAAAAATTAATTCAAAATGAACTGAAACTTTGCAGGCATACTCTTTAGGGCGTCAGAAATCAACTTTGTTCTACGGGTTTACCCGAAAAAAATGTATTTCTTGAGTTATGATCACGCCAATTTTCCGACATTTTTAAAGATTAAAATCCAGATTTTAGAATGTCCGTAACTCGAAAAATAAATTTTTTTCAACTAAACACGTAGAACAAAGTCGATTTCTTATGCCACAAACAATATTCCTGCAAAGTTTCAGTTCATTTTGAATTAATTTTTTTCTCGCAGAAAATTGAAAAAAAAGCTGATGGTTTGTATGCATTTTTTTCAGCATTTCGGTGAAAAATAAATTAATTCAAAATGAACTGAAACTTTGCAGGCATACTCTTTAGGGCGTCAGAAATCAACTTTGTTCTACGGGTTTACCCGAAAAAAATGTATTTCTTGAGTTATGATCACGCCAATTTTCCGACATTTTTAAAGATTAAAATCCAGATCTTAGAATGTCCGTAACTCGAAAAATAAATTTTTTTCAACTAAACACGTAGAACAAAGTCGATTTCTAATGCCACAAACAATATTCCTGCAAAGTTTCAGTTCATTTTGAATTAATTTTTTTCTCGCAGAAAATTGAAAAAAAAGCTGATGGTTTGTATGCATTTTTTTCAGCATTTCGGTGAAAAAAAAATTAATTCAAAATGAACTGTAACTTTGCAGGCATACTCTTTAGGGCGTCAGAAATCAACTTTGTTCTACGGGTTTACCCGAAAAAAATGTATTTCTTGAGTAATGATCACGCCAATTTTCCGACATTTTTAAAGATTAAAATCCAGATTTTTGAATGTCCGTAACTCGAAAAATAAATTTTTTTCAACTAAACACGTAGAACAAAGTCGATTTCTAATGCCACAAACAATATTCCTGCAAAGTTTCAGTTCATTTTGAATTAATTTTTTTCTCGCAGAAAATTGAAAAAAAAGCTGATGGTTTGTATGCATTTTTTTCAGCATTTCGGTGAAAAAAAATTAATTCAAAATGAACTGAAACTTTGCAGACATACTCTTTAGGGCGTCAGAAATCAACTTTGTTCTACGGGTTTACCCGAAAAAAATGTATTTCTTGAGTTATGATCACGCCAATTTTCCGACATTTTTAAAGATTAAAATCCAGATTTTAGAATGTCCGTAATTCGAAAAATAATTTTTTTTCAACTTAACACGTAGAACAAAGTCGATTTCTAATGCCACAAACAATATTCCTGCAAAGTTTCAGTTCATTTTGAATTAATTTTTTTCTCGCAGAAAATTGAAAAAAAAGCTGATGGTTTGTATGCATTTTTTTCAGCATTTCGGTGAAAAAAAAATTAATTCAAAATGAACTGAAACTTTGCAGGCATACTCTTTAGGGCGTCAGAAATCAACTTTGTTCTACGGGTTTACCCGAAAAAAATGTATTTCTTGAGTTATGATCACGCCAATTTTCCGACATTTTTAAAGATTAAAATCCAGATTTTAGAATGTCCGTAACTCGAAAAATAAATTTTTTTCAACTAAACACGTAGAACAAAGTCGATTTCTAATGCCACAAACAATATTCCTGCAAAGTTTCAGTTCATTTTGAATTAATTTTTTTCTCGCAGAAAATTGAAAAAAAAGCTGATGGTTTGTATGCATTTTTTTCAGCATTTCGGTGAAAAAAAAATGAATTCAAAATGAACTGAAACTTTGCAGGCATACTCTTTAGGGCGTCAGAAATCAACTTTGTTCTACGGGTTTACCCGAAAAAAATGTATTTCTTGAGTTATGATCACGCCAATTTTCCGACATTTTTAAAGATTAAAATCCAGATTTTAGAATGTCCGTAATTCGAAAAATAATTTTTTTTCAACTTAACACGTAGAACAAAGTCGATTTCTAATGCCACAAACAATATTCCTGCAAAGTTTCAGTTCATTTTGAATTAATTTTTTTCTCGCAGAAAATTGAAAAAAAAGCTGATGGTTTGTATGCATTTTTTTCAGCATTTCGGTGAAAAAAAAATTAATTCAAAATGAACTGAAACTTTGCAGGCATACTCTTTAGGGCGTCAGAAATCAACTTTGTTCTACGGGTTTACCCGAAAAAAATGTATTTCTTGAGTTATGATCACGCCAATTTTCCGACATTTTTAAAGATTAAAATCCAGATTTTAGAATGTCCGTAACTCGAAAAATAAATTTTTTTCAACTAAACACGTAGAACAAAGTCGATTTCTAATGCCACAAACAATATTCCTGCAAAGTTTCAGTTCATTTTGAATTAATTTTTTTCTAGCAGAAAATTGAAAAAAAAGCTGATGGTTTGTATGCATTTTTTTCAGCATTTCGGTGAAAAAAAATTAATTCAAAATGAACTGAAACTTTGCAGGCATACTCTTTAGGGCGTCAGAAATCAACTTTGTTCTACGGGTTTACCCGAAAAAAATGTATTTCTTGAGTTATGATCACGCCAATTTTCCGACATTTTTAAAGATTAAAATCCAGATTTTAGAATGTCCGTAACTCGAAAAATAATTTTTTTTCAACTAAACACGTAGAACAAAGTCGATTTCTAATGCCACAAACAATATTCCTGCAAAGTTTCAGTTCATTTTGAATTAATTTTTTTCTCGCAGAAAATTGAAAAAAAAGCTGATGGTTTGTATGCATTTTTTTCAGCATTTCGGTGAAAAAAAAATTAATTCAAAATGAACTGAAACTTTGCAGGCATACTCTTTAGGGCGTCAGAAATCAACTTTGTTCTACGGGTTTACCCGAAAAAAATGTATTTCTTGAGTTATGATCACGCCAATTTTTCGACATTTTTAAAGATTAAAATCCAGATTTTAGAATGTCCGTAACTCGAAAAATAAATTTTTTTCAACTAAACACGTAGAACAAAGTTGATTTCTAATGCCACAAACAATATTCCTACAAAGTTTCAGTTCATTTTGAATTAATTTTTTTCTCGCAGAAAATTGAAAAAAAAGCTGATGGTTTGTATGCATTTTTTTCAGCATTTCGGTGGAAAAAAAATTAATTCAAATTGAACTGTAACTTTGCAGGCATACTCTTTAGGGCGTCAGAAATCAACTTTGTTCTACGGGTTTACCCGAAAAAAATGTATTTCTCGAGTTATGATCACGCCAATTTTCCGACATTTTTAAAGATTAAAATCCAGATTTTAGAATGTCCGCAACTCGAAAAATAAATTTTTTTCAACTAAACACGTAGAACAAAGTCGATTTCTAATGCCACAAACAATATTCCTGCAAAGTTTCAGTTCATTTTGAATTAATTTTTTTCTCGCAGAAAATTGAAAAAAAAGCTGATGGTTTGTATGCATTTTTTTCAGCATTTCGGTGGAAAAAAAATTAATTCAAATTGAACTGTAACTTTGCAGGCATACTCTTTAGGGCGTCAGAAATCTACTTTGTTCTACGGGTTTACCCGAAAAAAATGTATTTCTTGAGTTATGATCACGCCAATTTTCCGACATTTTTAAAGATTAAAATCCAGATTTTAGAATGTCCGCAACTCGAAAAATAAATTTTTTTCAACTAAACACGTAGAACAAAGTCGATTTCTAATGCCACAAACAATATTCCTGCAAAGTTTCAGTTCATTTTGAATTAATTTTTTTCTCGCAGAAAATTGAAAAAAAAGCTGATGGTTTGTATGCATTTTTTTCAGCATTTCGGTGGAAAAAAAATTAATTCAAATTGAACTGTAACTTTGCAGGCATACTCTTTAGGGCGTCAGAAATCAAATTTGTTCTACGGGTTTACCCGAAAAAAAATGTATTTCTCTGAGTTATGATCACGCCAATTTTCCGACATTTTTAAAGATTAAAATCCAGATCTTAGAATGTCCGTAACTCGAAAAATAAATTTTTTTCAACTAAACACGTAGAACAAAGTCGATTTCTAATGCCACAAACAATATTCCTGCAAAGTTTCAGTTCATTTTGAATTAATTTTTTTCTCGCAGAAAATTGAAAAAAAAGCTGATGGTTTGTATGCATTTTTTTCAGCATTTCGGTGAAAAAAAAATTAATTCAAAATGAACTGAAACTTTGCAGGCATACTCTTTAGGGCGTCAGAAATCAACTTTGTTCTACGGGTTTACCCGAAAAAAATGTATTTCTTGAGTTATGATCACGCCAATTTTCCGACATTTTTAAAGATTAAAATCCAGATTTTAGAATGTCCGTAACTCGAAAAATAAATTTTTTTCAACTAAACACGTAGAACAAAGTCGATTTCTAATGCCACAAACAATATTCCTGCAAAGTTTCAGTTCATTTTGAATTAATTTTTTTCTCGCAGAAAATTGAAAAAAAAGCTGATGGTTTGTATGCATTTTTTTCAGCATTTCGGTGAAAAAAAAATTAATTCAAAATGAACTGAAACTTTGCAGGCATACTCTTTAGGGCGTCAGAAATCAACTTTGTATTTCTTGAGTTATGATCACGCCAATTTTCCGACATTTTTAAAGATTAAAATCCAGATTTTAGAATGTCCGTAACTCGAAAAATAAATTTTTTTCAACTAAACACGTAGAACAAAGTCGATTTCTAATGCCACAAACAATATTCCTGCAAAGTTTCAGTTCATTTTGAATTAATTTTTTTCTCGCAGAAAATTGAAAAAAAAGCTGATGGTTTGTATGCATTTTTTTCAGCATTTCGGTGAAAAAAAAATTAATTCAAAATGAACTGAAACTTTGCAGGCATACTCTTTAGGGCGTCAGAAATCAACTTTGTTCTACGGGTTTACCCGAAAAAAATGTATTTCTTGAGTTTTGATCACGCCAATTTTCCGACATTTTTAAAGATTAAAATCCAGATTTTAGAATGTCCGTAACTCGAAAAATAAATTTTTTTCAACTAAACACGTAGAACAAAGACGATTTCTAATGCCACAAACAATATTCCTGCAAAGTTTCAGTTCATTTTGAATTAATTTTTTTCTCGCAGAAAATTGAAAAAAAAGCTGATGGTTTGTATGCATTTTTTTCAGCATTTCGGTGAAAAAAAAATTAATTCAAAATGAACTGAAACTTTGCAGGCATACTCTTTAGGGCGTCAGAAATCTACTTTGTTCTACGGGTTTACCCGAAAAAAATGTATTTCTTGAGTTATGATCACGCCAATTTTCCGACATTTTTAAAGATTAAAATCCAGATTTTAGAATGTCCGCAACTCGAAAAATAAATTTTTTTCAACTAAACACGTAGAACAAAGTCGATTTCTAATGCCACAAACAATATTCCTGCAAAGTTTCAGTTCATTTTGAATTAATTTTTTTTTCACCGAAATGCTGAAAAAAATGCATACAAACCATCAGCTTTTTTTTCAGCATTTCGGTGAAAAAAAAATTAATTCAAAATGAACTGAAACTTTGCAGGCATACTCTTTAGGGCGTCAGAAATCAACTTTGTTCTACGGGTTTACCCGAAAAAAATGTATTTCTTGAGTTATGATCACGCCAATTTTCCGACATTTTTAATGATTAAAATCCAGATTTTAGAATGTCCGTAACTCGAAAAATAAATTTTTTTCAACTAAACACGTAGAACAAAGTCGATTTCTAATGCCACAAACAATATTCCTGCCAAGTTTCAGTTCATTTTGAATTAATTTTTTTCTCGCAGAAAATTGAAAAAAAAGCTGATGGTTTGTATGCATTTTTTTCAGCATTTCGGTGAAAAAAAAATTAATTCAAAATGAACTGAAACTTTGCAGGCATACTCTTTAGGGCGTCAGAAATCAACTTTGTTCTACGGGTTTACCCGAAAAAAATGTATTTCTTGAGTTATGATCACGCCAATTTTCCGACATTTTTAAAGATTAAAATCCAGATCTTAGAATGTCCGTAACTCGAAAAATAAATTTTTTTCAACTAAACACGTAGAACAAAGTCGATTTCTAATGCCACAAACAATATTCCTACAAAGTTTCAGTTCATTTTGAATTAATTTTTTTCTCGCAGAAAATTGAAAAAAAAGCTGATGGTTTGTATGCATTTTTTTCAGCATTTCGGTGAAAAAAAAATTAATTCAAAATGAACTGAAACTTTGCAGGCATACTCTTTAGGGCGTCAGAAATCAACTTTGTTCTACGGGTTTACCCGAAAAAAATGTATTTCTTGAGTTATGATCACGCCAATTTTCCGACATTTTTAATGATTAAAATCCAGATTTTAGAATGTCCGTAACTCGAAAAATAAATTTTTTTCAACTAAACACGTAGAACAAAGTCGATTTCTAATGCCACAAACAATATTCCTGCAAAGTTTCAGTTCATTTTGAATTAATTTTTTTCTCGCAGAAAATTGAAAAAAAAGCTGATGGTTTGTATGCATTTTTTTCAGCATTTCGGTGAAAAAAAAATTAATTCAAAATGAACTGAAACTTTGCAGGCATACTCTTTAGGGCGTCAAAAATCAACTTTGTTCTACGGGTTTACCCGAAAAAAATGTATTTCTTGAGTTATGATCACGCCAATTTTCCGACATTTTTAAAGATTAAAATCCAGATTTTAGAATGTCCGTAACTCGAAAAATAAATTTTTTTCAACTAAACACGTAGAACAAAGTCGATTTCTAATGCCACAAACAATATTCCTGCAAAGTTTCAGTTCATTTTGAATTAATTTTTTTCTCGCTGAAAATTGAAAAAAAAGCTGATGGTTTGTATGCATTTTTTTCAGCATTTCGGTGAAAAAAAAATTAATTCAAAATGAACTGAAACTTTGCAGGCATACTCTTTAGGGCGTCAAAAATCAACTTTGTTCTACGGGTTTACCCGAAAAAAATGTATTTCTTGAGTTATGATCACGCCAATTTTCCGACATTTTTAAAGATTAAAATCCAGATTTTAGAATGTCCGCAACTCGAAAAATAAATTTTTTTCAACTAAACACGTAGAACAAAGTCGATTTCTAATGCCACAAACAATATTCCTGCAAAGTTTCAGTTCATTTTGAATTAATTTTTTTCTCGCAGAAAATTGAAAAAAAAGCTGATGGTTTGTATGCATTTTTTTCAGCATTTCGGTGAAAAAAAAATTAATTCAAAATGAACTGAAACTTTGCAGGCATACTCTTTAGGGCGTCAGAAATCAACTTTGTTCTACGGGTTTACCCGAAAAAAATGTATTTCTTGAGTTATGATCACGCCAATTTTCCGACATTTTTAATGATTAAAATCCAGATTTTAGAATGTCCGTAACTCGAAAAATAAATTTTTTTCAACTAAACACGTAGAACAAAGTCGATTTCTAATGCCACAAACAATATTCCTGCCAAGTTTCAGTTCATTTTGAATTAATTTTTTTCTCGCAGAAAATTGAAAAAAAAGCTGATGGTTTGTATGCATTTTTTTCAGCATTTCGGTGAAAAAAAAATTAATTCAAAATGAACTGAAACTTTGCAGGCATACTCTTTAGGGCGTCAGAAATCAACTTTGTTCTACGGGTTTACCCGAAAAAAATGAATTTTTTGGGTTATGATCACGCCAATTTTCCGACATTTTTAAAGATTAAAATCCAGATCTTAGAATGTCCGTAACTCGAAAAATAAATTTTTTTCAACTAAACACGTAGAACAAAGTCGATTTCTAATGCCACAAACAATATTCCTGCAAAGTTTCAGTTCATTTTGAATTAATTTTTTTCTCGCAGAAAATTGAAAAAAAAGCTGATGGTTTGTATGCATTTTTTTCAGCATTTCGGTGAAAAAAAAATTAATTCAAAATGAACTGAAACTTTGCAGGCATACTCTTTAGGGCGTCAAAAATCAACTTTGTTCTACGGGTTTACCCGAAAAAAATGAATTTTTTGGGTTATGATCACGCCAATTTTCCGACATTTTTAAAGATTAAAATCCAGATTTTAGAATGTCCGTGACTTGAAAAATAATTTTTTTTCAACTAAACACGTAGAACAAAGTCGATTTCTAATGCCACAAACAATATTCCTGCAAAGTTTCAGTTCATTTTGAATTAATTTTTTTCTCGCAGAAAATTGAAAAAAAAGCTGATGGTTTGTATGCATTTTTTTCAGCATTTCGGTGAAAAAAAAATTAATTCAAAATGAACTGAAACTTTGCAGGCATACTCTTTAGGGCGTCAAAAATCAACTTTGTTCTACGGGTTTACCCGAAAAAAATGTATTTCTTGAGTTATGATCACGCCAATTTTCCGACATTTTTAAAGATTAAAATCCAGATTTTAGAATGTCCGTAACTCGAAAAATAAATTTTTTTCAACTAAACACGTAGAACAAAGTCGATTTCTAATGCCACAAACAATATTCCTGCAAAGTTTCAGTTCATTTTGAATTAATTTTTTTCTCGCTGAAAATTGAAAAAAAAGCTGATGGTTTGTATGCATTTTTTTCAGCATTTCGGTGAAAAAAAAATTAATTCAAAATGAACTGAAACTTTGCAGGCATACTCTTTAGGGCGTCAAAAATCAACTTTGTTCTACGGGTTTACCTGAAAAAAATGTATTTCTCTGAGTTATGATCACGCCAATTTTCCGACATTTTTAAAGATTAAAATCCAGATCTTAGAATGTCCGTAACTCGAAAAATAAATTTTTTTCAACTAAACACGTAGAACAAAGTCGATTTCTAATGCCACAAACAATATTCCTGCAAAGTTTCAGTTCATTTTGAATTAATTTTTTTCTCGCAGAAAATTGAAAAAAAAGCTGATGGTTTGTATGCATTTTTTTCAGCATTTCGGTGAAAAAAAAATTAATTCAAAATGAACTGAAACTTTGCAGGCATACTCTTTAGGGCGTCAGAAATCAACTTTGTTCTACGGGTTTACCCGAAAAAAATGTATTTCTCTGAGTTATGATCACGCCAATTTTCCGACATTTTTAAAGATTAAAATCCAGATCTTAGAATGTCCGTAACTCGAAAAATAAATTTTTTTCAACTAAACACGTAGAACAAAGTCAATTTCTAATGCCACAAACAATATTCCTGCAAAGTTTCAGTTCATTTTGAATTAATTTTTTTCTCGCAGAAAATTGAAAAAAAAGCTGATGGTTTGTATGCATTTTTTTCAGCATTTCGGTGAAAAAAAATTAATTCAAAATGAACTGAAACTTTGCAGGCATACTCTTTAGGGCGTCAGAAATCAACTTTGTTCTACGGGTTTACCCGAAAAAAATGTATTTCTTGAGTTATGATCACGCCAATTTTCCGACATTTTTAAAGATTAAAATCCAGATTTTAGAATGTCCGTAACTCGAAAAATAAATTTTTTTCAACTAAACACGTAGAACAAAGTCGATTTCTAATGCCACAAACAATATTCCTGCAAAGTTTCAGTTCATTTTGAATTAATTTTTTTCTCGCAGAAAATTGAAAAAAAAGCTGATGGTTTGTATGCATTTTTTTCAGCATTTCGGTGAAAAAAAAATTAATTCAAAATGAACTGTAACTTTGCAGGCATACTCTTTAGGGCGTCAGAAATCAACTTTGTTCTACGGGTTTACCCGAAAAAAATGTATTTCTTGAGTTATGATCACGCCAATTTTCCGACATTTTTAAAGATTAAAATCCAGATTTTAGAATGTCCGTAACTCGAAAAATAAATTTTTTTCAACTAAACACGTAGAACAAAGTCGATTTCTAATGCCACAAACAATATTCCTGCAAAGTTTCAGTTCATTTTGAATTAATTTTTTTCTCGCAGAAAATTGAAAAAAAAGCTGATGGTTTGTATGCATTTTTTTCAGCATTTCGGTGAAAAAAAAATTAATTCAAAATGAACTGTAACTTTGCAGGCATACTCTTTAGGGCGTCAGAAATCAACTTTGTTCTACGGGTTTACCCGAAAAAAATGTATTTCTTGAGTTATGATCACGCCAATTTTCCGACATTTTTAAAGATTAAAATCCAGATCTTAGAATGTCCGTAACTCGAAAAATAAATTTTTTTCAACTAAACACGTAGAACAAAGTCGATTTCTAATGCCACAAACAATATTCCTGCAAAGTTTCAGTTCATTTTGAATTAATTTTTTTCTCCCAGAAAATTGAAAAAAAAGCTGATGGTTTGTATGCATTTTTTTCAGCATTTCGGTGAAAAAAAATTAATTCAAAATGAACTGAAACTTTGCAGGCATACTCTTTAGGGCGTCAGAAATCAACTTTGTTCTACGGGTTTACCCGAAAAAAATGTATTTCTTGAGTTATGATCACGCCAATTTTCCGACATTTTTAAAGATTAAAATCCAGATCTTAGAATGTCCGCAACTCGAAAAATAAATTTTTTTCAACTAAACACGTAGAACAAAGTCGATTTCTAATGCCACAAACAATATTCCTGCAAAGTTTCAGTTCATTTTGAATTAATTTTTTTCTCGCAGAAAATTGAAAAAAAAGCTGATGGTTTGTATGCATTTTTTTCAGCATTTCGGTGAAAAAAAAATTAATTCAAAATGAACTGAAACTTTGCAGGCATATTCTTTAGGGCGTCAGAAATCTACTTTGTTCTACGGGTTTACCCGAAAAAAATGTATTTCTTGAGTTATGATCACGCCAATTTTCCGACATTTTTAAAGATTAAAATCCAGATTTTAGAATGTCCGTAACTCGAAAAATAAATTTTTTTCAACTAAACACGTAGAACAAAGTCGATTTCTAATGCCACAAACAATATTCCTGCAAAGTTTCAGTTCAATTTGAATTAATTTTTTTCTCGCAGAAAATTGAAAAAAAAGCTGATGGTTTGTATGCATTTTTTTCAGCATTTCGGTGAAAAAAAAATTAATTCAAAATGAACTGAAACTTTGCAGGCATACTCTTTAGGGCGTCAGAAATCAACTTTGTTCTACGGGTTTACCCGAAAAAAATGTATTTCTTGAGTTATGATCACGCCAATTTTCCGACATTTTTAAAGATTAAAATCCAGATCTTAGAATGTCCGCAACTCGAAAAATAAATTTTTTTCAACTAAACACGTAGAACAAAGTCGATTTCTAATGCCACAAACAATATTCCTGCAAAGTTTCAGTTCATTTTGAATTAATTTTTTTCTCCCAGAAAATTGAAAAAAAAGCTGATGGTTTGTATGCATTTTTTTCAGCATTTCGGTGAAAAAAAATTAATTCAAAATGAACTGAAACTTTGCAGGCATACTCTTTAGGGCGTCAGAAATCAACTTTGTTCTACGGGTTTACCCGAAAAAAATGTATTTCTTGAGTTATGATCACGCCAATTTTCCGACATTTTTAAAGATTAAAATCCAGATCTTAGAATGTCCGCAACTCGAAAAATAAATTTTTTTCAACTAAACACATAGAACAAAGTCGATTTCTAATGCCACAAACAATATTCCTGCAAAGTTTCAGTTCATTTTGAATTAATTTTTTTCTCGCAGAAAATTGAAAAAAAAGCTGATGGTTTGTATGCATTTTTTTCAGCATTTCGGTGAAAAAAAAATTAATTCAAAATGAACTGAAACTTTGCAGGCATATTCTTTAGGGCGTCAGAAATCTACTTTGTTCTACGGGTTTACCCGAAAAAAATGTATTTCTTGAGTTATGATCACGCCAATTTTCCGACATTTTTAAAGATTAAAATCCAGATTTTAGAATGTCCGTAACTCGAAAAATAAATTTTTTTCAACTAAACACGTAGAACAAAGTCGATTTCTAATGCCACAAACAATATTCCTGCAAAGTTTCAGTTCATTTTGAATTAATTTTTTTCTCGCAGAAAATTGAAAAAAAAGCTGATGGTTTGTATGCATTTTTTTCAGCATTTCGGTGAAAAAAAAATTAATTCAAAATGAACTGAAACTTTGCAGGCATATTCTTTAGGGCGTCAGAAATCTACTTTGTTCTACGGGTTTACCCGAAAAAAATGTATTTCTTGAGTTATGATCACGCCAATTTTCCGACATTTTTAAAGATTAAAATCCAGATTTTAGAATGTCCGTAACTCGAAAAATAAATTTTTTTCAACTAAACACGTAGAACAAAGTCGATTTCTAATGCCACAAACAATATTCCTGCAAAGTTTCAGTTCATTTTGAATTAATTTTTTTCTCGCAGAAAATTGAAAAAAAGCTGATGGTTTGTATGCATTTTTTTCAGCATTTCGGTGAAAAAAAAATTAATTCAAAATGAACTGAAACTTTGCAGGCATATTCTTTAGGGCGTCAGAAATCTACTTTGTTCTACGGGTTTACCCGAAAAAAATGTATTTCTTGAGTTATGATCACGCCAATTTTCCGACATTTTTAAAGATTAAAATCCAGATTTTAGAATGTCCGTAACTCGAAAAATAAATTTTTTTCAACTAAACACGTAGAACAAAGTCGATTTCTAATGCCACAAACAATATTCCTGCAAAGTTTCAGTTCATTTTGAATTAATTTTTTTCTCGCAGAAAATTGAAAAAAAAGCTGATGGTTTGTATGCATTTTTTTCAGCATTTCGGTGAAAAAAAAATTAATTCAAAATGAACTGTAACTTTGCAGGCATACTCTTTAGGGCGTCAGAAATCAACTTTGTTCTACGGGTTTACCCGAAAAAAATGTATTTCTTGAGTTATGATCACGCCAATTTTCCGACATTTTTAATGATTAAAATCCAGATTTTAGAATGTCCGTAACTCGAAAAATAATTTTTTTTCAACTAAACACGTAGAACAAAGTCGATTTCTAATGCCACAAACAATATTCCTGCAAAGTTTCAGTTCATTTTGAATTAATTTTTTTCTCGCAGAAAATTGAAAAAAAAGCTGATGGTTTGTATGCATTTTTTTCAGCATTTCGGTGAAAAAAAATTAATTCAAAATGAACTGAAACTTTGCAGGCATACTCTTTAGGGCGTCAGAAATCTACTTTGTTCTACGGGTTTACCCGAAAAAAATGTATTTCTTGAGTTATGATCACGCCAATTTTCCGACATTTTTAATGATTAAAATCCAGATTTTAGAATGTCCGTAACTCGAAAAATAAATTTTTTTCAACTAAACACGTAGAACAAAGTCGATTTCTAATGCCACAAACAATATTCCTGCAAAGTTTCAGTTCATTTTGAATTAATTTTTTTCTCGCAGAAAATTGAAAAAAAAGCTGATGGTTTGTATGCATTTTTTTCAGCATTTCGGTGAAAAAAAAATTAATTCAAAATGAACTGAAACTTTGCAGGCATACTCTTTAGGGCGTCAGAAATCTACTTTGTTCTACGGGTTTAGCCGAAAAAAATGTATTTCTTGAGTTATGATCACGCCAATTTTCCGACATTTTTAATGATTAAAATCCAGATTTTAGAATGTCCGTAACTCGAAAAATAAATTTTTTTCAACTAAACACTTAGAACAAAGTCGATTTCTAATGCCACAAACAATATTCCTGCAAAGTTTCAGTTCATTTTGAATTAATTTTTTTCTCGCAGAAAATTGAAAAAAAAGCTGATGGTTTGTATGCATTTTTTTCAGCATTTCGGTGAAAAAAAAATTAATTCAAAATGAACTGAAACTTTGCAGGCATACTCTTTAGGGCGTCAGAAATCTACTTTGTTCTACGGGTTTACCCGAAAAAAATGTATTTCTTGAGTTATGATCACGCCAATTTTCCGACATTTTTAATGATTAAAATCCAGATTTTAGAATGTCCGTAACTCGAAAAATAATTTTTTTTCAACTAAACACGTAGAACAAAGTCGATTTCTAATGCCACAAACAATATTCCTGCAAAGTTTCAGTTCATTTTGAATTAATTTTTTTCTCGCAGAAAATTGAAAAAAAAGCTGATGGTTTGTATGCATTTTTTTCAGCATTTCGGTGAAAAAAAAATTAATTCAAAATGAACTGAAACTTTGCAGGCATACTCTTTAGGGCGTCAGAAATCAACTTTGTTCTACGGGTTTACCCGAAAAAAATGAATTTTTTGGGTTATGATCACGCCAATTTTCCGACATTTTTAAAGATTAAAATCCAGATTTTAGAATGTCCGTAACTCGAAAAATAAATTTTTTTCAACTAAACACGTAGAACAAAGTCGATTTCTAATGCCACAAACAATATTCCTGCAAAGTTTCAGTTCATTTTGAATTAATTTTTTTCTCGCAGAAAATTGAAAAAAAAGCTGATGGTTTGTATGCATTTTTTTCAGCATTTCGGTGAAAAAAAAATTAATTCAAAATGAACTGAAACTTTGCAGGCATACTCTTTAGGGCGTCAGAAATCAACTTTGTTCTACGGGTTTACCCGAAAAAAATGTATTTCTTGAGTTATGATCACGCCAATTTTCCGACATTTTTAAAGATTAAAATCCAGATCTTAGAATGTCCGCAACTCGAAAAATAAATTTTTTTCAACTAAACACGTAGAACAAAGTCGATTTCTAATGCCACAAACAATATTCCTGCAAAGTTTCAGTTCATTTTGAATTAATTTTTTTCTCGCAGAAAATTGAAAAAAAGCTGATGGTTTGTATGCATTTTTTTCAGCATTTCGGTGAAAAAAAAATTAATTCAAAATGAACTGAAACTTTGCAGGCATACTCTTTACGGCGTCAGAAATCAACTTTGTTCTACGGGTTTACCCGAAAAAAATGTATTTCTTGAGTTATGATCACGCCAATTTTCCGACATTTTTAAAGATTAAAATCCAGATTTTAGAATGTCCGTAACTCGAAAAATAAATTTTTTTCAACTAAACACGTAGAACAAAGTCGATTTCTAATGCCACAAACAATATTCCTGCAAAGTTTCAGTTCATTTTGAATTAATTTTTTTCTCGCAGAAAATTGAAAAAAAAGCTGATGGTTTGTATGCATTTTTTTCAGCATTTCGGTGAAAAAAAAATTAATTCAAAATGAACTGAAACTTTGCAGGCATACTCTTTAGGGCGTCAGAAATCAACTTTGTTCTACGGATTTACCCGAAAAAAATGTATTTCTTGAGTTATGATCACGCCATTTTTCCGACATTTTTAAAGATTAAAATCCAGATTTTAGAATGTCCGTAACTCGAAAAATAATTTTTTTTCAACTAAACACGTAGAACAAAGTCGATTTCTAATGCCACAAACAATATTCCTGCAAAGTTTCAGTTCATTTTGAATTAATTTTTTTCTCGCAGAAAATTGAAAAAAAAGCTGATGGTTTGTATGCATTTTTTTCAGCATTTCGGTGAAAAAAAAATTAATTCAAAATGAACTGAAACTTTGCAGGCATACTCTTTAGGGCGTCAGAAATCTACTTTGTTCTACGGGTTTACCCGAAAAAAATGTATTTCTTGAGTTATGATCACGCCAATTTTCCGACATTTTTAAAGATTAAAATCCAGATTTTAGAATGTCCGTAACTCGAAAAATAAATTTTTTTCAACTAAACACGTAGAACAAAGTCGATTTCTAATGCCACAAACAATATTCCTGCAAAGTTTCAGTTCATTTTGAATTAATTTTTTTCTCGCAGAAAATTGAAAAAAAAGCTGATGGTTTGTATGCATTTTTTTCAGCATTTCGGTGAAAAAAAAATTAATTCAAAATGAACTGAAACTTTGCAGGCATACTCTTTACGGCGTCAGAAATCAACTTTGTTCTACGGGTTTACCCGAAAAAAATGTATTTCTTGAGTTATGATCACGCCAATTTTCCGACATTTTTAATGATTAAAATCCAGATTTTAGAATGTCCGTAACTCGAAAAATAAATTTTTTTCAACTAAACACGTAGAACAAAGTCGATTTCTAATGCCACAAACAATATTCCTGCAAAGTTTCAGTTCATTTTGAATTAATTTTTTTCTCGCAGAAAATTGAAAAAAAAGCTGATGGTTTGTATGCATTTTTTTCAGCATTTCGGTGAAAAAAAAATTAATTCAAAATGAACTGTAACTTTGCAGGCATACTCTTTAGGGCGTCAGAAATCAACTTTGTTCTACGGATTTACCCGAAAAAAATGAATTTTTTGGGTTATGATCACGCCAATTTTCCGACATTTTTAAAGATTAAAATCCAGATCTTAGAATGTCCGTAACTCGAAAAATAAATTTTTTTCAACTAAACACGTAGAACAAAGTCGATTTCTAATGCCACAAACAATATTCCTGCAAAGTTTCAGTTCATTTTGAATTAATTTTTTTCTCGCAGAAAATTGAAAAAAAAGCTGATGGTTTGTATGCATTTTTTTCAGCATTTCGGTGAAAAAAAAATTAATTCAAAATGAACTGAAACTTTGCAGGCATACTCTTTACGGCGTCAGAAATCAACTTTGTTCTACGGGTTTACCCGAAAAAAATGTATTTCTTGAGTTATGATCACGCCAATTTTCCGACATTTTTAAAGATTAAAATCCAGATTTTAGAATGTCCGTAACTCGAAAAATAAATTTTTTTCAACTAAACACGTAGAACAAAGTCGATTTCTAATGCCACAAACAATATTCCTGCAAAGTTTCAGTTCATTTTGAATTAATTTTTTTCTCGCAGAAAATTGAAAAAAAAGCTGATGGTTTGTATGCATTTTTTTCAGCATTTCGGTGAAAAAAAAATTAATTCAAAATGAACTGAAACTTTGCAGGCATACTCTTTACGGCGTCAGAAATCAACTTTGTTCTACGGGTTTACCCGAAAAAAATGTATTCCTTGAGTTATGATCACGCCAATTTTCCGACATTTTTAAAGATTAAAATCCAGATTTTAGAATGTCCGTAACTCGAAAAATAAATTTTTTTCAACTAAACACGTAGAACAAAGTCGATTTCTAATGCCACAAACAATATTCCTGCAAAGTTTCAGTTCATTTTGAATTAATTTTTTTCTCGCAGAAAATTGAAAAAAAAGCTGATGGTTTGTATGCATTTTTTTCAGCATTTCGGTGAAAAAAAAATTAATTCAAAATGAACTGAAACTTTGCAGGCATACTCTTTACGGCGTCAGAAATCAACTTTGTTCTACGGGTTTACCCGAAAAAAATGTATTTCTTGAGTTATGATCACGCCAATTTTCCGACATTTTTAAAGATTAAAATCCAGATTTTAGAATGTCCGTAACTCGAAAAATAATTTTTTTTCAACTAAACACGTAGAACAAAGTCGATTTCTAATGCCACAAACAATATTCCTGCAAAGTTTCAGTTCATTTTGAATTAATTTTTTTCTCGCAGAAAATTGAAAAAAAAGCTGATGGTTTGTATGCATTTTTTTCAGCATTTCGGTGAAAAAAAAATTAATTCAAAATGAACTGAAACTTTGCAGGCATACTCTTTAGGGCGTCAGAAATCAACTTTGTTCTACGGGTTTACCCGAAAAAAATGTATTTCTTGAGTTATGATCACGCCAATTTTCCGACATTTTTAAAGATTAAAATCCAGATTTTAGAATGTCCGTAACTCGAAAAATAAATTTTTTTCAACTAAACACGTAGAACAAAGTCGATTTCTAATGCCACAAACAATATTCCTGCAAAGTTTCAGTTCATTTTGAATTAATTTTTTTCTCGCAGAAAATTGAAAAAAAAGCTGATGGTTTGTATGCATTTTTTTCAGCATTTCGGTGAAAAAAAAATTAATTCAAAATGAACTGAAACTTTGCAGGCATACTCTTTAGGGCGTCAGAAATCAACTTTGTTCTACGGGTTTACCCGAAAAAAATGTATTTCTTGAGTTATGATCAGCCAATTTTCCGACATTTTTAATGATTAAAATCCAGATTTTAGAATGTCCGTAACTCGAAAAATAAATTTTTTTCAACTAAACACGTAGAACAAAGTCGATTTCTAATGCCACAAACAATATTCCTGCAAAGTTTCAGTTCATTTTGAATTAATTTTTTTCTCGCAGAAAATTGAAAAAAAAGCTGATGGTTTGTATGCATTTTTTTCAGCATTTCGGTGAAAAAAAAATTAATTCAAAATGAACTGAAACTTTGCAGGCATACTCTTTAGGGCGTCAGAAATCTACTTTGTTCTACGGGTTTACCCGAAAAAAATGTATTTCTTGAGTTATGATCACGCCAATTTTCCGACATTTTTAATGATTAAAATCCAGATTTTAGAATGTCCGTAACTCGAAAAATAATTTTTTTTCAACTAAACACGTAGAACAAAGTCGATTTCTAATGCCACAAACAATATTCCTGCAAAGTTTCAGTTCATTTTGAATTAATTTTTTTCTCGCAGAAAATTGAAAAAAAAGCTGATGGTTTGTATGCATTTTTTTCAGCATTTCGGTGAAAAAAAAATTAATTCAAAATGAACTGAAACTTTGCAGGCATACTCTTTAGGGCGTCAGAAATCAACTTTGTTCTACGTGTTTAGTTGAAAAAAAATTATTTTTCGAGTTACGGACATTCCAAAATCTGGATTTTAATCTTTAAAAATGTCGGAAAATTGGCGTGATCATAACTCAAGAAATACATTTTTTTCGGGTAAACTCGTAGTAGTAGTAGTACTCTTTTCGTGTACTAAGCATTTTAATATGCATAAAGCGACTTCAGTTATAATGTATTTAGTCCAGATAATATCCAGACTTAATCATTAAACTAAAAATCTATTATAGTTCCGTAGCAAGGTACGAGTTTAGAGACTAGATTTAGAGTTTAAAAAGAAGAGAAAAAAATTACCACGTCTTCCAGAAATACAAATCGTGTCCAATATGTGATGACAACATTATCTGAGCACATTATTATCATAAACCTTTATGTATTTCGCATTATAATTGATTGATAAATTCCCCATTTGAACAATTACTCTAATTTGAAGTTCTATCTGAAAAAAGTCTATTTTTGAGTTTATCTCAAAATCAAAGCAATGCATTTATCTATAACATTTGCCATGCTTCGATTTTTTATCTAAACTTTCGTTTGTAAATAACCTCAAAGAAGCCACATTTATACTTTACCACCTAAATCCTACGCTTGTCAATTTAGACAAATAATTTCAACCAAAAAAAAAAAAAAAAAAAACTAAGCATCGCAATAAATATTAAACAAGAAAGAAACACGTATGTTGTCAGCAGCTAAGTAATTGTAATCACAAACCGAAAAATCGTTAACATTTATCGTTATTATCGTTTAATTTTCTTATTATAAGCTCAACTTTATAGCTTAAATAGCATGTTTAAAAATAATAAACATTTCTGTAAAGTCTTTTAAAAAAGAAAGAAGAGAAATTGTATTTGTTATGCAAATTTTTTTTTAATTACACTGCATGCATCACCAGGAATATGTAATAGTTGTCCAACGTGTGTATGTCTCTCTATATCTTAAATATATATTTATATTAATAATTCACAAAAATCTCTATTAATTTTTTAATAAAATCGAATAGAAATCTGACAAACTCAGCTATAATAAAATTTCTATTGATTTATGATTTTGTTACAAAAAAAAAAAAAAAAAAAAAAATTCATGATATTTCCTGAGAAAAGGCGTTTTGCAAAGGGATATTATTTGATTTTATAAAATAAAATAAAAATCAAAAAAAAAATCTATTCTCGTAACATTAATTTAAGAAAAAAAAAAAAAATAATAAATAAATAAAATTATTTTATATAGAAAACGGAGAAGACGAAGAAAAACATATTTCCTTTTAAAAGGTTGAAACACAACCATGATGACAAGAAGCAGCTTCTTACACATTTATTTCAATGTAACAAATTATATCGGATGTCTTATAAATATATATTTTCTGTCAAAGTATTTTAGAGACTATGAATCGGTTTTCAGAAGACGACGACGAAGGAAAATCAATTTTTTTTTTTTTTTTTTTTGTTGGTCTTCTTTCGATATTTATTAAAGCTTTTAATAATATTGAAATTCACAATAGAATATGACACTTATTTTCTATCTTGATCTTTGATCCAGGCAATATTGTAAAAGTTCTCTTTTTTTTAATAAACATTCATTTCTGAGAGTTTTCATTATTGATAAGTGATTAAGGATAAAGGGAAAGAAAACTTAATAATCAATAACTGAGAACAAAGGAAAAGATTTTTCTGTTTTTTTTTTTTTTTTTTTTTCTTTTAATAAATAAATTAGTTTGCTAAATAGTGGAATCCAGATGAATAACCAAATCAATAAAAAAAATTTATTACTATAGTATAGTAAAAGATGAGCTTTTTGAGTAAATTTGCATAAATTTTGAATCGATAAAAAAACAATTCCGTATGATACAGATCTGTTGAGGTATTATTAATAAAGATGTAAAAATTCTCTTTATTAGTTAAAATGGTATTATTTAAATGAAAATTATTTTCAGGATACCTCACACCTTTACCTCGTAATTATCAGCAAAAATAAAATATCGTATCACAACACTGGGTTATATGAGGTGCCTAATATAACTTCATTGCCATCACCATCTTTCCCATACACTGGATATCACAAAATATAACATTTTTTCCACTGCATTATTATTCAAAAAAAAAAAAAAAAAAAAAATTATAAATTGTGTTTGAAAAAGTTTTTAATTGAATATTGAATATTTATTGACTGGCAAATAGAAAACCAATTTGGCTATATAAAAGCTATTTGAAGTTGTTTAAGACAAAGTTTTTTTTTTTTTTTTGTGCAATAAATTTTTAATTGCATTATAATTTTGAATTTATGAAAATGAACATATAAAAAATGTGTGCATAGAAAATATGAAAATATTAAGCTTTGGGTTTTGGGAATATTTTTAAAATGCCGACAATGCACAGTGATCCAATAAACGAAACTTTGTCTATAATATTATTTTTTGAAAGTAAAGTTTCATTGATCAAACAACATATTTTATTGCCATTAACTGGATCCAGTTTTTTATTATTAAAATTAACTGGGAATTAGATTCATATTTTTGATGATGGTAGCAGTCGTCATGCTGCGCTCTGCTATCCTTCCTTGAACTTTGATGAAAGAAAACATGAATTAAACGTTGTCACCAAGTCAATGAATGTGGATTTGAATAAAACCATTGCGATCGAATTTCAGATCAATTTAATGCGAGTTTACGTAATATCACGACTTAAAAGCTTTCACTTCTGAAGCAGAAATTAAACTAGGTTCAAGGTACATATGGCCTCAAATTTGTTATGGCACAAAATGGTACAAAACTTTATCAACTCATGCTAACAGAATGAACAGCTGAATCGAAAAGCTCCTTCAAATTATTAGATTTGGTACAGAGACCATGATCCGGAAATCACAAATAAATTAGATTCGCCTAAACACCAACACGACACCGAGGATATACCAGTTTTTATATAAATATAGCTTTGGACAATAAATTATGCCACCTCACGAAACTCGATTGCACACAACAATGGTTGAAACAAAATAAATTCAAAGAACATCCGAGTTTCTAGTTTACCAGCAATAATTTTTTTTTTCCACCTTTTAATTCTGTTGCAATCGGCAAATTTAATTTTAATTTAAAAAACCGGATGTAAATTAATTAGAAAATATTGCTCACAGGTTGAATCATAATTGCGAAAAAAAAAAAAAATAATAAAAATAATTAAAATTTTATACTGATTATCGTAATTAAAATTAAAATTAAAAAATTTCTATACTTTGCCAGAGGTAAATTGAATTTTATTAAAATCATTAATGCTAATTTCACTTACACTAATAAAAGGGTTAATAAACGAAGGGTTAAATTGTCCTACATATGAAAAAAAATAAAAAATTAATTAATTATTTTATTTGTATCATTTAAAAAATGTAAAGTTAGTGGAAAATAAACCCAAAACGTAAAACATCAGGCGAGTTGCTGGTTGGTGAGTCATTTTAAAACGACACAAATACTCGTAAAATATAAATCAAATCTATTTAGTTAAAATATTAAATCACTGCATGACCTGTAGATTATATAGATATACAATACCACGTATATAGCATATTTAAAGCTGAGCGATGGATGATAAACGAGTATTGAATATACGAATATACTCGCGAAATTATCAGTAAACAAATGTGCCTTGACGTCAATACAGTACAACCGTACAACAAGGGATCAAAATGTTTAAACTTAATTAAATTTTTTTTTTTTTTTTTTTTAATAACAAAATAAATTTGTCAGATATTAAGGAAGTTATTAATGAACTTAGAATTATATCGTCTTTTTACTACTCAATTCCTTTCCGTTCCTTTTATATAAATTTCTTTATTTTTCCTCGTACAATCATGTGACGCACTGTTCATACTTTGGTTAATATTATAATGAAAATCCCAGATGACTCTTAACGCACTTATAGCGTCAACTAAAGCAATCCAAACAAACAAAATAAAGAAAAAGAAAAGCGTATTGCGCAATTTCATATTATTAGGGGTAGAAATTTCATAACAATGTTGCCACGCCAACGATTCTTTGTTTAAAAAAAAAAAAATAACGAAAAATCCACGAAAAAAAAATCAAAACTCTCCAAATTCTTTACTTATAACGTACTCATGCGCTAATTTACTCCCACTGTTTTCCATACAAACAAAATAATAATAAAAAAAAAAAAAACAAAATTAAAATTTGAATGAAGAAAAAAGAATTTTTTTTTTTTTAACATGAGTTCAGCCGAAAGTTTTGTTTTCTAAATTAAATTTTTCTTCGTTTTTTTTATTTTTTTTTGTTATTGCTTTATTAATAATTATCAATAGTATACATTAAGGTACGGATTATATATGAATAATAATTCGAAGAAAAATTTTTTCTGTGTTTAAATCGTAAATTGAATAAAATTTACTTTATAAAATTATAGACGAAAAAAAATGTTTTTTTTTTTATTCAGAAATCCATGTGGTTGTTTATATAGGAATCTCAATATGATTGTGGTTTTTCAACATTCCAACTAATTTATTTAATTAAATTTGTTGTGGTATTTGCTGCATTTTTTTCAAATACAAAAAAAAAAGAAAAGAAAAGTGAATAAAGTGGAACAAAAAAAAAAAGGAAAAAAACATTTTATTCAGGTGGTATCTCTTGGAAAGTGCTTTACTCATTATATTATTAAAAAAAAAAAAAGACTCCTGACATCAGTTAAATTTTAATTGAAAATTATTTACTTAATAAGCAGCTTATATCCTAAGTAAACAAAGTGTAAAAATGAAGAAGTAGACAAAAAAAAATAATAATTACAAAAGTCATTATAGTGCATAGATGAATTTTTTTTATTTTTATTTTTCAAATGATTAACGAAGTTTTATTTAATCACACTTAATGATAAATAATTGATAGATTTGTTATAAATAAATGAAAAGCTTTATGGAATAATTCTAGTTCCATGAGCGAATTCATTATTCAATCATTTATATAGAAATTGTATGAAAAGTTAAAGTCAATACATGATAAATATTCCCTACTTAAATCTCCTACTATTAATATTTTATCAACAATCTTAAAGTTTTCCAATGAATATTAATTCTTACGTTATGAATAAGAAGAAAAAAAACACACACAAATTTGTAGTGGAGACGCCTGGTATTACTTAACATAAAAAAGCTTCAAGGAATTTTTTTTTTATATAAAAATTCGAGCAAAAGCGATAATTTATTATATTAATTTTAATAAAACTCATAAAATTATTAATTATATATATAATAACCGCAAAAAAAGTCTAAAATTAATCAGTCTGGATTCATTACAGGTAAATATATTACAGCATAAAATTTTTTTTATTATTTATGCATCATTGGACACTATTTCACCGTCCTGCATGTTATATTTCTATCTAAAAAAATTTCTACCAAATTCAAAATAATTTTGTAATTTTCAATCGATTTTAAGGATTCTTCTATACCTAAAATACTTCCAAATCACCTTCAAATAAATTGATTCATTTATTACGTTACCTAATAATAAACAAATAAATCGTTTATAATAAATAAATGTATCCTTAGAAAACTTTTCGAGTGTCACACAAATAATTTCATCTGCTTCAAAAACTTTTAATGATCCTTTCCAAAATGATAAAACCGATTCTGTTTAAACCTAGACACACACTTCTTGACAGATATTTTCTAACTTTAGTCAGGTGTTTAACATGATATTAATTCTCTGATTGTTTATAATTCTTTAAAAAGCTTTTTCAACGTTACCATAATAAATTTGTCCCTAATAAATGTGACAATACAACTTTTTTTTTTTTTTTTGTTTTACCATTTAATTTCATTACCTTAACACCTTGTATTCAATTAATGTGTCATGCCCATACACACAAGCATAGAACATCAAACGAAGAACAAAATATATTCAATATTACATGAATAATAATAATAATTCATTGCTTTAAAACAGGATAACTGGCTCAACATTTTAATGTTCTTGGTAACCTTTAACATTTTTTTTTTTCCCTTTATTTTTTTATTTTTCTATACGTTTTGCGGGAAATATTCTGTTTGTATGTGTGTGTGTGTGCATTAAACGTAATTTTGTATAGCAAGGTAAAGTCGGGATAGATAAAAATAAAAAAAAAAAAAATTTTTGATGGGTAACAGATTACAGATAAACCTACAGTTATCATGTTCCAATGAATTTAATTTTTCATATGATGATGGAAAAAAATAATTCTTTTTCTTTTTTTTTTTCGTATTCGCTTACAACGTTTAGTTTCCGGTCTAATAACGAATGTCAATATTCGATTCCAAATAAAATTCAAGCTTTAGGCGAATATTCGATGTTTATCGTACTTTAATATTGTAAATTATTATTTTTAATATTTTTGATTAATAAAACATAAATGAACAAACCAATTAACAAATTATTTGAACATTCTTTATAACAAACACTTTGCAGTGGGTGTAATGTTGTTGAAAAGGTGTAAAGAAATTGATTTTATTTTATTTTTTTTTCATTTTTTCTTTCTTTACTCATTCAAAGCACGGCATATGTTTCATAGAGAACCCTTATAGGTGGTTTTTTCTTCTTTTTTTTTTTTTTTTTTGTTATTAAAGTTGTATTAAGTTTTTTTTTTTTTTTTTTTGATAAATAGTTATTCCATTGTTTGTTTGTTCTGTTGAATAGGGTGCTACGGTGTGGTGATGGTGTGCTCAATCTAATAAATGTTTTATTTCTTAATACTACTTTGTGGTTAATGTATGAGCGGTTTTATATTATCGCCTATATGCAATATGTTTTCCTTAACGATTTTAGTTTATTTTCATTAAAAAAGGTACAAAAAAGTTTATAAAATTTTTTTTTTATTATTATTATTGTTTCAATGGATCAAAATCTAGCCATAAGCTGCTCAATACTTAAATTTAGAGTTTTTGGGATTTATGCCTATTATAATTATTTTATCGGTTACAATGCTTTATGTTTTCAGATGTAAAGCGATCCGGATTGAGAATTCGTTAAACTTTTGTATATAGGAATAAATGATAAATGCATTCACCATTCCAATAATATGATAACGTTTTAAAGAATTTTATAAGTAAGTATTCTGTTCAAAGCTTCTACAATAAAACAATAAAAATATACAAAATCTTAATTTATGTTAAATCTACTACTGAATGTTCGTAAATACGTGTCAGACAACCTTGTTTATGGCTTGTAAATACGAAAAAAAAAAAAAGAAAAAGGTTTTGCGTTGGTATTAAATATGTATGAATTATTTTAGAAATTTTAATCTTTTTGATAAAGCATATGTTTTGTGACCTTGATACCAGTGATTCATACAGTGAACTCTCCGTATTTTATGTAATCAGCTAATCTAATTTATTATTTACCGAATTGTAATCTTACTATTAGAAAAAAAAAAATAGAGAAAGAATCGAATACTTCATGTAATAATTACAGAGAAATATAAAAATAGAAGAAATAAACACTATTTCTGAAAATATCTTGAATAAATATTACTAAATCAATAGGAATAACAAGATCAGTATGGTGTTATAAAACGGTGTTACATCTATAATTGCTGTTGACGAAATTATTTACTTGAACCAGAGAATTAAAACTATTTGGTTGCATTGAAACCAAGTGGAATTATTAAACGAAAATTAAATGATAGCTAAAGTATTATTCCTTTGATGTAAGCAAAATTGTCCAATAAATGCAATAAGTTACAGTCACTAACAAATGTCCAAATTAAAAAAAAACTCACGGAATATTTCGTTAAATGGTATTAAGTGTTTTTGTTTAATTAAAACTTTTTATTTATTTGTGTAAGGTATACGAAAAAATTGATTTTTCTAGTACCGTACACTGCTGATCAAAATATCTTTATCTGAATCATATCGAATGAATTGATATCGCAATAAACAGTAACATAATTGGTTAATTCCGTTCAGAGCGTAATTTCAATTAATCAGTCATCATCGTTTGTGACTTAATCGAAGATTGTTCACTTAAGCTTTAAGACGTAACGTCACTTAACTACAAAATAAAATCAAGCAGAATTACATTTAAAATCATATCTAAAAATAGACACTTATTAGGGTGTTTTTGTGCAATTTAATGAACCCACACCTTTAAGCGTACTTTTAGGTTTTCTAAGTATTTTGACGGATTTTCTATATAACGAAGTCTGTATCTGAATCTTAATCATTAAAGATTAAATTTTTAGTACTCAAATTAGTTCAATTCGTTATAATTGGCCAAATTTAATAACTTGCGTGACTTAATCATCAAAAAGTTAATTCATTATAACTAAACAACCTATTTGATTATATTTTGATTCCTACGCGACTTAAGCTCGGTCAACGGCCTATTGTGCGGGCCATGCCCTAGATTACTTGATGAGCACTGTACAGTAATTGTCGTTGTAAAATACACATTTTTAAATAGATAATTTCGATAATCTTTAATATTATCAATAAAATGATTTATTTAATTTTGTATTGGTTATTACATAACATAATTTTCACTAGAAATATATTTGAAACATAGAGTAAAACCGAAATATAGTTTACGTTCCGGTTTTATGTTTCGTGCCTTAATATATAATTCCGTTTCGGTTTTATTTCGCTTCTGGTTAAATAACTAAACCAGTGCAGAATAAATGTAATAAAGATCCGATTTTAAGGCTGCATTAAAGCACATATTGAACTCATTTCAATTAAACTTTATTTAAGATTTTAGATAAATAAATAAATATTTAATTTGTATATTCCAATATTTTCTAGGTTAGCTTATTGGTTATTCTTGCAGATGTTTTAAACCTAATTGAAAATTGGTGGGTTCTGTTGCTGGTTTCACTCTCTGAATTTAACAAAAATAAATATTTTTATTTTATAGGTTCAATTTTTAAATTTTTGTTGTTATCAGAAATTAAATTAAATTAAATTAATCTCTCTGTGTGGTTGACGTTTGTTTTTTTTTTCCTGAATTTTACAAATGGAAATAAACATTAATTTCGTATTTTTCCTATTAATATTATTTTTCGGATGGTATTATGTGCATACAAAGTTTCAACATTGGGCCGATCGTGAAATATTAACGGTAAAGCCAACATTTCCCATTGGAAATGTATTAAATCTTCAAAAAACCGATAGCATGTTCATACTACAAAAAATCTACAATCGTTTTTACAAAAGAGACGTTTTATGCGGTATGTACTTAGTGACAACACCGGTTATACTAGTTATGGATTTAGAAGTAATTAAAAATATTTTAATTACGAATTTTGTTAGTTTTCATGATAGAGGTGAATATTATAATGAAAAAACAGATCCATTATCAGCGAATCTATATTCGATTGAAGGTTTACAGTGGAAATTGTCAAGGAATCGACTTAATTCAATATTATCATACGAAAATATGAACGCAATGTTTGATAAAATATTATATAATGCCACGGTTCTAAAAAAAATTTCATTCAAAATATCTTCAAAGCCAGTTGATATTCATTGTTTATCCACACGATTTATTGCGGACACTATTGGAAATTATACTTTTGGAATTGATTTTAATTCGCAATATGATGGAAAAGTGGAAATTATAAAAATTTGTAATCGGATTACCACTCCGAGTTGGCTCAGAAATCTTTATATTATGCTTTTGAATACATTTCCAAGAGTTTGTAGGATACTGGACCTTAAATTATATTCTCATGATATTACAAAATATTTTCTAAATATCATTGAAGACAAATGCAGGGGAAAATATATTGCTAATAGTAAGAATTTTTTAAATATGCTATTGGATTTGAAGAGCGAAGAAGTAGGAGAAGGAAAAGTAAAAGAAGCGAACATGGATCATCTCAATGAAATGGCTGGAGATATTTTTACGTTTATTTTCCCCGGATTTAAAACGTCACCATCTGTTATTTCATTTACATTGTATGAGCTAGCAGAAAATCAGGGCATACAACAAAAAGTTAGAGAGGAAATAAATAAAATATTAGAGAAGCACAATGGAATTTTAACAAATCAAGCTATTGACGAAATGCAGTATCTAGCTCAAGTGCTTAATGGTTAGCTTCTTATATTCATAACAAATAATTTCAATGCTCTAATACTATAATTCATTTTTAGAAACTCTTCGCAAATATCCACCAGTTAGTTATTTAACAAGAGTTTTGGAGAATAAATATAAAGTGCCAAATAGTTCACACATACTGGAACGTGGTACGAAAATAATTATCCCAGTGTATGCAATCCATCATAATCCAGATATATATCCGGAGCCACATATATTCGATCCGGAACGATTTACAGAAGAAAATTTTAAGAAACGTCATGAATTTGCATTTTTGGCGTTTGGTGCCGGTCCTAGAAACTGTATTGGTAATAAGTTTGCTAGGATACAGTCCTTAGTCGGAATCATAACTATTATAATGAATTTCCGTGTAACGGTATGCTCTAGAACTGTAAAACCGATAACATTCGATCCAGAATCATCAATGTTAACTGTTGTTGGAGGTCTATGGCTAAATTTTGATTCATTGACATAATTTGTATGTAAATTATTAAGCAATCGAATAAATTTATAGAAATTGTCGCTCATTAGCAAAACACCAAAAAAAAAAAATTAACGACTTTCTTTTTAAAGTTAAATTTAGCCCCACATTCCACAGAACAGATTGGCCAAAGAATATTAAACTGGATGTTATAATAGAGCAAGAATTGAATATATCAGGTAAAGAAGGTTATTGTTACGAATGATAGGACCTCTAAGGGTATAAGCGTAAGTTTCAGGTAAATTCTCTAGTCATCATTAGCACCGAAAAATTATTTATAAACTACTTGCGGGCGTTTAATAAAGAAAAAAAAAATTTCTGTTATATCTGGCGTCTATTAGTATTTAAAAAGATTTAAACATAAAAATCTGCTCAGCACTAAATTATAGGGTTAAACCAGGGCATGTTTTCTAAATCATGCTGATTTACATAAAAGTTGTATTCATTTAACAATAACCTACTTGAAATACCTTTGTCAGTCACCTTGACTACAAATTTTTAATCTAAAACAAAACTTTGTTCAAACCCTGCTTAACAATTTTTCAGTTTCTTTGAACTCGGTTAAACGTAGTGTCTTCGTTCGAACAGGTATTTAGGAAATAATTTACAGGTGTTCCATGAATAAAAAACTTGGTTTTTTTTTTTAGAATAAATATGTATAACTGTGCTTATGTACGCATTATAGGATGATGTCATTCGATAACCATTTGCTTACATGCGAATACAAAACGCAATTGGAAAAAACCATAAAGTCTATGACGTGGTTTACTTTAAAAAAAAAAAATCTTTTTATTTATTATTTAACACTTGATCAAGACTTTTTAATTAATTAATATTAAAAAGATAAAAAAAAATGTTTGTCTATTATTCTTTAGTCAAAAATATATTTTTTTTTTTTTCAAAACTAGGATTTTACAGACAAAACGAAGCACCCTGCGGTTAGATTATTGTCTTCGTGACCGTCGCTCGATTCTCTTTCAGCTCAAGTGAACAACAATGGAGTTAAAAAAAAAAAAAAAAAAAAAAAACTATTTCTTTTCGTCTTTAAAACGTATTTCTTAGTAATATTCATTTAATATTTCTTCTCAGCATTAAAATTACTCATTCTCCTGACCATTAAAAGACTGAATTCACATTACAAAAAAAAAAAAACGAATAATTATACCAGTTCACCTAGCTAGCACACAAAGTTATTTTATACAGAGGTAAGAAAATTTTTTTTTTTGCTTCTTTTTCTTTTTAATTTAATTAAAAATAAATAAATAAAAAAAAAAACGAATACTCAGACACTATGACCATTACATACATTCTTAACCAATATTATGCGGTTATAAATTTACCTCTTCTTTTAGGCATGATTTTTAATTTGTGTTATACATTTTCAAGAAGTCTAGTTGTGTATTGTACTCTCTACTGTTCATATCCATAGTTTTTTTTTTTTTTTTTTTTTTTGTGTGTTTTTAAATAAGTAAATAAATTTTCATTAATCTAAATAAAATTTCATAATTAAAGGATTTTAAAGGAATTAAATTAAATGAAAAGAAATGAAGAAAATAAAATGTTTCTTTAATGTTATTTTGTAATAACGGTATTAAAATGGTTTTAGTTAAAAGTGTTAATAAATTATTTAATTAATTATAAAAAAAAAAAAAAAATTATTATTATTAATAATAATAAAAAGTAATTAAATATTAGCGGATGACTAATTATTTAATTACAAACAACAATGTTTATCAGAGATTTTATTATTACAAAAAAAAAATTATTATTATTATTATTGGTTGTTTTAAAAGGCGATAGTTTAATTTAATTTAATTTACTCTGTGAGTTTATAGTCGTGTAGTTTGTTTTTTACTTAAAACTTGTCTTAAAATAAAAATCAGCAAAGTTTATACACGTTGATAATAAAAAATTTTTGTTATAAACTAGCGAATTCTTTTGGTTTTTTTAGGTTATTGCTGTAGAGTTTTTTTTTTTTTTTTTTGTTATAGAATCACAGAAATTTACATAAATAAAAATAAAGAAGAAAAAGAAAAGAATATACAATTGTAAAACAACAACATGAACAACAACAACAAGAATAATAATAAATATATATAAAGATTGTTGAACTTATGTTGATGTCCGAATTACAATTGATCAAGTATATTTCATGCTTTATTAATATTTGTTCGACTGGTATTAGTAACGTATCTTAAGATATACTGAATACGTTTTATCATTTCATGTGTTTAGCTTATAAAAAATTATTAAAGCAAAAATTAAAAAAAAAAGGTGTTATGATACTTAACCCTTTTTCGGCAAATATCTTCACTACTGTTTGTGTGTGTGATGAATGAATTGTTTTATATTTCGGGTTTCTTGCCTAAATATTCTTAATTCAACACAGGAAATAAATCAATTAATTTGTGTGTGTGTGTGTGTCTTAATTTATAATTTTTTTTTTTTTTTTTATTAATTAAGTAGCTCATTTCATTTAACTAAGTGGTGTTAACTTTTAAGCAAAGTTTTCAACAAAGTTTTCAAGAAAGTTTTCAACCAATAATTTTTATTATGATTTAAAGCGAAAATAACAAAAAAAAAAAAAAGGCGATTCAAGCGTCTAATGAATTTTGTTCAAAATTTAGAAGAACAAAAAAAAAATGTTTCATTAAATGTTAGCTTAGAAGGTAAACTAACATTTTTTTATTATTTTTTTTTTTAAACTAATGTAACCGGTTATCCAGCTGTGGTATGATGATTCTAAAAAATCAAAAAAAAATTGTCTTCGTTTGTATTTGGTTATGTAGAAATGTTAACCGAAATTATTAAGATCTTCTCTCTGCATTTCTCTTTCGTCTTTTCGTTATTTTCACATTATTGTATTAAATCTCTTGTTGTTTCATAGTATAAATACCTGAACAGGTCTAATAAGAATAATTATCAACAACATTTAACTTTGTCTCTCTTGTTATTTCTCCACTGAAAACTTGTTGCCGTTTTATTCATTTAAACATTTTCTTACTACATATTTACAATTTTAAATTGCATTCATAAAATAATAAAACTGTGTCACCTTAATTAATTATGGATTTTTATTTCAATTAAAAAAAAAAAAAAAACAAATTAAATTAAATTCATAAAACGATAAAATAGAAAAACCTGTTTAATGAAAAATTAGAACAATTTGATAGTGCGCTAAAGTAATTATTATTTCGGGCATTCAAAACTTTATCTCTATTAGGCCTTCAGAAATATTTTTTATAATTTTATTAAATAATTATGGTGTGAATAACGTTGTATAAACACGCTGACTAATAAATGTTCTTGAATATCCCACCTTTTTCTTTTTTAAACATTTTAATCCTCTTCAATTTAATGAAAATATTAATTTAAGCTTTATGTTTTTACCTTGACTTAACGTTACTGTAAATTACAACGACAAACAATAAACCGAATTTAATTATTTAATTTGTCACCAAAAATACTTTTTGTGATTCATTTTTTAATGCACTTTCTAAAGTATTTATTTAAAACTCACTCCTCACTGTTTTATTATAAATTTATTGCGAAAAATATAATAAAATTTTAAATACGTTGATTGTGTAAACAAAAAAAAAAAATCATCGTTATTATCCGGATTTGAAGTTTTCCATGCTTTTTTTTTATGTTTTTGCTTTGCTTTATAATAAAACATGAATGGAATAAGTGTCACAATTGTTATAATGTGAAAATAAATTAATTAAATTATTTTATTTATTTTTTTTTTTTAATACGAAACCATAGTTTTTTATGTGAGAATTACAATTAAAAAAAAACCTCTTTCCAATGGAATTAAAAAAACACAAAAAAAAAAAAAGTAAAATTTTAATTTAACTTAAAAAAAAAAAAAAAAAAAAAAACTCTACTTTCTTATTAATTTCTTTATTAATTAATAAATAATTAATAATTAAGTAAAAATAAAAAAAAATTTAAAAATTATTATTATTATTTATTTTTGTTTAGTTCATTTTTGTGTAAGTATGTGAAAGTGATTAAAAATAATAAAAAAAAAAAAAAACAAATATGATCAAGTGTTTATAGTCAATCAATGGATTAACAAAGTGAATAAACAAAAAATTTTTTAAAAAGTTTTGTGTGTGCTAAAAAACAAAACAAAAAAAAAAAACGATTTTAAAATAGAAACGAAAAAATTTAGAAAATCATAATGATTTATAAGTTAAATATAATTTTTGGATTACTCGTGATATTTATACAATTGGTGGCAACACAAAATGACAGTAAGTAGAATTTTATTTATTTTTTTTTTTTTTTTTGTATTTTAATAAAAGAATTCAACGCTTCGGTTACTAGAAACCTGATTTAAATAAAAAAAATTTCTTTCTGTTTATTCTTTTAATTATAATATATATATGAAAAGAAAAGAAAAGAAAAGAAAATATGCCGACAAAAACAAGATTCATCATGTTGCTCGAAATATTTTTGATAAGAAAATTTTTTTATAAACTTAAACCATTAAAAATAATAATAATAAATAAAATATTTCTTTAGCAAAACCACCAGTAATAAATGGATTAAATTCAAATCTTTCTGTTCTGCCATTGGAATATTTTAATGAAAATAAAAATGCATCCGAAGTAGAAACTACAACAGTGAATCTAAATGATATTAATCAGGAAATGTTAGATGAAAATGCGACGATAAACAGTTTAACGGATAAAGAAATGATTAATGAAGAACCGGTGAAAATCACTTCGGATAGAAATGATGTGTCTTATAGTAAAGAAAATATATTTCTACCAACTACAGTGCGTAGTGAAATAAATATCGAAGAAATATCAGATAAAAAAACACAAAAAATTTCTAATGATAGTGAAACAGCAACGTTTTCGCCAACAAATAACTTAGTTCCAGAAATATTAAATAATAATTCCAGTAATAAATTACCAAAGGAGGCAAAAGGTCGTGCTATTAATTCAACATTAGAGGAAAACGATCAGGGTCCAGAAATTACAAAGAATATGAGTCATAAAGTGTCTTTTGAAAATATAAATTATGTAACAAAGCCAACAACAAGTTCAAAGAGGCCATTCGACACAAATGTTGATTTAAGTAATTTAAATATGGACGAGGATGATATAAATGATTATGATATTGGTGAGGAGAGTTTAACTAATAAGAATCCAATGACACATAATACGGAACATCATAATGAAAATGATAAAGATGAAATTCAGGCAATTGAATGTACAAATAATACTCAAAAGTATAAGGTAATTATTATTATTATTATTATTATTATTATTATTATTATTATTATTATTTATATTAATATTAATATTTAATTAAATAAAAGGACGTGCCAAATATATTTTATATTTTTTTATTTAATTAAAATAGCACAAAGTAATTAATTTTTAATTTTTAATACCAGAAACATGCTTATTAATAATAATTAAATAAAATTTGTAATTTTCTTAATGAGATCTTAAATATACGAAACATTTCGATTATTTCATAATTGCGTGATCTACCATAGATTATTTATATTATTAATACAATACTATTGTTCTCCTGAATATATAAATATTTATATATTGTGTATAAACTAAGAATATGCATTGTTTTAGTTTTATTATTGCTAATTATATTCAGGTAATCCTCGATTCATACCGGTGTGGAATCAATGAATGAGGATTTTATTTACACGGACAGAATTTTTGTTTCTAAGCGAATCCATTTCGTTTCTAAAGACTGAAAATCCAAAAAACAGAAATAATTTCTCGATTTTAATTGTTTTGTTGGTTTATTTAGTTATAATTTCTTAGTTTAAGTAACTAGAATCATGCAAAAATTTCTTGATTCAATTCATAATTTCGGTGGATTTAGCGAAGCAGATTCTTGTACCTGTGCAACACATTTTTTACTTAATTTATGTTTAATTGTTTTGCAAATATCAACAAAACAAATTCAATAACTTGTGATACGACACCATACAAAATCTTACCACAACTGATGCAATTATTAGTCGAACTGAAGTGAGAAAACCCAAGAAATATGTATCTAATACAACAAAAATACGACAGAAAACAAAGCAGAAAGATTGTTTTAGAAAAGCATCAATCGTCAAGGTGCCTGCTTACAATAATCACACAACGTATTATTACGAAAGGTTCTACAAATATTGTTTGCATTCTTAAAACCGCAAACCATATAATGTAAATGTTTATGGCTGTTGCATATCAAATCTGTTTATACTTCAATACTCATAAATACACAGAATTACAAAAGAGTTTTAATCGAGTAGATTCACAGATTCACCTACTACACAGTAATAAATTTCTTAATATTTTATTTTAGCATGGATTATGTGTTGTAACAGATTAAACAATTAAATCTTATTTGCAACATTGAAAATGTTTTATGAAACTTGCATCATACGTAGATTTCATTTTATCAATAGAAAATGGTTATTCAATCAAGTTTGCATATTGGAATACAAAATGAATTAAACAATTAAAAATTTGGCTACATTTATTAAATAAAATTCAATAGTTTTTTGGCACCTTAATACGGTTACTTACGATGGTTTCCATACGTTTCTCACTCTCTCTTGGTTTTTTCTGTGATTGTTTTAACTGATAAACCTGTGTAATTTTGCATGCGAATCAGTACAAATAATCTTTTCACATCAATTGTTAATTATTCTGTAGTATTATGATTAAATTTCTTTTTTCTTTATAAATTGAAATTTTTCAAAGACTCATCATTGTACAATGGAATTTTGTGGTTGTTTCATTCATTTATTTAATGGCAATGCAATAAAATTTAATATAAAATAGCGAGAGTAAAATAAAATAAAATAAAATTTTCAGATTGGTCAAATAATACATAAGGAATGCTCTGAGGAATGTACATGTAATAAATTTGGTGATTGGGACTGTCGGCCAAGGTGTCAGGGTGCTTTTATAAGACGCGGTCAAAAAATTGATGATCCAAATTGTGTTGAGAAAATAACAGATGATGATTGTTGCTCGGTGATGGTTTGTGATCAAAAACATATTGAGCATATAAGCAGTGGTAGCGTTGAAGGTAATATTTAAATTAGACACACACACACACACATACAACATATGTTAGAAAGTAGATAAATCATTTAACTTTCAAATCGTTCGATTTACATGTTAACATTGTGTGTTTTGTTTACATTTTATAAAACAAGTTTATAAAAAATAACCTTTAGAGTCCTCTAACCGTAATCCATGCTTTTCTATATATATTTGCTTTTACTTGTTTACTTAATAGTTGAATACTTTAATCCACTTAGATACACCGATTGGTGGCAAATGTTTCTATCAAGACAAAATGTATATTAGTGGGGAAAAAATTGAAAATGGTTGTGATGAGGTGTGCACATGTAATATTAGTAAAATGGAATGTAAACCGCGGTGCACACAAATGAATGTCACGAAATCAGAGCAGTGTGTAACTGTACGTGATCCAAATGATTCTTGTTGTAAAATAGAATTGTGCGATGTTACATTGGATGATCATGAACAACCGAATATGATGATAATTCAAGCAAATACAGAAAAAACGAATGAAAAAGAATTGGCCACCGATTTCGATGGCAAGAAAATATGCGAACATAAAGGAAATAAATATAAAAAAGGTAATAAAAAGTTATTTTGTCTTTCTAATTAATTAATTAATCAATTAATTGTTTAATTTGTTTTTGTGTGTACAACAGGTGAACAATTTAATGATGGCTGTGACGAAGTTTGTTTATGCTCGGAAGAAGGTGTTCATTGTGTAAAATTAGAGTGTCCTTCGCATTTTGGTTTAGATGCGATAGATCCACATTGTTTACGGTGGGAACCAGAGCCAGCGACATTCCGTGCAATTGTACCAAAATGTTGTCCAGAAAAAATGAGATGCGTTAACAATGGATCATGTATTTATCAAAATTATTCATTTGATAATTGGGCAGAGATACCAAGTAATTTAACCGGATGTGAACAGCATTGTTATTGTGAGCAAGGGACTGTCGAGTGTAGGCCTGCCTGTGCTCCAATTTCTTTAACGCCACCACCTCATTTACCATGTAATTCACGTAATGCGAAATTATTACCGAGTCCCGATGACGAATGTTGCAAGGAATGGACTTGTGTAGGTGAACCCGATAAAAATAAAGGTAATTTTGATGAATCAGTAGAAAACGTAATTTTTTATTTAATTTATTAATTAATTAATTTGTTGCTAACATAAAATGTTATCGGTTTATCATTCTCATTATAATAATTTTAAGCGATGACAGTATAATAATTGAAATACTTTTTGGACTTGATAATTGAATTTTTTTTTTATGTTTTCACTTTTACTAAAAATTTTAATTAATTCTTATGCACTTAAATGACATAAAACCAGACATTAACGTACAAGAGGGTGTGAATATTGTTATTGCAGGAAAAGAACCAGTTATAATGGGACCGACGCCACCATCGCAACCGTTTAGTAATATGAATAATTATGCGCCATCATACGATAAGGATAGTGGAAAGGGATTACCGTTTTATCCAACAATTGATGGAAAACCGCCAAAGGTACCACAAGAGAAACCGCAAAAGAAGCCAAGCAAAGATGATAAAAAGGTGGATCACATTCAGCAACAGATTCCATTTCAACCATTACCGAATGATCCAAATAAATTTGATTACAATCAGTACGATGATGATATTGGCCAACATCATCATCCTCAGATAAATCCAGGACCCGGTTATTTTAATCCCGACGCAAGTAAAAATCAATATCCAGATTACAGTTTATATGAGCATGGTGGCCAGCAGCAACCAATTGGAAAACCACAATCACCTGAACTATATAATGTGCTCGGGCATAATACACAAAATATACCTCCCCATATAAGACTTGAACAATTATTACAACATATTCAGGGTCAGGATCCAAATCAAGGGCACTCAATTCACGGACAAAATGTTCAATTGCCATTTGCCAACGTTCATCAAAACGGTGTTAATTATCCATATGTAGAGCATCATCCATCAACCGATCATTTAGGACTACCACAAAGACCACCAGGTTGACTATTCATTCTCTCATTATTTATTTTTCATTAACTTCTAAATTATTCTATTCGTTAATAATTCGCACAATTTTTAACATCAAACATTTCTTTAATTAATTAAATTATATTCGATGTGGCTAAGAATGGATAATTAATTTTTTTTTTTAATTCTTTAGGTTTTGGATTCCCAAATTTACGTACTGATTTACAAGTCATTTCCTTGGAAGCAATCAATCCTACAACAGTAAGCGTCGTTTTTATAGTGCCACAAATATTTGTCGGTCTTCATGGACGTGTCGAATTAAGATACACGAGTGGCAAGTAAGTACCAAATCCAATATACGATTAAAAGTGCGTTTCTAAAGCAAAAACTTTACTAAACTCATTTAGAAATAATGATACCTTAACATGGACATCACAAGTGTTTGTTCCACCAGAGGATTTAATTGCGTCGTCACAATTAGAATTTGAGTTACCTGATTTAGAACCGAATACGGAGTATAGGGTTAAAATAACATTAATTCTTCGTGACATCAATTCACAGCCATCCAGTGAGATTTATACCGTTCGTACACCATATGATAAAACGATTACACCACCACCAACAGCTGTTGATTACCACATAGATATAAATGATATATTTAAGAAGATCGATGATCCGGAATTAAAAGCCAGTACTGTTAATTCAACGTGGTTAGGATTATCTTGGCGTAAACTAACAGACGAAGAAATGTTGTATGTTGATGGCATACAATTGCGATACAAAGAAGTTGAGGGCATGGTGTATGACGCAACGCCGCTTATCCATAGGTTTTTACAAGCATTAAAGCATAAAGAATAAGTACGAAATTCAAACAAATTTATTTTCTAGATCATTAACAAGTTACACCATTGAAAGTTTAAAACCTGACACAAGATATGAAGTGGGAATGTTCTTGATACCACTACCAGATCATGGCACTGAATTAAAAGTAGGAGAATCCATTGATGTGGTAACAGCACCAAAAATAAATGAATATGGCTTCGAAGTTGTTGTTAATGTTACCAAGGTAAAAGCGACCAGTGTAGAAGTTATATGGAGTGGTGTGCCATACCCTGAAGATAAATTTGTTAACATTTACAGTGCAATTTATCAAAGTGATTCAGGCAAAGAAGATTCCAAGTAATTATTATTTAAATTGGTTTTAATTCGTATTTTAATTCAACTTTTATTCAATTCAAGTGTTTTTAAAGTTGCAAAACGTGATTCTACAACTGGGACATTAATCGCCGATTTGAAACCAGGAACACGTTATCGTTTATGGTTAGAAATGTATTTAACTAATGGAAACATTAAGAAGACGAATGTTGTTAATTTCTTAACAAAACCTGGTGGACCAGCAATACCAGGAAAAACTGGTAAATCGATTTGAATCGATCATTTTTGTAATTTGTAATTTTTAATCTTTTCCAATGTTTTAAGGCAAATTATTAACGGCTGGTGATGCATCAGTGATAGAACATAGTTCAGGTGATTATTATGGGCCATTAGTAGTCGTTGCTGTTATCGCTGCATTAGCTGTTATGTCAACACTAATTTTATTATTAATTTTAACGAGGCGACGTGGCCATCAATCAGCTGCAATAACACCACCAAGAAAGAATGAAGTTTCATATGATAATCCTAGTTATAAAGTTGAAATACAACAGGAAACAATGAGTAATTTCTATTATCAAATTTCTAATTACATTTTTATTAATTTATTTATTTATTTATTGTCATTTTAGATCTTTAATCTAAGAACCAAACCCTTGACTTCAGTAATTTTATAGATAAAATTAATATTAGATGTAAATAAAAATTTAAAAATTAAAAAAAACCTAACCTGTTAACACCATTAAGAACAAATGTAAATAAATAATTAAAAACAAACCAATGTAAATAAAATTGTAAACATTTACAATAATGGCAATGGAGAAACAAATCAAATCAAATTGAGAGTGAAAGAAATTATAAATTTGCATTTAAATGTATTTATAAATAAATAAAATAATTAATTAATAAAAAACAAAAAAGAAAAAACGATTTTAATGACATTTTTATTCATTTAAAACTTTATATAAATTTCTACCCTTTTTCAATATAAATCCTTGAATATTTAACGTTTCAATTAGGTGATTAAAATTCACTTGAATACCTGTACACAATAATATTTCCTTTAGTTCATCACTTGAAAAAACTGTTTTATTTAAATTTTTTGATTTTATTTGTAGATTATGTAGAAATTTCTTTATCTATAAAAAAAAAAACAACTTTTTATAATCCATTCTTCATTGATTGAAAGATAGAAAACAAAGAAAATTTGTATAAATACCTGTGTTGGTTGACTCATCCCAGAACCATTAATATTTCTTTGCATTTGTAAAACACCTGTATCTGTACTAAATACATCAGCTAAGCTATGTTTCACTATTTCTAAAACATCATTTGCATGTTTTATTGTTGCTATTTCACTTAAATCCAATCGTGCTCTTGCCTGTGTTATTCGAATTAATGCTTCCAGTTGTCTGTATTTTTGTTTTGTAACATAAATATATATTTTTTTTTTTTTGTGTGATTTAATATAAATATCCCATTATATTACCTTGTTGTGACGGGAATTGTATCGAAACCTTGACGTACTTTTCGCAAATTCAAATAGAAAATTTTTAACGCTTCTGCTGCATCCTTCGATAATTTTGGATGAATATTCTTTCGAGCGTAACCTATTAATAATAAAAAAGAATTTTCTATCAGATATCCTAATAACGTAAGAATAGGTATTTACCTATATACTTCTGCATAAGTACATGTGGAAGTACATCTACGTTTTCATTTGGTAATAATCTTAATCTATCGTACAATAATTCTTTACTGCTGCTATCATCAGTATGACTGGATTTCTTTTTATTTTCTAAATAACTGTTTGCTGATGTATTGATGTGACTAGAAGATGAATGTAGTGTTTGTATATGAGATGTTAATAATCTGTCCAGATTTTCGTCTGCTCTGTCCAACAGTATAAAAACCAGATCAAATCTCGACAAAAGAGCGGGCGATAATTTTAAATTTTCTGAAACAGTTTTCGATTTATCATAATGGCCACCGGATGGATTAGCCGCTGCTAATATACATGTTCGTGCTGGTAAAGAACATAAAACTCCAGCTTTAGCAACACTAACTGTTTGCTGTTCCATAACTTCCAAAAGTGCCTACAAACAAATATAAATTTTAATGCTGGTTTTAAATATCTAAAATTAGATAAAATGTACCTGATGGTTGGCTGACATTTTATCAAATTCATCAATACAACAAGCACCTTGGTCGGCAAGAACTAAAGCACCAGCTTCTAATGAGCCACCAGTTCCTTTTTCGTGTCTCACAGTTACCGTTAGACCAGCATTTGAACTACTATTGCCACAAACGAATATTCCTCTGGGCGATACATTAGAGCAAGCTTGCAGCATTTGACTTTTACCGACACCAGGGTCTCCAACTACTAGAACGTGTGTTTCAGTTCTGCGACCGGTTAAATTTCCGGCACCGCCAAAAAGTCCCAAAACCAAACCAGCTTTAACCATTTCATGACCATAAATGCTTGGGCATAGGGAATGTACTAATAATCTAAACGTGTTTGGCTCGGATTTTATAAGTTCAATAGCTTGTAGATCTTTATCAGTAAACTCCGATTTTCTAGATGTCATTAAATTTTTATTGCTGACAACCGCTACTCCTTGTATATACATTTTATACATATTTGCTACTCCTTTTCGAGTATTCTCTTCCTGGGGTCGGACTTTCAGAATTCCTGTGATTGTTACATCATCACCTGGGCAAACAGAGTCAACTAAATCTTGATTCAATTCAACCTCTATGCTGCGTGGTACTCGCCCTGAATCATACTGTTCGCCTTGCATAGATTCTTGTAAACGAATCGTTTGATAAGCTTCTGAACATGTATATGGAGAGTCAAGTAAAGGGATAAAATTACTTCTAATTCGACATCCTTTTTGACAACTGGTTGGTTCTACAAATATCCCATCAGGTTGCCTAATAGCTTGCTGTACATGACAAATGGAACATTTAAAAGCTAACCAAGTACTCTGTATTTCCGATACATTAGCTCTAATTACTGTGCCTCGTACAGCTGTTAATTTACCATAACTATTCACTTTCAATGATCGTAAGTTAACTATTGGATTATGCCCTATAATTCTTGCTCTAACTGTTTGAAAGCATAACGTGTGCTGCATTGGATTTTGTATTTGAGAGTTTGTATCTGCATCTGTAGTTATTTTCTGATGCATAGCTAAACCGAGGCAATTCAATGTAAACTCAGGATTTTCTAATAAATCATGTTGAAAGTTTATCCAGGATGATGAAAACTTTTTATCATCTAACAGCAATTGAATTTTAACTGCATACCATAATGTATGACGAATTTTAATGATATCACTAGGAAGATAGTTTGCTTTTATAAATTCTTCCATTGCTTGAACTTTTTTAACTGTTGTTGAATTGTCACAGTATGCTGAAAAGATTTTTTAGAATGTTTGTATTTATAAAATGTGATAAATGGATAAATTACCTTCTTTTGGATGATACAATTTCCATCCAGAATATTTTGTTGGGGTATTATCTATATGCATTGCTATAAACGTTTGGTTATTTGTGATATTAATTCGAGTTTCGGGTATTTGTAAAGCAACTGGTTTTTCCTTTGGTATTCCATTATTTTTATTAGACAAATAATTACGATTATACGGTCGCCATCCACCTCTGCCACGAAAAGATTTATTTGTTTGCTTTTTACTTGGGATTGCATTATTACTTGAATTATCCATATTATTTTTTTTGTTGTAATGTTTACAAATATAAAAAAAAAAAACTGTCACTTGTCATACTAATACTCGTGTAAAATCAAATTAAATAAAATAATAGTCCGCTTTACAGTGCACTAAAATAAATAAGGTATAAATATTAACTGAATATATTTTTTAGAACTAGCTAAGTGTCTAGACACAAACCAATATTTGGTTCAATTTTTAAATGGATTAATCTTAAGAAAAAATATTTGTGTGTGGAAGTTACCATTTAATCGCTTATTCATTATAATATACTTTTGTTTCAAGCATCAAATATACAGATTATAAACAATAGCTGATAAAAATTATATTTTGTCATAGCAAATATGTACAGAAAATTAATTATTTTTGCGTTATTTATTCATTAAAATACAAAATAAAAAAAAAATTGTTTTTTTTTTATTCTATTTTTCTTCAAATTCGCAATGTTTAATTTAACTTTTTTACAATCTGTTGTTATCATTATAACATTCATTTATATAGAACCTTATGTAAATAGCCAAGGTAATATTTAGTTTTATTAATTAATTAAGTACTAAGAAGAAAAGAAAAATGTTTTTTTTTTATTTCTTCGCAGCCGTGGAACCGGATAAATACATTCAAGCAATAGCAGCAAAGATAATCAAGCAGTTGGAAGAGAAACCGCTTAGTGGGAATTATTTACCAATGAAAGATTTCGAAAATGAAATAAAGTTTGTTGCCTTAGGCGATTTGTTTCTGTGTTCTTTTTTAATTATTTTTCATTATTAGTGCGACCAGATACGGTTTAGATGTTGTTGGCAAAGTTAATTTCCATTCAGGTTTCGTCTCACGTATCGAAGCAGCTGTACTGCCAATGCGAACACTTCAAACCATAGTCCTTGATAAAGAAGTAAATCGTCATGTAAATTCACTTAAATATTAATAAGGGATTAATGCTTCCTACTATTAACAGACAACAATAAAGGGTACGTTGATACTACAAGGGGTACAAACCGTTTACGATATAGATGTGGACGTTGTTGATTACAAGACCAAAGACACTTTTCTGCTTTGGTTCCCTGATATTGAATTTCCTATTACGATAATCAAAGATCATGCAACACAGCTGGTAACACCATCAATACAATACGGAACAATTGGTAGTCAAAACAAATTAGTTGCACGTTTCCACCCCAACAACGGTTACATGCAATTAATCGCAAGAGAAGTAAATTCATTTAAAAAAAAAAAAATTCAATTTTTACCAAAACTATAAAATTAATTTTTAGATGAAGTCAACCTTTGATTTTCGGCAGCCATTAATTTTATCATTTGTTGACTGGAAGCTAAGTATCTTACAAGAAATATTAGAGATTGCCGTTAATGAAATAAACTTTCCAGACATTTGTTACTACTGTGTATGAACCTTTTTCTTTTTTTTTTTTTTTTGTTACCTGTTAAAGACCTAGGATAAAAAGAAAAAGAAAAAAAAAAAAACCTTGATTGCTTGTAAAAATGAAAAATAAAAATTATTTAACTATCGCGATATTGATAAATTGTTCAATGTGGGTTAACAATTCTTTAATAAAAAAAAAAAAAAAACAATTTTTCGTTTCTTTATCAAAAAAATTTTTTTTTTTATTTATTATTTATTGAATTTGATAAATTTTATCACTAGAAATACATTTTTTTATTTTATTTTCCATTTAAATATTTCATTTACATTCATAAAATTTTTTTTTTTTTAAATATATAGCCAAAACAGGTAAATAATGTGTTAATGTGGGGAATGCGTTATAATAAAATTTTATTTAATTTAATTTTTTTTTTTTTTTATATTTATCTTATATATGTATGTATGTATGTAATGTAATGTACATAAGATAGCGAAAATTAATTCGGATATTATTATTTTTTTATTTTGACAAATAAATATTATTTAATAAGTTTTCCTTATAAAGGTAGGTCGAGTAATTAAAATTTTTGAATTTTTTTTATATATTTTTTTTTTTGATTATTGTGTCAGTGGCAAAAAAAATAAAAAATAAAAAACGTTTAATAACAAAATTAAGCATAAAAACTAAGTGAAAAATTCTATTATTTTTTAATTGCTATATTAAGTGTTTTAATAACAAGGAGAATTTTTAATTTTAAAATAATTTATGAATACTTTGAAATAACGAAAGATAAGTAATTAAAAACGGGTTTAACTTGATTAAATATTTAAATTATTATTAATATATTTAATTTAGTTGCGTGAAAGATTAATCATTGATTAATTGTTTCTATATGTATTCAAGTAATGACCGATAAAAAAGAAAATTATTAGAAAGTTTCTTTTTTTCTTTTTTTTTTTTTTGATTCAGATTTGATAAAAACATTTTTCAAAAAAATGATTGAAAAACTTTTGAATTGAAATTTTTTTTTAACGCACTTATCACTTATTACTTATGTAATTATTATCGCAATGAATTAATAAAATTTAATTGCATTATAAAATGACATTTTAATTTTTCATTTATCCTTGACATATATTTTAGATGGGTGTCGTTTGGATCGCTAGGATTATCGTTTTAGGTACATTTGTCCTATTTACAAAATCCGAATTATGTACGGATTTGGATGTGCAAATCGTTGAATGTAATCAAACAGAGTATACAAATTATAAAACGTGTATAGAAAATAATAAGAAAATCCGTTTGAAACGTGATTCGATGCATTGCGATGAGGCACCAACAGGTTATCGCAATGTAATCGTTGATAAGGAGAATAACGAAACGATAAAGATCGAAAGCCCTTTATTTGGAGGTAATGCAAACATTACCACAGTAATAAAACTTACAAATATCGTGAATAATACAAACACGATAAATATGCCGACAAGTGTAAACAGCACAAATATAAATAATATCCATATTTATCCAAATACTTCGTCATCCGAAGGTGGTAAATTTAGTTTGGGTTATAATGAAGAGGGTGATTGTTGTTTTGCAGTTCGTCCCAAAACGTGCTTACCGTCCACAAGTGGCATTCGTTGCCACCATAAAAGACATAAAACGTGTGGAAAACAATGCACCTCACGTATTATTCATGTACAAAAAAAACAAAATTGTAACGAATACGGATGTAATCAGAACATTAACTATGTTCCGCAGCCAGACAATCCAAAATGCGTTTATACAAATGAATGGCCATATGTGTCATGCGGCGGGAACTATCAAGGCAACTGTGACGGATGTTACGATCATTATGATTATGATAACGATAATAGTCCACCACCAAAAAGATGTAAGGGGTGCTACAATGATGGATTTGACAATGGACCATTATATAGGCCTGGCCCAGTTTATTCACCAAACTACAATCATCAGCCACCCTGTTATATGACTGGCACATGCAACATGCCGTATTATCCCTACCAATATTCAGATCCATCATGGAATTATCAAGCAGGATATGGATCACAAGAGTATCCCAATTACAATTACATGCCACATGATGACGATAATATGGGTAATGACATTGAATCAGAAATGGAGGGAATTGATGAAACAAATCCAGACTACGAGATTGGTCCATATTTTGATGAAAATGACAATGATTTCGATGTTGTACCAATAGAAAAATGTCATGTGATTTCTGATGATGGTACCATAACTATTCAAAACTGTACACAGAATTACGATAATCCGTATGCTGCATCACCAGATCAACAAGATGACAGTAGCGTATACGATCCATACAGTGGTATTAGAAAATCAAGATCTAATAAAAATCCACGTATTGATTATTATGGAAATATGCCACGGCCACCACCACCACCACCAAATTATTATTATCAAATGCCTATGCCTATGCCAATGCCAATGCCTATGCCAATGCCTATGCCTATGCCGATGCCTATGCCGTATTATGGTTATCAACCAATGCCACCACCAATGTATAATAATTATCCGTATTACAATTCTCAATACCAATATCCAACTAAAGGTGCATATAAACAATATAATCGAAGAGACAACAGTGATAATTATGAAAATAATAATAATAATAATAATCAATTTGGATATGACGATGACTACATTGTCACTGATTAACGTATATTTCTTAGATAACATTAGTAGAATTTTTAATAGAAAATTTAATTGAATTTAATTTAATTTTTTTTTTTTTTTTTCTTTTCTTTTCTTTAAATAAAGATAAATAAATAAGTACAAATTTTACTTTGTTTCTTTGTTTTTTTTTATAATAATTAATTAAATAAAAATTGTGCATGCGATAGTCAAACTACGGGCACACATGTAAAGGTAAAAAATAATAAAATTTGATGCCAAAATGATGAAACTTTATCAAAAATTATAATAATTACTCTAAAATACGTTTTTCGATAATGACCCTTTAATTAATTATGTTAATTATCATCATTATATTGTGCGTGTGTATTTTTTCTATTTGACAAACAACTGATGTTTCCCATACAAACGAGATGTAATCTATTTCTTATCTATTTATTTTGGCTATTAAAACAAATTAATTTTAATTAAAATGTGTTAGAACTAAGTATAAACAATAAGTAGCCAACAGTGCGTATGTAATTTTACAGTAGAATGTTGAAAGCTCTGTAATTTGTAATTTAATTAAAGCCTACACGGAAACGGATTATTTTCTAAATCACCCGAAATTTTTCCATGATTCTCGTACAAAAGAGATATTTCTTATAACTAAATACCAATAAAATAAATTTATGTCTCAAGAAACGTAATGGATGGAGCGTAGAAAATAAAATTCTCTCCGTGTACTGTGGTCATTTACCAGAATATTATCCGATATTTTCCATTTTTAATGTAAACGACACATCCTCAATATGTTTAGAATCGACTGCGTAAAGTATCTTCTATCCTAATCATTTTGAATTTTAGAGCTTTTACTGTATTTAATAATGCCAATGCCATACATATGAATTGTAACATAAATCCCGATTCACATTATTATGACCCGTAACTATGATTTTATTTTTCATTGTTTTTTTTTTTTTTGAAGATAATTATCACCACAATTCTTTTTTAAATACTTTAAAACAAATTATGTTGTGTAGTTTAAATTGGAATTTCAAACTAGACAGCCGAAATAGGAAAATTGTGAATTATATGTGATAAGAAAAGTTTATTGTGCAAAATCATGGACAAGAATAATAATCCATATTTTAGTATATTTTTGTTAATTTGTTGTTTAATAATACAAAGTAATGCGTTAGCAATTAATCCTTGTCCCGATACATATAGAAATGAGTTGGATATGTGTATATCATTAATTCCACATTGTCCAAACAATTTTATATTGAATGGAGAATATTGCGAAATGATATCAACAGAATGCACACATAGTAGTTGTACCGGTGGTTGCGCCAATGGTAGGTGTATCACCGGTGGTTGTACTGGTGGAATTTGTTCTGCTGGTTTCACCGGTGGTAGTTGTACCGGTGGTAGTTGTACCGGTGGTTGCACTGGCGGATTTTGTCCTGGTGGTTGCACCGGTGGTAGTTGTACCGGTGGTTGCACCGGTGGTAGTTGTACCGGTGGTTGCACTGGTGGTAGTTGTTCTGGTGGTTGCACTGGTAATAATTGTGGTTCTTGTGGTGGTGGTGTTGTTTGTAATTCATCGACAACACGTATTAAAGCTATCCATCATTCATTTAAATTAAATCAAACAGTAGCTTTTCCACCTGTTTTCCCAACTACAGTAAGACCAATTGGTAGACCACCGCAACATCCTATATATCCCGATTTTACAGAAGTTTATAAACCAAGTCCACCAATCCCACAAAGCCCACCAAGCTCGGTTCAACCAAGTAGTATATCAAATGTTATTGAAATAACAAATATAATTCACAATAATAATACAATAAATAATCCAACGAATATCAATTCAACAAACATTAATAATGTATATGTATATGGTAGTAATAGTACTGGTGCATTATCCCGTGATACCAGTCACAATAAAACGGTTGTTATTGATACTGATAGAGAAACTAGGGAATCTTGTTGTACAGTTGTGTCACCGCGCCAATGCAGAAATGAAAACAATAGATGGGTTTGCTTTCACCGGAAATATAAACGTTGTGGAATGTTTTGTACAAATCCAAAAGTTTTTATTAGACCAGTACGACCTATTCACGTGCCTCCAGTAGTAGTGATGCCTCCTCGACCACGTTATATTCAGCCACAGATTTTCACTCAACACAGGCAAAATTGCCATGGATACAATTGCCCACAAATAAGTAATTAAGCGTTTTGTATTTTTTTGTTAATCAAGTATTAAAATTTTTATTTTTTTTTTTACTTGTATAAGATTGTTCGGGATGTGGTTATCGTGGTAGATCATCTTACTGCTCCCCTGAATGCTATTCATATGATTGCCAAGGTGATGATTGTGGATATGTCGATCAGAAAAGTTTTTGTGGCACGTATGGTGGTTACGGTTGCAGTGAAGAAGATGGATGTTATGCCAGTGACGGCTGCTCAGATATAAGTCAGATATAACAATTTTATCTCTTTTAATTTATATAAATATGTAATTAAATGTCATATAATTGAATTTTAACCGATAACGATGTCAAAGTTTATTATTTTTGATTATTAAAAAAAAAAAAGAAAAGATTGAAATAATTTTGCAAAATAAATAAATATGAACGAAAATGAATTTAATTTAGTTTCCTTTGAGTTCCCAAGTTGTAAAGATTAAAACCAGAAATGGCGGTAAATACAAAGTTTTTTATTTATTTGCTGTTTCCTAATAAAAATATTTTTTCACTAGATCCCGAGGAGAATAATCCGTTTTACATTGTTTCTGTTAATAACTGTTGTTCATATAAATTGTGGAATTTTAAATAAAATTACATGCAATGGGAACGCTTGTGGTTCAGACGTTGTGCAGATTGAAACGAATATAACATGCCCAAATAATTATAGATTAAACAAGAATGCAGAATGTGTATTGGGCGCAACTGATGATGATACAAATATAATATCAAAATGCCCTGCTAATTACGAACTGAAAGACAATCTATGTGTTATCATAAATCAAAGCTGTCCAGCTGGGTATATCGATCGAGGTAATAAGTGTGTAAAGCCACATTGTCCAACTGGATATAAGTTCCAATTGGAAACAGAACAATGTGTCTATGATGAAAGTATTTGTCCTAAAGATTATAACTTCAATGGAATTACGTGCGTCCCCATTTGTCCGTATGCGTACAAAATTAATGAGGACAAAACTATGTGCATTTATGATGAAAGCACTTGTAGCCCAAATTACGTTTACAATGGCAGCCATTGCGTATCGAAATGTCCTCCAGGTTATCATTTAGCTTCCGAATGGTGCGTTGTTGATTCAAATATGTAATACGATTTTCTAAAATGTTAATAAATTGATTAATTTGAATAAAGGAATTTACTGATGAAATGTATCGGCTCTGTTTTATTATTCTGTGTTATTAGTAGTTGTGTGGTATTATTACTGGAAGAATTCTCTTCTTACAACTTCCACGACAAATTTTACAAAGTTTTACAGAAGCTTGCCAGTACTTTGCAGGTTCTTCAAATGGTCAAAAACCAGTATATGTAACTTCATGTTCATATGAAATGATTCGACCTTTGGATCAGGAGACTTATTATCAGAATTCTAAATTTGGATGCAAACATGTAAACAGAAGTTCAAACAAAATAACGGAAAATAAATAAATTTTATTAATCTAATTGCGTTGCATACTTTGTCTTAAATTGCGCCACTGCATTTGACCCACTAAACATTAATAATGATAAAAACATTTCTTAGAAAGCATTTTCATGCCTCATTCTATAATCAAAGGCATTTAAACTCTCCTATCTTATGCGAACATAAACATTGCATAAACATAAACATTACATGCACAAGTGCTTAGATTAAATTAATTTAATTAGGAAAAATATGATTTGCGGATAACCATCAATAGGATTTTCATTTCATAGATTCGTTGTGTAACTTTGTATAATTCAGCGTAATGTAATTTCGGGATACTCAAATGTCACACAGATCTCATTTATTATTGTTTTAAAAGTAAAAATGGATTTTTTTTTTAATAGCATTATATGTTTTTTATTAATATGTGCTATATATATTATCTTTTAATCACTACATACACTCAATTTTGATTTTATGCGGTAGATAATTCGCATAAAAAAATACACGACCTACACCTTATAACTAGAGATACGTTCCATATATATCAAATGTGAGCATAAAATCAAATAAAAACTGAAACATTATTAGTCGCTATCATCCCTGGAATCGACAGTCAACAATATAGATAAAATTGGTTCTTCTACAGTAGATCCAGAGTTGATTAATTAAGAGCTGATGGTTTGGCTGTTTTGACAACGAAATCAGTTATCAGCGACGATTTCTGAACATTTTTAAGCAGTTCTTGATACCCAGAAATACAATACCTGAACTCTCGTTGGAATTTGAATGCACGTTCAGAATCCGGGTCGTTAGCTATAAAATGTTTCATTAGAAATTGTCTAAGATTTGTTTGTTTTCACTCAATGATGAAATAATAATTTTCAGTTGATAGCTGGCCAATTTTAAAGATCTCACTTCGTCAAATCTGTTACGAAATCTCGTTTTTTATCAACCACAAATCCAAACATTCTTCTCAGTTTGAAAAGAAAACGCAGATTCAAATCGTAACGAAATTGATTGAAAGTTGAAAGTATGGTAAATTCAAACATACTAAAAAGAAGCAATTGCTGCTCCTGAACGTTGAAGACTTGCTAATCTTGCTTGCACATATATCAGACCGGAATCTAGACAATGAAGATGTAACGTTACTTCCGAAGCGTTCGAAATTGGCTCTTCAATGGAAGCAGAAGTTTTCAAATTTGTTACATAGAAAATGCAAATGAAAAAAACAATTTGCTCGCCACTATCAATTTTTATATGCGAAAATCAAGCTCAATCAAATATTAGAGTAAATTCTGGTATTAATTATTTAATCAATAATGATCAATCATTCCTTATCTACTAAATATAATGAATTTAAGACGTAAACGTGTAATCTGACGTGATGAACTTGGGTTAGGTGGTGCACTCAATGGACGTGGATAGTTAAAGTTTCGTGTTTGTATTAAATATTCAGATCCGCAATATGTTCCTGCATACATTCCGTTGGAGTTCCCATGAAAGTTTTTCATATGATTGCAACCTAATGATTGTGATTCTGGTGATCCGAAAAATTAATGTGATACGTATGGTGGTTTCTGTGACAATGAAGATTATGTATGATAATACCAGTGCTGGTTATAAGTGCATATGTCAGATATATTATTTTTTATGTCTCTTAATTAGTAAAAACAAATAATTAACTGCGACATAATTGAATTTAAACCGATAACGATACAAAATTAGATGTCAAAGTTTATAATTTTTGATTATTTATAGAAATAAAAAAGAAAAGAAATGAAAATTATTTTGAAAAATGCATAAATAAAAATGAACGAAGATCATTTCATTTTAGTTTTTTTTGAATTCCCAAGTGGTAAGGATTAAAACCTGTTTAACGCGAAAACCTGAAAAACGATAAAAGAAATGACGGTGAACACTTCATTTGTTATTATAAATGTTTATACTATAAAAATAATTTTCCATTAGATGCTGATGACGATAATTCGTGTTACATTGTTTCTGTGCATAAGTGTTGTTCTCGTCAATAGTTTATCTTTGACTCGTATAGACTGTTTTGGAAACGGTTGTCATCAAAACCATGTGCACACTGCATCATGCCCATATTGTACATACCATAATAATCCGGTACTACCTAATCATGTCCATTCAATACCAATTGTGTATCCACAGCCACATTATATCCCGACCACGTACAGTTGCTATGGACACAATTGCCCACCAATAAGTAATTAAGCGTTTTTAAGTTAATCAATTACAAAAATTTTAATTTTATATTTTATAAGATTGTTCCGGTTGTGGTCTTTATGGTGGATCATCTTACTGCCCTTCTGAATGCCATTCATATAATTGCAATGGTCATGATTGTACATATGTGAATCATAATAGCTGGATTTACTGAAGAAGAGTGATATTAATTTTTTTTATCACTCCTAATTAATATTAAATCTGAAAGTAAATGTCATACTGATAATGGTAAAGAATTCTATGTCAAAGTTTATTATTTTTGATTATTGAAAAAAAAAAGATAAAATTGAAATAATTTTGCAAAATAAATAAATATGAACGAAAATGAATTTAATTTAGTTTCCTTTGAGTTCCCAAGTTGTAAAGATTAAAACCAGAAATGGCGGTAAATACAAAGTTTCTCATTTATTTGCTGTTTCCTAATAAAAATATTTTTTCACTAGATGCTGATGAGAATAATCCGTTTTACATTGTTTCTGTTCATAACTGTTGTTCATGTAAATTGTGGAATTTTAAATAAAAATAGAAGTGTGAAACCGATATGCCCTGCGTATTACGAACTGAAAGACAATCTATGTGTCATCATAAATCAAACCTGTCCAGCTGAGTATATCGATCGAGGTAATGGGTGTGTAAAGCCACAGTGTCCAACTGGATATAAGTTCCAATTGAAAGGAGAAAAATGCATATTTGATGAAAGTATGTGTCCTGAAAATAATAGATTCAATGGAATTAGGTGCGTCTCCATTTGTCCGTATGCGTACAAAATTAATGAGGACAAAACTATGTGCATTTATGATGAAAGCACTTGTAGCCCAAATTACGTTTACAATGGCAGCCATTGCGTATCAAAATGTCCTCCAGGTTATCATTTAGCTTCCGAATGGTGCGTTGTTGATTCAAATATGTAATACGATTTTCTAAAATGTTAATAAATTGATTAATTTGAATAAAGGAATTTACTGATGAAATGTATCGGCTCTGTTTTATTATTCTGTGTTATTAGTAGTTGTGTGGTATTATTACTGGAAGAATTCTCTTCTTACAACTTCCACGATAAATTTTATAAAGTTTTACAGAAGCTTGCCAGTACTTTGCAGGTTCTTCAAATGGTCAAAAACCAGTATATGTAACTTCATGTTCATATGAAATGATTCAACCTTTGGATCAGGAGACTTATTATCAGAATTCTAAATTTGGATGCAAACATGTAAACAGAAGTTCAAACAAAATAACGGAAAATAAATAAATTTTATTAATCTAATTGCGTTGCATACTTTGTCTTAAATTGCGCCACTGCATTTGACCCACTAAACATTAATAATGATAAAAACATTTCTTAGAAAGCATTTTCATGCCTCATTATATAATCAAAGGAATTTAAACTCTCCTATCTTATGCGAACATAAACATTGCATAAACATAAACATTACATGCACAAGTGCTTAGATTAAAATAATTTAATTAGAAAAAATATGATTTGCGAAGAACCATCAATAGGATTTTCATGTCATAGATTCCACAAATTGGTGTACTTGGTGAATGGTGAACTTGTTAAGTATATTCCCATTTTCTTCTTCATTTCGATCAACATTCTAACGACGCAAGTTTGAAAACTATTTTGATATTTCCATAGATAAAATTCTTATCGATTATCAACATTTTATTTGGCAACGTCTTTCACAGTAATTATTTATTATTAAATGTTGACGTAATAAGCCGGAATTATCATTTAGTATTTACAGTATCTTCATATTATAAATAAATTATTCGTTTGTGCTTCCTTATCAAAATAAATGTAAAAATAGCATTTCTCTCTCTCTAATTCAGCGTATTAGTTACACATTTAATATATTTCATTGATAAATAATAAATAAATCCAATTAATTAAGCTTTACGTCTTGCAACTTTGTATAATTCAGCGTAATGTAATTTCGGGATACTAAAATGTCACGAAGATCACATTTATTATTGTTTTAAAAGTAAAAATAGAATTTTTTTTTTAATAACATCATATATTTTTTATTAAATTAAGTTGAATACACTGTTTTGATGAATAACTTGGTGCCATTAATATATTATCTTTTAATCACTACATAACTTCAAAAATATATATATATGTATGTATGTATGGTATATATGTATAATAAAATATAGTATTTAAAAATAATAATAATAATAATAATATAAATGCGTAATCTTAAGAAGTTTGTAATTATATTATATTTCATTTATGGTTACAACTGTTATACTAACCGATGATCTGAACACATTAATGAATAGATTACTTAAGCATTATTTAAAATGATCTAAATTGAACTAATGACAAAGAAAACAACTACATGCTTCTATTATTCTTTATCTTTTAAACTAAGTTCATGAAGTTCTAATTCTTCATCTACAGAATCTTCTTCATCGTCTGATCCATGTACGGATGGAGCAGGAGTGGTATGGCCTAGAAATAAGAAATTTATTTAGTAAATAGAATTAATTTAAGATGTTAACGTGTAATCTTACGAGATGAACTTGGGCTAGGAGGTGCACTCAGAGGACGTGGATAGTTAAAGTTTCGTGTTTGTATTAAATATTCAGATCCTTCATCAATATAATCTGGATACACAGTTTGTAATGCTCTGACTCTCGCTTGTCGGTAATACTTAAAGAATAAAAAAAAAACATCATTAACAAGGATTAATTATGGTAGATCGAACAAGAAAGATTCTTACAATTCCTAAACTTCTCCAATCTAGTAATTCACTTAAACGCTCAGTTCTGTTTCTTTGAATAATTCTTTGACGTCTGTTCAATTTTGTAAAATCAAACATGTATGATGCTAATTGCTGAACGGTTCCTTCAAGAGAAATAAATCTTCTATCCACAATGTATATGCCATACGATTTTGGATCAGCAATATGTTCCTGCATAAAACATCCAAATCCAGACAAATTTGTTGTTATACTTGGTATACCCATAACTGTACATTCCGCTGGAGTATAACCCCATGGTTCATAGTATGACGGAAATACACCCAAATGGCAACCACGAACAAATTCTTCATAGTCAAGACCAAACAAAGGATTAGTTGATGATAAAAATTCGGGATGGAAAACAATCTGAGATTTACAAAAAAATTAATTCCCGCATAATAAATATTGTAATTGAGCTTACTTTAACCCTGTCATTAACTGTGTTGAATAATTGGCATCTTCTTATACCCCCTAAAACTGGATCATTATAGTCATCAACCTTAAAAAAAGAGAATAAAGGTTTAATAATTGTACATCGAAATGTTTATAGATAACAAACAAACCACATTATGAGTTGTTACTGGTGGCATATCATCTCTTTGTAATGCATACAAACAACGTTTTATCTTAACAATATCCTCTTTTGTAAGTATATCATCAGATTTTGGTAATTGTCCACTAAATTATAATTTATCTTTTGAAAAATCATTGATTTTTAATTTTATTATATTATTATAAGTACCTTAAGCATGTATCATACATTCGTTTTCCTATATGCTGTTGAACATGTTGGATTGTATCTCTTAACTGTTTTGTAACCGCATGCCCTCTTAATGACTCAACATTAAAATTATTTGTTTTGGCAGGAAAAATTAAAAACGCAACAACTGTAACATCTGGCAATTGTGACTAAAATATTAAAATCATTTTATAATAATAGAAAATTACATTGTTTTTATCAATTAATCAGATTAAAACCTTTAAATAATGATTTAAACGTGCAAGTGCTTCGATGAATACATCGGCACCTTTATTCGTATATTCATAACGTCCAGCAATAAAAAAGTACAAAGTCTTTTCCAAATTAAAGTCAAAATGTCTAAAAAATGTAATTTTAATTAATTATCATAATTTATAACATTAGAATTTGGATAATTTTTACCCATAAAAATGACCTCGAACGAACTCATGAATCTTTTCTTTGCTCATAGCATGCAAATTTTGAAATTCGTGAATAGCTGAAAATTTCTTGACATTCAAGCCATTCGGTGTTATTATATCTGGTTTTCTCTTGAGCAAATGTTCAGCCTCATAGCCTAAAAAGACGCATTTAATTTATTTTTAATATTGTATATTCATATATAATTAATTAAATATAATTACCGGTAATTTCCGATACAGTTGTAAAAATGTGAGACAAATGTGTAGCAGCTCGTTCTATGCAATATCTTTTCATGTTGAAAAATTGTGTTAATAATAAAATTAAAACCAAAGAAAATACACAAATTTTACTACCTATGATAAATTTGGCGTTTTCCAGCTTCTTCATCAACCGAAAATTTATCTAAATTGTTATAAAAATCAGTACTGCCGGCACATAAATACCTTCCCAGTAACGTAGCATGTGTTGTAAAGACAGTTGCTACATCGACGCAACGAGTTTTTAATGCAATCAAACCAACACCGGCTTGCCACTCATGAAAATGCGCACAAATTCTTGGTGGACCATACTCATTTTCTTCTGAATAAATTTCTGCACTTTTTTTAAACTACAATTTATTTATATTAATTTTTATTACTGATTAAATAGATTTTATTAAATATTATTTGTCTTACTTCCTCTATAAACGAAGCTACCAAGTATCCCAATATAACTGCATCATTACTTTCAATATCCAAATGTGGAATACCTAAAAGAAGAAAATTTTAATTTTTGCTTTTCTAATTTATATCTAGATTATTTGTTATTTTACCAATATTTCCTTTAGCCCATAATTCATGTTTAAATTCATCTAATTTCCATGCTGCAGAGCCAATATCAAACAAGATAATTTGTGGATTTCCATCAACTAACCAACGCCCTGTATGAACCTTAAAACACGATTTATTTTTTTATTTATTTCTTTATTATTTATGAATTGTTATTTATACCTTAAATCCCATAGAACGAAGAGCATTTACTGCTGTTTGAAATGGATGACCTGTTGGAAAATCACATTCTTCTACTTCTGTTCTTGCACACTGTTCTTTGTATGGCCCTATATAAAAAATAATATATTAACTCTTATGAAAATGTAAAATATTATATAAATATATTTACCCAATAAACAATATTTTTCACCCAATTCCTCTGTTGAAACATAAGCTTTAGATCTGATAACAGTATATATGCCACCAACTAGTAAAATTAAGAAATTTTTTTAAAAATATTATTCAACACATTTACTGTAAATATGATTTTACCTTTGTTAGCGGCTTCCCATGCCACCTCAAATGTCCATCGATTTTCTCGGTGTGCTAAGTGTCCTCGATCAAGAAATGTGGAAAGGTCACCACCAGATTCGACACGGGAAAATCTTCTCATCATCTATAGCCATAATTAAAAATAATTATTTTTTCTAATAATAAAAATAATTATTTTAGGTTATGTAATTGCAGAAATGTCAATGTCAAAGTTTCTAAAATTGTGATGGTAATGCAGGGTTCATACAATAATTACGATGCATTCGTAATGCATATTTGAATATAAATAAATTTTTTATTTGATTATCGTAAAAATAAAATAACTTGAGTTGCAATTGGATTACACAAAAGTAACGAGAAAAGAAAAATAAAAGAAAAATAAAAAAAAAAAATTTTTTTTTTCAATTAATTTGATTCCTTATCTTTTTGCCAAAATATCTATTAATTTGTCTTTTTCTTTATTAAAAACTTTTTATTTCATATATATTTATATAATTATATATATTTATATGTTATTTATTTATTAATTATAGATAAAATAAGCCAACATTGCAGTCAAAATATTTTTTTTTTTTTTTTTTGAAAGTACAAGAAATGTCAAATGAAGGTCAATGGCTAACCTTTGAAAAATTAAATTAAATCTTATAAGAAAAAAAAAATTATTAAAACATTTAATTTAATAGATTAAGAATGATAATGAAACAACCACATATTTTTAATAATAATTATTACTATATACTTTTAACAATTAAATATAATTATTATCCTCTTTTCTTTAAACCACCAACTCCACAGTTCACTGATACAAGAAACTAACACTGTACACACTATGTATAGAGACACAACGAACCAGCTGAAGGAATCACCGCATATAATAATATTTTATTCACAAAAAAAAAAAAAAATAATAATAATATACCACCATACAGTATCAGTATAATTTCACTCAAAATATACAAAACAATATTTTTTCTCTTCTCTTAAATATAAATGATTATGCTTTAAAGCGTAATGTACTCGCGACTGAATATTATCAATATATTTTCGTGTATTTGCCTAGGATAAAATTCGTAAACTCATTGACTTTCTAATAAGAATTGTTGAGTGGGATTTACGAAACAACTCAAAGGAAATACTCAATACATTTATGAGACTTTCATGACTTTTTTTATTTGTATTGATAACACAAAATTATTTATTAATATTTCAATGATTTCACAATGAATGTGTCCCAAAATAAATTTATTTATTCTATATATCAATTATACTTCATTTAACTATTTTTATTTGAATAAAAATAATTTTAATTTAATAAATTTTTAAAAATTAACAAAACACATGATAGAATTGAATATAAATTGAAATCTAGAGATTTTGCCAATTTTATTTAATAAGTAATTAATAAATATTATCTATTAATAATAATATATTTCATCAATTAATTATAATTATTATTCGAAAGATTGTTATGTCGCCAATAATAAAACCTATAATTGATCTTGATTAATTTATTAATTATAATCTTATCTATTTATAGAAGAAAATATTTGTTGTTATTTTATTTTAATTGGAAAAATATCAGGGATGTAGAGACAAAAGTAGTAATTTCCAATAAAACTAATTAAATTTTATTTTAAGCATAACATTCTAACAACGGATATAATTAGCCTATTAGCCTATCTAGGTAGGTATATTGATTTAGGTAGGTATTTATGTAACGTGTGAATTTATAATATTAAATATTGTTTACTTAAAGTAGAATTAATTAATTAATTTATGAAATAAAGGAATAGTTAAGTGATTAAAAGTGAGTCCTGGTTAGTATTGTATAAGATCATTCATGAATCCCTACGAATCATATGCAGTATATTTTGGTCCTCCACAAATCTGATCTTTCGAGATTAACAAATGAAGAGCCCATATTACAATAAATAAGATGGAGAATGCGGAGATGAATAGGACAAACACATCGAAGATACACGAAAAGCATAAATAGAATGAAAATGGCTAAATACAAGTAAAAGCAACCGACTCCGAAACACCAGAACTCTATCAATAGCGGAATATATGCTATAAAGAAAATTCACAGCAATAAATTCGATAGGAACTAACAGAGTAAATGCTCTAAAAGGAATTTATTGTTAATAATTTTTTTATTATTTTGTCGTTATTTCAATCGATTTTATGTTATTGCTTGCTATTAAAATTTGATTAAAGCTCTTTAAATATATATTTTAATAAAATTGTATCAAAACCGTCACAACGAAAAGGTTTGTCATCGCTGTTCGTCTACACTCTTAACATTCATTGTATACAAAAAAAAAAAAAAAAAACTCAAAATCACTGTGCGGCATATATCCAGCTAAAAACGATTTCATTTCCACTATAGACTAGATTTAATAATTTATTTGATAGGAACAAATATTGATGTTTATTAATGTAATGAAAAATTAAAATTCATTTTACACAATGCTATGTAATTAATTTATTTTTTTCAATGATTAATTAGGAAATTTTTATTGACATAATTATATATAAAAACGTAGAGAAAATTTATTGTTTAATTAATGTTAATAAATAAATATTATTATTATTATAATTAGTTGTTTTTTTTTTTTTTTATTAAATTAAAATCCAACTTTAATTCATTAATTAAATAATTTTTAATGTCTCACTATCAATTTTCATTATAAAACTTCATTAATTATTAAAACTATGTATAAGAAATAAAAATAAAAATATATAATTACATATTCCAGGTGTAAATTTATCAATAGATTTCGTAAAATTATTTAGACCATGAAAAATCCAGTTGAATTAAAAATAAGGGATGATATGGAATTAGTTTTACTTTATTATTTGTCACAATTTTTTTTTTTTTTTTAATACATTATAGATAAGATGCAAAGAATATCACAATAAATTTGTATTAAGTGTGTTAAAAGGATGTCCCCGACATTACTTGTGAAAAAAAATTTATTTTATAAATATAATTTGATGCATGGCAAAAAAAAGAAAAGGATCCTTTAAGGATAAAAGTACAATTCCCAATAAGAGAACAATAACGTATTTTATTAAGCAAAGGACAACAGAATTGACAAAAAAATTCAACGGACGACAAAATCATCTTTGAAGGTAAGTAACTAACAAAAGGAAGGATCAGAGAGAAAAAAAATGAAAAAAAGAAACCATAACTCAGCTTAGCGAATCAATTATAGAAAGGAGGATTGAATTCTTTAAGAATTGTACATATAGACTCAATACATGAGACTTACTGATATGTATAACCAAGTTTTCGTATTATTTAAACTTATATATAGTTGGTAGCATATACAAACCGTATACGATTCCATCTTTAATGCAAGAAAAAAGTTTTATTACCAAAAAAAAAAAAAAATTTTTTTTTGATACTTTTTACAATAATTAATTACGTTTTACTGTTTCCCTAACTTCTGTATGCAGATTTCTTAATTTTTTTTTTTTTACCAATTAATTATATACTTTTGACTACATTGTCAAACCTGTCTTTTATTATAATTGAATAAACATATTTAAATTAGAAAACATTCCACAAAATTATAATTACCAAAAAAAAAAAAAAACGAAAATTGAATTTCATGTTTATTTTTTTTTACTTTTTTTTGTGTGTGATATAAGTCTATCCTCTTAAGCTACAATCTTGACATATGTTTTTTTTTTGGTTAATATCTGTCAACATGAATTCAATTTTATAATAACAATAACCTGGGATTTAGTTTCTATTTTAAATATTATTTTGGTCAAAACATGTTGACAAAAAAATAATACTCGTTTTGTTATATGAATACATTTTTAATTTTTATGTTTTTTCTTTATCATTTTTGTTACTTTCTATTATCTACCTGAAAAATAAGTAAATTAAATTTCTTGTAATCTTGTTGTTATGATTATTAATTAATTTATTTATCTATATATTTTACGATTGTATTGCCATATAAATATTATAATTACAAACATAACTAAGAAATGTGTCATCATTTTTATATTCATAATTCATTTTTAAACGAAACATTTTTTTTTTAAATTTTAATTTATAAAATAAAAATTTGATTCTATAGTGTCGTTCACTACTTGAAACTACCTTCCAATATGTCCAGAAACTTAATCTACTCACCCGACTAAATTTATAATCAAAATATAAGTTGGATAAGTCGTCCGTTGGATGATTGAATTATTCAGGGAAAACCTTTCACCGTAGAAAAGCACGGAGTACATGAATAGTTCGGAATTAATCTTGTCTTCTGAATAAATAGTCCTTGGATTAATACTCCGCTACATGATTCATGAGTTTAATAATTAATCTGTGGATGAATCGTTTGCTGAATGAATAGTCCTCGGATGTGTTGTCCGCTATATGAATAGTCCAATTTATAAATAGTCCGCTACATGATTAGTCCGCTATATCAATAGTCCGCTACATGATTAGTCCGCTACACGATTAGTTCATTGGATAAATCATCTGCTGAGTGAATAGTCCGCTAAACGAGTAGTATGCGGATTAATAGTCCGTTACATGATGAATTGTCATCTGAAAATAGTGTCTGAAGATAAATCGTCTGGATACAAATCCTTCTGAACCCAAAAAATTGCATTAACTATGCATTTAAAACAAATAAAATTTGTGAAATAATCAATATTTGCTAAACAAACAGGTGTAAATGTGTGTAAATCAAATGACGTGTTTATTATAACATTATAATACGTTTGTTATCAAATAAATGTTGAACAATCATTTTTGCAATTGATAAAACACAAAAAATGAAAAAGCAGCAGCAGCAAAAATGCTGGTGGCATCAATTGTTTAAATCACATATTTTCGGTTATTTGTTTTCTACTTTTAGATGATTCGTCAAGTATTATTTGTTTAAAAAATCAATTTTAGTATTTGTAGTTTCTGTATTTTCATGTTGTGAATTTAATTTTGATTTTTAAATAATTCAAAAAAAAAAATTTAATTTCGATTGATGATATTCCGTTTATATTCTGTTTGTAAAATTTTGCTTAAATTGACTGGCGATCATTCTCTATTAATATAACAGGAAAAACTATTTTGTTCTTTTTAAACGATATTTGCGTGCAGTTGTTAACTTAAAATATGTATTGGGAAGAGCATAGGTAACATGGAATAATCCTTAGAATTATTATTCTTAATTTTAAACAGAAAAGAAAAGAAAAAAAACGTTAATATTGATGACAGTGATTTGTTATAGAATTTTTTTTTTTTTGTATAATCTTCTAATTGTGTTTGTAGAAATATTGAAATTATTTTATTTTTTTTATTTATAATACAGGATGTATTAAGAATATTTTATTGTACGTTTCGTTTCGACTACACATGTCGAGACTAGATAATAAATTGGGATGGCATCAAATGAGGATAATCGTTGCTTTTATTAAAAGACAAGAAATCATCAATTTTTTTTTTTTATAATTTAACAATTATTTTACCAAATATTTAATCGAGCATGTAAGTTGTCCCTTAAAAAAAAAAAAACACACACACACAAAATTGTAAAGGGATTAAAGTTTCCCCATTCATTACATCTATGATAGATGTGACATTTTTTTTTTTTTTTCTACAACAAAATACTGCAAAAATCTATTATAGAAAAAAAAACTTTTAACAATAATAAATTATTAAATTAAAATAGTTTAATTTGTTTTGATAATTATTTCTTAGCGAAGAACTTCCCTACGAATGTGTAGATAGATATAGAAAATATAGAAAGTTTGAAAATGACAAAGTTTGATTAAAGAATTTTATGTTAAAGAATGTCATAGTGGTCAAAAAGGATAATAAATATTTGAAGAAATAATTTCTGTTTACGCTTAAACTTTAAGGAATTTTATTACATTTATTTAATTTTGACTACCTATCGGTGACAATATTCGCAAAATACTTTTATTGTTTTCACAATAGAAAACACAAATTTATTAACAAAGTATTTGAAGTCATTCGGTGGTCATTGAATTCGGTGTCCTTATTCTATTTTTTTTTTGCTTTGCTTTGCTTTGTGTAGTCGTTTCTTTTTTTTTTTTGTTATTGTAATGTTATGTCTTGTAAATGTCTATTTAACATTATTACAATGATTGTATTTATGGTGATATTGAATAGATACCCGCAGGGTGATACATTTATTACAGTGGTTTCTCTATATTACATTAAAAACCAAAATTCATTGATCTATCAAAAATCTAAACATAATAAAATATATAAATAATAGTAACAAAAGGACAAATAAGTATTTACAATGCGGTAAAAAAAAAAAAAATAACTTTTCGGCATCACTGATTTTTTTGCAGTTTTTTCTGGTGTTTTTATTTTTTTTTTCATTACATCGCAAACAATTCGGTATGTTTTGTCGGTACATTTTCAACACTATTGTTATTAATTCACACCAAATACCGTCTATTATTATTCCTTTTTTTTTTCAGTTTTTTTATGATTATTATCATTATAGTTACTAAAAAAAAAAAAAAAATTCTCACTCATAAAAAGGATAACATGTTAAAAGTGTCGGCGGTTAAAAATAGGATCACACAAAAAAAAAAAAAGAAAAGTAAATTTTTTTTTTTATTTACTACACCTTCTAAAATGTTTTCTCAAAATTCGAATAAAAAATTTCATAATTATCATTAAACAACAAGGAAAAGTTATCAGGAATAAACTTTTTTTTTAATTCCAACAACAGCTAAATGTCCTTTTCCTTTTTTTTTATAGAAAATTCTTTATAATTTAATAATAACAAAAATAGTTTAAACAAGAGACATTTTTTTTTTATCAATTAAGTTAGGATTTATCATAATAAGTAGAACAGGATTATGTCAACAACAATGATAGAAAAAATATATAATTAAAAATAAATAAAGAAAAGAGTTTTTTTTATTATTTATTTTTTTTTTGTTTCTTTAATTCATTTCATTTAAGCTCTTAAATTGCATTAAGATTTTTTTTGTGTTTAATTTTAATTTTCTTTCTAAAAAGAAATGAAGTAAAAAGAAGAATAAAAATTGTGCAATCTGTTGTCAACGGGTGATTTTCATAGTTAACCCCCCCATTTTTTTTTTTGTAATGTGATTGTAAAAGAAAATTGAATTCAATTCAATTGTACTGATAATACTCGGTATACTCGAATGTGTACATTTGTATCAAAGAAAGACAAAATGCAATTATTATTGTATAATTGCAATTATTTATTTTTCGAAACGTACGATTAAAAAAAAAAAGAAAGAAAAAACGAAAATAATGAAAATATCAAAGTAATGTTATCGTTATCAGTGAGAAGACAAATGTGTATTAAGGTTTCTAAATAATTATTTATGAATTAGTGAATTTTCTTATATTTTGTGAAACATATTGTGTATCCAACAAAAAAAAAACAATAAACTGAAAATCCAAACCACAAGTGAAGAAAGGTTATTATTTTGGTTAGAATTAATAACGTTTTACATTTCTTTTCAAACTTTAAAATCATAAAACATTATTTTAAATATTCTATTTTGTAACAAGAACTAAAGAAACCGAACAAGTTCTTAAAAAAAAAAAAAGAAAAAACCATCTGTTACCTAAATACTCTGTTGTAAATAATGATGATATCCTAATTTACAGATCAACCAAAAAAGAAAACAAAATTTATTTTATTTTAACACAGAAAGGCAACAAAAGACAATAAAGACCCTACTAGAACCGTTGCCTAGGTAATACTTTGTTTTTATATTATTCCTTAAAATAATGAAGAAGAGGAATACGTAGAATACGAAGGAAAAGTTTCTTTTTTAAATAACGCAGGGTGATTTTGATTCTTTTTTATGTTTACACTTACTGTTGATAAATAATATTTCTATAAGCATATAACAAAAAAAACAAACTTTTTTCTTCCCTTTTTTTTTTCTTTTTTGCTTTGTTTTGTTTTGTTTTTACTTTTATTATTGTACAGCCAATATGGGTGAATGAAATGTTAAATTTTTTTTTTTAGTTAAAAAGAATTTAGATGTTATTTTTTTTTAAACACAATAAAATTATAAATTAATATATCATCAATCTGTTATTTTATTTATTCATCGGTAATATATCGATATTCATCGATAATATATCGATATTCATCGATAATATATCTTAATTCATCGATAATATTTCGATATTCATTGATAATATATCGTAATTCATCGATAATATATCGATATTCATCGATATCTCTTGTAATAATCAAAATTCAATAATGAAACGACAATGAATAATGTTTGAAAGTATCTAGCTAGGTTTTAGACCAGTAACAAACTATGCAAAGCATATTTTTCTTATATTATTGATAAAGATAAAGAGATTATATATATTTAGACAGTCAAATTAGACAAGGTTAAATAGAAATCAAACCGACATTACATTGTATGCGGTAAGAACGTCCAATATACATTATCCACACACCACTGATCAAGGGTTTAAATCCGATAATCATTATTTATTTTTTTAAAGCAGGATATTGTATTGGCCATTTGCGCTTGAAAAATATTTTTAATAAGATTATTAAAATGGATAAACAAACTATTTTTTTTTAATTTTTTTTTTTTTTTTAATATTTCATTGTTGTTACAGGGTTGTGGAGTCTGAGTCGCTTTAAGAACGATTACGTCTCCAAATAAATCTTTTAAACTTAGTACATAGACATGAAATATTTATTATTATTATTATTTAAAGATTAGGGGAAAATATTATGAAATATAAGTCAGTTCAAAATATGAAGGGGTTTCGGTTCAGTTAAAAATCAAACATAATTAATCCACATTTTTATTTTAGAATAATCTTTCATTTTTCATAAAAAAAAAAAAAAAAAAATACTTAATTTCGTTTTACATTAGTCAGTCGTATGCTAGGAATGTTTTAAAAAGAAAAATTTCACGATGTTACACTTGGTGATAATGTCACCGATCACTGTACAATCTGACGAATAAAACCAAAAAATTTTTATTCAACCCTCTAACGAACGAATTGATGTGGAATAAGACTGGTGCCTGATAATCAAAACGAAACATAAAAAAAAAAATTGAACGATTAACGAAACTATTTTTATGATTAGCTCACGTAAATGAAGTTGAAGAAATGATTGTACGTGGCAATGTAAATAATTTTTTATTTCTCTTCTAATTTTATTGTCGTGGATATAAAAAGGAAATCGTACTGCATTTCAAAGATAAAATTGGATTCAAAGTCAGTGTTTGTCACAAAAAAAAATTATTTTTTACCATGGTTATTATAAACGACAAAATTTATGTATTTATGTATTGATTTTTACATAAAGACTGTCGTACAATTTTTTTTTTCTGTTGTATTAATTATATAATTTTTTTGTATGCAGTAAAACATTTATTAATATTATTATGACCTTTATAAGCCATGTAAAACCAAATGCAAAACCAAAAAAATAGATGGGAAATTATTTATATTTATTACGATACCGCACAAAAAAATCCGTGTCGAATCTGTTTGGGGAATCTTTATGTATTTAAATATTACATAAACGTGCATATGTAATAAGAGTTCGTTTTTTTTTTCTTTGTTTATTATTTTAAAGTGTTAAAAATATAATTAAACAAAAGTGTTTTTGAGCCATTAGATAGTCAATTAATTGCGTAATTTTTATTTAAAAGGTAAAAGATTTTTTGATTTTATTATTCAGGAACAATTCAGGACAAAATGGTATAAATTCTAGTGTGTGTTATAATCTTCTTTTTTTTTCGGTGTTAATATGCCTACTTGACATATCCCCTTTTATCTTGTAGGTACACTGCATTAAAACAGATAATTTGTCACTTTTGTGTGCAAGTCGACTTTAAAATAACGAAAGATTCTCATGTAAATAAGAAAGGGACTCGGTTTTAAAATATTTTTCATTTTTAGTGACATACCATTGAACATTTCCTTTTCCTTTTTTTTTTTTTTTCTTTTATAAATTTATAAACAAATATGCGAACACATTTTGACATGTTTAATGCATAATAATTTAATGCCAGGAAGTAATATCGTTATAATAAATTGTTTTATATAAATGCAACTTATGTAATTGATACTTGATTTTTATTTAAAAAGAAAAACATTTACAGGATAAACGAAGTAATAAATTATCAAGAATATTTTCCATTAGCAGTCGATTATCACATTTATATTATTATTATTATTATTATTATTATTATTATTATTATTATGGATCAGATGGAAAAATAAATGAAAATGTCACGATATTTTTTAGCTTACAATTTTCTTACATAACACATGGAATGTAGCTAGAGCTACATTTATCAAACTGCATCTCTGTTAGTTTTTATTTTGAGTAATAGTAAAGGACATGATGCTAAATTTGAACTCAAGAAGTTCAAATAAAATTTTATATATATATATTTTTTTTTTTTATGATTTACATTTTAATAAATGGTTAACAAACGAACATATGTCAAAATTGTGTGCCTGATATTTTATTTGCTTTGAGTTATGGCACAAACATTTTTATATTTCTAACCTCATCATTATTTCGTTATATATTTTATAATTTCCTGGAGAAAAAGTATTCTTTTTAATATTAATATCGCAGAGTTGTACAACTTTTACAACAAATGCGGGATTTATGTGGGTAATAACTATGCGATTTAAATTTTGCAAATGCATTGGAACAGTAATCCTTAACCGAACCGGATGTGTAATTATATTTTAATACCTTGGTTAATAAAATTAAAATATTTTAGACCTAAATAAGTAAATTTTACCTAATTAAGGTATAATTAACGATTAGCAATATCCTTTAAACGTAGATAACTGTTTGTAAGTAGGAAATTTTTATGAAAAACAGAAAAAGTTTCAGATGTCAATCAATTTCTTGTCATGATTTTTTTTTTACTAATGAAAATGAATGCGAAATATCATTATGAGTTAATAAAATTTTAATAAATATTTGGGTACATTTCTACGCTTTGTTTTAGAGATAATTGTTTTTGAAATTAATTAAATAGATTATTGACAATAAAATAAAATTTGTTTTGAAAGTAGATAAGAAGCAAACAACCAGTTGAACAGCCCTGCCCAAAAATATTCAATTTATTTGAATTAACTTCTGTTTAGATGGCTCAACACTAATAATCATAAAATATTTTTCGGTTTATATCAAATTTAATATAAATATTATTTACTTAAAACATTTATTATATTAGCGGAAAATTATGTTAGAAATAATTTAAATAATTTTATTGGTTGTTAAAAATTCATTGTCATCCAAAATATATATTTACTACATTTGCACAATATTCAGTATAACACAGAGTTGTAACAAATTAATTAAGGCACATAAGCGCACATTGGAACTACGCTATAAAATCTTTTGCGGTCTGTGTTAAACTGTTACCACTGTTACTCACCAATCATCGTATAGGAATTTACAGTAAAATTAAACTATAAAATATATATTTCTAACATCACATATATCACAGTGAGGGAATTTTTATATTTATTACACCCTCTTCAGAGATCCTTTATTAAAATAAAAAAAAAAAATTCTCTCCATCATCTTACAATTTCCTGTTTTATTTTTGTTTTTTTTTTCCATCCATGTGTTATGACGACATTTTATTTACATAGATAATTAACCTATTAAAGTAAATAAATAGTTTCTGGTGTTTATACAAACGTTACAAACGTGTTAAATGCTATTTAACATATATTTGTCATGGAAAAAGTTTTAATTACTTAAGAAATAAGAAAGAAAGTAAAGATCTATAAGAATTCTACTCAACCGAAATAAATTATTATATTTTTTATGCATAGATGTCGTGTCAACTTTATGATTTAAAAAAAAATAAAATAAAAATGATTTAAATGAATATAATTTACCAGTAATTTACCATTGAAAATTGTTATTAGTTCCGATAATATAATTATTTAAGGAGAAAAACAAAACCTTTTAAAAGGACATTTAATAAAAATTACACACATTTGTAATTAGTTGAATTTGAAACGAAAACGTTAACAAATTATTTTTTTATTTTATTTGGAAATAATTACCAACAGCTACTCTAATTTTTTTTCTGTTCATTATCATTTATTTTGTTTAATAAACATAGACATTGTCGGCTTTTTGGGAAATGAAAATTTCTAGAATGTAACGTTTTAGCTACTTCTGTCTTTTAACTATAATTCCATCGAGATTGATGTTCGTTTAATGTTTTAGTTGAAATTCTTACTGTTATCAGCATATGCAGTAATGGAATCTAGTAGATTTTTTTACACTTGTTGTATCTGATCCTTGTGTTACTAACGGAGAACAGACAATTGGTTTACTATGCAGAAAAAAAAAGAAGCCACAATTGAATTATTATTTTATTAATTAAAAATAATAATTGGATTATCGATTGATGACCCAAGGTATCTAAATATCTAAGCCATATGTGTGACTACAGTGTTTCTAAAAAAAAAAAAAAAAAAAGGCAACATAATAGCAGCATAATCATGAATAAAAATTTTAATACACTTTCGGGTTTGTTTTTTCAACTACTAATATTATATTATGGAATTTCACTATAAAGCTAAAATTAAATTATTTCATTGTAGTCAAAATTTCTAGTGAAAATGTATGGAATTTTTTGTTTGATGTACTAATTAATATAAAAGCGCGTACAGCAATCCATTTATAATGTGTTGACATATAGAAATATGTGTGAAAATTCTAGTGTAACATAATTTATGTTCGCTTCTGTAATCAATGTATGTTTATTAGATTTCTAGTGAAACAACAACATCTAAAGTATAATTAACACAAATAAGAAGAAAAGATGAAAGAACAAAAAAAATAAATAATGTGTTCAACTAGTAATTGGCGCCAATGTTATCGATATAAATCACAGGCAGTTAAATTTCAACAAGATACAAAATGCTGCTTTTAACAGTAGTTATTGATCTTTATTTTTTTATTTTTTTTCTCCGTTGCCAAGATTAAAGGACCTGCCCTAAGTTTTCGTATAATAGTATATCCATCGAATAGAGAATTTCTATTTGATTTTAATTGTTATAAATTATACCACCAATTCATGGCAGATGACTGTAATTTAACACATATTGCATTGTGTTATACTTTAGTGACTTTTCTATTATTATTATTATTATTATTGTGTATATACTATTCGAAAGTTTTTCGATGTATCAATTATTTAAAAATAAAAATTCTAGCATTAAAAAACAGCTGAATTATGTTTCGATAGAGGAAATGGGTGGAGTAGAATTTTAGTTTAAATAGAATTCTTGCGGTAAATCATTTTTGTCTTTTTGAATTAATATTTCAGCAGCAAAAAATAAAAATAAAAATAAATAAATTGTTTAGTTTGGTCAGAATATATATACCACAAAAATCAATGTGACAAAACAATAATACAGACTGCTTGCACGTGTTGATAATGTTCGGTTCTGTTCTGTTCTGTTTTTTTTTTTTTTTTTTTGCTTTAAGAATTGAAAAGGCCACAAGGAACTAAGAATAAAAAGAAAAAGGTTAAACTAATGGATAGAAAAAGTTTAGTTTTATCAATGTATGACACTATAAAGAAGCACAAATAACTAATATATATATATGTCCCTAATCAAGAATTATCGATGACAACTGGTATTTTGTTTAACTTTAAACAAAAAAAAAAAAAAATCATTTTGTTTCTGGAATATAATTGACAGTAGGAAACAGAATCTAACGACTTCTGTTGACTTACATTTTATTTCTTGATCAAATAAAATACAGACGGTACAGTTTTTACAATGGAAAAGTATAATCATTATTATCATATTATGATTATTTAACTCTGTTACATTAGCATAATTCATGTTTTCAACGAAACATATTTACTTTAGATTGATTTATGGCTTGAAATAAAAAAATTTTCTTTCTTTCTTTCTATCTTTCTTCACTTATAAATCGCCCTTAAATGGAAATATAATTTATTTAAAAAAAAAGGGGTTACTTATGTTTATGTTTATGTTTATAGTCAAAATGTTTATTAATTAATTAAGTAATTACATTACTACAAATAACTTTCTATACACATAACTGTGTAACGCAGAAATAGACTTTTTCTAAAACTAATTTAATTCATTCTAAAAACTTTGGTTTTTACGTTATTTTACCTAATTATTATTATTGCTGATTTTGCTGCTGGCTTTTTTAATTAACGGATTCACTCTGCTTTTTTTATATATATTTCGCCTAGATTTTATAGTTTACCAATAAATAGCCCATAGTTTTAAAATATGTATTTATACATAATCATCGCTAAACTATAGATCATTTGTAATATAATAGCATAAGGGTTGTGTAAATTTTTTCTATTTTACTCGCTACAATGTAAAAAAAAAAACAGTTTTAGTTTGTTTTTATTTTATCTATGTCTTAACTCACTCATTATCGGCTATGGTTTATGAACAATAGTTGAAAAGAACCTATTGAATTTATTATTATTATGTTTTTATCCGCAATAAAGGATATGTCTGCATGGTATTCTATTTCCAACAAAAGTAAATACTGATAATTCACAAAAAAAAAAAAAAAAAAAACAATGCCAGTCCTGTATTTATAACCAAGTAAAGAGACACCATAAACATGATTTACAATATATGTTATAAACGAAGATATATCAGCAGAGCATGACTGACAAAGATAACAATTCTCGTATTGTCCGTTACATTTAATAATAAAAAAAAAATAGTAATAATATCACAGGTGTCCCGCTGCGATTTCACGCTGGTTTTTAATGTAAATTTTATGGATATAAAGTCTCCTAATATTAAATGACTAAAGCACATCAATATTAACAATTTTATACTTAAATAGTGTTGTAGTAGTTTTTTCCTATTTCTATTCATTATCAAACTATAGATAAAAATATTGAAAATATAATTAAAAAATTAATGGATAATATGTAAATAAATATTAATTATAATTAAAAAAAAATTCGCTTTTATATGTTGTGCCTTTCGCTTAAATTAAATTCTATTTAAATTATATAAAATTTCAAGGATTGATTAAAAAATATTTATATATATATATATATATATATATAAGCTATTATGTACATAATAATAATAATAATAAAAAAATAACCTAAAGCTTTTATAAAATAGATTTACGATTCAAAGTAAAAAAAAAAATAAGAATAACAAAAGCGGTGTGGTAAAGTTATAGCCAAATTAACATAAATTATTAAATTTATAATAATAACTTTCTTCTGCTTCTACTTCTTCTGTTATTATTATTATTTTTTTTTTTTTTGATATTCTTTTGCTTCATTTGAATTAAATTAAAATTTATATAGCCTTTCATACTCGCTATATCTCTACGAAGGAAAAAAAAAATTGAAAAGAAAAACTCATCAAGGCGCTTCAAAATTAAGTGATTTAGAATTTGGTAAAACATTAGAATCTTCTTAGTAATTAATTTTAGTTTTTGAAATGGAAATGTGTTGAATGCGGTGTGAAAATATATGGTTATCCATTTAAAATATCCCATACCCTATATCCATCATGTTATTCCCAATTGATTAAAGTGGTTAGTATTCATAACTTATTTTCTTTTTCCTTTTTTTTTTAATATTCATACTCATAGACTTTGACTGATTGATGTGAGTCATGCCTGCAAAGATGAAGGCAATTTTTCAATACGATATCAACTGTTATGCCCAATGATGCAAACATAATTCAATCATATAATACATATGCATATCCCTTATATATTCGACAATATTTACTTTAAGGTAGAAATGCTTAAGGATTTTTTTTTTTTATAAGAAAAAATAAATTTATATAAACATTTCGGTACATTTGGTATGAATAGTGCTGTCTATCAAATACGTCAAACTACATATTTATAGCTTTTTAGCTTTATACCGAATTATTCATCTTATTTTTGTCGTTGATAAGAAACTTGAACTCCTGCTGATATGTTGCGTTAACGCTCTAATACTCCACATTAATTTTAAAGAAAAAGTTTTCGTTTTTTACGGATTTAAAACAGAAAACATTTATTTTTCAATTTGATTAAACTTTTCATAAATAGTTTTTCCCTATGTTTCAACTTTTTCAGTTAGATTCATAGAATTAAATAAAGAAAATCTAAGCAAAATTATATTAGAACATTGGATGTATTAAATGGTTTCTAAGCCTTCGAATAATTTATATAGCACATAATCTGCACACTAATCAGCAAATAATGGAAAAATTTAAAGTTTTTTCATTTTCTTAAGCAGAAAAAGTAACACAAGGTATCGTGAAAAACAGAAGAATTAGTTGTGGACAAATATAAAATGTGTGGATCGTACACACAGTATTTACAAAAAAAAAATGTAACCAAAGCGAATTATTTTCTGTGACAATAGAGGTATTTAGTTGAGTTTAGTCCGTGACAAATTAAGGATATATATTTTAACGCAATGTAGCGCGTGGGTGGTAGATGTTTTACCGAACAAAAATGTGCTAAATTATCAGTTAAAAATGTCAACAATGTAACGAATTTTCTATTGTCTCATTTATAAAAAGGAAAAAACTGCGCTATAACAATAGTTTGCTTTAAGAAACTTTATTATCCTTTTCAGGTCTGGAAATGTTTATTATTCTTTTTTTGTTGTCTACCTAAATTTTTAATTTAAAGTTCCTACAAACAATTTCCTACTATTTTAATCGTTAAATTATTTAATCAAATTGATTTTTAATTATTTTAATTTCTTCATCTTTTTTTTTTTTATTTTTTTTTCAAAGAATCCTTTTAATATTTGTAAGTAAAAACGGAAGTAAATATTAAAAAAAAAGAAAAGAAATGAACGAAAATTTCAAACCTTAATGGCATAAAATGAGCATAAAGTGTTCAATTCAAGGTTAACCAGAACAGCATGGGCTTATATGTAGTCATCAGTGCCGAAATAAAAAGTAATAACATGTAATTAGTGTTTAAGGGATACCATGACAATATAGTTAAATGTCTAAAAAAAAAAAAAAACTATTATTTGCCTGACTCTCCTTGCACTTTGCAATATTTAAAAATAATTTTAGATTTCTATCTGTTTAATGCATTTGCGAGTATTTTCATGTCTATTGATCGGTTTTTTTTAGTAGACCTAGGCGTTTTGTATATTTTGGAAATATTCTTATTATATTTGAAAAACCATTTTACACACAATCGTTAAAATTTATTTTAACACAAAAACAAGGAACAATTGTTTGTCATTCTTGTAATTTTCAATCGTAAAGTATATTCAACATTTTCGATTAGTGGTTCTAACTATACGCATAGTGGTCAGGGCTATTAGTTAAAAAAATTTTTTTTTTTTTGTTTAAACATAATTTAACCATACCTAAGTTATAAATTTACAAAAAAAATATTGATTTATAGTAGCTTAGAGTTAATAATAAGTCGTAAAAACAAAAAAAAAAAAAAAAAATATTTTCTAGAGAAATTTGCCTACAGTAAATTTCATTTTAAACAATTTTTTTTTTATTATGTTTCGTTTAGTTTTAATTATTATAATCATTAGTAGATTATGTAGAATATTATTAACTGAGTTTTAAATCAATATTTTCAACATTTATGGTAAACATATGAATGTGAAAAATGTGAGAATTGATTACAGAACGCTTAAATAAATAAAATTGGGAGAACCGATAATTATACAAAGTTTATTGGATAAAACCATTTTCAGGATACGTTTTTTGATGTACTCTCTTCAGTATAAAAGAAATCTCAGCAAAACATTAATATAACATGGGGATTACGATTATAGCTTTAATCCCAATTTATAATATTTAAATAGGATAAAAGCCACATAATTAAAGTCTGGTCACTTTGAAAGATTCAATTCGATTAACCGTCCTAATTAAAAACTATAATAAAGAAGCAAATCTGTAAAAAAAATTGTTCAATACTGTTGGGCCCCCAAACTAATTTTTTTTTTATGCTATTTGAGGATATTTGATGATATTTGAGGATAATTGAGGCCATAGCACAACTATGGTTGTAATTTATAGAAGAAAATTACTGAAATGACTTGCAAAGATCCCGTAAACTCATTAAATCGCACAGTGTTTACTCAATTTTGAAGAGAATTGACAACTACACTGGTCCTATAACCTTAATTCGCGACTAAATGGCTTGCAAAGATCCCGTAAACTCATTAAATCGCACAGTGCGTACTGATTTTCACTCAATTATTTTTTTTTTGTACCAAAAAAATTGACAACTACCCTGGCGATATTACCTTAATTCGCGACTAAACATCTTACATACCGAACAAATAATTAAAAATCTCAGAAAATCTAAAAAAAATTAATTAATTAATTCACATATTTCTTTATTTTTTTTTTTTTGTAAACATTATTTTACATTTATGTTGCCTGTCTTGTAGCAGAAAAAAAATAAAAATGTAGAGAAATTAGCAGGTCAATTTAAGACTGAAAAAAAAAAGATAATTTTTGTTACTTAATTGAACAGAGAAATGGACCTCTTAGGAACTAAAATTTAATAGCATAATTAATATTAACTTTCTTCATTATAAAATGTTCGCAGTCTTTTACTTTTTTTTTTTTTTTTTGTATACTTTGTTACATTATACAAATTATATGGAAAAGAATATAAAATAATTTTATATATATATAGAATATCCACAAAACGCCTTCTCATAACGATAAAAACTATATTAAAACTGCAGTAAAATTGGGCAATGGCTATATATTTTTAAATTAAGCCATTTCGAGTAGCAGGTGTAAAAATATATTTTTTTTTTTTTTTTTTTTGATGTTCGGAAGGAAGGTAATTTTAGATGAGATGTGTATATTGCCGAAAGTTAATTTAATTAATAATAATTAAAATGAAAAAATAAATAAAAATTTTAAACAAAAAAGAAAAAGGTGAAAGATAGAAAGCACAGTGAGGTTACGACCATAATCAAGATGAGTTATTATTTAAAATCTATAATAAATCCATTTATCCATAATTGTAGGTTCTGGTTGTTATTACAACATGTTATTATAAATTTGTGTGTCTAATAGAGAAATTGGTTATTCGTTGGCAGTGGCGTAACAATGCATTGACATTAGAAGAATTAGCCACATGCAAGATATAAAAAAAACATTAGGCATGGATCCTACATGGTAAAGTTGATCCGTTATGCTAATAGGATTATAAAACGAAAATGTTCTGACTTCCCAAGGCTTCTAACCTTACAATTAAAGTCTCAATTGTCAGTCCGGTCACTTTGAAAGATTAAATTTGATTAATTCATCTAATTAAAAACTGCAATAACGAAGCAAGTTTGTACTCTCGGGTTCCCAGACTAAGTCCTTGTCAGAACCGATTAGGATACGATATCTGATTCACACAATTTCCAAAGAGATTTTGGGTATCATAGACAACCTTAAGCTTATTAACCCATACAAATAATTCCAAAAGAAATTTACGTAAAATAGAAAAAAAATTAATAAACTTCAGAAAAAAATTTCTTTATTCTTTAATTTAGTAGAAATACTCCTGTAAAAGTTTTACATAGACTTTGTTCTAGCAAAATCGTTGTTAAAATGGTGTGAATTTTCTGCATTTTTTATATTTACCAACGTCACCAAAATAGCATAGCTACAGACTATAGAATATCAAGGAATTCCTATGAATGAATAAATGAATCATAGTAAATTAAGTGTAAGTGAACTAAGAGTGAAAATATTTAACCAAATTGTTTGCTTTTTATGTAGGTTTGTTTAAGGATTTTATTTATTTCTTTTGCATAGATTGAAATTTCGCTTTTTCTCTTGTTTGTTTTAATAATAAAGTTTTTGTTCTTATGCATGCATTTAATTAGTTCTATGTTCACCTGTTATCCCCCAGCAAAATTATTATAGTGGTTAATAGTGAAGTAGTAAAAAAGCACAATTTTAAATTAAGTGCACTTGTACAATGTAAAAAAAAAAAATAATATTACACACATATTGAATATTTATGCATATTTGTATTAATATTCATATTGAATTTAAATGAAGAATCAAACACTAAGGAAAAAATATGCAAACGATGTAACATGGTAGCAATTCATAATCTACAGTTGTTTTAATAACACAAAATGAGTTTTCATTTAATTAGCATCAAAATTATCAACGGAATATCATCAAGGGAATTTTCCTTGAATTTTTTTTTTTTTTTCATAATTAATAAACGAAATGAAATTAAATTGCTATGACATTTTCTTGGAAATATTCTATCAATATGAATTAAAATTTTAAGCGAAACTTTAATTAAATTCTCTGATTTAATTATTTAAATTCATTCAACAAAAAAAAGAAAAAAAAAAAATATTTCGTAAGGATTTTATTAGGACTATCAGGAATCAGTTTATGATTGAAAGACATAATTGTGAACGTTCACAATGGTGGCGGTGGTGGTTAATTCTTTAGTTTCAAAATGTTTTCTTAAGTGTTTTTTCCCCATTTTAGTTTTGTGCGTTCCAGGATGACAGATTAATAGAATAAAAAAATATAATTTTTTTTTTCGTTTTTGTAAAAGCACTTAAACTAAGGGTGACCAGGCGAATAATTCTTACTATTTGAAAAATCACCCGCCCCACAGAACTGAAAACATATTGAACTGAATTTTGGCTTTATTTACCCCACAAAATAGAATTATTATTATTTTATTTTTTTTTTGATATCTGGTCACCCTAACTTAAAGTTGTGCTTTAGTGTTTCCAAGTTTCCAACAAAGAATAATGTCTCACCGGTAATCTATATTTTAAATTATAATTTTTTTTTTACCTATAATTGCATAATAAAATCGCATTTTCCTTTTGTAAATATTATTTAAATCAGTATTTAAGTGTTTTAATTAGAGAAAAATATTTTTTAATGTTTCGTATTAGAGACCACCTACCTGTTTAACACCTTATAACTTGGTAACGTAACAGGATATTTTATATTACAGAAAGTGAGTTAAACAGAAATATTTACTTAATTTTTTTGGTATTAAAAATAAAAAATTTGGCATACAAAAAAAAACACACACATTTATGTTTGCCCTCGTATATCATATAAGTTTTTATTAACAAAAAAAAAAAAAAAAAAGTGTTTGACGTTTCCTGCAGATATTCATCATCCAAAAAAAAATTCCAAATTGTTGACCAAACAATATCATTTATAACTTGAAAACATGAACTATAATAAATTTCACTTGGTAAATTGCCAAAATTACTGCATGTAATAAAAAATAGTGTTCTGTTGTTTAAAACAATTTTTTTTGGGATAATTTAATTAGTTATTATAATTAAGTAATAAATATTCCAGGATAAAACAAAAAAAATTTTGTTGATTATTCTATTAAGAGTTACAGACAAAAAAAAAAAAAAAAAAAAAATTGCCAAAATAAAGTTTTTAATAATAATTTTGTAATGATTTGCTAGAAACTAAATTTTTTTTTACTATTTTTTAATCAAATTCAATTTAAAGTTTAACAAATATTAATATTTTATTACTTATCAACATACAAAGATAGTTTTTATTTATTTATATATCAGTTTTATCAGTTTTAAAAGTTACAATATTAGTTTATCGTATAGTAATAATATTTTTGAACAAAATGATTAGAACTATAAGTAGAATTAAAAGTTTATAAGACAATGATTTTTGTTAATGGACAAACTTCTTAACATTTCTCATTAGAAAATTTGATTAAATTGATAACGAAAAATTAAAAAATAATAATCTTTTTCTATATTTCTCTATTAATAAATTTGATTAATTTAATATTGAATCAAAAGATTAATGAAAATTTCACTCATTACACAATTAAAATATTTAAATAATTTATCGTCTAATCAGGAAATAACATCACACAAAAAGAAAAAAAGAAATGATAATAAACATTAAAATACTTTATTTTGCTGTATGTACCCTTATAAAGTTTTAAGTCCTAGGAGGGTAGTTGATTTTATTATAGTGCAGTTAAAAAATACCATACGAAAAATAAAAGTTCATTGTTACAAAAAAAAAAGCGTACGAACAACAACAGCCTACAATTTAACAAAGAAAATATATAGAGAGTGAGTGTTATATAACGGAAAACCTTTATTCCGGGTTGTCGCCACATATTTTTAAGGAGAATCTCCTATTTTACTGCATTAGTGTATACATGGTAAACGCATCTTATAAACCATTTTGATAGGGTGATACATAACTTACAACCACACCGTTAATACGTTTTACTAATGCTACAAAAAGCATTTTTTTTTTTGTGTTAAGAAATATCTGTCTGTCTGCCTGTTTGTACTTTTCATTTTCATATAATCCACCAGCCAGTCATAGTTTTTTATTTTGCGGTAACCGTCTTTTGAAAATAAAACAGAATAAAAATATAAAACACAACTCCTAGTCAACATGAGTTTTATAGCATTCGATGTATACTTATTATTCATAAGGTATATAATGCTTATATAGTATTCGTACATGTTTTCATATCATGTCATACGGATTGCGTTCAATTTTTACTGGTTTTTATTTATACTATGCCAGTAATAAAATGTATAAACTTTCTTTATATTACATTACCAGCATTTAAAAAACATATAAAACCTTAACATACGACAATTATTTATATATGTATGTGCTTTTCGGATAGACAACGATAGTGAGTACCTAACACAAGTATGAAAATATATATAAAATTTTAATTGTATAATTTAAATAACATTTTATTATCTTGACTAAAATATTAATTAATCCTTTTTTTAATATTAAATTTATTATTTGTTGTGAAATGTAGCAATTTTAACTTTGAAAATACTTGTTGATTAAAGTGAACATTTATCACTGATATCCGGTTACGAAAATCTCGACACATGACTTGTGTCTTGGTTTGCCTTTGTTCTTGGATTTATCGATGATTTTTTTTTTACCGGTTTACAGGTTTTCGTTAATTTTGTGTGATTTTCAGGTGTTTTGGTTTTATTTTCTGTAGTTTTACCGACGTTTTAAGAGCGTATATTAAACAACAGAGTTTTTCGTACTTTGATTCTTTTAACAATTGTAACAACTGGCCGGTTATGGTGACTTTAATTAGTGTGCTAATCCACTTAAATAAATTCGAAAAATTACAAAATTGTAGTAAAACATTGTATAAAAATCAGTGAATACAGCAACTGTGTTGAAATTTCTATCTATAAAAATCTGTGTAATACATAAATGTAATTTTAGTAAGAAACTTTTATTTCTAAATTTATCAAAATAAAAGGAGACTAACGTTAACACATATATACAAATAAAATTCATTACCTTCATCATATTAAATTGTTTTATATAAATTTCTCGTGAATACTTTTTAAGATTCATATGCAGAAGTACATTTAGTATAGCAGCATAATCATCAATAGATGCCAACAACTGTGCATATTTTATTCATAAAATTCTTTGATGTAGTGGAGAAAATCTGATCTTCTAATAAAAAATAGTAACCAAAAAAAAAAAAAAACAGTGGTAGAGATGGAAAAGGATGAGGATGAGGAAAAGAAAACACCGTTTTATCATTTTTATTAGTCTTTTGAATGCTTTTTTTGTTCTTTTTTTGTATAATATAAAGTATGAAATACGCAAGTTTTTTTTTTGCTTTTCTTTTATGTCTTTAATTTTTTTTTTCCCTGTTTTTCCTGCTTTTCCTTTATAAGAAAAATGGGGAGTGAAAAATGAATACAATGCAAGCAATATATATATATATATATATATATATAGAAACTTTATAATAAATATCTTTTTTGCTCCATAAAGTTTATTGTAGTCGTGCAAGTAGGAAAAAAATTATTATTTTTTTTTTGGTTAAAGTTCTAAAAAAAAAAAAAAAAAAAAAATGTTGGGGCACCCTTTTTATACATAGATTTCATTTCGTTACTTTACTCTACACTTAAACTACTTAGAAAAAATAATTTTGTAATGTTATCAAAATGAAATTATGTGTTTACATGTAATTGAAAGTGCATTAAATTTTTTTTTTTGTGTCGTTTTGTGTCGTTTTGTGTCGTTTTGTGTCATTTTGAGGAGGTTCTGTACGGGGTGGCAGAGTGGTAGTGTATATTTATAATTAAAATAAATAATTCCTTATATTTTACAATTAAATGTAAACAAATCATGAATTGATAAATTGTTCTGTCTGCACAATAAGTTTGTTCGTTTTTTTTGTAGTTCAAATATTTGAAAAGCACTATTTACGCTGTGTGTGTAGAGTTTTTGAAAAATATTTTATATATATTTTGGGGGTACATGTTTAACTATATCACGTGCGTTTAATGCTATTCCCAGCATCTGTTGCGAACATTGTGTTTGCTATCTTACAACTTTAAGTACAGTTATACATCGTATAAATAATTTTTCTTTATTTTTCTTTATGCTTTTTATGCTCTCTATACAATACCATATAAACCAAATACTCTATCTAATGTTGACGCAGATTTATATAAAATAGAATTACCAGTTCAGGGGTGTACATAGTACAGAACCTGAATCAACGAATTATGTAAATTTGTTTTGTTTTGTTTTTTTTTTTTTTTAAAGTAATAATAGGATTATCCTTGGATATTATTTAAGGACGTAATCAAATCATTTCTTATTACACAAATTATGCACAAAGAGAATTTTGGTTTCTATCAATTTAATTTCTTGAGAAAAAAAAAAAACAGAAATAATTTCTCGATTTAAATTTATTTTGTTGGTTAATTTCTTAGTTTAAGAAATTTTTTTTTAATAAAATAAGAAATATTTCTCTTGTAACTAGAATTATGCAAAAATTTCATGATCGAATTTATAATTTTGGTGGATTTGAAATAATAAAATCACGATCAGTTTATTTAATGGATTTTTAGAGTTAATGGTTCGTGTTAGTGTCAATCTAACGTTTTTTTATAATAATTTAACATAAATTATGTTATTATGTCGTGTGGTTTAAATTGTTTCAAGAAGTAAAAACATGTAAACATAATACAATAAAAAAAAGAAAAAAAAAACCCCCAACAAAACACTTTGGTGACATAATATTCTGTTGGAATAGAGCAGAAATGTTGATTAAATATGGAACAAAAATTGTTAAAAACATACGAGATTTTATTCTAATAATTACATTTATGTTTAATTAAAATACTAAAAATATGTTGTACTCACAACATTATCATATATTTAATTTTGTCCCTTTTTTTTTTTTTTTTTTTTTTTTTGTACCCTTAATTGAAGAAGGTTTAACACTTTGTTAAATGTTTCTATTTTTATTTTTTATTTTGGCCTGTTTATAACTATTATATTGTTTGCCATAAGTATTTAAATTAAATTAAAATTTTATTTTTTAATTACGTAAAATGTGTTATCAGACTAATAAATTCTGTTCACGATTAAAACAAAAAAAAAAAAAACCGTTTGTATTATCCAGAGTGGAAATAATATAAAATGCTGATCTGTATATAAAGCAACGATGAGTGATAATCTGTCAAGTATCAATAAATACCTTTTTTTTATTTTATGAAAAAGGATTCGTTTTAATAAAAATTAAATCATTGAATATAAATCGTAACATAAATTACTTAAGTGGAAATTCTTCTGCAATAAACATAATTTTTAATGAATATATTTTTTTTTTCTTTGCAAATGATTTTAATGATCCTTGAGATTTTCTAGGATTTTTTTTTTTAATTCATCAAAGAGTTGTTTACATTTTACACTATAATTATCAACATTCATTATTATAAAACCCGAAACATTGTAAATTATCAGCATTGACATGTCTGCGAATTACTATGTCCTGTGGCCATCATCTCTTAAGCTATATAAGCATAAAGTTCTATTGACAACCCAAAGGCAACGATGTCGTAAAGACGTACGGGTGAAAGTGGTAGTTCAAGATGTTCTATATACATATATATATATATATTCCTTTTACATAATAATACCATGTTTGCCTTCATAATATAAAAGCCTTCAAAGATTATACAAGGTTGCGATAAAATAAAAAGACTTAAGACTTAACAATACAGATCGTAAAATGTGACAATAAAATTTTAATTTTTTTTTGGGGTATAAAGGGTTTTTTTTTTTTTTTATATATATAATTAAAAGTCTTATTCAAAGTCTTATATAAAATAAAAAAAAAAAAAATAAAAAATAAATTTTTAATTAAAATTTCGAAATTTTATTAAAATTGTCCCTTCTATTACACAAATAATTAGTGTTGACTTCTGTATTTATTATCCATGGTTAAGACAACGGAAATTAAATACGATTGACTAAACATTCGTATTGTTGACGGAAAAACATTTATTTATTTATTTATGTGCAAAATTATTTGAGTAAACCACTGGTTATTGATTGATGACGCATTTTTTAGTTTAATTTAATTTAAATGAGTTAATTATCTATTATCCATTGTTTAATAAATGTAATGAGAATAATATGTAAATACTATTTATAACTTGGATGACAACAAACAGGATGATAAATCGCAATAGTTTTTTCCTTTCTTTTTTTTGCTGATTTAATATAGATTCTTATCTAACGAATCATTGTTTATAAATAAAAAAAAAATGATCTGTAAATTTATATTTATACATTGGACAATATATTTTACCAGTAACAAGTTCTATATATAGATATTGAATAAAGTGCTGTGTTATTTTATTTAACTGCTGGTTTTTAGATTGCTTCAGGTCAGATACAAATGTCGTTAAATGTCTTAAGTCAGATATATGTAAAGCGAAAGGGCGCTAGAGACAAACCACTTATTATTGTATGATGTATATAAAATATACCCTTAAGGTTTTCTTTGGTATGTACCCTGTGGCCAGCTAACACTCATGTGGGACTATTTTGATGGGTAATATTATTTATAAGGATGTAAATTTTATTTTATTTTTTTTCTCTTATTTTATACGCGGCTAGTGCTATGGTTTAGCCAAAAGGCGTGGGTGTTATTATATCCGGTCTAACCTCTATAGCTGCATATATATATATATATAAGTATAATAAAAATCTTAATAAAAATTCAAAGTCCCCTAAAAACATCTTCTTTTACGATATAATTTATTATATGATATAAAAAAAAAACGAAGCAGAAAATATGGAAAATCAAATATTATGTGTAGAAGATTTTACGTTTAAGTAGTTTTAAACAAAGTTTTCATAGTGTTAATACCCCATAATCTACACGTTTTATATACAACATTATCTTTAAAACCATTAATTATTATTAAAAAAGATAAAAAAAAAATTTAAATTAACAATAAAAAAAAAACAAAATTATTTATCAACCCCTAACTAAATGAAACATTTATTTTGTTGGCACATGTCACAATAAAATAATTTCAAAAAAAAATTCTACCAAATTTCCAATATATATTGCCTTATATTACCTTTTGAAGGGTAAATGTACTGCAAAATTTGTCAACTGTCGATTTATAAACAACTGTATGCAATTATAATAACTTCTTAACAAAACGAAAAAAAGTTTTATTAAAAAAATTAAATTAAAGTTCACCCTTTTAAAAATATATATATATATATACAAACCACCCATGATATGTTGCTTAAATAATTTTCCATTTTCTTTGCATCTAACTATTATATCGTTAACATGAATGCACTATGCATGAGAACGATAAGTAACAATGGTGCCCTTTTTGAGGAAATTTTCCATCCACTATATTAAAAAAAAAAAAATTTCTTTTATTTACGCCACTGGTGATTGTGTCAACCATTATACAGTGTGAAATTAAATAATTTTTATAACAATACCAACCCTTACACTTCGATAACCAAACAATGTGCGGTTAGGAAAATATAGGAAATTTGTTGATTAGGGTTTACTATTTGATTTTGGTTGGATTTTATTTATATTCACAATATTTTGTTAAATAAATAAATAAATAAATATCAACGAGTTTTCTATTGTTTTAAATTAATCTAATTATAGAGCAGGAGAACAAGAAAATATGAGAAAATAATAAAAAATCTAATTAGAAATTATTTATACTGTAATTAATAATAATATTGCAAGAAATTATACTTTCGTATTATGATTTTTATTGCATTTAAAAATTAAAAAAAAAAAATTATTATTATTATTATTATTATTATTGCTATTCCCTTCAATTTGGTGTACGATTTAATACTGTTTTATAAGGGGTAAGTTAATAAGGAAATATTATATTTATCTAAAATACGAATAGAATAAACAATCATATTGTAAAGATAGCGGAGACCAAACAAATTCAAATATCATGTCATAAAATGAATAAATGTTTTTGAAATTCACAAAAACATGTAGGGAGTTATTTTAATTTTACGAACCCTATATTTAGATTTAGATCTGTGTTAAGGGTAAAAAAAAAAAAAAATTAAAAAATATTTTAATTATATATACACATCTCTACTACTACCTGTTCTGATTTTATCATTCATTCAATTCTATTCCTATTCTATTCCTTTAACACTTTAAATTAAATTTATATACAAATTTTTTTTTTTTTTTTTTTGATGAATATGAAGAGCATAATCAACAATTGGCAAATATATGTTAAGAAGAAAGAAAGAAAAGAAAAAAAAGCATTTTCTAAAGCACAAACAAAATGTTTAAGCAACAAAATTACATACAAAAATAATAATTATAATAAAAAATTAAAAAGATATTGTCAATAGGAATTGAATTAGGTAGTTAATAATATAATAGAAGAAAATAATGATTTTCCTTATTTACTTTTATATTATTATTATTCAACCCCTAGCAAATATCTTTTCGTACACAGTACACGCTTTAATATTAGAGTAAAAATGAATTCATTCTTGTTTCATAAATGCATAACAACAAAAAAAAAAAATTATTTAAATAACCATAAACAATAATTATCCACGTAATTGTAATAAAAAAAAAAAAAATTAATGTCCATAAAAGCGATATATTGGCTCATTTTTAAATTAACATAATTATTAAAAAAAATTTATTTTGATCAATAATTAAGAATTTGTAATTCGTTGATGCAGCAAATATTAATAAATAAATACACATATGCAATGAATGATTAAAGTGCTGTTGAAATGCACACGGTTATTAATAAAAATTAAATTTTTTCAATTATTGGATGATGATTCAAATTTTTTTTTTATAAGAAAATTAATTAAAAAAAAATTAATTAAATCGATAAACAGTGTTAAAAATGGAAGAAATTTGAATTTTAAATTAAAATATTTGACAGAGACGAATAACCCTTCGTGTACGTCATTGGTACACACCTAAGGATAAATTCAATAAAAATTTTTGTTTTTTGTTTGTGACAGGTGAATTTCCACACTTTTTTTGTTACGTCAAATACACACACTCAAGTGCTGTTGAAATTAAATGAAAACGCATAGGCAGCCAGCCACTTGTCAAAATTGTTAAAAAATGCAGGCGCTCAGGAAAAAATTTTTTTTTTTAATTATAAACGAATCAAAAAACTTGAAAATTTTTCTGCATAATTAATTTATCTGTTTCTGAGTTTGGGATAATGGGAAATAAAGTTTGATTCGTTTTCTATAAGAAAACTCACATTCAATGGGGATTAATTACTCAAGTTATCAATCGATTACCAACTTTTATGAAAAGTGAACAGAAAAAAAAATTTTATTTTTCCCATTGTTAACCAAAAAATAACATCACTGATAACTCCATCCCTGATCTATTATCTAATTTACAACGATTTTATTTAATTTAAAATATTATAAATTATGCACACAAAATAAAAAAGAATTTTTACTGCGTCTACAGCGTTAAAAGTTTCATTGGTGGTGTTGTGCCTACAATTTTTTTTTTGCTATGCATTCTTAATATTCAACTCCCTTGATATATTTATTCATTTTTTTTTTTTGTTAAACCGTGATATAAACCAGAATGCCTATACTTTCTTCTACTTCTATATAATAATAAAAAAAAAAAATTATTTAAATTAAATTATAATTCGTTTATACAAAAAAAAAAACATTTGTTAGGTGTATTGTGTTGTTCTGTGTCATTCGATGTTTTAATGAAAAAATAAAATAAAACACCAGCAAATAATTTTTCCCTTGTTTATTGCTATTTCTATATTGCATATAGATTAAATTATTTTTTTAATTTTTTTTTTTATATGTGTTGCCTATATATAAACTTTGATAAAAACATAAAATATTAAATATACATTTATTATTATTATAAATAAAAATTATAAATGCAAAAAAAAAAACAGAAAACAGAAAACAAACTTTTTACTACTACTTACTATTCTCCAATTTTATTCAAACATAAAATACTCATTTTAAATTGAAATACGGTGCTATACTCCGCAGTTATACACGACAGACACATAAATTTATTTTATAATATTTAAATTATGTTACTTTTTCTGTTGTTGTTTACGGTAACCCATCTTAAATCTTTATAATAATAATAATAATAATTTGTAAAATACTAATTTAGAAAAGAATTCCACTTCTTCGTAAATTTATTGTAACACTTGGTACTTTGTAATTGACAAACAAACAAACAAACAAACAAACAAACAGAACATAAAACAACCAAAAATTTTAATAATGAAAATAAATATCGAATAAAATGATAGAAAATAAATTTTAATATAAATTATTAAAAACAAATGTCATCAACAAATTTTAGAAATTTATATTAAATTCTTAATAGCGTTAGTCTGGGAGCAGTGTTTGTTAACTGTGCGCTCGAGGGCCATTCAATATTCATGAACGATCTCATTCAAAAAACTGTGTAACGTAAAGTAAAGATCAGTACGTATTTAAGGATCAATAATTTAGCCTACTCGTTTTAATTTGTTTTAATGTCCTTAAAAATTGACACACTAATTTTATTTTGGTTTAACAAATATTACTTTAATATCAGTTTAACACTAACTTCCCTACTCATGTCACAGGAACAACAGGATTATCATATAATCTATCTAAAACTAAATAAATTATAAAGAATTTTTTTTTTTTTTTTTTTCGTACATTATTATGTGATTTCACTTTGAATCGGACCCTTTATTTCATCTCAAGCTGTTTGATAATCTTTCCAAGCTGTTAATTATTCATTTGGAATAAATTTTATACAAACTTCAATCAACAACCATTAGAAACATTAGAGGTTGGACAACACTGTAGAAATGTAACGCATCTGACAAATGCTTGAATATTATGCATGAATGTTTTTCGTTTGAAATTTTGTTTGTCGTTACTCAGCAAATGTATCTGGAAATCAATGTGAATTTTGTAATATTGTTAACGGGTTTTTCCGTGGGTTTTTAAAATTTTTGTATTTGATAATAAATTTAATAGACTATCTAATTTATCAATGGTTTTTTTTTTTTTTTGTATTTTTTTGTCATTTACACACCATAAAAAATTGACTTTAAATCTTTAATGAAAAATTGCAGCAACGTAAAATTGCAAAATCATTGAATATACGTTTAAAAGGACATAACCGCATTTATTAAAGTATTTTCATTTTATTATTTTACTGGTCTGACTTTTCAATGAACAATTCAACAGCAAGGTATCGATTTGTTATTATTATTTTTTTTTCTGTTCCGTTTTTTTTTTCATTCTGGTTTTAATATAATATTTTCAATGAAACCAAATATTTTACATTAAATTTATTTCACCACAAAAGCCGCAAATATTAATTGTGTTTTTTTTTTTTTTTTGTTCTGTAAAGCTTTATTCAATTCATATTGCATTTCCCACAAAGATTGGTTTTTAATAAATTTTTTTTCATTTGAATTTAAATTATTTTTCTGTGTGGGTGTGTGTTTTTTTTTTTTTTTTAATTTTATTTAGTATTGTCTTAATGAACATTTTTCAACCCTATGCAAAATATAATTCTTCTTTGCTTGTTAAAAAAATTGCCTAAAACAGCAAACGTAAATATATTTTGTATACTCGTTGTTGTTGTTTTTTTTTGTTGTTGCTTTATCTGCTTTTATCTCGCACCTATATCGCTATATCCTCTTGTTATATATAAATATAAGAATTTTCGGTACTTTCATCTTTTCTACTACATAACAAAGAATTGCATTCTTTTCATTGCTACTTAGTTTCGAGTTTAACAAAAAAGAAAACATTGGTTGCTTGCTGATTTCAAAAAAGAACAAAGAAAATTTTAATATAATTAAACAAACAACGAAATAATAAAGTGTATTTAATAAAAAAAAAAAAAAAAAAAGCGCTAAAATTCTTAACCGAGAATAAGGAGAATCAATTGGAAAGAGTACTGGTGGCTGGTGGCGCACACACCACCAAGATAAATTATAAATAATTTTTTCTTTTTCTGTTTCTGTTTTATCTTTTGTTATACTTTTCGGTTTTATTTTCATTCCTTACCTTGTTTTTTTTTTTTGGGAATGTTTTGGGAATAGATAATTAGTTGTGTGAATTATATATTGTAGAGAAAAATTAACTTTTAGCATGCGTATTTAATTTCATTCGTAACCAATAAATTTTCTGTTTTTTTTTTTTTTTTTTTAATTGGTAGAATTCCATTCTTTATATTTTATTAAATAATTATTATTATTATATTGTTGCTTGTTGATAACTCGTTTATTCATTATAATGTTATCATAGCTCTACCTTTAAATATAATCAATTCATCTATTAAACCGCACCCAATACATTTTCGTATAGAAACTTTTTCTCTAGATTTTTTTTTTTTGACTTTTTTCATTCAATTTTCTTGTATTAAACTTTGATGTTTAACTCAACCGTTTACACAATAAACTTTGTGCTATTTGATTAAAAAATAAGATGATCCACAATCAGTTTTTTTTTCTCCTTCTTATACACCGAAACAGTTCCTATTCCCTTTTATACAAATTCATGGTGTACCTTTGTTAATAATTCTTTAAATAGAAATAATAATAATAATAAACATATTATTTGCTTTTAATTTTAATTACTAAAATGAAAATAAGATAATTTATCATTAATTTTTAATTACTGTTATTTAATAAATTTATTTAAAAATCTTATGGCATAAAATCTTTTTCTTTTTTTCCTTTTTTTTTTTTTGCTTCTGCCGCTGCTGTTACTGCTGCTGGTGCTACTGTTTTAGATAAACTGTAAACATAAAACGGAAAAACATCAAATAGAATATAGAAATAATTAAAAAAAAAAAATAATAATAATAATTTAACAGTATCCATTTACAGATGCATGCAATATAAAATCATAAATGAAGACGTCAAATTAATTAACATCAAGTTTATGTTTTAACGACATTTTTCTGCTTTAGTGCATGACGAACGGATGATATGTAAATTTACTAAAAGGAGGCAACGAAAGATATCAGCGAATATAAAAATATAACACGTAAAAATTGAATGTGTAATTTGGTTTATGATTCATGCACTGTACATGTGCAGGGCTGTAGCTACGTTAGTCCACTTGCCCAAAATCTAACTCTGAGAAAACACTGTGTTTAAATAAACGATTTTTCTACAATTATTAATCAATTTCATTCCTTTAACTATACCGGATGTATTACTACAGCACTGTACACCCACAAAAAAATTTATATTAAAAAAAAAAAAAAGTTTATTTGCCAAAGCTCTCTGACAGAACAGTTTTTAATTTTATTTATTTACACTGGCTACAGACAATTCAGACAGATAAATTAATAAATAAACATCGCTTAATATGAGTTAAATAATTCCAGGGGTGATTCTAAACCATGTTACTATTCATACGGTCTGTAAATAAAAATATTTCTTATAACTGGTATAAACGTTGATTGGTAGGGATAACTAAAAGTTTACTTTCTTCATCCTTATTTTTAATCAAAGTTTCGATTTTACACATAAAATTCAATAGATCAAAACAACCAAACCAAACCATATTTTAAGATTTGTATAAGGAGACAGACTGCTGATGATAAACAATTATACAATCATAATTTATGAAATATTTCATGCAAAACATAATGATTTACTACACGCTTGTCATAATTCATCGTTTTTATTCGTTTTCTCTCTATATTTACATATATGCAAATGCATTTACAAAAAATAATAAATATAAAAAACTTTAATTCGTTAATCTTATTTTTCATTTTTTGCTGTTGCTGTTGTTGTTGATTAATGGCAAAAAAAAAAAAAATTGTCAGAGTACACGATTTATAAAAATTATAATTTTTCTGCTAAACAAAAAAAACTAAAAAAAAAACAATCGGGAAATATGGAAAATCAAAAAAAAGGAAAGAAAAAAAGGAATAAAATATTCATATATGATTTTTATAAATAAAAAATTTAATACGCAAAGGTAGCAACATCACGTATAAGAAATATAAATTAGTTTTAAGCATTTCTTATTTTTGGGGTTATTATTCTTCGTATGTTAACGTCAATGTGCTGACAAAATTAATTAATAATAAGTGAAGAATTAATTAAATTTGACACCACATGTAAGAAGATGTCTTCAAAAATTTAAATTTAGTTAGATGTAAAACTTCCATTTATTTCATGAATTTTAATATGGTTTTTGGTTAAATAGATGTGTGGTGGTGCTTTGAAGAAATCATTTTATGATTGAAAACTTACTAAACGTACGGATGTACGCGATCGTTTTCTACTTTCACCTAGAGATTCCATTTTTGCATAATTTCCCGCCTGAATATTCATCGTTAATTTTATACATGTTTATGGTACAACTCATATTCACTAAATAACTATGTTTCTGTTAACTATGAGTTTATTTTTTATAACACTGACCGACAACCACACAGTTAACGGTCAGTATTCAAGTCTCATTGCGGTAGATTTGTATAGATAAAAATAGAAAATTTTCTTTAAAAATTGAACATTTAAAACCCTAGCTAGATCCTATGTAAATAACCCTTTGTGAATACAAAAGCCACGTTTAATAAATAATTACCTAAAAAGTTTTTTTTTTTATTATTCAATTAGGTGTGATAAGGCGAGGCAATAATATTTTCTTATTTGTTTTTCGTAAAATTATGTATAAACAATAATGTTTTTCTATCAAAGCCGACAAGAGACCATTTACCTGCAATATGAATTATTGATATAAAATTACATAAATTATTAATAGACTAATAAGAAGGATTATATAAACAAAAGCTTAATATTAGTCTATAAAATAAATCATGCAATTAAGACTATAAAATACGTTACCAAGATATATTAATTATGAAAATATAAATATTTAATCTACTGATTGAAAATTTAAAAAAAAAATTAAAAAAAAAAAAAAAGGATTCATCTGCTATTTATATAAAATAAAAAAAAAAAAACAAAAGTAAATTTACATTGAAAATTGTGGATTTGTCGCATAATAAATTAAAAATTCAATCAATCAAAGCCTGTGGGCAAACGAAGATTAAATGAAAATTTTCTTTAATCACAATTTTTTAATTAGACTATTCTTTAACATAATTGAATTATTTATTTAATGCATTTTTGACTTAATTAAAATTTTGGAAATAGTTTTTCCGATTGCAGAAATACGTATGGAAATTAGTTATTAATTATTCTCTTTTGCTTTTAAATACCTTTTAAATGTAACCAAAGTCGACTCTCTATCGATATTTCGATACCATCACATAGAATATCGATACTTTTGATACTCGATTTTGTCTGATAGTATCGATATTCGATACTGATACTATCGACACTGAAAACCGTAGTCCAAAGATTGTATGCCGGTATTAACAAAGCATCTATCATTTCAACAGAATCTTTTGTCTTGCAAATAAATATACATTTTTTTGTTATTCATAAAAACAAATCAAATCAAATCAAATCAAATTAATTAACTTAAAAGACAAATTTTTTTTATTTATTAATTATATTTTTGTTTATATAAATATACCTACAGTGTAATAAATACTCTGTTTTCGTTAAAATAAAACAATACAAAAGAAAGAAAAAGTTATTTATGTTTTTTAATTTAATTTAATTTAATTTAAAAATACATAATAATAATAATAATAATGAAATAAAAAAAATAAATATCAAAAACAATAATAATGTAAAGCAATATTATTAATATAAAATAAAGAAAATTTTTATAAAGCAATCTCTATTACTCATCACAGGGGGAATTATTTATAAGAAACATGTTGTAAATATACAAAATATATACATTTAAATAATCTTCTTGTTATACTTATGGTTTACTATGGCTTGGCTTTTTGTTTTATGTTTGCAGGATAGTAATATGGTTTTGGTGTTGTGCTGCGTGAACGTTTAATATTTAACAACAACAGCCAACCAACCAACCAACCAACCAACACAAAAAACCACAATTTTTAATGTCTAAATCTTTTGTCTATCGTCTTTTCGGCGGCCGACACATAAGGCTAAAATTTAAGGCAGGACGACTTGATGCTACAAAACATTAAATAAAAACATTAAAGTAAAAGTTAATAATAAAATATAAAAGAAAAGAGAAAAACAACAATAACAGTCATACCCAGGGCACGAGTGATTGTTTATAATGACCAACCGCCATTAATAACAAAAAAAAAAAACAAAAAAAAACTTTATCTATCTATCTATATATGTACGTTTGTATATAAACAAGTAAAACATTTATATTTAGGGTGAAATGAAAGTATAAAATTAATAATAAAAAACAGAAGAAATGTACACGCACGCGATCCTTAATTGTGGATGTACTTAAAAATCGCTTACAGTAATTTATTTGAATTGTACACATGATGATTGAATTTAATTTTGAACATTATAGAGAAATTTTTATTGACTTTTAACATATAATTGAGTTATTTTCAGATTGTGACACTTATTGTGACGTTTTTAAATCATTTTCATTATTTAAAGCATGAAGAAAATAATTACTGAGCTCTAATTATTAATAAAAAAAAATGATTAAGTTGAACTTTCGTTGAACCATTATAAAAAGAAATTAAAAACAGCAAAGCTCCACTTAAAAATCTGTACGCAGGCCTTAATTTCCACATAACAAAAACACATCACAGCGACAGTTTATGGAAAAAATTTTAATTCACCAAAGTAAGCAAAAAAATCATGTGATAATAAAAATAAATTCTTTGATCCGCATATGACGCTTCTGTCACCTGTCAATTAATATAAAAATCAATTTTTTTTTTTTTTTTGATTAAAACCGAGTACAATCCAATAAAAAACGATTAACTGCTTTAACGGTTGGTTTTTTTTGTTGTTGTTTCCTTGTCATCATTCGCCTGTCACTGAGATATGGTTATATGTCAGTGATATACTTCCAAAAAAGTATTCCCATTAATATCAACTATTTTTATTTAATTGAACAAAACTATTTTAATTGTTAAATCAAAAATCCTTAATTGCCGTAGAAATATCACAACTTTAACTTCATAAATCAGTTACTTCTACATAATTTATATATCAAAAAAAAAAAAAAAAAAGGGAAAAAGAAAATCCAAACTCAGAAACACTATAAAAAGCCTAAACATTTTTTTTTTTAGTTTTAAGTTAAAATAAATTTTTATTACATCAACAAAGATTATCTAGCTAATTATAAACAAAAAAAAAAAAAAAATTCTTGTTTTGTTATATATGCTCTAAATGGTTTAAATCCCTGTTAAGCCTATGTTAATTACATTAATAACATCATAAATTAATTAAAAACAAATTAAAAATCTAAAGTTTATAAAAAAAAAAAGAAAAGAAGCAAAAAACAACAAACACGCAAACAGAAAAAAAAAAAAAAAAAAATATTATAATTTTTTTCAGTGGTTGAAACAACTTCAGATACAAAAGGAGGTGGAGAAACAAGCGATAAAAACATAATTTATTCTAAAAATATAATAAATGGTTTTTTCTTCTTTATATGATATATCAATATAAAGAGAAAAAAAAAATTATTTAAATATCAACACACATGTCAAAAAATTCTTTTTCTTCAACTCTCTGTTCATGCCAACCTTTTTTTTTTTTTCTTTATTTAAATTATGATGGTGCCACCGTTTATAATTATAATTATTATAATTTCTCTGTTATAACTATGTTTGTCAACAATATTCACTCAAAATTATTTAGGATATCCGTTTTCTTATTATGATCACTAAATTTATTTGTAAACACACAACATTGTCATCGTTATAAAATAGTTAATTAGTTGTCTATATGAAACAATCTGACAACCATGTTTGTATTCCCTTTGAATTGTTTTCCACGTTAAACTAACAAAAAAAAAAGAAAAAAAGATTACATTCGACCTGCATTTATTTAAAATAATCATAGTAGCTCTTGTTTTACGGATCGGTCGCTTTGTTTAAGGCGATTTAGATAATCCGTTAATGTTTAATTTAAAACAAAAAAAAGAAAGTAAAACCAATTTCTCCCTAATCCAATGCTGCAATTTATTTTTTTTTATTTTATTCATCTTCTTTGTTTTACTTCCATTATGTAAAACCATATTTGAATAAAAGTTTGTTTATAAATATTTTTGTTTTGTTTTTAATTAAATATTTAAAATATTTCTATATATTTATATATATATATATCTAAATGCAGACTAATTGATAAATTAAATTGAAATGTCTTAATAATATTATACAAAAAGAAAAAAAAAAACGAAGTTAAATCAAATATCTTTAAAGCAGAGAAAGTTTTTTCGTTTTTTTTTTGTTAAAGAAATAAATCCCAGTGTGCACAGCACACGTGTAACAACTAAAAACATACAAAGATGAGAATACTTTTAAAATCTTATCATTGTTTTGATAAATATATTAGAACTTTGACAATGCTTTATACATATATATTTTTTTTTATATATAAATACATAATTTCACTAATTTAATTTACATTAAATAGCTAAATTAGCTTAAATAAATAAGAAAGAAAAGAAAAAATGAATAAATTATTCATCGCAACTCATCTTGATTCATTTTTTATAAATTTACATAAACATGCGTTGGTGAAGAGGCTTTAAGAAATAAAAATACAAAATAACAAATTAATTTTAGACATTTATGTTTATAAACATTTTTTTTTTTTCCATTTATTAAATCAATAACAATTTATTTCTTCGATATATATTTAGGTTAATTAAATGATTTTTCTTTTTCATTAAGTAGAAAAAAAAAAAATGTTTAGTCATTAAATAAATTATATTAAATGAGATTAGCGCACCTTTCTTATCGTATATTACATTTAATTTGTTTTTTTATAATTTTATTATCATCAACTAATTAGATTAAAATAGTTTGCATTACGGTTTTTCTGTTTATATTCAGTCAATTTTGTTGCTACCTATGTCAATAATAACACGGTGTAGAGTTCCGAGTCTCGTTACAGTAGCTGTAAAAGTTTTTTTAGTCTATACTCAGGAATTTTGTTGCTACCTATGTACCTTCTTATCAATAATCACACGGTGCAGATTCCCGAGTCTTGTTACAGTAGAAATTGTTTACTTTTCTTCTTTTTTTTTTTTTTAAACTATAAACTGTAGGTTTCATGCTGCACTTGCAGTTGATACGTTAATTAAAAACATAAAACATAAAAAAAATATATATGTACATATATTCCGTTTCAAATTTCAACTCATATCGTATTGTATTAAAAAAAAAAAAAAAAAAAAAAAACAATTTTATTAATGACTAGACGAGTATTGATACTTCATATACATTTTGGCCAAGCTATGCAATTTGTTTATTGATTTAAGTCTGATTAACAGGTCTGAAAAGTATTCCGAAAGCAATACTTTACGCCTTGCAAAACATTTGAAAACTATTAAAAAAAAAAGCCAACATAAATCCATAGAAAAGTAAAATGATTTATAGAAATAATTTCTAAGTGAATGTTTTAAACTACAAAACTACACCAGGTGAAATATATTTACTAGAAAAAATTTCAATAAAATTTAACATAAAATTTATTAGAAATGACAAATATGAAATTAAGAATGTCTCTCTGTAATCTGTACGATTTATTTAAATATTTTAGTACAAACAAACTGTAAATACAATAAAAAAAAAAAAAAAACAAAACAATTAATAAACATAATTTATTAGTACAAAACATAGAAGTAGATAAATCATGAATTAAAACACATTATGTAATACAAAATTGAAATATTAAATCATTTATGTAAACAAAAGTAATAATAAACAATGTTTTAAACAAACAAACAGACAGACAGACAAACAAATAGCATTTTTATTGCACTTTTATACGCCTAATACCGTTATCATTAACATTAAATCAAAAAATTTGTAACAATAAAAACTTTGATACAGGTAAAGAAATTTTACTTTATATGGACAAAACTCTTGTATTTAAGTGACATTCAAATTTTCTGTTATTATTCGTGGCTTGGGATACGAAACTTAATATCAATTGTATTACCGCAAAATTATTATTACAATTTCAATTACTATTAACCATTTTTTAAGTATTTCTACTTGATTTTATTTTAAGTGGTGTAATTAAATATTTCAAGTCGTCGTCATAACACCACCATTTAATTAATTATCAATGTTTTTATAACAATTTAAAGTTTTAATCAAACAAAAAAACTTTTAGTAGGCTCGAATTAGAGACTGGATTGTTTTAGTTACCTATCACGACAGAACAAATGTATTTTCGAACAAAAACTCTTAAAGGCAGAATTCTTATAATCAAAGTATTTTAGTACTAAATTTCAGTACATGTCACCTAAAAAGCAGCTACCGAATTACCGGTGAATTTCAACAGTAAAATTTGTTATTTTTGAAAGATTTTTCATTCCAATCACACCGAGTTTTCAACGTTATAATAAAAACTAATAAAAAAAACAAATAACCCAAACATTTAATTGTTTGTTATCATAAACTCATCAAAAATACAAAAATGTTTTACTTAAGTGTTATGTTTACTACTAATTATAGATTCTAAAAATGTTTTTTTTTTTTTTTTCTTAATGCAACCACAAAAGCAAATAATAATAATTATTATAATAATAAAAGTGTAAGTAGATTTCTACTCCTAGTAAATAGTGAATAAGTATGTACATTCAGTATGTATACTGACACTGTTGTTCAATATGATTGAGTAAATAAAATTTCCGCTTTGTTTTTTTTTATTATTTATTATTTATTACGTATAAAATTTTATTACACTTAGTAAGTGATGTGAAGTGATAAATTATAAACCTTATGGATAATAATTGTTGTTTATCGTGTTATCGTTTTTCTCTAAGTTTTATTAATTTTTTTTTTTTTATTTTTAGTCTTTTATAAATTAATTTTAATGCTTTCGTTTATATGTATAACATGATTTTGTTAAGTGTTTTTATACGATAATGTAGTACACACAGAACAATAATATAATATAATGTTTTTTAATTACACACGTGAACAATAGATTATGTTTTTATATTTTATGCCTTATGTGATTAATTCGTTAATGCAATGAAATTTATAGAAATCATAAAAAAGTAAATACGGCACTACGAATAATAATAATAATAATAATGAGAATAAGTTAAATAAGTTTTAAAATGTATTGTTCTCTGTTGGCTAGTTACTTGAATTTAAAATAATTAATAACAATTTGTCACAAGGATAATTTTTAACTAATTTTATAATTACAAACTGTTGAAGTCTCAGCCAGCAAAGAACTACAACGAAAAATAATAAGGGTACTAAAAGTGATAGAACTTTCTAGCACTAAAATATTCGCATTAATGTTAAATTCGCAGTTGGATTTAATTTGGAAAGCAAAAATTAGACGAAATTAAATTTGAGGAAGAGTTGCGAATGTAATGCTGAGTAGTTGAAACAACTGGAGAGAAATAACGATTCTCCACATCATTACGAAAGTCCTTTTATTGACAATATTAAAGCGAATCGCACCAGAACTTGACTTTACTTTGATCAATGAGCAAGATTTAAACTCTCTACTCAATTTGAGAGCAACAAGCTCCTTCGTGGTTGTGAAGCCTGGAAAATCTCTTAGCTGCTCGTCTTCATTGTAATATTATCCGCAAAATCGTGGTGATCTTCTGACCAAAGAAAATAATTAAACTTTGGCTTTTGGAATAAAGCACTCTAAGTGTCTGTCGAAACACGAATCCAAAAGACAAGATGAATAGAGAGGGCATATTCTATCCCCTGAATATGGTTTCTATTAAAGATTTTACCATTTTAAACTAGAGATCTAGAGTTATGTAGAACGAGATCAGTAGTTTAAAGTTCTATCAAACTAAAATCGAGTTTCAGTCCGATTTCTTAACAGTTTCACCCAAGTTTCTCAACATCCCCAATGAAAAGATTTCCATTTATTTGTATATTTATTAGATATACGGCTCACTATTCTAAATTTTCAACAACAAATGTTCCCTGTGTTCCCCACAATAAATGCGAAAACCAAACAATGTTAGTACTTAAAAATAAAAAAAAAAAAATCAATAGTTTCATCTAAATAACATAAAATTCAATGTAAAAATATGTTATTAATAATAATTTTATAATATTTAATTAAAATATAAAATATGTTTTTACTTGTCACTAATCATGTCACATGATAATGCATAATGGATTAATGTTTTAAAATGATTGTCATTAGAACGAACATACACAACATAAAATAACAAACATATTCGCTACATAAATATATATAATAATATTTTCAACAACATATACTATATTGTAATTACATTTTATTTTTATTTTTTATATATATATGTATATATAATCTCACCAAATATAATTTTAATAACTTTCGAAAAACTACAATCAAATAATTATTTTCCAAAATTTAAAAGAAAAAAAGAATCAAAATTATATTTATGTGGTGGTGGTGCCGTCTGTTGAATATGAGTCAACAACGCGGGCTCTTAACAAAATTTTCTGATGTTTATATAATATGTAAATAATACATTTTGACACATATTTTAACATTTTCATATTTGTTGAAGTGTTTAACATGATAAACAGAAAAAAAAAAAAAAAAAACATAGAACAGAAACAACAAAACACCAAATAATAGTAATTAAATCAAAAAACCCAAACACAAACTCATTATATATAAATAATACTTGACGTAGTTTATATAAATGAGATGAAAAGTATCAAGCGCCTTATATATCTATCTATCTTTACAAAGAATTTTTTTTTATTATTTACATAAATATCAAAGTTATTTAAATAAGAAATTATATCTCACCTTTTTACTTATGTTCACACAATAGAAAAGTTTGTTTTTTTTTCTTTTTCTTTTCTTTTGAAGATAACCATCAAGAATAAAATACATTACTTGTAGATTATGATTTGAAGGGGTTATTTCATTAAATCTGTAAACACTGTAGTATTTACTATAAACAAAAAAAAAAAAAAAATTACAAAGAAAAGCTTAGATATTTAATTATTTATTAAATTAACGGCATTAATAGGTTTACACCTACATTATTCTAGATACAATGTGGTTAAATCCATGGAATATTATATTTTACATGTTTTAATGAAAATATAGATCCGGTATATGAAAAATCATCACATCAATTTTTATACATCCGTATAGTGTTCGTGCTTTTAAAGTTTAACCATACTGAACGTCTGGATAAACAGAATAAAATCCCTTATTATATTTATATAACAACTAAATCAGTTCTATTTTTGATTATTTCTCTTCTAGTCTTAATTAGTTTTCTTTCTAACAAGTATTTGAACAACTATAGTAATAATTAAATAAAAAAAATTGTTATACAAGCCCTTTAAAAAGTGACCTAAATAAATATCAATAAATAATGTCTAATGTTATCTAAATATGTGTATATTATACGACAAATATATATATATATATATATGACACTCCTTATATAGGGTGCATAAACAACATATATGCTTATCAAATAATATAATCACACTGATAATAATGTAAGTAATGATAATAATCATATAATAAGCTTTTTTAATCATATGCGACATTCTTATTTTCCTTCTTTTTGTTTGTTTCTAAATTAATATGTTTATTACATGATATGTTTGTAATAAAATTATTGGATAAAACACGATAAAATATGCTTTACTAATTTCTTTTTCTTTATCGTTATTATTTTTTTTTTTTGTTATTCCTCTAGGGTGTATACTACTGTTGCTTCTGTAAAGAATTTTCACAGTATTTTCTTGGTTAATATTTATTTTACTTCTGTTTTATGTTTAATTTTTCAGTTCTTTCATTATTGATCAATGCCAGGTGTACCAGAATTCTATTCTAGTGCCATTTTTGTGATGGTATCCAATAACCACCACTTCTAGTTGTTTCAAAATTGTCTCTTTATTAGTTCCAGTCTACTAAAGTCCACTTCATACTAAACTTTTCTTTTTTGTGAAATGATCGACAAGATTTCTGTTTTGTCACTTGATATTTCTGTATTGTTTGTTTGATTTCAATATTAAAATATGGACGAAAATTATGTAATCTTTAAGAAAACTTTCCTTCACTACAATAATATAATTCCGTATAATTCCAACTACTTTTTTTCATTTTTGTACCAATTTACAGTAAGTTATGAAGCGCGAAAATAATGATTTGCATAATTTTTCTTTGTTAGATATTAATTTACATTAAATGCTACCGAATAGTATGAACATACAAGATTATAAATCATCAAAAACAAACAGAACATAAAACCATGCTATTGTTGATATCTAAATAACCTGATGAAATACAGAAAATTCAAACAGATGCATACAAATAATTTCTAAGATGATTAACAACATTAAGATGGTTTTGGATTTTATAAAATATTCAGATAGTTTATTTAAGAAAAATTAAATTTATGTAGATTTATGGAAGTAAGAAAAGCAAACTTTTTATACAGAATAAACCACTGATGAATGACATTGAAATTGAATTAACATGAATAACACAAATCATATATTCTTATAACTAAAGCTAATAACGTAAATCCGTTTTTTAATTAATCTTTGTCGATAAATTTTGTGGTTTAAGAATGGAAAACATTTAAATGGCTATATAAATTGTACTTGGTCACCAACACCAATGTCACTGCATATAATTTTTAGTTTTTTCACTCTCTCCAAAGTAATTTGTTATTATTAAATGCTGGCTGTTAACACCGCATTAGTATAGTGCCTACAAAGAAACCCATAATAATATTTCATATTACCTCAAACTTGTAAAAAAAAAAAAAAAAAATACTTGGAAAAATCCTTTTTTACTAGAATTTTTTTTTTTTTTTTCAACATTTTTTTTACAGAAGAAATTTCCCAAATATGTCGTAATTTATTATTATTAGTTAATTCTAAGAGAATATTAAAATTTTTAAATTAATCAATTTTTTTTTTCCATATTTGGAAAATTCCTGTCATCTTTGCGACAAAATTAACTTTGCTAATGTATTTGATTTAAAAAAAAAAAATAAAAATAAAAAATCAAATGTCATCTTATTTATTATTTTATTAATTTCTCAGACTCCATTTTATTATATTATTACAATGTATCTACTTTACATTTAATGTAATTTATAAATTTTATAACATTTCACATCTTGAGTGAGCACAGTTTTTGGTATAAGACAATATTGCAATAGTCACCGTCTTAATGATAATGGAACACAGGCACATTTATATATTTGATAGTGAATAATGAAAAAGGCAATTACAAGCATTTGGTGTACTAAGTTTTGTCATACGTTAAATCATTTTAATATAATTAATGATAGGAGGAAATCTCATTAATGTAGAAAAAGTTATTTAAGTACCTAGAAAGTATTTGAACAAAGTAAGTATTTATTTAAAAATTTAAGGATAAATTTAAAATGACATATACACAATGTTATTAAATAAGTGCTACAAAGTATTACTAGGAGTTGGTTGTATTATCAATGGGGTCGTATTTGGACCTATTCGAACTTCTCATTAAATATAAAATACCGTACTGTAGTATTGAAGATGAAATCGGAGTTGAACGTTAATAATTCCTAGGCTCAGGAGTCAAACAAAAACCACTGTAACTAATTTTAAATATAGTTTTTATAGTGTGTATAGTTTTTGAAACACCCTAACCGCACAAGACAAATGTTATTTATTATATGTTGCCTCAACCTTTCTAATTTACTGTATCTGTATATACAAAAACAATATGTTGTCGTACGGATAGGTACATATTTTTAAGTCAGGTACAATTGTATAGTATTTAATTGATAAGGAGACTTTTATAAGGGCTGTTGTAATTTCTTAGTTTGTTTTTCGCTTATCAGTACATTGCACCATATGTTGAGAATGCCTATATGGATACATATTAAATTTAAATCACAATTTAAAGCACAGATTAAATATTAAAGAATAAAAAGTGTAGTAAATCGATGATCTATTTTCTGGCCATTACTTGTAGTAACAATAAATAAACAAAAAATACCTAAAACTAAGTTAAAATTGTTTAAATCACCAACAACTAAACAAAAAAAAAAACTATTAAAAGAGAACCCCCTCATTTTTTTTTTGTACTTTGATATTAAATTCTATATTTTTATTATTTATAAAAAAAAAAATAAAATATATTTTATATAAACGCATGAGGGTTTTTATTTCGTCATTTTGACCTTTTTGCACCACCGCAATGGAAAAAAAAAAATAAAAAATAAAAATAAAAATTTGACGTCCAAATGAACACGATTATTTATTTATGTTTTATGTTTAAAGTGCGTTTTTTGTGTATATTTATATGACAGGGAAATGAAATGGAAAATTAGATTTGTTGGTTACTCTCTTATAATGTTTACATTATAAAAAAAAAAAAAAATAAAGAAGGAAATTTCTGTTATCATAACGTGACAGGCATATAGAAAATAGGCAAAAAGACCAATAAATAATATAATAAAAATGATTTTTTGATTGTTTATTAAAGTATATAAATGTTATTCCTGTACTGATTTACGCTTATTATTTTTTTTTCTTTTTTTTGTGGGAAATTGATAGATTTAACCAATCACAGTGATTTATTTTTTGTATCACAGTGATTTATTTTCACAACAGAAAAAAAATATATATATCTCATTGCCTGTCCCTCACTTTAATAACTAATCAAAGAATCTTAAGCATCTTTTGTATTAAGTATATAGATTATACATGCACTAATTTATATTAAAACAACAAAAAATAAAAAAAAATTATAAAAAAACAGGGAAAATAAGTTTAGGATATAAAAAAAAAAAAAAAAAAATTTTTTGTATGGAATTTAAACAATATTACGGCATAAATTGTTTTTATTTTCATGTGACAAACAATATGCACACATTTTATAATACGTTGGAAAACAAAAAACTGAAAAGATTAATTTGGGATTTGAAAATATTTTGCATATTTTCATGCTTGAAAGACGACCGTAGAGCAATTTATAGATATAAATTATATATAACATTGAATATTGTTTTCCTTCTTCTTTTACATCAACATTTACATCAACATTCTGCATAGATATTATATAAAAATAAATATTAAAAGAAATAAAAATCCGTGTTGTATATATCGCATATTTCGGTGTTTCAAAATTAAATATAAAAATTGTTTGATTTAATAATAGGGCAGTAAAAACAAAACAACAAAAAAAAAATTTTTTAAATTATTACTCAGCTCCTTTTCTAATAAATCGTTTTCATTAACTACATTAATCAACCCTATTACGTTATGATAATATTTTACAAAAATGTTATTTTAAGCATAATATAGTATTGACATGTAATTTAATTTCTAAAAATAATTGCAAAATAAATAACTAGGTAATTAAGGTAGTAAACGAAATATGTTTGTTTCACATTAATAACCCCTATTCATGCAACCAATTAAATTTACTAATTCAAGGTTTGTTTTTATTCATTATAAATAGAGAAATGTATCGTTTTTTATTTTTATTTTTAATTTTAATTGGATATTTAAGGGAGATTTTACGTTATTGTAACGTTATTGTAACGTTATTGTAACGTTATTGTAACGTTATTGTAACGTTATTGTAACGTTATTGTAACGTTACAGTAACGTTACGCAATACTAACTTTAAAACAGAAGTAAATATGAAGAAATAATCGAATTATTGTTATAAAACTTCAGTAAACAAAATTCATCCGTATTTTTGTTGTATTTTTAAAATGACTTTTCTTAAGTTATCGTTACGTCAATTGTGTTAGGTCATTACGTCACTAAAAACATTTTCTAGCCCTGATTATTACTTAATTAAACTAATTACATTTTATTTCTACACAAACAATTTTATTTTTTTCTGTTTTTGTTTTTTAATTGAATATAAAAAATAACAGAATACAAACTAATTGTTAATTTATATTATCAGTAGGGAATGTCAATTATGTGTATTAACCAATAAATAAATTCAATTAAAAAAATGTGACAAATAATAATAATAAACATGCATTTAAATATGTTTACTTACATAACGTTGTTAATAATAAGTGTGAAATAGGAAAAAAAATAAAAAAAAAAAAGGGCTGAGGTATATAAAGCCGACAAATAATCACACAAAAAAAAAAAAACCATCTACTAACAAATGAAGTCATTATTTGAAGAAACGATGCGCGACGATTATTTTCCTTTTTTGTTTTGTACATTATTGCGTATTATTACTTTAATTAATTTTGGTTTTTTTCTTCTTCTTCCTTTCTATTATTATTAGTATTATTATTTTTATTAATAACATAATAACATTTAAAATAAAAAGGGACATAAACACCGCCTGCCAATATAGCTGGACAATAATTTATCAAATACCAACATTTTTGTTAAATTTATATTTCATAATCAGGAACAGAGATATGTTATGTTAGGGAAACAACAAAAAAATGTTATACTTATAGTTTTTCTCTATCGTTAATATATATATAAAAATTCCCTAACATTTCAGGAGGGGACACAGAGAATTTTGTTGCTTATTTTATTTTATTATTTTTTTGCCTTGTAATTAAATACTTAATTTATATTTTATATACATACATTGTACAGTAACTATGTCACATTATTTATAAACAACCATAGTATGTTGTTAATATATTGGAATTTCATTCTTAAAGAATAAAATAATCAAATGTTTCAGAGAGATTTACACAAAAAATGAACAATTTTTTTCAATCAATTATTACCAGGTTCATAATACATGTATGCTGTTGTAATCATTAGTATTTCACATGTAAAAAATTTAAAGCAAACCTTTAAAAACAATAAAAAAAAAAGAAAAAAATGTTTGCTTTTCGCTTGTTAACACATTTGGCTAGTTTTAGAGAATAAACAATAATTAAAAAAATAAAAAAAAACACAACAATAAATTCAAATATATATAGACATTTACCGTCTGTCGTTTTTCATTCTCGTCTCTTCACAAGACCCATATCCTCATCATAACTTTTGAAGAGGTTACAACATGCAAGAAGATCCTTTTTTTTTTTTTTTTTTCTTTTTTAAGATTTCTTTTCTCGTTAAGTTTTAAGTAACGAAAAGTTTGTTTTTTTTTTTGTTTCTTTTCCGTTGCTCGTGACTACTAAAAAAAAAAATAAATAAATAAATAAAAAACATACCTAGAGCAACTTTTATAAATGCAACATGTTGCTGTGTTCCCGCCTTATATTGAGTAATCTAAATATTCTTATTTAAAAAAAAAAAGAAAAAGAAACGATATGAAAACACACACACACAATTCTAGAATAAATAGGTTTTGTTTTTTTGGTTGTTGTTGCTTCTATTTAGTTATATACATTTCCAAGGGTAAAAGTTATCTTATTAAAATAAATGACCACTAATAATAAGAAAATGTTTCGTTTTGTAATTTATTTTCTTAATAATTTAAAGGCAAAAACAAAAAACTTATTTCATTTGATGCTGTTAAAGAAATTTTATTTTTTTTTTTTGTTTTTGTTTTAGAATCGCAATAATATAGGCAACTTTCTATTTGATGATAAATTTGAAATAATATTTTTGGTTGTTGTTGTTGATGTTTTTTTTTTTTTGAACAAAGTAGTCCACAATATCACAAATAAACAAATTACAAGAAAAAAAAAAGAAAAGAAAAAGAAGAAGATTTTGCCTTTAAAAACAACAAAAACAATAGAGCGAGATAGAGAACTAATTTTGAAACCAATTTAAAATTCTCAGGTAGCGAAAATACCTGTCAGTTTTTTTTTTTTTTTTAATTTATTTATTATTTTTCAAGATCTCAATCTATTCTTATATTTCAATTTAATTTTCTTTATCTTCTTCTTTTTTTTTTTTTTGATTATTTTTTAATAAAGTTTTTATAAAAACTAATTTTAAAAGAAACATTTTTTCCTTGTTGTTTAATTTTTGGAGGAAACAAATAAATAATGAAATGTGTGGGTATATAACACGCTAAAAAAGGTGTTTTGTTCACCTTATAAATATATTTTATAAAAATGAAAATTTCTTCTTCTATATAAAGATCGTTTGATTAACAGGAAATATGGTAATTGTTAAAATGGTTTAATTATAAAATATAAGGATTTTTCTTTTCTTTTTTTTTGTATATTATTATTATTGAATTGATTTCTTATCATAAGTATTTATTAAGTGATTTATATTATTATTGTTTCCACTTAGATAATATATAAATTCATTTACCATATCTTATATTTATTTTGTTAAATATTCCATCAATAATTTATTATTTAAGCCGAAAAAAAAAAAAAAAACAAAAAAAAAATTATTTATTAATAATAGATTGGTATCTAGATAATCCTTTACGTTTTCTTTTATTCTTCTCACAAATGTAATTAGGTATTAAACTAAAACGTTTGATAGAAGTTAAAGATGAAAGAAAATAGGAAGAAAAAACATTAATAAATTATATTTAAATGTTTTCTGTAGAACTTGTAACAATCTTTTTGTAGGACTGTCAACAAATTAAAGCATAATCTGCATACAAAAATAAATAGAAAATATTTCTACCATAAGCATTAAATGTATATGGATATGTTGCCTAACATTTATTAATAATACAAAATAAGCAAAAATGGTATTTTAATAAAATTATGAAAATTATAATATATATAATGTTGACAATGCTGATGATGCTAGAAGCGTCCTTTTCACACTTGTCCAATGATGCTGCTATGGCCATATGGCCATACAATACTGGCTTATAATTGCTGAGGCGTGTAAAGTATTTTTATGAAGAGAAAACACATATGCTGCTTATGCTGTAAAGTATGTGTGTTACCCTAATGTATTGTTACTGTACACATAATCCCCTATGAAAAACATTAAACGTGTAAGAAACTTTTAAACTTTAAAATTTTTATTACAGAATATCCTGACGGTATTTTTACGTTACATATAAATAATAATGAATAATATAAGGAAAAAAAAAAAACTGACTTTCTATTCCATCGCTTTTTCTATGTTTATTGCAATGACAATAAAAATATTTTTAAATATTTATTAATAATATTACTGATGAATATAATATTAATCATCTCTAGTACCTATCATATGTAATCACATATGTTTACCAATGGATTTATCCTTAACGTACTATCTACTGATCTACATTTTTCCCTAAAACAAACAAAAGTTTTAAAATAACAAAAAAAAAAATTTTTTTTAAAATGATTTGTCAGGATGAGCCTCATAGGATAACAAATAATCGCATATTTATTAGGTGTTAAGCACTGTTCCTTCGTAATCTTGACATAAAGTGTTTTAAAAAAAAAAAAAAAAAATTCTTTTTCATAAGTAGCTTAAAGAAATATTTTTTTTTTTTTTTTTGAAAATAAAAACAAAAAATTATTGATTATTATCACAAATATGATTTTTTTTTTCACGTTCCCATATAAAATAGATAAAATAATTTTAGCATCCCTTATTCAAATACGGATAAACCCGCATTGATTTATTTTTTTTAAAAGGAAATTATCGATTATACTGTTAACGTGACACGTGTATTTTTGGTTCTCTTTGAAGTCCTTTAAGTTTTTGCATCCATACACTGTGCAATCCCGGCTGTGGAACATAATCGGTGAATTTTTTTTTTATTTTATCGCGACGACAATACACAGAGAACTGTGTTTCTCTTTTATATTTTTCTGGTATAATTTGTGCGGTGTTAAACAATTATTAAGAAAAAAAAAAAAAAAAATCATTTTTCCCCAACTTTTTCGCTTTAAAGATTTTTTTTTTTATCAAATAACAAGAGAATTTTATGAGTTTTATTAAATTTATTTATGATTACTGGTTCAACATTTGATTGTTTTGAATAAAAATAATAATTTACCATTAATAAGTGATGCTTCTATTGAAACAAAAAACCACAAAACGTTTCCTTAAAATCCTTTAAAAAAAAAATTGTTTTATTTTAATTTTCCCAGTGCATAAAATGACGAAAAATTGAGTAAATAAATCCTAGCAAATGTTTATCAGAATAAAATTGCATCAGGATTTGAAAATAAAATGTGTGGGTATTACCAAACAAAAAAAAAACCAACCCTACTCTAAATGTTACATATAATTTCTCTTTTACCACTCTCTCACCAACCCCTACTAAACAAAATACAAAAAAAAAAACAATTTTCTCTAACAAAATATCCTGCCAAAATGTCGATCCTGTACAATCTACCCTCCGGTTAATAAAAAAAAAAAAACTGAGCATAATTAAAATTATAAAGAGAAAGAGAATTAGTATACACTATACACAGCTGCATTAGCAAGAGTATAAATACAAAAATAACGTGACGGTTTTGTGAGGCAATGTGAGTAGAAAAAAAAAACAAAAAAAACATACGTACACTGCACTGTCTGTGGCGAACAGAAAAAAAAAATAAAAATATTATTTTAGTATATTACGGGAAGTCGGTGGAATAAGATTTGTGTATAGAATTTTTTCGAAAAAATTTTTCGTAGTTGTTTATAAATAATATTTTACCGACATATCATTTTTTTTTTATTAAGTGTGTGATTTTTTGTTTGTTTGTTTGTTTGTTTGTTGTGTTTAATTGTTTTAATATCTATTTGCTTTAATTAGAATTTAACAATTTTTTTATGTGGTTTAAAGTTTTTAAAGACTTAAAGTTCATAATATAAATTTTAAAAATATTCATAAAAAAAATGTGTTTTTTTTTTGATTAGCATAATCTAATAATAGAAGGTGGTCGATCTAATACAAGAATAAAATAAATAATAATAATAATTATAATAAAATACTCAGGGCTTTTTATGTAAAAGTTTTATTTACAGTTTTACCTAAATTATTATTTTGGTTTTTTAAAGTTAAAGTTATTAAGCCAAGTTGAAAGATGTGATTTAAGTTTTTTGTTATTAAAAAAAAAAAAGAAAGAAAAAGGAAGAAAATTAAATTGTGTTTTTTTTTTTTTTTTTTTTTTTTGTGATTTTGGATTAACAAATTACTTCATTAAGCATAATTATAAGAAAACAAACAAACCAAAAAAAAAAAAAAAAAAAATTAATAATTTTTAATTATATCTGGATAGCAGTGAAACCCGAAAGAAAAATCTTCTTAAATATTAATTGGGGGAGGGAATAAACGTAAGCCACTTTAATCTTATAGAACTTAAATTATTTCACACAAATGCATGCAATCAGGTAAATGAAGTAAAGCAAGCAGCAAGCGGTAAACAAAAAAAAAATTTTTTACTATAGAAAAACGCATAAAGTGGTGAAAAAATAAATCTTATGTTTTATGTACGCATGCTGTTATTTATGTTATAAAACATAGATAAAAATTGTAAAGTAGAAAAGTTAAACAAAGATTATTTATAAATATAACAGCCATAAAAAAAGTTTTTTTTTTTTTATATTTTTCGCTTCTTCTCTATTTAGTCCCAAAAACATCAAAAGTTTCCTATCGATAGATCGATATTTAGCAAGCTTTTTTTTTTTTTTTTTTTTTTTTTATAAACGTGTAAATTATTATGAATTTATTTGAATTAAATCACGTTAAATATTAAACCGGTAACAATTGTATAACCGTTCAATTATTTCGATAAGCATAGATAAAAAATATTAATTAATGTTATTAAAGCAAAAATGGGGGAATAAGAAGAAGGAAACTTTGATAAATGTTTCGTTGACAGGATTTGTTCGTTGTTAAAAAGTGTTTGTTTAGCTTCATGTGTAATGTTTTGACTTTTATTACCTGAAGAACCACAGCATGATTAAATAATGTTCAATGAACTTTAAGTTGTTTTATCTCTGTTATCTCTAGATATTAAAAAAAAAAATAAAAATATTTTCCCAACATTTAAATATATATACACAACACAAAATCACTACATTCAAACATTTTATTGATTCATCTTCCTTCACCAAAACAATTCTATAAAATTGAACAAAAACTGAATAAAATTACAACAACAACAACAAAAAAAATTTCTATTCCGTAGAAAATTTAATTTAAGTAAATTTACGTAAGGTTTTCCAAAATTATTTAAAATTTTGTCGATAAAACTTTTAAAAAACATAAAAGTTTTGTTTGTTTTTTTTTTATTTTTAAGTAAATATTTCCATTCAAAGTTAAATAAAAATAAAAATTAAAATTAAAAAGAAAGAAAGAAGAAATTTTTTTTTTTTTGTTTAATTAAATAATTTATTTTCACTATTTCACATATGATATAATTTTTTTTTTTTTTCTTTTTGTACATTATATAAACTTTATTTATTTTTCTAAGTTTAATTAAAAGGAAATCATTTCTACATTTAACTTTCTTCTGCATAAAATATAATAAAAAAAAAAAAAATTTTTTTTATCAACTATTTGAACAATATGTAAATATTTTTTTGCCTTGTTTTTAGACACCTTATGAATATTATACGTAAATATTAAGTAAATAAAACTAGGGACTATACATACAGTGTTGGCCAAAACTAAGGGAACTGAAAAAGCGAGTGCACAATTGTTTGTGTAACTAATAGGAATGCTTAGAAAATAAAATTTTTTTTTATTCATATTATTAGGTAAATTCTTAAGCTACAATAATAATAAAAAAAAAAAAATTTCTTACAAAAGTTAAAAAAATTATTGCAATTTTACCGTAACCACATCCATTATCGACTGGCCAAAACTAAGGGAACTGGGATTGCAATGTTCAATTTTATTATCAGATTTTTAGCCAATTTCAATATTTGGTTGAATATCATACTTTTCCAAGCCACTTTAACTTGGTTGAAAAGGTCGTCCTGAGTTTTAAAGTTTTCCCTTATTATTTTCCGATCCCATAAATTTTTTATGGGATTGGAATACGGGGACTGAGCTAGCCACTTCATAACGTCAATACAGTTTGTTTCCAACCACGTCTTCACTACATTTGACGTGTGTTTCGAATTACATTTGTCCTGTTGGAAAACCCACCTCAGAGACATTTCCTCTTCAACATGTGGCAGCATATGGGATTCCAAAATATCCTTTTACACAAATCGATCCATGATATCCTCTACTCAACAAATGGGACCAATACCATGCCTAGAAGAACTCCCACAAACCATTGTATTGCGTATTCTGTATTTCATAGTTCCTTTTGTGTACAAAAAATGTATGTTTCCTTTAAGTTCGTTCGAATATTTGTTTCTAGCCATTTTACAAGAAAATGGTATTAAAATAAACAGAACTCATCTGCAGATAATTAACGCACAGCATCCTTGAATTTTGTCGATTAATTTGTTAAAAGACATGGTGACTGTGCTTAGTAACGATATATTCTGAAATTTGGTCAAAAATCTGATAATAAAACTGAACATTGCAATTCAGTTCCCTTAGTTTTGGCCAGTCGATAATGGATGTGGTTACGGTAAAATTGCAATATTTTTTTTAACTTTCGTAAGAAATTATTTTTTTTTTTATTATTATAGTAGCTTAAGAATTTACCTAATAATATGAATAAAAAAAAAATTTATTTTCTAAGCTTTTCTATTATTTACACAAACAATTGTGCACTCGCTTTTTCAGTTCCCTTAGTTTTGGCCAACACTGTAAATATGATATGAAAACATTTTTTTTTTTTTTATATATAAAATTTATAAGGAAAATTTATGGTATAATACGTAAATTATAAACAATATTAATACATAAGTTTTAGTGAAAACTTTAAAATTATTTATTTTATGTATAGAGTAATAGTAATAGCGTGTAATATATCTATATATATTGTTATTATATAATAAAATTAAATATATTAAAATATCAATGATAAATTCTTAATTAATGTTTGAGAATTATTAATTTAGTTTATAGCACAATAAAGTTTTCTATATAGCATTGATAAATCCTTAAAATTTACTGTCTTAAAAAAAAAAAAAAAAAAGAAAAAAAGAAGTTAACAGAGGCGTTATGACTCCGGAAAACCTTAAAACTCTTTCAATTTTTGATTAATGAATTAAATTTAGAAAGAAGAAGAAAGAAAAAAACAACTATAAACACTTGATTCAGGGCGTCCCGAAATAATATAAAATTTCTCCTAATGTTTTTTTGAAACATTCAAATAAACCTTTGAGAATACTTGGATTCAAATGAAAATTCTTTAAATTATTTTTGTAAAAGGGCCTGTATTTTGCGAATGTCAGAGATTGCGGTCATCAGTAAAACGTAATCGCATTTATGCTTTCTATTTCTATGATTAAAGTTTTTTATACGGGAATTCCCCTAACAAAATCATTATCAAATTGGAGTATTGACATAATAAAAATAGAATTACAGGATACATTAAAAATGCACTAAACATATGATATCTTATCTTAATAAACAAAGTAACTAACGTAGGTGTATCACTTATATTACACACACACACACACAAATAAAACATTATAGCACTTTTCAATAATTTATTTTAATGTTTTTGAACTAAATTCAAATAAATTATTCATTGTCTCTTGTTATTAAATTTCACTTGTACGCTGCCACCATTATCATTTAACATAATAACAAATTAAATTAAATTTAACTTATATGTGATTGAAACAATCATAGAAATTTTAATAATAAGGAAATTGTTGATTAAGTTTATTTTAAAAATTTATTAAAATTTTGCACGGTAAATTCATATTGCAGGAATATACCGCATTAAAATAATACCGATAATCGTGGTGTATTCTGGGTGCTGGTTCCTGTAACCAATTTAACCAATTTATATTTACCATAAACAATCCTAATTTATATAGATAAATAAATAAACATTCACTATATCAATTAATATTTAATTAATTAATTAATTTTGTAATAATGCAAAAAGTCCTAAATTTTTTTTTTAATTACATTTGAATTTTATTAAATAAATCTCGTTAATAATGTTTAAGTAAATATATTTTTAAAAATATAATCCTATTAACAATAGAATTAATATAAGGATGAGGAAATGATAATAATAATTAAATAGAAAAAGAAAAAAAAAAACTTAATTAATTAAATAAATTGGTAAAAAATGCAATTATACGCAGATGTCATACGTTATAAATGTTACATGCGCATGTCGCTTTGATACAAAACCAAAAAATAAACAAACGAAAAAAATTTTTTTTTTGTTTTGTTTTACGTGTGTATTTGTAGACGTGTGGTGAATTTAAAATTACAACAACAATAAAAATTATCTGTATGAACGATTTTGGTATAAGCGGTTATTTTTTTTTTTACCTGAAACCAAAGCAAGCGAATAAGATTCATTTTAAAATGTATCAGTGTGACAATCCAATAGGAATAAATAAATATTTTTTCATGCGTTGTTTATAAAAAAAAAATCATAATTTATTAATAATATTAATAGAGAAATGTTTTTTGTTATTTTTTACTTTCAGTACCTAAATGATTCCAATAATTTGGTAAAATTATTATCAAAAAAAAAAAAAAAAATAAGGGAGACGAAGAAAGAAAACTGAAAATAAAAAAAAAAATAAAAAAAACGCGCGAACATTAAGCCCTATTAAAAATATTAATGTGGGAAATGTTAGATTCAGATTTTGAGTGTGGAACAGAATGTGGAGGTCCAGGACCACCGCCAGAATTTTTAATACCACCACCACCACGTCCACCATATTTACAGGAGCTTAGTAAATGTTCCGAGGATCCTTTACCTGATATTGAAATGTGTGAGGCAATACCAGTAAGTAATTGTATTTTTATTCTTCTTTTATCTTTTCTGTTTACTTCCTTTCGTTTTTTCGTTTCTTTTTTTTTCGGTTAAATGTGAAAAAATTCTTATCTAACTTCGTTAAAAATAATAGTAGCCCTCAAATCCTTTTCTTTTTCGTAATTTTCTTTATTATTTTCAATTTTTTTCTGTTGTTGTTACAAAAGAGATACAAACCCCAATGCAAAATTTTGTATATTAAATATAATTTGCATATATTTATTTTTTTTTTTCTTCTTCTTCTATTATTATCCACAATCTCATAATATTCAGGCTGTTTTTTTTTTCTACCACGTAAAATTGATTAACATTACCAGTTGAAATGAATTTAAAATGCATTTTTCTACGTTTCTTTTCCATTTTTATTACATTAAACACATTTTTTTTTTTTTTTTTATTATTTTATTCTGACTGTGGGTCTTATTATGTTTATTCGTTTTTATTATTATTTTATGATTTTAGAGATATTTATAGAATTAACGAATGAATGTTGTTGTATGTTTGTGTACAGGGAAACAGGGAGACAGGCAAACAATGTGTAAAATAATGGATTATCTCTATTAAGATGTCATATTTTTATTTTATTTATTCCATAATATTTTTTCTGATTGATTTTTTTTTTTTTTTTTTTTTTTGTTGGTAAAGTAAATATTATTTCATATCTTCTTTAATATTTTTGTTATCCTGTCGCGACGTAATATTATTTCTGTTTTCTTATAACATATTCTTCTGTTCAGTAATTCATAAAAATTATTACTCCAAAAGTCATCTAGAAACGTTACAGAAACGTTACAGAAATCGCAAATAATCAGCTCACGTATTTTTGTGGGACGACGACGACGACCGGTTGGTTTTATGGTTTATCAAAGAAGTAACAGAAAAAGCACAAAAAAAAAAAAAAACAATTTATTATTATATGTATATTAGTCATTTGACTTGGTGTTTGTTTTATTATAAATACTATTTTTTTTTGTTATATAAATGCATTATATTTAAGATATCTTAATAAATCATATAGATAAATGTCATAACAGGGATGTTGTGCTGTTGGTGTGGGTGGTTGTAGGTTATATAAATTTTTTGCTACGATATGAACACAATCTAATAAAAGTTTTTATTTCTTTTTATTTGATTCTTTATGTCCGTTGTTAATAAATGTTTTGAATCAGAAGAAAAAGGAAAAAAAAAAAAACAAACAACTCACCGTACGCTTCTCACTATATAAAAATTGTCGTCTTGACTTGTGTGTCTTGTGTTCTTAAAACTAAAACAAAAAGAAGTAATTCTGTCGGAATTCAATATACCCATATTGTTGTGGATGAACATTAGTGACCACGCCTTAGTATTCTTTTTAATTTATTTACTAAACATAAAAACAACAACCTTACATATCATTATCATTTTTTTTTTTCGTTTTTTCTTTCATTTCATTCTTTATTGTTATCATTAATAAATAAAATGAAAAGTTTTTCTTTTACATCATTTTTTATGAGAAAAAAAAATGTTATCGTGGACACTTTTCCACACAATCCACAAACAATAGTATATTTGTTAATTACTAATTACTTATTTATGTAATGAATTCTGATTACTTTATTCTTCTATTGTATTTATACTACCTTAATAAATTTATGTTGGCTTATTTGTTAATTTTATTACCTGAAATTTATAACACAGTATGTTGTCTTCGTTTTGTGTCATTTTGTGTGTGAGTCAAATAAAAAACTGAATTAAATTTAAAACAAAAATAGAAACAAGAAAAAATGTTGTAATCCTATGGATCTAATTCTATCAATACTGCCTACTATTAGTACTTCCGAAAAAAAAAAGAATATTTTTTTTAAACTAGTTGGTAAGAAATGTATTTACGATACACATGTGTATATAAGACACTCGAACAGCAGGTAAATGTTTATTTTTTTTTTTTATATAAAAGCTTTCGTTTATTTGAGTTCTTCTTTCCCTTTTTGTTTGTGCTCCGTTGAATTTTTTTTTTTACTCCAATTTCCTATTTTCTATAGAGTATTTTGTGTAAGTTTTTTTTTTTTTTCTCAATAGTCAACGGTTTTATGTACATTTAACTCCCACAGTTGTTTACACTTGAGTTCATCTTTTATGTGGAGTGCTTATATGACCGACCCTTGAACAAATACGCTCGATCTAACAGTAAATATAAATGGACTCTCATATTAAAAATAAAAGCTTCCAACTAATGTCACAACAACAAAAAAATAAATAAATAAAGACGAAAGGCAAATAGTTAAATAAAATACAACAAAAAATATAATAAATAAAAAAAAAATTATTTTGCATATTATTAATACATTTATAATGAATAGATAATAACAAAAAATAATAAATAAAATCCTTTTTACATATTTTATGGATAATATTTATTCCAAAAATAAATAAATAAATAAATATTGCAACAAAATTATCCCCAGTTATAATTCTAGTTAAATTATTTCAAAAGTCAATGAGAGACAAAGTAAAAAACTTTGTCACAACAACTAACTGCTACTAATGCCAATCTTTATAGAACTTTCTAACAAAAGTATGTTTAAACAATAGTCAGTGCGATATAAAATGGTAATAAATTGAAAAGAAATTTTATTCAGATACTGTTTGATGTTTTAATACTGCGATATTAATATTTGAAGATGCTGAATCATTATTCTTATAGCGAAAAATATAAAAATCGATTATAGAATTGTTTAAAAAAAAAATTGTCTATGACATAAACTTAACAAACAAATAATAATATGATGAGCTTTCGTCTATAAATAAAACATCTTTTGTAATATTGTTGAATTATAATAAAGCCTACCTACCTACCGAGCTACATTCTGTGAATCTTGCTCAATTGCTTAAAAAAAATAAATTTATTAATAGAAATTTACCTTTTTCTAATATTTTTTTTGTAAAACTCTTGAACAAAATTTTAACGAAGATAAATAAAATTTAATAAAATTATCTATTTATCTACGCATTATAATAAGATGCGAGTAATATTATTTATCAATATTTCTACACTCTGGTTATTGCCAATTAATTATTTTTTATTAGTAGCATTCTACGGATACGCATAGATAACGAAAACTGTTGTTTAGGGTTTAATTGTTAAGGGTACAGACATTTTTTTTTTTTAGATAAAATGCATCATAAAAATAGATGTTTAAGAGGGTACTTTGGAAAAATATTATTATTTTTTTTTTATTAAACCACTTGAAAAGTATAATTTGGTTTTAAAGGGTTGTTGTTTTTTTGTTTGTAACCAGGTAAAAATAATTATAACGGTTATACAGGGACCTCTTAAACTGATCTTGTTGCGTTTTCAGTTATTGCCAGTGATAATCCTGTATCATAATTAATCACAATACATAAACGTTATCAAATAAAATGTGCATTATGTGTTATGCACGCAATAATGAATCTACGCTTAATTGTTTTCACATTTTAATTGATTACAAAATCCATTGATTTATAATTAATTTCTTTTTCCTAGTTAAATTAGATTTTCAACATAATCCTTATTCAAACAAGTGGTAACGTAGCGATTAACAGTAATAATCTTCATGAAACCATACCATTAGTAAATAACATAATTTTATTTTTGAGAATTTTAATAATATTTTCATATTAACCAACCGTTGGTTATAATATACGAAATGCCTTAAAATTACAACATTTCATATAAAGATTGGGGGTGATGGTGATGGTTCGTATATAAAGAAAGTCGTATACATGCAAAATTTGATGAATATTTTATAAAAACTAAAGAATTTTTGTTTTAGATAATCTCCTTTAGAATTTTTTTTTTTTTATATAGAAAATTCGATATTTTAAAAGAAAAGCAACCTTTTGAAAAAAAAAAAATAATAAATAATAATAAACAAAAAGTGCCAACAACCTTTCCAAAAAAAAAAAAAAAGTATTGAGTATGAGTATCTGGAACTTTTTATTCATTTAAAATTAAGAGGTTTTTTTTTTTTCTTTTCTTTATGTTTTAAATTATAATATTATAAACACACACACAGAAAAACCTTTAGCCTTTATAAACTCTATGCTATGCTATGTAAAGGGTGCTTATATCTATCACATTGTCAACAAAATAAATAAAAAAAAAAAAAACAACACTTTTCTATACAAATAAAACTTTTTTCTATTATTTTTGATAATAATTATATACATTGATGTAAACTTTTTTTTTTTTGTTTTTTATACATGTATTTGTTGTTCATTTATTTAAATAATTTATAATAAAAAAAAAATAATAATTATTTTGTTTCTTTTTTATTACAGATTTTAGATCCAAGTTATCACACAAGTCCATCGTATCAGACATCTGCCATTATACTGTTGTGTTCTGTACTATTTATAATTATTGTTTTATCATCATTAATTGTTTGGAAGTAAGTAGATATTTTATATATATATATTTTTTTTTATTTATAAATAAGAAATTTATTAATTATTAATTATTAAAATATTTTTTGTTGTTTTTTTGTTTCTTTAATTATTTATCATTTACTTGATTGAAATTTAATCTTTGTGGTAATCCCATTCTATGTACAATATAAATCATTATTTTTAAGATATTTTTTATTTTATTATTTTTTCATATTGTCACAAAGTCATTTATTTTCCAAAAGGGCGTAGACGACTAGTATTTGTAAAGATATTTTAAAGTTTGAGTAACGTTTTACAACCACGCCTTCACATCTTATTTAATAAAATAAAAATAAATTTTTTCGTTTTTTTAATAATAAATCTAAAAATCATTATGTAGTGCCAACATATTTTATATGTGACATATGAGAATATATAAGAATTCTGTCCGGAAAAATGCAAAAAAAAAAAAAAAAGATGAATATTCATTCTTTGTCGTATATACATGAAGTAAATGTTGAAAACTATGTAAATGATGATTTAATTGAGTACATTATATACCATAGTCACTGTATTAGAAAATTAATTAAATTATTCTAAATAAAAACATTGAATAGTAACTCATCAGTAACTAATTTATAAAATATTTGAATTAATTAAATGAATAAGCAAAAAAAAAACTAAGTGATGCACTTGAATAACGTAAACCAAGATTTAACATTTTTTTCTCTCTCGAAAACCGAATACGTGTACCATATAAAATGACCATAAGTAAATATAATTGCTTAATAGTGAACTAGTATTTGCGATACTTAACTATCTTTACATTTTATAGTTGCTAATGCTGCTGCTACTTCTGCTTCTCGTGATAACATCGTTACTTTTAAAACTATCAAATTGTACGTGACTCCCTTTACAATAATGATGTTCGTGTGTTTTCATGTAATAAAATTTTCTTAGCGTATTAAAACGTACAGCAAATTTTTTTTTCATTAAGTATTATTTCCTCAATAAAAACTTAACCACAGTTTGTTTTCTTTTTTATTTATTTCAATTATTGATTACAATTAATTAAATGTATTTTTTTTTTCTATTTACAATAATGTTGCGAACTCTATACTACGTGATAGTATTTAAAAAATTTCCCCTTTTGTAATTTATTAAATATATATATAAAGAGCGAACGAATAACAAAATGATATTCCATTAAATCATGGATACATTATATATTCTTATCTGTATAATATAATTTATTTATTTAGTTGGGTTGTACGAAAATTGTAAAAATACATGAAAATAAATAAAAAAGAAAACATGAACCTATTTTTTATAATTTATTATCAGTTCTGTTTATTTATTTAATTCCTTCATAAATCTATAATACATATGAGAATTTTTTTTTTTTTTTTTTATATTTTTTTATGCAAATATTTACTAAAAAAAAAAATATTTTTTTTTTATTTTTTAACAGCAGACATTTGAATAAAAAAAAAATTTATTCATATGTTGCATATAAAATTTGTAATGAATAAATAATCGCTGAATTAAATATTAAGCTTAATCAGCGTTGTAGCTAGGTAAATGCAACAGGTTCCCTAAAAAAATGTCATTCAAAAAACGACAAAGTTCCGTTTTTAACTCTCTTGTTACGTAGTAATTTTATTTGGTTATTCCATCGTTGAACTTCATTATTATTTGTTAATTCATTTACTAAAAAATATTACATTGGATAAATTGTTAAATAAATTTAATTTCAATTAAGCATAGCATTTATTTTTTTTTTTTTACGCGCGTACACAATTTGTATCTTATCTCGATAATAAAAAGAAAAATCATCTCATAGAAATTAGTCTTAATTAAAATTTTGTTTGATTAACTTCGTATTTCTTGAACAAAGATCACAGGGATATATAGCGCCAATGGCTAAAATTGTTTTTTTGGGTATGTTATATGAAGATAAAATATAATAATTCCATCGTTCTCCTTTTTTCTCTTTAACTCATCCCTCATCCTTATTGAATATTATTACATTCAAAGATGATTAATTTATTTTATTGAAGTTGTTTGTTTAACACATTTTTTTTTCTGTTTTAGATTTTTAAGAGTAATAAAGAAAATTAAGAAAGAATGAAAAAAAAAAATTTGTTTTGAGAAAAGTTTTTGGTATATCAAGCGAATTATATGGCCTTAAGAAATATTATTCTCTTGTCATCATTTTAGATAAGCTTTCTGCTCTACGCTTTATTTTATTGATGTTAATATTTGCTACGTATATAGATTTAAAACCGATTCATATCTATAATTCTGTAGACACAAACAGATCAAAAAAAAAAAAAGAAAAAGTTTGATTTCTTAAACCTTTTCATTGTTTTAATTAAAACAAAAAAAAACAATCAGAAATGTTTTTTTGGTTTTCAGTAATTAAATTGCTGTGGTTTTTATTCAATTTTTATGTGAATTTATGATTATCACTATGCACAATTAATCCCTTGTAAAGTTATTTTTTTTTTAGGAATTTCATTCAAAAATACTTTGCTGTACCTAATATAAAATCAGTGGTTGTTTTTTTTTTTTTTTTCTTTCATATGTTGAAATATGTGATAAAAGCACATCATAAGGAAGTTCTTATGTGAAATGGTTTTGCTTACATTAAAATGTACAAAAAAAAAATAATAAAAACTGATCGTGAATGAGTAAACCAACCTATTCATGTATAATTTACTAAAGGATTTTTAATTCATAAAATGACAAATTCATTTGCATATAAATTTATTCAGTTTTATTATTAACTTTTTTTTTTTTTTTTTTTATTGTACAAATGGTACAAAGTGTTAGGTCGTACTCGTAAACTGTGGGGTTTTTTTAAATATTTTCTAGTACATTCATGTCACTTTTTCTCATGTCTTTATTTAATAATTTTTTTTTATTTTTGCAATTGAGTTAAAAAAAAATATTTAAAGTATTGCTACCATCAACAATAATCTCTCGGCTTTTTTTTCTTTCTTTCTTTTTTATTCAAAAGCATTATTCGCATCATTTTTTTTTTTTTTATGTTATTGTAGAATAGATAGAAATAGAAATTTTTGGTAATAAGATTGAAAATAGATGTGGAACAAAGGGAACTCAGTTATATGTGATAGGCACACAAATTGTTTAAAAGTCACGTATGCATTTTAACAAATTTATTTTTTTTATTTTTGTATTATTGAAAATACGACATGGCATTATCTTGAACGGTTAATAATTGGTTATATTAAAGCTGCATTTGATTTAAATACAATTTTAATGAGATGAATAATTATGCAACAGCATACATCGTTTTTATTGTTATTTAGGAACAGTAATAGAAAAATTGCAAAAATGATAGCAATACGGTTTTAATCCCTTAATTCATAAAGAGAGTAGAAATACTAAAATTTGAAAATATATCATAAGTCTACTAGTCATGACCTGAGCACAATGGACGCAATGGATAACTTAAGAAACGTCACTTATTTGTGTGCATTTTTTCATGCATTTATCTACGTGACATTTCTTAGGTCATTCTTACATTTACTGTGCTCAGGCCATTAGTTTTACTTCTAAAAGATAAATGAAAACTAATCATTTAACAGCAACATTTAGTATATACTTTGTCGTTAAGACAAGACAAGTCACAAAAAAAAAAAACTTTAAAACTAAGTGAACATTCGGTGGATTAGGAACATTAATAAAAAACACTTCGGTACATTTTCAATTACACTATGCTTCAAAATCCATAAGTAATAAAAAGTATTAAATTTATAATTAGAAAAAAAAACAGATTGTGTAAATTAATTGATGTAAAAATAATTTTGCATGTTGATTTACATAAATTTCATAACGTTAAAACATATCGCACTAGGTGATTTTTTTTTTTTATTTTATTATTTAATATTTAATTTAATTCAATTTACATATGTTCAGCATATGTTCATAAATTTCGTATTAATATTTTAAGAAAAAAAGCAAAAAATTCTATTTTTATGAATTTAGAAGAAAAGAAAAAGAAAAAAAAAATCATTTCCATTCCGTATCGTGTAAATAAATTTTCATTTTCTTTTCGCCGCACATGTTTTCGGTAATAAAAGAACTAATTTTTTTTTTTTTTCGTTAATTATTTTAATAGCATCCATTTGGACTATAGGTATTTTGTTACTAAAATATTTATTGATCAATACTGATTTTAAATATTTTGTTAATACTATTATGTAAAATTGTTTTTAACTCTAATTGTTTTTTTTTCACTACAAACGTCGTCCCTATGTGTTGTAATGAAAAACTAATTTTTTTTTTTTATTTTGATTTATGATTGGAAATCGAAGAGTTGTTGTTACGCTGTCTGTGTATGTTTTTACCAAATATTCTACATAATTAGTTTAACGGTTTTTGTACATGCGAAACACTTGGGTATTTAAGAGAAGTCACTAGAAATATAACAGAAATAAGAACTTTAGCTTTAAATTATGATGGAACCTGGTTACGATATTCCTAACCCTATGAATTAATTAATAAAAATAAAAATTAACTTTTAATTTTTTATTAGATAATTTAGCTTCAAAAAAAAAAATAAAAATATTATATTTTTACGATAAAAACCCCAAAATTTTGTCACGTATTTAATTCCAAGATGATTCTAATTTTTTTTTTTTTTGTTATCTTTTCGATTTTTATTAAAGCTATTTCTACAATTAATTCATTCAGAAAATGTTTATAGTTAAAGGTAAATGGCACACTAAAATTTTATAACATTGAAGGGATAATGATTTTAATAAATTAATTTTTATTATTTAAAACATAACCGCATTTACATGTACAAATGATAATCATTGATCATGATTTATATAATCATTGAATAATAATGATTATGATAATGTTGAATTAAAAATTGTTTATTTCTATTGCTTATTACTTATAATTATTATTAAAAAAAATTCATATTTTATCGCAAAAAAGTTAATATAAAAAAAGAAGAAGAAGTTTTCCATCCCTGTTTTTATAATTAATTCCCATTTTTTTAATATAACTTTCCAGATATACAAAACATAAATATAGTGGAATGAAATTATTGAAAATTATATTATTAACTGCATTTATCATTAGTTAAAAAGAAAAAGAAAAGAAAAAAAACTTATTATTTATTAAACTTTATCATCCTGTCTTATTTTTAATAAATATTCCTTATATAAATACTTGGCAAATTTTTTGATTAAAATTCTATTGTAGTAAATGTATAAAGTTGTATTGTGAAAATACTTTATTATTTGGTGGGTGTTTTTCTCTTTAAAATTATTATTTAAAAATCACCAGAACAGCTTTGTAAATTATATGTAATTAATTAATGAATGAAGGCTTTATAATAAAATATAGAAATGATCAAAAAAAAAAAGCTCCTTTCAAGTAGTTTATTGTTTAGTAATTTGATCCTAATCATTAACCATTTTTCATTACAATAAAAAATAAAAAATCTAATTATTTAAAATATGTCATTAGATATAATTCCAGTTTAGAGTTGATTTTTATTTTTATTCTTATTTATTTCTATACAAAATATACGAGAATCTGATACACGAAAGATAGAAGAAAATAAAAGTGACAGTCGGAAAAGTACTGCGAAATAAATTGCAAAATTTTTGTTATATTTGTCTTGCACACTTCGTCGGATAAAGATGATGATTTTTCTGAAATAAGAAATATTAAATATAAGTATAAAAGGGAAGTGTTGCATAAAAGCTATAAAAATCTACTGCTGTGTGCCAGCTTCGCGTGTTCAACATTATCTATTGTCAAATATATATATATTTTTTAGATAAGTGCACACCATCTGCATTTGCTGAAAAGTATTTGTTGGATACATCTAAGATTCTCCAACAGAACCAAGTAAATGTCTTGCACGTATAAAGATATATAAACGGATATGTTTATTTGTTTGTTTGTTTGAATAATGTAATGCTTCGCTGTTTCTAATTTAATGTTGTTTAAAGTGAGCTTTTTGTGTTTGCGGAAAATAGTAAAAAAAAAGAAGAGAGAATAAAACGCGAATATATTTTATCTTTTCGAATAGATTTAAATAAAAAAAAAAATTATTTTACACAATTAAAATAACTAAGAGTGCGAGACATTTATAATTTATAAAGCAGAGTGAACGCTTTCAGGATGTTAGTTTAAACAAAAGCTTATTATTACTTTGCGTATTTCAAACATTTTTCTTAAATATTTCATTAGTTGAGTAAACCGTATTAACTATTTTTTTTTTTTTTCTGTTTTATATAATAAATAACACTAAAATTGTGTAATAAAAGAAATTATAAGTGTTTACCTCGTATAGTAGGTCACTAGCCATTAATTTAACTAGGATATGTGGATTATAGTTAGAAATTATGTTTAAATTAGTATGACATTACGTTTTATATATTTTATTACACATTTACTCGGTTGATGACTTTTATTTATTTAGCTAAATTTTAATATAAAATTAACAAACAAAAAAAAAAAAAAAACCCCAGGTGTTACGTACTTAAATATATATCCTTTTCGTATTATTAAAAATGTACGTTTATCGATCCTTAGAGTAAGTTAATAGGTGTAATTATATTTGTTGAAAATAACTTGACTAGCTTTTATACTCGTTCCAATGTTATTACTTATTTTATACGTTTCGCTAAAAAGGCACATAATAAGGATAAATTCTTTATTTTATATATTCTTCGAGAAAGGACGACAAAGAATAAAATTAACAAAACAAAAAAAAAAAAAAACAAACACAATAGTGTCTGAAAATATTAAATTAAATATTTTTTAATATCAATGCTCTAGGATACAGAAAAAAATTTTGTATTTTGTGTCTGCAAACGGAATTTTTTTTTTTCTTACTTTATAATAATAGAAGTCAGTAACAGTTTAGTAAATACTGAAAGGAATACAAAATGCTGTTAGATGTACAAAAAAAAAAAAAGCCCTCACAAAAAAATTCTCTATAGGATCACATAGTGTTCTCGTTCGTTCATAAGTGATATTTTACTTTAAGAGTTTTTTCTTTTTTTAATTTAAAATTAAAATTTTTCTTACCGCAAAAACCACATTTGTATTTCATTCAAGATATTTTCTTTCATATGATTGGCAATTCATTCACCCTATTTTACTCAATAAACTTGTTTTATTTTTTCCTACTTTCATTGTGACATACAAAGCACACCAATTTCAGTAGCACAGCTAGGGATACTTATATAATGCGTGCTGCCAAAACTTTGAAATACAGATCAAATTTCAAATAGAATATTTTTATTATTATTTTTTTTTTTTAAATGCTTAAAGCTATATAAATGGTTGTTGTGATAAAATAAAATCATGTATAATAATAATTGCATTAAAACACAACACAACCCCTTTTATTTTTTTGTTGGAAAGTTAAAAGTTTTTATTATGTTTTAAAACAAAAACATCGTAGTGTACCACCCGAGTATATAATAATAAAAATTTTTACTTTGTGTATACAACATGGAAATAAAATCTGCATATTAATTATTAATAAATTTATTTATATTTGGTTATTTAAAAAAAAAAAACTAAACTAAATAGGGATTATTTGCTTAAATAAAATCTTTATTAATGTAATAACAACATATTTAACTAGTAAGATAAAATTTAATTTATGCAATTTTAGCAGTAAATGCATAGTCATTTTTAATTAAAATATCCTTAAAGATATAATAAAAAATATATTTCCTATTATTGCTAGGATAAAAGAATCAAAAAACCGAAAAAAAAAAAAATTAAAATCATGTACGCAACTAATCTTAAAATAAAGTAAAAATTAGGGGACGTTTATAATGCGATAGCGAGAAATTATGTTGATAAATAGCTAATGATAATGTTTTTATATATCTATATTATAAATAAGTAATTTAATTTTAATTGAACATTTTCTATATATAATATATTTCCGATAAGTAAACATTGATATAATTATTTAAGGTGAATGGAGCTTTGTTTTTTTTTTCTTTCATTTTCTGTTTTAAATATCAATATCCGCTTACGAGAAATCAAGAAATAATAAAAAATAATAAAACTCTGTAGCTATAGCAGCGTTTGATAAGGGATCAATTCTTAGGAATTTTTATTCTCTTTAACTAACATATTCTATATAAGGAAATATTTTTTTTTAATAAGTAAATTTGGTTATATGAATTGAAGCAAAGAAAAGCTTTTTTCTAAAACCGTTTTTAGACGTATATTGACGTTGGTTTGGTTGATTTGGTTGGTTGGTTGGTTGGATAGTTTTCCCCATATATTTTCTATAAAACCTTTATCTCGACTAGACGGTAGTTGTAAAAAATAATGATATTTAATAAAAATTATTATATCACCACCACCCTTCACTTCCACATTAGATTTTTATCATAATAAAAATAGTATTTTTGGATGATTTCTTTTTTTTTTTTCATGCATGTTGTTGCTTATTGCTTATTATTGCCTTATAGTCGTTTGCTTATAAATATATCGAAATATAATATATCAACTTAGAAAATACAATGAGCAAACACATTTAACAAGAAAAATCCCCAAGTTTAATTTTGTTAGCTAAAATGTAATCCATTTTTATCATTACATTAGATCAGATATGCTTTTTATTTATATTTGGTTTTTTTTTTTTTTTATGTTCTGTGTTGTTGAAACTGGAGAACGACATCTTTTCTACAAAAAGGCTTATCCCTAATTTAATCCTTTTAGTATCCTCTGTTGAATGCTATTTTTAATAGGTGTACTGAGTGCTCTGTTGAGTGTTGTCAATATATGTTTATATATATATGTAGACGACCCCTTAAGGGTGTTTTATTTTTTTTTTTATTTTTTTCTTTCTTTCTTTATATATAAAAACTGATTTTCAACATGTTGGCATGTTTAAGGGAAGCTACGTAAATTGTTAGATCGTGTTGAGAACAATTTTTTCCTTTATATTCCTTTTGTTGCTATCTTATTTTACTTAAATAGTAGCTGATGATTCTTCCTTTTTATTTACAAAACATATGTAGTTGTTGTGGAAAAGTTTTTCTTTTCTTGTTTTTTTTTTTTTTTTTCACTCTTCATACAATAATTTATTTGTTATGTGAGGAAATAATAATAAAAAAAAAAAAAAAAAAAGGAAAAGAAATGAACAATGTGCTTGCTGTCCGCTTATATTTTTTTTTTTTTTCATCATAAATGTTCTTCAAATATGTTTACATGTTTTTGACAAAATAACAATAATAAAAATATTTTAGAAAAATTTTTATTTTGTATGTAAAAGTTCTGTATAGAAACAAATGAGGTTTTAAGGAGTTTAAAACTGAAATAAAGTTTGATTTGATATTGTTAAGTGGATAAATTTGTAAAATATTTTCTATATATCTTATAAATAAATGTTGGTTGAGTTGAAAAAATACAAAATTATCGTTTCGTTTGTAATTAATTTAGATTTTTTTATTGTACGTTAAGAGTAAAAATTTTTTATCTTCAAATCACTAGATTTCTTGAAATCGTATCAAAGTCCTTGCTGTAATACCCACCAAAATATTTAAAATAATAAAAATACAAAGAAAAAACCTAAACGGTGAGAATTTTTTGTTTCTATGCCAAACAATTTCGTTTCTTAAGAAATAAAAAAAAAAAAATAAAAACAGAAATAATTTCTTAGTTTAAGCAAAAATTTCTTGATTCATGTTATAATTTTGTTAGATAATTCATTCCGTGTACAAAAAGTATCTCATTTGGAATTAACATTTGGTCTTAAACGATAAAATTGCCGCAAAACAAATAAACATAAATAAATAAAAATAAAAATAGTTTAACACTTTTTGTATTAAAAAATTAATAAAAAAAAAACGAATAAAATCTATTTTCAATCAAAAAAAAAAAAAAAAAAAAAACTAGAACAAAGAATAAAAACACTTAATTAAAAAAAAATTAAATTCCTAATATCATGAATGATTTGTTCGTGGACCACACCTAAGTGTTTTTCTAATTTTTATTTTATTAGGCATAAATTTTTCTGTTTTTTTTTTTTTTTTTATAAACATACCATATGTATGTTTATTAGATTCTCTTCATATTTATTACCACCGTATGATTTTTATTGAAAACAGAGTGAACGAAAGATAATATTATCGTAAACATAAATCATTTTCTATTCACTGTAATAGTGGCTTGATGCTTAATGTTTATTTCAAAGTAAATAGTGTAGGATTGATAGGGGTATTAACACTTTTTTTTTTTTTTTTTTTTTGTTTGTTTGTCTTCTTTACATATTCAATCGGTTTTTATAAAATTATTGTTTAGTCTGTCATCATTTATCGCTGCTATTTACATTTAATTGTAAATTTTCAGAAACATTCTTTTACATCGTTTTTCGTTATCTTATTTATCAAGTGATTAGCATTGCTTAAGACTTTCCAATAATACTATGATGGTAATATATGTTTAAACACATTTTATTATATCTACCATTATTATTTTAATTTTTCGCTGTTTTAACACATTTTTATCGTGATAATTAAAAAACACAAAAAAAAAACACAAAAAGTTTAAACCTATCCAGTTTTTAATATTTAATTTTATAATGGTTCATTATAAGGGTTGATTACAAATGCTTTGCTTTTTATTTTAATGTTTTTTTTTTTTTTTTTACCCCACTATACAAATAACTTATTATTTTCATTTTATTTAAAAAGGGATTTTATTTTAAAATGCCAATCTATTTTCGCTAAAACAGCCATTTTTGAATTGGGGACTAAAAATGTTTAGAATAAAATAAATAAAAATTTTTTTTTAGACACATTATACTTGTCTAATTTAATTATTTATTATGTTTAAATGAAATGTGGTGTTAATTTTGAATAAAATACCACCAATTGTATACAAGAATTCTTTGAAAAATTTATATTAGAAATAAATGGTGTAAAATCTGTCACGTTAATCTAATGTATCTCGCACGGCCGGTATAGACATTGCTGGTATAGACAGTCGTTGTTTAAAGGATTTAAAGGTATCCTCTCCAATTAATTAATAAAAAAAAAATAAACACCATGAACAGCACGATATCTACCACAAACTATACACAATGCTGTAATTGCATTGTTTTTACTTTATTATTTAATTTCCATTTATTGCATTAAAATAATGAGAAGGAAAATTATAAAAATTTTATCTAAAAATATAGATTGATATAAATACAATTTTATCTCATTGTTTTTTTTATTATGTAATTTATTGATAATTTATCTAAAGAAAAATTTGGCAATTTGGCATAAGTAATACAGAGATAATATCTAAAATTGTTATCATAACAACGAAATCGTATAAGAAATATATAAAAATTATCAATAAAAACAATACTTTAAATAATTATTGATATAATCGAAGTAAATAAGTAATGAGTATTTTTTTTATTATTTATATAAATATTCTACCTTTCTATCTATCTATTAAATCAGTGCGCTGCAACCTTTTTCTTATCACGGTACATCAATGAAATGTCGAAAATTCTACGGCTTTAAAATCGCTAGTATTTTCCGAAGAATCACCCGTCAACGAATTGTGTGTTGGTTCAACGAATTTCCATTAAATTCCTTTAAAATCCATGTTTGCCCAAATGCGATAAAATACATTGGAAACTTTAATGTAATTACAATATAGGGAAAATGTTTGATTTTTTTTTTAAATTCACACAAACCAAGTACCGCCTCACGACACACACCGGTTACAGAACTCTGTATTATACAAAAATAAGAAAAATTAGAAGAAAAAAAAAGCGGAAATAACAATAACATTTGTGGCTAAAGGGATAATAATCATATTTTACGATAAGAATTGGTTGAATATACGAAATTTAAATATAATTTTATATTTTCTATATTTACCATGTTGTATGCAAAAGTAAAAGCTTATATAATATAAATATTTTATTGTTATATATGTGTATATGCGCTCATATTACTTACTTACAATGTAATGCTCTTACATTTATGTTAATTTTTATTCATTTATTTTATATATTTTTATATTCACATCTGAATATTATTTTTATTTTGGTGTCCCATTATATTTAAAGGTAACTACTTGAAGTTACTATTCATTGTGCATCATATAGATAAATATATTTTGTGTTACCTACCATTACAATGTATTCTTTACAAATTATTATTACATTTCCGTTTAAATATACCGTGGATAAATCTCGTCTTTGTATTTTTTATTTTTTATTCAACCTTTTTGTTGTTCTACTATAATATTTTTTGATTATTTTTGATTGAATGCTCATAGATATATAATTTTTATCATATCATAATAATAACAATAAAATAAAGTATAATTTATATTAAAATAAAAATTGATGGTGGATCGGGAAATATTTGTATCCGAATAAATTCAAGGAAATGTTAAATTATTTTGCAAAAAAAATGAATTTTTTAGTATTCAAAATTATATTCGATTGAATGCACATGAAAAAATATGAAAATTTTATGAAATTGACTTAAAAATCGGGATATAAAAAAATGTTGAATCGTTTTTGTGGTCACTGTATGGTGGTTTGGATAATCTTAGACGATTTATATCAATGTTGAATCAAAGAGAAATTCATTTTATTAATTTACAGAAGTCGCCTTTAGCAAAAACACATTTCACATATTTTACCCACTAATGGGATGTTTTTTTTTGTTGCCTTGACATTTATTTTAAAAATAGGCGAACACTTTTAACGCGTGAAGCATAAAATAGGTGCGCGTTCGATACTTTTATCTACTTTAATAATGATAATTTTTTTTTTTTTTTTACAAATTATTTGTTTTTACCCTAATATTATAAATTAATTAAATATTTTTATGTTTTTTTCACAACAGACATAAAAAGAGAGTGCAAAACTTTTTACCATGTAAAACACCAACACGAGGAGGACCTATAAATTCATCTGTGATACCCGGTGCACATTTGGTTACATACGAAGATCCTGATACACATTTAGGACATCGCCCACTTGTAATGCATCACCATCATACAATGGAGGTAAAATATATATATATTTTTTTTTTATTTCTTCATCTGATTATTTATTCAATTGAATATTAAATTACAGCATGTAATCCTTTTTTCTTTTCTTTTTTTTACTACAACTACCTTCTACTACCTCTATAAAAAAAAAAAAATAAAAACAGAAAGAAAGAACCCGAAAATAATTATTTTGTTGTGTTTATTAGAGGAAATTGTTAAATAAAGAAAAAAGATCTATAGAAAAAGATAAATGAATAATTTCGAAACATCTCAATAACATAAAAATTCATCAAGATTTTTATTGTCGATATGTAATTTGATAGTCCTCGTTCACAGAGTTATTATTTTACTTAAGACTAACCATGGTTTAAACAAATCGTGTTATACCTTTTTGTATTTATTGTATATAACACTGCGACAAATTAAACGACAATAATAAAATAATTTTTTTTTTTTTTTTGTGTATTTCCTCTAAAATGTTAGATTCCCGAAGAATCCCGTGAATAGAATTAAAATGCGTTTATATATTATGATCAAATGCTGTTGATGCACGAAATGTAGAATAATAATAATAATAATAATAATAAAAACTTTATAGTGATTGTTTTCGTTGACATGTTGTGACATTTTAAGACCTAAATATTTTGACAGGTTTTATTAACATATTATTTCCCTTTCAACTCACAAAAATGAAAAAAAAATAAAAGTTGTTCTTGCCTGCAGTTGAATCTTGAAATAGAAAAATCTTTTCATTTCTTTTATTATTATTATTAATTTTATATATCATAACGTAAGCACATATAATAAGTTTTATATTTCTTCTACATATGTTTGAGAAGTGTAATTTCTTCCCCTTTATTTTTTTTTATTTATTTTTTTTTGCCAACAAGACGCATTTCCGTAATAAGATTGTCAAGAATTTTAATAGAAAAGAATGAAAAAAAAAACACCAAAGTTTATGAAGGAAACTACATTTAACAATTGATTTGAATTTTATTATTTAGTTTTAACTAGTTTTAAGCTGAATGTTTATTTATTTCTGTTAATTAATTAATTGGATTTATTGATATGTGTTAAGTAATTATCGTAATAAACTCGTTCTGTCACAGTAGATGTAATTATAATAAAGGTTTACCCTAGGTATTTAAACTGTTTTCTTCTAGAGAAAGGTTTTCTACATGACTTATTCTAATGATTAAACGTTAGCTTCTTTAGTTTGACTCATTAATTGTTAATAAATTTCAACACTTAATTTGAAAAATAGAATAATTACTTAAGAGGAGGAAACTAAAAAAAAAAAAGAAAATATCTATTTAATTCTTTGTGAATATGATAAGGACATAATAAAATAGAGACAAAGATAATATGGCCATAAATCGCCACAACCATTATTCATAATACTCGAAACAATATTTAAAATGCAAAAAATATGGAAATCATTCTCATGAGAAATTTGTTAGCAGGTGTGAAAAATATTCTTTTTTTTTTTTCATATTTAATTGTTGTTGTTTTTATTTTTTTTTTCTTTTCCTGCGTCCTTTTGTACACATTTTTTTTTAAAGGGAATTAAGCAGAAAACTCCTAGACTGTGCACAGTCCCTTTATGAAAACAGAAAAACTCAGTTTTAGGAAGAAAAAAATAAATTAATCAAAAAAGTTCATTTTTTTAATGTTGTTTCTGGTCTTTCTTTTGAGATATATTACGTTTTCCTGTTCGTTATTACATACACACACACAACGTTGACACAACAATTTCTTATCACATATTTATTTTATCTTTTATTTCTTTAATCTATCACAAATGTCACCAATTTATTTATTTTATAATTCTACATAATTAAAAAACTCTTTTTCCTTTTTTGACTTTGATTCTCCTGTGGCATTTCTTAAAAAGATTATAGAAGTTTATCTTTGTTTATCTCTTGAATTATTTTTAATAACAACATTTTTTTTTTGTTCTTTGTTTCAGATGTTACATCCAAAGTCAATACATTTTCCGAGTGGTTATCCCATGCCAAGAACACCACCATTGTTTGTGTGTTCATCACCAGGTCCAGATCCTTATCGATCACATGATAATGTGTATGAAGAGTTAGGGCCACCCCGTGATTCGGATGCTGATTCAGAGCCACCACTTCAGTCAGATGATGAATTTGCAGAAGATGAACTTAGTTTACCAGATGAACGTTCATTCCATAAGTCACCGTCAGACGTGACAACAGTGGCAACAATTTATACCGAAAATATTGGTAAAGTTAATACAGAGAAGAATATTGTAGATAATAGTACTATTAGTGGTGCACTTGATCGTTTATCAAGTGAAAGAAATTCATTATTATCATCGTCATCATCAAATGATAATCGATCGACTGTTGAATTTCGTTGTGGTAGTCTCACCGGACCATTCCGACACAAGAAAACATTTCTTAATCATAATGGAAAGTTAACAAATTATTGTGTTGGTGAGAATACATCGGATGCTGTACCGATGATAACTAATCAAAGGAATATGATGACATTACCATATAGTCATAATAATATTAATAATAATAAAAATAAAAATTACAATACGGCTAATATTAATTATAATAAGAATAATCATAATAATAGTAATAAGAATAAGAATAGTGATAATAATACTCTTAATAATAATGATAATAGTCATAAAAATAATTTTAGTAATACTGATAAAAGTGGTTCATTAAATTGCTTCTCAATGACTATGGGTAATAACGATGTAGAAAGACGTAACCAAATCAATAATCAATTAAATAATAATACAAATACCGTCTCTACAATATTTCGTGAAAGAAACAATGTAAATACAGATCGTGGTTATACACCATTGTACCATCAAGTTAATAACACAAATATTAATAATAATAATAATAATAATATAGCACGAATGAATAATCTACGATCATTGGATCGACGAAGAGTTTGTGGTATAAATACGAATAATAATCCATCATGTGGATATACAGAGCCAGTGTTTCATGAAGGTATTTTATATGATGCATGCTTAACACATGCCTTCAATAATCGGCAACATGTTTATCCATATATTATGCAAGAGTTTACCACTTTTCGTGCATTAAATAATACGATAACAGGAATAAGCCAACAGCAACCAAATCAACAACAAGACCATATCCAACCACAAGATATATATTCAAGAGATTCAAGTTTTGGCTCTGACTCTGGTTACAGTCAGCATACACAAGCATCAATGCATGGTGAAATATGTGGTAGCTGGAAAACAAATGATAATGAAAAAAGTACATTTAAAACCTCTTGAGGTAAGATGAAAATTTACCAACAACAATAATTTTATTTGGTTGTGTCAATACACGAATCTTTCTTATCTTTACATTACTAAATGCGTCTATACGTCACATATGATTCCTCTTTTAATTTGTAAATAAAAAGAATTTAAATTAATTAATTAATTAATTAATAATAATAATAATATTTATTTAATAAATTTATTTATTAATAGAAATTTTTTTTTAGCCATAAATAACTTTGTAAATAAATTTAAATTAAAATTAAAAAAACTATTTTAATGGAAGTTTTAAAAAAGACTGTTAATTTTAAACAATAATAATTGAATGAAATAAGGTTATTAATTAATTAATTAATTAATTAATTAATGTCACTTGTATATAGGACAAACAAAAATAATTATTTTAATAAATTTACTTAATTAATTACTCTATGAGCACAAATATGAATCCTAAATAGATGAAAAATAAATAAATGATTTATTAAAAGCCAATCTCAAATTTTACACACACAGACACACATATTCTTTAATAAATAAATAAATTCTTCCATAAATCACATTATAAATATGTTGATAATAATAATTAATTAATTTACATCGTGTTAATCACGTTTAAATGTACTGAATTTTATTTTAAAATTAAAACAACAAAAATAAATTATTGTAAAATTTTTTAATTAACAAAAAATCAAGGCTAATGTGTATAGTTTTTAATAAATAATTAATAATTAATATGAATACATAATATACAATTTCTTCTAATATTACATTTAATTAATTATTAATTAATTATTTCAATTATTGAAAAATAAACTCAAGGATTTGAATGTTTTTTGCTTTCTAAAAACATTTTCATTGTAAATAAATTTTTAATATGTATTCAATCATATTTAAATATTTATGTATGCGATACACAATTAATCCATTCCATGTCAATTTATATAAAAAAAAAAAAATAAATAAATGAGAAAAGTTTTATCCTTTTATCCATAAATAAAAGCAATTTTCGGCTAAACTGACTTTAGATTTTCAACGATGATTTATAAGTGATAGAGAGTGGATTTTGGTATCAATTGAAGGGACAATAATTGTTTTTTTTCCGATTACTGATTACCTAAGACATCCAGATTTCACTTCAATTTTTCAATACCTTTCAATTAATACCGAAAATCCATTCTCTATCTCTTATAGAACATCGTTGAGTATCTAAGGTCGGTAACTCCATAAATTTTGTATTAAAAATTTAAAAATTAAAAAGGAAAATTAATTAATCGATGAAATTTGTAAATATTAATTTTAATATCATGTGTCTCATCCAAAGATTTATTAATAATAATAATAATAATAATAATAAATGTGTGATTGTTATCAGATTGATAACAATATTATAATAATATTTGTAAAAAAAAAAAAAAAAAAAGAAAGAAAAGAAAAGAAAAAATGAAGAAGCCAAATTTACTTAAACAAGTAACAATAAATAATTAAAATTCTATATCTTCTCAAACCATATCATTCGGAATGTAATAATCAGTTTTTCTTTTTTTTTTTAATTACTTTAAGGTTAAACCGTACGAATCTATAATATTATGTAAATATGTAATTTTTTTTTTTGTTGTACATATAAAAAAAAAGAAGAAGAAGAAGAAAAACTTTATCATAAAAACTATCTCTCTTATCATTTTATTATTCTCCTATTTGTTTTCTATTTTTTATTTTGTGCTAGTCGACTTGTATTATAATTAAAACAAAAAAATAATAATAAAAATAATAATAAATTTTTGTAAATTAATAACGAAGTAGCAGGAGAAGAAGAAGAAGAAGAAGAATTATGATTTGTCAATATATGAAAAAATCCTCTAATAAAAATCTCTTAAAATATAAAAAAAAAAAAAGCATAATTTGGAAATGAAAAGTTTTTTTTTGTTGTTTTTCTTTTATTTTATTAACATTTTTTGTGATAAATTTGGTGGAAATTCAGGAGGAAATTTTAAGGAGTTCTGATGTCTGTTCTGAAGTGTACGTGTGATTAGCTGCGTCCTTGTTTAGGTTTAAAACTGAGATGTGTAGACTTTATGACTGAAAATCTAGTGGATTTTTAGGTATTTATGGTCGTTAACAGGATACTGTTAAATAATGATGGAGCACACTCGTTTTTATTTAAAATATTCAGCTAATAATTGCAGTGCTTAAATTAATTTCGATTGTCTTCGAAGCTTTTAAGTCAATTGCAGGTATGAAAAACTGATTAGATTCAGACCCACTTTGCAACTAGACATTTGTTTGTTCGTTCATCTTTTTAGTTAAACCAAGAGGTATTTAAGTGACTTTAAATAGAAAGTTTTTACTACCAAAAATTGAAGAAGACTTGAATGCAGAGTGAAATCTATCTGGAATTTCCTTAGGAATCTAATGATTGAGTGTGAACAACATTTCGACGCTGATTACCGACGTAGATTCGCAAGACGAACTAGAAGTGGTAGAGGGTGGATTTTAGTATCAATTGAAAGACCTCTACCACTTCTAGGATCGTCTTGAGAGTCTTAGTCGGTAGTTCAGCGACTTCTTTTAAAACAATATTCGTAGCGTTGATTTATAAAATATTCTGTGTTATCAGAATCATTAATTTTGTCTTGCCTCGAATCTTTTCACGCAGCACCCCAAACAAGTAAACAATTTTTCATGTACGGCCGTATGAACAAAAATTATAAATGAGATTGTTGCACCGATCTAAAAATCCATACTTTTACCAACGTTCGTTTCGGGGTATCCACAATAAGCTCATGCCATAAACGTTTAAACAAAATGAATAAATAAAATTTTATCTTTCCATCAGTTTGTTTATTGCATTCGAGTTAATGAAGTGTTTTAGACATAACGAACAATACAAATGCCAATGTAAATGTTTCACCACATTTTATTGGTTGACTGACATCTCAAACATGAATCCATGCTAATTACGATCTTTTACCACCGGTGTATATTAGTCGAAAAACTGTTGTGCAGTCATGTTGCAACCAAAAAAAAAAAAAAAACAAGCATAAAATATTGAAATTTATGTTGTGACCACAATCAACTGATTTTCAATCAAATCTAACGAATACATCAAACATAATTAATATTTATTTTTTATTCGCTATTCGCTTGTTAATGTAAATTTTCTATTCAACGTGTATTAAACATTTCTGCATTCATGATCCCTGTATAAATGTTGTCAATAAAATTTTTGTAAAATGTTTGTGACATTAATCAGATAAAAACCATTTCACCTGTAATATATGGAAAACGTTATTAAATTCAACGTAAATATTGCATAAATGAAAAAAAAGAAAAATAAGGAAAATCGTCAACGATGAATGAGCATTACTAATGCTTATAATATATTAACGTGATGTCGAAATAGATAACTCAGAGTCAGTAGGAAGTGATAAATTTTCTATATTCACAATGAATGGTAAGTAAGTAAGTAACTGTTGCCAAAATACATGTAATAACGTGGCTTTAGTTATTTGGTAAAAAATATAAAATTATTTTTAAATCAGACAAGACTTGCGGATGGGAAGTTCTTTATTATGTATGGTGTGACTGGGGTGTTTAAAGTAAATTAATACACCTCTTAAATCTATCGATAAATTTTTTTATTTCTTTTTTTTATTTTTTTATAGTTTTGAGGGTGGTTCTACCGAATACATAACCATATTGTTCCATTCAGGGTTGTAATAAAAATTAAAGTTTTTATTTGGTTATTTGTGTGAATCGGATATGCATCTTAGTTACAGTTGCGGCCATAGAATTAGCGTCCCTATTAAATTTTGGGTTGAATGCTTGATTTGGGGGTCGTCTCACATACAATTTTCCATCTGATCCATGCATATTTATTTTTGTTTCATCGGAAAATAAAATATTTTCCATGTTCTGAACCGTTAAATGCTTAATCAACCGCTTTTTCCGAATCATCTATGAAATAAAAGGCATCTTCGGTACTGATGTGATGTTTCGACCAAAATTATGTTTCTTTTCTTTTTTTTGTTGTTAGTCTAACAATTTTTCTATCCAAAGTCGCGAAAGTTTTTCGAACTTTCGAACTAAATCATCTTTCTTGAACAACTTAAGTCTCTGGAAATTTGATTTTTTGAAAATATTCACCTGAAATATGTCAATTACCGATTCCAAATTAATAATAAATAATGAATGATGGTAAATTTTGTGCTTAACTTTGTATTCAGACAAATAATTGCATGTGGAATTTGAAGATTAATAGAATAAAATGGTTTCGAAGGAATAAAACTATCGCCACAACTGTATATAATATATGGCAAACACCATAGTCAACATTTATAATTACCTGAATGATAATCTTTTATCTGATTGTGAGACTATAATACTCACAATATAGAATAAAATTTACAAAAATTATTGTTTAACATAAGAAAACTGACTTTACATCGACTTTTGTACAAGAAAAGCTTTGATTTGCTTTAATAAAAACATTTCTGTTGACATAATGCTACTACTACTACTACTTCTAATACTACTACTACTACTACTACTACTACTACTACTACTACTACTACTACTACTACTACTACTACTACTACTACTACTACTACTACTACTACTACTACTACTACTACTACTACTACTACTACTACTACTACTACTACTACTACTACTACTACTACTACTACTTCTACTACTACTACTTCTACTACTAGTACCCGATTCAATTGACTTTTGTGTCTATAAAAACATAGAAATATTAATTAAAGTAAATCTATATTTTATTTCTTATAAATAGAAAACTAACAAAAGACAAAGACATTTTGTTGAAATAACTTTATCATTTGATAACAGGGACGAAGTATTGAAATTAATTTTAAAACATATATATAACAATTTACGCCTTTAATATGTTAGTTTAATTAGAAATTTACAATAGAGAAAACTTATTACATAAATTACAAATTTTTTACAGTTTTTTTTTTGGTTCCTTTTTTTTTTTTGGTACCAACGATTCCATTAAAATAGCATAGGCGTGTTTGGAATAAAACTTTAGTAACTTCTGCAATCGATTATGCAATATTCTGAATATATAAAGGATTTGTTAACATATTGTTAACAAAAGTTTCGCCTCGTTGTTGTGGTTTTTTTTTTTGTCTACTTGTTGAATTACAAAAGTTTTTTTCTTTTTTTTAAATTTATCTTTGACTAATTCCATTTTATCGTGAAATTCGTCATATCATTACGGTATGAATGTAGAAATCTTTGTGATATTTTATGGTGCGAACAGAAATAATCTTTAGTTTATTGGTTGTGGGTGATCATTCCAAATTGTTATCGTGATTTCAGAGAACTATAGTGATAGGATGATTTCTGTACAATAGCTAATAGTTCTAATGAGCTATTCGACCCAGCATTTGAAATTGTGATACAAAAACCTATTTGAATCAAATTAAAAATTAACTCTGCATACAACAAATCGTTTGAAAGCTTAAATTACCTTTGGTAAAATATTCATAGTTGCCTGTAGTTTGTATAATAACTGTGTAAAGTACTTTTATTATAATAACAACAAGTGTATGCATTAATATTTTAATGAAATCGCTTTTCCTTTTGACATTTTTTGTTAGAATGGTTGATTGCCACAAGCAAAATAACAACAACAAAAATGACATGTATAACTGGTTGTTAGCTACTTAGGCGCTTTAAAATTAATTTTATATTTTTTTTTTTTCTCAATACAATACAATTTTAAATACTATTTGCTATCGTATTGAATACTTTTTTAATAGAAGCAGTTCTACAATGAGTGGCATTTCGAATTTTATTTATTTAATTTTTCTATTAAAATCAATTAAATTAATTAATTAATTAATAATTTCTGATTAGAATATAGCAGAATTTTTTATGAATTTCCCACAAATTTGTTAAGGTTACTATTGGTGTCCGTAAAGCCAGGTAACGATAAACAAGGATTGTCTGTAACTAAGAATCGATTAAGCAACTGTACGTCCATGAAATATAATTATGGGGAAGGTATATGTTGATAAAATTAGTATTCTTGTATCGATGTTAATATTTCTCTCATTTATTAACTTTTAGATAAGGATAAAGAGACAAGTTTCTGGATTAATTAATGATCTTATGATCGTATCACTAAAAATAACAAAAAATAGAAAAACTACTTCCTGCCACAACATCATAATTTATTTTTTAAAGTTTTATATTGGTAAAAACCGGTAGATAAAATCTCCTTAGTACGTCTATCCTCAGGGTCAACCTTGTCACATTTGATTTGACCAAGTAATGTCTTTTTACGTAAAAAAAAAAACAAATTAGGATTCTTGTATCGTTGCAAATCATACAACAATTCATAACCACTTATAAATTATTCATACAGGCGTGCAGGATATGTTGTTGCCATATTTATGAAGCAACGTCTCAAAGGTTATTGAAAATACTATCTGTATCCTATCTGAGTGCACTTTACAATTAATTAATTGACGGAAAAAGGCAAACAGGTTAACGTCGTCGGATCGTTATAGCTTAGGGAAAGAGACATCAAAAATTATAGACAATCCACGGTTAATTGATTACTGAAAATGTTTCGTACATTTCTCTGAATTAACGGAAATTTATTAGGATGTCTGTCCGTAACGGAGTAATAGTCAAACCGTTTTAACCTACATCACCAATAATTAAAATTAATTAATTAAACCGTATAAATGGGTAAATGGTTTAAGAATTAAAAAAAAAATCTTTTAAAAACATTTAATTATCGTGTGTCAATAAAAAAATTAATTAAAAAAAAAAAAAAAATGTTTATTTATGCTAGCCAACATTTTATTAATTGAAATTATGTTTAGCAAACAAACAAACAAACGAAACAATTCAATGAGTGTATTAAAAAAAAATATTTATCATGTTTTTATCGGTGTCAATGTTGCTATTGATCATAAGCGACAGTTTTTTTTTTTATAATAATAATTAGCAGCAATTTGGTGGTTATAGAAAAAAATATAAAATTTTATTTTTTATTATGAAAATGCTGGGGACAAAAGCATTCAACGAATAATTGAATTATTTTTTTTTTTTGTATAAAGACATATTATATTATTATAATTATTTAATTAATTTAAATTAATAGGTTTTTATTTTATTATTATTATTATTTAGCAGGTGTATAACTACATAGAACTAACAAAGCATACAATAATTAAATAAAATTAGATAATTTTTTTAGAGTATTTCTGGTTCTTTTTTATGATGTGGCTCATGACTTGAATCTAAATTAAGATCATCAATAGGTGTTAATATATTCTCTGTTATCACATTTAATTTTATTTCCTCTGATTCAACTGCAAAGATATTTATTTCTTCATCATTTGGTAGTGGTGTTGCTTCCGGTGCACTATTCTCATCGACATTAAAAAACTCAAACGGATTCATATCGGGTGTTAATTCTGGATTAAACGTTTGATTCTCTGATTCTTTGTTGCCTAAATTTATTTAAAAAAAAATTGTAATTAAATTTCAAAATAATTTAATTTCGATTTTATTCACCATTTCCTTGTTGGTCACTAGAAGCAACACTTTCAACTTCTGTTATTGGAACAACGGTTGTTGGCTCCCAAAGATCATCGTCAGTATCATCGCTCATATCGAACTTTACCAATACATTAGGATCCCAACATCTTGTTTAAATAACAGAAAAAATAAATAATTTAATTAATTCTCACACGAAATTTTCTTACTCATTATAAGCGATTTCTGTATCACGGAATTCCTTTAAATCTAAATAATTTTCTATAATCTCATCAACTTTTATTTGTGATTCTTTATCAACCGGAAATTTACGATATAAAACCCATGCATGTTCTGTAATTAGAATTTTATAACAAGAAAAAAAATTAATGGATTTATTAATGGAAATTTTATCAACAGCGTACCAACGTATGTATAATTCGCAATTGGATAACAATTCCAAACAACAGAATAATTTGTATAATCTGTATCCAAGATAGAATAAATAAATTTATACGGTTCTGTAATAGGATAAGAAATTTGTGTTTAGAAAACATTAATAACGAAACTAGTTACTAGCAATCCTACTTTCCGATGTAAAAATATTTAATTGTCCTGGTATTGGTTTAATGTTTGGCGACCGTAACTTAGCTTTCCACTGTGTACCCCAGTTTTTAGTCTTCTCCAATTGCTTCATCCATGTATTAACCGTTACCGTTCCATTATTATCCATTTTATATAATGACCACGCACAATCACAACCCCGTTGAAAATAGTTTTTATACCGTTTCGCTTCATACCATACACCCATGTACTTAAAAATTTTGATTCACAATTAATTCAATTTCATTATTTTGCCAGACAAAAAAAAAAAAAAAAAAAAAACACACAACTAGCTACCTCATTTATTTTAAAATCCACAAGAATTGGTAAGTTGGGACAGGTACCTTTTCTAACAACTTGACATGATAAAAAATTAAAAAAATTAAAAAAATTACATAAAATCAGTGTAATAATGATAGAAAAATTCATTTTTTTTTTTTTTTTTTTGAATTATTTAATTTTTATAATTTATTATAAACACTTGAAAATCGTTAATTAACACTAATTAGTGTTTTTATATTAAAATAATAAATTTAATAAATTTTGTGATAGTAAATTTTAAGTTAAGATAGTAAAGTTTAATTAATTTACAAAAAAAAAAAAAAACTGTCATAATGACAATTATTGATTATCATAATTAATTACCTGAGTGAGTTTTTAGCTTTGAATTATAAATTTATAAAAAAAAAAGAAGAAATTATTATTTTTTATTAACTAACGCTAAAGTGGAGCGAATAGGGTTTCCAGTATCGCAACATTTTGCTAGTATCGATATTTCGATACTATCGATACTGTATTTTATCGTCACTTTCTTGCTTCATGAAAACACTGAATACCTATTATTTCATTAATTTATTTTTAATTTTTAAAAAAATATGCTTTAAAAACATTGAAACAATATTTAAAATCCAGTAATTATGTATTAAAATGATTATATCGAAAGTATCGATAGTATCGAAATATGATACTAATACTATCGATACTGGAAACCCTAAGTATTGAAGACATTTTAAATTAAAGCGACACATGAATTTTTCAGACAAATCTACTTAAACCTCTCAATATCTCACAGTCTAGAACTGATAAAGTTTTCTTATTCTTATTGCGGTTTTTTTGCTGCTTTATAAATAACTTTCTATCGTTATTTTTACATTTAAAATTTTGCACAATTACTCATAGTGGTTTTATTATTATTTATGTATGAAAAATAGATAATAAGCTATTCAAAAAAAAAAAAAAAAAAATAAATAAATGCTATTATCGTAATTGCACTTTAATAATTAAAAAAAAAAAAAAAAGAGGAAATTATGCTTCGCGATATCCTCACGTCTTCGAGATAGAGAGAAAGCGAGTTTTTCTAGTGTAAGCCATAAACATAATATTTTTTTTTAATTGTTTATATCTTTGCTAGTCAGTAGTTATAATAATAATTGTTGCTCTTGGCAGATATACAGTGAAAATTGTACAAAAAAAAAAAAAATTGTAATAATTACTACTAATTACTATTTAAAGAAAAATAATAAAATTTCATTTTTGTTGTCATTTGATTTATTTATTTATATTTTTTTTTTATTCAATCAAAAACGTAAAAACTGAACACCCTTTTTTCACTGATATCATATTATTGATAATAATTAAATTAAGTACTTAACAAATATTTACATTTCATTGTTACTATTCCATATATTTTATAGAAAATTGTTTTTTTATAGTTGCTGAATAATACATATTTAGTTAGTACGTTAGACGTTTTATATTAAACTTTGAACATTGTGACATCCGTGTTTCAAAATAATAATAATAATAATAAAAAAATAACAAATTTTTTTTTTTTTTTTATCATAAATTATAATCTTGAAATCTTGTTTAAACATTTGTTATAAAAAGAAAATTATTTCTATGTAATAATATTATTTAGTAAAAAGTTATTAAACGAAAATGAAGACAATTAATTGTGGTTTATTATTATTTGTTGCATTATTTTGTTGTGCATATGGATTACAAGTGAATCGTAATTGCCCTGATTATAGTATTGAATCAAATTTTCAAGTTAGTGAATATTTAGGTGTTTGGTATGAAGTTTATCGTTATGAACAAGAATTCCAAGTAAATGGTGATTGTGTAACAGCGGAATATAATCCAAATGCTGATGGTAGTGTACATGTATTGAATAGTATGGTAATTTTACCGGATATCTCAATATTATCACGTGAAGGTGTTGCTGTTGTATCTTATCCTGAGTTAGAACCACTTCCTGCTATGTTAAATGTCAGTTTTGATGGAAGTAAGTATTAATTAAATTATTTACATTTCTATAGTAAACATAAATTGATTTGTTTGTCTTTAATTGCAGCACCAGATATGTCAAACTATTGGGTGTTATCAACAGACTACGAAAATTATTCAATTGTTTGGTCATGTTTCAATATGGGCATAGATTTATCAACAGGTAACCAACTAACATTGTTCATATTCTCTCTATAACAATTTTTTTATTTATTATTTTATTTTATTATTAATAGAATTTGCTTGGGTATTATCCAGACAGCCACAAATACCAGAAAGTGTTGAGGGCACTGTTAATGATTTAATTGATGAGCTTTTGGATAGAACAAATTTACGAGAGACAAATCAAAATAAAATTGAGTAAGCGAGTCAATGTATTCAGTATTGATGATTTCTATTTAAATAAATTTCATTATTATTATTATTTTTAGTTGTCTTGGCGGTGAAATTGAGCCGTATGCAATGCATTAATTAAGAACTGATTAAACTGAATTTAACATTTACATTAAACCCTGATATATTTAGTTTGATTATATGTACTGTACATAATTTTTATCTAGAAATGTGACACAGAATATAATTAATAATCATTATAATCAATTTGTTGAAAATTTAATACATTTTTTTCTTTCTTTCTCTCTTTATTTTGTTATTTGCACAAACGAACAGGTACTCAGCATTTTTTACTATACAATTTTTCCTCTATTGAATATTTTATTGTCTGATATCTTAAGTCAAAACGTGAAGTTTTATTTTGTCTATTGTAAAAGTTTTTTTTTTTTTTGCACGTATTTTAAATCAAAAAGATGATAGAAGAGAAATAATTTAAATATGATAAGCGCATAATGAATGATTCAAGAAATTGAAAAAACTTCAACGAAATGGTTTACAATTTGTGTAAGAAATTATTCAGAAACTTACGTATACTGAAAATAAGTATTTCAATAAATAATTGAAAATTATTTGAGCTTTAATTTGCTTAAACCTTTTTAATACGGTGACTTCTGTTTGCAAGATCTCATTTCTTGCAAACTTTATTGTAACTTCTGATAAAAATATGAAACGTACGTATCGTATTAATAGTATTTCTACGTTTGTTTCCAAAAACACATTATTTACGCAGAAATACAAGAGGTATCCGGAAAGCCATTGGAAATGTTATCAAATTAAGAATCTCAAAGCGTTTTTAAAACTAAAACATCTATCAAGGCCAGAAATGAAGTTATCAAGTCATCAAACCAGAATTAAACCAGAACGAGGAAGATAACAAGTAAAAAGTTTGATGTACGAAGTACCGCAGAAAGCACAAACAAAAATAAAAACATTTAACTTTTCAATGGAGAAGATAAAGTTTTACGACAATATCTTCGGTGATATTGATTGATAATTTTTTTTAATTTTTTTTTTTGAAAACGTTGAAAAGCACTTAATAATTTAATGATCAAAGAAATTATTTATTTGGATTAGTACAGTGATTTCCAAAGTATGTTCTACAATACTATAAAATAATTTCTTTGAATACGCATTACCAACATTTGTTTCAGGGCATAAATTCTAGTAACAAATCATTTGTATTTTTGGCATAATAACCAATAAACAAAATATGTTTACGAAATTTACAGAGACGATAAATTCCTTAAAATAATTAATTCAAAATATGTCAACCCTGAATTCAATTTTTAATATTTGTCAAATTTTAACACAAAAATTAACACATGTCAAGTCAACAAAAAATTAAATGAAATGAAATGAAGGAGTAGAAATTAATTAATCTTTTATTATTATCAATGAATGTCTAGAATATATATTTGTTATCAATAAAATTTTCAATGCACCATAATCAATAAATCATATTTATTTGAGCATATTTTCATGAGACACAACCAAAAAAAAACAAAACAAAGAAATTCTCTATCGAAAAGATAAGATTTTTTTCTTTGTTTATAAATACACGTATGTTATGATTATTTAAATAATTAATAAACTTATAAATGATTTTATTATGTAATTATGTCACATATAGTATTATAAAATGTTTATAAATTTAATTTGTTTTTGTTTTTGTTTTAAATCAGTGATACTGATAGCAATTAGGTAGTTAAAAAAAAAAAAAATATTTCGATTATAATTAAGATAAAAATTATGAACGTAAAAAAGTTTGACAGAAAGATTTTATAAAATTATGGTTTTAGAACAAAATATCAAAACTCTTAAGCAGATATGTGGAAAATGTTTATATTCAAGGTAGTTTATGAAATCATTTGCAGTTATTTTAAGCACCTTTATTTTTCTAAGTATGTTATTAATCGTTAATGTTGTTGCTGCCTTTTTACACTTGTGTTTCTTGTTAGCTAGCTATGATTAACTTTTTTAATTGAATGATTATACAGGTTCACATGCACTAAACCCCCACATTTATATAGTACTAAATGTACTAACAAAAATCAACTACATTCTGTCATTTATCAGTGTATATTTTTTTTTCCTATTTAACTATAACCACCGTGTGTTAGTTGTGCTAAAGTTTGATTAAAACAATAAAACACTTTTCTTGGTACGTCATTGCCAGTAATTAAATAAATACACAACATAAACATACATTTTAATGATTAATAAATAAATCAAATAATCATAATGCATAAATAAATAAATATGTTGAATCACTTTTTAATAAAGCGATAACATTTTATTAAAGTTTAAAAATTTAAAAAGCGAGAAAAGTTCATGGTCGTTTATTACATATCAATGTACCAATAAAGTCATTAAACGATTATATAATCGTATATATAAATTGTTTTTATTTATTTAATATATTACTTAGTTGTTAAAGCGAAGATTTAAGTATACAAAAAATAAAACGAAGAATCGTAAGATCAATATTTAAATTATGTTTAACGCAGTAATAGTCTCTGCTGAAACCAGCAAGCGTCATTTTTTTTTTTATTTAAATTTTTGATTTCGTGGCGTAAAGTTTTGCGTTTTAAAAAAAAAAAAAAAATGTTAAAACAATTTTGTTTCATTTTGTTGTTTCTGGATTTTATATTAAATTTAATAAGTGGCCAATATATTGTTAATCGGTTATGCCCAACGAATCAAGAAGTTCATCAAAATTTCGATGCGGAAAAGGTTAGTTGAGCTAGTTGAGCTCTTAAATAGTTTTTATAGAAAAAAAATGTAATTTTTATAGTATTTGGGTAAATGGTATGAAATTCAACGTTATGACCAACCATATGAAAAAGATGGTGATTGTTGTTCAGCTGTATACTCATGGAATGAAGATAAAACCATAAAAGTGGAAAATTGTTTTGCAATGCTACCAAATGCAACACAAGGTTGTGCAATTGGCACTGCAGTTATTTCTTATCCGAGTCACATACCATTAGAAGCAAAATTAAATGTGACATTCTTTGGACGTTAGTTTTCCATTTAATTAATTTATTTTAATTACCAAAATTCATCTTCTTATTAATTCACAGCACCAAATAAATCAAATTATTGGATTCTGGATACCGATTACACAAATTACGCAATCATTTATGGTTGTAAAAATTTAGATGAACAAAAATCAGCAGGCAATTTCATTTTCTTTATTAAATTTTTAATTAAAATCATCTCATTTCTATAATTACAGAATCAGCATGGATTATTTCTAGAACCGCTCAATTAAACCCTGAGGTTAAGAGCAAAGTTGATGCAAACATTGATAAATATTTTAATAGAAATGAATTAAGAACGACAAAGCAAAATGAAGAGTAAAAAATATTTAAAACAAAAATTAATATCATGCTAATTATTTTTTCTTTATCTTTTAGGTGTAAATATTAATTGAAATTATTGTCTGTAAATTGTTATCACAACATAATATATGTATATACATAGATATAATAAAAATCTGATTTACTCTATGGTTTTGTCTGTTTTTTTTGCTTAATTTCGTTAACACGGTATCTCCCCAACTATGTCCAACTTACGATAGTAAAAATCCTAAATTTCAGATCACTTATTCCTCGGTGTAAAACTTTTAAGAACAGTGAAAACAAACATCAAATTTCAGGCTATGTAATGTGGTGCATCGTTTTTAAAGAGTTTAAAAAAAAAAACAAAAAAAACTTTCGAAAACTATTTGACGCTTGATTCTACAATACAAACTCTAATAGAACCTTCTCGCATGACTTCTAAAATCTGAATGAATACAAAAATTATGTAAAAAAAAAAAATTAAAAATTTAAATTTAGCATTCGACATTCGACAGGTTAATTAAATAAAAAGTTTAATCGTTGCTATTAAAATGTTTTTTTTTTTTTTTTTATATATATATATATGGAGCAAAAAAATTATTATCCAGGAGTTTGTTTTCAATTATTGTTAACCAGATCTCTGTTGAAAAGTGAATCTAAAAAATGAATAAAATTTATTTAATTTTATTTTTATTAATTGGCATAACGTTTGGTCAATATATTATGAATCGAACCTGTCCAATGGACCATGATGTTGTGAAAGATTTTAATTTTGAAAAAGTTTGTCGTTATCGTTTTTGTATTTAACGCATTTTCATTAATGAAGAAAAAAAAAAAAATGTATTTTCAGTATTTGGGTAAGTGGTATGAGATCAGGAGATACGAACAACCATATGAAAAAAATGGTGAATGTGCATATTCGAATCTATCATGGATCGATGAGAGACAAGTGAAAATGTTACAATGCTTCACAATATTAGCAAATAAAACACAAAAATGTATAAATGGCACAGCAATATTATCGTATCCAGATCGTGTTCCATTGGAAGGGAAATTAAATGCCTCATTTATTGCCGGTTTGTTATGTGTTTTCCCCTGAATTTTTTTTAATTTCTTTATTTTTTTTTTTGTTGGTTAATTCTCAGCACCAAAACGATCAAACTTTTGGATACTCGACACAGATTATATTAATTATTCAGTTGGTTATGGCTGTAAAGATTTAGAAAATGGACAATCAGCAGGTTAAATTGTTTATAAAAATAATCGCCGAAAACGAAAAGTAGCAAAAACATTTTTTTATTTTTTTTTTTTTATTTTAAAGAATCTGCTTGGGTATTCTCTAGAAGCGCACAGCTCAGTCCCGAATTTAAACCGAAAGTAGATGAGATAATAAATAAATTTTTTATTGCCGATGAATTGTTAAAAGTGAAGCAAAAAAAAGAGGAGTAAGTGCAAAAAAAAAAAAAAAAAACACACAGAATTTTGTTTAAAAGAAAAAAAAAACATTTATTTTTTTTTTTTTTGCATGTTATCATCAGATGTATTTACTAGATGTGAGAACAAAAAAAATAAATAAACAAACAAAACACCAGCAAATTCATGAAAAATAATCAATAATAAAAATTATTATAAAAAAAAAAAATTTATAAAATATACGGAATTTCCCTTATGATTATATAAAAAATTATTTTCTGTTTTTACTTTATAAAAATTCATTGATAACATTATCAAGGTTGTTTAACAAATAATTTTTCTACTGTGACATTATTGTGGAATGTCATGGTGTATTAATAAATAAATTGGTTATGCTTTACAAGGATTATTAGCAGGTGAAAGAAAGTATTATCCTGAAGTAGGTACTAGTCCAAGAACGTAAAACTCGCTAATCTAATTCCGAAAGATTTTCAGGTAGTTAAAGGAAAGAAGGATAATTATGATAATAAAAAAGAGATGAAGAAGGATTTTTTCAATTTTTACCAAGGAAACAATCAGTGATATTGGATTACACCGCTTAACACTGGGCTACTTAACGTTATTTCAGTATATCGCTGTTTTATCCGGTAAAATTAAAACCTCTGAAATTCATTGTTTTGTTGAACGATTTTTCGCGATTATAATGAGTCCTCCCCGGTTCAGTACTTGTTCTCAAGAGGGACTAATCATAAGAATGGATACTTCAGCACTATGATCTACTATGACGATACAGAAAACCTAGTAAAATGTATCCCCGAATTAAACTAAACTTAATTTCCTATATTATAATGAGTCCTATCCTGTTAAGTGCTGTTCCCCAAGAAGTACAAGGAACTATTCTTAAGAATGAATAGCTCAGCGTTTTGATCCACTAAGGTGATATAGAAAGCTTAGTGAAAGCACACATTAAACGTGTTCTAACTGTATTTATAATGAGTCCTTCCCTGCACCTCAGGAAGATAAAAAAACTAATCTTAAGACTGAATAGCTAAAAATAAAATTTTATAATAATAATTCACAAACCTCCTCTAATATAATCGAGGAATATTTATGTGAATTATATCATTAATTATATTAAAAAAAAAAAAATAATAAGAAAAAGAAAACATAAAAAAAGTTTATCAAAAATATTTATTGATACAATCTTAAATACCCGATGCTGAATTATTAAAATGTATTTTTATATTAAATTTGCTATGACTTTTCATTGTGATTTATTATAATCTCTATCAAATGTTTACATTTTTATAAAAAAAAGAAAAAAATTGTTTTTGGTTATTCGGTTTATTATCAACAAAAACTGTTTTTTTGGTTGATAAAAATTAATGATTTGATGATTAGTAATTTTATTGATAAAATTTTGGTCAACTTTCTATATAAATAACGTGGACAAGTATAAATATTTTATTAGTAAATATAATTAAAAATAATAATAATTGTTACTAAAAATGAAGTCGTTCATTTTGGCATTATGTTTAGCTGCATTGTGTGGTAGTGCATTAAGTCTTACCGTTAGTGGACCATGTCGTAGTGTTACACCAATCCAAGGATTTGAATACAACGCTGTAAGTTCATTTATTTTTTATCGAATATTTACGCAATAAAACATGGTGATAATATTTTATTAAAAAAACAACAAAACAACAAAAAAAAAAAAGTACATCGGCAACTGGTATGAAATTCAACGTTATGAAAATAGTTTCCAAGCAGGTGGTGATTGTGTTGTAACCGAATTTTATGATGATGACTTAAATGATGAATGGGAAATGGTTAATGGAATGACAATCTTAGACCCAAGAGAATATGTTTCTGCAAATGGTTTAGCCGTTTTAAGTTATCCAGGTGCAAGTCCAATTCCCGGTATTTTAAGTATTTCATACACTGGCCCACCAACAACACCAAACTACTGGGTTCTTGATACAGATTATGAAAACTATTCCGTTGTATGGTCATGCAGTGAGAATGGTGATGGCACATCCACTGGTAATTTAGACAAATTCAATAACTCCAAAAATATTTCAATACAATTTTTTAATATTTTCAATTTTCATAGAACTCGCATGGGTATTATCCAGAGCTCCCACTATGGAACCATCTGTACAATCTACTGTTGACGCAGTTGTAGCAGCTAACTTAAACGGTGGCAATATGAGAACAACAAATCAAGTTCCAGAAGAGTAAGAATTTTATTAACTTTTCCATAATCATTAAATATTTTCTGAACTTTTTAAAAAAAATTTTCTTTTTTTCCTTCTAACAGCTGTCGCGGTGAAATTGGTCCATATTAATAAAACGTTAAAAAAAATTAAAACTTTATAAAAAATGAGAGAATAAAATAAAATATATTTTAAAATTCAAAATGATTTTTATGTTTAATTTGTAAGAAAAATAAAGAAACAAAAAAAAATTCCCTCATTCACTTCAGTTTTAACAGTCAGTAGAAATTAAAGAAAAAAAAAATTCCACGATTTTATTAATAAATAAATACGATAATAAGAAACAAACAAAATTATGGTTTATTGACCATCACACTTAAGGTTAAAGCCAATTATCTTATTAAAATAAAATATGTTATTTCGTTGCCTTTTCAAGAATGATATCCAATGAAATGTAACAACGATAATCAACATATTGATGTGTTGAATAATAACACAACAAAAATTCTAGTAATCACTTCAGTAGAAATTAAACAAAACAAACAAATTACATAGACATGATATAACACTTAATCCATGCCAGACCTTGTTTATAATGGTAGACAAACAGTGACAAATTGTATTAATAATGTAATTGGATTCTATTGTTTTCGTTTGGTATAATTTTTTTTTTTTTTTTTTTTTTTTTAAATAAATTTTATCAGAATATTACATTGTTGATACAGAACTTTTTGGTATGGTAACTGTATGGTAACTGTGTGGTAGCTGTACGTTACTGTATATTGGATTGATGCATTTTTATTAATTAAATAAATAATAGAAAGTCTATTGTGTTGTTATCAGTGGCTGTCTCACTCTCTGAATTAAAGAATAAAATTTAATAAAAAATTTCAAGTCATATACCGTCCAGGCTTGTTTATGCTTTACAAGGATTATTAGCAGGTGAAAGAAAGTATTATCCTGAAGTAGGTACTAGTCCAAGAACGTAAAACTCGCTAATCTAATTCCGAAAGATTTTCAGGTAGTTAAAGGAAAGAAGGATAATTATGATAATAAAAAAGAGATGAAGAAGGATTTTTCCAATTTTCACCAAGGAATCAATCAGTGATATTGGATTACACCGCTTAACACTGGGCTACTTAACGTTATTTCAGTATATCGCTGTTTTATCCGGTAAAATTAAAACCTCTGAAATTCATTGTTTTGTTGAACGATTTTCGCGATTATAATGAGTCCTCCCCGGTTCAGTACTTGTTCTCAAGAGGGACTAATCATAAGAATGGATACTTCAGCACTTTAATCTACTATGACGATACAGAAAACCAAGTAAAATGTATCCCCGAATTAAACTAAACTTAATTTCCTATATTATAATGAGTCCTATCCTGTTAAGTGCTGTTCCCCAAGAAGTACAAGGAACTAATCTTAATAATGAATAGCTTTGTTTCACGAAAATTGATGCATTTTTATTAATTAAATTAATAATAGAATGTCTATTGTTTTATTATCAGTGGCTATCTACCTCTCTGAATTAAAAAATAAAATATAATACAAAATTCAAGCCGTATACCGTCCAGACTCCTTTAGTTCTAAAAATTAATTCAATATTTATCTCAAATCACACTGAAAGCTCGTTTAAAAAAAAAAAATTCATTTGGTTTATTGCAAAAAAAAATGTTTTAAAAAAGAACAAAATTTGCAACAACCAAACTTTGCAGCTATCGGGTCTTAACTGTATTTACCTTTAGTATCGATCCGACGATATAGTAACCAGAAACGGTAAGGTTAGTTGAAGTTTTTGCTTGTAAAAAAAAAAAAAGAATTCTTCAAAAAGTCGTTCAGTGTTAATAATGATCTTTAACATGTCATCGTAGAACTTTATCAAAACATAAAAAGAAAAAAATTATTGATAGAAAACTTTTGTGATTCAAAAAAAAATCAATGATCTTATGGAGAATTCAATAATTTTTCATCTTAATAACAATAAATTTTGTTTATGCACTATCACATACTTAATAATTATTTATTTCTATTTCCTTTAATTAAAACATTAGCATTTAATTTATACAAACATTTTTTTCACTTTTCCATTTTTAATCTTAAAAATACTTTTAAATTGATAAACAAAAAAGAAAATAGAAAATCTCTGTATTTGTATTTTATTTTATGTAAATTATTCAGAAGTTATTGTATGGCATTATTTAATGGGCGACAACACTTCAACAGGAAGAGGAAAAGTTTAAATATAAAAAAAAAAAGAAAAGATAAGGGAAAACGGTATATAAATAAGACAAAAACAAGATTTAATCGACTTTGCATATATTAAAATAGTGAAAATTACTTTTTCCCCTGTAGAAAGCACAGTGTGAAAGAAAATAGAATCGTTGTTTCTACATTTTGTTCGTTTTTCTTCTTATTTTTTCCTTTAACTTATTATTCTGAGGAAGAAGAAGAATATAATTTTTATCTTAAAACGATAAAAAATTGTTTGACCATTACACTTTTAATGTTTCTGCTTTATTTATTTCACGTATATCACGTAAAAGTAGAATAAGGTGGAGTTTTTTTTTTTTTTTTTTAGAATATAAAACCGACATCCTTAAACTATTTGTGTCTGATGGTCTAAAACAATAGTTTAACTAAGCAACATGAAAACCGCTAGAGAATTAACAAAAATTCCATTTCTTTTTCTAATCACATATCTATATTTAGACATTGGTTAGACCATGATAAAATAAAAAATTCAAAAAAAGTAGCCCTACTAAAATATTTCTACCTTTGAAACTTGACCACTGTTTTTTTAAATAAACTATTATAACAGTTTATAATGAATATTTGTACAAAATTAATATTATAAAATTGTAGAAACAACAACAACAACAACACGAATAAAATGTAAAGAATTCTTTTTACTTTATAAATAATTTAAAAAAAAAAAAAATATAAAAAAATGTTTAACATTGTTGTGTTGACTTCTTATCAAAAGAATACCTATTATCTGTAAAACCATTGTATAGCCATAGCCAATATATTATAAAATAAATTTTAAATGAATTTCTCTTATACCCCATCATCCTGTATCCAACTGTATACAAGCAGTTAGTTAGATAAGTCTTCATGTTCCACAGTAAAGTATTTCTAGTTTTTTTGGAAAACTTTAATTTCTATAGATAAAAGTCCAATTGTAACAATAGCTTTCGTTTTGTTATTAATTAAAAAAAACTTATTGTCGATTTATTGTTATTTGCATCAATGTATAAAAGTATTACTGATTATTGAAGAGTTACATTAAAACTTTATTCCATTGTATACAGTAAATCAGCTAAAAGCTCATTCAATTCAGTAAAAAACGCGAAACTGATACAGAAACCCTTTAAAAATTCACATTACAAGCAACATATTTAAATATGAGAATGTTGAAACACTTTAACTTAAATTAAAACATATTAAAATCGTATTAACACTATCTAAGCACCGTATTAGACTTTTATTAAACTTTCTTTTCTTTTTTTTTGTATGTACTTACAAAGATACTTAAAAAAAAAAATAGGAAATAAGCTGGGCATTGAAATTCAAAAACATCTACAATAACAAAGAATTTATTTTCTGTTTAATGGACCAAACTATTATAACTGTTGAAACGATAATTAATAAATAAAGTTTTTATTTCTATATTTTTGTTATCATTATATGTTAGTTATTGCTACAGAAAACATATATATATATATATATATATACAGTACCTAACAAAAGAATGATTACATCAATAATCAATAATAAATTCATATTACAGTCGAATTATGATCATCTTATCTTAATAACAATTAAATGCATTTAAGGTGAGTAAAATATTCAGGAAATACAACAGAAAAATTGTAAAAGTTATAAAGCTTTTTGTATATTACTTATCTAACAACAAAGCTTATTTCGTTTAGCTATTAAAGAACTTGTCTTGTCCATGACATTAACGTACATCCGTAACACTATTAGGCATTTGCATAATTTTGCATTATTATTCATTTTTATCTCTTGCATAATTCATATTTGACTCATCAAATTTTTTAATGAGTAAAACATCATAGAAAATTATTACAACAAAATATCACAAAATTTTTAAAAATGAAAAATTAATTATTTAATTATCCTACAGAGAAAAAAAAAATAAAACTATCGCACTAGCGCATTCAGGTTATGAAAAAAAATAATCAAAAAAATTCTAATCAAATTTTTTAAGTAATGAAAATTTGCTGAATAAAACTTTAGTTCAGCACTGTAAATGTACTTAAAAAGTATTAAATATTTTATGTGTATACAGGAACAGTTTATTTTAAAATAAAATCACCATATAGAGGAAAATTGTTTTGTCCAAACTTTCGTAAAAACAAAACAGAATGAATATCTTGTTATTTATATGTATGTATATGTATATATTAGGCATTTTGATAAGACTGATTAATTGTTTAAAAACTCTATATAGCAGATTCAATTCCGAAAGTCTATAAACCGGAATAAACTGATTTTAAAATTAGCAAATATTTGTTATTATTTGCAATTTGGTAAAGTTCTGTGTCTGTAAATTAATAAAAAAAAAACTCTGACAAACTTTAAAACTTCAAAAATTGATTTTGAGCTTTAAATTCAAACAATATTTTACTATAATATGTGGTATGTGTGTTTGGCTTTAAAACTTTTTGTTTTAATTTATCGATTAGAAAATATCTTCGTATTAATTTTTTTATGAAAAGACGTTTTATCAGATAATTGAAAACTTGTGGTGAAATAAATAAGAAAATAATTTATAAACGAAAGGGGTTCGAAACACGAGATAATTTCAAAAATCATTACACAAGAAGAAAATATTCGTATGTAATATTTATTTCTGCTAAGTAAAATGTTAAGACATATGATTAAAAGTGTTTTAAACAAATCATAAATCAATTTTGTGAATATTTTCACGCGAGTCACGCAACAATTTAGTTGTAAAAATGATCAAACGATTTATCTGCACAGAATTAGAAACTCCTTATTTTCCAAACAAAAAAAAAAAAAGAAAATAAATTTGGCTTTAACCGGGAGTTAATAACATAAATAAATAGCTTAATGGTTAATTATGATAAAACGATGTTGAGCAGGTAGACTTTTTGTTACCGCTCAACAATATCTATGTGGCGGTACAAAGTGTACCTCAAGTATGAAATACTGCTGTCATGTAATTTTTATCAGAAAAATCTTAAAAAGTTATTAAGATGGGAGACCTACTATAACGTACGGTAAGACTAATAAACGACATTACATACGAAATTAGACTCATAAAACATTGTCTTAACGTTGCAAAAAATTACATTTTTTATGAACTTACAACTGTGAGTGTGTGGCTCCTACCGCATATCATTTTGGGTTTTCAAAACACGATAACACTCTTCAAATTCTGCTGCACGAAATTTTTCAATTGAACTTTATTTAATAGCCAATTTTTTTTTTGAGAATATTAAATCTTAACTCATCGCCATCCCCATTCCCAGCCACAAATTGACACTGACACAGTACTTTTATCTTATTTACAACCTGTAATCCTGAATTTTTTTATACGCTAACATATTATTTCAGGAATAGTAAAAACTTTTGATTTACACACTTTAATTTTCCATTTTTATATTTCAGAATATTCTTAAAAATGAATGCGAACGATAACAAATAATTATTTCAGTGAATATAATTAAAAACGTTCGATTGTTCTCGTTATTTTCATTTTACTTGATTGAACACAATTTCTGTTATTAAACAAATAGATATCGATAACCGGAACCGCACAAAACAACGATAAACAAATATTTTACAATTGTTTGAAACAAAAAAAAAAAAAACGTAATAACCAATTAATTTACGTTCGGTGGTATAATTTCGTTTCATTTTCTTTGTAATCTTCAATGACGATTGACAATTTTTTTCTTTTTCCTTTTTTAACTTTTCACCGGTTTTTTTGTAATTAAAGACGTGGCTTCTAAAGAAAATAATTCTGTTTTGTGTGTTTTTTATACATCAAGGTGTCAAATCGACTGTAAAACACAGAAACATTCGATCAAAGAAAGCATAAGAAGGGAAATTATTGCTCATTTCCAACAGCACAGATGTTAATTAAGATTTTTTTTTTTTTTTTTTTGTATTGTGATTGTGTACACTCTTCAGGTATTTAGCAACACCTTTAAAAAAAAATTAAAATTATTTTCTTTTCTGTTAATCGAAAAATAATCAATAAACATCGAATTCATGTAGGAAAAACAATTCATGAACATAAATGGAAAACTTTTCTTTTCTTTTTTTTTTTTTGTGTGTGTTATTCTAGTTAGAAAATCTATTTAAAGTGTTTGTTATTATTGAAATTAATTTTTTTATTTTTAATGGCAATTAATTAATCGATAATTCATTAAACCTGTAATACTAATTTGTAAATTGGTTTAGATAGTATAATAATGTGAATGGCTTAATCAGTTGTAAAAACAGAATAATCAAATATTATCTTGGCCATTTAGAATTTTAACAAAACATTGAATAATCTTATTATATTCGAAATGAAATTAAATTGAATTAATTTGGTAAAGCCGATTAGATTTAATTATAATTAATTAAAAAATAAGAAAAATCACGGTATCAAGTCAACCTGAGAAATGTTAAATATAAATAGGGATGAGTAATTTAGGGATGTATTTCATTTCCTCTATTGTATTCATTTCATCATTTTTGAATCGATAGTGTGTGCGTCACAGGGCCATAATATCCCAGCATTTTTACGACAGTGATTTTCCTGATTACTTATAAATCATATCATGCGTTTCAATCTAGTTCTTTAACGTGATAGCACTCAATAAACGCTAACCATATTCCACTATACACTGTTGATGTAGAATAATGACTTGCAAAGATACAATAATCTTATTTCATCACCACATAATTCGTAATATCAATAATCATCTAACAGTCTTAGTTATATTGAAAATTAATAAGATATTTATAAACGAGTATTCAGGATTAGTATTAACAAATGCATTAAAATAATAAAAGAATTCTACTAAAATCGTGTTCAATCAAGAATATTCATTTAAAGCTAATGAAACTGTGGATTACCTGCGGCATATCTTTACTAAGTAGATAAGGGTCTTCTGTTACCATGAAAACCGAAAAAAAAATAAAAATTATGAATTAAAAATCATCATAAATTGCTATAGTGATAAACATAAAACACCGAATTAATTTTCTTATCTGATAATAATAATAATAATAAAAATAAAATCAATATTTTGTTAATAAGAACTTTTGAAAATTCGTATTGAAATCCTCTGTAGTTTTTTTTTCTTTTTTTATTAAAAAAAAAAACACTTTATGACATTTTCATAAATAAATAAATAATTAATTAATAAACCGGTATATAGTGTTTGTAAATAAGAATTTTACTAGTAATAACAAAACACTTTGCATTGCAGAACACAACAAATCAGATTTATTATTGTGCACGGTGTTTTTTTTTTTTTTTTTTTGCAACTGCATTGGCTAGAGCTTTTATGTGCTACGTATAACGCTCATGACAATTTATTTATTTATTATTATTATTATTATTTTTTTTTTTTTTTTGATATGATTATTGCTTTTCATTAGTTTTCTTCTATAAATTGAATTCTGAAATTCTAAAAATACAACGGAAACATTCAACCAAATAAAATAAAAATATTTTTGTTATTTATATTTGCCCAAACAGAGAGAAAGAGAAATATTATTTATTTTTTTAATACAATTCTGTCTAGTGTTCTGTTTTATTTATTTAAGTAGTTGGCTGGGCTGATGGAGAGAGGAAAAAAAAAGCACTCGAAAAGCTTTGTTCATCCTAATGCTATGACATTTTTTTTTTTTTTTTTTCATTTTTATAACATTTCTAGTCTCTTTCCCATTTCGTTTAATATTGTCGAAAATTTTTCATATTTTTTTTTCATCTATTTCTAGTTTTTAATTCAAATTAACAAAAAAAAAAAAAAAAATGTTTGTAATAAATTATTTTCAATGCATTTTTTTTTTTATTTTATTTTACGATACTTTGTGACAGATATTTCTGTTCAAAGCATCAATCATAATATGTAAATTACTCAAACATTTATTAATTATTAGTTTGTTTGTTGTTTTTTTTGTATTTGTTTTCTATCATCAAAGCTGTTGGTTATTTTTTTATTTATTTTTCTATTAATAATTTTTTAGGTTGATTGAATGAAAGAACAAAATCTATAAAAATGAAATAAACAAAAAAAAAAAAAAAATGAAAAGCTAAAGGAAAATATCAAATTGAAGAAATGAATATTTTCAACAACTCATCAGATAATCTATATATATATAAAGAAGGATCGTGATTAATGGGCGGGACTTCATGCTTTATAAATCAGATTAGAACGGAAGGAAAATATATTGAACACCTTGGCAAATGTCTATCATTTTCAATATAGGGTGATAAAATCAGGAAATTTTCTTTCTCTATAAACATAAATTCCAGTATTAACTTCTAACACCAATGATTTTTTTTTTTTTTTTTATTGAAATAATTCTAAAGCCAGAATAATGTGTATTAATAAAAAGAATGAAGAAGATTCATAAAATATTTTGGATACACCTTATAATAAATATCCAATAATCAAAAGGAGGGTAAATTAGGTGTCAAGAAAGTGTTTTTTTTTTTCCATCACCAATTCGGTGCAATTTAAATCTAGTGTAATAATTTTTATTTTTTAAGATGCTTTTTATTATTGAGGGAAAAATAATGAATTGATTAAATGATGCAAGGATACCTTTATTAATATTTTAGAAAAAAAAATAAAAAAAAGAATAAAAAAAATATATATATATATATATTGGTGCTGATACTGCAATAGAGATAAGTGTGAATAATAAAAATAAAAAGTCTGTTACCTCAGAGCGTACTTAACAAAAGCATTTAAATACAAAAAGCTGTAACTCGGTTCATTCATATTTGATGGCTCCTCTCACAAAAAGTTTGATTATTATCGTGCTACACACATATACAAAATATCTATACTATGTTGAAAAATATGAATCATAATTGTTGTTCATATTATGCTTTTTAATAAAATCTTTATTGTTCCTTCATTTCCTTTATGTTGCTATTAAAGTTCGCTATTAAAGCTCCCATTACAACAACAAAAACCAAATGACTTTCCTTAAACAAATGAAAAATTAAATATTCTGAAATAACTGACCATCCATCCATCCACCCACTTACAGATTTAAACAGAAAATATTAAAATTTTTTGTTGAACGAAAAAATAAAAAAATATTTCATAAAAACTTTTAATTAATTTCCGGGGTTTTAAAAAAATTAATAATAATAATAATAAATTAATTGGATTTCATGGTAGTAATGGGGTTAAAATTATTTATTTGTTTTCTAATAATCCGTTAAATGATGTTAATACGATGTGAAAATGTCTCAAAATGACAGCAATTAACCTGAAAACCTTGAGTCTAGACAACTGTCTATTCTTTATTAAATTACCAGACGAAGAAAATTCTTCATTTAATTATTCATTGTTTAAATAATAAAATTGATTACAATTGGTTATTGTTATCACACGGAGTAACATTGCATGGTTATATATGTGATATCAGGTTACAAAATTCTATTTTTATAAATAAAATACCAGGAAAAACAATGGTCCAAACAATGTAACACCGTAATTTTTTTTAAATAAAATTCTATCGCCCTGCTGTAGCGGAAAATGGTACGGTAAGGTGACAACCGGAGTATTCAAGCCAATAATTCAAGCTCTATTACAGTCCGTTTCATACGCTAATATTAAAATGATGATTTAAGTTTATTAAACATTTATTATGTCGCTTTATTTACCAAGAAAAAACGATAACAACGCCAAAAAAAATGGATAATTTTCTTCTTTTTTATTTTTTGCTGCATTTCGTCTGCGCTTAAGACTCGCCAATGAATTGTTTAACACTTTTGGGGGGAAAAAAAATTAATTTTTTTTTTTAATTTACTCTTTAGAATAAAAATGCAAAAGTTTTTGAGCAACTATTAAAAAAAAAAAAAAAAAAAGCAACTGAATAAATAAAGAAGAAGGTAAAAAAAAAAAATCTAATTTTAACCCAATGGTTTCTCTTCTTTGGAAATAATTTTTTTTTAACGAATACTTTTCGAAAGGAAAATATAGGGGAAAATTTATGAATGTGATAATATATTATTAAAAAAAAAAAAACGATATATATATTTTATTTTTTTTAATTTATGATGCGAAAGAGTTTTTTTGTATGAATGTATGAAAGACTTTGGTAAATTAACCCCTTTCTAATATGAAAAATGATATAATTCAGGCATTAATTCATTTCACACCGTTGCTATATACGAAATGATTAATTTCTACATAAAACCTTAAGTTTACATGGTAATATAATGTTTTATATAGATTTTAATCACAATAATGTAAAATTTATTGCTTTCGCATAGAATCAACAGCTGAGGTCAAAAGCTCGTACATTTGGTGGTCAATGAAGTTTTTTTTTTCTTTTACATTTCATCACCACCATGACGTAGTATTTATAAATTTATTTATACCACCTTGTATCTCCTTAATTTCTTAAACTATTTGTGAAATTCTAAAGTGTTTTTCTTTTCTTTTTTTTTTTTCTTTATTCTGAAGAAATATTTTTCTTTGATAACTTTTGAAAGGTTGTTCGTAAAAATATTGTTACCTTTGGGAAATTATAAGAACAAACAAAACAACTAAACAACTTTTGCGTGAATGGATTTAAAATCAAGAGAGAAAACAGTAATTTGTTATACAAAACTGATAGAAATTATGGAGTTTTCTTTTTTTGTTTCGGTGATTTTTTGCGAAGATTAAAATTTAGATGATTTATCAAAGTATTGACAATCACTTGACCTTGTTGATAATATTAATAATTGTTGTTAGTTTTGAAGATTCTAAAAAGGATACCGAAGTAGTAATCAAGCTTCAAACCATAGATAGAGCTTTTATAAAAAAAAAACACCACACCACTGAAGTAAAACGAGATTACTGTTCTTAGCGGTTCTCGCAACGTAAAACTAATAATTAGTCGATTACCAGGATTAGAATTTTAGGTATTACTTACGAATTACGTTTTTTTATTGATTTCTCAAAATTTAACTAAAAGACAAAAACACTGTAGCTAAGGTAAGAATCGTCAATAAAAGTACTGGCCACTAGAAATCTTGCTACCTTAATTAAGGTGCCTGGTACACCTGCTGCATTTACCTAGATACATTGTTGAATAAATTATTTTATTGATATTTATTATAAAAATATGGGCGACTTACAATTTTCTAGATTTATTGTTATAATAGAAAAATTATTTAAATTTCATTTCATAAATAGTTTAGCATTCTTTTGTAATCAGTTTTATCTTTAATAATTCCCAATAAATTTGTTTTCATTAAAATATATGAATTTATAATCAAATGTAATTTAAAATATTTTATTATGTAATACAAAGTAATAAACTAATAGAGATTATAAATCGTATATTAAATGTAGTTTTCTCGGAACATTAACAAATATTGATGAATTGGATAGAAATTGATAAGAATATTTTAGAATTTTGAATAAACTATCCATAAGTGATCAAATACTTTTTCAATTGAAGAGAATATCCAAGAATTTCATATTGTTTGTTGAGACTATACGAATATACTGAAGACACCCTGAACATACTAATACATTGTCTTAAAAAGCAGGAAATACATAAATAAAAAAAAAAAATCAAAATTCATAAACATTTTAAATCAATTCCTTAGTTAATTCTTAACTTACTAGAGTACTGGTAACATTTAAAGTCAATCTATTAAAACAAACAATATAGAAAAATAATATTTTATTTTACTTAATAAATATTTTATAAATTTGCTGTTGGCTCTATATCAAATTTGAATCCGCATGCAAATTTATTTGTTGGTATACAAAATAGAAAACTAAAACCTAAATAACATGCCAAATCCTTTAAGCGTCTGGAAAAAAAATAATAAAATTCAATAAAACATTAAGGATAATTAATAAAAAAAATTCTTTAACCTATTATATGTAAATCCAACAGACCAATCTGAGTCCAGCATACCCCTGACATAAGCATCCTCAAATTCCCACTGATAAAATATTGATCCGACGCCTCTACCTTTTTTCTTATTGTAAACAAGTGACGTTCCTAATTGAATATCTTTATGCACCTGATGCCAATAACTAATATCTAATGCCTCATGTGAAAACGTTGATGCCCAAGATGAGTTATTAATACTATATCTTATAAAAAGCGTTTTTAACAAATTATTAAAGAAGATAAATGATAAATATAAACCTAGCTGCAAGGGCAGTTTTTGCTGTTGATTCCCCTTTACACCATTCAAAGAGTAATTCTGTGCCAAGACTTAAATTAGCTGTAACACTTTGCAGATATGATAAAGTGAATCGTCCTGATTCCTTGGACGGGTTATATACGTTAAACGTAACCATAGATGATTTTCCAATATTTTCTATCGATATTATATGATTTCCACTCTTAGGTGCATAAGGACAGGGGCCAGTTTGAAATAAGAGTTCTACACGCAATGAACGTATTGGGTGGTAAAGGAATGAAAAATTACAAGACATTGAGCTTGGATTTATATCGGCTTCAATTGTTGGTGTTTCCTAGGAAAATATTCTTTGAAGCAAATGTCTTATTATGAATTTACATTAAATTTTTATTTTTACCACAATATTATTTCCTATCATCTTTGCATGATATATACCGCCTACACGAAATCCCGATGGTGTATTATTACTTAAAGTCCAATTAGCTAACAATGTTTTATTGATTTTTATTTTCTTTATATAACCTAATTGTACACCGTCCATCCAAACTGGCATAATATCCTTTGTTTTCTTATGTAAATTATCAATATTCCCCGGATTCTGGAGGCATGATTTACCAGGTATTAATTCAAAATTTTTAGGAAATTTACTTTTATCATTGTTAATAATTTCATCCGGTTTAACATTATTTTTATCTCTATCCGTATTATCATCAGATTTGCTAAAATTTTTATTTTTACAATATTCATTTTTATTAAACATTTTTACTATATTTTATTGTAGCGAGAGAACTTGATAAAGCTTCAATTTGCACAACAAACAAACAAAATGATTAAAAAAGAAAAAAGAAAAAAAAAACAGAAACGTAAAAATTGAGTTTAAAATAAATTTCTGTTTATTAATATATATTTTTGATAGTTATAACAGAGCACACTATTTGCATATGAATTTATTATTTATGGTTTATAAATATTAAAAGCACTGTAAATAGACAATAACCAGATTACTAATTACTTTTTATTAATTTTTTTCGGGATTTTTTTTTTATTAACACTGCCCTGTTACTTGGCTTTATATGTATGTATATACGAAAACCTAAGAGCATAGTAGTAATGTGATTTTATTTGAATATGTCAACCACTCAACTATTTATTTTCCTTTGATTTAATGCCAGGGTTGGGGAATCGTGTTCACTAACCGTACACAAAAAAAAAAAAAAAATAAATAGAAATTAGGTTTACTAAGCGTTCTTTGCAAGTATTTCATATATTTTTTTAATAAAAACTGATTGACAATATCTATTTGAAACTGATAATCAGAGCAAAAGCAATGAGCTTTTATATGCCTTGATCTACATATGAATAGATTACTTTACTTAGAAATAAAAAGCAGGATTCTAAGAAATGAGAACAACTAAGGAACATCTGAAGATGATCATTCACGGAAAAGCTTGATTAACGAATATAGAAAGGTGGGGAAACAACATTACTAAACCGAGTTCGGTGAAGATTCTTTGATGAGCACTTTTATGAGGAATAATAAGAAATAGAAAAATTATTTAAATTTAAATAAAGAAATTTTTACGGGCGAAACATTAAACAATAGTTCTAGATTTGATTTCTAATTAATGTTCTAATTAATGATCACAGTTGATGATTATGCTAGGCCAAAATAATCTGCTTATGACTGGTAGGGATTTATTAATGAAGACTTGTAGTGATCTTGTAAGATACTAGGTCTCACAGTCTAATATTTTTGTTCGTCTGGAGATTTAAGAGTTCCTCCATATTGGCATCAATCATCCAAATGCTGCACTTGCTTTGCACAATTGAATTTCGATATCTATTTGAGCTCCATCATCTATTGATAAGAATCTGTCTGCTGGTTTTTTTCTTGCCTTGATCTTGCTAATATTTATCTTAAGCCTATTGTTGCGTGCTATTTTGACCAGCTGGACTAACATGGTTTAAATGTAAACAGATAAAATTTGCGTAGTCCTAGTCCTCCAGATGACTCGAGTAACTCCATATTAAATATATTTTTTCTTATTCTCTTATCAATATTTTAAATTTATTTTATATGCTAAAACGTATGCATAAAAGTAAGCACGTTAGTAAAATTTATGTAATAAAACCATTGAGCAATTTATTTATGATCCTACAAAAACAGATCTGACAAACTAGAAAGGTAAATATCTTAATATAAGCGAATGAACGAAAGAGTCATAAAGTTAATTGTTTGTTACAAAATCTTACAGATATATGAAATTTAAGAAGAATTTAATTTTAATATTTTATTTTTTTTTTTAAGGGTTGCAGAAGCAAGGTTGGATTGTTTAAAAATGTTACAAAAATTATTGTAAATAAATAAGAATTAATAAATAGAATCTGGGTAAACAATTACCCAGTAACATTAATATAATCGTGTAAAGTATTTACCATAGTTACCATCAACATACTTAGCATTATTAAATTTAATCTGTATCCTGATTAATTTAACTTTGTTATGTTGATAACAGCACGGTAAAATGTAAAGCTTCTGTGTTAAAATTTTCAAATTATGATTAAATATTCACACCAGAAGCCATTTCAATGATATTATCCATCGAAAATCCTTTAGTGCCTTTAAAAAAAAAAAACTATTTCATACCAACCCTGAATACACGGGCATATTTTCAGTCTATTTAAGTTTACTGTTTAGTGTGTGACAAAATAGTAAACCACAAATTACCTCACATTTAACTATTATCTAAAAATATATGTTTTTTTTCTAGATATATATCTCTCTTACTTATCTACAGTAACTTTCATTATTTTGATCGTGGTATCTCATTAAATTTAATACTCATCGTACCTATTTATTTTAATTTTTCGAAATTATTTGTTTATAAAACAGTAGATTTTTCCTTGTTGGGGTTTTTCTATTTTATTATGAAATTTTATTTTATTTTTTTATAAACCATTTACTGTGTTGTTTATATCACATAAACGATTAACTTTAAAGATAGATAAACCAAATGGCACAATCCCTATGTTTTAAAATCGTATTTTAAAATGATAGAACAATCCAAAAAAAAAAAATGTTTATTCAATTTCAACAGACATACGATGTTTATACAAAGCTTGATATTTAATTACAACAAATATTATAATATTTTGTCATCATGTTGAATGTATACCATAATGAGTTTACTGATTCATAAAATAAATAAAATTTTCTAGTATGGCATTTGGGTACGTGAAGTATCCTTATTTGTCTTCTACTTTTTTATCCATAATAATTAGATTATCAATAATCGATTGAGACTCAATTTGATTACGTAAGTAACTCGAATTAGTAGTAATAAAATTGATTTTTTTTTTTTTTGTTCAATAAAACTGTGCCACTGGTGAAAACTCATGTGGAATATAGAGTTTATATTTCTGGAAATCATTTATAGCTATTATAGAGAAAAATTAGAAATGCAGGTAGCCAATTTATTTGAATTGTTCACTTTAACTGATTTCCTTCAATGATCCATTCACTGAATCAATTACAATTTTTATTTATTTTTTTTTTACTATAATGTGTGAACATTGAACATTACATCAGCATTCAATAGCATTCCAATTGAAATCCTCTTTTACAACTATTTTAATTCCGGTATGATTAAATTTTCGGAAAATTACAAAATTGATGATGGATCTTAATTATGGATATCTTAACATGAGATTAATAGATTATTCCAATACATATCAATCTATGTCACGCTATTGATACAACGAAAATAGATTAATTAAATTACGAAAAATCGATCGATTCCCTCTGTATAATAATATTTTTTTTTTTTTTTTAATTATTCTCCTCTTATGGCACGATTTTACTATAATGTCCATAATATGTAGATTTATTTAATTGAAATGAATATGTGATATTGAATAATAATTTCCATGTGGTAATTTTATCTAAAATTGTGGGAATTAAATAATATTTTTAATGAACTTATATAAATGTTTCATCAATTATTAATAGAAATTGATATGCTCAAACAATGTAGGAATAAAAAAAAAAATATATATATATTCATGCGATAATAAATTTAATATTTTACGTATTCTTATCACGAACCAATCATTTTCATCAGACATATGCGACAATTTTAATATTTCTACATACATATCGACTGATACATTATTCTGAATAAGTTTCTGTAATTATTTAATAAATTTATGGTTTATTATTCTTTATAGCATTTATTAGACCGAACATAATAAACGTTTAGAAAGATAATTAAATTAAAAATTCGTATTTATGAATTTCCACTCTTGAGCGGTAAAATGAAATATTTAAGAAATTTACCTGTGAAATCAATCAAAAATTAAAAGTAAAACGGGAATAGAATTTACTAAGCCTACTGTTTTTATTATAAATTTATTATTTGAATTATCAAATACCTAAAAAAAAAAAATGGAGTCTGGAACTCGACTGGACTCTTCTCTTTTGTTTTATGAAAAACGATTTCATTCCTTCTACAAGATAGAGAGACATTTTAAAAGTCGTAGCCTAGAACTTTGTTTTTTGATTTAAGAACCGTGCTATACATATATCTAACATTCAAAATATATGGAAAAATAAACTCTAGATGAAAACTAAACGAATATTAGCCTAAATTACTGGAATTTACTTACAATTTTGAAACTGAGGTTTGAAGGTCTAACAATTAATAAAAATCGTTTACCTGTCACATGCAGGAAGGTACCGCACAAAAAATACAACAAAAATCGTTACAGAACTGACAAAATTTGTTACTGATGCAAAGAATCCTGAATTGAAAAACTTATCGTCAAAATATTGCGAAATATATCAAATCGAAGGATCTTTCTTAGCGGACAAATGAACTATCTAGAACTAATTATGAAACAGATATTAAATATGTTTGGGACCAATGCATAATTGTTCCCAATAGATTAAATTTATAAATTTCGGGATTCTTATTACAGTAAATTTCTGTTCACCCTTTAAAAATAAAAAAAAAATTTACATTAATTATAATTTATAATTAATTTAAAAAAAAATTTATAAATTTATGTATATAGTTTAGAAAAATAATTGAAATATGACAACAAATATGATAATTAGTTTTTTTTTTTTTATTTTTATTACTTTTGTTCAATTAAATTCATCAGTTGAATTACCATAGATCGCCCCAGGAATGTTAAACATGCGTTACTGACTGACTAGTTAATAAACAATTTTAATAAACAATATTATGGAAATATTTAATTAAATTTAACTGTTTAATTATGTTTACATACATTTATGTTGCAGTCAATTTCATTTATTTAGTATTTACCTTACTTAAATATCAAAACAAATATATTTTAATTATTTATTATTTACAGGTTTTCACCTGTTTTTTTTTTTTTTTTTTTTTTAATATAAATCCAGTTTTAAGCTTAATTATTGAAAAATTTATAATTAACGCTTTAATTAGGTGAATTAAATATTTTAGACAGTTTGATAGCATACAATCAGGATTTGAATTAAAAACATTTATAAGCGGAGTCCGGATTTAACGATTCCCATTAACAAGTAAATGTTCTACTGGTGGAACTTTAAGCTTTAAGTCAAAATGTTCATATTCATGAATCCAACAGTGTTACGGTTATAAAATCAGTAAGTTTATCCCATTTAGAATGTGATAAAAAAAAACATTGAATGCCATCAACTTGCTTCAACGTCCACTAGCACCGGAAACCGATTATAGAAAATTTAAATACGGTATTAACTCACAAACCGCAAACTTTTTACCGGATTTTCAGAACTTAACAAAAATCTTAATAACTTAATATCGTTTTTTTTTTCCTCACTTTTGAAATTTTCAAAACAATTTCGCCGAACCGCATTGCTAACGATTAACTGAAATAAAAATAAAAAGTTCTTTTATTTTTTAACCGAGTGCCATAGGCAAGACTTTTATCTATCCAAGTTACCGATTGCATTCTTATAAAATTATTTTTAACGTTTTGTCCCCATCAACAATATAATTATTTTTTGTTGGCTTTTTATCGTAAAAACACCCCAATGCGTTTTATATTTAAAAATCAAAAACAAAACTTTTAATACAAAAGAAAGAAATGAAAAAATTTAGAAAAAATTTAGTAAAAATTTTTGATAAGTAGAAAAGAAATTATTATAATCGAGACTTGCATTTGCGTTTTCGTTTTTTTTTTTTTTTTTTTGTATTGAAAAAAGGAATTGGAATTAGATTATTTTTTCATTTTTGTATGGTTCCTTCCTCTTTATATTGTGAGTGAAAATTATTAAAATAACTTTTCCATATTATCCTCCTTTCTATTATTGTTCCCCTTTTACCATATTGTTTTATATCTAATTCATGTAATTGAATTTTAATCTTTCAGTCGTTTTTTATGATTAAAAAACAATTCTACATCCATTATTGCTTTATTATAATAATAATAATAATAATAAAAAGGAAGAAAAGAATGGAAACGTTCACTAAAGTAACAATCCATACATACATGTATTAAAACTAGATTAACGAACATTATAAGTACATCGTTTTTTTTTTGTTGCTTTTCTTTTATAAATACAATATTTTCTATATACAAAAAAAAAAAGGAAATAATAAAATTTATTCAAATAATAATAAGCACAATAAAAAAGAAAAGGAAAATTATTATCTATTCTCAAAAAAAAAAAAAAAAGAAAGAAAGAAAATTTAATAAAATTACGAAATTTTCCCAGTACATTTTTTATTTAATACATTTCCTTGTAATTCGATCTATTTTGTATGAAATTTTATTTAGAAAAAAAAAAAAAATGTAGCAATGTAAATATCGAGTACATTTTTATAAGATTTTTTACATTTATCCTTTAAGAAGATAACTAAAAAAAAAAATATATATATATATAGTCACAACAGTATTGATTTTGTGTCTTTTTTTTTTTACCTACCATTTAAAGCTTTAAAACCATCCCCTTTGTATGTTAATAGAAAAAATAAATAAAAAATTTTTTTTATTAAAATATAAAGCAGTGTACTAAGAGCCTTATTTCTAATCACTGAAATATATAATATTTGTCAAATAAGCTGTATTACCATGAAGCGATCATAAAATGTTTCAGTTTCTATAGTTTTAAATCAAAAAAAAAACATCACATTTCACGATAATAATAAGTTTTTTGGTTTTGTTTTAAAATTATCATAATAAATAAAATATAAAAATGCAATAAGTTATATACATCTACCACATATTACATATATAAAATACGCGCAAAATTGGATGGGTGTCTTCTGAAGCATTACGACAATAACATTTTATTCAGACATAACTTAAGTTTCCTGTATATATATATATATAAATGTTCCCTAAGCAACCAAAATATTATCATTTTTTTTTTTTTTTTTTCTTTTATATTCCTAAATCTTTTTATGGTCAAGAGCAAAACAACAGAATATTAGAAGAAAACCAAAAAAAAAAAAAAAAAAAAGGCATAAGAAGGACGAAGCAACAAACAGAGATTCGTTTGAAGTTGAAATTAGAAAGGTTTGGCTAAATTTATTGGGGTTAATTGTCTGTAAGAATAAGTACTTACTATATGACCAATGGACGGTATAGGAGAAAGATAATATAATATGTACAAAAAAAAAAAATAAAAATAAAGGGCTTAAATTTGGGTCTTATATAGCAAACAAACATGTTTCATGCTTGTAAACAAACCTCCTTCAAAAATCTACAATAACGAAGCAATACGATAGCGATAGAGCCAACATTGTTTCTCACACCACACCGTGTTATTTTTGGTAAGGCCAACGAGTCGATGTTAAAAATAAATTTATTTAACCATTATTAAGAATAACGAAATATTACTTGAGCCATTTCTTGTATGAAATAATTGCTTTTTATCATCGATTATATATAATAATTTATTGATTTCTTTAACCAAACGAATTGTTTTATAAGGATCGCACAGCAAAGGTAAGCGTAGCTAAAACAGAAGTTTTTTTCTTTTTTTTTTTTATTAATTACACGTTTATAGGAAAAAACAATAATTGAAAATTTATGTTGAAAAGGGAAGAAAAAAATCAGAAGGTTCGATAACACTTTGCGGGCTAAACGAAACTTTAAACTATTGATCGCCAGAGTACATAATGTTTCCATTAAGAATTTTTTTTTTTTCTAAATAATTTTGCAACTCGTTATAGTGTTACGTTACGAATATTCATATGGTAATAAAATGAAATGAAAATTTTCCCAGGTAAATCTTATTTCCTGGTAGAAACTCAAATGCCCTTATGAACTCAAAGAGACGATTTTTAATTTTAAATTACAAAAACCCGGAAATATCGAGTTAACATTCAATCATGTTGGTTAAACTAAATTTTTTGTCATTGATATTTAGTATAGGAAATAAACAGTTCCGTGAAAACAGTTTTATCAAACGAATAAACATAGAAGCAGTATGAAAGTATTTTTCTAATTAAAAAAAAAATCAATATAATGGATGAATTAATGTCTGGAAAACTTTGATTTAATGATTAGTCTTAATTTAATTCATCATGAATGTAAAACGTTATGCATAACGTAACGAATAACGTTATTTGTCGTAACGTTACTAAAATAACGTTATTTGACTGAACGTAACCAAAATAACGTTGACATAACGTAAATCATAAATTTTGTTGATTTTTATAATAAATAATAAATAAAACAAACAAAAAAAAGGGATAAAACAATAAATAAAAAATTATTTAATCAAAACGATTTATTTTTAGTCCCTTCATGAATTCAATAAATTTACCGATTCTACATAATTTTCTTGCAAAAAGTTACATGGAAGCTGGATGTTATGAAAAATAAATTACATCAAACAGAGAAATACTAAGAACAAAATTAAATTTTTTTTTTTTTAATTATGGTTGAAATATAATAAAATATTTTTTCTTTTTATCAAAACCCTGATAATAAAAAATAACAAACAAACAATAAAAGACACAGACTTAAGCCAAACGTACCAATCAACCAAAGTAATTTTTGTTTTTTTTTTTTTTCACTTTCTCTCTGTCGTAGATTCTCTACATAATGGAAGCCGGTAATTTTATTATAGAAAAGAAGAAGAGAAAAAAAAAGAAAAACTCTAGGCAAACAAAAGAAATCTATTTTCTATTTTTCTTATGATTTTGAGTTAATATTTTGAGGTGAAGTTTTTCGCCTTTAATACGAAAAAGAAAACATAGAAAGAAAAATCAATATGAAAAAAAAAACACTTTTTTACTTTACGGAGAAACATGTTGTATTAAACAGAAAAGAAAAAAAAAAAAAAAAAAACCACCCAAAAACAATCTTACCTAGTTTGTGTTCTCTATATTTGGCAATATCAAAGTGAAAGCTATGACACGTTTCATATATTAGATGTTAAATTGTAGTGAAATTGCATACTAAAATTTCCTTCCTTCCTTTTTATTTTTCTTGTGTTTTGTTTTATTATTCCAAGGATACGGAATATGCAGTACAAGCATTTATAAATACTTTGAACTCGATCGCAAACATTATAAGACAAGAATACAAATATGAAACAAGCACATGAGTGATATCATTTTAGTTTTATAGATAGTTTATAACATTTAATCGTCATATTTATACGTTTCATAAAAACCACACACAAAAAAAAAAAATAAATAAACATGTGTTGCCTCTATGGATATTTGGTTATTTTTGGGGCTGTAGTAAAATTACAAATCACAGCAATTAAGGAAACTTATGAATGTCACACAAAATGGTGACATTTATTAGAAATACTTTTAGAAAATAATTTTACATAAGAATTGTAATAATAATAATATATTTATTTCCATTTATAATACTAAAAAAATTGGTATTCAGTTACATTGGAATGTTTTATTATGGAAACATCCTTATTTTCCAATTATTAGTTCAGTCACGTATGTACAATGTCACCCCTTTTTAATTTCTCATTTGTTCTTGTAATATTCTCATCACAATTTTTGTTCTTGTTGTTTTTTTTTTTTGTTTTAAACAATTTATTATTTACTGTGACATTGTATTGCAAATACAATTTAGAAGAAAACAACAATGTATTATAATTTCCATGAAACACTGCTTAACAATCATTGTTTGCTACTCATTCCATATAGCAAAGTAAAGTTTTCCACTTTGATATTTATTTTCCCTTGTACTTGATTTTAATGTTTAAAACATTTATTCAAAGACACAACAATTCACAGACACTTTAGTTAACCTGATAATGTGAGACGTTGGACCGCCACAAGTTCGATTGCAATCACTGCTAGTAGATCGTAAAATGCTTTAGTCTTATTAAAGAATGAATCGATGGAACAATAGTTGTAAACGGTGATACAAATATAAGTAAATAAATCTTGATCTAATTGAAGATGAATGTAATCCATGGTTGCTACTTATTAATTCCTATTCAAAATTAAAATTTTTCCATACGTAAATCTCATTTCACTGAAATCACTTTTTTTTTTTTGTTTTTTTTTTTTTTATACCAAAGCACAGTGACTATTTATTTACTTTAATCAAAATATTAATTTTAATTCACAATATAACAGAGATTAATTATTTACCTTTGATATTATTTCTATACTTGAATCAACATACCACCCATTATAGATATTTTTAAATTATATTATTCCCCTTGCATATAAAGGCAATGATTTGTTTTGTTTTGTTTTGTTTTGTTGCTGCTTCTACTACAGATCAGAGATTTAGTGTTAAGGAATGAAAGATTTTTTTTTTGGGTGTATAAATAAAAATAAAACTAGCTCTTATAAAAGAATACGTACGTATATATATTCTTTTGAGTTCAATTACCGGTATGTGATAGGTGATATTCCATAGGGACAGAAACAGTAATAAAAGACGATATTGGATGGAAAACATAAAAACCAATTTTGTGAAATATTGTTTAATATTGTTAGTACTATGGTAGTATCGACGCCTTCGATTGATTCAAATGTCCGGATTGGTTAACAGAGTCAGCAACATAATAAATATTTTCCTTTTTCCTTATTTTTTTTTTATGATTATTAATTTTTCAACAAAAACAATACTCAGCTGCAGCGTTAGTACATTGTCAGGTTTATCCGTTTAGAAATAATAATAACATATTTCTAGAATATGCAATCTTTTTCGCTTTATTTGAAATTTGCCAAGTTTTTTAAGAAACACAAAATTCGATTCTGCACATTACAACAATTGCATACAAACGATTTATTCGTATGAAGACATCGTATACAGAAATGTAATCCAAATATAAAATGTTGATTAGCGTGCTGAAATGTTTTTATTGGTTATTTGTCGGATGCAACCTACTCAATATATGTCCTGGGAGTACAACCTTTTAGCATTCATTTGCTTGTATATTTGGATTTTACTTTGTGCTTTATGATTAAGCGGGAAAATATGGGTGTAGAAATTCTTAATCTCAAAAATGTGAATACTGGAATACGGAAAGTATTATCGGAAAGAAGTCCCCTCGGAAATTATGAATTGAATCAAGAAATGTTTGCATGATTCTGCAAGATTTTCTTAAACGAAGAAATTAAAACTAAATACCAACAAATATAAATTTAAATCGAGATTTAGATTTTCATGTCTCAAGAAACGCAAATGGATTATCTTGGAAAATAACATTCTCTCCGTGTGGTCTTTAACAACTATTTACGACAAAGATGTGTTGTTGTAAAAGTCTTGAAACTTACTTTATTGAGTTATATCAAAGACAATTCTAAAATACAGGTAATCATCGCGTAACGAACCTAATTGGTTACTGAGGTTTTCTACATTTATTTGTATGAATTTCCGCAAATTTGCTAAGACGCCTATTTGTTTAGCGAGAAAACGTGAATTCTTATTGATAATACTCTTGGATTTTGTAATACGCTTTACATGCAATGCACAACTAGAGGGTTGAAATACCCTAATCTATGCCGTTGATACTGTACACAAAAACGGAAAACAAAGAAGCACGGAATAGAAAACATTTTCACGTTGGAAGTTCCTCTCTTTTCATAAACTAACAACAAAAAAATGTTAACCTGGTAAATCTTCAGTCTTTACAACGCACGATTATTTTCTTCTGTCATAATAATTCATTTGTACTCGGGCCTTATTTATAAAAGAACAAAAAAAAACAAATTTTAACGATGACGACGGTTAAGACAATAGGGACAATTTAAATATTAAGGAAATTTTTAATTAAAAAAAAAAAAGTTTCTGAAGAAGGTTTTTTTGCTTTTTGTTTTTTTAAATTTTAATCAATATTTCAGTTGGTGTTTTATAAATTATTTGTGCCGAAAGTACTCCTGAAATCGTTCCTAATTTCTGTGGATTCGGCAAGAGAGTACTTGTTCAAGTTGGACAGGTGTTTTCTTGTATGCTTTCTACTTATCTATGAATATTCCCTACCGAAAATAAATGTTTTATCGGACCAAATAAATTTATCAACAAAATTCAACCTTTGATGCGTTAATTACAAAAGTAGAATTACCTAATTCGGACGTATTAAGAAAGCATTCAAGTGATCCTTAAATTAATTCAAATAATTATTATTTTTATATATATTTTTATCATTGCACGTCATTCATAGCCGTATATCAAACATATTTCCCAGTGGAACACGAGTATGATGAATAAAAATATTGTCATTCACTTATGGATAGATGTGATAAAAAAAAAAAAAACTGATTGATTAATTAATTACTCAGCATATTATTATCAAAAACGGCTGGAAGTTTAACAAAAATTCGACATAGATTATTGTTAAAAAAAAAAAAAAATGATCACCAAACTCACAACTATTTAATAGAATATCTATAAAGTTTAATATGGAAAATTCTCTTCTAAATTCTATATCCAGTATTTATCAGTTAGAGTCCTCGTTACATTATTTATAATGTTTTATGTTAAGAGAAAAGAAAACAATATAAAACAAAAAAAAAAAAATCCTTATATCAACACATCATATAATTTTTTTTTTTTTGCTATACAATAAATTTATGCATTGTAAACAAAATATTCGAAAATTTTTATTTTTTCCTTCCCATTTTCGAACACATTTTTGACACTCTTAGACAAAAGTTACATGTTTTTGAAATTGCGTTAAACGTTACATTAGGGAAATAGCATTGCTCTGTTGTTATAACACAAAAAATAAATAAATTTTTATATTTTATGTATTTATATATAAATATGTACATATGAATGGTTTTTTTTTATTATCATCTATTTCCCAAACATGGAAGAAAAAAAAAAAAAAAATTAATAAAAAAAAAAAAATTATCATATTCAATAAAAAAAAAAAAAAAATAAATAAATAATTTTTTTTTTTTTTTTGGATTATGGTTAGTCACCCGCGTTATATACCAGCTACAATCAAAATGCAACAAATAAGTTATTTTCCTTCTTTTTTTTTTCACTAGAAATATTCCACCGCTTAATGTATGTTGGGTACAAGAAAAATTATTTTTTTATTTTGTCTAAAATTTAAATGAGACTGTTTTGCAATTCCCCTGATAAATAAACACAAAGAATTGTAAAAGTGTAACCTAGAAATTGTGAAATATAATAAAAAAAATTTTTTTCTATTATTCAGTGGCGTCGTTTTGTTGTGTTGGGTTTTTTTTAATTTTTTTTACCAGGTTATAGAATTTTTAGTGATTTTTTTCTATTATATAAGCAAATACCTATTTGGACGTACTGTATACAACATTGGGGATGTGCAAAACCGAGCACCATAAATATTATCCATAGATTTCAGAACAAAGTACTAAGAAATATTGTAAAATTGCACCCTGGTATATTAGAAACTGAAATTCGTGTTAGTACACGGAAAGAATCAAGAAATTAAAACTAAAATACCAACAAAAAATATTTAAATCAAGAATTTCCGGATTATTTCCGGTGGTTTTTTTTTTTTTTTTGTATTTTCTTGTCTCAAGAAACGAAATGGTTTAGCTTAGAAAAGAAAATTCTCTCCGTGTAATAAAGGAAGTCAATAGGGATATAAGGTGCCTCAAATATAGAATCTTGATTTATTACGCCGGTTTAAAATAACAAAACCTTTTCAACTGGTCTAAAGCTATGGATCAATGATCGACCAAATACTATGAATACCCAAATGGAAATATTTTATAAATATTCTCCTTTTATATTAATTAATCCTAATTTAAGTTAGAAACAAATTATTTATTAGTCCAGGACACTAGATCGTAATGTTATAAAAAGTTTAAAAAATACAAAAAAAAAAAAAAAAAAAATTGTTTTTTGAACCCACCCCGTAATCGGTTACCACTGGTAGAAATTTACATACAATTGTCACAAAATTTTTGTTGCTGTTAAAGTTGATTTTCTATTCAAATACGCAAAGTACAATACAAATCATATATGGGATATGTAAATTTCTGTGTGTGTGTGATTTTTTTTTTCCATTTTTTATTTTATTACATGATAAAAGCTTAATTTTTGATGGTAACAGAAAGAAAAAAAAAAAAGCGCGTTTTTTTTTCTTTTTTTTATAAAAATCGATAAAGATTATTTCTTAAAACCGATTTAAATTTTTATTTATTCATTATTTTGTTTAATATTTAATTATATTATGTTTGTAAAAGAAGAAAGGATTTTTTTTTGTAATAATAATAATAATAATAATAATACAGACAGCACTAGTGTTATAATAACGAATACTCGTGTATGGATATTAGGTTTGAGTTTAAAAAAAAGGAAAAAAAGAAAAACCATCGTCCTTTTATTAATCCATCGAAATTAATTATAATGAAATAGGATTTTTGAATAGATTATTAGTTCTATTCATAAATGGATTTTTAATAATATATCGTAGCAATAAAAAATTAACGATCGTGCCAGTATGCACTGAAAACACTACCCTACTTTAAATATTCAATTATATTTGTTATAACGTAATTACCCAGCAAAACTATAATTTAATATTTTATGCCAGAGTAAGACTAGTAGGACAGTCACTTCTAAAGATTTATTTAATTATAATTTACTTGTCTAGCTTAAAGTGTCCTCAAATAAACATCAAGATACGTAGTGGTGTTGATGAACACAAATACTTTTGACTATTAATGCCCGTTAACGTGAACAGCCTCCCGAAACTGAATTAAATATGGGGGGTGCCCGAGAATGTATAGATTCTATTCCAAAAAAAAAAAAAAAACAACTTTCACTAGTACGAATCAATCAAATTGAATATATTTTTTTATTTTTTTCGATTAACTTTAAATTGACCAAACTTATTAAGATTATTCAAATACCAAAAATAACTTAGCTTTGGTTCCCCTTTATAATATAAAAGCAATGATGTATGCAGATCAAACATAAAGTATTCATTCAAAAATAAAGTCTGTAACAATAAACTGTCAGCATTTTGACTTACGTTTGTAATTCATATCGACACTTTCGATTCGACACAAATCAAATTCCTTAAACAAAAAAAAATTCAAAATAAATTATGACAGAGTTTCATGTAATTTAAGGACAGACTGGTATTTGCGGGATTGTTTTTTTTTTTTGTTTTTATTTTATTTTAATAAAACCCACCGCTAAATAATTGATAATTAAAATTTCAATTTTCAATTTTCTATTTAAAACAAAACAAATTTTTATTTCTCTATAATTTATGCAAAATCAAAGCGTATCTCCATTTAAAATTATAGTTTACGCTTTGATACATAAAGTCAATTATTATTATTTCATATTATTATTAACAAAAATGTAAATTTTTCGACATTTTCATAACTAGCAACAAAATGTTGTCTTTTTTTTTTTTTTTTGTAAAAATCCGTACATTGTTTTTCTTTGATAAACAGAAAATCTAGTAGTAGCAATGTAAGTATATTGTGTGTTACTATAGGTCACTACTAGTAAAACTCATAGATGTAACGTCAGAGAACAATAGAACATGGAATGGTACTATTATCACATGCAACATTGTACTTAGTTATATAACAAAGTTCAACCAAACAACAATAAAGCACAAATCACCCCCTGATATATATATTTTCATTGTCATTTATTGTTAGGTGGGTTTATTTAATGCATCACGGTTTAATGAAGGGTGCGTCTACTGTACTCTACACAAACACGGTGCTTTATTGTTATTTATTTTACTAACCATTGTGCATTGTTATTCAAATTGTATCCGCTATTGAAAAATTATATTCCACTTGTTTTTTTTATTGAATAATAACTAAAAAAAAAAAAAAAAAAACGAACCATAATGAAGCAAATATTAATGCACAAGGATTTATTAATTAAAAATTAGAAAATACTTTATTGCTCGGTCGATTATACCTGAATGTGAAATCAGCTAAAAAATCCAAAAAAAATGAATGGAATTCCGTTTTAATTACTCCAGTACATTGTTAAATAATTATTTTGATATTTATATCTCCCCACTGAATGACAACTCACAATCTCAATTGTAATCACACCTGAAGGATACTTGGCTTTACGGATTAAAAAAGAAAAAAAAAAAAAAAAACAAAACCTCACCGAACATGTAATTAAACGTTGGGATTTTGTTAATTTTAATGTGTTAATACTGATTTTCTAATGATAAAATCATGGATAAGCCAGTCCTTATACAGATAGTTAATACGGGAAACTTTCTTCTTCATTAATATTTCAAATATTAATACGATAATAATGTTACAAAAATAACTTTTATACTGTAGGCAAAATCAAAATGACAAGACAAGTATAAATGTGAAAGATTATTAATTGTTAAAAAAAAAAAAAAAATAGAAAAGCAAAAGAAAAAGGTAAAGAGAGAGTGAGAGAGATCCTAATATTCGGCCTTCATTATTCATCTGGACCTCTAGTAAATTTCCTAAGGGATTCACGTCACTCCAACTCTCCTATTATTGTTTATTTCGGTTTTTTGCTGTACACAAGAATATAGAAAATGAATCAAGGAAACTAAAAAAAAAAAAAAAAAAAACAGCAAGATGAACAGTGGCTTTTCGCATACACTGCCTAATAATCGGAAAATTGATGATATCTCAAAATAAACAAGAGAATTTTTATCTTCCTATCAAAACCTATTATTTTGTTTTCCAAATATATATAATACTTTGCACGTTTGTAATTTATTTTTATAGTCATTTCTGTACCTAAGTAAATCCATCACCCCCATATTGGTAGTTAGATAACCGAACACCAACCGTTTTAAACGGATTATCGAATATATTTTGAGGGCATTTAGGTTTATTGTAAAAATTAATAATCATTTTCAATTTTACTAATAACTAAAATGTTAATAGGAATTTTTAGATCAAAGGTAACCCAACCCCCATAAAACCATAAAAGTTGATTTTAAAAATGCAATTAATGTTTTATTATATATTAACAAGGCGACGTTCAAAACTAATAAAGGAAAATTATCATGAAATGGCAACCGTGTAACCACCTTTATGTTAGCAATGCCATTTTTATTTAATAAAATGGAAATTGGTTTCCGTCCCTCCACAATCATAAATCAATCACATTGTGCTCAGTGTGTTTGTTTGAAATTAAATTAACTTTTTTTTTTTCGTTTTTTTTTCAGTTGTCGTTAATCTACCCTATTTTTTTTTTTTTTTGATGTAATTTGCCACTTGTTTTCATTTTAAGGAATACAAACAGCAACGAGACCAGTAAATACATTGTTAAAAAAAAAAATAAACAATAGAGAATTGTGTTATTATTTTCAAGTTATGGATAAAAAAAAAAAAGGTTCTACCTTTAAATCTTATTTAAAAAGTTAATGGTGAAAATGAATATTGTGGACTAGAATCTTACCTGCGATCAGTCTGCGGAACAACCCTTTGGGAAATAATTCTGATGTAAAATTCATTTATCGTTAGGTATTTTGTGAGTTTGTGAAAACTTTAGAAAACCGGTGATGGGAACAACAAAATAAGATAAAGAATTTGACGCTCTTGCCTCTAAATATGTGAAAAAAGAACAAATTGAACAAAAGCGGACATTTCGTTGAAGAAATCAACGGATTTTTTTTTTTTTTATTTCAACAATAAACACTGCTCTAAGGAGATTGCGGAAATCATACCTCCTCGCGAAGAGCGGTTACACGCTACAAGAACTCAAAAGGTGACAATAGATAAGATACGAACCGTAAAATTCCAATACGATCAGTTTAATAGAACCGTGATACCATCAGTTATCTTTTCCTAATCCTTTAAAACCCAACGTTCACAAAAACTACAAATACGTCAAAATCCAAACCATTGACATGGTAGCTTAGGCTATTCATAGGTATACTTTACATAATAAAGCCTAAACATGTCAATTTTTCGTCATAAAAAAAAAAAAAAAAAAACTGGAATTTTATTCTTTCAAACCTGAAAATGAATCAGTAATTACTTACGTAATTTAACTAAGGCCATATAAAGAAGAATATAAAATTGATTCTGATTTTTACCTAATATTTTTACAATCGCAGAACACACAATTTAATAAATAAATAAATAATTAAAAAAAATTAGATTTTTTTTTTTTGCTTTTTATGTTTTTCTTTAATTTTATTTTTTTTTTCCTTTATGAATTTTAATGATAGGCAAATTTTTACAACAATAAATAAGAAGAAACAAGAAAAAAAAAAAAGACAATTTGTATCTTTCGTTGCCGATCCTCATATTATTATTATTATTATTATTATTATTATTAATATTATTATAAAATTTAATATGAAATACAATTTTTAATTAAATATTTCACTACAAACAAACAAACTTAATAATTGTTCTTAAATACATTATAATATCCAATCACTAAATGTCATATACCATAGCATATAGTCTAATTTTTGGAAATAAACAAAAAAAAAAATATATATTAACATTAACTAATAAAAAACTATCTAAATCCAATTTTAATAAAAAATATATATGTGTGTGTATGTCCTTACCCTATAATAAAATTATTGCATAATCACTAAAATAGTGGTAAATTTTTTTTTAAGGAATTTTACATAATTATAAAAAAATAACAAATCTGAACTAGGCATAATAAGACGGAGGTACAGTTAAATCACTTAATATATTCAATTGATCCTCGGTAAATTTAAGCTGATGTATAGACCAATTCTCATGATGAGTTCGTTTAAATTCGCCTATTGTTTTTCTTATTGTTGCCTTTAAAAAAAAATATTTTTATAAATCAATTTTCAAGAAACATTTGCTTAAATTTATTATTGAAATCTTACCAAAATTGGTTGAGCATCAGACATGTGATTAGCTAACTGTGCGAAAACTCCTGGCAAAAAATCAGGAACATCATATGGATATGCTGCTATAAATGCACAAATTCCAAGAACACCCGAATGACGAATTCTTACAGCATCCCCCGGATTTATATCATTGTTATGACTAAATTTAAATTTTTAAAACAGAATTAATTTCAAATGACTCAAATATAAGAGTAAATAAATCTTTATACCCAATTCCATTTTTATTTAAATTTATGTTACATTTCCTTGTAAATGTTTTTAATAAATTATCAGTTTGTGGTAATAGGGAGCAATGTATTAATCCTCCTAACATCTTAATGAATAAATAAAAAAATCAATAAAACTACATAAATATGACTCTATGCATTATATAAATACCTGAGCAGATTTCTCTCGCACTTCTAAAACAGGGTCTTCAAGTAGATTTAACACAATTACTTGTATTTTATCTATCCAGTTTTTATTACTTATTGCTATTGGCATATTGTGAAAAACCATAACTTGTAATACGTCAATAATAGCCAATCGTGCAGACCATGATGGAAGTATTGATATATTATATATTTTATTTAAAGCTGATTCAAAACAATTTGGCATTGTGAATGCTTGTGCAATAAATGCAAGAAATGAAGTGCAGAGTTCTACTAATTCACTATCTTGTTCACAACGCTCTAAGCGACATGCAAATGGTAATAACTCAAAGTACTCGATTCTACTTCCATTTGATAAACGATGTAACATATTAACTATCCATAATAAAACTGAAAATATGTTAAAAATTGTTATTTAATTTATTATTACATATATATTCTAATGAACATACTTGTTTTAAACAATCTTACTGCTTCATCATATTCTTCAGTAGATTCCAATGAAATATCACCTGTATCCATAATGTCTGTTGAATAGTTTAAACAAATTAATAATTTTATTTAATTTGAAATTAAAAGCAAACCTTTTGATTTAGGAGCGTCGTCATTAAGTAAAATTTGTAATCTAGGAATTAATTCAATTATATTATCATATATTCGTGGACATTCAGGTTCAGAACCACCCGGAAACTGTAAGTCAGCTTCAAAAATATTAATTAGCATACTGCCTAGACGTTCCCTAACATTTTGAAATCTATGCATAAGAAATGGACGAAAATAAACTAAAAAACGGTAATTAGATTAGTAAGATTCGCGGTAATATGTGTATAATTTTATGGAAAATCATACTTAATAAACGATGTGCAACAGTATTCATTCTCCAAACGTGTTGATTAAATGATCCCTGTAAACAGTAAATACGACTGCAGTCAATAAAACTAGTTGTTTCCCTTAAAGGATCTTCCATTAAAGTCTTTAAAAAACGATACAATTACAATTACAATTCAACTTTGTTATTTGAAGAAAAAAAAAAAGAATAGAAAAATAATATACTTCATGCAGCCAATATTGTCGTTTTGGATCGGTACCCTCAGAAGCTGTTGCAAAGCATGTACCCCAATACATATCAGTCTCACTTGTTATATTATTTAAAGCCTGACGAATTATTGGTATTAATTCATTATATAGTTTAACCGTTGTGTCAAAGGGCCAATGTTTTGCTCCACGTATTATCCCTGAAATAGCTTCCGCAATACATCGATGATTATTATCAGTATTTTTATGATCAGATAAACGACTTTTAATTATTGGCAATAAAATATCTAAGAACATATCGCCATAAGTATTGCATATCATCTATTGATTAAAGTTTTTTAATTTATTATCTACTGTAAATTGCAATTAATATGTTACATTCCAACTTACTTTAATTAATGTAAATCTCGTACGATTAAATTTATCTTTTCCTTTTTTCTCCTCTACGGACCAAAATTCCATTAGTTTTTTCCAATTTTCTGGTTTTGAAAAAAAATCATATATCTGTTGTTCAACATCATTCATTTCATCACGTTGCCGATCTAATTTCGGTTGTTGTTTGCTTGGCGCATAAACACTAAAATTTTTTGGCCATCCAAAAAATCCTCGACATTTGTGAACATATTTCGGTTCATCCCATTCTTCTTGTGTTTTTGGTACGGTTTCTATATTATATTGTAACCAACGATTGTCTTTTCTTATGCCTGGCTTTAAGAAACCTGTCGGTGTTGGAACGCCATTCATTGCAAATGGATCAATTGGAACTTTAATATGTTCACGTTTCTGTTGTTTCAAAACGTAAATAACAATACGTAATGCAATTTTGCGTTCTTCTAATGATTCATTTATTAAATTATTTACATAAAATTTAGCAATTTCTTTTGGATATTTAATATCAGGATGAACTAAACTGTGAATCATTTTGGATGACATCAAATAATATCGCCAGTTTGTTAATTTATTTTCAGAAATTTCTATTATAGATTTTAATATTGATAAATATTTTTTAATATTATCTTCGTTTTTCTTTAGCAACTTTAATTGACCATTTTGAATATCGGATGACGTTATTATATTTTTATTCGGTAATAAATCTAAACCTAAATCTACACATTTTTGGGGAATATTTAATGATATTGTAAGGGTTGGAAATTCTCTATGAATTGCATCAGTTATGCCATCAATTAAAAGCATAACAGATGGTTTCTCAGATAATTTTGCTTTTAATAATGATAGCCAAAGTTTTTCTACACAATCCCAATCATGTTTAGCGATTAACCTCATGCGTTTAACGCCAAATAAGATGTATAAGGCACCCTTAACAGAATCGTGGAATTCCTCAGAATCTAATTCCAAATATTTCACTATTTCATTTAAAATACATCTATAAGAGAATCCATATATACTAAACATATTAAACAATAATGATTGTGCTAATGCTCGTATGTCACTGTAACGATGTGTTCCAAGTTGTAAAACTTTAAACATAATATCACGATGCACTGCTGTAAACACTGGTGGACTTAATTCATCTCGACAATCTTGTTGTATTAACACTCGAGTTAATGCTATTGTTCTGACATCCTTTTTAAAACGAGTTAATTTGAAATCTTGAAATGTTTTTGTATTATTATAATTCTTCATCTGTGCATCAAAAGATGTATTGTAATGTCTTCGACAGTGTAGCTTTTCCCACACTAATAGAATATATCGTAGGGATTTTGTATCATCTTCACATACCATAAGCATTTTATCTTGAAGTTTAAACAGTGTACGTGCAACTGCTAATCGAACATTAGAGCCATCGGGCATAGATATAACTTTATCATTAAATCCAATTGTTATATTTAATTTATTTAATTGAATTGTTGTTTCAATCAGATCAACAATTGGTTCATTTTCCCAATTAGGTAGGAAATTGCCGCATCTTAAAAGTACGACGAGTATTGACAAATCGCGTTGTATTTCTTCTCTAGTAAGTTCTTTTTCGTTCTTTATAAAACTCTCAAAAGATTCAAGCAATGGAATTAAATAACGATGAATAACTTTTTCGCATAATTGGCGACTTGTTTCATCTGGAACGTACCAATCTATTTTAGAATCTAGTTTCATTTTTGAGCCCCAATGGCGTATAGGTAAAAACTCTTTCAGAGGCTTATTATAAGCTTCAGGTGAACTTTGTATATCCAGTGATTGTATGGTTGACAAATTTGTCAATAAGTTAAGTAATAAATTTCCAATTGCTTTTGTTGCAATTTTACATTTAAATTTTATAACTTGATCTACTATTGGAAGAACCATGTCTAAATATATTATTGTGAAATGGGGATTACCTTTCAATGTATTTACCAATAATAGTATATAATATAAAACCTCATCACTTAGTTTGTCTAAATTACTTATATTATCATTTTCATCAAAATAATTTTGAATTGTTTCCACCAAATAAGGCACAATATTTTCTAATGTTTCTTTCCCCTTGACGCGGCAAAGAACTCTTAGAAGACTTCCTAAAAATGGTCCAGCAACTTTCGGTTCAAGTACATGACTTTTAACAAAATCAATCACTTTTTGAGATGCTGAATTTAATATTTCCTGGAATTCAATAAAAAATTACTAAAGAACTTTCATATATATTCAATATAAAAAAATCTTACACTGGAGCATTGGCCTAAAATTCCGTGGCTACAAGAATGTATTAAAGCTTCAGCAATATTTTCTAGCCTTGATCTTACACTGTCAAAATCTGATTGTTCCATTCTAATATTTTCTACAGCACTAGCCTCAATTAAAACAAAAATTCTATCTAAAAATTGAAGTATGAAACTTTCAAAATCAGCAGTCTGCTCACATAACAGAGTTTCTTCATCAGTAAGGTCGTCATAATATAAATGTGCTTTTGAGCAATCCACTATAGGCACAAGAAGGGCAAATAATGTTAAAAAGTGTAATGTGACAGAAGTCTTTTTAAAATCATTAGGATCTATTCCTGGCAGTATAGCAAATAATATTGGTATAATGTGTGTTCTTCCTTGTGTATAACCATTATGGCCTAAAAATAAAAAAGAATATATTTAACTTTAAGAATTATTATATTAATTAATTACCTGATACCATGGCTCTAGATACAGCAACTAAACAAGGAAGTGTTGCAGTCATTTTATGAGGTTCAGTTACCGAATCTAATGTCAAATATACTCTGTCAATTATATCAGGAATAATTAATTCTGGCCTGAGATCTGCCAAATATTTAAAAATCTTTGAAACGTCATTTTTGTATATACGAGAATACATTGCACGAAAGGAAATTGTTTTCATTGATTCTACAAACTTAGTAATACATTCCTCGGTGAGTTTTTTATCATCTAAAATAAAATTAAATATCATAAATAAAACATTAAAAACATTTAAAACAATAATAATAATTTAATTAACCTGGAATTTGTTTCTTCCATGGATGTTTTTTGTATCTTTCAACAATAAGTCTTTCAGTGAAAAATTTTGGTAAAAGAAACAACAAATCTCCAATATAGTTAACCCATTTTCCCAAATTAGCTGGATGTAAATATGATTCTAAGACGCCTAAAAGTTTTGTCAAATGATCTTGCACTGAGCTATGTGGTCCCAATGTAGAAACAATCCAAACTATATTTTTTTAGATAACATAAGAATTCTAATTTGAAATCAAATGCAATTTTATTATTTACCAGCTACTGATGATGCCCATAAATTTTGATTTCTATTGCTTTTAATACTTTTATATGAAACCGGTAAATCAACTGCACGTAATATTCTAGTAAACATAACAGGTATATAAGGTTCCCAATCAATAAGGCCAATATTTTGACTGCCCATTGAAGATATAAGATTCATCATTTCAACATTCCACGGTGGATTCGAATAAGAATCCCATAATTGCATAAAATGTGTAAACCATATTTCATGGCCATCCATATGATTCAAAAATATAGATAATAATTCAAATGTAACTGAAGCTTTTCCAATGTCCTGTGGTTCCAATGTTGGGTAAATTTCATCTATTATTTCTTGGGTGGATTCTTTTGAAAAATATCTAAAATAAAATTAATAATATAGTAAACTGGAATAGATTTACTGTATCTGTATAATATTCTTACGGTGAACATTGCTGAATAACGTATTGTAAATTTGATTCCAATGATCTGCGTTAAAATAAAAAAATACAAAATGTAAAAAAAATATATGATATAAAGGAAAAATATATATCTAAAAAAAAGAGAAAACAAATTTAATAATTAATTAAAACCTAACAATTTTTTCTTCCTAGTATCTTTTTTCGATAAACCAAAATAATTTTACTCTATCACCTATTTAACTTATAAATATTTTTAAAATTATCTTAAACCAAAAGCAACCTTAAACCATAAAAGCAATATTTTATTACGGTTCTTCTGCTTCCAAATAGGATGAAATATCAAATCCATATTGTGCAGCAATATTTATCATACCAGAAAAGGAAGAATTCCCTTTGGTTTTAATACCCTTCCTATAATTTTTTAATATATTCACATTTACATTTTGTTTGTTAAATTTTTTTAAACATAAAAAAATGAATATATTTATTTTTAACATATTTTAAACAAAGGATATCATAGTACTAGTTAACTCTACTTACGAAAAATATCTCATCATTTCTCCTTTGTTGCAATTTTTTATGAGAATCAATTTACTAAGATTATATAACGGTTTCCAATCAATCTGTAAATCATCAGGAGATAACCGTTCTGTTTTTCTTTAAAAAATTAAATTAAAATAAAATAAAAAATGTATTTCATAAATAAAAAATTAAAAAATAACAAACCTCAATAAAAATGAAAGAGTCAAACAGAATTTATTTAACTTAGACGGTTCCAAGTGCTCTATTGTCATCAGCTCTAACAGAATGTGTATAAATTTAACATGATCTTCTTTGGAAAATTTCAAACCATAAAGCTTAATATATCTTTTAAAATAATAAAAATCAAAGAGCACGACGTTAGATTCGAAAGATAATTTATAAAGAATATTAGGATCTTTAACAACTTACTTCATTAAATTAGTCACAGCAATTCCAATCCCAGGATTCATATCTCTAAGAGCCACCGCTTTCCCAAAGCTTTCTTTAATCTCACATAACATTTTTTGAGACTCATCGTCCAATAAATTTGCATATGGTAGGTATTTATTGCAAAGCAATTCCTTTTGTGGTACATAACCTAATTTTAATGCACGATCTTTTTTATATTGCTTAATTTTTTTATATTCAATTTCATTATATTCCTCTTCCATTATAAAAAATAGATATTAATGTTTTAATTGTATCTTATCACTTATAGTTTTATATAATATTATTTTCAATTATTTCAATAATAATAAGTTAAATTAGTATCACTATTACAAGACAGACAAAACAATTTTAAATTCACAAAGCAAAAATTTACAATTTATTTGTGTAATTATAATAATTAAAAGTCATTACGACGACATGATGACACAAGAAATAAAAACAAGTTTCTTATTTTACGTTTCACTATAAATTCGACATGTACGCCATCTGTTTACATTAAATATCACTTCATGTGACAGTTCGAAGCTAGGACATAATTCACAATGTGACACAGCAAGTAAATCGATTGACCTAATACACTAATTTAAATTTGCTGTTGATTAAAAAAACGAAAAACTACTCCAATCTAATTGAAAATATTTGTATCCAACAAAAATCATAAACCGTTTCGAAGACACTTAAATTGTTGCAATAAATTATTTTTAAATTAAATAAATTATTTTTAAATTAAATAAATTAAAAATAAAAGAACAAAGACAATTTTTATATTTTATTTTTTGTTTCAAGAAGTTTTTTTATTTATTTTCATTTATATAACATATTTTTTTGTTTTATAATACAATCAAAAGATTAAAATCCGCCGCGAAGACGGAGCACCAAATGGAGTGTCGATTCCTTTTGAATGTTGTAGTCGGATAATGTACGACCATCTTCCAATTGCTTACCAGCGAAGATCAAACGTTGTTGGTCTGGTGGGATTCCCTCTTTGTCTTGAATTTTAGCTTTTACATTCTCAATTGTGTCAGATGCTTCGACTTCCAATGTGATGGTCTTGCCAGTCAAAGTTTTCACGAAGATTTGCATACCTCCACGAAGACGGAGCACCAAATGGAGTGTCGATTCCTTTTGAATGTTGTAGTCGGATAATGTACGACCATCTTCCAATTGCTTACCAGCGAAGATCAAACGTTGTTGGTCTGGTGGGATTCCCTCTTTGTCTTGAATTTTAGCTTTTACATTCTCAATTGTGTCAGATGCTTCGACTTCCAATGTGATGGTCTTGCCAGTCAAAGTTTTCACAAAGATTTGCATACCACCGCGAAGACGGAGCACCAAATGGAGTGTCGATTCCTTTTGAATGTTGTAGTCGGATAATGTACGACCATCTTCCAATTGCTTACCAGCGAAGATCAAACGTTGTTGGTCTGGTGGGATTCCCTCTTTGTCTTGAATTTTAGCTTTTACATTCTCAATTGTGTCAGATGCTTCGACTTCCAATGTGATGGTCTTGCCAGTCAAAGTTTTCACAAAGATTTGCATACCACCGCGAAGACGGAGCACCAAATGGAGTGTCGATTCCTTTTGAATGTTGTAGTCGGATAATGTACGACCATCTTCCAATTGCTTACCAGCGAAGATCAAACGTTGTTGGTCTGGTGGGATTCCCTCTTTGTCTTGAATTTTTGCTTTTACATTCTCAATTGTGTCAGATGCTTCGACTTCCAATGTGATGGTCTTGCCAGTCAAAGTTTTCACAAAGATTTGCATACCACCGCGAAGACGGAGCACCAAATGGAGTGTCGATTCCTTTTGAATGTTGTAGTCGGATAATGTACGACCATCTTCCAATTGCTTACCAGCGAAGATCAAACGTTGTTGGTCTGGTGGGATTCCCTCTTTGTCTTGAATTTTTGCTTTTACATTCTCAATTGTGTCAGATGCTTCGACTTCCAATGTGATGGTCTTGCCAGTCAAAGTTTTCACAAAGATTTGCATACCACCGCGAAGACGGAGCACCAAATGGAGTGTCGATTCCTTTTGAATGTTGTAGTCGGATAATGTACGACCATCTTCCAATTGCTTACCAGCGAAGATCAAACGTTGTTGGTCTGGTGGGATTCCCTCTTTGTCTTGAATTTTAGCTTTTACATTCTCAATTGTGTCAGATGCTTCGACTTCCAATGTGATGGTCTTGCCAGTCAAAGTTTTCACAAAGATTTGCATACCACCGCGAAGACGGAGCACCAAATGGAGTGTCGATTCCTTTTGAATGTTGTAGTCGGATAATGTACGACCATCTTCCAATTGCTTACCAGCGAAGATCAAACGTTGTTGGTCTGGTGGGATTCCCTCTTTGTCTTGAATTTTTGCTTTTACATTCTCAATTGTGTCAGATGCTTCGACTTCCAATGTGATGGTCTTGCCAGTCAAAGTTTTCACAAAGATTTGCATACCACCGCGAAGACGGAGCACCAAATGGAGTGTCGATTCCTTTTGAATGTTGTAGTCGGATAATGTACGACCATCTTCCAATTGCTTACCAGCGAAGATCAAACGTTGTTGGTCTGGTGGGATTCCCTCTTTGTCTTGAATTTTAGCTTTTACATTCTCAATTGTGTCAGATGCTTCGACTTCCAATGTGATGGTCTTGCCAGTCAAAGTTTTCACAAAGATTTGCATACCACCGCGAAGACGGAGCACCAAATGGAGTGTCGATTCCTTTTGAATGTTGTAGTCGGATAATGTACGACCATCTTCCAATTGCTTACCAGCGAAGATCAAACGTTGTTGGTCTGGTGGGATTCCCTCTTTGTCTTGAATTTTAGCTTTTACATTCTCAATTGTGTCAGATGCTTCGACTTCCAATGTGATGGTCTTGCCAGTTAAAGTTTTCACGAAGATTTGCATACCACCACGAAGACGGAGCACCAAATGCAGTGTCGATTCCTTTTGAATGTTGTAGTCGGATAATGTACGACCATCTTCCAATTGCTTACCAGCGAAGATCAAACGTTGTTGGTCTGGTGGGATTCCCTCTTTGTCTTGAATTTTAGCTTTTACATTCTCAATTGTGTCAGATGCTTCGACTTCCAATGTGATGGTCTTGCCAGTCAAAGTTTTCACAAAGATTTGCATACCACCACGAAGACGGAGCACCAAATGGAGTGTCGATTCCTTTTGAATGTTGTAGTCGGATAATGTACGACCATCTTCCAATTGCTTACCAGCGAAGATCAAACGTTGTTGGTCTGGTGGGATTCCCTCTTTGTCTTGAATTTTAGCCTTGACATTTTCAATTGTGTCGGATGCTTCGACTTCCAATGTGATGGTCTTTCCAGTCAAAGTTTTCACAAAGATCTGCATTTCTGTAACAAAATTAATTATAATTATAATTATAAGTACAATTATAAAATTGTTCTATTTGACAATATATAATAATAAAGAAATATTCCAAAATGAATTAAGTACAAAGAGAACAATGAAACATATGTTTTATTTTCAATAAAATGAAACGCAAAATGGCCTGATGACTCAGCTTTTAAGAACAAAGAAAATTATCATGGCCGCCATGAAAGTTTTAAAAATATTGATTAAAATGATGAAATATAAAATTATTCTTGATATTAATAATAATGATAAAATAATACTACAGCAAATCAATATTTTTTATTTTATTTAAATTATTTTAAATATTTATGTAATTCCTTATAATATACCTGAATAATATTAATAATTTTACTTTAAAGAATAAATATATAAGACTTGACTAAAAATTTTTTAGGAAAGACGATCAATTGTTTTTAAAATATATAATAAATGATTATTTACCTGATTACTTGGATTAAATTTTATTTAAAAAGAAAAATTTTTATTTTCTGAATATTATTTTTTTTTGTTTCACTTAAAAGGTCTGCCTTTCACCAATTTTTTATTTATTATAAATTACTTTCAATAGAACTTTTGGTCTTCAAACTTCAAATAGAAATAATACAATGGCAAAAGGAAAAATACTTTACATTAATATGCATATAATAAAGAAACAGTACCACGACCGATAATTTAGATATTTCACTACTAAATGTTGGCTACTATGTTGCTTGCTTTATTACAAACTTCGTATGATTGTTTCGGCTGAATATGTACTAAAATTCGCACTAAAATAACATGTTGGTAGCTGTCAAAATATGAAGCAAAATTTATGTTGATATTTTTATTTTTATTTCTCTTGCAATTATTTAATTAAATGTTGTAATTCAATTTAATAAATAATGATTTTCAGATATAATTTTGCTAATAGAATTTATTTATCTTTAATTAACAAAAATTTTACACACGTAAGTTATAAATAAAGAAAACTTACAAGTAATATAATTAGTATAAAAATTTTATATTATCAAATCAGAAAAAAAATTTATGTGATTTTGTAAAACAAAAATATGAAAAGATGGAAAAAGATAATTCGAGAGTACGATTAAATCCTATTGTAACAAAATTAGATTCACCTGAATTTCAATCAATATTTACCCCTGAACTTAATAAATTAATATCAATTTTTAATAAATATAATCATGAGTTAAGAATTGCCGGTGGTGCAGTAAGGTAATATTATTTATTAAATAAAATTTTTTCTTATTTAAATTTTACTAATAATCGCTTTGTAGGGATCTTATAATGAAAAAAAACCCAACTGATATTGATTTTGCAACAACTGCAACACCGAGTGATATGAAAAATATGTTTGAAACAGAAAATATCCGTATGATTAATATGAATGGTGAAAAACATGGAACAATAACACCACGTATTAATGATAAAGAGAATTTCGAAGTAACAACGTTAAGGATAGATGTTGTCACTAATGGTCGACATGCTGAAGTTCAATTTACAACTGATTGGCTTTTAGACGCAAATCGTAGAGATTTAACAATTAATTCAATGTTTTTAGGTATATCAATATAATTTTATTTTATTTTTTTTTTAAATTAAATAATTTTGTATTATTCATAACAATAATTACAGGCTTTGATGGAAGTGTATATGATTACTTTTATGGCTATGATGACCTATTAGAAAAAAGAGTTTTATTTGTTGGTGATGCCGAATCTAGAATAACAGAAGATTTTCTTAGAATCTTACGCTACTTTAGGTACTTTTTTGTGTATTTAATTTCTCTTTTTCTTTTAATTAAAAATATAAGTTTTTTACTTACAGATTTTATGGTCGTATAGCTGATACGAATAGTAATCATGATGAAAATACATTAGAAGTGATAAAAAAGAATGCTCATGGTATGGAAAAACTCAGTGGTGAAAGAATATGGAATGAATTAAAGAAAATATTACAAGGGAATGATGCTTACAATATAATGTTGATCATTATTAAATGCGATATCACTAAATACATTGGTATTGATTGATTTTATTTATTTATTCGTTTAAACTTTATAATTAAAAAACATTTAAACATTTTCTAGGTTTTCCAGAGGATTTGAATATTAAAGAGTTTCAACGAGTATGTGAAATGCATAAATTATTTGATGAAACGCCTAATCCAATAACTTTATTAGCAGCTTTGTTAAACTCATCAGATGATGCCAATAAATTACAACAACGATTAAAATTTTCAGCGTATGAACGTGATCTTGCTTTGTACCTAACCACCAATCGAGATTTACATAAGGATTTAAATGAATTATTGTAAATAATGTTACATGTTTAACTATGTTTTAATTATTTCTAAATAATCTGTGTTATTATTGTGTATTTCCAGAGTTTACAAACAAATGTGTTTTCAAACAATCAGAAAAATTACCGATTTAAAAAATATGATTTTAGAATTATTGAAATATTATGGAAAAAAAGAAATTTATGAGAATTTAAAAGCATGGGATATACCGAAATTTCCACTAAAGGGTGAACGTATTTTACAAAACGCTGTCGATGGAAAAGATATCGGTTTAATAATGATAAAATTAAGAAAAATATGGAGTGAAAATAATTTTACTATAAATGAAGAAGATTTATTAGATCATGTACCTTGCATTTTAAAAGAATTAAATCTTGTTGATGAATTTGGAGTAGTTAAGAAAAAGCCTAAACGAAAATAATGTTAAATATGTACATTCAAATTTAAATAAAAATAAATAATTATTTGAAATTCATTTGCTTTGCCATTAAACGTGATTTATCTTTTCCTCTTTTGTACTTTTTTTCAAAATATCTTTCAACTGAAATGGATTAAAGATCTAAAAATAAAGATAAAACTGTTTAAAATTAAACAATTTATATTAGTATACCAATATTACTAGAAAAAAAAAATGGAATTCTTAAGCATGTCGTTACTAAAGTCTGGTCAATAGAGTACACCAATTCCAGCTAAAGCATTTTTGTGAAAATTTCTATTGTCATAAAAATGTCGATATGATTTAAAAATTGTTTTCACCACCTATAAAACCATTGCAACGTGATGGAGGAAAAAAAAACAAAACAAAACAAAACGTAATGATGGTAACACGAGGTTGAAGCAGACTGGTGGAATTAGTCTTCCGTGTAAATCCTGTCTAAATAAATGTAAAAAAAAAAAAAGAAGCAAAACCAAAAAATATTTTTGTTGGTTTATTATAAACGTTCATAGTGTTCACCCCATTTTATTTTTTTTTTTTTTTTGTTCTCTGTATTTCCACCCTATTAAAGATTATATAGAATTTAAGTAGAAGATAGTATAACAGGGTATGTGCATCGTATACGAGTACAATCACACCTGGAACAACAGCTGGGAAAAAATCGGGACCACAGACCCTTCATATGTTAGGACCCTTATTTTATTATGATAAAGACAAGTATTTATTGGTAATTAGATTTATCGATTTTCATGTCTATGATTTGCGTTGGTTAGTTTTTATATTTCAAACATTACTTCAGTTTTCGTTAATTATTTTAGAGTACTCATAGAAAATCAATTATTAAGATGACGAGAAAATCATCTATGAATTCTGTGTACAACTAAGAAATAATTGTTTAGAAACCTAAATTCATTACGATACTATGATAAAAGTATGTCCAATTTCATTTACTCCTGTTCTATCCAACGTTACTACTTTTCACTTAGTTTAACGCCACCAGTATAAGTTTAATGCACTTTATCCAAAGAAATGCCGACAAGAAATTAATAATTTATTAATAGTAAATCTTTGCTCTTGACCTACAGTAATAATTGTAAAGAAAAATCGAATAAACTTGTTACACAGTTTGGTTTATATTTATACGTAGGAAGATATCAGTTTACCCTAAATTTATAGTATTGCATAGTGTAGTTTCTTAACCTTGCCCTAATCTTTATTTATTTTTCTTTAATACACCGTACCGTCTTTAAGGTGTTCTTTTATTGTATAAGAAATTATTATTAACAATTCAATATAGTTTGTACTCATTTTTTGTATTAGTAAACAATAGAATGGAAACGATTCGAATATTTCTGTAGTGTTAAAAAACCGATCGTTATGAAATAGGGGAATAAATATTACATCTGCGCTTTTATTTTGATAACAAAAAAAAAAAATTATTATTATTTTATGATTGAATATAAATTTAGAGAGAAAGCCTTATGCATATAATACTTTAATTTAATTTATTGTTATAAAAAAAAAAGAAGATGAAAAGAATAATTAACAGGGCCACGGCGAATAATTTTGGTGTTTCAAACAAAATTTTACCATTTCTAATAAATTTTAAATTTATTTTGATGCTTTTTTTTTTTTTGGATTATAATAAATATGTTTGAGATAGATAATTGTAATTTCTGTACAAAAAGATTAAACATTAGTGAAAAAAAACAACAAATAAACAAGAAATTTGTGTGCAATGAAAATGTATGGAAATTTTTGTGTTTTTTATATAAAGATTAACCGCAAATTAGATTAATCTAAGAAATATGCTTATATACCTGTTTTTAAAGAATTGTAAGAACATACAGATCCAGTTATAATCAGCGACTTTTATCAGCTTCTTGTTTCTTTAATTCTTTTAATACTTACGCGTTATGATGGCGAAAAAGAGTTCTTTTCGCTAAAATTAAATGAAAATCCCGTGATAACATACCTTTTGAACACCAAAATGAATAAATAATTCGTAGATAATGTCCAAAAATGAACAAATATACATTTATGACTAAATATTATCAAAAAAAAAAAAAAAACTTTGCTACCATAGCTACCGTACTTACATATATAGTAAAATCGTGACAGACAAATATAATATATAATTTTAAATTTTATAGTATCCGGTTATAAAAAAAGCAAAATTAACTACCCTTTATTATTTAAAAACAAAACTACATAACAATATCGCAAATAAACATGATGGAATAGTAGAAATCTAGTTGGTGTAACCACCCTTTTTTTTTTATTAAAATATAACGCATTGTTAATTGTACACTGAAAGGAAGCTATGCAAGTTACGTTAGTTTTATTATTTTTTTTTTTTGTTAACTATTACTTCCCTTCAAGATATTTCACTAAACAAAACAAAACAAAACAAAAATTATTAAAACAGCATCAACGTTCAACTTCCAAAGTATTTTATTTCTAGTATATAGGAGTGTTCTGAAATGTTTTCAATAGAACATGTATTTGTGCGTACCCATGCACATATAGGGTGTTATGCAAACGCTTGCATAGACTGGCACGCGCTCTAGTACAGTGCACGAGGTTATTTAAATGGAAAAGAAGAAAAAAAAAACACAAAATTTCTGAATTAGAAAATATACTTACATGTATAATAAAACTATCGGTGTCCACCCTTAAAAATAAAAACGCCGTGAAAATATATATAAAATCACAATGATTTTGAATGCATTTTTATTTTTATTTTAAATAAATAAATAATAATATTCTTAATTCAGTAACGCTTTATTCATTATAACAGAAACTGTATACAGTTTTTTGCTATTCTAAAACCATCTGGTAATTGTAAACATTTTTATCTAACCACGGTAACTTTGCACTCGATCCGAATAAAGAGTTTATTTATTACAATAGACCAACGAGGGTGCTGCTATGCTACTACAATTATAATTTATATAAGGCAGATGGTCAATAAAGAAAAAAAGAAAATCATTTAAAATCAAAATATTTTGCCGATTACATAACAGAAAAACAAAAAAAAAAAAAAAAAAATGTCTATAAATTGTTTTAAATCAAACCGAAATGATTATTTGTCACAATTTTTACGGAAATGTAGGAATATTGTGCATGCTAGTGTTAAACGAATTATAAGACTATGAGTAATCAAATGACGCCACTTTATATGAATATTATTTAAATAATTTTCTTTTTATATTTGAAAGAAAAAAAAAAAAACAGAAAAACAAAAAAGCATAGCGTCAAAGCGTCTCGATGGTAAGACTGAAACATGCGCAACGCACCCAAGGTGTAATTTTTTTTGTTTTGTGAATCATCTATTGTTTTTATTTTTTATTTTTTCGTATGAGTAATTCAAAATTACGACCAAGAACATTTTTACATAAAATAATATATACAAGTTATATGCATTATTATCCCTATTTGAATAGTAAAATTATCGATAAAGCACATCATAAGCAATAATAAATAATTTTTTAACTGTTAATGCAACCTAATAGGCAGGTGTTTTATTTGTTATAAATTCAAAATAAACTGTTTATCTATAGATACCTATTTTTTTGTAATATTAATGTATGAACTATTGATGGAAAAGAACTTTCTCTTTTAACGGCTCTGGAATCCAATGAATATCCAATGTGTTATTCTAGGCCAATATATGTATTAAACCATTGATTTGTTGCACAAATAATAATTTCCAACAGAATTTCTAGTATTTTTTTTACTATAATACAGCACAGTGTTAATGATCCCAATTGATCACAAACCAATATCCATAAATCAGATTAAATTTCAAATAATATTAAAATTCAAATCTGAAATTAAATTTTTTTTTTTTTGTTTTAAACAATGGCTTCATCGTGAAAAATAAATTATTAAATCACTGTCAAGAAAAAAAAAAATTATTCAATGTCCCCGTAATAAAGAAGAAACTAAGATAGAATTTCAATATTTCCCAAAAAGCGTTCTAATGTAATTAAAAAATGTTCCTTTTTTTTGTTTTTATAATTTAAAAGACACCCTAACCAGTTATATTTTATTTCTATTGTTTAAACAGTGAAGCAGTATATGATTTTCAGCTGTTCATACAAATAATTGTACAAAAAATAAAATAAAATAAAAGCGTAGGATTGATGGTTTTGTTATTAAAATGGTTGCGGTTACGTTTATATAAAAAATAAAAATTATTAATGTTTCAACATTAAATACTCCTTTGGACAATAAATAAATTAAGAAGAAAATAAAAACCATATAAATATGGTAAATGAATAATTAAACTGTTATTAGTTGGATTATTAGGTGTAGAGAAGCTTCGCTTAGCCATCTGTTTATACTAACCGATATGCACAGCTTATGATTTAAAAATTAAAAAAAAAAATAAACCATTTCGCTATGCAGCAATTTATTTAATTACACACCATCAGTATCCGTTACTAATCAATATAAATGTAATTTTCTTAATTATTTATTTAACATAAAAATTGAAATTATTTCGAACTGAACTTATAATAAGCAGAAAAATAATAAAAATTAAACGTTTTATAATTAATAAAATTCCGGAATACAATCATTAGATACATGCTGTTTCGGAATATACCCTTATTATCGGTATATGTTATAAAGCATTTGTAAAATATATTTTAAAATTTAATATTAATTGAGAGACTAGTACAAGGAATATCAGTATTAAATTGCAGTAGTGGATCAATAAAAAAACCTTTTAGTTTCATGTAAATTTAGAATGACCAGGCTTTGACGATATCTTAAGAGGCCACATGGCCTCAGGCACTGCAATTCGGACACCAAAAATTAAAGAATACATCTGCTTCTCAACTAATGTTCCATTCTAGAAAATAATCTGTGTTTATGATATCAGTTAATTCCAGAGCATAGATACATATTACTGATGTCAATCCCGATGAAATTCTTGTTCCCTGTGTACAGATTGTACAGCGCTAATATATAAATAAGTTTGTTTACATGTCATCGACCCTGTTAAACACAATAAATGGCTTCCTAAGTTGCCTTATACGAACCCTCTTTATAATTATCCTTATGATCATTAACTATTATGTTGGATAACAGTAAGGAACAATTTCTTTCTTATTAAACTGCATCATGAAGATAAATTATTTATTTACTACAGTTATGTAGCGCATTCATGTTCAAACATTTAGTTTCAATTTTATTGAGCCCTCGTAATAATATAGAAGCCTACAAAATTCTAAATCATTTTCGTTTTTCTTTCAGAAGTTTACATGAATTACTTTACAAGCTCTGACGTTGAATTGTAAAGTAGAAAAGTTTAAATTCGTTTTAATGCAATCGAAGCGGATAACAAAATTGTCTTAAACACACAAAAAAAAACCACTTGTTTCTGTTTTTGTTTATGTACATAAAAGCTGTAGAAACAGTTTAAAAATCTAACAGAAAATTATTAAGACGCGAAACCGACTCTTGACTGAATATTTTTTTGTTTAAGTATATCTCAAATAGCTTAGCGGAGTGGTTTAAAAATTCTTTTCAAGCGTAATTTATATAGGAAAAAACTTTAAAACTAAATCAAAAATAATTTAATGTATGGAAAGCGCATGGCCACCCCCATAGATGACAGGGGTTTAGTGTGGACGCCGGCAAGTTGAAACAATAATAATACAAATTTACTTCATTATTATAGTTATTAAATTAATTCTTTCAAAGTGACCAGTCCGTTATTATACAGATTTAAATACTAAAAAATGGGATTTTTAATAAAACGCTTACTGGATTCCATGTTGTATTAATATTTACGATGTGACAGCCATGGGAAAGTGATTTAAAAATCTAAAAACTATGTCCGGAGCAGTAAAAGGTCCGCACACAATTAAAATTCAATATTTTTAATAATATTTCTTCACTTAAAATAATAATTATGCATAATTGTTATTTTATAATCCAAATAATCTTATATTTTTGTCATGAATCTACTATATTTGTATTTTTTTTTTTATAAAATTATTCTGCAATACTAGTATATAAATATATAAAATTATATCACCCTAAAATATTACAACCAATTTTATTTTTGTTAAGCTGCTAATAAAACTATGTATATAAATTGTATACACATATTTTGAACTCATGACTCACCAAAAACAAAAAAAAACTTTACTTTAAAATATATAATAATATTTAATAAAATTAAAAGAAATAAGGTAGTGAATTGGCGACTTGTGGACTAGACACTATGAAATTATTATACTATTTATTATTTAAAGAGAGCTATGAGTGTAGTATTGATGGATTTTTAAAAAAATGCGTAAGGTAAACCAAAAAAAAAAAAAAAATGAAAGAAATAAGGGAAAAACACCTTATAAAAAAATGATTAACACTCATTAACCCAATGTTATTGTTTTAATTTCCCTTATTTAATCAAATATTATAAGCAAATTATTTTTAATTTTTTATTCTTTTTTTTTGTTTTTGTTATAAAGGTTATTATGTGTTACATAGAAAAGAATTTCCCTCCATTTACCATACTAAATTTAGAATCATTTTTTTTTTTTCTAAGAATTTTATTTTTATTAATGATATATATATATATATATATTGCATAATGATAAATGATATTATGTATAAACAAAGATGAAATGAATCTAAAAACAGAAATTTGTGTAGAGTTTTATCCAAAAAAATTTTATAATAATACGTTATAACCGTACTGTAGCTTTGACAAGTTAAAGAATTCTTTCCCGTGAGTCATTAAAGTGTGCCCTTTTTTTTTTTTTTTTTTTTTTGTAAACTGATTGATAAAAAATTTATATTTTATAGTAGATAGTAATTATTTATTAATGATATGTACAGAGAGAGTTATCACAAAAATGAAGAAGAAAAAAAAAAAAAAACTCTATCACAAACAGAGTATTAACTTATGTTTGTAAATGTCAATAGCATGATTGAATTAATGCTACCCTTACTCCCAATTATTATCAAATATATATGTTATATTACAGTTATATTATGCAAATGTTTATCACATATTATACAGTTATTATATTATATAAAAAAAAATTTCAAAAACAAAATTAGTAATTAATTAATATCCATAACAACTATTTTACATATACGTTTACTTCCTAATAATATTCATCCAAAATAGCAGGAGCAAAATAATATATACGATAAACAATGATAAATGCAGCTGTAATAAATGTATTAAAGGTGAAAAAAATAAATTTTTTTTTATTAAATATAATTTAAAAATGAATAAAAACAATTTTCCGGAAATAAAAGTATTTTTTTTTTATTTTTTTAAACACATTTTTTACATAAAAAACAAAAAAAAAATTGTTTTTAAAATTGAAATGACAATCATAAAGTGTAGAAATAATACGATCGGTAAGGTAAACAAATATATAATATTGTGGGTGTAAAATACAAATATAATAAGAAATATATGTAATCAGTATTTGAATAGTAGTATTCAATGAATTAAACTTAATTCAATAGTCTTAAAAATATTCATATTTAGACATAGTAAAAATTATTTTCATTCATAATAAATATAAAAACTATGCATACAAATAAAACAGGGTATATAGGAAAAAATATATCCTTGTCAGATGCATATTTATGTTATTATTATTATTATTATTATTATTATTATTATTATTATCAACGATGTGATGTAATTTTATTTGATAGATAGTATTTACCATCTACACCCATTTTTTTTTTTTGCATAAATGCTGTATATTGTGCTACTTGTAAAACACCTGAAATAGCATTACCCCTTAAAATATATTCTTGAATGATATAAGAAATGTTTAATAATAGTCAAGGCTGATTTAAATATAGTAAACAACAACATAAAAAAAAAAAAATTCTAATTTCATCTATATTTCTTAGTAAAGAAAATATTTATTTATTAGAATGCATCGTAACTTTCGTCTATTTTATTATCAAAAACAGTGATAATTATGTAAACATTCTCTTGAATAATATAATTAATCATTTATACATATTAATATGATTTACACCTTTGTGAGTATCTAGAATATCCATATGGATTACCTTAAAAACCAAAACATAACAGCCGCTTAGTATTAACCAAACACTCATATAAAATTACAACCGTTACAACTGAGTGATTTCATTTCATTGCTTTTTTGTTGGTTTTTTTTGCTGGAAAGCTGCATGACAATGCCTAACCTATTCCTTATTGTTAAAATACCGAGTGTGAATATGTTTTTTTTTTTTTTTTTTTAAACAAAATTTTTATAAAATAATATTCGATTTTCATAGCTACAGTTAAACAACCCTAAATAATAGAAAGGCATCGAACGATTATTTTATTTTTTTTTAAATACAACAGCGTGCAGCACGTGCTGAGGCTGAAAGTCGCGTGTCAAATAGGCGTTTCTCGTTGTTATGCGCAAGCGTTCACCGATTGGTGTTACTATAATATTAAGTAAGGAGATTTTTTTTTGTTTTGTTTTTTTTACTATACATTGTTAACATAGTGGGGGTAACATGGATAAAAAGGATATGATTTTGAAATAGTAATGCCATTCAGTTATAAAATTTAAGGCAATGTTGGCCACTCTCGAGTGATATACCGTTTTAACTATAGTATAGGAGCTCCTAAGCAAGTTCCTTTAAATAATATAATTAAGTGATCGTGATGAAATGGCATCTCAAAAGTTATTGCCATTTCGGTCCTCCTTGGGCCTCTTGACCACCGTTGAAAATTTATCATCGAAACAACAAAATAATGTTCTTAAGAAAAAAACAACAACAGAAACACCTTTAGATCTAACAGTGAAACCTGTGGATTCATTTGTTACAGCAAATATTCAATCACCAATAAAGAAGCGTTATCGTGATGAAGAATTTAGCCAAGAATTTATTAATATAAAGACAAAGTGTATAAAAACTGAATTAAAATTAGTAATTAAGAATGAAGTTACGCCAGAAAAACCAATTAAATCAGTGTCAGTGAGTAAAACAACAAAAGTTAATGCATCACCTCCGAAATCAGAGAAAAAATCAAAAGCCGTACGACGACTTAAGTTTGATGAGGATAACTCATCACCTGTGTCTGGAACAATTATACGATCTCTACAAGAAATCGATTCGAATTTTTTACAAGAGTCCGGTGATATTGATCCACAATATAATATTGTTGAAGTAACTGAAGAAGCTAAAGCAGAACTAACCGCGATTACAAACGTTATTGGTGCATATATTTGTAAATTGTGTTTAAATGAATTTGAAGATGCGTTTGGCTTAGCAAGGCATCGTTGTTCATGTATAGTTCTACTGGAATACCGTTGTCCAGAATGTGGCAAACGGTTTAATTGCCCCGCAAATTTAGCATCTCATCGCCGATGGCACAAACCCAAAGAGTTAACATTAAAGAAGCAAGATGACACCGAAAACGAGAAACAGTACCCATGTGATGAATGTGGAAAATATTTCAAACGACAATCCTATTTAAAAAAACATATGGCTACGCATAAAAATAAAAAAATTAAAGATAATTATAAAAAAAAGTTATCTTCCCGTACTGATTACAATAGTTCTGAATCAAATCCAGAAGAATTTCAAACACAAAACTCATTGTCATCGGAGCAAACAAATAATTTCTTTTTAAAAGTCACCGACGAGGAAATGGACACAGAAAGTTGTTCATCCGTTAATAGTTCTTCGTTGGTATCATCCTCAAATATATGGACCATGCAAGAGAATCATTTTACAGAAGAGGAGAATATGGCTGCAGCGGTTTTAACCCATTTACGTACTGGCTCAACAGTTATTAGGCATACAACTGCCCTTACGGTTTGATTAAATTACGTGAAACATATTTCGTGAGGTTTGACGCTTCTAATATTTTATTTTTTAATTTTTAATTTAATTTTTGTTTTTTTTTTTATATTTGAAATCATTTCTAAAATTGTGAAAAATAAACATTTTTCACACAGATGAGTTCATCTAGTCAATTTAGTTTTAGTCCCTTTGATTATAAGAATTTTTTTTTTTTTTTATGGTCATAAAATTTTAATTTATCATATTTTTTATTCTATATTAACATAAAATTATGTTTAGATTTAATAATAATTTTCAACATATTTTTTTTCTAATTTAATTAATTTATTTTATATAATTTTACATTAAAAAAAAAAAAAAAAACGGCAGGCTCGGGGTTATTATTCGCAATTGTCTTATTATCATAAAAAAAGTGTATACAAAAATGCTTAGTTAGTTTAATTACTTCTTTTCTTTTTTTAATGTTTTATTAAATATTAACAAAAAAAAAAAAAAAATCATATCTATGTTTCTAATAATTTATTATCAATGACTTGTGTTAGTAATATTGGAAAATATTATGTAAACTCAATACGGCAAATAGCATATCACGATAACAAAGATTACTTTAAACACAAAAAATAATAAATATTTTTTATAAATATCTAGTCAATATTCGAGTCATTAAAAAATTTTCTGTTTTAAGTTTTTAATTCCAATAGGATTTAGGTATAGGTATAATAAAGTTATAAAATGTGTCAAAAACACCACAAGTCTAAACAGTCAAAAATGTAAAATCTTTATTTAATGTCAATTATATGTTTAATTTTAAGATAAAAATGTAATTAATTATAAGATAAATGAAAAAAATAAAAAATGTGATATTAGTGTATTAAGATTTTTATTATAATATTCTTATATAAAACAAAAACAAAAAAAAAAAAAAAATTTATAACAATAAATGGTTTGCTTAAAAATTAAAATTTTTATTTTTTTTTCTCTCTCTCTGTCTCTCTAACAGATTCAAACAAAATCAACTTTGCTATTTACAAAATGAACAGGTGGTAAAACATGGCTTTTACATGAACACATTTGTCCAGATACAAAATCAAATGATCCAACACGTACAGTACATTTAGGACATTTTAGTCTTCCTTTAGTCCATTCCGTTACTTCAATTTCATGTTGTATCCATTCATCTAGTTTCTCTTCATTAATAAATAATTCATTTTTCAATACTAATGTATCACAATTTTGTGCATTCGGTATTGTATAGATTTCAGAATGTCCATTTAATACAAATTTGGTAGGCATTTCAATTAATATATTTCTGCACATTTTACATTTAATTAAACGTAATTTCAGCACTTCATCCATTTTTATTCAAAAATTTACCGCCGTTGTTTATTTAAAAAAAAAAAAAAAAAAAAAAAAAAAACTATTCAAAATGAAACTGCCTTACGAATATTGTTTACTTTTTGTTCGAATTTAGAGACACTGGTTCGGTGTTTTTAAAAATCAAAAACAATATTTTGTAATTAATTTTAGTGTTTAAACATTTAAAGTAAACAAAAAGTATTAAAGATTTCTTAATTAATTGCAAAAAGTTTTAATAAAATAATTTAAAAAAAATCTTATTTTAGTAAATGCGGTATTATTTTTTAATGTTTAGGTTATCACACACGACTTTGACAGATGATATTTAAAAAAAACCCTGCATTATAATTCATTGATTCTAATTGGTATAAATTTAAATGGCGCATTTTATCTTATTCAAAAATGTTAAAGTGTATATCTAAAGTTGAGATAATAGTTAATTTTTCCGTTTATTTGATTGCATTATCATATTCTATTTATAATATATATTTATTACGTGATGGTATGTTTAAATATTAATTTATATTTATTGATTCAATAATAATAATATTCAATTTACATTTACTTAGTTATTCTTGAGAAAAGTGGAGATTGGAATTTTGCAGATGGATGGTCTTATATCAATCGAAAACGAGATGATTTAGATTATGAATGGGAATACTGGATAAGTTTTATATCAAACAATGTTGTCTGGTTTATTATGCATTTAATATTATCATTTATTTGCCAACAAATTGGTGAAAAAGTTATTAATCATTATTACTGTATAACTTTTTGTTTTTATTATTGTAAAATAAATATTTTTTTTATTTTAGACAATCCTTACATTCCATGCCGGTTTCTCGTTTATGTTTGTAATTGCAAAATATGGCCTATATTCATTAATAACACTTATTATTATCGTATCAGTTTATTTCATTTTAACGAAATATAAAAAAATATTGTTTATATGGCTATGGACAATGATTTTCTTATTATTTATAAATATTTTCAAGACTGAACATTACAGAGCAATCGTTAGACAATTCCTTAAAATAGAAATGAGTCAGTCATATGATTTTATATTAATAATGGCATGGTGTTTATTACGATGTACCAGTTTTTCGGTTGAGAAAATCAACAGGCACACAATGAAGGACACATCATTAAATACATTTTCAATTCTTCATATCTTTGGATATGTGTTTTACTTCCCGACATTACTGTTAGGTCCGATATTAGTTTATCAACGTTACGAAAATATGTTGTCAACTGATAAAACTTCGCGCTTATCATATAATGTTATTTCAACAAAGCTATTTCAACTAATAAAAGATTTATCTATATGCTTTCTATGGATAATAATAACTAATTTCGCATTACATTTCCTTTACGTTCATAATTTACAATTAAACTTGGATGTAAGATTTATTTTAAATCTGTCTTAATACACAAAATGCATAATTAATAATTGTTTTTTTTTTTAGATTGTAAATAATTTAAATCCATGGGCGTTGTACGGTTACGGATATACAATGGGTCAATTTTTCTTAAATAAATATGTTGTTTGCTACGGATTTACATTGGCACTTGCAAAAGTGGATTCCTTATCAACACCTGAGAAGCCAAAATGCATAGGTCGTATCCATGTGTATTCTGATATGTGGAAATTCTTTGATAGGGGACTATATGAATTTCTAATATTGTAAGCTGTTTGATATTTCATTATAAATTTCATTATTATTAAACTTAATAAATTATTGTTACAGGTACATATATAAACCATTAACGTCTCAATCACCGGACACTTTCAGAAAAATGTTGTCATCTTTTATAACATTTGCATTCATATATTTATGGCACGGATTTTACCAATTTATCTTAATTTGGTCAATATTAAATTATATTTGTTTAACGTTGGAAAATCTCTATTTTAAGTTAATAAAATCAAAAAGCTATAAAAGATTTGTAAATAAATATTTAAGTAAAACAAATGAGTTCCGATTAAACGCCATAATTGGATTGCATATCTTTATTCCTTCAGCTATTTCAAATTTTTATTTCTTTGCTGGAACTGATGTCGGTAACATATTTATGAAGAAAACCTATATGACAAGTTTTATTAATTATTTCTGGCTTTCCGTTGTATGCTATTGTGTTTATACAACTAGTGAAATTATAAAAAGATATGAAGGATTAAAACAGAAAACAAATAAATTATCAATAAATGATAAGAATTATTTTAAAATCAATTAAATTTTTGAAACATTTTATTAGGGATCTTAGATGGCACGTGTAGTTAGTTACAATTGATAATGACAAAAAATCGAAATAAAAAATTCTGTCAAAATACAACAAAATTTTTAATGAATTACAATAGGAGAACGATAACTGGTAAATTTCACCTGCCGCACTGAGTATTAATATGCATAATACAATTTATGAATAATTTATTATAAATGCTGTATTTACTATCAAGAATAAATTAAAAAAAAAAAAAATAACAAACAAAGATATAATTGTAATAAAAATAAATAAATAATTTTTAAGTAAATATTCTTATCTAATTTCATGTCAACTTCAAAACATCAAAACAACAATCAAATGGGATTGCGTAAAGCAGAGGCTCTTAACCTTTTTGATTTAATTACATTAGGGTTATTTAACAGTAATTACGAAACTAGAAATTATTGACAGTTCTAGGATCCTTCAAATTTAGGGATAACAAAGCGAAATGATTCTTCTTAGTTTTGCTTATCATCTTAAAATCCTTTGGCCAACTATCATTACGTCAGGCTGCATTATTCCACTAAGCACTAGTATGTCGCAACACACCTGATAAAAATCAGTGACATGTCTGACTTGTGGCTCATAAGCTGCTTTTACTTTGAAAGTTTGTGGCTCCTATAATTCAACTAAACATATTCTATTTTATCAGGATGATGGATAAGGATTCATTTTAAATAAATTTATATTTCAGTTATGATTATTGACTCGTTTCTATTATTTTTCACTCAAATGACATTCGGGTTAACATCCCATTGGCGGCTTCTTAATAAAATGTTTGTTTAATTACATGTTTTCCGATTTTTTAGAATAATTGCGTCAATTACGCATTTAACATCACTGGCTATAAATGTATTCCGTAAATCAAAATCTATTAAATAACGATTTTTACCAATTATATTTGCTATATTCAAGCCAAATTCTTTATTAAATTTATTTGATGATAAATTTAATATCTCTACACTATTGTTTCCATTTAAAAAATGTTTTAAAACCGGCTCTAGGGTTTCATCAATAGAGCAGCAACTAAGATTTAATCTTAAAAGATAACAAAAACAAATTATTATTATTTTTATATTGTGTGATATTACAAAATATACTCTCTCATTGGACAATGACTAAGAACACCCAAAATAGCTGCAGCACCATCTGACATTAACGGATTTAAACGTAAATCAATTTTTTCAATATTTCTATATTTAATTGCTTCCGCTAGATGTATTGCACCTTGTTGCGCTAATAAGAAATAATATGTTTCAGGATAGACAATTGGTAATGCTAGAGAATAAAACTTACATAAAAAATTATTTGTTAAGTGTATCTCTTTTAAAAAGACAAGTGATTCTGAAGTTAGAACTTCCAAAAATGATATCAAACCGGTATCACCGCATCGACAGTGGACAAATGATAAAATCTCTAAATTTCTACATCCTTTATCCAAAGCATTACCCAGCATTTTTAACATATATGGCTCAAGTTTTGTACTGTGCAACCGAAATTCCTTTAATTCAAAACATTTTTCTAAACCACGACACAAATACTTTATATCATTTTCTGATACATTGGAACAATTTGAATAAAAATTCGTTTCAATATTTTTAACATCAAACGTTAGATTAATTTTCTTTAATCCATTTAAATTTCTTAGAATTAAATCCAATGGAATATGATCTGTAAATATATATATATATATTTTTTAAATAAATCTTTAAATAAAAAAAAACATTTACTGTTACCACTCGCTTCATTAAATGATGGCTTCAGTTGATTAACATTTATCTCCTCAACATTGACAGACCACAATTCTGTTAAGTTTTCAATCCACTCAACATCATATTGCGACAACTTCATATTTTCAATTGTCTCAGAGCAATGCTTTTCCAAATACATCTAAAATAAAATTAATAAAAACATTTACGATAGACAAATCGTGCAACAGAAAAAATAAATTACCTGAATCCATTTTTTATCATCAGTTTTTGTACCAACATTTTTATATTTACTTTGAAAACATCGTTTCCAAAATATTTCATCCGGTATATGTGCGCATAAATAATTTAATGGTAAATTAATATCTAATATATCTAATAAATAATTACGATCATCATCATAAATTAATTCTTTGTATAATGGCATTTTAAGCCAATTTTCCGCTATTACTTTGACACACAATATTTTTAAACTATCTGGACTATTATCATTACAATCAATATCAAATGCATTTAATGTTTTATTTTTTGTCACTTTATAATTACGCATATTTATATATGCTTTTAATGTATTTATATTTATTGTATTTGGAAATTTCATGTTGTTTTTTCGTACAAAAAAAAAAAAAGAAAAAAAGAAAACTGATTAGATTCTTGTACAACAATTGTTTTTTTTTTGTATTTTTAACTGAGACTTGATAATGTTTGATCAATATTAATTTCACAAAAAATATTCCCTATTTTTAATTAACGAATTTTTATTAGAATAGACAATCGTCCTAGTTTTCTAGTCTATCCAAGATTGGTAATTATGAAACAAGAATAACAAAAATGTGCCAATTGTGACAAGAACTTGAAATTTCTTCAATTAAATTTTCATATTCCATGCACTGGTGTGCAGATGATTTGGAATTTTATTCTTGTATTAAATGTCAACATGCCGTAACTTAACTTTTATGTACACCTTGTATTCAACAGTACCGTCTCTAAATTATAATAAATTATTTTCCATAGTTTCATTAAAATTTTATCGATCGATCGAACGTTATCCGTTGCTATATAAACAGAGTAAATAAAATAAGAAATTTTTTAATTAAATTAATTGTTAATTGCGATGTTACATTAAAATTAAATATTTTCCATTATTCTAAGAAATATCTATTATGCTTCCTTATTAATTTAATTCAATTTCATTAGATTGCATTTTACAGAGTAGTGCAATTTACTAAAAAAAAAAAAATAATAATAAAGTGAAAATAGAAAAAAGGTTTCTCTGTCTAATTTAATAATTTATTTATTAAAAAAATTGAATGTCAACAAATTAATCCATTTATAAACCTAGAGCATGCCTTATTCATTTTGTTTTTTGTTGGCCTATAGATTAAAAAAAAAAAAAAAAAAATTGTCACTAAAATGACGCCCAACGTGGGGCTCGAACCCACGACCCCGAGATTAAGAGTCTCGTGCTCTACCGACTGAGCTAGCCGGGCTTAGAGTATTTTCGTTTATCCTATTACATCCTTTTATCATTAAAACAAAAAAAAAACAAAAAATACAGAAAATTATAATTTAATTAAAAATGATTGATTGTTAAAATAAATATTTCAATTAAACAATAATTATTATTTATAGTTTATCCAGATTTTATTAATTATATCAGCTGTTGTTTTGTTGAATCCATACAATTGCTTTATAAATAAAATAAAACAGTAAACAAGCGATTACTGCTTTATAACGACTAATAATGTTTTACACACAACATTCATTAATTATTATTGATCAAATAAATATTAATTAAAAAATAAACATTTTTTTTTTTTTTTAATCTTCAATTTTTTATTTATTTATTTATATATATATATACATATACATATACATATACATATATATATATATATATTTATGGTATATGTTATTGTTGCTTAATTTTTCATTTTTCTGTTTTAACATCAAGGTTACATATACTTTTTATTTTTTATCCAATTAATTTCATATATTTACTATACTTAAGATTTAAAATTTTATTTATTTATTTATTTTTTTTTTTTTTTAATATTTTTATATTTTTTTCTTTACTTTCTTCCTCTCTTTTATTATTATTATCATTATTAATAATATTTTTATTTCTTTTTTTTTATATGTTTTTTAAATTTTTTATATATATATATATATATATATATATATATACTATTTTGCTTAATATAATATTTTTATTTTTATTTAAATACATATTACTAATTAATTTAATTTTAATAAAAATATATTATTATATTTATATTAAAATAATCGTATTATAAATAAATAAATAAATAATATATATATATAATAAATATCAAGAAAATAAAATTATATATATATATATATATATATATATATAATTTTTAATTTAATTATTTTATTTATTATTAATTTATTAACAATAAAAATTCAATTTAATATTTATCTTTTTTAATCTTTAATACATTACACAAAATGACTATGATCCAAATATTTTTTAGACAAAACATTCTTAACTATGGTTAAAACATATTAATTATATTTGCTGATCTGATGTTTTTTTTTTCTTTTTAATTAATTATTTAATTACTTTTCTTACACGTTATTTTATATATATTATTTTTTTTTTTATATAATTAAACTGTTGAAGATTGTAGTGAGTTTAATAAAGAATAATCAAGAAACATTGATAGGAAATAATAAGGAAACTGACTTCTTTGGTGTTCAAGCAATTTATTGAATAACTTGAGATACATTTTTATCTTCAGTATTGTAATTGTATTGTACAGTCAAGCTTCTTATATTCCTGAATTAAATATTTATTTTTTAAATAATTATCTACCTTTCATAAAACAAGTAACACTGGCGAGTATCTCTACCTATTTGGGTAACCAGTAGATTGAAAATGTTTCTCAAAACATCCTACTTGTAATTATTACTTCTTTTTTTTTTAAATATCAAAGGCAGACGAAAGATATTGTAATCAACTGGAATATCAACCAACAAAAAAAAAAGGAAATGAAAATGAAAATAGGAAAAATCATAAAAAAATAACAAAAAAAAAAAAAAAAAAAATACGTTGAAAAATTCATAAACACTTTTTGTTTATCATTGTGTTTGTGTGTATTCATATTAAGAAAAGCGTGTCTTTTGATAAAGCCATCAAAATACGAATTATATTTAATCATATATCAGACAATATAATTAATTAATTTTTGCAATTAATATTTAATAATAGTTAAGAATTTTTTTTTTTTTTTCACTTTTTTTTTTATTTTGACAAAAAAGTGTGTTTTTTTTTTTTCTTTCTCTCTTTTTCTTTTATTTTTTATGACTCTCTATGATCTATTTTTTTTTTTTTTTTCAATAAATTGTTTTTAACATTTACTTTATACACTTAGTTTTTTTTTCTTTTATTAATGTCGTTTTTGATTCACAATAAACATATAATTTATAAAAAAAAAGTAGTTTCATTTCATCTCAAATTGGTTGTACAAAACAATTAAAGGTACATTAATTAATTAATTAAAAATTAAAAATGGTATTTTGGTAGTATGAAAACTCTCTCTTTTTTCACTCTCTCTCTCTTTTCTCTCTATTTATCGATATTAGGAATATTTTACAGTCAAAAACAAAAAATCTTTTCTTTTATATTTTTTAATCAAAAACGACACCAAGAAAAATGTGTGGTTTTTTATTTTTTAATTAACTAAAAAAAAATTTTTAATTTAATTAAATTTATTTTCTTATTATATATATATATATATATTAATGTAAAATTTATTTAATTATTAATAAATAATAAATAAATAGAATAGAATTTTTTATTCATTTTTTCATTTTTTTTTTATATAAATTACTTATTTCTGTGTGATTAGATTCTATACAGTGTTGTACAAAAGAGTACGATTAATTAATAACTAAATTTATTTATTTATTTTTGTTTTTAAAATTACACAGATAATTATATATTTAACCACTTTTATATAATTTATTTTTATTTTTAATTTAGTTTAGTTTAGTTTTTTTTTTTTTTTTTTTTGATGTACCTAGCGACTAGATTTCACTATTAATGCATAGATTATTAATTAATCTAAAAAAAAAATTAAATAATCAATTGTGTTTCAATACATTTTTTATTATTATTATTATTATTATTATTTTTACAGATAATAAATATTGAGAATTCAGGACATTATTATACTGATAACGTGAAAACATGGAGAAAAGAAATTAAAAAAATATTAAATCAATATGTGTTTTAAATATATATGTAACAGGGATATAAAAATAGCAAAAACAAAACGTATTTATGGAATTTTACTATTATTATTATTATTATTTTTTTTTTTTTTTTACAAACTACGATGTTATCAGTATTTTTTTTTTTTTATTAAATATTAAAACACACAATTGATTGGTTCTCAGCTGTTATATTATCAATTCCATTTACTTCATTTATATATATATATATATGAATGTGATTAACTATTAACATGTTTATGTAATATAATAATATAATAATTATATTAATAAATAAATATTACGTAATATTTTCTGGGGTGGAAAAAATAAAAAAAAATAAAAAAAACATAACAATAATATTGCAAATAATTTTTTAAATACGTAAAAATAATAATAATATATAATAAATTATTATAATAAATTCGTTTCAAAAACAATTAATTAATATATAATAATAATAATAAAAAAAAAGAAGAAAAATAATAGAAATTAAGAGTAACATTTTTATTGGCACATTTATACATAATTTGTGCTATGTATAATACTTAATAAAAAATAAATATATATATATATTCTATATTTAATTGATTCTTGTGCGGTTAATAAGCATAATGAATTCATTGCCGCATCCAGCTACTACTCCTCAGTGTATATTAATAATAATAATAATGCATATTTGTAAACAAAATAAATAAAAATTAATGATTCATTAGAATTACATTTTCTTGTTCTTTTACTTTTTTTTTTAAATAATATTATATCTTTATCATGATCATCATCATTCAGTAAATATCAACTTACTGTGTCTGGAAATGTATCCTAATTTATATATTACTGGCATGTTAGGAATTCATTATGCTCACAACGTTTTTGATAAAATTCAATTACATATATATATATATATGTTTGTACCTTAATTATATAATAAATAATTTTACGGTTTTTATGGAGATTCTTACATTTGTTTACAAAAAAAAATGAGACTAGACATTGTGGGGACAAATATTTTGTGTTTTTTATAATTAAATCATTTAAAATTTATAATAACAAAAATGCAATAATTTTTTTTAAATATGAGATTGATATTAGAGTTTTTGCAAAAACAAAACAAAAAAAAAAAGGGCAATTAAATGCTTTCTAAAAATTAATTAAAATTAAGTTATAATAAGCCAATGTTTTTTTTTATGTGCGTTAAAATGAGATTTTTATGTTCATAAATTGCATTTCTTGTGTAGGTTAGGGTTAGGGTAATTTAAAATATTTAATTTAATTTTTTTCTTTTCTTTACAATTTAAACTTATCCATTTAATAAGATTCACAAAATTATTCTATATAAATATATATTTATTATATATGAGAAATAATAAGCTTAATTAAAAACTTTGGCGCAATTTATATCTTATCTTTTTACAATTTTTATTTTTAGTGCGTATCTGTGTGATTTTTAAAAAATATCTTTCTTAATAGTAACTTTTCAAGATTTTTTTTTTAATTTTTAATTTTAATTTTATTATACATTCTCTTATTACTTTATTATGTAAACAAAAAAAAAAAAAAATTGATTTAATTAATAATTAAAAAATATAATAATTTATAATACAAAAATAATAATATAAAATTAATTATTTAACGTTTACTTAGTTTTTCCTTCATTCTTATTCCAACATATTTTTTTAATTTTTTTTATCTTCTTCTTCTTTAATATTAATTAATTAAGATCTTTAAAATCATTTTATGGTTTTAGAGTATAAATTTTCATTAATTATATTACATTATTTAAGTTTAAGATTACTAAAATCATTTTTTATCTAGATTCTATGTGTTTTTTAATTTTAATTTAATTTTTTATTTCTTCTCTTATATTTTTAATTTTTTAAATCATATTGTAAATAAAAATCGAAGCAATGTTTTTTTTACTACAACTGCTCCCATTTATATAGTTTTTTTTTTTTTTTTTTCATTTTAATTGTATAAATTGTTTATGTTAAGTGAGTTAAAGAAAGCGAATTTTTATAATTTTCATTATGCATGTAAATACATTTTTTTTTTTTTTTTTTTAAATAATTTAAATAAATTAATAAAAATATAAAAAAGAAAAGGAAAATTAATTTTTTTTTTAAATCAAATAAATAGACAAATTTTATATTATCTTCCTAAACCAAAAAAAAAAAAAAGAAAAAAAAAACAGAAAATGGCATGCAGATAAAAACATTCTTAAAACTTTAGTTTTTTTTTTTTTTTTTTTTTCCTTTTTTGATTGAAAGATTAAAAATATAATATACTTATATATTATATTATATAATTTGTTGTAATTACACCTGAAAATAAATTACTATATAATTAAACTAAATGGTGTAGAGAAAAGGATAACATTCTAAAAATCTTATCTAACTCTTTACAAAAAGTTTATGAATTCATTTTTTTTTTTGTAAATATAATTCTTTCTTATTATTTTTTTTTTGGTATAATATTAAAAATTGGCCAAGCAATTTTTTTTTTTTTATTTAATAACACATTGACTAACAATTATAGTGATGTTAGAAATATTTTATAAACTTTCTAATCTAATTGCTTATTAATTTTTTTTTTTAATTTTTCTTCATCAAACGTTAAAAATTAATTTAACAAATTCTTCGCTCAGGACCAAAATCACCATTGACAAAAGAAAAACCAGTAAATTCTTCTTGATTTATACAACGTACAATATCATTTGGTACTGGTGTTAATACTGGTTCTTCTTTTGTAAATTCTGTATCAAAATTAAGTGCATCCCGTGGACTTCGCTATAATATTAATAAAAATAAAAACAAATATAAATAAAATTGGATAAAAGATAAAAATCATTAAGAAATCTTACAACTCTAGGCCTAAATGGAGGTTTAACTTTACGCATTTCAAGTGCTTCCCAATCTAAATCTTTAAAAAATAGGTGACTTCTTATTTGATTCTCATTTCCATTGCATCCCAAACGACGAGTTGGATTTTTTGTCATAAAGCCTTAATAAAAAATGCATTTATAATATGTAAATTATTTATTAGTTTGATTAAGTCAATAGAATACCTTTTAAAATAGATACAGCTTCACGAGACAACCAAACAGGATACAAAACATCATCATGCAAAATTGATTCAAATAAATCATCTTCATTATCGGCTTCAAAGGGTGGTTGACCAGCCATCATTTCATACATTAATACACCTAATGCCCACCAATCGACACTGGCTCCATATTCTTGCTCTTGTAAAATTTCTGGCGCAATATAATCCGGTGTGCCGCAAAAAGTTAATGTTAAAACACCATTACGAATTCCTTCCTATATTTTTAATATTAGTGTCATTATTTTTTTCTTATTATTCAAAACAGAAAAGAAAATATCAGTAAACAAAATAAATATATCTTACTTTGCACATTCCAAAATCAGCTAATTTACAATGTCCTTCTTGATCAAGTAAAATATTATCTAGTTTCAAATCTCTGTATATAACTCCGTGACGATGTAGAAATTGTAAAGCTAATGTAACTTCAGCTGCATAAAAGGCAGCACGAGCTTCGTCAAATTTACGAGCTCTTTGTATTTGAAACATCAAATCACCTCCATTGACATATTCCATTACAAAAAATAAACGATCCTATAAATAAAGATTGTAGAGGTTATAGATAGATTATATAATAATTATTTTATATTAATAATACTACCGGAGTTTGAAAACAGGAATGTAAAGCTGTTAAAAAGGGGTGCTTCGCAGCTAAAGCAAGAATTCTTTTCTCGGTCATTGTACAATCAACGTCATCGTCTTGAATTATGGCATCTTTTTTTAAAACTTTAACAGCATAAACTTCATCGGTACCTTTTTTCTCAGCTAACATTACTTTACCAAAAGAACCTTTTCCCAATACTTTAATAAAATTAAAATCATTAAGACCGACTTTGCCAGATGACATATCACATGAAATTTGTTCCAATTGTCGCGATAAATTTTTCATTTTGTAATCATCAGAACTTTTATCTACATCAACATCAATTGATGACATATCATCCGATCTATCAGATGCTGAAGAATTTTCACCAGCAGATTGATTCATATACTATAAATAATAATATAAAAAAAAAATTGTTCATGTAATATAAATTTTTGTAAAGAAATTAACTTTGAATATACTTTAGATCTTCTTGGTGGTGCTTCTTTAGCAGGTGATATACCCATTTCATTTAAAATTTCCGCCATTTGTTTCGTGTTAATACCGCAATTATTTGCTACATTTTTTTGACACCTTTTATGTACATTAATATTACATACTTCACATTGTAAGCCTTGCTTTAAAAATCCATACAATAATGAACCACAATGATCACAAAATGTAAATCTCTTATAATTATGAACAGTAAATCTATGCGGTATATTAACGTTAAATCTTTGACCAGTTACAGGTGGAAGGTCTTGTTTAAGTTGCTACAATATTATTATTTATTTATTTTTTTTTTTTTTTAAAGAAAAATCATAATTATATTAAGTTTCAACAAAAGTCAAACAAAAGAAAAGAAAAGAAAAAAAATTTAAATTACATTCATTTCATCTCGCATTCCTGGACATTTTGTTACTACATATCGATGGCATCGTTTATGTACAACACACGTACATACTGTAACGAATTAACAAACAAACAAAAAAAAAATAAATTAAAAATATTATTATTTATCGCTACTATATATTATATATATGTATGTATTTAAATAAATAAAAAAAATTACAACTGAAAGTACTATTAAAGGGTTAAAAAAAAAAATATATATATATATATATATATTTAATGATTATAAATAATAAAATATAACAATTTAAAAACACATAAAATAAATAATATTAGCAAATAAATAATATATTAGTAGAATAAAGATATTATAACAAAGAACTACTAAAAATACTACATACACATGTTGGTATTACATTATGTTAAAGATTAAAATCATTTATGATAAAAAAAAATAAAAATAATAAAAAACGGAAAAAACTATTTATGTATTAATATTATAAAATAAAAAGGAAGTAAGTATATAAATTAATTAACCATATTTAAGTAAAAAAATAATAAAAAAGCATATATATTAAAATACTATTATGATAAAAAATAAAAAAAATATATAAAATTTATAAATCAATTAAGGTAAAAACAAAAAAAAAATTTTTTAGTAAAATTATAAAAAGTATAATTATTAGCTTTCAACATAAATAATATAAAAATATAATTAGGAATAACAGGAAACAAATAAAATTACATCCAATATAAAATTTAGAGAACATACCTTGACATTGATAGCCTTGTTTACCAATTCCCCTGTAAATTAAAAAAAAAAAAAAAAAGAACAGTGCACACAATCATTTTTTGGGACAAACATTAAGATTATTCTTATATTATTTATCTTTTCTTTTTTTTTTTTTTGGTTTGAAAACAGTGAAATACCCAGAATAGAAATATATATTTTTTTTTTATATTTTTATATTTTATTGATAAAACCAATTTCAATATAAAACATTGGTTAGTTTTAACTTTTGCTTTTATAATATTAAGAAAATAAGATTTTTGTATGTTAGTCAAAAAGGGATGTAAAAATAAATGTATTTTCTATATGATCTTTAGTTACCATTACCACCCAACATGCTTTTACTTGTTCCATTATATATGTCAATTTATTATTTAATTAACCCATAAATAGTATACCGATCTAAATTGTTATTTAATATTTTATGATTAAAATAAAATTAAAATTAAATTAAAAAAAAAAAAAAAAAAAGTAAACAGAAAATAATAATTAAAAAATTAAAAAAAAAAATAATAATTATAACTATAATTATAACACTAATTAATAATAATAATAATAATATTAAATTTAATAATAATAATAATTATAAAATTAATAAATAGTAATAACAATATGAATAAAAGTAATTAATATTTACCAAATAAATTCTCTGCAATGTGAACAAAATGTTGGCTGCCTTAAAAATGTAGCCATAAATTTGTGTCCATTTACCTAAAATTATTTTATGAGTTTAAATAACATAATTTAAATTTATGTAAACAATATATAACCTGATGCACACGACGGCGCATTGCACCTCGTCTTCGATTAAAACCAGCTCTTTCCTTGAATTCTCTTCCACCGCCACTTATAAGGCTTGTTGTAGATTGTCCACATTGTAAATTGCTTTGATCTAAAAAAAAAAATAATAATATATAGATACAAATGTATATTTTATTAAATAATTAATAAATTTATATTATAATTACCGGTCCATTTTAAATCAATTAAAATGTGAATTTTTCCTTGAGGTTCAAGATCAACCTGTAATCAAAAAAAAAAAAAAAATTACATCGAAATATTAATTTTATTTATTTATCATTTTATTAATAAATTATTACCCAAAAATCTTGTTGTTCTTTATCCTTATGAACCAAATCTTCAAATAATATTGTACAATTTGCAACAAAATCATCAGGAGGAATAGCTGCATCATGAAATACAGTTAGACCTATGCTTTTTGCATTGTGAACTTCATGAATAAAGTATTCATTCCAAATAGGGTCAAATGTTTTTGGTTTTGTAGTAGATTTATCTATAAAATATATATACAAAAATAACAAAATATATTTAATTATATTTTAATACATATTTTACACATCTATGTAAGTAAAAGTCTCATTTATATTAGTTTATGTCTATTATTATTATTATTATTATTAAATTAGTTCTGTTGCTCAAATAACTATTTTCTCGAGCAAAATTTATATATATATATGAAATTTATAAATATATAGAATGTATATGTTATATCTGTATATTAATATAATATTATACTAATCTTTGAAGTAACATTTTATATGTTTAACTATAAATAAATATTCAATCTAAAAAAAAAAACTCATCTCTTTTAAGTAATATTCATATCATTTAATTATATTTTGCATAATATTTTTTTTTTTTTTTTTTTATATGAAAACTCATAATTCTTAAATAATTGAAATTATATGGCCGCCATACTTATTTTTAAATGGAATATCTCTAAATGTCAATAGCAAAATTAATTTAAAAAATTCATAATATTGATACAATTATGATTACAATAATTTATCCATTAAATGCAAATAATTAAATTATATAAATATTATTTTATATAATTTAATGTAGTTTTTCCTATCATTTTCATTTACGTACCCAAATGATTTTCATCGACATCAATGGAGACATACGGGTCGATTGGTTGATCATCTGGTTTACCAAAAGTCATGTTGTGTCTCTTTTGAAAATCTGTTGGCCGAAGACCACAAGCCTCACATACTTTTATTCTTATTGTTCCCGAAAACATTTTCACTATTATTATTTATAATTTTAACATATCACAGTACTAATTATAAACAATTTTTTATTTTCTAACATAACTTTTCTTTGCGCTTTATGTCCCTTTAACTTTACTTTGCCACATTTGACAGAAGAGAAAACTCATAATCAAGTAGCAAGCATTCGAATAGTATCGAGAGCAGCTAAACAAGATAATAAGCACATTAAACAAACAGAGATGGAAAGTATAATAATGTGGTACTGCCACATTGTATCCCATCTAGTGCTATAATCTTCAATTTTTCCACAATTATAGTATTATATGTTTTGTATGCGCATGTGTGTGTTCCATACAAAAAAAAAATTGATACCTGAATAACACGTATTTTGGTTTTACACGATTTCAAGTTCACAGTTACTTTTTTTTTTTTATCAATTTTATTACAGAATAAAAAAATTATATGTACACCAACAAAACTAATATAAAAATGGAATTTATTATAATAACTTTATTTATTTAAGGTCATATATTATACAAAATATTATTTGCTAATCATCGCGTTTTTGAATAGCACTGAAATTTACAGTCCACAAAGACTTTTCTTGAAAGATATTACTGTATTGTAAAAAATGTTTCTATTTTTATTAGGTTTATTTCAAATACATTTATTAAAAGTATATTTTCATAATTCAAATATAAAAGCATTTAAATTATAATTATCGTTTATAAATTAATAATCTTCATCTTATTTACAGTTATTTTTAACTGAATTTCTTTTCATTTTATAATCGCAGTTATAAGACCAGCTGCAATTGTAACACCACTTACACGGAGCATGATACGTCCTAATTCTTTTAAATCAGCATATTTTTCTACACAAATTGGACGAGATGTTTCAATTTCAACAAGTGCACATGAATTATTGCCCAAGCACCTAGGTTTTTTTTTAATAATTTCACCATTACTTTTATGTAATTGGGCTTTCAATTTAACAATATTTGCAGGTTCGATAAGCGACTGATGGTGAAGTAAAATTGGATAACCATTTGTTATTGGAACTTTTACGTTAAAGACTACAATTCTGGCTTGAATTCTTGTTGCTATCGGCACTGGATTTGATATATCACATAATATATATCCAACAGTTATATTGGAAACATCAACACCAGATAATGATAATGATATTTGGTCACCAGCAAATGCAGCGTTATGTGAAATATCATCAAGCATAATAGATTTAACTTGCGCTTGTTCACGACTAGGACTCACTAAAATTTTATCATTTACGCATAAAACGCCAGTTTCTAATCTCCCTGATACGCAATAACCAGATCCGGAACCCTTGAATATATCATTTATCGACATTCTAAATGGTTTCTCAATAGCACGTTCAGGGGTTTTAAAGTTATCTAAAATAAAATTTAATGCCCTAATCAAAAATCATTATTAATAAAAATTTATTTAAATATTACCTATGACGGAAATTAATGTAGGTCCATTGTACCATTTTATAAGTTCTTCTTCTGTTGGTGGATTTACTAAATTTTCCCCTGTTAACCCAGAACATGGTATATAAATTACATCAGAATCTTTAAACCCAGCTTGTTTTAAGAATGATTTTAATTTCGTTACAATTTCATTAAAACGTTCAATTGACCAATTAACTGTGTCTAGTTTATTCACGACAACTCCAAGCTGACTAACGCCTAATGACCTTTAATAAAAATTAATTCAATGCTTTATAAAATATTTAAAGAGTATTTTTTTAGAAATATACCTAACAAGTAAAGCGTGTTCTCTTGTTTGGCCACCTTGTTCAAATCCAGTTTCAAATTCACCTCGTGTAGCATCTACAATTAAAAGCGCAACGTCAGCTTGTGTTGCACCTGATATCATGTTTGGTATAAAATCTTTATGGCCTGGAGCATCAAGTAATGTAACCTTGTATAAAAAAAAAATAATAATACATATTAGCAATTTTGCCTGATAATAACAAACAATTTTAAAAAAGTTACATTTTTCGTTGTTGTCTCAAATCGTGAACTTCCTATATCCATTGTTATTCCTCTAGTTCTTTCTTCACCAGTTTCATCCAATACCCAAGCATACATAAAACTTTGTTTTCCTATTTTTTTACTTTCTTGTTCATGCTTATGCATTATACGTTTAGGTACTATATCAAGATCAACTAATAAATGACCCATTAATGTACTTTTTCCAGCATCAACATGACCAATAACAACCATATGTATATGTTGTTTTACATTTGCTCGTTCTTTAGCGAAAAGATCATTAGGATTTCTTATTTCTTTAATTTTATGATTTAGTTTTTCATCATTAATTTCTGGTGTATTCCGACCAGATACAACTGGTGATACTACGCTTGGTGAATTAATATCAAAACCCCTTTTCACATTAGTCGTATTGGTATCAATTGCTGATGTTATTGTTATGGTGGTAGCAACCGGTTTATGAGAATATTTTTCTAATAAACGTGATCCTATTCCTATATTTGATTTAATTTAATAATTGACATAAAAAATTTGTACATGTAGTTTAGATTAAAAAAAATAATTTATTTATATATTCATTCAAAAAGGTTTAATTAACTAAAAAAAAAGAAGATACAAAATAAATATTAAAAAAAAAAAATAATAAATAAATAAAACATAAAAATTTCATTCAATTTTCAATATTTTATTAACGTATGGTGGTTTTAAACTATGCCTATATTTTGTACACAGAATTTTACCAAAACTAGATGGTCTAGTAAAATTATGCATTTTTAATTCTGATAATACTGATACATCAATTTCACACTGATGCGTTATATTTTCAATTAATATTGATCTTATATCACAGTCTATAAAACGTGGTAAAATTTTATCTTCATCATTTTCAAGATTGTCTTTCCCATTTTCAATAATCGGATCAACTTTAAGTACATTACGTAAATCCACATTCCGTGTCTCGTTTTTAATATTTTGTATATTTGCATTTTCTATATTTGACGGCATTAATGTCATAAATTTATTAGCAGGTACCATTAATTTTGGAAGCACAAAATTACTCTCTTTTTTACAATCTTGTGATTGTAGTTCCATTATTTTAAAGGAATTTTTAAAAGGTTCTTTCGATAAACCTGGTATTATAAATTTCGAATTGTTTAAATTATCAGATAAATTCTTTTTTAAGTGTGATTGCGTCAAATCAGATAGACTGTTATATGTTGGTTGAGTGATTTTATTATCGAATGGTACTTTATTAGACAAACTTGACGTTAAACATAGTTTACTTAATGTAGGCTCTTCAAATTTTTGATCTCTTTTCGTTAATAAAATATTTTTATTAAATTTATCTTCAATACATTCGTTAAGTGAAAGCTTTTTCAATAAATTTAAATCTTACCTTATTAAGTATTGTTAAGTAAAAATAGCAAAATATTATTATATTTTTATCATTCATGTAAATGAGATTAGAAATATAAAAAAAAAAAAAATCTATCAATATTTATACGATAAATAATATATATTTTTTAAAGAAATAATAAATTTACCTTTCTCAATGGGATATTTCTTTTCAACAGCTTCCCCTGCCGTTGTCGCCTTTGTTAAAATATCATCTAGTGATTTTGAGTAATCATATCCATTTTTCATGACAGTTTCAACTAATTGTTTTTCTGATATGGAATCACCAACAACATTACGTATTTCATCCATACATGATATTAATTGTGCTGTTTCTTCATCATTGAGTACAGGCATTTTAAAACTCTATTAAAAAAAAATATTTGGTAAATGTTTAGCATATTTAATAAACATTTAAAATAAACCTCTGAATCTCTCCTTTCTTTAGATGGTTGATCTTCAATTTCTTCCAATTCATTTTCTTCTGTTATATCACGATGATTTGCTATGAATGCTGACATACTTTGTTGCCCTTTAGCTCTATCATATATCCACTGGGATGCATCAGATGGAGATATGCAACTGTCATCATCAACAGAATGACCATATACATCATCGTCATCATCATATTCTTATTTATATAATATTAAAAAAATTAGTTTTTATTATATATAATTTAAGAGAGAATTTAACTATCTTTACCATCATTTATATTCATTGATCTTACATTTCTGTGTCGTGACATTATTGAAATATGTCTATATATCTTATAATTTATGTAATTAAATAATTTGATGTTTTTTATAAATCAATGTGATTAGAATGCGAAACAGACTCCTTTAATTTTTTATTTAATTTTTCAACACAACTTATTATTAAACTCAATTATGCCAAATTTGAACTTTACGTATTTATCTAAATATCCATTAAAATTATCTGACTACCATATGACAATTTGTGTGTTGCAAGTGTATAGTGAAATGTGGACATCTGACATCTAGTCGCTACCCCAATAGCAATCGTATTGCTGTCATACTGCATTCGGCAGTCATATTTTGCAGTTGATTGAAATTTAACCAAAAACCGAATCTTTAAAAATTTGACATTTCGTTACAGACTTTTACTACTCGGGAACATGTATAAAAATTTCGTTATGTAAATATGTCAAAAAAAAAAGTACTTAAATTTCAGATAATATTTTAATGCGTTTTATGCCATATTTCAGTTAATATATTTAATTCCATTGTTTTCTATTTGTTAGAAATGAAGTCAAACTAATCCACTAATATTTTGTTAATTTTGTGTTAAAGAACAATTGTAACGTAAATAATAAACTTTGCTGTCAAAAAAGATATAAATAAAGTAAATATGCATAGAACTTGGATTTTACAGAATATATCAAAAACATTTATAAATCGTATTAGGTAATTTTTCAATAGAATAAATAAAAATAAAAATTACTGAATTAATAAAGATTATTATGTATAAGATTTAGACAAATTCAAAATGCTTCATTATCACAATCTGCACAGCAAACTGGATTGGTGCAATTAAGTGATTCATGTGTCAAAAAACTAAATGAAGTATGTTCGGATGGATCATTTCTACGTGTAACTGTTGAAGGTGGTGGCTGTTCTGGGTTTCAATATAAATTTGAAATAGACAAAAAAATAAATGAAGATGATCTATCATTTGGACTGAATAATGCAAAGGTGGTCGTTGATTCAACTTCAATGGAATATTGTTCTGGTTCCACAATTGATTATCACTCGGAATTAATAAAATCCGGATTTAGAGTTATTGGGAATCCAAAAGCTGAACAGGGATGCTCTTGTGGTGCATCATTTTCAATAAAAGTAACATAAAATGTTGTAAATTTTCTAGAATGTATATTACGAGATTTTGATTACAAAAATAAAAAAATAATAAATTATTAGATGTATACTCAATGATAAAATATGAATTATATTTATATGATAAATATTTACAATAAGGATACAAATTAATAGTACAATATGATATTTTTGTGTAATAAATTATTTTGATGCAGCGAGTTGATCACTTAAATTAATAACTTGTTCTGTTAAAACACTTATTTGCTCCTCATAATTAATTCTAGTCGTTGTCTAAACAAAATGTATCAAAACAAAAATTTTAGCGAAACAAAATTAAAAAAATAAATAAAATTTAAATTACCAAGTCTTCCTCTGATTGTTGCAGATGCAATTGAGATTCTCTATATTTTTTTACCTGATTTTGTAATTCGTTGGATATAATTTCTAAATTATGTTGAAGGCCTTTGCACTAAATTTTAATATGTTATAAAACGGGATTCTTATATTTTAGTAATAGGAAATTAATTTTAATAACACTTACCTCATCCATATAAGTTGTTAATTTTGATTCAATCAAACATTTTTCTGTAAATATTTCTTCTACTTTAATTTTAAACGTTTTAAATAATATGTCTTCTATTGTATTATTTTCATTTGTATATTCCGAAAGACTATTAAACGCTTTTTTTTCAGAACCATTTTGCGTTTTATCTGTATGCTGTTCGTTTTGTAATAATTTGCCTATCTTTAAAATTTCATATTGGATTCGCCACTGATTTACTTCTTTTTCAAGTAAAGTTATACGTTCTTCACTTGATGTTGATATGCTTCTATGGACAGGGGTACTATCACTACCTGATGCACTTAATCCATCCTCACTACCGACCTGTTAATTTTTTTTTTGTTTTTAATCTTTATATTTTTTATGTTTTTATTTTATTTTATTTACCATGCTACCGGCTTCAACAACTCTTGCTTCTAATTCTGAATTTCTTGAATTTAAAAATTCTAATTCTTTTCTTAATTTTCGTTCAACTTCTGTATTATCAATATTTTTTTTAGTTAATTGTTGCTCCAATTCATTTATTCTTTCATTACATAGTATCAATTCGGAATGTTTATCTGAGATCTACAATTCAAAAGAGAATCAATTTGAAATTTTAGCAAAAAAAAAAAAATACTTTGTTTCTAACTACCAATGATGACAATTGAGCATTTTCTAAAATCTTCTTTTGTAATTCCTCAGTTATTAACGTTTCATTTATAATTGTATCATTTTTATTGTTATTATTATTTTTATTCACTTTTGGGTTCTTCATCTTTTTTACTTCTTTTTCAAGATCTTCTTGTAGTGATGCCACTCTATGTTCTAATTGTTTATTCCTAAATCCTAAACTGTCCTTTTCTTGCTCTGCACGTCTTAACGATACCTCCTTTAGTCTTAAAGCCTCCCGTAAACATGAATTTTTATTTTGTTCTTCTAGAACTCCTCGTTTTAAAACACTTGCCTGTGCTCTTATCTAGAATTATGATATATTTTAATGAACATGGTTAAAACAATTTTAACATTTATATTAATACTTTGGAATATTCTGTTGCCAATTTTTGGTATTTTGTATCTAACGATGAATCACTATCCATCTTGTAATCACAATAGAAATTACTTCACTTACAAAACGATTGTATAAAATTTCATAGTTTATTATAATTATTATTAAAAATCTATATATAATATTATTAACTAATTATAACAACGCACAATTATACTTGAAAAATGATAAAAAAAATAATTTATTTTTATAAGTAAAATACTATCTGTATAGCAACAAATAGTGAATTTTTTTTTATCTTTTTAATGTTTTGAATTCTATTAGAAGAGTTTAGTCTAAATGAAGTGTCAAAAAATTGTATTTTATTTTATTTAATGCTTAAAGGTTGGTATCACTAAAAATAATTCAACTATGTGTGCACATATGAAAATCCATGGAATTAACAAATTCATGGACCACCCGTTTAGACTTACGAATTTTGAAATTATGTCCGAAACACTTTGAGTAGCAATTTGTAATAACAAGTTAAAAGAATCTTTTACTTCTTATAAAAATGGGATCCCTGAAATATCTAAATACAATAAACTGAATTCTGAAATTATCGTATTAATAAAATGATAAACATGAGAGGAACAATTTTAAAGAGATGCTAAGCTTAGCTTCTCATTTTAAACAGGAAACTTGATTTGACTAATAATAAAGTTAGAAGCGGTATAGTTCAGCACTTATTACCATTTCTTTATTGAACTTCAAGATTAAATTCTCTACACAAATAATTAAGAGGAACACTAATCTCGTGCGATTAAAAATACTAAACAAACACAATGGAAAATTATCTCAAGAATACCTCACAAGTTGTTGCTATAATTACACAAACATACGGCTTTTAAAGAGTAATTACGAATTAAAAACAAAAAAAAAAGAATTCCTTCTCCACCTACATATTAGTTAAAATTTGACTAAATAAAATAAATACAGAATAATAGAAAAAAAAAAAAAAAAATGATAAGCACTATCAGTATTATAGAAAAAATAAAAATAATTTATAAATCTTATTTAACTAAATATTTATTTATATTCGTATTGGAAATACAATAGGGGAAAATAAAATAAAAAAAAAAATAATTCAGATAGACTATAGTAAAAAAAAAAAAAATTTAATTAAAAAAGTTTAAGCAAACAACGGGTACTGTATTTTGTGTAACATTATGGAATTTCAAAAATATTACATTATTAAATTAATTAATTAATCATAACATATGTTCTATAATTAATGTTATTAATTCGTAACAAATATGATGAATTGAGTATACTGTTTTCTACTATACTAATCATAATAAGGCGATAAATACGATTATTCCAAGCATAAATAAGATGAATTCATAGTTGTTATTAATTGTTTAATTAAATTAATCTAATTAAATAGAGTTTTATTAAATAATTTAATTAAAAACCATTGCCTAATAATTTGTGCGTTTTTTTTATAATGTTTTTCAACAACAATTATTTATTTATTATTCTAATAAATAATAATAATAATAATAATAAAAAGAATATATATAGTTTTTTCATATAAATACATTATAAATTTGCACAATAATAATATTATTAAATATAGATATAGATTATTTACATTGTTTTTTAATGTTTCTTTTTTTTTTTGCTTTTTGATAAAAATTAATATAATTTTTAGAAAATAGTCTTATTAATTTTATTTTATTAAATTCTCCAAAAAAAAAAAAAAAATAAATAAAATAATAATAATAATAAATAAACAAACTAACTCCCAGTTATAAATTAATAATTTTCTTGATTATTATTATTATTATTATATGAAATGTATGTATTTATGTATATGTGTTTTATAAATTCAATTGAAACAAATAAATGTTATAATATTCCCTGAAACTTGTGTATAATTTTATTTAATTATTTATTTATTTTTTATTGTTAAAACAAACATATAAATAATAATTAGAAAAAACAAAAACAAAAAAAAAAAGAAAATTAATTTTTAATTGTGTAACATGATAGAATTATTATAATTTTTTTTTTTTAATTAATTAATTATTTTGTTTGTAAACATGCGTAAGCTTATTTATTCTATACAAAAAAAAAAATGAAAAAAAAAAAAAACATAATATTTCTATATAATAAAAATAAAATATTAACAAATATTAACAAAATAAGGGGTAAGCTCTCTCTCTCTCTCTTATAAATCGAACGTTGATAAAAACTGTTGTTAAATAAATTTAATTGTAAAAATTGTTTATTTTTAATTATTATTATTAATTAATTTTTTTTTTTTGATATGATGTATTATCATTCCATGGAATACACATATTTACTTCTTTTTTTTTTATATATTAAAGCACACATTCAATGTTTTTAACTTGTAAATACACTAAGTTAATTATAATTTATATATATATATAAAAAAAAAAAAACTTAAAAGAGAAAAATATATCTTTAATAATAATAATGATAATAAAATTAAAATATATATATATATTCCTTTGATTTGCCTACATATTGTAATTCCGAGTATGATTAAACAAAAATACCAAAAATATATTCTGAATGAATATGAATTATCAAGGCGCATTTGTGTATTTTTTCAAATTTATTTTCGATTTTTATAAATAAATGTGATGTTATTTTTAAATGTTTTTATATATCTATTTTTTTTTTTTTTTGTTCAACTGAACCCCACATAAAGATAATTGTATTAATTTAATTCATTATTGTTATGTTTTAAAATTAGCAAATTATTTTTTTTTAAACACACACCCAACACACAATATTATTCGTTTTATAATCCGATAATAATAATAATGTTGACAAATCAAATTCTATTTTTTATAAAACTAATTTAAAAAACTAAAAATTATTATTTGAATTATTTTTTTTTAATTCAATAGTAATAATTATTATAATAATAATAATAATATTTGAATAAAAAAATATTTCGTTTAATTAATTAATTCTTTTCATATTTAAACTTATTATTTATTTATTTAAATGTCTGCTGTTTTGCTTGCTTAAAAAGGGAAAATGAAAAGTATTAGAATAGAATAGAATAGAAAACATAAACGAAAAAAAAAAAAAAAAAAGAAAAGATTAATTCAAAGAAAAATCACTAGAATTTATTATTACAAAAATAATCACAAAAGTTTTAGATTTCTTTAAATGTTGTAAAATGTAGGAATAATTATAGTTTTACCACAAAATTTATATATTTTATTTTCCATGTTATTAATTAATTAATACTCTTTTTTTTAGAAACTCAACATTATCATATACAAACAATGGAAAATCACTTTTATAATTTATAAATTAATGCTTCTGCTTTTATTATTTACGTTTTTTTTTTATGTCTTTTTAATGACAAATCATTTATGTCTGATAATTTTTATGAAATGTTAATAGAAAATAATAATAAAAATAACACAAAATCCAATAATATAAGAAATAGAACAAAAAAAAAAAATTTCTGACAATTATGATTTTTTTTTTTTTTTTTTTAATAAATATATGTTGATAATTATTTCATTAATATATATATATATATATGTGTATAAGAAATTAATAAAGAATAATAATAATAATAATAATAATAATGACAATAATATTAATAAATAAATGTTAATTATAGCAGACATAAATGTTTTGCATTTTAGAAATAATATTATTCCAAAAAATGTAAAATTTGTTAGCATTTGTTAGTTTCATATCTCTACTCTATTAATTTATATGATTAATATAGAATTTAATTTGTTTTATTTTAAATGCCCAATATAATAATAATATATCATTTTAAATATTTATTTTTATATATTTCTAATTCACATTATTTATTTATTTATTATTTTTTTTTTTTTTTTAATTTAATTTTAAAAAGTTTCTTCTTCTTCATCTTCTACTCTCTCTTTCTTCTTTTATTATTTTTTATTCAATTAAATTGTATTTTTAATTTTAATTTATTTATATGGATTTTAAAAATGTAAAACTTTTTATTATATTTTGCACCGATAACACTTTTTATATTTGTTAATTAATGAAATTTTATTTTATTTGAATGTTATTTGTTTTTTATTATTATTGGTGATCATCCCATGGCACCTCTTTTACAATATTAATAATAATTTTATTGATTTTTAAAAATAATATTTATTTTAGATTTTTTTGTTTTATTAATACGCAAATTGGAAATACGTTTTTATAATTTTGAGATTGTCTCCCCGTATTTGTTTTATATTTTTTTTTAGCATTTATTGACATCGGGCGGTGTTGTTAAAAATTCATCAACTCTTTTATGATCAATCAATGCCTTTACTGTACTTGAATCTTGTGGTAAATTAGATTTACGACGAATCAATGGTTTTTCTTTATTTTTTATATTTTTTACCTGAAATAAAGATAACAATAATAATTAATAAGAAAAATAAATATAATATTATTTGATCTAAAATAAACATTTATGGTACAAATTAACATACATTAATTAATTAACAAAGTATTAAAAAAGACAAAATGCATAAATAATTAATAAAAAAAAAAAACGGATTTTTTATTTAAATGGTCAATTAAAAATTACTAAGATTATCATAATAGAAAGTATCAGAAAATTAGGTAAGTAAAAAAAGTCCACTAATGTGTTCAAATGCTACATATTAATCTTTAAATATATATTATTTTTAACCCACCAGTTTACAAAGTTATACATACGTCTTAAAAAGTAGTTTAAGAAAGACATCTCTAGATATATTAATAGATGAGATGTTAGAGATTAGATTCAGCAAAAAACTTGTAACGATACTGCAGTTCCAGGTAGGTATTAAGAAAGAAAGTTATAATTTCAAAAAGTAATTATTAATTACGGTTAAACATATACACCAGGATGGGAACAACACTTGCAGATTATTATTTTATTTGTTTTGTTTTGTTTTGTATAATAAATGAGTAATGATGAGAAAATAAAATTAATATAAAGGTTTTAAGAAGAGAATACATATTTTTGTTGGACAGAATCTGTTGTCTATAATTTATTATTTGTAATAATTATAATAAACATACTTCTCTTGCTTCTTTTTCTAATTCATCATAAGCTATGTCATAAGTTGTATTTAGTTCATCCATTATTTCACCTTCATTGTCTGACGTTATGTTAATATTTTCTAATTGCCCTGCAACCTTTATCCATTCAGGATTTATTTTCGCGAGAGATTCTACTTGTTGCCACAACTCTTCACGATGAGATAATTTTTCACGTTCACTAAAATTAAAATATAATCTTTGTTTATCATTTACATAATTATTTTATTCAATTATTATATTAATGTTTTATTACAGCTGTTTTTCTTGTTTAAAGCTTGTATTACATTCATCAAATAATTTTTGATTCATTTCCATAAATAATTTTAAAGCATTATATATTAGACCATGTATTGTCTTATTCCAATGAGTTTTTGAATTTTTATACAATGATGGAAACATAATTGGTAAAATAATTGATGAATTTTCAGCAATTAATGACATTATATATTCATTATTCCAATAATATAATGCTCTTTCAGCAACCTGAAAATGTGGACTGGACACACATTTAGCAATTTGCCGAAATAATGATATCATAACTTTTTGAAATTCTGCTGGCTCAATAACATCTAATATTTCTTCTAATTCATTTAAAAACATAACTTCTTTGGGACTATGTGTTTTTGGCCAAAATTTTAATAAACTCCTAAAAAAAAAAAAATAATTAATATAGTTATACATGTGCTAATATGAATTATAATTTAAATTTACTTAATGACTGGTTCTGTCAAGTTTGGATCCTTTTCAAGAAATTGAACAACACAGTATGCTAATTGTGGATGGTAAACTGATAAACTTTTCACTTTATGTAATGGTAACAACACTTTTAGTAAAAATTGTTTATGTTCATCTTTAAGAGGTAGTGCAAAACCATTTATGATACTACCAAGAATTTCTAATAATTCTGCAATACCATTATGATGTTCAGTTTCATATATAAATCTCAATGTATGAAACAAATAAATTAACAATTATTAAAAAATTAATTAACATAGTATTAGAAAATTATAAGTACCTATAAAAAACATTATTGATTTGTTTCCTTATAAATGCTCGCAATCCTAAAAATTTTCCATAAATTCTATGTAATACAGTTTTTAGAAAGTCCCTTTCTCTAGGATCTTCAGAATCAAACAATTCTAGTAATTGTAATATAAACTGAGAATCTACATAACGTTTAGCAAATGCAGGTTGAAAATCTTGTGATTCTAAAAATCTTAAAAATAAATCGTACACTAATTGTAAGTGTGGCCATGAAGCTTCTAATGTGGGTTCATCCTCTTCTGGATCAAACTCGGCACCATTTGTATTGGATGATGGAGGTAATGTGCGAAATAGATTAACAGCAAACTAGAAATTCAACAATTAGTTATTTATAATTATTAATTCATTATTATTATTTGTTACCATATTAATAGCTTCTGGATATATAGCCTCAGTAATAGTTTCATTTTGATTACTTATATAATAAACAATTTCATGCAAGGCACTTCGTTTAACTTCCTTCCATTTCAGATCACTTAGTGGTTCAGTAAAATCAAAAAGGACACAACATTGCCGTAATTTCTGAATAAAAAGATCCTCTCGTTCACTTAGTGAAGCTTCTACAAATTATGTAAAATAAAAAATAAATATTAAATTAATATTAAGACAATTATTTATTTAATGTATGGTAATTAATGAAATTTATGAATATAAATAGAGGTAAAATTAAAAAAAAACCACCTCGGAGAAGTGGTAATGATACTGCTGTATAAGCAGGAGGTGAATTAAATATATTTCTATCTCTGGCACGGTTAGGACTTCCTGTTAATAATGCTGGAGTAGTTATCACTGGTGGTTTCTGTACTATAATTATTCCGTTTTTTGTATTCTGATACAAATTCATTTGGGAAAGATTTTTTAAGATTGACGAATTTGTGGGCTAGTTATTATAAAATAGTAAATTATAGATTTCTCAAATAATGTGTACATTCCTTAACTTTTCTATATTGTGAATTTCTTATCAAACCTTAATTGTTTGTTGCTCTGAAGTAGGCATTTTAAAATCGTCAAAAGTATGTGCTGTATTAAATTCAAATTCTTTAGTAGCAGCTAAATCTAATCCACTATGAAATGATGGTGATTTAGGTATTCCTAATCCGGCCGAACTGCCGGATAACAGCATAGCACCAACAACCATTTCATCAGTACGAAATTTTTGTATATATTTTTATCAAAATGAAGTAATACTTATTAAAAAGTACTGATAAAAAAATTTATTTAAAGAACTTTTTGTGGGTTTTTATTTTAGATTTAAATGAAAGTCTATATGCTGTTTAACGATTAATTATATTAAAAATAATGAAAACTAATTAAATATATATATATATTTAAATAAAAACAAAATTAAAGGAATAAAAAACAAAACTAAAAAAACGAAAATTAAATCATAAAACTTATTATCTATAATGAGACTAGCTAAACACCAAAAACACTTTTCTTAATACAAATCAATAATTTTAAATTTAATTAATAGACATAACAACAAAACATTGTATAATTAAAATACACTTGTTCAATAATTTAACATTCAAAATAATAAATCGAAAAGCTAGAAAATTTTAATTAGAACTGAATATGAATTTATAAATCTAATTTTAAAACTTTATATGTAATCAAGAGACATATTTCTACTATTTTACTTTTGTCTTCAATTTATTTTGTTGTATTGTTTGCCAGAACCAAATGCTTAAAATCAATATACAGTACAAAAACTTTTTTAGATTACAATAAACGCCATTTTAATACTCCCTTAAATATGGGGTAATTGTCTTATGAGTAATAAGAAATGTATAAATAGAAATGTGAAAATTTTGTACATGAAAGTTAACATTTTTTCTTTTTAACATAGATGTCACAACTATCATTAAAATGATTTTTTTTTCTTTTATATATCAATAAATAATCGTTTTGATATCTACCAATTTATTTAATTAAAGTATTTTCAATGTAAATTTCATATTACATAAATTTAATTACATATAGATAATGATATAATAATAATAATATAATTAAAATAAATAATAATAATAATAATAAAAAAAACAATAAATTACTGATTGACTTACCTTGAAGAAGTGGAAGAGTTGTTAATTCTCGATTTTTCGATATGTTAAAACGTGAACTACTTTGTCGTTTATCTTTTTTAATCAAAGGTCCAGTAACTGTTTTCGCTATTGGGGATGGTGGTGGCATATTATTTGTTTTAATAGTTCCCTAATTAAAAAAAAATAAAAATAAATTTATTAAACATTTGAAAGATAACGATAAAAACAAAACATTTCAATAAATTATTAATATATACAATATGGTTCAGCGATTATAATTAATTAAAATTTTCAAATTTAAACGGTCTCCTGAAATCCGTGAATCAGAGATTGAAAACCATGATCTAAATAGGAAATTAAAAACGCATCACATGAACTACTTGTAGTTTAATTTATTTTTAATCGTGCGTGCATTCGAACTAATTCCCAACTTACACCGGTTTATTGGTATTTTTAACCAAATTTCTGAATTTAGAACAAAAATATTCAACCAAGTACTATGAAAATAATAAAATGTGTACAACCTCTTGAGTTTATTTTCATTATTAATTGTAATCGTTGTTATCTTTCAAGTATGTTAGTTTACTTATTCATGTATATGAGGTTGAGAAGTTTTTTTTTTTTGTATGGAAAGTTCCATTTGCATTGTAATGGGAAGGTTAGGCTGCTTCATTATATTATTTATTATTCTGACAATAAACACCTATGATTAAATCAAAACCGAATCTTTAAGAAAATTATTATTAGACTATGAACAAGGAGTTAGTTACTGGACATTTCTTGACCACAATTTCTCTTCTTATTAAATAAATAGTATACTACTGAAATTAATTAAAGTTTAGAGCTAATTTTATACAGATAGACTGTTCCATAATATGCTTAGCTATTAAAAGCATAATAAAACACAATCTATATGAGTAATAAAATCAAAAATTTAATAGAATCCTAGAACATGTTTAATTATCAAATTAGAAAACGGTATTATTGATAATGCATGCGTCAAAATGTTAAAGAAATTATAATTTTGTATCATCATTTATAATCTTATTGACAGACAAAAAAAAAAGTTTTTTTTTTTTTTTTTTTTGTAAGTTGACAACACTAAAATGATTTCGTTGTATTAATAATATATATGTTTATGAAGAATATAAACCGTAATTACTAATTTTATTTTATTTAACAAATAAATATGTATTAAGAAACATAATAATTAGGATATAAATAATGTAAACAAAACGCAACAAAAAAAAAAAAAAAAAAAAAAATAATAATAATAAATAAAATTTTGTATATTAATGAATTGTATGTATGGTTATATAATCTTTAATTAATTTTGTTTTGCCAGAATAAAACTTTTTATTTATTTTAGGTTTAATCTGTCAATATACGTATAAGATAAAAAAAAAATAATTAAAGTTTTCGATTTAAATATAATAAATAAAATATGTTTATGTTTTTAGAATAGAAAACATATATATATATATATTTTTTTTATCCCTAAAAAAGGAAAGAATTATTTTTAATACTGATAATCATATATTTTCACATTATTATTTTGTATATATATTATTATTAATTGATTTTACAATAAGTAAAACAATTTAATTCTACCAATATTTTAACATAATAAAGCATATAACAGTAACAATATTGGTGACGTTTATCATTAAACATAATTTACCGTAATAATTGCACTTGCTTACAATATTTTAATATTTTACATAAATGTTATATCTTTTAATGAATTGAACAATTATTAAATAATTATTATTATTGTTATAAATAAATTGTTTTAAATAATTAAATATATTAGACAAATGTCATTCATAGAAATTTTATATTTTAAATGTAAGGTTATGTGAATAACATTCCAACTTACAAAAAAAAAAAAAAAAAAACGAAAGAAATAAAAAACAAATTTATTTAATCATTTATACAAGCATCTTAATTGCATACCTCATTATCTCCATCACCATTATGTTGTAATTTATCCATTTTATATATTTCACTTATTCCCGAAATATAATTATTCGTTTCTATATATTTTTTTTATTATTTTAATAAACAATCAAAAAAAAACACTACTGCTATACACTTCTGACATGTTTTGTAAAAAAAAAATCACTTCAGCTGACATGACATATTAATATTATAAACCCTCTAAGCAAGTAAGCGAATAATTTTACAGTCATGTTACTCAAAAAGTTTGAAAAAGAAAAAAAAAAAAAAAACTTACAAAATAGTTAGAGCCAACTTAAAACTATGAAAATTAGTTTTTTTTTTTTTTTGGAATATTGTTTTGTAGAATGTTATTATCGTTATAATTGTGATATTGTTTATACACATATTTTGCATTTTGATACATTTTGTTACGCTTTTTAATCATATGCAAAATTTAACGTTGGCTGCACCATGGAATGATAACTATTTTGGAATCACAGTGAAACACATTGAAAAATTCTGTTCTTATATGTTTTATTAATAATTATATCTGTTATTATACCAATTATAACACTAAACTTTTATAAATTGACTGTTTTTTTTTATTTCTCATTTTCTTTTCCCAAGCTCAACATATTACGATAAATAAAATGAAACACTTACCTTGTTACAAATTTGCATTTTTTTTTTTTTTTGTAATTATGCCATAGTTCTTGTACAATTATTAGAACGTCAATTATATTCTTGCAAATAATATGAAGATGAGTCAAATTGCATTTATTTTTTAAAAATATATCTTTAAAAGATAAGAATTCATATAAAAATATTATAGCAACATATGTTGCATGTTATATTAATTTGATTTAAAAATAAATATTTCGTTATGCTACAAATAACGTTTTACAGCCCTGAAATATAAAACAAACTGCCCTACACTTTATGAAAATTTAACTCAATACAGTTACATATGATCTAAAAATAGTTAATTAGAAATCTGACATATGACTATAACTCCATATTTTTATAGTCATACAATACATCCTCTATTACTCAGTCAAGTATAAAGTCAAATGTCAAAATTGAATTCAACAATCAGTATAGAAGTAATTAATGAATTAATAAGTTCAACAAATAATTAAAGTAATAACACTTGTCAATATAAATATATTATATTTTTATTATTGTTCTTATTTTATCCCACTATAAATAATAATTATGGAAATTGAAGAAATCTGGGACACATTTAAACAAATAAATATTATTATACCGTTGGTAAGGTTAAAGTTTTTTAAAAGTTTCTCTGTTTTCTATGTGTATTGAAATATCATATTTATTGTATTGAAGAAATATTATTAAAAAATAATTATAGGATGTAGAAGAATATATAAATGTAGTTAAAAGAAAGAATGGAAATTTAAATTTAACATCAAATATAATTGGTTTTTTAGAAGAAAATTTATATAAAAATCCATATCCCACATGGCAATTAGTTGAATGGCTTATAAAAACACAAAATAACGATATATTTGAAAAAATTGCTTACACAGCATTTAAAACACTTGTTGATAAGTTAAATAATTCTGAAATATTATATAAAAATAATTTCTATAATTTGTATGCTAATATAAAATTAACAGATAACTATAAAAAAAAGATAAATACTGAATTATTACCAATAATTACAAAAAGAAAAAAAGAAAATATTTTATGTTCGATTCTTTATTTAGTTTTACTAGCCCGTGATAATATTGAGATAATTAAACAGATTTTTAATATTTGTTATATAAATGAGTCGGATATGTGTAAACCAAAAAACATATGTGTTAATGCAATTATAAATAAAAAAAATACATTCAGTGATATGGTTTCCCAGCATACATTATATATGAATCATGATAATACAACTGATGAAATAGTTCAATATATACTTTTTACAAAATTACTATTAACATATAATAATATGCCGAAATTATCAATTGCATTAGCAATAGAAAAAGTCAATATTATATTAGCAATTATAAAATTACCGATTTATAATCATTATTGTGAAGCATATTTTTTAGAAATCAAAAGACAGGTTCAGATATTTAATTATTTTATTAATAAAAAAATTAATGTACCTTTTGATAATATTTATGAATATATATCAAAACATAGTATTTTAAGTATTTTATTTTATTATGATAATTTATCGGTTACAAATTATAGAGTTATTAAGTATATGCTTGAACAAGATTATGATTTTAATAAGAAAATCCATGAATCATATATGAAAAATGAAATATTCTTATATGAACAATATATCGTTATTAAATTAACTTTAGAAATAATTTGCATGAAGAATTATAGTCCTAATGAAGATATATTTATCGATAGTCATTTATCACGAATTGCCGGAATATTACGACATTTAGATGATATAACATTATATATAGAAACGATCAGATTAATGTTTAGTTTTATATTTTTACGTAGTGAACATATAAATTATCACATATGTGAATCTGATGACAGTAAAAATTGGTCAGGAAATTCAAAATCTGATGAGCGAAAAGTACGACCAAAAACTGTTGAAAATTATCAATATCATGGTTTTCTATGTACAAATAATGTTTTAAAGAAAATATTAGAATTTTTAAAAATGAATTTACTAAGAAAAATTAAATTTGAAACTAATGAAAATGGGGATGATTATGTAAATGTTATGCTAAATGAATTATTAAAAAATGTTGAAGATGGTTTGTGGCGATATAGTTTATTTGAGGAAAACTCGCAACAGGTGTATTCAGAATATCAGGTCTTTGATCAGATTAATTTTAAAAGTATTTTAAAGTTACAACCTAAACAAAATGATCCCATAAATGAAAGTAGTGAAGATGATAATTATAGTCAAAATGTTCCAAATTTACGTAAAAAAAGGAAACGATTCTTAGATTCAGAAGCCAATGAATGTACGATTCAAAGTACATCACTGTCTACAACAACTAGTGCGACTTCAGGATCAGAAAGTTTAACGAATGTAAAAAGCTCATTGTTTTTCAAAGATATCAAGGAATTAAAAACTGGTAATATAATAGTTAAAATGTTTGGTACTGCTGATCACTTGGCTGCTAATTTTATGACCCGTGGTGATGTAGAAAAAATTAAAAACGTTATTCAGGCAAGTTAAACATTTATTTATTTATAAATTTTACTAAAAAATATCTACAGAATAACATTATTTTCAATTATTGTTCAACTCTTCTTCTTGGTATAATATCAAATCCTTCACAAAAGTTTTTCTTCATCGTTTGTATCATTTAGAAAAATCGTTAAAGTCTCTTGATCATAAAACTTTATTTTAAATCCTTTTTGCCAAAAACCATTAATAGAGTAAAAGATTAATACAATTAAAAAAATGATCATCGTTAGTCTGAAAATAAATATATATTTTTTTGTATTTAATTAATTGCATTTTATTTATAATTACAGTTTTATAATTTAAATGATTCAATAATAGCAACGGATGTAGAATTTTTGGAAAAATTTGAATCAACAAAGCAAAAGATTAAAGAAGTTTACATTACTTATCAAAATTATGAAATGGAAGCTAAAAAAGATTTTTCTACAATGGAGTATATAAAAAGGGCAGCCGCTGTTGGCTTTGAAGCATCTAATATTACAAATATTATTGAAGATTTTGTTTTAACAAATAAAATGAAATTATCCGATGAGACCATAGAATTATTAGAGAAATATGCCGATAAATATAATTTTTTAAATTATTATAAAAATGATTATATTGATATTACAACTGTAATTGATTTAATGATAAGCTCAGCTAATAATTATGATATAATATTAAATATAAATAAAATTATAATAAATCATTGGGATTTTGATTATACAAATTTTGATAATTGTAAGGATAATAAAAGTTATTATAATTTTTTTAAAAATATTATTGATGTCTTATACAATTATAATCATGTAAGTCATATAAATATGAATATTAAAACATTGTTGAATCATGAAATATTTCAATTAACCAACGATTGTATTAATGATTTAGAAAAGGAAAAATTATTTCAACGTATTTATTATTTACGTGTAAAACAAAATAAAATAAATAATGTTGAAAATTTAGATATAATAACAAATCAATTTGATACAATAAAATGTGATAATAATTATTTAAATAAATTATTAAGTTATATAAAAAATATGAAAATCTTATATGATCTTGGTCAAAAATATGATATTATCGATGATAAAGATATTATTATAAATAATGATACTAATCAATTTGATATATTACTACTAAATACCACATCAATTCTTGGTAAATTATCATTTGTAAATAATGTTGATTTAAATGATATTGAACTAACTGCAAATAACTTAAATATACATTTAGTGCATGCATTATTATTAAATTTATGTAATGAAATAAATACAGAATATCGAGAATACAATGAAAATGAGAAAATGTTAAAAGAGCTGGATAATTATTTAAATGTTTACAAAAATAATGATGATAAAATAATTCTAACACCCGTACAACGTCTACAAAAACCAAAAAAGAAAATTATTTCCGAATATATAAAAAATACAAATTATTTACTACACATAATTGCTGGGAATGTATTAAATTTAATTGATGATGATTGTTTTATTAATCATTATATAAATAATATGAAAAAGATATATTCAACAAAGGTTTTATCCGTTTTATATAATAATAGTTTAATATTATCTGCATTAAATAAATGTAATACAGATATAAAAAAAGTGTGTGCGTTTTTAACAAATCACGACTTAAAATCAAATATAAAACTTTTAAATTCATTAACAGAATTAGAATATAAAAAATATCGAAAACTATATGATGATATTTTTGATAAGATTATATATAATTATTTATTATCTTTAGAAATTGTTGATGATACAACATTATTAGAGAAAATTAATAATATAAATGTACGTGTAAAATGTTTAAAAAAGATTCTTATAAAATTTGTTACACCCGAAATAATTATTAATGAAATAAAGAAAATCTTATTAGATTCTGATGCACCATTATTAGATGCAGAGGAAAAAAAGAATTTATATAATTTAATGAAAACTATACAAATCCATGAGCATATATCGAAAACAATTGTAAATTTTACATGGTTAGATGTGATGAATGAATGTAATAAAACACCGACAACAATCTTTAATCATTTATGTAATTTAAAATTATATGATTTATGTCAAAAATGGTTAAATATAAATTGTTCTGTTAAAAGTCTATTACAATATAATACAATATTTGATAATTTATTATTATGTTTAAATTTTGAAGATAAAAAAGATATTATTGATGATAAATTATTTGAATTAATTGAATTATTACCTTTGAAACATGTTGAACAATTATATAATACAAGTTTAATTAAATTATGTAATCCTTATTTAATTAAACATATAATTAATTACCTTTCAAAATTAACTGATTGTTCTATATATCAAAAATATAGAATCTCATTAAAAATATTAGAATATCAAACAAAAAATGAAAAGAATGAACTGAAATATTTAATCAGCAGTCCATTTTTGATTATTGAATATTTTTTAATGAATTCAAAATTTGATTTATTAACAACAATTATAAGTCATATTCGTTTATTATTACATAGTGATAATTGTAATATTTGTTATGCAAATCGTTGTTGTGTTTATGATATTAAAAATAATAGTGATCCAGAATTTAATAGGCCCAAAAACTATATTCAAGTTAATGGTAAAAATGTCATGTACTTAGATTTTAATACATCACATTCAAATGATTATTTGACACAAGAATGTTTAGATTTTTTATTACGTGCATATTCAGCAAAGGCTCTTGATTTTCGTGTAATTGAACAAACAAGTGAAATGTATAATTTACAATCGAGTGTATCTGATTCGGGTAGTATTGACTCATTATGTGAAACTTTTATTATGCCTAATGATGTACCATCTAAAGATAATTGGATAAGAGATAGTGATGCTAAATTCTGTATGTGTTGTAAACGATCACTTTTTAGTATGTTAACAAGAAGACATCATTGTAGAAGATGTGGACGCGTTATTTGCCACTTATGTTCTACACAATGGATGAAAATTCCTACTATTTATTCGAATGTTTTAGTAAGGACATGCAATGATTGCTATAGTCAGACTAACTTAACTAGTGAAACCGGTGTCATTGGGTCACATTTAAAACCAGACATCAGTACTCAAAAAGAACTTGCACATACAATATGGAGTTTAAGCTCAAATGAACGTCATAATCTATTGACTAGGGAAGAATTTTGTTACGAATATGCACCAAGTGTTTCATTATGTTTATCAATTATATCATTGCATTCGATCAATAGTAAAGAGTGTAGCCGATTTCTTATACATTATTGTAAGAAGTTTCAGAAAATATTGCTCACCATTCAACAAGGCTTTATAAGCTCAGAAATAGATTACATACTTGTGGCGAGAATTTTACATTGTCTTGCATTAGCTGCAAAGGTATGAATTATCGTATAAATTTGTAATATTTTTATAATCTAAATTATATTTAATATTTTTATTAGTTTCACAGTGGTTCATCTGAATGTAATATGATGATTGATAACGCAGATATTATTTGTTCTGTCGTTAAGAACGGTTATGAAGGATTACTACCTAAAGAAACAATAAATAGTTTTACTCTTAGAAAATTATGCGACTCATTGATTGAAGGTGAAATATGGTCTCTTGCATTGGATTTGTCGCTTAAATGTGGATTTTCATCAAATGGTGTAATGACTGCATGGGGAATTTCTTGTTTAAAAGTTGGTTGTTTAAAAGATGCAAGAAGTAAATTTAAATATTGCTTGAATAAATTAGTTGATGAGCTTGTCGTTGAGAAAATAATACAATCATTGGAAGTTAAGAGAATAGATAATGTGCATTGCATTAATCGACCAAATAAAAGTTCACCATTATTAAATGAGATAATAACTATTTTAAAATTTAGTTCAATATTAAGAGAAAGTGCAAATCAAAGTGAGAATAATAAAAAAAAATTAAATACAAATGAAAAATCAGGAAGTAATAAAGCAACTGAATTACGGGATCCAGCTCAACATATTTTGAATTCGTTAAACAATTTAAGTGATATATGTAAAGGTAATTATGATGAGTCGATAACCAATAATTCTATACAAATTTTAAATAAATGCACTAAAAATAAGTTCGTGTCGGTAATTGAACTGGATTCATATTTACTATTTTACCACGAATGTTTATATTATCTGATTATGTATGGCAGTCATATAGATATAATAGAATTCTTGATAGAACAAAAGGAAATTGCTCCGGCATTAAAGTATATAAAAGAGCAAAAATTAGATCCACAAATATTTATCAATTATATTTACATGCCATTTTTAAAACAAGGTGAAATTGAGTTAATAATAAATTCTATGATGGAATATGATGAGACTTTGGTAACATGGAAGTTGTATATAATGCGAACATGTAGTTATTTAGAGAAAAAAGGTTTACTAAACTGTTTATATCAATTACAATTATTATTGAGGGATCCAATCAGAGCCAGTATGACCTGCATTAAATTTTATTCAATAAATTGCAATAATTTTAAAGAATTGCTATCGAATAATTTTCATTTATTAAATGCTCAAAAGCATTTACAAAAAGAATTAGAGTTGAGCCAATGGGAGGAAATTATAATTGAAAATGAAAGTAATGAGGAAAAATCTTTATTAATGAAATTAGATAGTAAAACATTAAATGATTACATTAATATTATATGGAAGCAAATAGAAGTTAGTAAATTTTTAGCAAATTGTGAAAAAAATGGAATAGATACTATGGCATTACTGAAAAAGGTAAACTTATAAGTTTAATATAAAAATAATTAAATATTACTTTTAAAAATCTATTTTTTAGATTGATATGGAAATAAATAATATACCAACGTTATTTGGTTCCAAGCAACATAGAATACAAATAGGGATTTTAATATTAATTTCTGGTAAAAATATTGAAGAAGGTTATGGATTAGCTTTCAGGTATTTTATTTCCTTTACATTATAAATAAAAATATAAATAATTTTTTTTGAATTTTTATTTTAGAATAATTGATGAACTTGATTTAAATCCACTTAGTGTATATGGAATAACAGCAAAATATTTAATTAAAAATAAACGCTTACATGAAATTGAAAGATTGATTGATTGTATAAAAAGTAATAATGGTTATGATAAAACGTTATGTGATGAACTTATATTATTATCGACACAAATCAGTGTAAATTCATCAATTATTGATAATAACAATCATTTAGATAATATAATAACAAGAATTACAAATAATGATATTAAAATTAAATGCCATTTACTTAATAATCAAATAAAATCTGCATATTTATTGGCTATACAAAATAATAATTATAATCAATTACAACAAGTACTAAAGCAGGCAAATACGAGTGATCATTATAATATTAAAAAGTTATGTGAAAAAAAGATTAAATCATTACAAAATAAATAAATAAAATGTTAATAAACTATTTTTTATAATTTTTTTTTCAAAATTTCTACTGTTAATTCTGGTTAGGGAAGCTATTTGTGCAGTAATTGGGATTTTGCATTCATATAGGCTCTATTGCGATGATACTCGAACACTTGGATTATGTAATTATCGATCATAGTTCATTATACTTAGACCATTGCAGCCTTAGTTATTTTTATGTTTGTTTGTTTTTTTTTTTTTTAATTGAATAAAGTCTATCTGTATAATATAGAATTCCATTCGTTTTATAGGTCAAACTAAATGTTGGTTAGCGGAATGTAATTTTATCGCAAACGTATTAAATAACAAAGATAATTACATTTATACTCACCGGCGTCACAACAGAAAAGAGAAAATGTGATAAACAGCTGATTTTTGTTTACATATTTTTTTTTTTTTATAGTAAAATATGATCGATTATATAATTTATAGTTAATTGCTAGTAAGAAGAAGCTTTCGCCAATAGAAAAAAAATATCAATGCATTATCTTGTTTGAAGGCGTTTACACAAAATTCAACACAATAGAAAATAAGTTAATCGTTAATTGAAATCATTTTTTCAGTTATGTTTTGCATAAAATCATGCTTAATGCCAATTTGAAATGGAAAGTAATTTTAAACTGATCCACATTTTAAAAGTTTCTTATAAAACTAGTTGCTTCCTAAAGCCAAATCTCTTTTCCAGAATGATTCCTTATAATTTTTACCGAATAATACAAAAATGTAGTAATAAATTACGAGCTGTGAAACAACTTTGATGAGTAAGATGATGAATATTTATTGTCTTGAAATCGATCTAAATTAAAGATAAAATTTTATTGAAGACAAAATTGTTTAATTATAAATTCCGGTGTCATATTTCAAAATCATAATTTGTCAGCATAATACTATAAAACCAACTACGATGACAATCATAATTATTTAACATTAGTTGTACAAATAATTGTCATCGTTATATAATTTTCTTAAAAATCAATTACGTTTACACATTTTATAAGAAGGGCAAACATTTTTAGCAAAGTCAAATAAAAACAACTCATTTGCGAAAATAAAATTAAATATCTAAGAAAATAAAAAAATTTTGTATAGTAGTAAAAAGGAAAAGAAAAGAAAAACAAAAGCATAATAGCATGTCAAAGGTCAATTAATTAAAATAAGGGATGGATAAACATGGGGAAATCATTTTCATTTTTATTTTTTACTATTAAAATAATTGTTTTGAGTTGCGCACTCACTATATGGGGCCATCAAATAAAATATGTATTTATGTTGCCCATGCGCATCACAGATAATAATAAAATTGTCTCAGTTGTTCACAATTGAATCCACCCAATACACAATCGAAATAAAAGACAAAATTTTAGATTTACATTTATCATCATCCTGTTCTGGCACATTTTTCTAAAAAACAATCGAATACAAACGTTTTGGAACACAGTGTGGCTGGCTCGCTGGTTGCTTAAATGTCTTTTTCATCGTAGTCAAGTGTATTTTGTTTTTTTTTTTTTTTGTGTGTGCATTTTTATTTTCCATTTTTTTTTTTTTTATTTAATTATTTCGTTTAGTGGTTTTTTTTCGTTGTTTTAGGTGTAAAAATAATATAATAAATGTATTAATTAATTAATTAAATGTAAGTAATAGGTGAATAATTATTTAATAACGATTAACCATCATCAAAAAATTAAAATTAAAATAAATTTCCTTGTTATCAATTATATATTTAAATTATAATAAAGTGAAATTTTCATTAAAAAAAATTACTAAATTGGTGAATAGAAATAACAAAAAAAAAAGAAAACATTTTCCATTTCTTCACATACAACATTTGTAAATCGTTTGTAAATTTATAAATTAACATAAAAAAAAAAAAAAAAAAATGTGTGGTGATTTCATTACGATCGATAATTCCATTTTGTTGTTACATGGGAATACAGTGTGGTGAAAATGTTTAAGTTAGATAAAACATAAAAATAAATAAAAAAGTTTCTTTACTAAATTAATTATTTTCTGTTAATTAATCCAATAATTAATTATACTTATGCTAGTAAGGTAATCAATCATTATTAATCATTTTAAATTTAAAATAAAACATTAAATCAGCGGAATGTAAGTCATTAAATCAAAAAAAAAAATGGAAAAAAAAAAAAAAAACTGTCATCCTCGCCTGTTTATGTATTAACATAAATTTTAATTATTTAGTGTACTAAGTAGCAAAATTAAATCACATTTTAATGAATTATTTATTTATTTAATTAAATAATAAAAAAAAAAAAACAATTTTTTTTTTTATTGTTTTTACGATAAACCAGGCGCCTCCATTTTTTCTTAACACAACTTTTCTCTACTTAACTTTTATTGCTTGTCGTATTTAAGCAGTATTTACATTGTTTATTATTTTTAATCTCGTCTTAGTTAATTATTAATTAGAAAATAATTATCATTCTTTTCTATTTTAGTATTTAATCAAATATGTAAATAAGGCACGAGACTAGTCGACGACGAATAATAATATAAATAAAAAAATGCAAATATAAATTAACGATTTTAATAATAATGATGAGAATAATTCATCTAATTGTTTTGTTTGTTTTTTTTCTTTTTTTTTTTATTCTTTCTTTCTTTTTTTTTGTATTTTTTATGATTTTTCCGTTTTTTTTTTTGCCTTAGTTTTTTTTTTCTCTTCTCTACTTCATAACAATAGGTCGTTTAGAAGGTTAAAGTTACAGTTATATTAATAAAAAAAAAAAAAAAATTAAAAAAGCACACAGAAAATAACTTTAATAAAGAAAATGAATAAAATTAGTACAAAAAGGAATGAAACAGAAACAAAAAATTAAATTTCAATATTCAATAATGATTAAAAAAAAAAAAGAAAGAAATACGAATAATATGGAAATTGAAAAGTATTTTAATAGAATTAAAGAGCAACAGTAACAACGAACAAAAATAGGCAGGACAAAGGTAGTGTCGAGTACCTTTTTCTTTTAACTAAAACATAATTTGTAATAAAATAATATTAACAAAAAAATAATAATAATTTTATATTACGCCAGACACGACTGCTAGAGTATATTATAAATAATAATAATATAAATGTTAAAAGAAGCAGCATAATTCTAAAACAACAAAACTAACTGACTTTACTTAATATTATTAAATTTACAGATTATTACAAAAAAAAAAAATAATAATAATAATAAGGCTCACTCGTAAGACAACAATATAGCAATTATATTAAATTTCTTATTTAGGACAAATATATTTATTTCGTTAAATAAATAAATAAAAAATCTTTAAATAATTATCGTTACACGGTTATATAGGAAAAGTGCATTAATGAAACAAGGAAAGGAATGGAAAAAAAATTATATATTCCTTTGATTATGTAAACGAAAGTAAAAAAAAAAAATTTTAGTGTCATGTTATGAAAGTTCTTTTGTTTTTATTGTATATGTTTCTATTGTTTTTGTCATGTCTGTGTCCGTTATTTTATGTAAAGTTTTTTTTTTCTTTTTCCCTACAATATAGAAATTTATCAATATACTAATGCTGTCAACGTACTCTTCGGTAGACTTTTTTTTTCAGATACAACAAAACTACAGAGTGTTTCATTTTGTATTATAATTTTTTATTATTCGTGTTAAATAAGACAACGATTAACGTTTATTAACGTGTAATACAAATCATCACATTTTCTATTATTATTATTATTATTATTATTATTATCTCTTCGATTTTATAAAAAATAATTTAATTTATTCCCTTTGTTCCTTTATTTATTTATTTTTTGTTTTTTTGTTATTTAACATAATTCAACTAAATTTTAGTAAAAAAAAAAACTTAATAAAAGTACAAAGAAAGTATAAAAATATATAAATGGAAACAAAAAAGAAAGATAAAAAAGAGATAATGAATGGAATGAAAAAAAATCCAATAAAAAATACAGCAACATGTACAGCTAGTGGAAGTAATATAAATAAGAAACAGAAACGTTTGGGTCCAGCGCCGATTGCTTCGTTTGAGGATATTTCGGATGAGGTGAGACAGAAAGTATGTATCAATGTCTCTATTTCTATTTTTTCTATACTTCGTTATTATTTTATTATTTTTAATAAAATTATTATTTCGGAGATTTTTATGATTTTATTTTTATTGATTTTACTGATGACCTAAGCACTCATCATAATCAAACCGTTAATATGTTATTTAATTAAAATAAAAAAGAAAAATTACACATAAAAGCTTTGTAAGTATTTTGTTCACTAGCATTCGGTTATAACAACAGGGAAACGTGTCTTTGTTGTTATAAGTGTTTTGTTTTTATATTTTTTTATCTCTTTAAGTTGTCTTATAATTTTAAACACGCGGACCAATAGTTTTGTGCTTTGCTTTGACATTTTTCACGCTTAAAAACAATAGTGTAGTCATATTTTACGATATAGATCAAATAGTGGAGGAAGGAAAAAGCTTAAAGCTTAGGATTATCAATGGAACATAATAAAAGATAAATTTAAATGTCATGTGCAAAACATAGAGGTTTAGATCTGTGGTCCACCATTTTTAGAATATTATTAAATTATCATTTTGATTTATTTGTGTTTCCTCTTTGTTGTGTTAGTTTATTAGTTTTTAATTTCTATGTAAATATTCTCTTCTATGTAATTATGTATATGTATGTGTTGCATCGTTACTAATCAATTATAATAATAATAATAAAAAAAAAAAAAAACTTTTTTATTTATATTTCTTCCTTTATGTTATTATCATTTATGCTTTGAAATAAATCAATTTTAACTGATTTATTTTCCTTGTTTAGATCAGAAAAAAATGTAAATGTTTTTCATTTAATTTCACTTTTTACGATTATAAATTTCCACACATTTTTTTTTTTTTTTTTTTTTTTAATGTTTTGTTTACATAAATGTTTTAATTAATTAAAGATTTTACAAATTGTATATAAAAAAAAAAAAAAAAAAAATTAAATACTAAAAGCAAAATATGAATATTTATTATTATTTTTTTTTAAAAGATCGAATCAGGAAGTTCACCCGAATCACGTTTGCCAGAGATCTTAGAATATCAACCGCCTAGCCAAACGACAACACCAGTGACACAAACAATAAATATAAATACAACGCCAATTTGTTCACCAACGTTATTAAGCGGATGTCCAACATTAACAACAACTGTACAGGGGGCATCAGCTAGCGGAATGTCGTTAGGAATTCATACACCGTCTACGCCACGGATTGATATCAGTAGAGCGTCAAGCTCATCACATCATGATGACAGTCGAGACAGCAGCCCTGAAAATGTATTTGAACAGGTTAATTTCTATTTATATGTTTGTCTTATGGCCCCAAAATTTTTGTTTTTACTTTTTTTAATTTACTTTTTTTATTACCTTTTGTGAACAAAAATTCTTTGTCCTTTTTTGTTTTCTCTTTATTAATTATTTGCATTCTATTGTTCACTTTTTTCATCAAATTTATCTCACAAATGCCAGTGAATACAAAAAAAAAAAAAAAAAACTCCGAATATTTAATTTTGTTTTGTTTTTCTGTTTTAATAAATATTTGTTCGTTTGTTCTTTTCTCGTTTTCTGTTCCTTAAACAATTTCCCAACAACTTTTTTGTTATCTGTTTTTTTTTGTTGATTTTCACAGTAATAAAAAAAAGTCTCTCTTTGTTTGATGTTTTTATGTATGTACTTCCTTCTTTTTTTTTTTTTTTTTTTTTAAACTTCTTTTGAGCACCTTTTTTATGTTTTTCAATTTAAATGAAACTCTGAATGTACATTTATAAAAAAAAAAAAAATGTTGTTATGTGTTGTTACAAACGAGATATTTATTAAAAAGATAGAAAGACAAGTGGGTCAATAATCTCTAAGCTTCAGATAATTATTATTAAACTATAATTGATGCTATTGCGCAAATACATGTACATCCCAAGTAATTGTGACGTTTTTTTTATTAATTATAAAAACTGTAACCAATCAAACATATTAAACGAACTTTGATAAAATTATCCTTTGTACATAGGTTAATTTAATAAATAAAGAAAAATAATAAATATAATAATCTATGAATAATAAAAGATGAGTGCATGAAGATTATAAAGAATGTACAGTTTCTGTGCTTAACAAAGATAAATAAATTTTCTTTGACGTTAACGTTCACGTTAAAACAGAATTACAAAGAATTTTATTAAAAAAGAGAAAAAATTAAAAAAAAAAAAAAAACATTTAACTAACTATTGATAATATAATGATAATAGGTCGGAACTGGAATTCTGACACAAGAAGCTGGTATATTAGGTTTTAAAGAGGATGGAGCACTTGATTTACGAAGCTCAACCGAGGAACTTTATTTTATGGAAAAAGATAATACAACTAATGTAGAAACAAGTGGAAAATGTTCGAGTGAGCATAGTGATAAAGTTACTAGTATGACAAATTCGAATTATCAACAGCAACAACTGCACCATCAGGTATCAAATTAATTTTTAAAAGACATAAATATATATATATATATATATTATATTGCACCAAAATAAATATTCTATGACTATTAACTTTATTCAATATTGCCATGATAATGTATTGTTTTAGTGTAGACTCTTATTCAAATATATGAAGAATTGAAATTATTTTTAATTTTTCTAATATTATTTCCATTTTTGTCATATTTGCAGTCTCGTTCTCCTGTGATGTTTCGCTTTGATGATCAACAAACAGCATGTTTACAGCAAAACCAACGAAAAGATTCAGCTAGCTCTGAAGTGGCAGCATTACTATGTATTTCTGGACGGACTAGTCGTATTTCTAGTGTTGGTAGTCAAGGGTCTGCAATGAGTCGTTTATCTGCAATGTCTGGAGTATCAAGATCACCATCACCCCATCGAATGCTACTTGAAACTTCATTTTGTGGACCTAAACCTGTAGATGATGTAAGAGATGTGGGAATAATAGGAGGCAATGGTATTGAATCACCAGAAGCTTTGGAACAAATTATTCTTGCTAGGAAGAAAGACCCAACACAAGCAGTTATTGCTGAAGGTGTACACATTGATACATCTGCATCTCCAGCGAAAAAAACTTTACACAAAAGTGGTGACGAAAAAATAACTGGAAATGGTGTAGTGAATGAATTAACTGAAGCATCTAGAATAAAGCTAGCAAATGATAGTACATGCGGAAGATCAAATGAATTTAATGCTAATCCTGAAGTAAAAATAACAAAACCCTCAACAGCGCGTATTGGTATAAGGAAGACTGTAGCTAAAAAAGATGTCAAACCTATAGTTGGTGTTACTCCTAGTGGAACAGAATATTTCCGTATTAATTTAAAGCCAGATCATATGTATGGTGATCATGGAGTTGGTGCTAATGAACGAATAATAGAGGCATCGTTTGCGGAATCAATAAAAAAGCCTGGTTCTTTAAGTCTTACAAAAGATAGTGTCAAAGTGATTAATAATCAACAATTATCATCCAGTAGTCCTAAATCTGGTAAACATATACTGGTGAATAAGGATATTGGTTTAGGTGGAAGCCGATCACCATCTCCAGCAACCGTAACGGTCTCGCGTAAGAGTTCGTTTTGTTCACTTTTTAAATCAAAAGAGACGGTTGCTAGTCCCGAATCACCCACTGTTAACAATTTGCAACAACAACCTCGAAAAAAAAGTGGCATTTCCGTTTTACTTAAAGATCCACAAGAGAGCCCAGGCGATCGTTCACGATCACGTAGTAAAAGTCGAGATCGAACTCCACAATCTGCAACAAGCACACCAAATAAACAAAAATCCGTTCTAGCCATATTTAAGCCGAAGCGAAGTGGTTCTAAATCCAAATCGACTTCACCTGTAGAATCGGAACATCCATCATCTTCATCCTCTGGTTTTGATGGATTATCACAAGTGGAATTCAGATTTAATGCGTCCACAACACCAGATTCTGTAAATGGTGAAACTCGTACAGGACGTACAAGAACTAGACTGCGATATTACGATACACCACTAGATGGTAAAAGTATACACATTCCTTTGCATACACCACCTGATGAAAAAGATTCAGATTTTCGATCAAAAGTAACTAAGCCACAATTAGATGGAGAACCTGAAGTTTCTATAATATTGAAGTCTTTAACACCACAAAAACCTACACCATCTCCTACTTGTAGTTTTAGTGCAATGCCACTTTTGATTCAACCTAAGCGAGCACATTCAGATCCACCAAAATGTATTGCATCAAAAAATATAGCATTACAAAAAGTTTATCGTATAGAGAATCCGGATGGAAGTATAACTATACCACTCCATTCTCCACAAGATGAACATACGACGACAAATGGAGAGAATGGTACAGATAGTAGTGGGGGAGCAGGTGTTGGATGCGAAGGTGACAGTATGTGGAGTATAGAAGTGCAACGTCATAGCTCTCAAGAGAGTCAAGAAACTGTAATTTCATCTTCACAACAAATGGCTTGTTATTCTGACGCCAGTGACTCTGGCCCTGCTACCAAAGTTAATGAAAAACGCAAAAATTCGCGACCAAGCCTAACAGACACAGTACAAATTCTACCAGCTCAAGAAAACGGAAATGTGTTGTCAATGATGACAACGCCTGGTGCGCCGCCTCCGACACCAGCTACAGCAAAAATTCATGATAAAAAACACATTTTATTCTGCACACGTATAGGATCAGGCAGCGAAGAACAGATATTTAGTACACAGTTGAGTCTGTCCAAAACAGAGAGTTTATCCAGCCAGCTTTCTGAACAAACCGCAGCATTAGATAGTCCAACCGGAATAGAATCTCGCAATGATACTGCTTCTTTGAATAAATCTGATATAATTATAAATAGAAAGGATGAACAAGAACAAGCACCTCCACCACCTGTTGTTGTAGTGATGCGACGTAAAGAACAATCTACTATAATAGATGAAGATAAAAAAAGACGTTCAAAGGGAAGTAGTCACTCTGGTGAATCGGCAGATGATTTAATTAATTCGAGACACTCGCGATATATTGAAAATATTGACGAAATAATGGCGACGCAGCAGAAATTACAAGCGGAGCGTGATCAAACGAGACAAGCGCATCACAATAAAAAACAGTTGAAAACTGAAAAGTCACTAGAACCAACAATACCGTCCCCGGCCCCACCTTCTACTTCCTTATCATTTTCTACGACTAGTGATCGCAATTCATTTGTTTCAACTGATGGTGACAGAGCTGGATCTTCTGAAAGTGAACGTGATTGTGATGGAACAGACAAAGGGTCGCAGTCATCAAGTGTTCCAAAAAGTAATATACCAGAAAAGAGACATCCAGTTCGTTTAGTTATTGCAAGTACAATTGAAGACCATGAAAGTGCTGGTCTGGTGTCACAAGACTCTTTCGACGATGAGCTTCCATATGTTCCTACAACACTTCCCGAAGAACGTGCGGTTGGTGTTGCTATAATTCCAATTAAAGAACGTGTTAATATGGAATTGAAAATGTATCCAGTAGAACGTCCTCGATCCACGACTCCCATTAACCCTGCCTGCCTTGAAGATTATTGTGGAAGTGCATTACACTCCATAACTGATGACAATGATAACCTACCTTTAGTTTCACGTGGTGAAAAACTAAAAATAAGTTTACCTCGTCGTGATTCTAGAGAGCGTGGACTGGGTCAAAAAGCAAAGTCACCTCGTCGTGTGTCACAAACATCTGGCAAAAGTTGGTTTGAGTTTGCCGAACAGGGTATTAAGGGAGGTGGTGGCGGTGATATTGGAAATGCAATTCGTCGTAATTCAAATCAAGATCAACAAAATACAGAATCATCATTAAATTCTTCTTCTCCGCCTCCACCACTGCCTCCCCGTAAACCTCAAACAACATCGCAATGGATTAACTTTGAAAATATTCCAGAAAAAAGAAAACCACCTAAACGAATAACAACATTACCAATGAAAGATCATCATTCTCATGCTCAAGATCATCGGGAAACAATGCCTGGCGGTACCAATATGCATTTTAACTATGTTAATCCTGATGAATGTCAATGTGAATGCCATGAAATTGAAAGAGCCCCACCAGTATCGATTGTTAGCCATTTAGAGGCAGATAAGTTACCAACACCAGCAGAGGATACACAACCCTTACTTGACTCAGAAACGTGTGACATTATCGAAAGAACAAGCATTAGGTAATCAGCTATTAATTAATTTTATCAAATTTGAATAATTTATTGAGAATTAATTATTAATATGATCAACAGTGACTCATCAATGGAGTGTAGCGAAATAATTGAAAATTCCTCATCAGTTACGACAATATTAAATATAGAGGCTATGAATATATCGTCAAGTAGCAGCACAGTAATAAGCTCTAATCAAATTAATAATGGTGACGTTGAACCAAAACCATTCTCTACAGACTTGTCAATCGGTGGTAATATTGACAAAAGTGTCACAGGTGATAATGACAGTAGCGGCAACGGTTGCGGCAGCAACAGATCCAGTCTATTATCACAGGTATTCAATTCTTCTAAAATTATATAAGATTTTCTTTTTTTTTTTATTAATATAATTTTGTTTTACAGGAAGAGACCTGTGTATCACTACAAATAGAATCTAATTCGATTAATAACGATCGTAACAATTTACCAGATGAAGAATTAAATAAATAAATTTTTTGTCGTTTTTTTTTTTTTAATTTCTGGTTGTTGTTTCCTTTAATAATTAAAAAAAAAAAAAATATTTTTTTATATAACAAAAACATTTCTTCTGTTATCGTTTTTTTTTTTTTTTTTTTATTTCTTTTCTTTTTTGGAATTGTTAACAATAAATTTTATTACAATTAATTAATTAATTTAAAAAAAAAATTGAACTAATTTTAAGGAAAAAACAAATAATAATAATAAAAATAAAAATACATTTATTTACATTAATTAGAAATAATAATTCATTGTCGCAAAAAAAAAAAAATAAAAAATAATAATAAAATTTACTTATAATAAAATTAATTAAAAATAAATAAATCTAATCGTTCGACATTTCGTTAGGTAATTATAAAAATTATATTAAATCAAAGGGAATGGTAGAAGAAAAAAGAAACATTTTTTTATGTTTTTTTTTTTTATTCTACTATTTCCAACTATCATTTATTTCTATTACGTTTGCCTACATTTATATTTAGCAATTTATCTTGTAATGTCATTTAAAAACTAAATTTTTAATAATAAAACATAAAAATACATTTAATTACTAAATAACTAATCAAGCAATGTAATATTAATAAAAAAAAATTTTTTTTTTTTGCTAAATTTAAAAACATTTATAATAAAAACTAAATTAAAATCCTTAAAGTGTTCTTCGGTCGAACCCTTATGTAACATTTATAACAAAAAGAAAAAATTATTATCTGAGCTAAGTTATAGTGGAAAAAAAAACAAAAATTCTTATACTCAAACGACTTTAATTCATTAATAAAAAAAAAAAAAAACATTTCATTGTTAATAAAAACAAAAAAAAAAAGAAAAAAAATTGTTTAATTAAAAATAATATATATTTAAAAAAAAAAAAAAATTTTTAGTGAAAACAAAGTGAATACAATCATAAATAATATAAACGTCGTTGGTAATACATATATATATATATAATTTTTTTTTTTTTTTCATTATTAAAAGCAAATTAAAAAAAAAAAAAAATTAAAATAAATAAATAAAAAAGAAAAAAATTAAAACAAACAAACAAAAATTTATTAATTTCTTTTCATTTTAATATATGCTTTAAGTTTTTGTGTCATTTCTGCATTTAAATTTAATGCAGGAAGCATAGCGTAATCACAATCCACACGTTTTACCGCATCTAAGAATAATTTTTCTAATAATAAATCCTCACGATATAAATTTATATCGTTTTTCTCAAAAACACGACACTAAAAAAAGAAAAGAAAAAAAAAATACATAAATAAAATCATTGAGCCAATTTTTATTTAATTATTTTACACTTAGTACTACCTCATCAATTATTTCATTATTATCTGTTATAAATTCCTGATTATTACTTAATGATGATTTCATAGCAAAAAAATAAATTTTTATTACATCATGTTTATTCAATAAAAATTTAATAAATTCATTTTGCATGTATACTGGATTTCCTTTAATGAAAACAGAAAAAATTATTAACGTCAAAAAAAATAAATAGAAATTGGAAAATTTTGTTACAATAATTTACCCATAATATTAACACCCATATGTAATTGGCATATTTGAACACCAATATCCCTTATATCACAACAATCATCATTTAACATTTGTATCACTAGGTACATTGCGTTAATATTTAAATTAATATTTTTTTGCTTATATAATTCAAAGATAATTTGTACAAATATTAATCTACAATAAAATAAATAAATAAATAAAATCATTATAAACTAATTAATAAAGATGAAATGAAAAGAAAAGAAAAAAAACCTTAAATTATCAGCGATATCGTGAATATCATAAATAGTAAAATTCTGTAATGGATATTTAAAACGTTTTACTTGTCTTAAAATACTTTTAAGATTGGCACAATTCTCATCATTTGGAATACTATGATTTTGTATAGTATCTGTTATATTTAATAATGTATTTGAATCACTTAAATACTCTGAACCACTTTGAAATAAAATTAATTTTACCTTTGAATAATGATCTGTTAAATTTACTTTTAATAAATTATATAAATAAAACGAATTATCATTCGTTAATTTAATTTTATATGATTTAACTAATTGTAATTCATCACTTATTTCATATTCATCAGATAAAATAAATCTTTCATCATAATTTGTAGTTAACAAAACAATATTTAACAGAGTTTTACACAATTCAACACCACATTTACCAACAATTCTTATTTTATTTAATCCAACAAATAATTCATCTATATTTATAATCAATAAAGATTTAATTAATAATGACAAGCCTCGTAAATATTTTACTTCAAAAAAATGTTTATTTATATTCGAAAAAAGTATATTAAAACATCGTTGCGTCCAATTATGATATTTATCATTTAATTTAATGTTAAATTCTTTTTTTGATGCATATCTAAATTTCATAAAAATGATAAATAAAAATTGTTATTAAATAAAAGAAAAATATTTGTATATTTACCGGAATTTCATTAAGCAACATATCTTAATGTATGTATGCAATAAAATTGCATTATCCAAATTAAAAAACTCATCATCAAATAAATCATTCCATAGCTCACAAACTACTGTGTTATCATTACATTTTAGTAATTTCGTATTATTAATTAAAAATTTCAGTAAATAGTAAATCTGAAAAAAGGATAACAAAACATTATTCCTCTATTTAACTATATTTAAATTAGTAATAAATAAATAAACCTGTAAAAAGGCACCATGAATTGAATTCATATCAATGGATGATATTAAATATAAATTTCTTTTAACATGTCTAATTAAATTATGAATTCTTTTCACAATTAATGTTGGTGATAAAATTGCAATTATTGATTTCGCTGCTAATTTTCTTGTATGCATTTCTCTACATCCTGAACATATTGATATAAATGGTATAAACGTTTTTAACTTAAAAAAAAAAATAATAAATGTTTATTTACATAAAATAAAAGAATTAAATTAATGCTGACTTGTAAATTTGAAGTAGTTCCTTCTAATGTTGATGGATACAGACGATTTAACATGATTAAGATTGGATGTAATTTTGGGGCATAGCTACCTGCTAATATTTTCTCACTAGCAAATTTCAATTCATTATAAATATAATCATATAATTTTGGGTAGCGTAAAAAGAATATAAGGCCAGTCATTTTATTACGTATGCTTAGTGATTCCGAATCTTTTGTCCGTTGTACACCAAAAATTCTAATCATCAAGGATGCAAACAGTAATGTTGATGAATTTTTTTCCTTAAAAAACATAAAATTTAATTAAAACTATAATGCAAAAAATAATAAAAATAATTACAGCCCATGTATTAGATGCATAACCATTTATTGAACATATAATTCCATCAGATATATATTGACTAATATAATCACCTAAATCCGAGCAGCGAAACAATGATCGTAAAATATTTAATGCATGACTTCTGTGCTCTGTCGTTTCTCCAAATTGACATAATATTACTAAATTATCCATACAGTATTTCAGTCCAATTGATGAGTTAACTTTTAATTCGGTTATTAGTAATGCCTGAACCATAAATGGGACACCAGCACTGCGTCGTGTTGCACATATCTTATTAAATTTAATATTATTAACACCTTTTGAACTATTTTCTGATAAAACATTAATTAAATCCTGCAACCAAATCATTGGTAATGTATGTAGTCGAGAATCTGATTCTTTCCATAAACGTAAACAAATATCACAGAATCCGACATACGTTTGTTCAAAAGCTCCCTTATGTTTTGTTTCCGATAATAGTGTGGTGAAATGTACTCCAATGTCAATAAGTTCATCCGATGTTATCAATCCATTAACTTGGTCATCACTAATTATAGGCACTTTAGATGCAATACTACCAAATATAAGGGATACCTCTTTAATAGTGCGCCAGGCACATAAAAGCACCATTTGTGATGTTATTTTATTATCAACATCTGTTGTAATCACTTGATCATTTTCATTTTTTATTTCATTAAAATAATTTGGTAAATGTCCTTCTGGCGAATCATTATTTACTACTGGACTCACAACATCACTTAAATTTTTACATTGCAATATTATTAAATTAAATATTTCTCGCCATAATAAATTATTTTTAATTATTTTAAAATTTATTTTGAATAGAATATGACGCATACAAAACAATAATCCATACATTGGATATTCTCCACAAACTTTTAACAATGAATATTTAGCAGTTTTCAATGCATTATCCAATAATTCCATTATCCATTTTAGTGAACAATAAATTTCACAGAATGGTAAACTTTCAACAGGTATTAATTTGTACTTTTCATTAGCTAGTTGCTTTTTCAAACAAACCAAATATTCTAAATAATAAGCAGCAGTTATTGAATTACTTGGCTTTATACTTGTAGCTAATTCTTCAACTAACTCAAAAGTAATGCTTTCATCTACTAATTCAGATAATGTTGGCCATTCACTTAATATATTAATGCAAATTCCTTTATTATTTTCATCACATTCGTTTTTTATCCACTCTAAAATTTTAGAATAACTTTCTTTGTTATTTATATTTAATTTATGAACGATTATTTCAGACTTATTTAACTCCTTACACATTATTATTAATTGTAGTAAAATCTTTAATGATATTGTACGTCGACTAAAATTAGCAGTTATAAATAAATTTTCTACACAAAAATCGTATACTGTTTGTAAAAATTTTAAGTATGTTAATAGTAATTCTGAATTTATTTTCTTAAATAAAATATTTATAACAATATTCAAACGAATTAATAACTTTTTAAATGTTGCTAAAATTTGTTGGCGTGTTGGTGAATTTTGACAATTTATATTATGCCGAAGAAATATAATTACAAGATCTAATTCTTCTTTGGAAAAAAATTCTGTTGATTTATGCGTTTCGACAATTAACTTCAATGCAGATAAACTTATATCATCATCGAATGCATGCATTGCTTTCCTCATATCATCATAACTTAAAATGTTTTTCCAAAATTTTGTGTTTGACTCTATTTTATCAAAAGTACCTGCCCTTCTTGAAATGCTTAGAAATTTTATTAATGAATCAGTTGGATACTTATTTTGTTTATAATCATCTATTATCATATAAATTATATCCGAATGTTTATTTAATAATTTTTGCATTAATATGTTATCATCATTTAATTCATTAATATTTGTATTATTTATTCTCTCAATAAGTGGCATAATCCACTTCTCATACCATTTTAATTTATTTTCTGTCATTGTTTTTGATAATTCAAGCAAATCAGAATGGATAAATAAACTTATTGAAGAATTACTAATTCGTTCTAACAACGTATCTGGTTCAATTAAACTGATTAATACATTAATGCAAGTTATTGAAATATGTTTAGGTGTTTCTGGTAATAATATGTAATCGAAAATTTGTTCGAGAAATGTTAAATTATTCGATGTTGCAATTTTAACGATATTATAAAATAAATCTTTACACAAATATTTAACAGAGTCCATGTTATATTCAAAACTAGTCCACAAGTATTCTATTGAAATATTACACATATTTTGCAATATTACTAATTCTTTATTAGTAAATATTTTTTTCTTATTGATTTTATTGAAATTTTTAAGTAATAAAACTAAATTTCGTATAACACAAAGTATTATATTTTGTTCTGATTGTTCACGGTTAGCTATTTCAATTAAATTCTTTGTTAACGTGAATACAAAAAAAGTTCCATGACGTTCATATGAAAAATCATCATTTTCCATAGCATTTATTATCCCTGTACATAAATATAATTTCTCATTCGATGTATTAAATTGTGTGTCAATTATTAACTCCATTAACAAATAAGGAAAAGTTGATAATATTTTCGATATAAATACAATTATTGTGCTACAATTAACTTTTGTATCCATTGGAATTAAATCATTTTTTAACAGTAATTCACAATCTCTTTTTATATCGTTCGATGGTAAATTTATAATAACGTTTGTTAATTGTTGGAAGCATGATAGTAATAAACGTATTGCATTATGAATGAATGTAATCAATTGATTTTGGCTTTGCGGTGATGATGTTTTTCTAAAATAAATAATTAATTTTCGTTTTAAGAAATGCTTTAAATATACATTGTTTGTTATTATTACTCCAAATCTGCTAGAAAAATATGCAAAGATTTGTGTATTAAATTAATAATTATGTTAACATTTTTTGTTACTGACTGTAATCCAATAGGAAAATTTTCAAAACAGCACAATATCAAATTTATTTTTTCATTAAGAAACTCTGATTCGTTTCTATCCGATTTTAACATAATAGTCTGTAAAATGCTCAAGGATAAACAATCAACTGCCAGATGTTCATACATATCCAACTTTAATAATATTCTAAAAACAATTATAATCAAAAAATTAACTAGTTATAAATGGAAGGAACAAAGATTAAATTACTTATAAATTGTATGTTTCACAGGATGTTTCAATGGTGCTTTAAAGAATATATCTGTTATTCCTTGCATAATTATTTTATTTGTTTCAGTTGTATTACTTTGTGATAGTCCATTACCCATCTAAAAAATAAGGTACGAGAATAAATTTATTTATAATCTCTAGATATTTAATCATTACTTCTTTTATAATTTTTAACTTTATTTCAATTTTTTCAGCTTCATTATATTGGGCAATGTAATCTAAAAAATAATATTTAATTAAATTATATTATTTAAGAAAAATTAATAAATCACAATTACCTTTTTGAAAAAAAAGAAATCGATCTGAAACAACTTGTTCCATTTTATGTTTAAATAATAAATAACTTTAAACTTAATTTATAAACATATAAACACGTGAAATTTTGATTATAACCAACGAAAAACTTTAATAACATTTCTGCCGGTGTTTTTCTTATGACAGTTTGAATATAAAAACATAAAAACTAAATTGTACTACATAAGTATTACCAATCTTATATAATACAATTGTAAGATAATATAAATTTCTACTTTGCCGATGTGCAGTAGCCATATTCAAACAATGACGCAATAAATAGTTCCACGTTGGAAGAAATTATCTAAAAAAAAATATAATTGGGAGTGTTTTCTATATATCCTCCATTAATTTAATTAATAAATAATTAATTATTTTCGCAAGAAATTATAATTTTAAAATTAATTGTGTGTATAAATTATATGTTAGAAATGTATTAAATGTTCTATTTTTTATGTTTTAATAAAAACAATGGGCTGGGCAAGGAAACATATTAAATAAAATAATTTTTGTTTTGTTGTTTGTGTTTTGACATGACAATTTAAGTGAGAAAAAAAAAAAAAAAGTTTAATTTGTACAAAGAAAGTGTCATGGATTTTTTGTATAAAAAATCAAATACAATAAATGATAAACATTTTAAAGTGATTAAAAGCGAAGCAGAGTTTTTAATGGATACAAATATGGATACGTGTCCTGTTGAATTTATGGTAAGAACAGTTAATTTGTTATATCTAAAATTAATGACCTCCGTATATATAAAAAAAAAATGATGCAAAAAATGCCACGCATATCATTTATGATTTAATTATTGCGAAGTTAAATTCAATATTCCGATTGTTTTGTTTGTTTATTATTAAAAAAAATTACTCATCGCAATTGATAATTCACGAAAGAAAAAATAAAAAAAATAAAGATTAGTCATTTCGGTTTTTTTTTGTTTTTTACCTACGGTCATATTATCTATCCAACCACCAGTCTTGTTTTTCTAAATATTTAATATTCAAATTAGAATATTTTGTTCATGTAATAAAAACATTAAAAATCATTACATAGTTAAATTTGTTTCCTTTCTTAATTATTTTACAATTGTATGTAGACAGATTACTACTAAATGAATTTGTAGAAAAATTGACTTCGGTGTACTTAAGAGAAAGAAAAAAGGAAAGGATTTTATGGTGAAAAAGAATTTCTTTTCAATAAATTAACAGCAAGCAGTCTCAAGACTACTTTCTTTAATAATAAATAAAAAAAAAAGTTTAAACAATAATAACTGAAAACCTCACGTAGGAAGGTGTATTAACCGAAACGTCGGTTAAATAAATTAACAGCGTCTGTATATAAAAAAAATATTATACCTGCAAGTGTATTGTCTGCTCGTTTACTGTTTCTATGTATATTACAGTGTACACCCTACCTCTTGCTCACATATTTACCGGTTTAATAAATTTTTTCTTTTTTTTTTTTTTTATATTAATTATTTATTTCGATTTTAAATAATTTTTATTCTGAATTTTTGTTTTGATCAACATTGTCGTGTAATCTATTTTTTTTTTTTTCCTTATATTTCTGTTGATTCAAGTGAAGTGTTTACGACGTCGGCTATTTATTATCATAAATTCAAAAGTTTATCTCTCAATGAAAACAAAAAGCAAAAAAAAACTAAATAAATTATATTTATTAATAACTAATTTATTAAATAATTATTTATGTGTTTAATCAAGAGTTGTCGTCGTGGTGTTATTAATAATTGTAATAATTGTGTGCTTTTATAATATGTTACGTTTTATTTTCTATGAGTAAAGTGTGTGAAAAATGATGAAATTTTAAATATAATATATATATATATATATATATATATATATATATATATATATATGAAAAGAGGAGAAATAAAGAAAGAAAACAATAATTAGATTAGAGTACAAAAATAAATAACCTAATTGCTTAAGCTCAGCTAAAGTGGGTTTAATTTTTTTCAACAAATATACATAATAAAAAAAAAAAAATATGTATCTGTATCATTTTAAAGTGAAATAAAAGTTTTTTTTAATTAATTTTTATTTTTTGAAATTTCTATTGTTTAATTTAAATTAATTAAAGTGTGGAAATAAAAAAAATAAAATATATTAAAACATTTCTGCATTTATTTCTTTCTTTCTTTTAACGAAAGAAATTAATGAGGCAATTTAAGAAAATAAAGACTTTTTTATTTTATTATTTTTATTTAATTTTAATAATGTCCACCCTGTAAAATGATTCAATAAACAGCAACAACAACAATTAGCAGCATTCGCTGGCTATATTATAATAACGTGTAAAAAAAAAAAAAAAAAAAAAAAAAACAAAAAAACGAAAGAAGAAAAATGGAACAAATTACTTTTGATGACGTATTACGTCTTGTAGGTTTTTTTTTATTTTTATTATTTTTTGCATAATTATTGATTTTTTTTAAATTATGTTTAAAAATCAACACGTGTTTTAAAACAAAAAAAAAAATATGCATATTGTATATAGCGAAGCAAATTTAATTAATTTTTATTATTTATTTAATTATTATTATTTAGTTCAAATAATATGTTTAATTACTGTAATTTCATATGTATACCAATACATATTTATTTCTGTTATATTTTTACAAAATAATTATACATTAAAAAAGGCAAAACACAATTGCATGAATAATATAAATAAAAAAAAATGTTAAAAAGAGAAAGGTAGAATTGGTATATACATATATACTACAAACACATTGAAACATTTTATATGTTTTTTTTTATATATTAAAAAAAAAATTGTTAACGTGTCTCTCTATAAAGTCTTTTTTTTTTCATGTAGAAATGATTTTCGCTTGAGATTAATTAATTATTGAAATACCCGAGATGATTAATTTTTCATTTTATGTATATTCTATGTAAAATAATTAATTTAATTTAATGTTTTTTTTTTTTTATTATTTCAATAGTCGGATGAATGGCCATCCAGTCCAGATGATTTTTTTGAATCAATACTGAATTTAAACAGTGACGATTTATTAAATGATTTACATAATGATGGAATGCAAAATAATAATATTAATTTGAATAATAATGTAGATGCAATAAATGAAATTGCAACAAGTTTAATGAAAAGTAGTGAACGGGTATTATCACCACCAACAGCAGCATCAGAATTGGAATTCAATCAATATTTTACAACTAGTAATGGAATAACGGATAATGATACAACAATACTAAATGATGATGTTGATATGAAAAATATGTCATTATGTATAAATAATAATTTTAATGAAATTAAATGTGAAAATAATGTATCATCAAGTGGATCATCAGATAGTGGACTGTCGAGTGATCATCTTGATTTGTAAGTGTCTCAAAATTTGATTTCTACTTTTTTTTTTTGTTTTGTTTTGTTTTCTTGAATGTAACCTAATATCACGTATTATATTATAAACAGGGATATGAGTCCAGATTATGAACCATTAAGTCCTACCTTATCGTCACCAGGCCCGTCAATAAGTGAACGTGGTGGACAAAATTCACCACCACGTTATATCCGTATAAAACAACATCAGCAACCACTAAAACAACAGCAGCAACACCAACAACAAATACTGAATTTACAAAATAGTATTATTAAAAATACAAATAATTCGGTAAAATTATCAAAGCCAAAAGTTATTGTTGAGAAAATTCAATCTCCTGATGGTGGCCTAATGTTTAATAAAGAGTTGGGACACATACAAATCCAACCACAAAATATACAAATAACAAAAAATCCATCATCAACAAAAGAAGTGAAAATTTATCGTATGGCACCGGCTAATAATATGAATAATATTAATTATATTAAAGCAACAAATCATGGTTTTAATAATGGCATTTGTAATCAAAATAATAACAAGAAGGTAACAATCCAGTTAAAAAATTCAAATCTTTTGAAGCAACAGCAGCAATCATCACCGGTTGGTGGTAGCAGCAATGGTGCGGTTGTAATAAATAAAAAGAATTTAAACGGTAATTAATAATTAGTTTAAATATTCCTTCCTGTTCAAGTGTAATTAATTTTTTATTTATTTATTTATTTATTTTTAATACAGGTGTTCGTAAATTGATACGTGTTCAAACACCATCGAATCCACGATCAATATTATTACCAGTGTCAATACCGGACGTGAGAACAATTAAAATTATAAATGCATCGAATTTGAAGAGTAAGTCACCAAATATAAAATTAGCTGCTGCTAATTTATTACAACAATCTAAACAGGGTTTGGTGCAAAAAAATGTTTTGGTTACAAAGGAACAATTAATTGGTAATTTGAAATTATTCCCCTCTCCTTACATTTAATTTTATATTAATTTTGATTCTTTTGTATTAATTTGTGTAATAGAAGAATTTTCTGATCATAATACATCGGATGATTGTGAAAGTTATGTATTTGAAGAGGTAATGCAACAGAGCAATACCATGTTAACAACAGCATCACATGGAAAAACCGAATCAAAGCAAAATAGTAGAAAGATGCATGATGAGGATGACGATGATGATGATGATATTGATTATGATGATGATGATAATGATAATGATATAAATCAACAAAGGGATATTAATCATACAGGTTCCTATCCAAAACTTTTACTAACCAATGAGGAAAAACGATTGTTGGTAAAGGAAGGAATTGCATTGCCCCAAAATTATCCATTAACGAAACATGAAGAACGAGAATTGAAACGAATACGGCGAAAAATTCGTAATAAGATATCGGCACAAGACTCACGTAAAAGAAAGAAGGAATATGTTGATGGATTAGAAGAAAGGTAAATTTTTGTATTCTTCTTTAAAATTAAATTTCAATATTTAAATGCAATTTTTTTTTTTTTTTTTAGAGTAAAACAATGTACCGAAGAGAATCAAACATTATTGAAAAGAATAAAAATCCTACAATCACAGAATCACAATTTAATGAGTCAAATGAAGAAATTACAAACATTATTGACCAAGGGAACAAATAAAACAACACAACCAGCCACATGTTTAATGGTTTTATTGTTAAGTATGGCATTGGTTGCTGTACCAAATTTAAAACTAGGACAGAATGCAATTAAGGAAAGTGATTTGGCCGATGTTGTTGAAGAAAGCCTCTTAAATGTGAATCAACAAAGTGTACGTAGAAATTTATTATATAATTCCAATGATGGATTATCGTCGTCAGCATTAGAGGAAGAAATGAATATCGATGACATATTATCATTTAATGAGCATGATTATATAAATGAAGAGAATAGTTATGTGTTATCGAGTGGTGGACCATCGTCTATAAAGCGTTCAAAACACTTGGTCGATTATGATGTGGATGATACAATTTGGAAGCCAAATCATAATATATGCTTCGGTACAAACAGTAAACTGAATGCAAATGCAGAATATGAGAAACAGGCAAAAGAGTATCAGGAAAACATAAAGAAAATTCAAAGTAGCGGTTTCAATATAGAAAATAAAAAAAATCATAATAATAATAATAACTATCATGTTAATAATATATTAAATAATTTAAATGATGTTGTTAAAATAAATAATGATTTCTTATATGAATTGCAACTGGATGATGAATTAAAGAAAAATATTATAAATAAGAATGATGGCACCGTTATTGATTTGAATTTGGTTAAAAATGAAAATTTAATAAATGATAAAATAAAAAAAATAAATTCAACACAACAACGTAATAATATTAATAATAATAATAATAATAATGATAATAATAATAAAAATATTAATGATAACAACAGCAGAATTAAGATAACAGTATAAAGGTAAAAAAATAAAAGCAGCATGTCGTCGTAATTGAATTTGCTTAGCAGAATAAGGTGAATGCTATAACCTAATTTTGTTATTGATTTTTATCATTTAATTGCATGTGTTCAAATTGAAAAACACAAAATTCACACATGTTTACATTAGCTAGTAATAAAGGTTACTAAATTTAATTAAAATTGTCTAATTAATAATAATAATTATTATTATAAAATTATAAATATATATGTTAATACTTCATGTTATAGCATAAAATTTCTTTCTATGTATTTTATGTCATGTTAAAAAAAAAAAAAAAAAAAATCTGTTGTGTAATTTTGCTTTAAAACAAAAAAAAAAAAAAAAATTGAACCTAAAATAAATAATTTGTTTCTATAATTAAATAATTAATTAAACAAAATATTATTGTTGTTGTTGCTGTTCTATCAATATTATTAATTATTAAATAATTTTAGTTAAGTTTATATAAGTTTTGTTTAACATGGATGCATCAATTATTAATAATGACACTTTTTATCTACTTATATAAAAATATGGTGGCAGTAGTAACAACAAAAAAGAAATTAAATTAAATGAAAAACAAAAAAAAAAAACAAAACACTTGTTATTATTATTACCAATCATTTTTCTCTTTTCTTTTTTTTTTTTTTTTTATATGTATTGTATTATAATAATTTTTAGTTTTAATTAAATTAAGTAAAGAAAATAAATAATAATATTAGTGCAATAAGTAATTAAAAAAAAAAAAAAATTTTTTTCTTTTCTTTTTTTTTTTTTTATATCATTTCTTAAAATTCATTTTTCTATTTTGCTGTGATTGAAATAAAACATTTTTTTTTTTTTGTATTTGTATTTGTTGTTTTTGATAAAGATTTATTCATTCATAAATAGATAATAATATAATTAATTGTTTTTTCGTTTATTATAAAATTATGTACAAAAAAAAATCATTATTTTTTCCTCTCTAAATAAAAGAAAATTTAATATAAAAATAAAAACAAAAAAAAAAAATAAAAAAAAAATTATTAAACCCCGGTGGTTAAATTAAATTAAATTTTAAATTTAGTTTCTTATACTATTTCAAGAAAACCAACAACAACTATATTAGATAAAATTAAATTAAATTAAATTAAAAAATGAAAAAGAAAAATTCTATTAATATATTATAAGAACCAGAAAAAAAAAATGAAAATGTTTAACATTTATAATAATAAACAATAATAAAAATAAAATTATATACAAGAGATAAAAAAGGTTACTTAATTAAAATGCCGTTAAAAAACACTTTGCACCAAATACTACGTCCATTTGTTATAAATTCACTTTTAATATCATCTGTATATTTCATATTTTTATTTGTTAGTCTGAGAATCCATAAATCATCAAAGTTTGATAATATTTCAATAATTTCTTTATTAATTGTACAATTAATTAGGGAAATTTCCTCTAGTTGATTATCGGGATTAGAAGAAAATGCCATCAAAATATCATCACACAATGATAAATCCACTTCATTATCATATCCATTTATTAATAATACATTCAAATGTAATTTTGATAAATTTTTAATCATCGCCTTTCTATCTTTTACATTTACATAATGCGTATTCATTTTTAACCCTCCTAATTCGTTTAATTGTGAAATTAATTCAAATGCCGCATCGTTTAATTCTATCAAATCACCCAAATCCAGTGTATCATTTCCTGTGAATGATTTTATCAAAGATTCTGGAATCGTAGTCTTTGCTTCAATGAATATTCTTCTCAAATAATCAAAATTTGTGCTAGATGAAAAATTCACCAAAATTTTATCTCGACACATGTACTTTGGCTAAAATGTTTTTATTATTAAAGTAATTTTTCAGATAGTACATAATTCTTTGTTATTTACATGCCATAGGTGATAATATCCCGCATTTGTTCCACTAATATCTACCGTCTGCAGTTGTGTATCGGCTGAATTTAATTTTTCAAGTAAGTTTTCTGTTATTTTTGCACATTTTATGACCTTCAAGTGCTAAAAAAATGCAATTAAGAAAATACATAAATGTATATCGAAGCAACTTACGTTTAAATTGCTTTCCATAATCATTTTTAAACATGTGGTATCGTCTAACTCATTGTTGTTTATTATTTCCAAATTACTTACATAGCTTAACTTGGTGAAAGCTAATGTATTAAATAACTCATTATTTAAGCCATACATTGTGTCAAATGATATGTGACTTAAATCCCTCAGTTTATTAATCGATATTATACCCTTTATATTAATTTTGCATTTTTTAAGAGTCAGTTTTCTTAAACAATTTCGGTTATCCCTAGCATAATTATTAAGGATTTCTACAGTATAATCAATGTCATGGAATTGATCATTAATTAATTCTAAATTTTGTATATTTCGAAGATAACAATTAAGTAAAACATTAACATTTGGGTAAAATGTTGACATTGTTAAAGTCTCAAGATATTTAAATAATAGAATAACATAGAATTTAAATAATTCGGTAAAGAATTGATTATCTAGAATAAATGCCTTGCTAGATTCGGCCTCTGATAAAACACTTTTTTTTTTTAATTGAAACGGTATTGTAATTCCATATTCAGATTTCTTTTTTAAACACAAACATATATGAAGGTTTGAATGGATTTTGTGGCGCTTAAATATATAAAATTTCTAAAGTTTGAAAATCAGAATTTTATTTTTAATAAATTAACTAAAAACTTACTTTCATAAGATCCAACTTGGATGGAATAATATTTAAATAAATGTCCATGTTGCTATTTTTATAAAATTTTATTAAATCTGTTACATTATTGTCTCCTGATATTATTAATTTCTGAAATATACGCATGCAAATTAATAATAGAAATTATAAAATTGAATAGTTAATTTACACGTAATGATGATAAATTATTTCGAATTAATTGGTCACACATGTCATCATTAAATTCTTGACAATCAATAATTGTAATTTCTCGTAATTTATACGTTATTTTAAAATCCACATTTAACAAGCCACGTACATTATTTAGAGTCACGATATGTAGATTTTTAAAGTTTCTGATCACCTCGAATAACTGTTGTGAAACTCTGCAATTTTGAATATAAATCTCTTGCATACTAAGGAAACTATTGAATAGTAAACTTTCTAATACATCTTCACATTCGGTTGTCATATTATTATTATTATCTTTATGAATATATATAGCACAAAGGGTTAATTCTTCTAAAAAATCACCTAATTTTTTATCAGTCATCTTGGGATAGTAAAGATTCATTGTAAGCGAATCTATTCGCGATAATGATAAAATATATTTTAAACAATTTTCATTTAGATTGTAATAATCCAACAAATTTAAATGAAACGAATTACTTCGATAATATTGTCGTAATATTCTTCTAAATCCATTTGATAACTTATTTTTTGACATTAATTCCGTATGTTCAAAATTATCTGTATATATTTCACCATATATTGCTTCAATTACATTATCCACTTGTTCCTCATTATAATTTATATAATCATTTGATGTGTAATTGATGAGATCATTTGTAATTTTTTTCTTCTAAAAATAAAAATTATAAAATCACTTGTTTCATGTGTTGAATACATCAAAAATGGAATACTTACAGCAATATTGTGAATTGAAAACTCTTTCCGTAAATTAGTAAAATCTACGTTTAAGGTTTTCATACGTTTATTTAATTTATAAACTTCGTTCATAAATGTGCCATCAATGTTGTCACAATTCGAAATGTTTAGTTGCTGTAATGAATTTTTTTTTTTATTATAAACAATAATATAAACAATAACTGGAATTACCTGTATTTTGGGATTGTTTTTAATCAACTCGTAGCATATAAAATCATCAATAAAACCACAATTCATTATATTTAATGTTTCTAAATTTGGCAAATGTAAATCAGACATCGAACGACAGTAGGAAACATTATCCAGAACGACGGTTTTTAAATTTGTAAATTTATTTAATACATCAAATAATAATTGTGAATGACAAGAATTAATTTTAATAATTTTTAATGAATCTAAACTCTGAACAGTAAATGCTGCTATTATATCATCACAAATCTGATTTAAATAATATTTAGATCCTTTTACGTACAGTTCACTAATTTTCATAGTTTCTAAAATTGTCTTAATTAAAAATCCACGATCAATTTTCGTGTAATCAGTTAGCAGATTTAGTTTTGTACAATAACTATTCTCCGGTAGTATTAATGATAATTTTTTTGGACTAATGTCTTCATGCTGTATATCTATCTGACGTCTATTCAAATAAAACGTGTAATTATCATTTTTTATTTCAATATCAATATACAGTATTAATTTAATGTATTGTCGAACTATCCTAGTTATTAATAATTTCACTTGACTGTAATCAGTTGTCATATTTATTTTTCTATTCTTTTTTAAATATTCGGTTTGTATAGTAACCGTTTTCATCCGATAACCAAAATGTTTTAAAATATACCTGAGTTCATACATAGTGATTGGATTAGGTTTCTTGACAACATTTGTATTCATTTTAAAATTAATATTGAGTAAAAATGATTCTAAGTCAAAGTCTTTAAATAGTTCTGGTATTCTATTTAGATATTTTGTTTCCAAATACGTCCTTATTGGTGTCTGAAAATGTGAAGATGCTCTTTCCACAATTGGAAAATATAGAAAATTCAAATAATCAAAAAAAAGTGGACAAACTTTTTCTGTTGTACTTGGATTAGAAACAAAAGAATAATCATCGCCCATTTTCGATGGATCACTATAAAAAAAGGGTAAAAAAATTAGAATTAACAAGTTGAAATGTTTGTAGAAATAGTTTAATAGTTACCTGACGTAAGGAAGCCGCATAGGTAAAATCTATAATGATTTAATTATATCAACATATTACACAAAATTAAATATTTATATAAAACACATACCAAACATTGCAATTGAAAATCGTCTTCCGTAACTACTTCAGTTATTATTGAACTAAATGCTTCATTAAAAATTGATGAAGATTGTAAACTAGAACTTTTTACTTGAAGTAATTGTGGAACAGAATATTCCATGTTATTTAACTCGATAAAATATTTTGTTTAAATGTACAAACAATAATTAAATAATTAAAAAACAAAAATACATTTAATAAAAAACAAAAAAAAAATATTAAAGAAATTTAATAAAGTGCACAGAACAAACTAACTATTGTAAGACGATAAATGCATATGACAATATTTATTAATTTTTTAAAACCTTAAAAAATAATTAGATTTATATTTATAGTAGAGTTAAATATAGCGTTATGATATGTAATCATTAAAAAATAATAATAAACATCCTGTCGTTGATTATAAAATAACTTACTTTTCGAAATGGTATCAATGCCTGCTGAGTCATAGTAAAAAACTTTAGTACTGTTAATACTAAATTTGTTTGATTCGCTAAATAAAATAGTTGAAAGTTTTTAATAGAGATGGACTTTCGTTGTTGGTTTTATATTTTGAAAATAACAATTTATTCATTATTATTATAAGAATTTATATTCGTTATTTATTGTGGCCTATTATCTTTCCAACGAGACTAATATCATTAATTTGTTTCGTCTATAAACTGCACCCTCTAAGTGTACTTTGAGTTTAGAACAAAATAATTAAGTTCAATAAAAAAAAAAAAAAAAAAAAATGTGTCTCCGGATTTTTAACATAAATAATTTTGTTTTCTGTTTCTTTGCTATTATGTCTAGACAGAATATTTACCGTTCCGTTGACTAAGCACTGAAATCTGCTATGATGAACCTGTCTCGTCAGGTACTTTCGTCAATTTACGACCTGCAATTAAAACATCATAATTCGGCGCACTCGTAATGATTTTTTCGTGATTTTGAAATCGTTTAATGGAAATTTTCTGAGACATTTGATGGGTTTTTTTTTTGTTCAAAGTATTCGGATAAAATTTGCAAAAATGTGGCTTTTCGACACCTTTTTTCATGTAATTAGCCACAAAAAAAAAACACACACACACACACACATTGTAGAAATTTATTTCAATGTTTTAGAAATTTTTATTGATAAATATTTATTTTATAGGATAAAATCTTGATAAGAATTTATAAATACAAAAACCTGACATTAATTAATGGTAGCTACTAATGCTGCGTTTTATTAAAGAGAATTATTAGGTGAATTAGTGTTTTCGATTGCATTCTAAATAGCACTGTCATAAAGGAGGTGCCATGTTATAAATTTGTTTACCATTTTGGAAACAAGGATAAATGCCGCTTAGCCCGCCATCACGAAAAAAAAATTGTAAATTAAAACAAAAATTTAATTTTTAAATAATTATATGTATTTTTATTATTATTAATATTATAATTATAATTATATATTTTTTTTTTATTTATTTAATTAATTAATTAATCTTTTTTTATTTTTCAATCAATCAATCAATTAATTAATTAATTAATTAATTAATAATAAAATGGAAGAGTATGTATTCACATGGAGTATAACATTTCTTTATTTATTTTTTTTTTTATTCTTTATTAATTTATTTTTTTATTTCATCTTAATTAATAAAAAAAATATTTTTTTTTTTTTCTATAATTTTATTGTTTATTTAATTAATTACTTGTATTAATCAAAACAGAAATAATAATAAAAAAAAAAAAAAAAATTAACAATATTCTCATATTACAACACTAAAAAAAAATAATTAATTAATTAATTAAAAATTCTCAGCAATTTATATATTTAAGAGAGAAACTATATTTTTTAATTTAATTAATTATTAATAATTAATCATTTAAATAATAATTAAAAATGAAATAATAAAAAAAGAAAAAAAAACAATTTGATTTTAACTAAGTACCGGAGATAAAGCGCGATTAATAATTTTTTTTTTTTAGAAGTAAGCAAAATTAATTAATTAATTAAAAAAAAAAAGAATACAAAAGAAATGAAAAAAGGTGAAGAAAACTTAATATTAATTATACCACAGACAGGATTTTCTATTTTCTTCTTTTTTTTTTTTTTTTTTTAATTATTATTTATAATTAATGAGAAACAAATAAGAATAGTTTGAGACACATATTTATATATATATAATAGAGAGATAGACAGACTGGCTTAAGAGTTTTACTAGACTTTTACAAATTACATCGTCTCGGTGTAATAATCTTAACGTAAAACATCAACGTAAATGTCAACGTAATTCGTTAAATATTATTCCAAGCATAAGTCTTTATATTATTAATTATTACTCTAGCCATCAAAAATAATCACTAATTAATTAAATTTAAAGCATTAATATTAAGAAAAAAAAAAAGGAAAAATAAATAATCCATGAAAATAAACATTAACATTAATCAATGTGACCATACAATATAATAATAATAAAAAAAAAAATTGTATGGTCACTTTAACGAAAACAAAGAGGAGGCACAACGACCGTAAGCACAAATTATGCGAAAAAAAATAAAAATATTTTTACTGTCATGACCAACATTTATTTATAAATATAATTTATTTATTTTATTTTATTTTTTTTTTTAATTAATTATAATAAAATTGCATAATTATTATTTATTTATTTATATTTTTTTAACAGATGTAGTAAAAATTTACCACTAAATTTCATTATACAATTTTTTTTTTTTTTTATTAATTAGAATTGAAAATAGTTTTTTTTTTTTGTATTATTATTATTAATTATTAATAGAATTATTATTTGTTAATTAATTAATTTCTTTTTTATAAGTAATTTTACTTTTCTTTTATATAAATATAAATTTTTTTTTTTCTTTTTTTTTTTTAATTTCTTTTAACTAATTGTTTATTAACCTGTACTTAACTTTAAAAGTTTTTTTTTTTTTTTTTCTCTCTTTTTTAATTTTTATCTATGTATGTATATAAAAAAAAAAAAAAAAAAAAAAAAAAAAACTTCATGCTTTTAATCTAAATTCACTTATTTAAATATTTAATCAAATTTTTTCTGTAAGACAATGAAAATAAAAAAAAAAAGGACAAATTAATTCATAATAAAAAAAAAAAATTAAAAATACGAAAAATTTCATCCTAGACTAATAAAACAATAAAAAAAAAAAAGTTCTGTGATGTAGAGTAAATAAAAAATTTAATTATTTTTTTGCAAATGATTATGCAAATTATTTTTTACTCTTTTATTTTTTAATTATTATTTTAATTTTTTTTTTGTGTAACTTAGCTTATTTCTTAAAATTAAGATGCATTTGCGTTTTACACAACCTTTAAAGTTTGACAACAACAATTAACAACGGTTAATAATAATTAAAAGATAAAAAGTGAAAGAACAAAAAAAAAATTATTATTAAAATTAATTAATACAGAAACAAATAAAATAATTAATTATTTTAAACGATTTTTTTTTTTGTCACACATTTTGAAAATTCTCTATTCATAATTCATATACAATTAGATTTAAATTTTAATTATTTTTATAGTTATTTATTTTTTTTTTTTTGTCACCCTGCATTATCCATTTTAATATCATTGCGCAGCAGGTAAAATATCATACGTTTCTTAACCAGTAATTGATTGAATAAAACTGTTTTCAAATTAATTTCAACAAATCACAAATATTATTTCAATTCCAAACCAGTTTAAACCCGACTATATCCAATGGGTGTAAATTATACCAGTTTTAATAATACATGATTGGTTAATAATGTTTATACACAGCCGCTATTCAATCAATCACAACATGCAAACCCAACACAATTTCACATTATTAAAAAAAAAAAAAAAAAACAAAAAATCTGTCAGTAGAAAAAGAAAATTAAACAATTTTTGATTTTAAATTAACAATAATAATAATAATAGTAATAATATTAATTAGTATAACTATACTTAATTAACTAATTAATTAATATTACAAAATAATAATAATTTCACTTTTCTGTTTTTTTTTTATTATTATTATTATTATTTTTTTTTTTTAATTATTAATTAAATAAATTTGTTTTCATCATTCATATTAAAAATAAAGATATTATAAAATTATGTACAAAAAAAAATCATTATTTTTTCCTCTCTAAATAAAAGAAAATTTAATATAAAAATAAAAACAAAAAAAAAAAATAAAAAAAAAATTATTAAACCCCGGTGGTTAAATTAAATTAAATTTTAAATTTAGTTTCTTATACTATTTCAAGAAAACCAACAACAACTATATTAGATAAAATTAAATTAAATTAAATTAAAAAATGAAAAAGAAAAATTCTATTAATATATTATAAGAACCAGAAAAAAAAAATGAAAATGTTTAACATTTATAATAATAAACAATAATAAAAATAAAATTATATACAAGAGATAAAAAAGGTTACTTAATTAAAATGCCGTTAAAAAACACTTTGCACCAAATACTACGTCCATTTGTTATAAATTCACTTTTAATATCATCTGTATATTTCATATTTTTATTTGTTAGTCTGAGAATCCATAAATCATCAAAGTTTGATAATATTTCAATAATTTCTTTATTAATTGTACAATTAATTAGGGAAATTTCCTCTAGTTGATTATCGGGATTAGAAGAAAATGCCATCAAAATATCATCACACAATGATAAATCCACTTCATTATCATATCCATTTATTAATAATACATTCAAATGTAATTTTGATAAATTTTTAATCATCGCCTTTCTATCTTTTACATTTACATAATGCGTATTCATTTTTAACCCTCCTAATTCGTTTAATTGTGAAATTAATTCAAATGCCGCATCGTTTAATTCTATCAAATCACCCAAATCCAGTGTATCATTTCCTGTGAATGATTTTATCAAAGATTCTGGAATCGTAGTCTTTGCTTCAATGAATATTCTTCTCAAATAATCAAAATTTGTGCTAGATGAAAAATTCACCAAAATTTTATCTCGACACATGTACTTTGGCTAAAATGTTTTTATTATTAAAGTAATTTTTCAGATAGTACATAATTCTTTGTTATTTACATGCCATAGGTGATAATATCCCGCATTTGTTCCACTAATATCTACCGTCTGCAGTTGTGTATCGGCTGAATTTAATTTTTCAAGTAAGTTTTCTGTTATTTTTGCACATTTTATGACCTTCAAGTGCTAAAAAAATGCAATTAAGAAAATACATAAATGTATATCGAAGCAACTTACGTTTAAATTGCTTTCCATAATCATTTTTAAACATGTGGTATCGTCTAACTCATTGTTGTTTATTATTTCCAAATTACTTACATAGCTTAACTTGGTGAAAGCTAATGTATTAAATAACTCATTATTTAAGCCATACATTGTGTCAAATGATATGTGACTTAAATCCCTCAGTTTATTAATCGATATTATACCCTTTATATTAATTTTGCATTTTTTAAGAGTCAGTTTTCTTAAACAATTTCGGTTATCACTAGCATAATTATTAAGGATTTCTACAGTATAATCAATGTCATGGAATTGATCATTAATTAATTCTAAATTTTGTATATTTCGAAGATAAAAATTAAGTAAAACATTAACATTTGGGTAAAATGTTGACATTGTTAAAGTCTCAAGATATTTAAATAATAGAATAACATAGAATTTAAATAATTCGGTAAAGAATTGATTATCTAGAATAAATGCCTTGCTAGATTCGGCCTCTGATAAAACACTTTTTTTTTTTAATTGAAACGGTATTGTAATTCCATATTCAGATTTCTTTTTTAAACACAAACATATATGAAGGTTTGAATGGATTTTGTGGCGCTTAAATATATAAAATTTCTAAAGTTTGAAAATCAGAATTTTATTTTTAATAAATTAACTAAAAACTTACTTTCATAAGATCCAACTTGGATGGAATAATATTTAAATAAATGTCCATGTTGCTATTTTTATAAAATTTTATTAAATCTGTTACATTATTGTCTCCTGATATTATTAATTTCTGAAATATACGCATGCAAATTAATAATAGAAATTATAAAATTGAATAGTTAATTTACACGTAATGATGATAAATTATTTCGAATTAATTGGTCACACATGTCATCATTAAATTCTTGACAATCAATAATTGTAATTTCTCGTAATTTATACGTTATTTTAAAATCCACATTTAACAAGCCACGTACATTATTTAGAGTCACGATATGTAGATTTTTAAAGTTTCTGATCACCTCGAATAACTGTTGTGAAACTCTGCAATTTTGAATATAAATCTCTTGCATACTAAGGAAACTATTGAATAGTAAACTTTCTAATACATCTTCACATTCGGTTGTCATATTATTATTATTATCTTTATGAATATATATAGCACAAAGGGTTAATTCTTCTAAAAAATCACCTAATTTTTTATCAGTCATCTTGGGATAGTAAAGATTCATTGTAAGCGAATCTATTCGCGATAATGATAAAATATATTTTAAACAATTTTCATTTAGATTGTAATAATCCAACAAATTTAAATGAAACGAATTACTTCGATAATATTGTCGTAATATTCTTCTAAATCCATTTGGTAACTTATTTTTTGACATTAATTCCGTATGTTCAAAATTATCTGTATATATTTCACCATATATTGCTTCAATTACATTATCCACTTGTTCCTCATTATAATTTATATAATCATTTGATGTGTAATTGATGAGATCATTTGTAATTTTTTTCTTCTAAAAATAAAAATTATAAAATCACTTGTTTCATGTGTTGAATACATCAAAAATGGAATACTTACAGCAATATTGTGAATTGAAAACTCTTTCCGTAAATTAGTAAAATCTACGTTTAAGGTTTTCATACGTTTATTTAATTTATAAACTTCGTTCATAAATGTGCCATCAATGTTGTCACAATTCGAAATGTTTAGTTGCTGTAATGAATTTTTTTTTTTATTATAAACAATAATATAAACAATAACTGGAATTACCTGTATTTTGGGATTGTTTTTAATCAACTCGTAGCATATAAAATCATCAATAAAACCACAATTCATTATATTTAATGTTTCTAAATTTGGCAAATGTAAATCAGACATCGAACGACAGTAGGAAACATTATCCAGAACGACGGTTTTTAAATTTGTAAATTTATTTAATACATCAAATAATATTTGTGAATGACAAGAATTAATTTTAATAATTTTTAATGAATCTAAACTCTGAACAGTAAATGCTGCTATTATATCATCACAAATCTGATTTAAATAATATTTAGATCCTTTTACGTACAGTTCACTAATTTTCATAGTTTCTAAAATTGTCTTAATTAAAAATCCACGATCAATTTTCGTGTAATCAGTTAGCAGATTTAGTTTTGTACAATAACTATTCTCCGGTAGTATTAATGATAATTTTTTTGGACTAATGTCTTCATGCTGTATATCTATCTGACGTCTATTCAAATAAAACGTGTAATTATCATTTTTTATTTCAATATCAATATACAGTATTAATTTAATGTATTGTCGAACTATCCTAGTTATTAATAATTTCACTTGACTGTAATCAGTTGTCATATTTATTTTTCTATTCTTTTTTAAATATTCGGTTTGTATAGTAACCGTTTTCATCCGATAACCAAAATGTTTTAAAATATACTTGAGTTCATACATAGTGATTGGATTAGGTTTCTTGACAACATTTGTATTCATTTTAAAATTAATATTGAGTAAAAATGATTCTAAGTCAAAGTCTTTAAATAGTTCTGGTATTCTATTTAGATATTTTGTTTCCAAATACGTCCTTATTGGTGTCTGAAAATGTGAAGATGCTCTTTCCACAATTGGAAAATATAGAAAATTCAAATAATCAAAAAAAAGTGGACAAACTTTTTCTGTTGTACTTGGATTAGAAACAAAAGAATAATCATCGCCCATTTTCGATGGATCACTATAAAAAAAGGGTAAAAAAATTAGAATTAACAAGTTGAAATGTTTGTAGAAATAGTTTAATAGTTACCTGACGTAAGGAAGCCGCATAGGTAAAATCTATAATGATTTAATTATATCAACATATTACACAAAATTAAATATTTATATAAAACACATACCAAACATTGCAATTGAAAATCGTCTTCCGTAACTACTTCAGTTATTATTGAACTAAATGCTTCATTAAAAATTGATGAAGATTGTAAACTAGAACTTTTTACTTGAAGTAATTGTGGAACAGAATATTCCATGTTATTTAACTCGATAAAATATTTTGTTTAAATGTACAAACAATAATTAAATAATTAAAAAACAAAAATACATTTAATAAAAAACAAAAAAAAAATATTAAAGAAATTTAATAAAGTGCACAGAACAAACTAACTATTGTAAGACGATAAATGCATATGACAATATTTATTAATTTTTTAAAACCTTAAAAAATAATTAGATTTATATTTATAGTAGAGTTAAATATAGCGTTATGATATGTAATCATTAAAAAATAATAATAAACATCCTGTCGTTGATTATAAAATAACTTACTTTTCGAAATGGTATCAATGCCTGCTGAGTCATAGTAAAAAACTTTAGTACTGTTAATACTAAATTTGTTTGATTCGCTAAATAAAATAGTTGAAAGTTTTTAATAGAGATGGACTTTCGTTGTTGGTTTTATATTTTGAAAATAACAATTTATTCATTATTATTATAAGAATTTATATTCGTTATTTATTGTGGCCTATTATCTTTCCAACGAGACTAATATCATTAATTTGTTTCGTCTATAAACTGCACCCTCTAAGTGTACTTTGAGTTTAGAACAAAATAATTAAGTTCAATAAAAAAAAAAAAAAAAAAAAATGTGTCTCCGGATTTTTAACATAAATAATTTTGTTTTCTGTTTCTTTGCTATTATGTCTAGACAGAATATTTACCGTTCCGTTGACTAAGCACTGAAATCTGCTATGATGAACCTGTCTCGTCAGGTACTTTCGTCAATTTACGACCTGCAATTAAAACATCATAATTCGGCGCACTCGTAATGATTTTTTCGTGATTTTGAAATCGTTTAATGGAAATTTTCTGAGACATTTGATGGGTTTTTTTTTTGTTCAAAGTATTCGGATAAAATTTGCAAAAATGTGGCTTTTCGACACCTTTTTTCATGTAATTAGCCACAAAAAAAAAACACACACACACACACACATTGTAGAAATTTATTTCAATGTTTTAGAAATTTTTATTGATAAATATTTATTTTATAGGATAAAATCTTGATAAGAATTTATAAATACAAAAACCTGACATTAATTAATGGTAGCTACTAATGCTGCGTTTTATTAAAGAGAATTATTAGGTGAATTAGTGTTTTCGATTGCATTCTAAATAGCACTGTCATAAAGGAGGTGCCATGTTATAAATTTGTTTACCATTTTGGAAACAAGGATAAATGCCGCTTAGCCCGCCATCACGAAAAAAAAATTGTAAATTAAAACAAAAATTTAATTTTTAAATAATTATATGTATTTTTATTATTATTAATATTATAATTATAATTATATATTTTTTTTTTATTTATTTAATTAATTAATTAATCTTTTTTTATTTTTCAATCAATCAATCAATTAATTAATTAATTAATTAATTAATAATAAAATGGAAGAGTATGTATTCACATGGAGTATAACATTTCTTTATTTATTTTTTTTTTTATTCTTTATTAATTTATTTTTTTATTTCATCTTAATTAATAAAAAAAATATTTTTTTTTTTTTCTATAATTTTATTGTTTATTTAATTAATTACTTGTATTAATCAAAACAGAAATAATAATAAAAAAAAAAAAAAAAATTAACAATATTCTCATATTACAACACTAAAAAAAAATAATTAATTAATTAATTAAAAATTCTCAGCAATTTATATATTTAAGAGAGAAACTATATTTTTTAATTTAATTAATTATTAATAATTAATCATTTAAATAATAATTAAAAATGAAATAATAAAAAAAGAAAAAAAAACAATTTGATTTTAACTAAGTACCGGAGATAAAGCGCGATTAATAATTTTTTTTTTTTAGAAGTAAGCAAAATTAATTAATTAATTAAAAAAAAAAAGAATACAAAAGAAATGAAAAAAGGTGAAGAAAACTTAATATTAATTATACCACAGACAGGATTTTCTATTTTCTTCTTTTTTTTTTTTTTTTTTTAATTATTATTTATAATTAATGAGAAACAAATAAGAATAGTTTGAGACACATATTTATATATATATAATAGAGAGATAGACAGACTGGCTTAAGAGTTTTACTAGACTTTTACAAATTACATCGTCTCGGTGTAATAATCTTAACGTAAAACATCAACGTAAATGTCAACGTAATTCGTTAAATATTATTCCAAGCATAAGTCTTTATATTATTAATTATTACTCTAGCCATCAAAAATAATCACTAATTAATTAAATTTAAAGCATTAATATTAAGAAAAAAAAAAAGGAAAAATAAATAATCCATGAAAATAAACATTAACATTAATCAATGTGACCATACAATATAATAATAATAAAAAAAAAAATTGTATGGTCACTTTAACGAAAACAAAGAGGAGGCACAACGACCGTAAGCACAAATTATGCGAAAAAAAATAAAAATATTTTTACTGTCATGACCAACATTTATTTATAAATATAATTTATTTATTTTATTTTATTTTTTTTTTTAATTAATTATAATAAAATTGCATAATTATTATTTATTTATTTATATTTTTTTAACAGATGTAGTAAAAATTTACCACTAAATTTCATTATACAATTTTTTTTTTTTTTTATTAATTAGAATTGAAAATAGTTTTTTTTTTTTGTATTATTATTATTAATTATTAATAGAATTATTATTTGTTAATTAATTAATTTCTTTTTTATAAGTAATTTTACTTTTCTTTTATATAAATATAAATTTTTTTTTTTCTTTTTTTTTTTTAATTTCTTTTAACTAATTGTTTATTAACCTGTACTTAACTTTAAAAGTTTTTTTTTTTTTTTTTCTCTCTTTTTTAATTTTTATCTATGTATGTATATAAAAAAAAAAAAAAAAAAAAAAAAAAAAAACTTCATGCTTTTAATCTAAATTCACTTATTTAAATATTTAATCAAATTTTTTCTGTAAGACAATGAAAATAAAAAAAAAAAGGACAAATTAATTCATAATAAAAAAAAAAAATTAAAAATACGAAAAATTTCATCCTAGACTAATAAAACAATAAAAAAAAAAAAGTTCTGTGATGTAGAGTAAATAAAAAATTTAATTATTTTTTTGCAAATGATTATGCAAATTATTTTTTACTCTTTTATTTTTTAATTATTATTTTAATTTTTTTTTTGTGTAACTTAGCTTATTTCTTAAAATTAAGATGCATTTGCGTTTTACACAACCTTTAAAGTTTGACAACAACAATTAACAACGGTTAATAATAATTAAAAGATAAAAAGTGAAAGAACAAAAAAAAAATTATTATTAAAATTAATTAATACAGAAACAAATAAAATAATTAATTATTTTAAACGATTTTTTTTTTTGTCACACATTTTGAAAATTCTCTATTCATAATTCATATACAATTAGATTTAAATTTTAATTATTTTTATAGTTATTTATTTTTTTTTTTTTGTCACCCTGCATTATCCATTTTAATATCATTGCGCAGCAGGTAAAATATCATACGTTTCTTAACCAGTAATTGATTGAATAAAACTGTTTTCAAATTAATTTCAACAAATCACAAATATTATTTCAATTCCAAACCAGTTTAAACCCGACTATATCCAATGGGTGTAAATTATACCAGTTTAAATAATACATGATTGGTTAATAATGTTTATACACAGCCGCTATTCAATCAATCACAACATGCAAACCCAACACAATTTCACATTATTAAAAAAAAAAAAAAAAAACAAAAAATCTGTCAGTAGAAAAAGAAAATTAAACAATTTTTGATTTTAAATTAACAATAATAATAATAATAGTAATAATATTAATTAGTATAACTATACTTAATTAACTAATTAATTAATATTACAAAATAATAATAATTTCACTTTTCTGTTTTTTTTTTATTATTATTATTATTATTTTTTTTTTTTAATTATTAATTAAATAAATTTGTTTTCATCATTCATATTAAAAATAAAGAGTTTTACAATTTATTTATATTGATATATATCATTAGACGGATATTTTTATTTAATTTTAATAAAACTTTAATTAATAATTATGCATTTATATAAATATTATTTTAACAAAAAAAAAAAAAAAAAAAAATAAAAAAAAATGCAATTATACAATTATAATTTTTATTATTATTATTATTATTGATTATTAATTATATTGTTAAACACTTATATAAATATATTTATTTACCTTTATATATATATTTTACTTATATATATATATTTCTTTTTATTAATATTGCAATTTTATTTTTTTCTTTATATATTTATAGAATAATTTAATATATATAACAACATAAACAATATATAAAAAGGATTAATTAATTAATTAATTTAAAAAAAAAAAAAATCTTTCTATCTTTCTTTCTTTCTAATTAAACAACATTAAATGTATTCAGATTGGACCCGTCCATAATAATAATAATAATAATTAAAGAAAAATATATAATTTTATTTTTAATATTATTTTGGCTATTTTAAATGTTTTAACTATTCAATAAATTTGTATAAAAACAAAACGAAAAGATGAAAAAAAAAAAAAAAAAAAAAACACAATTTTTTAATTACTTATTAATTAATATTACTTATTAAAGTTTGTTTTATGAAAGAAGATAAATTTACTATAATAAAACGAATTAAAAAATGTTTGAAATGTAAAAAAAAAAAAAAAAACATTGAATAATAAAATTGAAATAAAAACTTAAACGTAATGAATGATTGTTTATTTGAAATAGTAATTAATAAATTAATTAATGTTAATGCAAAATTTAAGTGTTATTAATAATTATTTCCACTTTTTTTTTTCTCTTTTTAATTTCCTCATACACTTTACAATAAACGTTATATAAAAATAGAAAAGTTTTTTTTTTTTTTGTTTGTGATTATTATTGTTGTTTCTTCTCTAATAGAAACAGAAATAAAGAATGTAGGGAAACGATATAAAAATAATAATAATAAAATAAATAAATAAAAATATTTTTCATTCAAGTTTATTCATCTTCTTCTTCTTCATTGTAACTACACCATAATTGGTTCATCATCGAGATTGCTACTACCTTGTTGTTTATTTGATAAATTTTTTCTATCACTTCGACCATTATTATTTCTTTTTTCTTTGTTTGAACTATTTGCAGAATTACCATTATTATTATTAATATTGCTACTACTACTACTACTGCTACTACTTATAACTATACAACCACCACTTGGTTTTTGATTGATAACAACAGAATTATTTAATGATGTCACTGATGATTCATAACCACCAGATATACTACGCATCACAATTGGTTTTTGTCTTTGTAATTCCGAACCAGAACCGGTTAATATTGTGCCACCACTGGTTAAGTTCAAATTTTGTTGACTACCCGACCATTTACCTGATGCTGATGATGATGGTATTATTGCATTATTTGATGAATTTGTTTTGAATTGTGCATTTAATCCGCTTTTCATAAATGCTTCTCTATCTAAAGAGGTCTGATGACTTCTAGGACTATGTATATAATCTATATTTTGGTCACGTAGATTGTAACTAACAGTAACTGAATCTGCCATTTCTACATCATTTGGAAAACTATTATTACTCTCCCTATTATCATTTTCATTTCTTTTATTTATATTATCACCAGTATTAATATTATAAGAAGCAGAATCTACACTTTCTTTTAGGTCGCGTGACTCATTTACCGAATGACTATCCTTTTCGCGTCCTGTACTCAAATCATCTAAACTTCCGCCTTCCCCATCTAAATCTGTAGATAATAAATCATCATCAGAACTAGCTCGTGCTAAACTTGGCAAAGTAGATGTTAGTAAGGCTTTCTCTTTTTTAATTTCTTGAATGTGTCTATCAAGTAATATCTCTTCGGCTTCCGATTCATGATTAGCTGGTCTAGGTTGAAATTCTTCGGGAGTAAATACTTTTGAACTTCTTAATGTACTTAATCTTGTAGTAGCTGTATGCGCTGCTGTATCTAATGTATCAATATCAGCTAATGTACTCATAACATTTAACATTTTTTGTGTTATTAATGTTTCGATACATTTAGTTTGTCGACCAATATCATTTAAACTATCTTGGGCAGGTATTAAACGATTTGTACGAAGAACACATGGTGCAAATACAATTGCTAATGAACTGGCTGACATACGATTATATGGCTCTCGTTGTGCAACTAATGCCAAATGAAATATTAATCGTTCAAGTAAGGCATGATGAGCCTGTGACAATTTTTTAATTAATGATAATAATGTTTGTACTCTATCTGTTGTATCAGATAGATCAGATGCTCGTAAGAAATCATCATAACGATCGAATGTTAACAACGGTTCAGGCATTTCACGTAAAAATGATTTTAACACATTCGCAAGAACATGAACATTATATGATTCATAATCAAGCTCTGCTGTTGCCGGCAACTCTGACATTTTTGTTTTCAGCTCTTTTATTTTGGAATTTACACCACTTTTCCTATATAAACCCTCTGAATATAAACCATGCATTTCAATTTTTGTTATTAATTGTTCTATTTGCGTTGGTATTTTAAAACAACCCTCTGCTACACACAAACTAGTTAAAGGCACTCCGAATAAATTTGAATTAAATGAAACATTTTGCAGTGATAGATTATTACCACCAGGACTGCCTGCTATTTTATTACAGGCGGATGCTTTTTGGTAACATTTTTTGTGACACGTTAAACGGCAATTTTGACACACCTAAAATAAAATAAAAAAAGAAGCAATTTATAATTAACTGAATTATATTTCACGAATTTAAATTAATTTACCAATCCACGTTCGATGGGCCAAAGAAGAAACTGTTGACACATTTCACAGGCCGTAGGTATATTTATAATTGTTAATTGAAAAGTATGACCTGAAAATTTAAAAGAAAACATAAATATTGCTTCTTAGTAAATGTATAATATTTATTATTAAATTACCATTGTAACTTGTATGTTCATCAATTTTCCGTTTTTTGTCTTTCTTTCGTTTTGCTTTTGGCTTTTCTGTTTCACGTGAATTCATAAATTCATTCATAAAACCTCTAAACGCATTTACCCCCATTGTTAATGGAAAATCATTCTTTTTACCACAACATGTTTCCATGACTTGTTCAAAATTTGATATTAAATCTCTATATTTTATATTTAAAACATCTGAATTTTGTTTATGCGCGACACTATATTGTGCGACTAAATTATCCTTAAATTCTCTTAGCGCCTGTTTGAAAACTCGATCAACTTCTGATGGCTTTCCAAAATCGCTCTCCATTTTGCATATTTTTTGTGTTATAAAATCTTGCATCTGTTGCAGCTCTTTGGCATCACTTATTATTTTATCTGTGGAATCTGTATATTCTCTTGTACCAGAGCATTTAGAATTTGGTGTTGATAATTTATCTAGATTTTTTTCACTACTTTTACGTAAACGTTTTGATCGTTTAGCTTCACATTGTAGTGTCTTAACACCACCGTTTTGTATGCATTTTGTATGTACTAACACTTTACAATCTAAACACCTGTGACCTTCATTCACGAAAGCATCACTTTCTTGACAACTGGCACATTTCTCAGCCTTTCCAATACGAGCCGCTTTACGAAAACGATGCCCGGCAATATTAATGTGAGTACTTGATTGATACATATCATTACCTCGATTAACTTCTAATAATGGTATTTTATGAGTACTTGGATCTGAATTTCGACGCCTTAATGAATCTGTACTATATAAAGATACACTTCCTTGTAGTGAATGCGGTATTGCACTTGTGGACACATCATTAAATTCATCGCTTAGATTAGATTTAACTCTTCTTGTTTTTGGTACAAAACCAATATCTTTATTTTGTTTCAAATCTTCATTTATTGTACCTAGTAGAACAGCAGCTTTACCTAAATTGGAAACAAAAATTTATTATTTGTTACAAAATTAAATGAAAATAAAAAACTGTTTTACCCTTGGTTGGATATTTTGAAGTTGGTATGAATTCTTCGTGTTGTTCATAAATTGGATTATTTTGTTGCATTATTGTAGGAAAATAGGGACTATTTTGATTAGCATTATATTGTGACATATTTATTGATTGTGATTTGCCAGTAGAAAAATTAATATTTTGATAATTAGGTATCTGCGATTGATAATTTGTATTTATCTCATCTCCAGTGCTACGGCATAAAAATTCTCTGCGGTTTGTTTTACTAACTAATTGTTGTGGTTGTTGTATGGTTACATTTGCATTTCTGGTTAAACCTCGAACTACTTTTTGTGGAGGAATTTGTTGTTCCACATTATCTAATGTGGCATTTACAAATATTAACTCAACATTACTATTTGGCATATTCCTTGTCGAACTAACAGTAACATTGCCTACAGTATTATCATATCGCATATCACGACGTATGGCTGGTCCAGAGTCTAATCTTCGTACCGGTGTTTTTGTCGTGTCAAACCTATATAAGAATATTTTTTTTATAAAGAAGATATTTTACAATATATAATTTCAATTTTTTTAAATACCGTTTAAGTGATTCAGCGTCATCATAATAACTCTTAGCAGCTTTATCGATATCATAAGATCTAGATGGACGATCAACCTCTTCGTGGCTACCAGCCAAATGATAAAATCGTTCTTTGTCATGTTGGGTCGGGAATTTAACGTTTTGATAATCATGATGCTCTTGTTGCTTACTAAGGTTATTATCATCTTCAATAGTAGTATTAAAATTTTTATTGTTGTTTCCCGACGATATAATTAAACTTCGAAATTGGTTTTCAGCTTTGTTAAACATTTCACGTTTTTGTTGATCCATTTGCATTGATAAAAGTGGGTAATCATGAGAAAAGTCATCGCAAATATTTGGCGACGCATAAAAATTTGAATAAATATTTTTATTCTTTGATACACCTTCAATATCCGAATCTAGACTATGATGAGTTTTTACAAATGTACGCTTCATATTGTCTGTTTCTACGGAAAGCTCTTTAGATCTTTAAACAAATTAAAAAATAATAATTATTAATAATGAATAAAATAAATAAAAAAGAAAACAAAATATTTATACCTCTCGGTTGCTGGTAAACTTTGTGTTGGTCGTAATTTTAATCGATCTTTTAATATTTTTTGTTTTAATGATAATTTAAAACGTTCTCTAGCTAATTTACCACGTACAGCTGATTGAACTATTATTGCACCCCTCTTTAATTTTTTAAACCACTGCTTTTTAACATACATCCTCCATGTTGCTTGAACTAATGTAGCTGCACTTATTTGATTTTTTATATATAGCACATGCCTTTGTGCTAAAAACATACGCCAATATGATTGTATCGTAACAGCCGCTGACCGTAATGTAACATATTTTCGTCTTTGTAGAATACCACGAAACCAACGTTGTATCATTATAATACTATCAATGATCCTGGTATGCAGAATAATGTCCAGACGCATTTTTTGAGATTCACGCATATATATTTTTGTTACACCTTAAAAACAAAAAAAAAAAAAAATATAATTAATACCCAAATAAATGCTATTATAACACAAAAGAAATTACCTAATTGATAATGTACTTTATTCAATTCAATTTTATTTGTAAAATCTCGGACATCCTTTTGTGAACTAACCAATCCTTTTGGTAATAATATTCGATACAATTGAATAAATTCTTCATATGTTAAACGTACATTGTAACCAGCCCTTCGAATACGTACAGTTTCCAACATACCGGTATACCGTAGCTTTAATAATAATAATAATAATAAAAAGAAAAGTAAATCAAATTATATTTCTAATATAAATAAATTATATTAATAATAATTATTTCTTAAAACAGTAAAAAATTAAAGGTAAAAACATAATTTTTGAAAACAAAAAATTTCTTATGTAAACTTTTGTCAACTGTGCTGTTAACCTTAATTATTAACGATAAAATAAAATAAAATAATTCTCAATAATTAACTAAAAGGTAAAACAATAAATAAATAAAATAATAAATAATTCTGTGTATGCGTATGAAAAACGAACGCCCATTTTTCATGTTTTCCTTTTCTTTTAGCTTTTTGTTTTAATCTATTCTATCACCAATAAACTAATAAACAGATAGACAAAAATAATAAAAACCCTATAATAAATTAATTATTTACCTGTCTAGTAACGGTAGCATCATCAAATTTGTTGGAAATTTTATTCGAATTTGATTTTATACATCGTATAAAAAATGGATTTGCCTAGAAAATATAAATAATTTATTTATAAACGATTAAGGAAAAGAAAGAAGAAAATAAATAAACTCATTACCTGATTTAATGTATCCATAAGTGCAGTTAATGAATTTTGAAACTGTGCCGTAACAGTTAATGGCTGTTTTCTTGTTTTAAGAACAGCCGTCTGATTTGTTAAATTTTGTCCAGCCGTTAATGTTTTTACCGTTTGTAAATTTTTTAATCCTTTTTTCGGACGTTCACGTGGCCTAAATGATTTATTCTTCCTAAAAAATTAAAAAGAAAATAAAATAAAATTAATTATTATTAAAAAAACAAAAAAAAAAAAAAAATTAAAATTAATCATTTTTTTTTTTTTTTTTGCTTTTTTCTGTTTTAAATTCATTTTATGCTTCAATTGAAAATATTTAATTATTCATTTCATTTTCATATTTGATTAATTTTTTTCTTTTTTTTTTTTTGTTATAAAACAAAACTAATGAAAATTAATTAAATAATTTTATTTTTTTTTTCACTAAATAAATGAAATATTTATTCACAACAATTTTCCATGCAAAAAAAAGAAAGAAAAAAAGTAAAAAAAAAAAAAAAATAAAATAAATAAATAAAAACGATATAAAATAAATGCAGCTTGCATCATAATTATTATTATTATTAAATATTATGAATTAGTTGTTGTTTTCGTGGGTTTATTAGAAAAAAAAAAAATGCAATCTTACTGAACAATTTGAGAAGCACGTGCCATAACATCTTGACTGGAGCGTTCAAACTTAGAAAATCCTTTATTAAATAATTTTTGATTATTATCATTATCATTTGCAGTGGTTAACGTGTTATTATTATTATTAATATTATTGCAAACAATTTGATTATTATTTTCATAACCTAATTTACCATCAGGGAAATTTTTATTATTAAATGCAATACTAGACCATGATCTTCTTGTATTTTTCGATTGATTATTATTATTATTATTATTATTACTATTATTATTATTATTGTTATTACTAAGTCCAAAGAGTAAATTTGTTTGAACAGCAGAACTAGTTGTTGTATCATTCATTGCATTATTAAGCCTCTTACTAAACATTAAATAATTGAATAAAAAAAAAATAATAAAAGAATAAATAAATAAATTAAAAATAAAAACACAAAAAAAAAAAAAAAATAAATAAAACAAAACATAAAAATTAATAATAAAAACACATAAAAACATAACATGCAAAACACATGTCGTTGTCGTCGTTTTCTTGATTATATTTTATAATATTCAAGCAACAAGCATATTATCAACAGTAATTTTCCAATAAAAAAACATGCATAAATATATATACAAATAAATAAATAAATAAATAAAAGAAGAAACGAAAAAAAAAAAAAAAAAAAAATCTACTCGTGTGCAGCACATCAGCAAAAACAACAAAAATTAACAAAATAATAATTAAAAGTAAATAAAGAGAGGAAATTAAATTAAAAAATTCAAATAATTAATAAGAAACTAACATTAAATATTTAAAAACACATCATCTGTTTTTAATAATTATTATTTACTTAAATTAAAATTAAAATTCAAATTAAATAATAAAAATAAAAACACTCTCTTTTTTGCTTTTATTTTTATCAAATAAAATAAATTAATTTAATTTAATTTAATTTTTTTTTTTTTAATTTGTTAGTGACTTACGCGATCCTATTTATTGTTAAGTTCACAGACGATACAGTCACTAGATGGCTAATCAGTGTAACAAACAAAGAGGGGAAAAATAAAATAACCAATTTTTTTTTATTTGTTAACAAATAATGACTCGTTTGTGTTTAAATTAATAATTAATAAAATAAAATAAAAAAAAAATGTTTTAATCAATAAATAAATAATTTAAAAAAAAAAACAAAAAATTAATTAATAAATACAGTAAATTCTGTGCTAATTACTTTTGTATACCTAGTTCTAAAGATTCTTCTTTTTGCCATTTAAATTAAATTTTTGTCTAACTTGAATTGGTACTTGCAAAATTGAAATTGAATGTTTTTTTTTTTTTTGTTGCATTTGTGCGATTTTTATTTAATTAATTTGTTTCATCTAAATATTATATTTTGTGTATTTAATTAGTTTATTGTTGTTTTTGTGTGTTTAAATAAAATAAGAAAAGGTTTTTATTTTCTTGTTTTTTTTACTGTTACAAAAAACCCCCTACATGAATTTTTTTTTTTTTTTTTGCTTTTTATTGTTGAAAAACTTGGCTCTACTATTATTATAATTGTTTTAATTAATAATTCAAACAAAATTAAATGAATTTTTCTATATAAACTATATATTTATTATTATTATTTAATTTACCTTAATATAACATCATTGTGTGGTCGAAATCTTGATTTACCAGTTGTTTTATTTAACGCTTGATCATTTCTTTCTTTACGATGTTTTATGCCAGCATTACGAAATGCAAAATAACCACGGAAAAATGCACGAATAATTGCCCAACGAAATACAGCAACTGGGTCAGCACCAACTAATTCACGTACAAATGCCATACTTGAATTTTTTAATACACCAACAATATCTTGTCGCATTAAATCTAAATTCTTTTCACGCATTTCCGTAACCTTAAAATAATTTTTTTTTTTTAATTATACGTTATGTGTAAATTATTTTCAACAAATTTAAGTTTTTATTTATTTACCTGATATTTAACTTTACCAGCATAATGTTTAATTATAAATGCATTTTCTTTCCTTTGTGGTTTCTCATAAAATGGATTCTCCTTTTGAACAGTATTGAATTTTTGTAACAATGTTTCATTTGTGGCACCCGGAAAACTGAAAAACAAAACGATTTTTAATTAAATAAAATATATTTTCATTAAATTATCATATCGTATACTTACTTGCACAGATCATCTAAAATACATAGTAATCCAGTCGGTTTTGATTCAAATAGCTGTAAACAGCCAGAATTATCCATAAATTCTATATCTCTCCATTTGATACCTTCTCGTTTATACTCATTTTGTTCATATTTAAATACATGCTGTTAAATTAAAAAAAAAAAAAAAATAATAATATTACAAAACGCACAAAATTAAAATAACATCAACAACTACTAACCAAATTAAAATAATATTGTAAATGTTCATTTGCAAAATTAATGCAAAGTTGTTCAAAACTATTTTGTGAGCCAAAATCTTCAAATCCAAATATATCTAATACTCCGATGGAATGGCCAGTATGTGGTGTTTGATCTTTATTTAAAAGCGCATGATTAACCTAAAAAATAATAATATATATTATGAATAAAAGTAATTTATTGTTATTTAAATTAATATATCTATATAATTACTTGAAGGACAATCCAATCAAATAATGCTCCGTATAAACATTTAGCTAGAGCATCTCTAGCAGCTATTGCTTCTGGTAATTTATATTGCATAATTAATGTTTCGCCACTTGCTTTAACACGTTTTGATGTTAATGCCGCTAATAATGTATCTTGTTTCACTTTTAATAACTCTGATATTATTGAAACAACATCAGGATTTCGTACTTGAACACTTTCATCATGATGGTATGTTGATTTTTTTGGAAAAAATTCAACATTACCTAACAATAATACTGCTGATAGTACATTAAATAATCTTCTTTGTTTTTCTGCTGAAAATCCAACCATCTCCATACTTTGTTTTAAACGTGAAAATTCATATTTTTCATCACAATTTTCTAATATCAAATTTTTTGCATTTAAATAAAAATATTTATCAGCTGGCAAAAGATGTAATGCATCCCTTTCTAATTCTGTTGCACCAGATAGAAGATAATAAAATACATGATAATTCCTTTCATATGGTCCCTAAAATATGAAATAAAATTATAATTAAATATTTGTTATAAGAAATAATAATTAATAAATATTTTCTTTAAGATCTCTACCTGTGAAACAATCCTGCTTTTTTCTAGTAAATACTTTTGTACGACGGCACCTTGTACCATACCATTTTCTCTATAATTAACCTGTACAATGAACAAAAAGAAAAATCGTTATAAAAATTAAAATAAAAACTTCAAATTGCTAAAATTGTGCTTAAACAATTAATTTATACCTGAATAAATTTTCCAAATCTACTGGAATTATTATTATGTGCTGTTTTTGCATTACCGAATGCTTCTAAAACTGGACCCGCACTTAATATTGTTTGTTCAACACCAGAACCGTGTGATCCTTTTTGTGACAATGCTGTCAAATGATGTAATAAAAAATTTGTACTTTCAGTTTTTCCAGAACCACTTTCACCACTAATAACAACACACTGAAAAGAAAATAATTTTATTTAATTTAATTTAATTTAATTAATATACAATAAAAAAAAAAGACAATTTGAAAAATATACCTGATTTCTTTTCTCTTTAAGCATACAGTAATATGCATTATCAGCTATTGCAAATATATGTGGTGGTAATATTGGTCCTATTCGTTGATTTTGATATAATCTTACATATTTGGGATTATAAATTGGATGAAATTTAAATGGATTTACAGCTATTAATATACTTCCAACATATGTATAAATATGACCAGCTTCAAAACGTTGTCTCAAGTTCTCTAATAATGTTGATTCATTTAAATCTAAAATATAACAAAAATAATTAATAATTATATTATTAAAAGTAATATAAAATATTAAAAACAATTACCTGGTAATTGGCACAAATCGGGATATTCTCTATTTTCTGGTTGTAATAGAAACGGTATGAAATCACGTAATATTTGTGGATCTAAACCATAATTATCTAACCATGGAACATCTTTTTGTAATTCTCTTAAATAAAATCTACAATGGAAAAATAAAATTAGTTATTTTTATTATATAAATTATAATTATAATTTGTATTACCTATGAAAATCTCTTTGTGAATGTAATGGCCATAAAAGCATAACCGAGACTGGCTTTTCATCAGTCGCAAGCCGTCTTTCCTTACACTCTCCAGCAACTTCGGCAAGTTCATAATGGGTACCCTAAAATAAATAATAGTTTTTATTAAACTATCCAATAATATGCAATTAAAATTTATATTACTGGTAATCCTAATCGTTCAACAATACAGGAGACAATTTCTTCAGCAGTTGTCTGTTTTGAAGCTTCAACACTTAATGCTTCATAGTGTAATGATAGGGCTCCGACATATACCTATAAACATAATCAAAAAAAAATTATTATTTATAAATAAAATAAAAATCAAATAAAAAAAAAAAACATTTCACATAAATCAAAAACACAAGCGCTCACAAAATTATTACAAACTCTCGTCATAGATAAAATAAAATAATAAAATAAATCAAATCAAATCAAAAAAAAAAATTTAACTAAAATTATAATTATTAAGATTAATATGTTTTAAAAATAATCACTGGGTACAACAACTCTCTACACCTGTTATAAAAACAAAAAAAAAAAAAAAAATTATTTACACGGTTGTTACTATGTATAGGAATGTTACCGTCTCATCCGTCTATCATATTTTTAATAAATAATAATCACACAACACTATTAATAATAATAATAATAACAACAATAATAATAATATTATTATTTAAAAGTATTTAAATTTTAGATTAAAAAGCAACAAATAATTAGATTAATAAGATTAATAAGAAAACAAAAAAAAATATATATATATATATATTCAGTTTACTGATAAAATTTCTTAATTTTAATTTATCATTTCAGATTCTTCTTCTTCTTCTTCTTCATATCATTTTATTATAATTATACCAAAAAAAATTAAATATCTTAAGTTGAAAGTTATATTCAAAATTATTATTATTATTATAATAATTATTTTCAATTAAAATTTTTACACAAACACAAATGTATTTAACATATCTATACATCCATACATATATGTATATATATGCAGATTATAAATGTTTCACATTTTGCTTCGTTTTTTTTTTTTTTATTTATTAATTTTACTTAAACTTACACTTGTTTTCTTTTTATTATATGTTTATTATTTTATTTTTGTATAAATATTAAAAAAATTTATTGTTATTATTATTATAATAATAATAATAATATTAATTTTTCTGTTTCTTCTTGCTTTTAATAAAACAAACAACAAACAACAAACAACAAACAACAACAACAACAACAACAACAACAACAACAACAACAACAACAACAACAACAACAACAACAACAACAACAACAACAACAACAACAACAACAACAACAACAACAACAACAACAACAACAACAACAACAACAACAACAACAACAACAACAACAACAACAACAACAACAACAACAACAACAACAAAAAAAATTTAAATGATAAAAAAAAAAAAAAAAATTCTACATTTATATTTTCACCATCAAACCAACCAACCAACCAACACCACTCAGTTTATTATAATTTTCTAAGCACACAAGCAAAAAAAAAAAAAAAAAAAAACCGCACATACACAACAATATACAAAACCATATCTTAAGTTAAAAAAAAAAACTTTTTAATACTAAAAACTAAAAAAAATTTAAATATAAATTTAAATTAAAAAGAAAAAAAAAAAACACTAAAAAACATGTAATAATCTATTTATTAGATAAATAAATAATATTTATGAGTAAAATAACAAATTAAAATTTATCCATAAAGAAAATTATTTATTGAATTAAAAAAAAAAAAAAAAAAAATTAATAATAATAATCAAAGAAAATATAATAAAAAAAATTTTTTTTGTTTGTTTATTTATATAAAAAAAAAAAAAAAAAAAAATAAAAAAATAAATATATATATATATTTTGTTTACAATTTGATTTGTTTTTTATACAAATAAACATTGAAATATTTTTTTTTTTAAATTTAGTTATAAATAAACCATTTGTTTATATTACCTGTAATATATATCGGGAAGAATCCAACATTGTGGTGTCCTGTGATAACATTTTTTCACTAAAATAACAAATTTTCTATCAAAACTTCCAATCATTCTGTTTTTACACATATAAAACAGTTTTTTTTTTTTTTTTTTTCTTGTTTGTTTTCCTTTTCTTTAGCGCTTTGCTTCTAACTACTACTCGACGCTCTTACTTTACTTCTAAATTTATACATGGAAAAAAAAAAAAACAAACAAATTAAAACTTATTTTTCTTTAAATATATATGATTATTTATTTATTTGCGACAAGTGTATAAAAAAAAAATTATAAGAAAACACAAAAATGTAAATTATAGACGTAAAATGTCGTCACAAGCAAAGAAAAAAAATATTATTTAAGATCCGGAAAATTCTCAACAAAAAAACTATTTTTTATTTATCATTCTTTTTTTTTTTTATACACATATCACAAGAGTATCAACATTAAACGACGTTTTCTTGTCTTTTTAATTATTAATTTTACTGTGCTTCTCTATTCTTTTATCATTTTTTTTTATTTAATTTACTTTATATATGTATCATCGTGTGTATTATTCATTTATTTTACTAAATTATTACAATCAAATTTATAAAAATAAATTATTATTCATAATAAAAAAACAACAAAAATTAAAAAAAAAATATTAATAAACGAGAAATAACAACTTTTAGAATAAAATAATTAAAAAAAGAAAAAACTTTAAATGAAATTATATTTATATTTATTGTACACTTCACTTGATAGAACGGCGATTCAAGTTATAAATATGTAAAAAGAAAAAAATTAAATTAAATAAAAAAAAAAAAAAAAAAATTATTTTTATATAAAAATTCACACCACATATAAGAGAGAGAAGAAGAAAAAAAAAAAAAAAACTTTTAGAGCAAAACGTCAAATTGAGGTCACATGGTTAGATCTTAATATTTAACAAAAAAAAAATCTAAAACACTTTATTTTAATTAAGTCACAAAAATTAATGAATTTATTTTTCTATTTAATTATAAATCAATAATAAAAACATTTAACTTGTCTTTATGATAACAAAAGAAGACAAAAAAATAAAAGAGAAAAAAAGTTGTTAATTTATGTACAGTAAAAAAAAAAAAAAAAAAGAAAAGAAAGAATAAAATATAAAACATTAAAAACAAAAAAGATATATCAATTGATGGGAGCGACCAACCAAGATTGTGACACGACGCTCTGTAAGATGTCATCCTTTATGTTTGCACCATTTAATGTCTTATCCATCAATAACTGTTATTTTTTAACAATACATATAATACTAATATTATATTTTTTTATCAACTGATAACATTTATTGATAACACTTGCTTATAGATAAATAAATTTCACGTAAGATAATTAATACGAAAGGCAGTTTACGACGGCCATCTTCAATTACACATTATAAATCTTGCCATATGCCATATTTAAAAAAACAAAAAAAAATGAAAGCAGTTAATTTCCTTAAAAATAAATATTGGAGATTTATATCTAGGTCCAGAGCGTTAAACAATAGATGGCACTATATAATTATTATTAATCAGAAAAATAATTAATTTCATTCTCTGTGCGATTACATTTCCAATGAAAATCAAACTGTTTTCTCTTTTTTTCCAAGATTTATAAATTTATTGTTTTGTTAAAATAAAAAATAAATTATTTTTCATTAATCAAACATATATTTTGTATGTACATCTACTAATTATATCTAAATTAAACGCTAATATCAAACTCCATATTATTTTGATGATTGCATCATGAATGTAATTTTAATCATAATTCATGATTAAACACAAACGAACAAAAAAAGAAAAAAAAGAAACAGTTCAAATATTTATAAAAAAAATCTTCTATTTGTTTTTTTTATTTATTGTAAAAAGATAACATTTTTATTAAACTAAAATATTTTTGTAACCTAAATGGGCTTCTGTTTGTAAATACATGTTGTACACATCAATTCTCATACATCTTTTCCACTGAGAACATATTAGAAGTTATGACTAAAAAAATGTGTATCATTGTGATAACAAATCATAAACGTCATCATCAAAAGTCTAAATTATATCTAATTTCCATTAATTCCATACAAGATTAATCGAAAATATTTCTAATATTACTCAAAATCAAAAATAAAAAAATAATAAAATAAAAGTACGAAATAATAAATTTTATTTTCTAAAAAATAAGTTCTTGCTTGGTCATATGAGATTAGCTTCAAGCAAAACTACTTCAATTCAGGACACATATATAATATGTATGTAAGAAAAAGAAGAAAACAAAGCATAATCAACATAATTAATTAACTGCATGGAATATATTCAAATAAAAACTATTCTATAAAAATGATAGTTTTTGGTTGTAAATGCGATTTTACTTAATGACAAACGTAATTTACATCATTCCCCCCATACCGCCCATTCCTCCCATACCACCCATTCCTCCCATGCCACCCATACCGGATGGGGATGACTCTTCTTTGGGAAGTTCTACAACAACTGCTTCGGCTGTGGTCAAAAGTGATGCAACACCAGATGCATCCGTCAGTGCAGTTCTCACAACCTACAATAAATTAAACAAGATGATAATCATCGAGTGTCAACCGAATTTTTATGAGAATTAATAATTTACCTTTGTTGGATCTATAATTCCCTTTTCAATCATGTTAACGTATTCATTATTAAGCGCATCGTATCCAAATTCACCAGTCTGTTCCTCAATTTTTGCAACAACTACCGAACCATCAACACCGGCGTTTTTGGCGATTGTCATTGCTGGCATGCGTAATGCTCTACGCACGATATCAATTCCGGTGTTCTGCACATAACAAATTAAATAATTATTGTTTTCAAATTTTACAATAAATATAATATAATAACCGTACCTGATCTTCATTGGCACCTTTCAATTTGTTTAAGTTTGGTATACATCTCAAAAGAGCAGTGCCACCTCCGGGAACAATACCTTCTTCAACAGCAGCCCTGGTTGCATTTAAAGCATCGTTAACTCTGTCTTTCTTTTCATTTACTTCTACTTCACTGGAACCTCCTACTTTTAAAACAGCTACACCGGAAGCGAGACGCGCTAAACGTTCCTGTAATTTTTCCTTTTCATATTCTGAAGTTGTTTCGCTTATTTGTTCGCGGAGTTGATCGGCACGTCTATCAACGTCATCTTTCTTTCCCTTTCCTTTCAAAAGTAGAGAATCGTCTTTGGTGATTGAAATCTCACCGCATTGACCGAAATCAGAAAGTTGAATATCTTCTATTTTAATGAGATTTGCATCATCGCCAAACACAACTCCTCCTGTACTAATTGCCATATCTTGTAATGTAGCTTTACGATTATCGCCAAAGCCTGGAGCTTTGACGGCTGCTACTTGAAGACCGATTTTTAAACGATTTACTACTAATGTGCTTAATGCTTCACCATCAATGTCTTCTGCGATTATGACTAGAGGTTTTCTTTGTGAATTTGCTAATTCTAGTGCTGGAATAATGGATTGGACTGTTGAAATCTTTTTTTCGGAAAACAACACTAATGCATCTTGGAATTCTACTTTAGCTCCTTTACTTGAATTTATGAAATATGGTGAAATGTATCCTCTATCGAATTTCATACCTTCAATAATTTCTAATTCATCATGTAAGGTTTTACCATCCTTAACAGTAATGACACCCTCTTTACCAACGCGTTTCATTGCTTCACTTATAAGATCTCCAATAGCTCTATCACCATTGGCTGAAATGGTAGCTACTTGTGCAATTTCTTCAGGGGTAGTTACTGCGCGTGACATTGCCTTTAAATTATCTTTAACAGTTTCAACAGCAATCATGACACCACGTCTAATCTCAATTGGATTTGCACCCTTTGAAATTTTTTCAAAACCTTCTTTGGCAATGGCTCGAGCTAAAACGGTAGCTGTTGTTGTACCATCACCAGCTTCCTCATTTGTATTATTTGCAACATCTTGTACAAGTTTAGCTCCAATATTTTGGAATTTATCCTTGAGTTCGATTCCTTTAGCTACTGTTACACCATCTTTTGTAATTTTAGGTGATCCCCAAGATTGTTCTAGGATAACATTACGCCCCTAAAATGCGTATAATTTATAAAATGTCAAATAAAACTAAATTGAATTAATATAAATTACCTTTGGACCCATTGTGACAGCAACAGCATCTGCTAAAATATCAACACCCTGCAACATTAATGCACGTACTTCAGGTCCAAATTTAACATCTTTGGCATATTGACGAATTGCAAATTGACGGGCCGCACTTAAGCGTATTATATTCGGTAGGCGATACATCTAGAATTAATTATATTATTAATTCAAGTTATCAATAATTTCTTATATGAAATATTATTTTATTGCTAGTAAGCAGCACGTTGTCTAATTGAAATACAGATTGGTTACGTAATTACATATACATATTTTTGTAGTAAAGTTCTTATTCCAGTTTTTACGATATAACCTAAAATTTTGTAGCTTACTATAAGCTGCATTTACTATGTTAATTTATTTCCTAATTCTTAATTTAATATTATAATAACATTATTAACATAATTTATTTACAAAATTAAAAAATGTAAAAAAAAAAGAACTTTCGAGTGTTATGCATTTTCATTTCTATGATGAAATTAGTCTTATGTTATGAAATTTAAAAAATTTCATTAAAAATAATAAATATAATTACGTGAATTACATAAAAAAGGAACTATTTCTGATTAATAAATATGTTTTACTTACATTTTTTATTTATTAATTACACAAAAATGACCGGCAGTGAAAAACTATATATAAGATATTGAATAATGAAAATTAACACGCTGTTTTGGCTCACACTTTCGAGCTAAAAGAAAAAAATGAATTAATTTTTCCTATTTGATTAGATATGGTAACTTAGTTATTATTATGTTGGCTAACCTGTTTAAAATAGAATTTTCTGGAAATTATTATATAAAATATTATCAATTTATGATAAAAATAATATATTTAATAGAAGAAATATTAATTATATATTTATTAATTGATAATTATAAATAAAAACTATGAATATATAATATTTTTCATGTTTTATCTTTTAAAACTGCTATTAAATATTTTACAGTAATAAAAGTACTATAATTCTCGAAACTCGATAAATTTTCTAACGATTTTTCATTTATTCTATAAAATATTGAAATTAAATTCAGCAGGTATAAAATAAAATTTGTAACTAATTGGTTATTTTAACTATAATTAAAAAGTAATAATTTAATAATAAAATATTGTGCAATGGATTATAATCAAAAATGTAGCGAACTACTTAATGAATTATATTTTGATTGGATAAGATCAGGATATAATTTGGAAAATTTGCGTGAAGACTTTTTAAAATTAGTTTGTAAAAATTATAATAATGTTAATAATTATCATGTTATACAGGAGCACCTACGAAGAAAAACAGTTGATTTAACACCACAAATTGCTATTGATTATAATAATATTGATATTACTTATATATTGCAAGAGAATCCAACATTATTTCAATCTGTTGATAAAAGAAATAAAAAATTATCATCGGATGTATTAAATATTTTCTTTGCAAATGGAAAAGGAAAAACGTTTGTGGAAATTAATAAGACTCAAAAACAATCAACGTATCCTAATCAGATAAAAACAAATAATTATAACGAAGTGAATGAAATTCCACCATCAAATAATCAATCAATGAACAATTCGAAAAAGTTTTGTTCTTTCTGTAAGAAGAATGGTGAACCATTGTAAGTATTATCAGTAGAAGTGGATTTATTAAAAAAAATAAAAACAATTAATGATTATTAATATAAATTTCAAGTCAAATGTATACATCACATCAATTGTACTGTCCGATAACAAGGAAACGATGTCCAGTTTTACAATCATGTGTGTGCAGCTATTGCAAAGAAAATGGCCATACAATGTAAGTCCAATAATAATATTTTATATTAAAATTAATTAAATAAATTTAATTTTAGTGCTCATTGCAAGAAAAATAAAAATAGAGATTCGGTGTTGAAAATGCTTACAAAATTTAATAGCATGGATATTAATGAAGGTGAACCGTCTTATTCAAATATAAATTTTTAAATGATTTAACAAAATATTTTCTTTTATTATTGTTATGTTTTATATGAATACAATTAACTATTGCGTAAACATTTTAATGAATTATATCACGATTTTTACATTTATGTAAACAAAAAACATTTAATTAAATTTAAATAAATTTTCTATATCAGCAAATGATCCAATTGATTTAGTAAATATACTTAATAAAGATTGTTTGCATTCGGGAAAAATTTCACCACAATCCATTCCTGATTTTCCCATTACTTCTGCTTTCAGATATTCAGTGTCACCATGTTTGTAAATTGGTTCGCTGGTTGTCGATGGTCTTTAAAGAAAAATTGAAGAACATATGTAACAAATAACTTTAAAGGAAAATTAATAATATTTACCGTAGAATAACGTGTAATAATTCACCTAAAATACCAGTTTGATAAGTGAATGGAATATCGGATGCTTCACATATGCTTCTAAGTATACAAGGTTTCCCCTTAAATCCATTTCTAATTATTAAAAAAAGAAATTATTAATTTTTCACTTTACTATTTTTTTTTTTAATTTACCTTTCAGCAATTGCTTCAAAGCTTTTATACACCGACCACCGGGAATTATCTTTATTAAATTTATTAGAATCTTCAGGTTTTGGTTGCCAAATATTATCCACAGTGTTGGAATTAATATAGTTATTATCTTCTTCATCAGACCATGAGGAATAATCATCTTCAGAATCATCAATATTTTCATTATTTGTTGATTCATTTGTATTTAATGGTTTTGCTTCAATTTCAATTGCTTCCACCTCATATTTTTCAATTTTTTGTCCTGTTTTCTCATCAATATATTGTACAGGATTTTTTGTTTCAATATTTGTATTTCGTTTTCGACGTAAATAATATGCTGCTGGACGTAGATCAGTTGCATTTATAGGTAGGAAATATTGTGCTTTCCATACCCAACCTAGAATGACAGCTTCTTCGGTTGTCACAGGAATACCAACACCAGAGATCAATTGATGACGTGTAGGTGCTGTCTCCGGAAATATCATGTAACGTTTATTACGATTATTTATTTTATTATCACACATTATTAATATTAAACAATTAAACACAAATATTAAAATTAAGAAATAATTTTTAAAGTTTTCCATAATTTTTTGGTTATAATTTTTTTTTTTTATTTAATAGGATAAAGATTTGTTCTTGTAAATCGCAGTTAAACTAAACTCAACTGAATAAAGTAAGTACATGAAAATACGTTTAAAAAAATAAAAATAAATATAGCCGAATAACAGTTTTATACATTTATTGATTTTACTTATTTACATTCTATTTACATAAATTATTATCAAAATATATTATCGGAAAACATGAATTTTTAAGTGATTTTGTTTCCTAAAATCATCTACATTTTTCTTAGTGTAACTAAATTAATTTTAAGATAATTAGAAAAGTTAATTAAATTTTTTTAAATAGCATATTTATCACTTATTTTGTTATAAAATAAAAAACCATTCAGTATGGTTAAAAATTGTTTAATAATTATTTGCTTAAATATTTATCATGTCGGATAAATAAAAAGAGTATAATCTACAATTACCCAAAAAAAAAAAAAAGGTAAATTATTTTAGTATTAGACAAGAAACGAAACAAAAATGTTTAAATTTTTATTATTTATAATTTTTGTGAAAATTATTTATTGTGGTGCAATAGTTTTCCCATATAATAGTGCCACTGGTGTAAATATTTTAATTTTAATGTTAATTTACATTGTTAGGATAATTAATAAATTTTATTTAATAAATGCGTTTCAGATACTTATTGCAATTGCGGTACCTTTGGACATACCAAAACGCAATGTGTACATGTCGTACAATTTTGAAGCGAATTATGGAATGCCAATTGTAGCAACTGATTACACAAAAGGAATTTTAACACGAGTAAATTTTTATTAATTCATTTCTTAGCATTTTGTAATAAAATTTATTTATAATAGCTTGATATCGAACAATACGGTGAAAAACCAGCTGGAGAAGCAAGAAACAATGACATTAGTGATAAAATTATTGATGGTGAAAATAATTCAACAAAAAGTGATAAGCGAATCGCAGATTTAACAAATAAAACGAGTTTGATAAATCGGCAAAAGTTGTACACAATTATCGAGCATAAACTAAAAGTGTAAGGGAATTCCATAAAATTTGTACCGAAAAGATTCTTTACCACAATTATTTACAGTGAAGGATTCAATGGCAGAGCTTGTTTACTTTATGCAATCTGTGAAACGGCTGAGCATCCTCTAAACGAACACAACGGCGTACTCGGAGACATTTTCCAAATAATTTTATCGTAAATACTTTGTCCTTACATCAGTTAATTTAATTTAAATTTTAATTAATTATTATCTAGGCCGGCATTGTCGATGCGTGAAGATATCCACCCAGAATATTATCTAGCAGAGAAGCTAGGTCACGATGGGAAATGCAATAAATATAAAAAATATTGTCCGGAAAGTGTATTAAACATTTTTACAACATTAATGCACCATCACAAATTGTAGCGAAAATTATTTTAAGTTTAATCTTAATTGATTAATTGTGTTTATCTATTAAGACTGTCATATAGATATATATAATTTTTTTTAAATAGGTTAATTGAATTTTAAACTTTAAAATTATAATATCAGAGCATTACCCGTTACGTTATTTAAAAAACAAATTAACACCTCCGAACAGAATGTGTATTAGTAGCATCATATGGTTTATACCGTTCAATACACCAGTATATAACGTTTATGCGAATTAAAAATATTTTTTTAATTATCCTATTATAAATTATTAAAAATATAATCAGAGGATATGATGCTTTAAATATATGTATTAACAAAAAAAATTGTTGTTTTTCATTTAATTAAACGTTCCCTTCCTTGTATTTTGATAACGCAATTTATTACCTGAATATATAATAACCAGTTGCTATTTACTTAATGATGCGAAAACAGAGTATCGCAGTATATATTATTTGTACTAACCGGGGTCACGATGGATTAATTTTGCTGGATAATACACTGAAATATTAAAGTTTTTAACTCTGAGTCTACTTACTGCTCTGCTTGCATACTTGTTCCCAATATAGCTTCGGGTTAAAACTCCGCTCCCGTTCTAAATATATCACATTTTATACGTCAGTCCGTATGCAGACATAATATTTAATCATAATTACATAATAATGCATGATTTGCAATTGGTAAAATAAAATTAGAATAAGTTTTTCTTTGGATATGAAAAGCTATCTAATGATAACACATATATATTTAGATTATCCACCACACTTTTCGCTTTATGTATAGATAGATGAAGATGATTTAACACTATCGAAGATTGTGATAGAATTCACACATATTTTTCTGTGTTGTCTACCTTATGTAGACGATCGTGCACTAAAAATTAATATGATTTCATCTTGTTTGTTTTTTTTTTAGTAAGAATGATCTGATGAAAACGTTTTTTTTTTTTCGTTTGCCGGAAGAGTAATGAATTTTTTTTTTTTTTTTTTTTGAGAATCCCGGGTATGTTCTGCGATTATTCTATAGAACCAAAATACATCATCTACATCATAAAGAATATTTTATCGCTTTAACCGAATTATTTACAGCATGATTATTGGCATTTTCCCGTGCAAAGTTCTTAAATGTTCGCATGTCGAAAATAAAACCGCAAATTGAGTAATAATTTCGTAGTTTAGTTTAACAAATACCGTGCAATTGAATATTTTAAAAAGTAAATAACATATAATATATGCTGCATTCAAGGACTAAAACGAAATTATGATGAGTTGCATATTTGGCATATTTATTTATGATTTTTCTATGTAGTTTTATGAATATTATCTTGTATAACTGCAGGTTTAGTAGCAGCGGAAGTCTACGATGTCGAGAGATCGCAACTATTTTTCACGACCAACACATTCCTGGTCAAATCACTATAATTATTAGGATTCAAATTGACAAACGTTACGCTTTTATAATTATTGCAACACATTAGTTTTATAGATCCTATCTGATTCTTTATAACATCGACAAAAATAACCTGAGTTCTGTTTTTCTAAAAGAATTCCTTTTATCTATATTTTTTTACAGTTTCTTAATTATTTTTAAAGATTTTGATGAATATTTCACAAAATATATTACAGAAAGGGCTCTACCAAAACTGTGAGTATTTTAGAAATATTCTTCCTTAACGATTCAATAACGATTGTGATATATTTTAGAATGAAGGTTAAAGAAAATATTGTAGTTATCTGGTTCCTGTTCTTTCCAAAAATTTATTTTCTATCGTTAAATACAAATTACTACAGATTACTAACAGCCGTTTCTTACTTTGTTATGCGATATTTAATTGAACTCAAATGAACTTAATAAGGACATGGAATTATTATTATAAAGTCATTTGATTCAATTTATTTATTTTATTCATTTAAATATATTTACATAAATTATTAACAATTAAACTTGAAAAACTACAAACTTCATGAAATTTATAAATAAAATTCAATTTTGATAAATTATGATATGAAAACCTCAGGTACAATGAAAATCGTTTTTATGAATATTTACATAAATATTTATAATGTCTGATCATTAAGATATATCCCATATATGACATCCCAAAATTATGTAAATTAGTTACTTAAGTTTCATCATTCGATGCGATAAGAATTATTAGATCAAAATTAAAATGTTAAAATTTTTATTATTTTTAATCATAGTGAAGTCAATACGATGTGACGAACAATTAATAAATAATGAATTTACCGAACGACATAAACGTTCTTTAGTTTTCCCATATAATAGTGCTACTGGTGTAATTATATTTAATTAATTAATTTTATTTACTTTTATTAATTCAAACATAAAATACCATCTTCAGATCATTGTGGCTATTGCAGTTCCAATTGATATACCAAAGCGCAATGTTTACATGTCGTACAATTTTGAAGCGAATTACCCTATGCCCATTGTATCCACTGATTACACAAAAGGAATTTTAGAACGTGTAAGTGATTTTTTTTTAAATTTTTTACTTTAAATTTTTATAGTAATAAAGTAATTTGCAAACAGCTTGATATCGAACAATACGGTGAAAAACCAGCTGGAGAAGCAAGAAACAATGACATTAGTGATAAAATTATTGATGGTGAAAATAATTCAACAAAAAGTGATAAGCGAATCGCAGATTTAACAAATAAAACGAGTTTGATAAATCGGCAAAAGTTGTACACAATTATCGAGCATAAACTAAAAGTGTAAGGGAATTCCATAAAATTTGTACCGAAAAGATTCTTTACCACAATTATTTACAGTGAAGGATTCAATGGCAGAGCTTGTTTACTTTATGCAATCTGTGAAACGGCTGAGCATCCTCTAAACGAACACAACGGCGTACTCGGAGACATTTTCCAAATAATTTTATCGTAAATACTTTGTCCTTACATCAGTTAATTTAATTTAAATTTTAATTAATTATTATCTAGGCCGACATTGTCGATGCGTGAAGATATCCACCCAGAATATTATCTAGCAGAGAAGCTAGGTCACGATGGGAAATGCAATAAATATAAAAAATATTGTCCGGAAAGTGTATTAAACATTTTTACAACATTAATGCACCATCACAAATTGTAGTGAAAGTGCTTTTTTTTTTTTTTTTTTAATTAGGATAATCAAAGTTATTGGTTAATTTTTTTTTTCTTTTTATTTGCTTCTAACATCATAATTAAAATATATACATAGCGTTTAAGAACTATTGTATCAGTGCGTTGACCGTTATTTGATTTACAAAATAAATTAACACCTCTAAAAATACCTTGTACACACTTTTTTTTTTTTTTTACTATAGTTTTTCTTTGTGTTTTATTTAAAAGACGAAACTAATGTAGAATTCTACGATTTTTAAATAATTTATATTTAGTTTGAAAATGGTAACGGTTAATAAAAATCTATAATTAACACAATATTAATTTGTCATGTCATTTATTAGATTTAATTGTTTTATTTTTTTTATTTTAAGAGACAATCAAATAGTTTTTGATTCAGTTTGGTTTTTGTTTGAGAAATTATTGGACGGTTTTTTGTATTTTTGGTTTGGTTATCAGTTAAAATATTAAAAAAAAAAAAAAATGTATAAATTATTAATAGTTTTTGTGTTTTTATTCATTAATTATGTGGATTCGTTAAAAAATGATATAAATGATGTAGCGGCACGTCATAAAAGAACATTGATATTCCCGTATAACGGTGCTATGGGTGTAGGATTTATATTTTCCCTGTGCTTTTTATATAAGAAAAGAAAGAAATAAAATTTTTTATTAAAATTATTTTTAAGATTATAGCTGCAATTGCTGTTCCATTGAATTTACCGAAACGAAATGTATTCATGTCGTATAATTTTGAAGCAAATTATAATTCACCAATTTATGCAACTGATTTTACAAAAGGAGTTATCACTAGGGTATGTTAGGGTTCAATTTTTTCAATTACTTTCTTATTTAAGTTATTAAAGTATTAAATTTGGTATTTAGTTGGATCTACAAAGATCTGAAGGTAGGAAAAACGGTGACAGTACAACGACAAGTGAAGAGAAAACCAACGGTACAAACAGTGAAAATGTGAATCTAGTGAAAGGCGTCGCGAAACGTTATGCTCCGGATAGTTTATTATCGAGGAAAAATGTTTATAACATCATTGAAAATAAATTGGTCATGTATGTCTAAAGATTCTCTTCGATTGGTTATATAATTAACAAAAAATTGTTTTTTAAATAGTGAAGGATTTAAAGGTCGTGCATGTCTTTTGCGTGCCATATGCGAAACAGCGGAGCATCCATTAAACGAACATAATGGCGTGCTTGGAGACGTTTTTCAAATTCTTTTAACGTAAGAACTTTCATAAAACAATAATAATTTATTAATTATTAAATAATATTACATCAACAGGCCATCGTTATCAATGGAAGAGGATATCCATATGGAATATTACAATGCAGAAAAGCAAGGCTTAATTGGTAAATGTGTGAAATATCAAAAGTATTGTCCTGAAAATGTTTTAAATCTTATATCAAAAATAACTTAAAATTGATTATTGTAATAAAAATGTTTTTTCTTTTTTATTTAATTAAAATGAATTTATAAAATTATTTCTTCCTATTATTTAAAAAATGTTCCAAGTCGGCAAATGAATCAACAACACCTGATACAATATCCAAAATAGATTTTTTACATTCTTTATATATTTGTGAACATGGTGATCCAGATTTACCTAGTTCTTCTGCTCTTAAATACTCATTGTCTGTATGCGTGTCAACTGCTTCATTAGTTGTCGACGGACTATCGAAATAAAAGAAAACACAAAATTGATTATTATTATTATGATGTGGAAAGAAACCTGTGATTGTATTACGTAAGGACAATGTGTAGCAGTTCACCCAAAATACCATTTTCGTATGCCATCGGAGTTTCAGCTGCTTCACAGATACTTTTCAAAACACAACTTTTCCCATTGAAACCATTTCTACATTAAATAAAATAAAAAATTATTTCCATTTACTACTTTGGCATGCAATAGATACACTTGCCTTTCAGCAATTTTCTCCAAACTTTTATAAGCTGTCCACCTGGCTGACGCTAGATTATAATCATGTAATGCCGGTGTGGTAGGCTGTTCAGCATTACTATCCATTTGTTCACCCAAAAATGCATTTTCATCCTGATTAAACCATGATGCATAATCATCATCATCGTCATTAACGGTGTTGTCAATAATATCGGGTAATTTTTTCGTTTCAATTTGAATGACATCCTGTTGATACGTTTCCACTTGGATATTCGTTGTATTATCGTAATATTTTTTCACTGTTTGTTCTTTCGGTTTTGCACTTTCAATTACTGACTTTTCAAGAAGTTCTCGCTTACGTCGTAAATACAAGGCGGCTGGACGTAAGTCTGTTGCATTAATTGGCAGGAAATATTGTCCTTTCCATACCCATCCGACAATAACTGATTCCTCTGTTTGCAAAGGGATACCAACACCGGAAATCAGTTGATGACGCGTTGGGGCAGCTGGTGGAAATATTATATAACGTTTATCCCTTTCAAAGGAATTTGAATCATTTACACAAATCAATAAAATATTAAATAAAACCAATTTCAACATTTTGCTCTTTATTTTACGAGAAACAATTCTCACAACTTGAATTCTTTTGTTTAACTAAAACAAAACATCGTTGATTATTTTCTTGAGGAAAGAACACAGTTATGGATTACGGTATTTGTTTAATAATCGTGCGTTATTGATTAAAGAATTTAATTGTTTTGTTGAAAATTAATTTCCTATACAATCTTAACAGACAATAGGATGAATTTTTGTGTTATTGTTTATCTGTATTAGTAGCCTAAGCACTACTTTATGCACGTCTGGCATAAAATTTAATAATTGACACTAATTAAATAAGAATAAATAATTAAAACCGTTTGCAATGTAATTTCGTATGTAAATTTATGGATTGCATTACGATGTTGAAAAATTAGACGACAAACCCGATTGAAATTTTTTTAAATTTTTTTTTAATTTACTTGAACCATTAAAATTATCCAGATTCAATAAGTTAATAACAAAATAGGAAACAACAGTATAAATAGTGTGTAGAATTATTAAAAAAAATTTTAAATTATAATTTCTGTTTGATTTTTAATACAATTTATTGGTATCAGGTAACAAAGGACTTGAGCGTAAAATAATGAGGGAAGTACGAAGTAATTCGTATAAAACAATTAACATTTCCGTGTTATTTCCCTGTTTAAATAGGAAAATTAATAATACAATTTTGTATTTAAATTTAACAACAGTTGCTAATCATCACTGGTACTGTTAAGCACAAAATTATCTTAAATATTTCAAAAATGAACAGTTTTTCATTTAAAACGATATCAATCCATCTGATTGTAATAATTTCAGTAATCTTAATAAAATGTGTTCGAATGGATATAACCACGAAAGATAAACGTTCATTAATATTTCCCACAAATAGTGGCATGGGGGTGATTTTCTATAATTCATGTTTTAGTTTTATTAATTATAATAATAATAATAATAATAATAATAATAATAAAAAGTTTAATATCAAATTGATACTTACAGTTAATCATAGCGATTGCATTACCAATCGACACTCCAAAGCGTAATGTTTTCCTTTCATATACATTCGAGGCGAATTATGGTGTACCAGCACAATCAACACACTTTACACAAGGTGTCTTAACACGGGTATTAAATTAATTAAAAAAATTTTAATTTTGCAAAAAAAAAAATTTTTTTTTTTCTTTACAAATTTTTTAGTTAGATTTAGCGAAATCAACAACAAGTAAAAATTCAGAAAAACGGAGTATTAAAAATGAATATAGTTTAATAACCAGAGAGAATATTTATAAAATTATTGAAAATAAATTAAATTTGTAAGTGGTTTAACTAAAAAAATTAAAAAAAAAGTTTAAGCTAAAACAAAAAAAAAAAAATGTTTATAGGGAAGGATTTGATGGACGTGCATGTCTTCTACGTACAATTTGTGAGACAGTAGAGTTTCCATTAAACGAACATAATGGTGTGCTTGGAAACATTTTCCAAATTCTATTTACGTAAGAATAAAGAAAAAATAATTAAATTCTAATGTTAGAACAAACATTTTTTTGTTTTTTTTTTAATTAAATAGCCCATCGACGTCCACCTACGAGAATATTAACGCAGAGTATTATAATGCTGAAAAATTGGGTAAAGGTAAAAAATGTGAAAAATATAAAATTTATTGTAAAATTAATTTATTAAATTTTATAACAGCATTGTATTAATAATTACAATTTAATAAATAGTTTTTTTTTTTTTTCTCTTTAAAATTCAATAATTATTTTTAAAAAAATGTTTTTTTTTTTTTTTTGTTTAGTTTCTAAAATGCGTAGCGAATTGATTTGATAGAAGGTTTGTCAATTAATTAATTAATTAAAATGTTATTTAAAAATAAATGTAATAAATAGATGAATTTAAATTAATTATCGTTTAAAAATCATCTTCGTCATTTTGTTCAAAAAAGTCTTCCGATAACATATCTAAATTTAGATCGTCCAAAAAATCGGCTGTACAATCAGCAACTAATTCAATATTAGCACCTAATTGAAATGAATTTTGACAAAAATCATCATCAATATAAATGTCTTCGGTTGATTTTGCATTCTAGAAATAAAAAAATTGATATAAAATTAATAAAATAATGAAAGAATAAATGAATAAACAAGCACAGACTTGTATTGTTGGTAATGTTTGACAACGTTTTAATGTTGATATAGGCGACAATGCCATTTCTATTTCCTTTAAATGCATTTTCTCATTCAAATTATCTTGCAACTCATCTCTACATATACCAATTTCGCTAATATATGGTATAGAAACGTCTAAATTATCCTGAATAACTAAAAATAAAAATATAAAAGAAATTAAGAAAAATATTTTTTTTTTTTTTAGTTTTTAGACATACTTTGTCGCAATTCATCAGCGGTTATATGTGACCCACAATTACAACACAATAATTTAGGTAATTGACGTCTCTCCGAACTTGTGGTTATTTTTGAAGGGGTTTTTAATGGAACAAGCTCTAGGGTATTACCAGATGTTGAAGCAACAGGCGAAATTGGTATTATTGCTTCCACTGGTTCAGGCTGCGGTTTTTTAGGCAAATTAATTACCTTTTCCCCTTTCTGCTGATCACTGATTATTTTTAATTGATTAATACTATTTAAAATTTCACTGCTGCACAGTGAATGTCTCGCTTTATCAGTATCAACAAATAAATTACGTTTCGTGGCACCAGAAGAAGTACCAACATCTGACAAACGACGCCCAGTTTTACGAAAACTAAGCGTTACTCTTGTTGTTAATCTTCTAGCTTCTGGTGTTAAACATTTATTTGTATTTAATTCTTCAGTGATTATTAGAGAATTTCTATTTGACTTAGTAATATTTTTAAATGAGCCTGGTGTGATTAATGTTTCAATAACTGGTACTGGTGCTGGTACTGATACTGGTGTTGGTGCTGGTTCTCTAGTATACATTGAATGATCTTTACCATTTGATAGTGTCACATTGAGTGTAGAAATTGCAACAGGTGGCGTTACATTGTGCAAAAAGTTCACATCCTCATTAATTTTAACTGGGGTATTATAATCATTGAAAGTATTATCAAATATGTCATTTTCCAGAGCTTTGTTATTCTTTAAGTCAATAATTTCAACTGCTTTTACGCGATTTTCACATGTGTCATTCTGCCGTGGGCTCTTTATTGATTTACACCGTTCAATTTCTCGGCGCCACAATGATGTTTCAAATACTTTTGCACCCATTCCATGACGTTCTTTTTGCTTTAAAAGTGCTTCGTTTAATTCTTCTGGCATCTTTTTTCTAAATTCGTCATCGCTATTTTCCGTAGAGCAGTCGATAACCGTTTTATTGCGTTTTATGATTTTATCATAAGTTTTGGTAACTCTCTCTAACGAAAATTTAGATGGCTGCTGTTTTTCAATTTCTTTTACTTGCACTGGTACAATATCATTGGTTTTTTGTTCTGTATCTGATCTTTCATTTTGCTTACGCTTTGACTCTGGTGTTATTTTCAGCCTAATAGTATGCAAAGTCTTTTGATCTGAAGACGGTGTTGGTGGATTTGTTTGCTGTTTATTATGTATCAATTTTATATTTAAATTAATAATACCATTTTGTTTTGTATTAATCTCTTGTTCAATTGTTGTCCCTTGGATAGTATCCACTGATTTAAATTTTTTATCATTTTCATAGACTTTACCATTTTCAATTATATTTATTTTTTGTTCAATTGATGTGCCTGAAAAACTATCAGCTGATTTAACTTTTTTATCATTTCTATGGATTTTACCAATGTGAATTTTATTACTCTCTTGTTCATTTATTGTGGCTTGGATAATATCAACTGATTTACCCTTTTTATCATTTCTATAGAATTTATTTTCATTCATCTCTAAGGTCGGTATATTTTGATTTGATAACCAAATATGTTTACGAATTTTATTTTTCCTAGCAATTGGTGTATCCGGTATTATAATATTATCCATATTCAAATTTCTCATTGTCGAAACTGTTAAATATTTTTTCTTTATATTTGCACATTTATCAAATTTAATATCTTTATCTATTGCTTCAATTCTCTTTGGCGTTTCTTCATTAATAAATAACTCATCTTTGCTTTTTTCAAATGAATAATTAATTACATCACCATCACCATAACTGTTATTCATTTTCATTTGGAGAAAATCTTCACGACTGTAACGAATATCATCTGGTATTTGCGATAATTCATAATCCATTTTTGTATTTGTTTTAAAAAGTTCTTTTACCGAACGTTTTGGCTCCGCTGTTGGCCTTATTTTTTTCTTCAATGTACTTGTCCGTTCATAAGTTTCATTATCCAATAATGTTGGTAATAAGAATTTTGTAAAATCATTCAAACTTGATGCATTTGATAATGAAGAACGCTGTTCATTTTGTTTGGTAATAAATTCAGTTAAGTGGTTTAAATTTCTGTTATCCAATATTTCATTTGAGGACAATTTCTCATTTTTTGTTTCAAGCGTTTTCCTAGGAGGTTTCTTTGGTTTTATTTTTTCTTTAATATCTTTATTTATTATATTATTCTCGCAAGGATAATTACTGTTTTTATTTGAATCAATATCTAAAGGTAATAATTCTTGTTCTTTAATTACTATTGATGATGGTTTATCATTACCCAATATTTCATCGATTGTTTCATTCTTTATAATATCAATATTATCGAAAAAGTTTTCGGTTAATACATTAGCTGATCGTAGTTGAGGATCGGATGCTGTATTAGCATACATGTGCTTCTTATTAAAATACTTTTTTTCAATATTTTTAAAACCAAAACTCTCATTCATTATATTATCACTATTTAGGAATTTGCAACTATCCTCTGTTAATTGTTCTTCTCTGTGTATTGTTATATTACTGGTTATTTTGCATTTTATTTCTTCTAGTATTGATATTAAATGTTGTATTGTCATTATGCGATTATCGATGCTTACTTTAAGACCAAAATCGAAAATCTTCATAAAATTTGAACATCTACTGGTCTCAAATATTGGTAATATCGCTTGATTAATTGCGTATAATTTCTCTACTTCAGTGTAACTAAATATAACAAATGGTACACAATTGTTTAATAATTCCCATAATAATAATGATAAAGAATAAACATCGGACAGTTTTGTTGGAAAAACAAATTTTGATGTTGTTGTTATTAACTCTGGTGGTTGATAATAATGAGTTGAAAACTTACGACGATAATTTATTGAATATGGTAAATATTTTGATGGTAAATTAATGTCATCATATTTATCGTCTTCTTCAAAATTAAATGTTTGTTTTGACATATTTAAATATTTATCATAAAGGAGCTTATCACGATTTCTTAATATAAAAGAAAATTCTGGTATTTTCTTATAACTACCATCATTTGGTTCATTTATTATATCATCATATTCTAATTCAATTTTATTTCTTATATCATCATTTACTTCTGTTGCCAATTCAAATGATGATAATTTAACACAAAATGGATTACTTCTCATTAATATACAATGACTAGATATATTTGAATGTATATAACCACATTCCTGTAAATACATAGCTCCTGTTCCTATCTGTTGTACAATCTGTATACATTCTAATAATGTAAATTTATTTTCCTAAAATAAGTAAATAAAAATAATTAATTACATACATATATAAAACTATTGATTTAATAAAATTCATTTAATTACCATTTGATGTATATAATAATTTAGTGTAAATTCATATGGCTCTAAAATAAGTGTTATATGATTTAAAACACGATCAAAACAAATCGACATTAATATTGTGATATCAGAGTGCTTCACTTGACTGCAAATAAAAAAAAGAATAAAAATAATTGAATATTTATAAATTACATAAACTGTTTAAAGGCAAAGCTGTTACATACTTTAATATTTCAAAATCTCTTTTAGTCGCCTCAGATGCATACTGCAACATTTTTTTCGTTGAGATCCGGTATTTTCGTAATGTAACCGGTGTATTACGGAATACACCAGATGAATAATCTAATAGTGATGGAAATGTATTTCTTAAAATGCCTGTTCGTGCTGATATTTCATTAGGCCAAGCAACTGTAAAACCCTTATATTTCTAAAATAACAAGAAAGGACATTAGATGTTTGCCATATCAAAAATAATTATATTTATTTACCTTTTGAAAATAATCGATGTAACTCTGATTAACATTGTCAAAGAAAGTATTATCCGTTAAACCAATATTATTCGACCACTGTTCAAGTGATTCCAATTCATTGAACATATCATCCTTACTATTACGTTTATTTTTCTTTGATAATTCTATTGATAAATCTAAATCAGTAACAAGCGTCTTACTTTCTGACTTTTTTATTAATGACTCCTGTATTTGTTTATTCAATGCTTCAATCAAATTTATTGTCGAACTATTGCCGTATTTTTTTGATAAAAATAATACATTTTGATCAATAATTTCTTGACAACTCTTCATATCATTTATATATTCTTGATTTGGATCAACTGTATCTGTTTGATCATCATTTGATATTGAGTCACAATACGGTAATGCATATTCAACCATTTCACCATGTTTATTAATAACCCGTTGATAGGGTGGATTCCTTGATTCCTCATTATATATTGGCTTTCCATCGATATCTCCAAATGATACAGATTTATCTTTAGTACTCTCACTATTCTCATCATAACTAGATAGATTTATTTCATAACTTTTATATGAACCATTTAAATGTGATTTACTTTCCATACTATTAATTTTCTCTAATTTATCAGTTCTTGAATATTTTTTACTACGTGATAACGTATTATTGCTATTCAACGTTACTGATTTCATATCTTTATCCAATGATTTTGGAAATTTCCGTGATTTTCTTTTATATTTATTCTTTTCTTCAGAAAATGGTATCGAATTATTTTTATAAAATTTTACCGGGGGACTCTCAGCATTTGTATCTGTATCAAAATCATCAAAACTTTTGTTTGGTACACAATGATTATTCTCAAAGTTTTTAATTTCTCTTTCATAAATTATATCTTTTATTTCATTATAATTATGCGATGAGTTCTCCTCTACATCATCACGAGATGCTAATGGCATTGATAAATTACGATTAACTTTAAATTTTCTATAATTATCTTTCATCTCCTTATCGGTTAACATTTTCATTGAACTCTTTTTATTATTTCTTTTATTTTTTAATGCAACCGATGATTGCATTTTTTTTTTAACCGATATTAAATCAATATTATTATCAAATAATAATTTTTCTTTTTCCTCTTCGGTAAATTCATCATCATCATCGTCGTCAGATGTATTTATATTAGTAAAATGATCGGCAGTTTTTCTACGCCGATGTTTATCATATGATGATCTTGATGATGAACTAGATTGTATTTGACTGGTTCGCCAATCATTAAATTTTGATAATGCTCTCAGGTATGCTTCATCACGTGTTAAATTTGCATTAAAATTCGTCGATTGCAATGGTGGTGCACTAACACGTCGTTTGGAAAGATTAAACTCCTCTAGTTCCCTAAAAGTATTAAAATAAAGTAAAAAAAAAAAAAAAAAACAAAATTATTATTAATGAGAAATTGAAAGTCATTCAATGTGTTCAATTAAATTAATGAAGTTTTTAATTAAAGAATTATATATTTATTATGTAGGTAAATTTTTGTAGATTATAAAAACTTAAAAAAGAAAAAAAGCGCCGTTAGAAAATATAAATAAATAAAATTTCCGAAATTTATAAAAAAAAAAATTTAAGAGATTTTTGCTTCTACTTCTTTATTTGTGGCTCATGATTTTCAACTTTTTATTCCAACATCATCAACATAATCGACACACTCCAAATACGCTTTTTTTTTCATTCATTCATTCATTCATTCTTTCTTTCTTTCTTTCTTTCTTCAATTTCTTTTAATCCATTTTTCATTTTTATAAATTATTATATTATTTGCGGTACATAAATTAATATAAATGAAATTTATTATGATTTAGGAAGTTTTAATTAATTTAAAAATAATTAACAGACAAAAAAAAAAAAAAAAAAAAAACGCAAACACAAACAAAAAAAATTAATAAAAATAAAACATGTGTCTATTAGTTATTGTTTTGTGTTAAAAATTAACAAAACCGTGCCATAATTTATTATTAATTTAATAAAAATGAATTTTTATATTATTTATTTATTTACAAACAAAAAAAGTAGAAACAAGCCAGGGAGGACACACTGTGTGTTGAAAGTGTTACAAACAATAAAAAAAAAATCAAGTAAAGATCATTGGTGGACAAATACTGACCGGTATTTCATATGCACTGAACCGATAAATGTTTCCCGGTACGTTCAGAAGCAAAAAATAATTTTTTACAAAACATAGTACACCGAGACAAACAATTATATTTCTAAACTGTCTGGTAAATTGAATACGAATTTAATTGTGTCACTCTGTTTCGGTTTACCTAAACATGCAATAGGAGGAGAAGTATTATCAGATAATTATGTATCCGGAATAAACAGTGTACTTGGGCATTGAGTCAGTGCTAAAACAGTTTAAATCCAAGTAACATTGATTAACTTTGTAATAAGACTTTTACTCTATTTCGTCACAAAACTCTGATCTTAAATCAGGATTGACTAAGTACTTTGTTAAGCATGGTAATGACTGTTTAAAATTTGAATAATCCGGAGAATATAATTTTTTAAGCTGGATTAGGGAAATTATCAGTTATTTGTATTACATGATCCCAATTTTATCACATTAATAAAACAAAAAAAACAAAAAAAATGAACTTGCTAAAAGGGGAGCAAGACTAATTACAGCACTGAACACCTGAATTTTATACATTAGTTACATTTTATATCTGAATGCAGTGATCTTTGTTGTTAATTCTTTTTTTTTTATTATTATTATTATTATAACCGATGAAAAATGATTATTTAATTAAATTGTTTTTTTTTTTTTTTTTTTTTTTTTTTTATTTTCATTAAATAGAAGAAAAGAAACAAAAAAAATATCTAATACAATATTTGTTTTTATGTGGAAAACATTTGGTTTATTTTATTTATTTTTAATTTTATATTAATACCATTAACGTCAACAACAATGCTGTTAATCACTGATGCGAAAAACATATCGCGGTTATTCTATATACAGTAGTTGAAGTAATCGTCATGTTGTATTCCGTGTATTTCTATTATTTGCAAATGTAGAATAATTTTAATATGAATGTCATCATATATAAAAAATTTATAGAAAATGTTTATATTTATAGATATAATAATAATAATAATTTTATAATTACGATTATAACATAATTATTATAAATTATGTTTAATAATAAAAAGTTTATTGAAACTTGTATAGCCTGACACGCATGAAAATTTTACAAGACACAGAAATACTCTAAATTGATCATACTTTAGGTTGTGTGTAAATGTGATTAAAATACTTAAGAAACAAACATATTTAGTGACAAAATATCAAATTGAATCTAAACGATAATTGTGGATAATAGATAATAGAATCCTTTAATTAAATTCACCGAAATTTGAAATAAAAACCGAAATCTGGTGCTCAAACCAGATTGGGAGTTTTAAAAGAATGCTAACAAACGAATGCTTCTTAAGAGAACTTAAATAGGATTACAAAAAACTTCACAAACAATATAATGGTTCATGTATTTCAAATGCTATTAATACAGCCAACGTCTAAACAAAAAGGTAAGCTTTTATAAACGTGCTAACTATTTTTTTTTTAGAAGAATTACTAAAAATCCCTATTGGAACAATTATCTAATATGATTCCGTCTGTAAAATACAATTTCATATATTAGACTACCGTCTAGATAGTTTTTGGCCGAATAATCAAATAAAATACTTTAGAGAAAGCTTATAAAGTTGATAATAGTGATATTGATGTAATACGGAAATCGGGGTCGGTGTTGTGAACAGATTTTAATTTAAGGGACATTTAATACTTTCTCTCTTAGTTAGAAAAAAATCATTAAGGATGCATACCGGTAGAAAATCTTAAAAAAGGAAACATACATGGTTGTAATTACTATAAAAAAAAAAAGCAAGGCGTCAAAACGAATAATCTTCAGGTTAGCTAGATGGTTATAACCAGAGACATAACTTTATTTGGATTAACCCGATCCAAATATTAATCTATAATAACGGCTTAACTGCTAACTTCTTAACTTATTAAGAATTAAGACACAGCTGGTTATTAACATGAAAATAAAGGGAATTCCAGCCATAATACATAATCGATCTTCTTTACTAAAGAACTTACTAAAAACTCTGCTTTCCTGATTATGAAAAATCACTAAAGCGAAGCATGTTTGTGACAAAACGAGACAAGATAATTGTTAATTGTACTTAAAAGGCGTCGAGCACTGTATTAAGTAAATTAAAACAGTGCAAATCTGTGTTAAAAGTGAAATTTTCTACCTCGCCTGATCCTAATAATCATAAAAAAAAAGGTCACATTTTTATTAATTTTCTTTTTTCTTTAAACAATAAAACGATAACGTTTGGGGTAATGAAAATGCAGATTATGGTATATCCCAAAAATTAATAAAATTGTAATTAGTGAAAAAAGAGAGAGAGAGAGAGAAAGTTATTATATAAAAAAAAACGGTACAGTGCAGCGTACAGGTCTGCACAGGTACAGACATCACAAAATAATTAAATTTTTTTTGTTAATTTGCCATAGAAATAAAAAAAATCTTTTCTTTTTTTTTTTTTTTTTTTAATTATTTATAGAATTGACAAACCCTAAAAATATTTTAATTTTTTTTTTTATTGTTTTCTGCATCCCGGTCTTTATTTACAAAAAAAAAAAAAAAATTATTTAAATAAATTTTAACAAAGGATTGGTCAATGTTATAATTTTTTTTTTTCTGTAAATTTATTTATATAAATGATTAATCTATTTTTAATAAATTTTCGTGAAAAATCATTTAATTTTATGCTGATTTTAATTAAAATAAATCTAATTACAGTAAAATTGCTTGCAAAAAAAAATTAAATAAAATAAAAATTTTATAACAATAGCAAGACACAAGTTTAACGGGGGTTTTAATATTTAAATAAATATATATATAAATAAAATATAATTCTTACTTTTTAAGCCACTTAAAAATTCCCATTATTATTTTTGTTGTTACTTAAGAACACAAAAAAATAAAAAAAAAACAAACAAACAGAAAAACAAAACAAAACACAAAACTTGATTGAAATTCGTTTTATTTTAATTAAATTTCATAACACAAATGCACATGCTTCCTTTAATTAATCTTTTAATTCTCTATCAAATTTAAAACAAATAATAATTTTTTTTTTTTTTTTTTGAACTTTTAATTAAATTGAATCCACATAATGAATTAAATTAAACTTTTATTAAAACACACTATGCTTAAGTCACTTAACCGTTTTAAAATAAAAATTAAATTAAATAATAAATTAAAAAAAAAAAAAAACATTTATTTTTGGCAAAATTAAATTTCGACTGCTTCCTATGAAATGAAAAACTTTAATGAGGTAAACAATTTTTAATTTACCAAAAAAAAAAAAGAAGTAATTTAAATTTTTACATTTTTCAAAACAATAAATAAATTTTTTAATTTGTATTGTTTAAAAAATGGTCGTTGTGTTTGTGTGTGCACATGCATAAAATAGGTACATTTGAAAGGTTTTTTTTTTTTTTTTTGCTTCATTAAAACAATATTTTTCTAAGTAATTGCTACAATACGACAAAACCATATTATCATTAATGCGTGATTTTTATTAATTTATATAATTTTTATTCAAAAATCTAGATAAATTAATGTTTTAATTGTTTATCTAAAGATTTATTTACAAATTAATGTAAAACTTTTACCTTTTTTATTTTTATAATAGATGTCACTTTATTAAGTTAGTTATGTATTTATGATTTTAATTTGTTTTATTAAATATTAATTTTATTTTATTATATTAATCGGAATATAAATAATAATAATAAACAATAATAAATGATTTAATTACAATACCTTTTATGCTTAAATTTATCCATTTTTTATAAGAATATAATCTAATTATAAATGTAAATATAACGAACAGCGACGTTTTATATACGTATTGTCAGATTGCTTTATAATTCTTTGAATAAATCCAATTTCGTTGTTCCGTTTTTCTAAAACGAACAAATTTTAGGTTAAATAAAATATGTAAAATAGTTGAAGTTTCGTTAACAAAAATTAATATAAACAATCATATGTCATTAAGAAAATAAATAATTATTGTTTTATGAACCAATTTTTTTTTATTTAATTATGTCAGTAGATAAAGTAAGTATTTATATTATAATATTAAATATATATATTCTCTAATTTGTTTATTTAAATTCATATTAAAGACACAAGATGATAGTATGGACGGAAATAATATTTGGGATGACAGTATACTTATAAAAAATTACGATGCTTCAATAAAGCTATGCAAGGAGGAGGTTGCCAAAAGAATTGCTTTTTCAACAAATTTAGAGTTAAGAAGCAAAGAAATATCTGATTCCTCGGATTCTGAAGAAAATAAAGCGAAACAAATAGAATATAATGTTGGCGATTTTGTTCGGGCAACATTTACAGATGGAATTGATTATGAAGCAACAATTGTTTCAATAGATAAAACATATGGAAAGTGTGTTGTTAAATATATTGGTTATGGTAATGAGGAATGTGTTAATTTAAATGAGCTAGTAGAGTCATGGGGTGAATTAGAACGAGAAAGGCAAGAATTGGTTAAAATCGCAGATCATAGTTGTGTTGAAGAATGTCAAAGTGAAAATAGCGCAGAACAACAATATTCTAAAAGTGGGACAAAGAAAAATAAAACTAAAGGAAAAGTTTATCCACAAAGTGTATTTACACCGCCGATTCCACCAATGCCACCGATGTTTGATTGTGATAACTTAGACGAATCCGATAGCTTATCTGCAATGTTAATGTCATGGTATATGAGCGGTTATTACACTGGGCTATATCATGGACAGAAAATGGAACATAAAAGTACACAACATAAAAAATAATTTTTTTTATAATTTTATATAACCATACTTTTATTATTTAATTATTCGAATAAAGGTTCAATTTATATTTTCTTGATAATTATCAAAAATATCGTTTTGTATATAACAATTATAGTTTTGTTCCAAACTCATCATTCCACTTGCGATATTTTTCCACATTCAACATTGAAGACGGTTTTATCTGATTAATAGCATCAAGTAAATTATTTACAGTGATCTCTATGTTGGACCAATTTGTTATTTTTTCTGTAAAATAAATATTTGTTTAAAAATTATATTTGAAAGGTTGAGATGTTTTGATTTTTTTACCCTTTTTACTAATAAGTGTTCTTATTTGTGACATTGCGGCTTCTTTACAGGCAATCCGTATGTCATCACCTTTATTTACATTATGTTTAAAAAACAAGGGGAATTTTTATATAGAAATATTAGATGGCTCACCTGTAAAACCTTCAGATAGATCTGCTATTTTTGCAATTAAATCCGTGTCCCATTTGTTAATAAGTGGTAAATTTTGTTTAAATATTTCAATACGACTATCACGTTTCGGTAGGTCAATGAGAACCTTTCGTTCAAAACGTCTTAGAAATGCTTTATCAATTTCCCTAGAAAATTTACCAGATTAGTTGCTTTTTAATTTTATATATAAGTTAAATTTAACATACCAAGGAAGATTTGTATTTGCTAGTATAAAAATACCAAAGTTAGAACAATCTAAACCATCAAATAGTGTAAGAAACTCATTTTTGAAACGTTTTGATGCTTCGTGTTCTGATATTGCATCCCGATGTGATGCTATCCCTTCAATTTCATCAATAAAAATGACTGATGGTTGGTAAAATTTTGCTAATTCAAAAAGTACCTTAACAACAAAATGTATGCATTCAATTAAATACAAATATTATTCAAGATTTACATAAATATTGACTTACTCTAATATATTTTTCAGATTCACCACGCCATTTCGAAATTATTGTACTTGATGTAACATTGAAAAAGGTAACTTTCTCAAAAGTTTCCGTGCACAATGCTTTGGCTATAAGTGTTTTTCCAGTACCTGGTAATATAAGATGTTTATTTTATAAATTATTTTAGAAGTTTATTAATTAAATTACCAGGTGGTCCATGTATTAAAACACCTTTCCACGGTTTCATTACACCTACGAAAATCTCCGGATATTCTAAAGGCATTAAGACACTTTCTTTAAGAATATTTATTGTTTCATCAACGCCATGCACTTGATTCCATGAAACTCCTAAATTTGTTTGTACAATATCTCTGAAAAGTATTTGTGAAATTAATTAAGTAAAAGAAAAACAAGAATCACCTAACCTGGATATTACTTTAGCTAAATCTTCCCATTCTGGTGTATATTTGTCGTAGTTACTGAGTGGTGGATTTATTTTTTTTAGACAATTTGGTACATAATCCCCAGCACAAGTACCATTATTATTGGCTATAGTTATTTTTTGTTCAGTATTTTGTGAATTTATTGCTGATATAATCATGGTATTATCAAAATTAATACTATTATTGTTATTATTAATTGTTTTTTGTTTAATTAGTAAATTATCGGATGTTTGTTGTACACGTTTATCATTTGATTTTATTTTTGATGGATTTACTTTTAAGTCAGTAACATTTTGTGTTGTCACTATTTGTTTAACAATTTTTGGCATTTTACCAAATTTTAATTGATAATAACTACCAAATTCCATATACATTGTTTCTAAATCAATATTATCACAAACATTATAATTCGTTGATAAATTTACTTCATTAATCAGTGCCGTTTTTGTTGTATTTAAACCTATATCACTTAAATATTGTACAATTAAATATAATATATTACGTTTACGTTCAAATAATAAACGTTTTTCTTCCTAAATGTAAATAAATAAAAACAAATTTAATTAGATTACCATTTGTTAACAAAAGTTTTTTTTTTTTTATTTTAAGAATTTCTTACCGATTCCAACATTTTATCAAAATAAAATTATTTATTACAAAATATAAATTTGTCGCTTCCCGTATCACATATAACGTAATAGAATATTAACAAGATAAACAACAATCAATATTACCACTATCGTTGGTATTTATAGTGGAGTTTTTTTTTTCTTCTATTTTATTATTTACCAAGTGTCATAGTAACACTTTAAAATAAAAATTTTCCTGTGGTAAAATTATAATAAAAAATATATTTATGCATTTGAAAATAAATTAAAATAAAAAAAAATATATATATAATAGACAGCCAATAACAAAAAATAATTTAATTTTTAATATTTCTATAAAATTTATATAAAAATCTTAATAAAAATTACACAAAGCATACGTTAATTATTTTTCCCTTTATAAAAATGAATTATTTAGAGTAGATTTTAGATTTTAGATTAGATTGTAGGCGTCACAAAGTATTGACATTGATGTCGTTGGAAAGATAATCAATCCATGTGATCCAGCACCGTAAGTGTGAGATTTTCAATAGTAACAAACTTGTTTTGCTATATCATTTAGGTTTATCAACTTACAAGAATTTGCATATCAGAGACATAGACTCTAACTAATCTTCAGGTGTGGCTTTAAATTTTTTAAGTCAGAGCTAACAGGTGACTAATAATACAAATAGTTTACTTAATACTTACGACCAATTACTGGACACCCCTGGTAGAAAATACTTAACTTCTATGTCATTATCAGGGTCATCTTACAACATTTTAATTTTATTATAATCTTCTGTGGCAACCTCATAATTATTGAAAAGGTAATCAATAAAGTTATTTTTAAATTTACCTCAACATTTAGTTAATTCAATTTTAAAATAGTTAATTGATGGCTCATATAATGGCTTAAATATTGATTTTTTTTATTATAAACGATAAATTAAATTATACATTAATTGATTTTTAAAACTCTTAAAAAAAATTATTTTGCTAAATCAATAAAATAGCTAACAGCGACACAATATATTTTTGTCCCTTCCCCGTATAATTTTATAATTAAACAGCAGGGTTCAAGTGTTTTGAACTTTAATAAAAAAAAAAAATAAACAGTAAAAAATTAATTAAATTACAGAAATATTATTTAATACAATTGTTTGTAATTAATTAATTAAACATTTTTATAGTAAATAAACTAATAAATTTTATCAAAGGAACAATTATTCGTTGCTTAGTAATCAATTTGTTTGTAACCGAGTTTTAATTGAACTATTTTTGTAAAATGATATTTTCTAATTGATAATTAAAATAAATAAATAAATGAGAATTTTTTTTATGGGAAATGTTTATAATAGGAACGTATTGATTTCATTTTAATGATTTGATTTGATTTACCCGAACACAATTTACTGATATGAGATGAGTTATTGATATTTAAGTTTTATTTACATATTAATTTCATAAATGTATACACGAATCAGGGGCTTGTCACCTTTTAAACATATCTGTGAAGAACAAAAAAACATTAGAATACCAAAATAGTCTTATTCGTGGATTAATGTCTAGAGAACAGCACTGTACCTTGCACCGACCAAATGAAGGTGCAGAAATTTTAGATATTTAATGTAAATTCACATCATAAATTAGAAGTAAACGAGGTAATGTAGCAATTCATTGATTTTTTACTTAAATGTATAAATAGCAGATATGACTAAACAAATTTATATTTTATATCTAGTTAAAAATTAAAAAAAAGAAAAAAAACTTCCCAAATAGATTAGATAAATGATAATTTTTACTTCGTGGAGAATGAAGATAATTTTGATAGAATTGATAACCCATTTCCCCCATTTTACCTGACAAATGGTTAGCGCGTGACCACTTTTTAAATCCATTACTTCATAATTGAGAAGTAAAATACATATCAAGTGGTGAGATTTGTACAACAATGATATCTTTTGTTATCATTACTATTGCCCCCACATAATCAAGTTTTTTAATAAAGAATAAGATCCGAAATTACTGGGCTTTATTTGTCAATTTAAAAAGAAAAGATTAATTCCAACTGATTGAAATATTTTACACCAAAATTAAAAGATTTTATTGTAATGAAGTAATAATATTTTATTAAAATAATAGAAATAAATTACTTTATGTGCGAGTAACCTGAACATTCATTTCGCCGTATAACCCGGAAATTTTCTAATAACGAAAAGAATCCAATTAAACGAGATAAAAATGTTATTAATTGCGAATGCACAAATTTTGTACTGACTGGAGTTGTATGGAAAATATAAATTAAAACTGTTATATACCAATATTGATTTAACTAAAATAGAAGACAAAAGTAAATAAAAGTTATTAATTAAAAAGTAAATAAAAGAAAAATTTGAAATTATGTAAACTAGAAAACAATTGTAACGCAATTCAATCATATGGTTTTTTTTTTGTAGCACACTAGACGTTTTAAAATTTTACATAATTAAACAAATAAAATAAAAACAAACAACAAATTCTAGAGGAGGCTTATGTTTTGCTCTTCATTTATTTAATTTTTGTTTTTTTATTGACAGTGAATTTTTGGTTTAACCATTTTTTTTCTTTTTTTTTTTTGTTGAATACAATTGATGTATTTGTATTTGTATTGATGTTTATTTGTATTTTTCAGTTAAGTATATAAAAAATAAAAAAAAAAATTTAAAATAGAATTTATCTGTAAAATTATATATTTAGATGAAAAAAAAAAAATTATATTTTTTTCATTTAACGTAAAATAATAATGAAAATACATAAGAGAAAAGTGGTTTTTTGTTAAAATTAAAAATATTATTAAAAACGCGAGAACATTAATTTTTGTAAAAATTATAAATTAAATTTATATTAATTGTTATTATGTTATTAATTAATATAATTTGTGAAAAACATTTCTTTATTTATTGACTTAATTTACAATAAAAAAAAAAAAAAATAGTTTTTCTGTGATTATGAATCTAAAAATAAAAAATGCATAATAGTGATTTATAGTTTTTATGTGTAAAACTTAATCACTTAATAGCTTTTATATTAACTGTCTTAAGTGATTAAATTTTTTTTATTTTTCGTTATTTAACTTTAGCGCGTGTATGTACTTAGTTTAGTTTATTTGTATAAAAGGATTATTAAACGAAAATTATTCTATTTCATACAGCATAAAGCTTATAATCTTTTTTTTAAATATGCAAAAACTTTTTGTTTTTAAGTTTAAATTCAATAATATTTACAATAAACTTTTCTTTTTTTTTTTTAAATTATAATTAGAGCAATAATATTTGAACAGCTGTAATCTAATTGATGGATTTTATAACATTATTAATAATAATTTTCCAATGCAGTAGTATTTGTGTTATGTTTTGTCATCTGTCACATTTTCCAATAGAAAAGGAGAAATTTTTTTTACGGTGGGGATAATCGTATTTTTTTTTTTGTTTTTTTTTTTTCTTAAAGAATTATTATTTTAAAAAATAAAATAAAAACACTACAAAGAGTACCTAAATAATGCAAAAAAAAAGAAAAAGAAACATAAAAAAATTATGAATATTTCATTATGAATTACATTTGCAAGAATTTAGAATAACAGTAAAAAGAAAAGAGAAACAATGATAAAAGGGGAAATTTGGATTACCTACGTCATCATTGCTACCCCTTTTTTTTTTTTTTTTTTTGTGGTTGTAATTTTTCTTTCTATATAAAATGTAAAAACATAATATAAAAGTAACAGAAACGTATGCGTTGTGTCACGATAAAAAAAAAAAATTCTATTCATAAAAAACTCCGAGAAAATTTTCTTTATAAAAAAAAATTATTAATTGATAAGATTTAATTAGAATTAAGAATTAATTAATTAAGAAAAAGAAATATTCGCTTAGTGTTAAAGTTTGTTAACAGTGATTTAATATATAACCTACCCCTATTTAGTTTTATTATTGCTTTGGGTTTGTTTTTGTTTTGTTACTAACTTGAAAAAAAAAAACAGAAAAACCGCGACGCATAGACGATGCAGTAGTTTTTTTTTTCTGTTTCCCTTTCGGTAACTTTTATTTGATTTATTTTTCTTAACACAATTGTTCTATAATAAAAGTTAAACATTAGTAATAATATTATTATTAATAATAATAAATTAAAGAGGAGCTTTTATAATATGTGTATGTGCTTTCGGCATCGATTAAAATAACTTTTGAAGGGATTTTTTTTTTGTTCTAAGTGACAATTGTCCGGTTTTATCGTGTGTATTTAATTTGTGTGGTTTTTCGTGTTTTTTTTTTTTATAATTTTTTTTTTGTAAACATTACACCCCGTGAATTTAATAAATAATTAATAAATAAATAAGTTTATGTGTATAGAATACTTGTAAAAAATTTTTGCCGGAAAATCAATTCAAATCAATTAATTTGTGTTGTATGGATTTTTTTCCTTTTCTTCGTCTGAATTATTTATTATTTGAATACAGAACAAAAAAAACATAAAATAAATTATAATATAAATTAATTATTATTATTATTAATGTGTGTTTAGTAAGTGTAAAAAAAAAAATTAAATTAAATTAACAAAAAACAAAAGATTTAATATTTTATGTAATTAGGAAATTACTTAATAACATAACGAAAAAATTTATCAAAAAAAATGGCAACAATTAATTATTTTACCATTTTTAGCATATTAATTGGATTTGCTGGTAAGTTTTATTTAATTATTATAATTAATGCTTTTAATAATACTGCAATTGCGGCATTTTATTTTATTGTTGTTATTGTTGTTGTTATTTATACTGCTTTTCAGTGTAGTATTTTTTTTTTCTTCTTCTCTTTTATTTCCTTCTTTCCTTTTTTGATTTTCATAAAATGAATAGAATAGGATTTTATAGAATCTTATTACAAACCACCACTCTTAATTTATTTTAAAAATATACATTCTATGATAAATAAAATTTTAATTAAATAGTTTTAGTGTTTGTACACGGCTTTTATACCATTAAAAATGGTTTAAAAACACTTTGTAGGTTTTTTTTTAATTATAACTAGTTCTTAATTAATATTTTAAATAAAATTATATTAACAGCTAGTTTAGAGGAAGATTGTGTAGATTTTCAAGGGAATACCGTTGCACATGGATTATTATATGTTCCCGGACCAGGTGTATGCAGTTTATGTGTTTGTTACCATTCGGAACCGTTGTGGTGTAAAGCAATTTACTGTGATCCCCCATATGTAAGTAAATAACAAAAAAAAAATTAAACGAAATTCTATAAACTATAAAATTGTTTTGATTAAAATGTTAAAATTTCAATTAGTTTTGTAAGAATTTCCGTGTTGGTGAGAGATGCTGTGAATTTGAATGTTTAGATCCCCCCGGTGAAGATAAAATGTATCAGGTTAGTCTAATTTTAATTTTACAATTTTTTTTTTTTTGTTTTCTTCTGTTTTTATTTTAGATTGATTCTAATCTCTAAATAGTACATTGTAGGAACCGTAAACCGGAAAATATGTTAGAAAACAAAACACATAAGTCGTCTGCGAATACAAATTGATTTTAATTAATTTAAATGTTTAGACTAATTAAATTTTATTGTTGGTTTTTTTTTTTTTGTTTTTTGTTTTAAATTCTTTACCAAGGCTATGATGTGGGTGTTAAAAATGTTTAAACAATTAATTTAAGTTTTTGATGTTTTGAGACAATTAGAGATAATTGTAGACAAATTAAAAATAAAATTTGAATTAAAAAATTTTTGTTATGTTTCAATAAAATGTTATAATCGTTTAACGATTTAAATTTATTTGTTACACTTAGCGTACATATGTATTGTGTTATACATTATCCAGAGCTTCTTAACATTTTTATTATTACAATGAATAATCAAATTCGATTTAAAGATTAATGATTCAGATTATGCTTATTTTAGTTTTGATTTCTGTGATAAAATGATAACATTGTCACAAGAAATTGATAGTAAGTGTGTTTCCTTTTAATTAATGTGTAATTAATTCAATATTCAAGCACAGTTGATGTAAGGATAAACTTGGATATGTCACTAAAGAAATGTAGAAGTAAAAAGTGATAATAGAATTACAATAAAACAGTTTTTAATGCGCGTGATACAACAGCTAAATGAAACAGGAATCAAATCTTTAATTTATGTGATTTTAATACTGCGGCTTAATACACCCAATGTCTTTTATGTCTTTTGCGTTTGAGTTATTTAACTACAACTTCAATAGAATCGCGTTAAAATGGAACGCCTTACCATTGGTTGTCTTTCCGTCAAAATTAAACATCCAATCCTTTAAAACCTTTTAATTGACATGGTAGCTTAGGCTATTCATAGGCATACTATAAGTAATAAAGCCTAAACATGTCAATTTTTCAACATAAAAAAAAAACATATTAATTTATGAATTTAAATCCATGTAGATGTTTTCGTTTAAGAAACCCTATTGGCGATCCTTTTAATTATGGTTAAAACTTTCATTTTAACAAGATTGATACACCCAGGGTCTGGCAGAGAGAAACTGAGGCCTCATTCAAATACTTATTAAGTTTTTATTTTATTTAGAAAAGCTTAAAAAAGTTAAGCCCTTTATATGAAGAGGATTAAGGTAACAGAACCATCCTCCCCCTCTTTGATAGACCCTGGATACAACCAAATGTATCTATAAACAAAAATCAAAAGCAATTAAGAAATTTTGTATGTAAATGTTACTGAAAAACAAAACATGTTGAGAAGTTCTGTATACAATTAAGTCGTTAACCGTAGATTAAGATTTCGTTAAATATATTAATAATTAATTATTTAAACATTTTATTTACAGGCTCGAATGAAGAAACGTGCTGAAATTTTAGCAGGTAATAGTGGTAATAATTTAAAATTATTTCTCAATTATAAATTAATGTTGCCACTGTTAATAATTTTTAATTATTTATTAATAAATATATTTAATTCATAGTTATTAAATATATAAGATATATATATATTTGTACATAATATTAATAAATAAATAAATAAATATAAACCGTTCTTATGTACACATATTAAAAAAAAATGAAAAAGAATTATTTTTAATTGCAAAGCATCTAAGCGAAAAGGTTTTCAATTAATAATTATAATAAAAATTTATTAATGAAATTAAAAATTTTTGTAAATATTAATATAATATAATATTCTTCTTGTTATAATATAATTATACTTGTTAATTAATTAAATTCTAATTAATTTCTTCTTTTTTTTTTTGGTTATGTTTACTTTTGTCAATTTTTACCTTGCCTCATTATAATGAGAATAAATTTTTATTAAATATAGTTAGGAAAATAATTTAGTATTTCTTCAGGTACAATAATAATATTAATAATAATAATATTAATAATAATAATCTCTTCTTTCTTTATTATTATTATTATTATTATTATTATTATTATTATTATTAATATAATAAATTAATTTAATAGAATTGTTAATTAATTAAAATTAAGAATTTTCTTGCTTTCTTCTTTTTTCTATAATTAATGTTTTTAAAAAAATGCAATTAAAATAAGAATAATTTCACACAAAAAAAAAAAAAATAATAATTAAAGCAAATAACTTTTAAACATTAAGACATAATTAATTAATGAAAGAATATTTTTTTAATTAATTAAATTAAATTAGTTATTAATGGAATTAAAAATTCAAATTTCTATGATAAAAAGTGTAAAATATTTCGATTAAACGTTTATTTTGTTGTTTTTTATTTGTATGCAACAGTTGAGCTTTATTATGGATTAAAATTAATGATTTTTTTTTTTTTTTTATTTAATAATATAATTTTTATAACCAGTGAATATGTGTAAAGCGTCTGATTAAAAGTTTATTTCATAGAAGCTAACGAGTGATAATGAGTAAAATCAGTAAATCAGTTAATTTTTGTTTTTAAATATGAGCTTTGTAAAGACTTTTATTCAAATTTCGTTTTAGTTTTAACTTATAATTATTTTTATTTAAACAGTAAGAATCCTTTTAATGGGAGAATGTGTTTCAATTAGTTTTAGTGACACAGGAATAAAATCAGAAGTTTCAGTGGTTTTAATACGACCGCATAATACTTTGAATCTTTGTAAGTGAGGCTATTTAATTCTTTTTTTTTAATTACGTTACAACAATTTAAAGCATCTTCTTTGCATTACAAAATTTTTTTCATTTCCAAATACAGCTCTGGTATAAACAACCCGATTATTTACCATTTTTGAGTTGTGTTAATAAAAAATTAAATTTTTTCTTTTTTTTTTTCACAAAATACACAAATTAAACGAAAATAAAAAAAAAAAAAAGCATTTAATTAATATCGAAATATAAACAAATAATAATAATATTTAAATATAATTCTTTCACTTTGCTCAAATATAATATAAAAGTATATTTATCCATCCAATGTTAGTTAATTTTAATAATATATAAAAATAAATATATAAAATCACATTAAAAAAAAAAAAAAATTGTTCAACAGCTTTAATAAGCTTTAATTCAATTTAAAAAAATAATAAAATTAAATTAAGTTGGTCGATTATGGGTCCAAAAAAAAAAAAAAAATAAATAAATAAATAAATTCTTTTATAATCTGCCTTTAATATAAAATAATAACTACAGAATAACCGAAAAAAAAATAAAAAAGTAATTTATTTTAAATTCCAGAATTATTGTTGAAAATTAAATTTAATTCAAATAAATTAAAAATTCTCTTGCGATGTGATGATGAGATAGATAAAAGATAAAAGAAAAAGAAAAATTGTGATAATATGACAAGTTACATTATTTAATTAATTAATTTTTTTAATTATATATATTACATATTTATGTATATATGCGCTACAGGTATGTGAGATATGAGATTTATCTAATTTTACCAATTATCTTAGAATATAGTTCAATTAGTTTGAAAAGTTTATTTTAATGATTTATAAAATTGTTTTTTTTTTGTTGTTAAAAAAAAGATGAATGGTTGACAGGATTTATAACCAGGTCATAACCATTACTGGGAAAAATACATTTAGTGGTGGTTTTTTCATTATGAGAGAGAAGAAAAAAAAAATTTAACAAAATTCATCATTTTTCTAGGTGTAGACGCCATAGAAAAGCTTTGCACCTCCTTAAATTTTCTAAATAATTACATTTATCGGTTGTCGGTAGTCGAATTTTATTTTTTCTTCCATACCGGGATAATAAAAACTTTTAATTAGATATTCGTTTAAAAAACGAAAAACATAAAAGTCTGTAGTGTGAAGAAAAAAAAAATAAAAAATATATTTAAAAACTTAATGAAAAATTTCAAGTAAATAATCTAGCAGCTTTATATAAAGTTTTATTATTATCATCCTTATCATCAGTTATTATCTTTATAACTGTTTAATTTAAATAATTTAATTGACACTAATCATTTAATAAATTAATGATAATTATTTATAATAATCGCACATATTTATACATTTATAAGATGCTTATGTTAAAATATCATAAAATCAATATTTCAATAAGAATAATAAAATATTTTCGACTTGTAATTATTAAAATTATATTAAGCTATTTAATATACATTAAATCGGTTTTTTTTTTTTTTTTTTAATTGCAATAAACTGCTGATTAAACAATTAGTCTTTATAATAAATTGTTTTTACTTAAAAATTAATTAAAATTAAAGATGAAAGTCGTGATTTTATGAAACAAGACTTAAAGCATTTTAAGTTAGTATAATAACATACAGATAAAAGATATTAATAACGATTATTTACGTACGTAATGTAAGCAGATAGTGATACCAAAATTCATTTTTAATGTACCGAATTTCATGTGTTTAATACATATTTCCATTTTGATACGGCTCTTTGTTAAATTCAATTAAATTAAAAAAAAATTTAAAATCTGTGCAGAATAAATGTAGAATAAAACCAGATTTAGAGATTGCATTAAAGCACATTTTTTATTTAATAAAAATTTTAACAAACATTTACTAATAAAATTATTTAATTTACATATTTAAATATTTTCTTAAAATTTAATTTTGGCATAAATTGGTTCGTTTTTATGGATAAAATTTATTTTAAACAAAAAAAATATATAAATATACGAAAATATCTATGAAACATAATGGAAGAGGGAATAAAATTAATCGTATAAAATATTGTGGTGAACAATAACGATTAGTTGCGTGTTACAAATGTTTCGGTTTTGGTTTTACTCGCTGGTTTAACTATTCCTTTAGCGAACATGATATAATGTTGAAATGGAAGCCCTTCCTTTATAACGTAACGTTATAACGTTATTTATGAGTAACGTTACACCAACTCTGTTTCTACTGTGTTTCTACTCAAATCATGTACAAAAATGGATTAAGATTAATTAAATTATAAATAAAATCACACCGAAAGCTAGTATACATATAATATAACTGTATAATAAATAAGAAATTCCATGTAAATAAAAATCTGTCATCATCAATAAATAAAATTTGTTCATAAATAATGAATAAATAATATATATCAGCTTCTACAAATTTTATTATTAATTTAATTTTAATTAAATGAACAAAGTCTCAAAGTAAATACTTTATTTATATAGAAAAAAATCATTTTTATTTATTTTCTAATGCTAAATCGTATATTTCTTAGTAATGTCGAAATTTAATATAAGTTAATTAAAAAAACTTGAAATATCCGAATATTAAATTAAATTATTAAAAAAAAAATTAAGAAAATTATTTAGTGGCTGTGATTAAAAATGCGTATAGATAAATATTAATTATAAATAAAATAAAAAGAATTAATTTAATTAATAAAATCTTTTTGATATAAAAGTGAAAAGTTAATTAAATTATATTAAATTAAATTAAATTTAATTTAATTTAATTAAATTAAAAACCTATTTACAAAATTTTATTTCATTTTAATAAATAAATTTATTAATTAATTAATTAACCGATATAAAAAAAAAAATTATACGATAAATTGCTTGCCTTTTGAACGCTTTATTTAAATAAATAAATAAATAAATCAATAAAAAACTTCAAAATATAAATAAATATGTACAATGTACAATTAATTAATTAACAAAATAATTTATTTATTTAAATATTAATTAAATAATTAATTAATTAATAATGCAAATTTTATGAATAATGATGTACCTTTATTATTATTTTTTTGTTTTTATATATTATGTATAAGAAATATGATAAAAAATATTGATTGAAAATAAATATAAAATTATTATTCATAAGTAATTAATTATATGAAATGCATTTGTCCATTCTTAAATCAATTTTTAATTAATAAAATAAAATATACTTATGAAATTAAATTTTCTTTTCTTATTATTATTTAATTATAGTGTAATTTGAAGTTTCAGGTAAAATCAGTGGTCCCGCATGGGCGGTAGAATTCAGGTGAATAGAACGGTTGCTTGTTATGAATTGTCTGAAATTTTGTCTAGAATTCAATGGAATTGGTATAACCAAGGTCTGGTAAAACAAATTTTTATAACTTTGTGTGGAATTTAATATATAAATTGATTTTTTTTCTTGCCTAATCACCTTTAATTTTCCATGCTTCTGATATAAAATCTGTTCCAGTACATAACTATTAAATTTCAATGGAATTAATCAAATAAGTTAAACAATAATAACAAATTAATTATTTTATACCAAGAGGTAACAGTGTGTTTTCGCATGATTCTAATTTTTTTTTTGCCGAACCTTATTTGAGAATTTCTTGATTACTCGTGTAAGTAAAAGTAAGTTAATTCACGGACAAAAAATAATTTCAAAAACTTCAAATTTAAATATAAAAGCAGAAACTTGAATAAAGAGGCAATGTATAATAAAATTTTGGCTTTCAATTGATACCAAAATCCACTCTCTACTTTTTCTAGATCGTCGTCTTGAGCGGCTAAGTAGGTAGTTCCAAATTTTTTATTTGATATAGAAACAAAATTATGGTTTGATAAAATATAATGGTTTGAAACTTTACTTAAGCACCGAAAAATCTTATTTAATGGTATAAACTACCATTTACTTTAATATAATATTACGACTGGAAATTGACCAAAATATAAATGTCAAGTGAATATAACCTAAAAAGTAAAAAAAAGAAATTTTTTTTTTTGTTGCATATAATTTTATAAAATAATTTTAGAAATATGTTTGCAAATATATTACCGAAAATTAGTAATTTAATACAGTAAGTAATAATTAATTGTTATTTAATTAATTTTTATTAATAAGAATATTTTCTTTTAGATATCAATTACCTAATGTATTATTTAAATCAAATATTCATTCGATAACATCAAGTATAGTTACACCAAGTGTTTCAAATCCGGGTGGTGCATGGAGCACAATATTATCTAGAACTATTATAAGAAATAATTTTCCACGGCCAAAGGAAGGAAAACGTATTAAGGTACATGGCTGGGTAAAACGTATGTCTACACCGGAAGGCAGAAGAATCATAATGAGAAGAATATTGAAAGGAAGACATGCATTGTCACATTAATGCATTGAAATAGTAAATAATTTTTTTTAGTCGATTATAAATAATAATAAAACATTTTTCTTTAATTAAATATAATTATAATTTGTTAACATAATTATCTTCTTCTTTTTTTTTTTTCAATTAATTTATTAAAATAAAACAGACAATAACAAACAATCACACAATTTAAAATAAAAAAAAAATTGAATAAATAGTCAATCAATATAATATTTATACAATTAATTACTTTGATTGTATATTAAAATTAGCCGCAATGCGAGATGAACGAGGCTTCTGAACGAAAGTTTTCTGGAATAACAAAATATTTTTTATTTTTTTTGTTAATTGTGATTATCAAATTTAATTTACCTTTGTTTGTTGTTGCACATTTCCATGATTCGTAGAGCTTATTTTATCATCTTTATTATCGTTAACAGTTGAATTATTTATAAAAGAGGCAAAATTTTGACGAGATTCCTCTTGTTTTTGTTGTATAATTTGTCGTTGTTCAGCATTACGCTGAACAAATTGTGTTGGGGGCTGTTGTAGTGGTTTTGATTTACTATTTGATCTTACTACCTGCAATGGTATAAATGCACCATGACCTAATTGAGCATTATTATCATCCCGTAATGTTTGTGGACCATTTGGCTTTTGTGGAGTATTTTGATAATTCTATAAAAAAAATTAATATTAATGAATTGATTAATAAAGCAAAACAGATTAATATATATTACATGATTAAATTGCTTTTGATGTTGATTATTATAGTTTTGTTGTTCCCGTTGGCGTCCCATTGAAGGGAAATTTTTTATTTGTTTATTATCGTATGGTAAGAAATAAGGATCTCGTTTAGTTGGCGGACCATTATCATACTGTACAAAGTTTTGCCTAGACTGATAACCCATATCATTGCGGTGGTTATTATTATTATTATGCGAATAATTTTTTTGATCTGGTTTAATTATTTGCACATAATCCTTCTTTTGTGATGTATTGCTACGCCAATTTTCTGGCGGCGGTGGTAACTTTTGTACAATTGGTGCAACTGGCTTACATTGTGTTTTAAATTTATCAAACATATCGTCTAAATTAATTTTTTGATGCATTTCTTGTTCTGGATTTTTAATAGTAGCAGACGCTGGCGCTAGTACAGGTGCAGGTGTAATCAATTTCTCATTTTCCTTTTTCAAACCTAATAATTTCTTTAACATGTCTGTACTATCAATTGGATTGGCAGGAGTCACTTCATTGTTATTACTATTTTGGGTATTAAATGTTGGCAAAGGAAATGGTGGAATTTTTTGCTTCATCATACTCCATATTTGCTCATATTTATCATTTTTCTCATCTGGATTCGCAGTTTTATTAAAATTGTTTTCCTGTACTATCGGTTTCCTTTCCATTACTTCCATTATAGGTAACTTATCAGAACCATTTTTATTATTATCATTTTCTACCTTTTTTTCTATTGATTTATTTGCATTTTGTGATTGATTCGAATTTTTAATTATCAATGGCTTATTCCACGCATTCTCAACAACGGATGGCTGTTGTTTTGCATTATTTTCCGAACTATTTACTTTTTCTAAATTTAATGCTAACAAATAATTGTTTGTTAATTACTTTTAATAATATAACATGAAATTGAATAAAATTACCTGATGAACCGTAAGTTAAATTAATTAACACATTTTGCGGAACTTTATAGACGCATTTTTCTGCTATGCCACTGAATGAATTACCCTCCGCAAATGGTTGATCAAATAAAACTTCATAATACATATCGTATGCTTTTAAACATTCTTGACGAACAGGATTCGGATCAGCTACACGACTAATCGATATAACTGTGCCTTTATGACCAACAGGAACCTTTAACAGAACATACAATGGTTAAGTTGATATATCGCATTTTAATTGTTAAAATTCTTACCGTATACTCGTTACGTGCTATAACAACTCTATCAAATAGTTCATATTTTGCATTTACATCTGGTTGTTTTGTGCTAATTTTTAAACCAGGCTTATAAAGTAAATGCGGCTTTACTTGTAATTTTAAACTACGCAGTGGTTTGCTCTAAAAACAATTAAAAAAAAGTTTAATAAATTTAACTTAATTAGCCAGAGGAATATTATTATATTATATTATATATTATATTATATATTATTATATTTATTTTATTTATTATATTATTTACCTTTATATTCGCAACAGCCTCGATTATTGCTTCAGCCGTTTCTTTTTCTATTGTTTGTGTTCCACAAGTACGGCGATCTGCATTATAATGTGGCTGCTCTTTAATCCATTTGACTACATCATTTACACTAATTTGCCTCTCCTAAAATTATGTAAAATTTTAAATTTATTTTAAAGAAATATTTTTGTTTCGCTAAATACCTTATTGGGAAATATGTCGGATTCAAAAAATAAATCAAAAGTATTCCGTTTACTTAATTGTTCAATAATTTCCGGATAATTATCGCAATACGAATTTATTAATTCAATTGCTAAGTCACTATATAACCACTGTGATCCAACTTTCTTTGTATAACCCACAACTTCCTCATTCTATAAAATACAAATCAGTATAATAATATATTTTAAGCATAAATATATGAGAAAATACTCACATTTTTGACAAATTTCAACTGTAATCCGATATTAATCTTTGGTGTACTTTCTGGTAAATTACTTCTTTTTTCACCTTGGACAACTAATACGGTGCCACTAATACGTGACAAAACATTGTGATTTATTTGACACCTCGCTGCAGCATTATAGGAGTTAAAATATTTTGAACCAGAAGAATTATGTATCATAAGTACAGATGAAAAATCGGGCTCTGGATGCACGGTTAAAGAAACTTGAAATAAAGAGAAATAAATAAAGTTTAATAATAATAATAATTTTAAAATATAATGCATTTTACTTTTAATTCTTCCAAATTTATGTATTAATTCCGGATCAATAATCTCTCCTTGGCTACCATAGTATGGATCAGAAAGCATAAAAATTAAACTGCCTGGCGAATAGATTTTTTCAAATGTTGTAAATTGTATAAAGTCTGGTGAGTGTACAGCAATATCTTTAACGACAGTTTGTGCAGGATATGCAACCATAATAGTATCCCATACTTTTTCTAATGTCATCTTTCCATTGGATGTATGTACATATTCTCTACCAGCAATTAAATTCACATGTACCAATTGAGTTATTTCACCTAACTCTATACCCATTCTATTTAGATGACTGAAATAATATTTAATTAATTATAAATTCATATCATATATTATAAAACAAAAAGTAATTACTGGTCAATAATTCCCATTGATTGCATATGAAACGTACGCTGGTCATTTTCTGCAACTTCACCATTGGAGCTGTATTTTTTTATTTTATCTGATATACGAATTACTTTTGCTTCTCTTAAATGTGGCCAACCCACAAATATTTCTTTTCCAAGTAATTCTTTCGCCAAAACATCAGTTTCTTTTTCATTATTAATAACTAATTGGATAATTAAATTATCATTACGACTTGGCTGATCAAATACTTTCACCTTTAATTTTTTAATTTCGCCAGTATATTGTAAATGTTTCATCGTTGGAAAACCAGGAAAATATATATTGCTGAGTGAACCTTTAATAGATTCAAAAACTAATTCATTTTCTGGTACGTATATCTTTAATAAAAAACATTGATTACAATTTTATTTTGGCACCACGCTTAATACTTGAAAATAATTCTTACTTCATCTCTTGAAACAGCTGTTTCTATAGCAAACTTGTGCATACACGGAAAATTGTATGGACCTTCTAACATTCCTTGATTTTCATTTGTATAATCATATTGCAACATCGGTCCATGAGTATTTCGTTTCCTTTCCTCATCCAATAAAGCTTTATCACAATTATTCATAGCAGCTAAAAGTACTTTCTAAAAAATATAAATTCAATGATTAATTAATTAATGATCTTGTATAAATTCGAATATTTCAACTTGCTTCATCTATAAAAGGTATAAGAACAACAGCTTCCCATTCTTGTTTTTTACCATTTAAATCAGTCAAAAAATCAGTTGGATAATATTCAATTAATTCACTATTTATATTAGTCATTAAATCACGATAAGCGTTTGGCAATAATTCTTTACTAGCTGCTGGTAAAACAGCAAGTAACTTAAATAAAAAAAAGAAAGAAATATTAAAGCTAGGAGAAAAACTTAATTTAGATTCAAGTTTACTTGTTGATATGGAAGAAAAGGGATTCCAATATTAAAATCAAGTTTTAAATTACTAAAATTTGTTATATCACTTATATATGGTGCATAATGATGAGGATAATACCATCCCCATGATTGAACACCATGGTAATAATATGATAATGTCCATTGAAGGGCTCGAATGTAACATTCTGTTTGTTCAGCTAACACTTCCCTGTAAAATATGTTTCACACAGATTAATAAATTAATTAAAACAATGTTAAAAATATGTAAATTACGGCGTCATTTCAGGATATTTTAACTTATTTATGTAATAATCTCTTTTGTGATTCAAAAATTCTTGTTCTATAAATTTGTCATCATTCTCCATATTAGCATATGGCATATCCATATCGTCTAAATCGTCCGTAAACTGGAAATAAACATTTTAATCGTATATTTGGCATACAATTGGTCAATTTTGTTTCTTAATCAATATATTTTTACCATTTCTTCGGTTGCTTTAACTAAATCTAATAAATCATTATCGGTATTAGAAACACCAATATCCGTGACATTCAAATCAAATGTTTCCGAGTCAGATTTTTTAGCATCTTCCCCTGTCTTTGAATGAAAATATTTTAAATCAGCATATTGTTCAGCAAATAAATTTCTATCAACATCTGCTAAGCTTTCCATAAACACCTCGAGTCGTTTTAAATTAAGCCAGCCATTGTTATTTATATAACCTTAAAAAAAAATTAAAATATATAATCGCTTAGAAAATTAAGTAAGTGTAATAAACATACCATCAATTTTAGGTAAGATTTCCATGTACGTGTTATACAGGATAGGTAATGCATTTGAATTAATATGTAAATTAGGTAAATGTGGAATAAAATCGTTCCCTACTAAAAATCCTAAAAATACCCAGTCGTCAATAATTTTTTCTTTATCATATGGAAACGATAACTTATTTTCAATTCCTTTGAATTCGAGTTCAAGATATTCGCGAAGTAAACCCAAGTGCAATAAATAAAAGCATGTTTCATCTGCAGAGACCGCCCTTTTGGCTTTCTTACTAAATTTGACCTAGTTTTGAATGTTTAAGTATAAAAATTAAAGAATTTTATATTGTTGCTTTATATTATAATACCTCTTCTCGCAGTAAGGAAAAATGTAATTCGTGGCTACATAAACCTAACATAATTAAATCTGCATCTAATCCATATAAACAATGACGTGTATTGGGGTCATAGTTTTTTCTGCTCTTTAAAAATCTAATGTATTCCATAATTTTATGTTCTCCTTCACCAGGTGTCTACAAAATTAAAATTGAATGCAACATTCTAATAATACGGATTCAGTGGTTATTTACCTCATGGCCACTTAAAATGACACGACATTTACGCCATATAGGATTAGCACTAATTTTTGCCTGAACAAAATATTTTAACGCCGTTTGTAGTCGTACCATAAACTCTGTACCAGGCGTTATGCAGTTACTATCAAATCTTGCTTGACTGGGTAATAATTCACCTTTACTTTTGGCTTTTGCTTCGAGAACTTCGGCTTCCTTAGCGGTACGAAAACTAAGAAAGAAATTTATAATAAAATAAATTTCGTAAATATATGAAATAAAAAAAATGCAAACCGGCGTCCTCGTTGTTGATTCATTTTCGCACGTGGAGCTACACCATCAATTGCCATAAACATTATTTTTTGAGGTTGAATCAAACGAAATAAGGTTTCAATATAAAGAAATACATCCTTAAATATTTGCTCTTCAGTTATACGAAATTGTACATTTGTATCATCCGGATGGGAACATACATGAATAATACCATTCATGTCCAAATATAAATTATCAAATTGGGGGATCTACAAATAAACAAATTAATTTTGTTTAATATTTTTCTTATCATTGCATAATTTAAAAAAAAAATCCTTATCAATAATGATTCAATAAACTTACTTGGTTTTCACGTACCAGCTCACTTAAGCATGGATAACGTTCACTAATGTATCGAAAAAATTTGGGGACCCCCATTTTAAATAAATTTAATTATTTCTTTCAGGCGGTTTATATATGCTAGTTATACTTGTTTGTACAACTAATTATTTTTACTTTGTTTTTGTATGTATTTCTTAGTAGGGCATCACAGGACAAATATGTCACGTCACCGATAGAAGCTAAATTTTCTACTATTATAATAAGTATTATTTTTAAAACTATATTTTTATTACAATAATTTATAGATTGTTTAATTAATTTTAAATTTGTAAATCAATTAAAAACTTTTATAGAATACTTTACAAATCAATAAAAAGAAATCACTAAACTGGCTTAACTCACTAAACTATATGTATATTCCCTAACAAGTATTTATTTTGTCTCGGTTTATCTTAATGCATTAACTGTCAACCACTGAACTTTAATTAAATGGGTTTTTTTGTGCAATCGTTTTTCATAAATTCGATTAAAAATTATTCGAGTATTTCAGAATTTCATTTACCCCTCCAATTGCAATTGTTTCAACTGTCAAGTTTATAATTTACAGTTTTTTTTGTATGTATGTAATTATAATTAGTTAATTGGTAGTAAATATTGTTAATAAACTAAAAAAGAAATCAATTTTTTAGATAATGAATTAATTTAATTACGTTTATTATTGCAACAAGATGTATTCGCAGTCAATTTTCGAAGAGAATGTCTATTATAAAACAAAATAGAGTAAGGTAAATTAGTGGAATAAAATGTCAAATAAAAACATGCTTAGTGATTATTAATTAATTTAATTTCTTATTAAGATTTTAGAATTAGTTTATTTATTATTTCCATGTGTTGTGCAATTTATGAATAATATACTTTTAGATCACACATGTCAACAATGAATAAATCATTTATTTGGGGCATTGTTGCGGCATCTTTAACATGGTCAATTAGTTTATATTTATACTGGAGTTTAATACAGAAAGATGATTTTCAATCAAATAATAATACAAGAAATTATTTAAAGGCAGCTAATAAAGAATTTAATAATATTAAATATAATTCTGTTTTATATGATACCAAAAATGAGGAACACAAGTACAGGGATAAATCAAAAAATACATTTTTAGATAAGTTAGAACGTTATAAGAAGCAAAAAAAATTTGAGAAAATTAGTCGAAAGTTAATAAATGACTTGAAACCAGCCGCAGGTTCAGAAGGTATAAATAAAGTAATTCAAAGTTATTTTTTGAAATATAATTCATAGTATATTTTAGATGAATTTGGTATGGTTAAAACTACAGAAGACCAATACATTAAAGATATTGGATATAAACGGCATGCTTTCAATGTTTTAATTAGCAATAAACTAGGTTTAATTCGCACCATTCCAGATACAAGGCATAGATTGTAAATAATTTATTTAAAACAAGCTATTTATTCATTTATTTATCAGTGAAATTTTTGTAGATGCTCCATACAAATCTATGAAACCGATTTACCAACTGCTTCAATTGTTATGTGCTTTTATAATGAACATTTAATGACGCTGCTCAGATCTGTTATGTCTGTTATTGATAAAACACCTGCTGATTTATTAAATGAAATCATTTTGGTTGATGATTTTAGTGATTATGATGATTTAAAATTAAATTTAGAATTAGAAATTAATAAAATGAAGGATTTTAAGAAAATTCGATTATTAAGAAATGATAAAAGAGAAGGTCTGATCCGGTCTAGAGTGTTTGGTGCTAGAAATGCAACGGGTGATGTCCTAATTTTTTTGGACAGCCATATAGAAGTTAACCAGGATTGGGTTAGGCCACTATTGTCACGAATCAAACAAAATTATACTACATTAGCAATGCCTGTGATTGATATTATTAATTCTGATACATTTGCATATACTTCCAGTCCTCTAGTAAGAGGCGGTTTTAATTGGGGTTTACATTTTAAGTGGGATAATTTACCAGAAGGTTAGTAATTTTTTTAGATTAATTAATTAAATATGATTAATAATTAGATTTCATTTACGCAAAAAGGTTCCCTTAACAAAAATGAAGATTTTTTGGGTCCTTTTATATCACCAACAATGGCAGGCGGTTTATTTGCTGTTAATAGAAGTTATTTTGTAGAACTTGGTGAATATGACATGGGAATGGATGTATGGGGTGGAGAAAATTTAGAAATTTCTTTTCGTGTATGGCAATGCGGAGGTTCTATAGAACTAATACCGTGCTCCAGAGTAGGTCATGTATTTCGTAAAGTGCGGCCATACGGAGCACCAGGCGGATCTGATACAATGATAAGAAACTCTTTAAGAGTGGCACACGTTTGGATGGATGATTATATAGATTATTTTTTGGCACAACAACCCAGCGCTAAATATATTGACTACGGTAATATAACTGAGCGCAGAGAAATACGTGAAAAATTTAAATGTAAATCATTTAGTTGGTATTTAACAAATATTTATCCAGAATTGGAAATACCAGGAGAGACTAAAAAAGTAAAGAATTCACAACCACAATTTGAACCATGGCATTTAAGGTTTATTTTTTAATTCTGTTAATTATTCTTTTTGCAAATAAGTTGATAAAATTTACTTTTTAATATAGGAAAAGGAATTATGTTAGAAACTTTATGATACGATTATCAAATACAAGTTTATGCATAGCAACAAAAGGTGAAAAGGAAAACGGTTTATGGAAACGGGGGAGCACCTTAGAATTAGCAAATTGTTTAAGAATTAAAAGTCAAATGTGGTAAGTGTTAATAAATGAAATATTTTTTAATTTATATTTTTAATAGGTTATTGTTGTTAGGTACGAGACGGATCGTTTCGAATTGGTTTTAGGGCAACTATTGTGTTTAGAAACAACAGGTGGTTCAAGTATAACACCACCAATGTTAAATAAATGTCATGAAATGGGGGGCGATCAAGAGTGGAAACACAGAAAGAATGTATGTATTTCTATAATGAAACTCATTTCTTAAAATAGTGTTAATATTTATTTTGGAATTACAGAAAGAAACACCAATATATAATATGGCTGCCGGAACATGTTTAAGTGTGAATAAAGCAACGAAGGGATCTGTATTGCAATTAGAGATATGCTCTAATTCTAGTCTAAATAAATGGGATTTAGTTCTTTTCTAAATTAGCACAACGAATTCAATTATAGTTTTAAACTAATTTGATTAATCTTCCAAAATATACATGAATTTCCAAGACGTTTTGTAAAATGCGCCTTTTTTTCTATACTCTTATTTTTTGTAAGAAATTTGTTATAAATATATTTTTTTTTTTATTATAAAAAACTTTAAAAAAACAAAATTTATTGTTTTTGATTAAATACTTGGTGCCTTGGTGTTATCTTAATTTGTTTTCTACGTTTTTAATCGTATCTTGTTTTATTGTAAGATTAAAAACTTGGATAATACATGGTATAAATACAGCCAATTCTTACATTTATTAGTTATTCGAGTTTAATAAAATGAAGGTGATCGTTTTAAGTTTATTAGTGGCTGTTCTAGCCAATGCAGCCTTAGCAAAGTCCGGTAAGTTAATTTTTTTTTTTGTTTTAATTTAAAGAAACGTTTTATTACAAAAATGATTTAAAATAGTGAGAACTGACGTAAATGTTGATTATGTACATGGAAGAATTGTTGGTGGAGTAGAGGCTGAACCGAATTCATTTCCATGGCAAGTATCAATGCGTTTCATTAGTGCAACATGGGAAGGACATAATTGTGGTGGATCCATAATAACAGCAGATTGGGTACTCTCTGCTGCTCACTGTTACTATTCTATGGTCGGTGCTCGTTACGAAGTTTGGGCTGGCAAACATGATCTTAGTGTATCTGAACCAAATGGTAGCAATGAAACGAATAATTAATCATATTACATTCACATTATAATTAAATATATTTTATTAAAGAACAAATAAGGAACGCTGTTACATTCGTGATACATGAAGATTATGATAATAGTGTTATTGGGCCACACGATATCGCTTTAATAAGAGTTGATACACCATTCGTTCTAAACGCTTATGTACAGATAATAGATTTACCCATTGCTGATTCAATTCCACTTGGAGATGCAGATATATCTGGCTGGGGATCAATATCAACAGATACAACATCTATTATGCCAGATAGGCTACAAGTAAGCCACGTTCTTGTTTTATTTGTATCGGTTTTCAATTTAAACATCAACAGGCCGCAGTTTTACCCATCTTAAGTTATGAAACTTGTCAAGCCAATTTACAAGGAACATTATTTGACAATACCAATATTTGTACTGGTCCATTAGCTGGTGGCATAGGTACGTGCGGTGGTGATTCAGGCAGTGGTTTAATCCATGAGGTAACCAAAAACATTAACATATACGGGAGAGTTATTATAATTTTAAAAATATATTTTATTTTAGAATGCTGTGGTTGGTATTGTTAGCTGGGGATGGTTCCCTTGTGGAGGTGCAAATGCACCAACTGCATATGCCCGTGTATCCCATTACATCTCCTGGATTCAGAATGTCATGTCTTCCAATTAATTTTATAATTTGCCTGTCATTAATTATTTATTGGAATTAAAATAATAAAAGATTTCATAAAAAAGATTAATTATATAAAAAATGTTTTTATCAGTGTCATTTGTTTATTATCATTTTTCATAAATAATCAGTTTTAAAGTGGACAATATGGCTAATATATTCATTTATATTTATCTCGTGTCTTTAATCAGTGTTGTTTGCGTAGACATGTCATTCAATGTTACAATTTTATTATTGGGAGCCGGTTTGATGTTCGCAAATCCAGATGAATAATGATCTCATTGAAAACTGAACATTTTTTATTTGGAACGATATAATAAAACTGAATAGGCCTTTTTACGGATTATATTATTTGAATTGTAGATAAGATAACTACGTAGTTTATCGTTTAATAAAAATAATAAAAAATACGTTTGATATGCGTAGAATAACAATTAATTAATTTTTATGCGGAGGTTATCTTGTAATGTTTATAAAGGGAAGTTGCATATTTGCTTTATTTTTTTTGCTTTAATTTTGTAGATTTTACTTGAAAAGCAATATTTTCATGTGCTAATCCATAATTTTTAGAGAAACTTGATTTATATCCACCACTTATGTGACCAAGAACGATGTTTTTAAGTAAAAATGTATCCAATGCTTTTAATAACACACCCAGTGCTTCACAATGAATATTTGTCGTTATTATTAACTTAGTAGAAATTACATAAAAATAATTTACTGAATATTTCATTGAAATATAAAATAGTTTTGCTGACATTTTAAATGCTTTATTGAAATAGATTACATAAAACTATTTGACAACAATTTAGTTTAACAAAATTTATTGATTTCCTTGCATTTTTATTTAATAATTTGTTATTACATTTGGTATAAATACCGGCTACTTACAATTATTTGTTTATAAGTTTTTTCATTTGGTAATAAAAGAAGTTGATCCATTTAATTTATTTGTTTATGGTTAGCCACACTAACCTAGTTTTAGCAAACATGCAAATGAATGAACCACATTCATTCCCGTGGCAAGTTTCTTTGAAGAGTTTAACATGGAGAAGTTATATTTGGCTTGGTTCCATAATAACACCAGATTGAGATTGATTATGTACGACGGTTACTATTGCGACGTTTTGGCTGGCAAGCATAATCTTATTCTAACTGAGCCAAATGGTAACAATAATATTACAATTTTTATCGTTTAATCCAAAATAAAAAACCAAAGATTCCAATTGGCAACGCTAATTTTTCTGGGTGGTGATTACTTTCAAGCGGTATAGGCACAAATAAGCTTCAGCCAAGAATTGCAATAATTATTATTTATTAAATTAATTTAAATTTATCTTTCATTAAACAGAGCGTAGACGATAGAAATATTTGCAGTTTGGAAATGGAAGGTATATTGTGCTGTTTTTGGTAGCGGTTTAATAAAAAATGTAGGAAATTTAATTTACTAATATTAAGAACAGCCTGATAAAATATTGTTTATGTAATTTTATTATTGGAGTATCTTGCTATTTTGAAAGTATTACGAATATGGCAAATCTGACAGGTGTATATGTTTGGGTATCACACTACGTTAATTGGATCCAAATCAAACCATGGTGGCGAATTAATTTTTATATGAAATATATTATCGAAGAAACATAATAACAAAAATAACACATGTAATTGTTCTATAATCAGCTGATTACAACAAAAACAAAATTTTTGATAACTTATTCATATCGTAATTTCTCTTTTTGATAATTTCTTTGTTAATTATAACCAAATTCGGAATTATTTTTTTATCTTAACTGATTTCTATTAATATGCTTTTTAATCTATTTAATAAAATAAGATTAAGCTAGGATGATATGGGTATAAATGCCTGGAATACATCATTGAACTTTTAGTTACTTTAGTTTAATACAATGAAAATGATTGAATTAGTTTTGTTAGTGAGTGTCCTCATCAGCTCAGTGTTTACCGATGATACAGGTTTGTTCAATTATTCGATGTCTAAATGGATACATTTGTATGAAAGATAAAATGATTTAAAATAGTGAGAACTGACGTAAATGTTGATTATGTACATGGGAGAATTGTTGGTGGTGTAGAGGCTGAACCACATTCATTCCCATGGCAAGTATCAATGCATTTGATTAGTGCATCATGGGAAAATCATAATTGTGGTGGATCCATAATAACAGCAGATTGGGTACTCTCCGCTGCTCACTGTTACTATTCTATGGCCGGTGCCCGTTACGAAGTGTGGGCTGGCAAACATGATCTTAGTGTAACTGAACCAAATGGTAAAAAAAAAATTCAATATTTTATAGAATTGAATCAATAAAACATTTAATTATTTTTAAAGAGCAAATAAGGAACGCTGTTACATTCGTATTACATGAAGATTATGATAGTACCGTTATTGGACCACACGATATCGCTCTAATAAGAGTGGATACACCATTTGCTCTTAACGCTTATGTACAGACAATAGATCTTCCTGTTGTTAACACTGTTCCATTTGGTAATGCCTATCTATCAGGATGGGGGTCAACATCAACTGACATATCATCCATAATGCCAGATAGGCTACAAGTGAGTTTTAATTTTGTATTATTGTGAGTTTTTTTTTTAATTTTTACCTAATTATGCTGCAGACGGCTGTTTTACCAATATTAAGTTATGAAGTTTGTAGCTATGCTCTGCATGGAACACTTTTTGAATACTCAAATATATGTACTGGGCCATTAGAAGGTGGTATTTCTGGCTGTGGTGGTGATTCGGGCAGTGGTTTGATACAATATGTAAGTAATATCAAAAATGTGCTTTCATCCCTATTTTCCTATATCATCCGATTTATAACTTTATAGAATACTGTTGTTGGTATTGTGAGCTGGGGATGGTTTCCATGTGGTGGCCCAAATGCACCAACAGTACACGTCAGAGTATCCAATTATATTGATTGGATCGATAAAAGTATTGCTGCCAATTAATCAACAAAGATGAATACAAAAACTTTTTTAATTAAATAAAAATAAAAATTGCGTCGTAATTACAACTAATCAACATGGATTAGATAAATATGAAAATAAATAAAAATTGTACTTAAAATACTTAAATATTAGATTAATTGTTTACTAATTAAATTATCTTTTTCCGTAAATTTGCTTTGCTTTTAATAATTTTAATCAATTATCATGATCTGTATTGTGTGCATTCCCGTGATGATTAAGCGCTACGCTTAAACAATAAAATATGGATCCAATACGTTACTACGGTAATAACTGGTAATAACATTTATTTGAGGTCAATTTCATCTTCTTCTTCTTCTTCTTCTCCAAACCGGTGCTTCTATAAGATTACCTAACCTAAGATTACTAAGATAAGACAGTTACCGGTAATGTTTTATCCGCACTGTGCTCTACAAAGCAAATATTTTATGGCAACTACAGTCAATGATAATTATGATAGGATAGGTCACTTATCAATTACTGATAAAAACAAAAAAAAAAAAACTTTTTCTATCAATTTTATTAAAAAAAAATTTAAACATTACCGTCGACGGTTACAACACGATTAATACAATCACTAAAACCATTTATATAATTATAATGGTGGTGTATCTGTATGATTATCAATAATATTTATTATCAATAGGAGAACTTTTTTTTTTTTTTTTTTTCGTATTAGAAAACAACTGCACACTTTAGTTAAATAAACAACATGGAAATACTTTCAGATTGTTGAGTTTTTAAACATGTACAAACTGCGGTTGAACATTCGAAACAATTTTTATTTTTTTTTTTTTCATATCATACATTAGCACATGACGCATTCACATAGAATATTCTGTTACATTTCATAGATGACTTCGAACAGTAGTAATATAGTGGATAAATAAAATAATAAAAAAAAAAAAACTTTTAACAGGGACAATTGACTCAGAGTTTTAATATGGGGGAAACCAAAATGATACTTTGGTGCTGCTGCCGTTACATTAACGCGACTTTTGATGTGACTGTGATTTATTTATTTTTTTTATTTTTAATACAATGGAACATTACATCGCTACAAAGGTGATGGATTGTTGGGTTCAAACATAAAAATTTTCAATGTTCGGCTTTATAGTGATAATAATTTAGTTATTAAAAGAGAGGAACAGAATGTCGATATCGATATTGCTCCCTAATTATATATTGTCAAATTATAAATTTAATAAGCTAAAAAGTCCATTCAAATTATTCCCATTATACTCAAAACATATTACATATTGTTTCATTAATTAATTATTCAATAAAATTTTGTATTAAAGCATGGAAAATAGAAAAAAATTTCTTGCGTTCTTTTGTTATACAGAAAAAAAAATGTAATAATTTGTGAAGGCGTGGCTTCGTTATTGAATCTGAGTCTGAAAAAAGAGTGTGAGAATAAAATCGAAAGACCACACCTTTTATTATAGTATTTTTAGTTGACTCTTTTGATTCACATAAAGGAATAATAAATTTTTTCCTTTTTTTTTTTTTTTCTGTAAAACGCCCTTGTACTGTCCGATCATAAAGCTATCGGTTTTTTAACCATAAACATATAGGGAGCCCCCTGATATTTGTTACAATAGGTAAACTAGGATCAATGGTATAAAATAGAAGGCCTTTGTGCAATGATTATCCAATCAAAGTGTTATTTTCAAATACTTCAAATAAATGAAAAAGTCACGTATCAAAGGTCTCTGTTCAGAGGCGCTTAGTTCAGTTATTAGGTTTGTTCGGTCATAATAAGACATTCATTTAGTGCTAATAAATTATCTAATTCAGTACAACAATATTTGTGTTATAAGTGCATAGGTGAATTTAACTTACGTGTTATCTGTTTTAAAAAAAAAAATGTAAGGAAATCTTTTAATTAATTTTAATTATCATGGATCACTGCTAATAATCGTTTAATTAGAATAATAAGAGTTTGGCATTCTGTTTCGTTGGTTAAGTTTCAAGAAATCTGTAATCAAAATTGGGAGTCTATATGGCTTAAGAAGAGTCCAATTTATTTGATTGAATTATTTTTAATTATCCATAGGGGATTAATGTCTTAAAATATCATTTCGTCGCTCGGGTTTTCCAATGTGATGTTGGCGAATACAGAAATAATTAAGACGGAATTTATCTACTTAGGATTTTAATAATATTTTGTTTGGTTTTGTGGTTTCTAAAAGTTTTGTGGTTTTAGAAATTGATTCCTAAATGTTTCGTCTCTATTGGGACTTTAAATGTTTGTTTATATCAAACGTTGGGAATTTAGTGAATTTATTCTGGAATATGGATAAAATCTTTTATTATTTTTATAAATTCCTGAAATTAATATTTAGTTGTGTAATTAATCCATTAAAACATTTAAATAATCCTAGTTCTAGTTCTTATTACAGCAGAACTTCAATTTTTGTTATTTTCATTCTGTTCATTCTTCCAACGTTTACGAGTGTCAGGCATACGAATATTTAAAATTTATTCTGTTATTCTTGAATCAAAATAATAAATTAGCATACATTTTCCACAAATTACAACCACACATGTGTGTAAATTTTAAACTCTATTAAATTGCAATAAAAAAAAAATTACAGTGACGGAAAATTCTCATAAACACTTGTGGCGATGTTGATGTAACACATTTCTGTCCTTTTTGCCATAGAACTTTTGACAAATTTTAATGAGCAATTTTAACACTTTGGATGATTGATTGATCGATCTACCTTCATATTCTTTCACATCTTTAAAGTTTTACTTATTTTTTTTGGTAACAGATTGTGATTTTTGAATAACAAATAGAAATTCTTCTTTAACCCAGTGTTTGGTAGAGTTTTCAATATTTTATTTTATTTTCCTTGAACTAGATCCAGGGCATTTTTTGTCATGTTGCGTGGTGGAGCAGCATCTTTAATCAAAAAATAACACGAAAACTACAAATCACAGACAATTTTTTCTTATTTAGGGTTTTTGTTGACTTATTTTTGCGTAAATTTTAACTGATAATGATATTTGGGGACGTAGCCGGACGATTGGCCACACGATTGATCATAGGATCGTTCGCTGTGACTAATCAACCATTTGGCGATTATTTTCTTAAGTTAAAAGCATCGCTAAATGTGAGTTTTTAGGGAAAAAACATAGTTCTCCGGATGGGGATTAATAGTTCTCTTTAACTTTTAAGAATTTTCTTTTCATGCAAAACCTACAATATAGTTATGAAATAATTAATTAAATAAAAATTCAACTTGATGTTATGCAAATCAAGTTTAAAATTCATATCGCAAAAATGTGCGATGATGGCAAAAAAAAAAAAAAAAAACCCTTTCATTTGTACAACAAATTAAACCACAATGGTTTTCTATCTTTTATATATAATATTCGGATAAATTTCACGGTTATTTTTGATATAATACAAAATTATTGAATAATTGATTTGAATTTGATTAACAAAACAAAAGTATTGGGATGATGAGAATAAATTTCAATAATAAAACCTCGAAAAAATTAAAAATGACACAGCATAAAATATGTTTATCAATAAAATTCATTAATTGGACTATTCGAAAATTATGCAAATATTTGATAATTTTTGATTATTGATGTAATTTTGTTGTGTCATTTTTTTTCATCTATCATTTTAAATAAATTTAACGCAACTGTAGGCACAAGAAATAGGTGGAAATATAAATTTTGTATAAAGTGCCTATGCCTATGCAGAATAAGGGTGTATAAATCGTTGAAAATTATATTTTTCTCGATTATTCTATTGGTATAATCACCTGGCTAACGTACTGTTGGCTTAAAATTATGAAAATGAATTTCATTTGAACTGGAATCTTAAATTAGAAACCTAATTAGTCGTTTATTTTGTTATTTATTCGAAGTAATAGCAGCAACTAATGGAAAATTTAAGAAATTCCTGTAAGATTATGGGAAATGCAACAATAATGTGATTGATCTGGTTTTGTGGTTCCTAAAATATTTGTGGTTTGACATGGTTAACCGTGACAGAAACGAAAAGCACAATAATACAAATTAACAGGAAGCAACTATCCTATCTATTCAGTTTTACAAAAAATTGTGTAGTTATGAATTTACTGTGCTTCTCGAAATTTGCCCAAAAATTTATACTCGAAATTTTTTGTTGGATAAATTTAAAAGTATTTTAATATTTTAAGTAATTACCACGAAAATTCGGTATTGAGGTTCAGGAGAGTATCAACAATGGAGACATTTCCACATTTTCATATAGTTTTCTAATGAATTTTTTCTTGTACAAAAAATATTCCAATTTTTTTATTAAATAATCTCTTGGGCAGATTAAAGCACAAGCTGAGTAGGGTATAATTAAATAATTAATGCTCAGTAATATTAAATAATATAATATTAATTAAGTTTTCTTGTGGAATTTTAATTGTTAAAGGAACTTTTATAATAGAAGCAAAACAAATTGAATAAAAACCATTGATGGTATCGGCTATTTCGGAATCTCCATTTGAAAAAAAAATAAATCGAATAAGTGATACAACAATAATTAAGAGAACAGTTGATAACTAAATCGAAATAGTGGAACTAGACAAAATAATTGCTAGGGACTAAACAAGGTAAATTTAAATTTCTTGAAAATGGCGTAGGTTTTCAAATAAAGGAATTCGGGGAAAGCTAGACTTAATCATACAATTTTGTCCATTTTCTAAAGCATCATTCGTTGTTCCTAATGGTTAAATTTTTCTGGATTTAAAAATAATTATTCAAAAGGGTTTAAGCGACAACTTGGAAACTTATGAATACTCAATTAAGAATAATATTTTATGGTGATATAACAATCTTATATCCATTCGTTATCGGTTTTCAATTGAGGAATCCTGACTTCCAGTGTTCCTGGCAATTAATTTATATGGTTTATTTGATTAATTTAAAGGTTCATTTGTTATTACTGTTTGTTAGTTCATCAGAAACGCTGTTTTTGTTTATGAACTGTTCACGCTAATCACACATTAGACACATACCTTTCAAATGGGCTTGGTATAAAAATAAAAACTACAAAATAAAATTACAATTAAATGCAATAAAAATTAAAAGCAGAAACATTTAATAAATAATTGTACCACCCCCTATTTTACAATTTATTTTATAATTCTTTTTTTTATTTATTTATTATTATTACGAAAATACAAAAAAAAAAAAACTAAAATAAAAATAATAATAATTATCAAACAGAATAAAAAAAAAAAAAAAAATTAAATTTTATTATTTATTAAATTTTTATGTGAAAATGATCATATGTTTTAATAAAAAGGTAATACAATCTATAAATATTTGATTAATATTTTACCTTATTAATGTGTGTACTCTAATGTTACAACATAAAACATAAGGTAAAGGTAATGACTGGACACACAGGTATTGTTAAACAGTTGTATTAACTTTTCCACTGACTTATGTTTTTAACAATAACAAATATATATATATATATATATATACAGCTGCACCAGCGATCAGAACCGGACAATGATTAAAATGGTATGGTTTTTGGGAAAATTAATTATATTTGTGCATTATTTGTTCCTTAGTAGGCGTTAGAGACACAGAAATTTTATTTGAGAAAAGGAAACAGAACAATTGCTGAACAATAAATACTTGTGGTATTGACACACTTAAGTAACTTTTTCGTTACATTTTCAAAGAAGCTAAGTGTTGTACATTGTTGTAGTGAAACATGTGAATTAGTCGTATAATTAAAAAAAAAATTCCAATGCTAATTTTAGGTAGAAAAATGTGTTAGTCAATTAGTTTTTAAATGTATTTCCGTAGCAATGGCCCAATAAAACTTAAATAAAAATAAAATAATTGGTTCAATACTCTGGCTGTAAATAATTCTCAGTTAAAGTCAAATAGGTAGCACACTTGCCCGTTTTACAATCAGTTGCCAGTAATTAATAAAAAAAAACTCGTTTGTTACCTTGTTGTTACCATAAAAGTATAAATAAATGATTTTTTTTTTTGTATGCGATTTATTCTATACAAAGGCCAGAAACCTATTTTATAAAAATGATATACCCTTCGACCCTTCGAGATTACTTAATGTCATGCTCAGGTTGTATATAAGGGTTGAACGCGTGTTCCTAATTATAACTTTAAATACAGAAACTTTTCTCTGTGTTTGCTTTTTTGTCTATAAAATTTGTAGCAAACAGTGACAAACCGGTACGGTTTCTAAATGTTTGTCTACTTGTTCAACAAATTAAGTAAAATAAGGGGATGATTGGACATTTGATATAATTATATACACAATATGATTGTTTATTAATTTTTATTAATATTTGTGATGCAATATAAGATTGTTAACATATGTCAAATAAGCCACACGGAAATTGGTGGTGATTTTCTATTTTGATTGTTTTTACGTGACTTAACTTTCTGTTCCTGTATAAAAGTATGGCAGGATTTTTGTGCTTTTATTATTCTTCAATTAAACACTTTTATCATTTTCTTTTAGACACAATGAGTGAGGAATTAAATATAAAAATTGGTGTACACGCATCTAATGGCCCGGGAATATTATGTAAAGTATGCGGTGATCGTGCATCTGGTAAACATTATGGTGTACCCTCATGTGATGGTTGTCGTGGCTTTTTTAAACGCAGCATAAGAAGGTTTTTTTTTATATTATTTTACTTAAGTTAAATATTGTGTTTTCTCATATGTAAATAAATAAAACAAAAAAAAAAATTAAAAATTGTTTATAGAAATCTGGAATATGTTTGCAAAGAGGGTGGACGTTGTGTTGTTGATGTGTCACGTAGGAATCAGTGCCAAGCATGTCGATTCTCAAAATGTTTACAAGCAAATATGAGGCGAGAAGGTATTGTATTTCATTTATTATTAAAATTATGTCATGTTCGGTCTTTTTATTATTATTATTATTATTATTTTTTTTTTCAACGGAACCTGAAATTTAAAATTAAAACGCTAATTGGTTAATTTATGATTTTACATTGAATTCAATTCAATTAAAATAAACATTCGCGGGTGTTTTCACTCATTAATAATAATTATAGAAAAGTTTACAAAAAAGAAAATAAACAAACAAACAAACAAACCTGTCGATAACACACTTTCATTCTCACGATATTATATTTTATACTTAAAGTTAACAAACACCGAGTAACATCAGTGTTCATCCCACCCACCCAATCTTTTTTTTTTTTTTTTTGTTATTGTCATTTTCCATTATTATCGTTAATGCTTTCTTAATGCTTCTACATTTTGACACTTCAACTTTTGCTCAATAGATCCGTTGATGTTCTGTACTTATGTAAACATACTTGAAAAGAATAGAAAAATGTGTTTCAAAAAATAATAATAATAATAATAATAATAATAATAATAATAATAATAAATAGCAACAACAATATTATAAATGGTTCATTCCAATATTTGTGGTTACGTAAGAAGAAAGAGTGAGAAATTAGCTACAGAAACCCACTTTAAACTCCCAACATTACTTAATTTATAATCATCGGCCTTTAAGATAATTTTTTGATTAAAATAATATATTGTTTAGCTGTACAACATGAACGTGCACCAAGGACGTATGGTAATAGAACAAGTATGTCTTGTTTACCGGGACTACCAATGGATCTGTATAATGTTCGTAGATTATCTATGACATCGAATGGACTTTTTCTGCCATTGCCGTTACAACATATTGCAAATACAAATGATAATCAATATAGAAGTGTACAGGAAACACAAAAATATTTTCCAGCATTTCCGCCAACCGGATACATAGATACAATACCGTTTCGAAATGTTCCAAATGACTTTGCCACACAAAAACTATTTAATTCGGGTAAAATAAATACGCTTTCACAGAATATTTTCGGTAATTCATTGTTTACCCAGCGAATGTCACCATTTCCTACGCTCTCAATACCACCACAATGTCCTGCAATGCCAAATGATCCGCCAGAAACAGTTAAAGCAGCAAAAGATGATGAAGTAACAAGCTCTGAAGAGCATCACACAAACAGTATATTTCCCGTGCAACCGACAAACCAACAAATAGGAACTAATTTAAATAAAGAGGCCGTTTTTGAATCAGCAGCAAAATTATTGTTTTTAGCTGTACAGTGGGCGCGCGCGGTCCCTTCATTTGCACAATTACCGAATAAGGATCAAAAACTATTACTAGAAGAATCGTGGGCAGAGCTTTTTGTAATAACTGCTGCGCAATGGGGACTTTCAATGGATTATGGTAATAAAATTTATTTGTTTTATTTTTCCAGTTTTATGAAATTTCTAATATTCGGATTGGTGAAAATTTACAGAATTTATGTCAAAAGAAGCAGGGGCGAAACGTCTTCAAAAGGCAATAAATCATTTTATTGGTTTACGAATAGATCATACAGAAGCAGCGTGTCTTAAAGCGTTAATCCTTTTCAAATCAGGTGAGACGTAAACAAAAAATAAAAGTTTTCATTTTCTCAATATGATATTTCAATTCCAAATGTCAGATTGCACTGGATTGGTGACAACAAATCAAGTAGCTTATCTGCAAGATCAAACATTAAATTTATTACATGAGCAATGTGGTGGTACACGTTTAGGGCATATTTTATTAATTTTACCAACTGTTAAGCTGGCAGCCGATCCACAAACATTGCAAGTAATTTGCTTTTACATTACATTTACTAATTAATTATTTAATCATTTCATTGTTTTCATTTTTATTCTAGGAATTACTGTTTAAACGTACCGTCGGTGAGGTAGCTATTGAACGATTACTGGGCGATTTAATAAAAACATAAACTAATTTTATTAGGCATGAGATAAGAATGTTTATTATCTGCTGAATACTTGTTAAAAATAATATTTGCTTATATTTATATTATTAATAATTTAAATTCAGGAATGATCCTTATCCACTGATTTGTCATTGATCATTGCCACCGTATCCAATTTTGCAAATAAATTTTTAAAAACTATATGAGAAAGTTGTTTTATTATCATAAGTATCGATTAGGAAAGATGGATTGTAATTTGTGACAGCTATTGCTTCCAGAACTTAAAACGTTGATGTTCACGCTTCTCTTTTTATTGCTGGAATTATTATTGGCGTTGGGATTTTAGTGATACATGAATTGAACATATTAAGTCACAGTAATGATCTTAAACTGATTCCAGATTAATACACGATTAAGATATTAACATATCTCTATTGTTGTTATTGACAGATATAACTTCCATGTGATTGGTGCGTTCGATGCAACTGCAAAATGATACAAATGCAAATCTTTATAACACTTGAATACGTGATTGAAAAGTTTTAGTTCCTCTTTTATCAGCAGTACTGTTTGCTACTGCATCTAAAACATTATCTGCACGAATGCTTGTGATTAAAAAACTTAATAATTACTAAGGTCAAATATAATTTTTTTTTTTTATCAAATTTAAGTGATAAGAGGTTAACGAACATCAGTTCTGTAATAAATCTCAGACAAGATAGTTCAATTGTGAAAAATGTTGTTTAAAAGTTTAATTTTCTTCTTTTTAATAACACAAATAAATTCCACAAATAATAATAAGGATCAAAGGATAATAATTATTGGTGCTGGTAGCTCCGGTATAGCAGCCGCTTCAAAGTTATTTGCCAATCATTTTACAAATGTGACAATTTTGGAAGCAGAAAATAGGATTGGTGGACGGATTAATACAATAAATTTTGGTGAAAATGTCGTTGATTTAGGTGCACAATGGTAATTTTAGAAAAACTGAATTATTGCGGAAATTAATGTAAATAAAATAAATATTTTGAAGGTGTGACGGCGAAACTAATAATATTGTTTATGAATTGGCAAATCCATTGGACTTGTTAGAAATATCAGGTGTATCTAAAGATTTTATTAAGCTTAAAAAAACGGATGGTACCGTTGTCGATAATCAAACAACGATTGAACAAATATTATTCTTATATGAAACAACATCAGGTGATGCAATTAAAACTTATGATGGAACAATCGGGTCGTTTATCGAAGCAGAGTAAATTCTATGAAATTCCTTTTTAATTATCATTAACAAAAAAAAAAAAAAAATATTTATTTTAACTTTCAAGATACGATAAAATAACCGAAGTAAATGGTGAATCTCTTCTAAGTGAAGATGTTAAAGAGGAATTTTTAAGATTTTTTGAAAGTAACATTTGTGGTATGAGTGCAACCAGTGATTGGAATGAATTATCTGGCAAAGGTTATGCCGCGTATGAACCATGCGATGGCTATTTATTATCGTGGAAGAAAAATGGTTTTAAAACAATTCTGGACGTTCTTATGGTAAATTCATTTAATTAAAAAAAATTAATAATTTTGGTTCATTAAGCGATTTCTCTTAGAACAAATATTCCACAACAGAAAGCCCTTATCCAGTGGAAGAAAATATTATTTTTAATAGCAAAGTGAATAAAATAATCTGGGATGGTGACGAAATTGTTGTGGAAACTGAGGGCAATAATAAATATTTTGCTGATAAGATAATAATAACCGCTTCTCTTGGTGTTTTGAAAGCAAAGTAAGTCATTTTGATACCAAGTTGGAATTCCCAGTTAATATCACTCGCTTTTCAGATATAAAACATTATTTTCGCCATCACTTCCAGAGCAAAAATCATTTGCAATCGATTCTTTAGCGTTTGGTGTTGTTAATAAGATTTATATTGAGTATGAGCAGCCTTGGTGGCCAAAAGAGTTTATTGGTTACGTTATTCTATGGAAAAAGAAAGACATTGCCAATTTGGAGGTAACTTTTAAAAACATAGAAATATTTTCTTTATAAAAACTACAGTTTTGTTTCATTTGAAGAAAGATGAACAGTGGCTTCTTAGTATAAACAGTGTTTATCCAGTTGATTATCAACCAAACACACTAATTGTATGGGTAATCGGAAAGTACGTTAAAGACTTTGAGCTACTCACTGATGAACAATACAAAGCCGGAATTAAAAAAATATTTAAATTAATTTTTAACGAAGAAATGGCAAATGTAAAACCAGTCAACATGCTTCGGTGGGAAAACAGATTAATTCATCACAAATAAATTGTTTTAATAATTTCTAATTTATAATTAAAAAAAAACAGCACAACTTGGAATTTACGTGAAAACTTTTATGGATCGTATTCCTATCGGGGATTGGATGCTGATAGAAATAATATCACCGGTGCAGATCTTGCAACTCCACTGAAAAATAGTTTGGGTGAAGATTCGGTTTACTTTGCTGGTGAAGCAACACATGAAAAATATTTTGCCACTGTACATGGAGCCATTGAAACAGGATTTAGGGAAGCACAAAAGATTATTGATCTATGTAATTAATAGAAAATTTACTGTGAGACTGCAGTGTAATACCACCATAATATTTTATCCATTTTCCTTTAATCGTTCCTATTGAATTAAATAAAACTGTTGCTTTGAGTCAGGAATTGAGTTTTTTAAGTTAGCGTATCCTGATATTTACCACTCTCGATAGCTAGAAAAAGCAATAAGTGGCTATATTGAATGCACTTCAATAATTTAAGCCATTATGAATAAATTGAATTAAGCGTAATTAATCTTAATTACCGTAGGTATTGTGATGTAATATTTATTACCTAGTTTCATAGACTTTCTAGGTATCACTAGGCCTTCACATTTTTTTATAATTTTTTAGATATCACGTCACTGATATGAATTTTTTGAAAGTCATATTTCGACTCGTGTCTTCGTGATCCAAAGGTAATACTCGTGATTTTTTTTTAATTCTTTTTCTTCTGTTTTCATTTATAGTGGAATGTCTGTACTTAAATAATTAAGTTAAATTGTGGTTCAATAGTGACGCATTTTTTAGTTTTGTTTATAATTTTTCCGGTAATTCTGATAAAAAACGAATTGGTTAACAGTAATAGTTTGAATGGAGCAAAACATGTTATTAGATGGGAAAAAATGAAAACAAAAAACAATTCCCAATAATTTACGTATGAGATTCTAGGGACTTGCCTAAATACGTCGCTGATAACATTAAGACACTAAAATTGTAATGCAATAATAATTTTATAATTAATATAATTAAAGCATGTTTATACACGTATACAACAAATAACTTTCGTCGTGTAAACATATGCATATTGGATAATAACTAAGAGCTGAAACTGATAATTATTTACAATCAGACTAGCATCGTCGTGATACATTTAAAAATTTACGATAAGAGTTTTTCTAAAGAAATAACTAAAAAAAGTTCAGTTCACACAGTTTCAAAAATGTTGCTAAAAACTTTAATTTTCTTCTTTCTAATAACACAAATAAATTCCACAAATATTAATAAGGATCAAAGGATAATAATTATTGGTGCTGGTAGCTCCGGTATAGCAGCCGCTTCAAAGTTATTTGCAAATCATTTTACAAATGTGAAAATATTGGAAGCAGAAAACCGGATTGGTGGACGGATTAATACAATAAATTTTGGTGAAAATTTTATAGAATTAGGTGCACAATGGTAATTTTATATAAAAAAATAAAAAAAATAATTAAAATTAATTGGAGCTGTATGACAATAAAAATTGTATTAAAGGTGTCACGGTGAAGTGAACAACATTGTTTATGAATTAGCAGAACCATTTGATCTGTTGGAACCATCAATAATTACTGAAAATGCTACGAACTTTATCAAAACTGATGGCACATTAGTTGATGATCAATCAACCGATGCACAATTGGAATTTTTATCTGGAGTAACATCGAGCGATGCATTTAAAAATTATGATGGTACAATCGGCTCATTTATTACAACCGAGTAAATGCAGGAAAATGCTTTCTATTATTTAAATGAAAAAAAAAAAAAGAAACAAAATTCCTTGTAGAATTACAAAACAAATTTTATTTTACTTTCAAGATACGATAAAATAACGCAGATAAACGGTGTGAGTGAGGATGATAAAAATGAATTTTTACGATTTTTTGAGAATTTCATTTGTGACTGGAGTGCTGCCAGTAATTGGAATGAATTATCGGGCAAAGGTTATTCTTTATCGGAAAATTTGGAAGGTGTTTTATATTTATCGTGGAAGCATAACGGCTATAAAACAATATTGGACGTTCTTATGGTAAACTTACCATAATATTTAATTTTTATACAAAAAAAAAAAAAAAATGTTTTAATAAAAATATTTTTAGAATAAATATTCCACAACCGAGAATCCATACCCGATGGAAGAAAATATTTTTTTAGAAAATAAAGTAAACAAAATAATTTGGGATGGTGAAGAGATTATTGTGGAAACTGAGGAAAATAATATATATTATGCGGACAAAGTAGTCGTCACTGTCTCTTTAGGTGTTTTGAAAGCAAAGTAAGTTGGAATCTAGTGGCATTTATTGTCAGTGGTCATTTTTTGTTTTTTTTTTTTTTCGTTTTTGTAGTCATCAAACATTATTTTCGCCTCGACTTCCAGAGGAAAAAGTATTTATTATAGATTCATTGGACTTTGGTGTTGTTGATAAGATTTATATTGAGTATGAGCAGCCTTGGTGGCCTAGGGATTTTATAGGCTACGATGTTTTATGGAAAAAGGAAGACATTGCCAATTTGGAGGTAACTTTTAAAAACACACAAAACTAAATTTGGTTGTCAATGATTTTGGTTATCTTTAGGATGATGAACAATGGCTTCTTAGTATATTAGCCGTTTATCCAGTTGATTATCAGCCAAAAGTATTAAACGTTTTGTTATCCGGCCATTATGTGAAAGATTTTGAATTACTTTCCGAAGAGCAATACATCGCTGGCATATATAAATTATTTACGTTAATTTTTAATGAAGAGGTGGCCGATCTACAACCAGTTAACATGCTTCGGTGGGAAAACAGATTAATTCATCACAAATAAATTGTTTTAATTATTCCTTATTTATAATTTAAAAAAACAGCACGACCTGGCATTTACGTGAAAACTTTTATGGATCATACTCTTTTCTGGGTTTGACTGCTGATAGAAATAATATCACCGGTGCAGATCTTGCAACTCCACTGAAAAATAGTTTGGGTGAAGATTCGGTTTACTTTGCTGGTGAAGCAACACATGAAAAATATTTTGCCACTGTACATGGAGCCATTGAAACCGGATTTAGGGAAGCACAAAAGATTATTGATCTATGTAATTAATAGAAAATATTTCTATTCACAATTTACAACTGAGATGACGTTTAATAACATTTTAATTATTTTTTACAATATTTTTTATGCTTTAAAAGCTCTACGCTCGTTAAATATAATATTTGGTTACAGGTTGCACATTTGTATTTTTTTGTATTTATTTTACTTTTCTCCTTATTCAGTAAGTACTCAGTTTCTTCCTCTTTTAATTTTTCATTAATTATTTCCTCCTTTTTACATTCTGAAAACATATTAACAAGTTTATCGCTGTTTTATTAACATAAATATTAAGTATTAAGAAACCTTTTTTGTGTTGTAACTTCTCTATACCAGTTAGGAAAAATGTATTTAAACAATTGGCACACTCCCAACTATTGTTTACAATTTCATTTGCTATTTGAATGCTCCAGTCTGTCTCATTAATGCTTCAAAAAAAAAATTTAAAAATAATTACGAATCAATAAACACTTTTATGCTATACAAAGAAGCATCCAAATTAGTTATATTAGTTACCATCCAAATGTTATATTTTCTGTTAAATAATGGCCCCCTTTAGTTGTATTAGGAACACAAATAAATTCATCACAATACGGATTAATTGTAAGAGTTAAATCATTATCGGTGATCCCAGTATATAGTGACTAAAATAAATATAAAAAAAAAAAATTAATTTACTTTCTGCTGAACACATAAATCACAATTAACTCACCTTTAATTCAGCTGGTAATAATTTTTTTATCGTATAATAAACATCACTATTCATATACGTTGCTAAATTTTGCCACAATTCATTCTCTAGTTTCTCAACAAGTAATAAATGGTTATCAGTTTTCAGTAACTCATTATCAACATTTTTCGCTAATGTTGATAATTTATCTGATAATAATTTATTCCATGTGTATCGTAAATTTGTTGCCTTTAATAGTAAATTAAGACCAGCCTCTGGTGATGGTATATCGATGCATAACCAACTATCGCATACAATACGAGACATTGTTGAATTTGTATCGATTGTATGGGAAAATAATAACAAAGTTTGTATAGCGGGCATACGTAATGTATTCATTAAATACGGTTTAGTTGTTTCCAATAATGATCTGTCAATTAGAAAAGAGAAACAATGAAATAAAGACACAAAGTCATCTTAAAAAAAATATCTTACAAATAGCATACAAGCTGATGCTTAGAACTTAATGGAAATTTTGATTTAAATAGGCCAGATTTATCGATAATATCACTTTCAGCCAACTGTAACACTTGTGGATTATTTCCAAAGAAACTCATTGGATGAAACGATGTGAATGGTTTGGATTGCGTATGGAAAAACTGTTGGCTTGTGGATTTGCAATAGTTAAATTCATCAGCAATAGCTATTTGTGGATATAAACCACTGACCAAAATTAATTTTAATATCATTAGGTCACGGTAACTACATGCGGTCGCACCTGATACAAGATTCTGAAATAAAAATATAAACTTTAAGCGAAAGTTGATTAATAAATAAAGTATTGGGGATCCTATACTTGTATTTTTGATGAATCATGGTAAAGCCTAAATTCAACATCACGTATATCCATTTTATCATCTTCAGCATCATTGCCCTCAACATTCCATGAATCGGTTTTTAGAAGTTTACGTTTTTCTGGTGCCTCCATTTTTATTGTTCTTTTCATTTCCTTCAATTGTCTTAATTCACCGTGACGTATTGCACGCTCAGAACTTGTTAAATTTTTCGGTTTATTTATTTCCAATAGGCCATTCTCTTTCAATAAATTTTCAAATTGATTTCGTAATTTTGTCATTTCATAAAATCTAAATTATAATAAAAAGTTACAAATAATTTCCATCAATACGACAAATAAAAATAAATTAAAAAAACCTCTGCTCTTCTAATCCATTTCGTCTACACCATTGTTTTGTACTGAGCGCATTCTCCGTCCTATCGAATCGCGCTTGTTTCAATTCCAACCATTGCCGATGTGCATTTAGTAGTGTAATCGGATCTCCATGATCTGATTCTAGACTTTTACGAGCTGTCTGAAAGCATACAAAATTATTGTGATAATAATTAATAATAGAGAAACAATATAATTACCTGGCACTCATGATCTCTATAAGCCCGGTTTGTAAATGGTGTTTGAACACTCAATGCTGCTGCTAACGTTAAAACTGGTTGTAGTTGCCGAAAAACGCATCCCATTAATAACATTTTACCAATCGATATATCAACAGGAATAGTGGATAAGGCTTTCCCCAAAGGTGTTAATTTTTCATCTATTGTCATTGCATCCTAAATAATTTTAAGAATTAATTTTAAATATCAACAAATACTTAATAAGATTAATGACTAACATGTTGTTTTAAAGATAATATAGAGTTTTCAATATTTTCCAATGCAGGCGCTTCAATAAAAGGAAATAATCTAGCATTTGGTAAGCCCATTGATACCATTTGTAATAATAAAGATTCTAAAGGCACACGATGAATTTCAGCCCTTGAATATTCATCCAAACTCATGTAATCTTTCTCAGAATAGAATCTATAACAAACCTAAATAAATTTGTAAATATTTGATTAGATAATAAACTTTTATTTTACATCATTTCATTATTTAATAATTACGCCAGGTCCTGTTCTACCAGCACGACCTTTTCTCTGTTCAGCAGACGCTTTTGATATCCAAAATTCTTTTAACCTTTCCATTTTACACGAGGGATCATAGCTCATTTCTTTAACCTTTAATAAAATTACAATTTTAGAATTAAATAAAAAAACTTTACTTTACTTACATACTTTTCCTGAATCAATAACAAAACGTATACCATCAATGGTAATAGAAGTCTCGGCTATATTTGTCGCAACAATACATTTTCTTATTCCGTCTGGTGCATAATTGAATGCCTTAGGAAGTAATAATACGATGAATAATACAAATGATTAGAAAAATTACGAATAAATACCTTATCTTGATCAGCTATTGATAAGCTACTATGCAATGGTATAATTATCCATTTACTATTTTGTTCTGCATATGATTTAGCAGCATCAACGATTGTTGTTATTTCATTAAGGCCACTCATAAATATTAATAAATCACCTTTCTCGGTATCCGGATACTTTTGCTCAATTAATTGCATTATTTGTATATATGGCTCAGGACTTAATCGCTCCGATTTCGATTGATAATTATTTATCGATTTATCATGTGATTTTGGCATATAATGTAATTTGATTGGATACAAACGACCAGGCACTTGAATAATTTTTGCATTTTCCTCATTAAAATAATTAATAAATAAATTTATATTTATCGTCGCTGACATTAATATGATTTTTAAATTTGGTCGTGCTTTTAGTAAACATTTTGTTACACCCAATAAGAAGTCACCATGTAAATTACGTTCATGAACTTCATCGAGTACAAGAATATCGTACTTTGAAACAGTTTCTTCTGTTGATAACTAAAATATTTTTGTTTTCATTTAATTAATTAATAAATAATTAATAAATATTTTTATTACTCACCTGTCTTAATAACAAACCTTCGGTTATAAAACAGATTTTTGTGTCATCATTTTTATATTTTTCAAAACGTATTTGATAGCCAACATCTTTATTATACTCGGATAACATTTCATATGCGACTCTTTTAGATAATGATATACAAGCAATTCTTCTAGGCTGTGTACATGCTGTCAGTGAAATATTATTATTATTATTAAACGAAATAATTTGAAAAGATTTATACACCAACAAACCAATATTATTATAACCCGCTTGCACTAGAAATTGAGGGATTTGTGTTGATTTTCCACAGCCAGTATCACCTGCAATTATGATAACACGTTCACTGTTAACAGCGTCAATTATTTCCTTTTTATATTGTGCTATTGGTAAATTTTTTTGTAATTTCCTTAAATTCTTGATCTTTTGGAATTTTTCCTTTTGCTTGAAATACAAATATTGTGCGACAATTTGTAGGAATTGTTTAACCCTCGTTTTAGTTAAATTCTCATTATTCGGTAATCGTGCATATAATTTACTAAAGGGAATTGTTAAATTTATGCTTGTATTAAAACATTTATTATATTCATTCGGTATTAAACAATCTTCAGATATTGTTGCTGTATCTATTGGAACTTGTAATATACATTGACCAGAATGTTTTAATAAATTTTCATATTTATTTAAAAATAACCAAAAATCATTTATATCATTTATTAATTGTTCTCCTCTATCATAACCATGTAATAAACGATTTAAATCATTTTTATAATCAAGAAATGAAAAATTTATTAAATTTGTTTCATTTTCATCATTATTTATTTTCTTTTCTTTTCTCTTTTTTGATTTAATTTTCTCCTCTTCATCAGAATCCGTTAATTTTGATAATTTATGCTTGTTTTTATATTTTTTATATTCACTCATTATATAGAAATGTTTTATCGTCTGACTTTACTGATACTCTGCAACAAAATTTAATAATTACTAAGGTCAAATATATTTTTTTTTTTATCAAATTTAAGTGATAAGAGGTTAACGAACATCAGTTCTGTAATAAATCTCAGACAAGATAGTTCAATTGTGAAAAATGTTGTTTAAAAATTTAATTTTCTTCTTTCTAATAACACAAATAAATTCCACAAATAATAATAAGGATCAAAGGATAATAATTATTGGTGCTGGTAGCTCCGGTATAGCAGCCGCTTCAAAGTTATTTGCAAATCATTTTACAAATGTGAAAATATTGGAAGCAGAAAACCGAATTGGTGGACGGGTTAATACAATAAATTTTGGTGAAAATGTCGTTGATTTAGGTGCACAATGGTAATTTTAGAAAAATTTAATTCAACTTCTTGGAATTATATGAGAAATAAAATTGTATTAAAGGTGTCACGGTGAAGTAAAGAATATTGTTTATGAATTGGCAAAGCCATATAATTTAGTAGAATCATCAAAATTATCGGACGATGCAATAAAATTCATCAAAACTGATGGTACAATAGTTGATAATCAGACATCGATTGAACAAATGTTTTTTCTATTTACAATAACAGCGAGTGATGCAATTAAAACTTACGATGGAACAATCGGATCATTCATTAAAACAGAGTAAATTCGGAAAAAATTATTAATTTCACTTTTAATTCCCAAAGAATTATTTTAACTTTCAAGATACGATAAAATAACCCAGGTACATGGTGTACCTCTTCTAAGTGAAGATGTTAAAGAGGAATTTTTAAGATTTTTTGAAAATTATATTTGTGGTATGAGTGCAACCAGTGATTGGAATAAAGAATCTGGCAGAGGTTATACGTCATATGAAACATGTGAAGGTGATTTATTACTACAATGGAAGGATAAAGGATACAAAACAATTCTGGACGTTCTTATGGTAAATTCATTTAATTTAAAAAAATTAATAATTTTGGTTCACTAAGCGATTTCTCTTAGAACAAATATTCCACAACAGAAAGCCCATATCCAGTGGAAGAAAATATTATTTTTAATAGCAAAGTGAATAAAATAATCTGGGATGGTGACGAAATTGTTGTGGAAACTGAGGGCAATAATAAATATTTTGCTGATAAGATAATAATAACCGCTTCTCTTGGTGTTTTGAAAGCAAAGTAAGTCATTTTGATACCAAGTTGGAATTCCCTGTTAATATCACTCGCTTTTCAGATATAAAACATTATTTTCGCCATCACTTCCAGAGCAAAAAGCATTTGCAATTGATTCTTTAGCGTTTGGTGTTGTTAATAAGATTTATATTGAGTATGAGCAGCCTTGGTGGCCAAAGGAATTTTTGGGTTTCAGTCTTTTATGGAAAAAGGAAGACATTGCTAATCTAAAGGCAATCTCTTTTAAAGAAATAATTATCTTTGTAAGAAATAAATTATTCATTCATTTTCGTACATTTTAGGAAGATGAAAAATGGCTTTTAAGTACAATGGGCATTTATCCAGTAGATTATCAACCAAAATTGATAAATATATGGATAATCGGAAAGTACGTAAAAGACTTTGAGCTACTCACTGATGAACAATACAAAGCTGGCATTAAAAAATTATTTAAATTAATTTTTAATCAAAGTGTGGCCAATCTACAACCAGTCAATATGCGTCGGTGAGAAATTGTTTAATTCATCACAAATTAATGGTTTTAATAATTTCTTGTTTACAATATAAAAAACAGCACAACTTGGAGTTTAAATGAGAACTTTTATGGATCATATTCCTATCGGGGTTTGGATGCTGATAGAAATAATATCACCGGTGCAGATCTTGCAACTCCACTAAAAAATAGTCTGGGTGAAGATTCGGTTTACTTTGCTGGTGAAGCAACACATGAAAAATATTTTTCAACAGTTCATGGTGCAATAGAAACAGGATTTAGGACTGCACAGAAAATTATTGATCAACGTAATTAATTTATTTTTCGATTAATTAGTAAAATTTATAAAGAACGTGACTTTTATTGTTTTGCCTAATTATATAAAACTAAAAATTATATTATCACCTTTAATTAATTATTTATATTGTTTTATTTAACAAAAACTATTTAATTTTTTTTGTTATTTTAAAATATTACTAAATAATGTTAAAATGCACAAAAATAATTATTTTTAAAAACACATGAAATGTCAAAATAAAATTTATAAACAAACACTGTCACGCCACCTTGCATAAAAAAAAAATGATTACTAATATTCACAATAGAGATTTTTGATGTCACCGAATTTCCATAGCAACACATGTTTGGACATTTAAATGAATTAAAAAAAAAAAAATATAATAAAAACACGAACGATTAGGAATTTTTAATTAAAATATATTTCTTAGCTTCTAAAATATTTGTAATCTGATTTTTTTTTTGGAATTATGAATCCTGATTTGGAGTTAATCGATATATCAAAAAAATCAAACCACTTTTTTGATTGTGTTATTGGACATATTGAGGATATTGTTATAAACGATGAATTCCAAGTAATAAAAAATTTATTGATATTTGTGCTTTTTGTTAATAATTTTTGTTTCACCTTTTTAATTTTTGACAGCAATTAATTGATAACTTCTTAGATAAATATTGTCACGAATTTGATGACTCTGAAGAGAATAAAATTATTTATACCGATATATTTCATAAATATATAAATAAAATTGAAAATTATATAATCGAGTATTTAGAGCAGAAAATTGAAAATTTTCAATTTGAAGAATTCGCTATGGAACTAGTGTAAGTTCAGTAAAAGTTTTTTTTAAATTTCTGTTTAGTAAATAAATGTGATTAAAAAAATTATTTCAGGGATAGAAAATCAAATTTGGATGGTGAAATATTTGAGTTATTATTCTCATTAACTGATTTTATTATATTTAAAGAAATGGTTATTGATTATAAAATGGCGAAAAATGGAAAATATACCGAATTAATACAAGGAATCAAAGTGACAAATTTTTGTGAAAATATTTAAAAATAATATTTTTATTCAATTATTATTATATTTATTGTATTATTAATTGTAAAATTGTCGTCATATTTTAAAAGAATTTTTTTTTTTTTTTTTGCTACAGTTTTTAGTGTCAGGAAATGTTATTAATGATAAATTACAGGAAATATAACAATCGAAATATATTAATTTAAAAATTGATTAATGTGAATTTAATTAAAGGTTTTGTACTATTTGTATCTTTACATGCTGAATAAAGTTTGATTTTTCTGCTCAATGTGAAAATTAGATTAATTTTCTTTTTGTATCTAATCCAATTCTTTTACATGAGCTTATGCTATTCATATTTTAAGTTATTAAATCTAAACATGCTAATTCAATACATACTCTCTGCGGAACAAATAGAGCTTTAACAAAGTATTTTCATATTAGGACAGGATTTTCATTTCGTGGCGGATTTCATCCATTTATTGCTATTCACAGTGGTAAGTGTTGTAAGAGATTCTGATTACTAAATCTACATTCCTGGCTTCGATTCTATCCTTGTAGAGAATTATATTGGATCAAGTGGTGTTATGGCGACTTTGATTAGTAGGATCGGCTTAAAAAAAGAATTGAAATTAGATTAAATCTTCTCACTATTTCTTTTCGGGCATATTTTGATTTATCGACGATTATATCAAACATTTTTATAATTTATTTTCGATATTTCCTAATATTTTCTAATATTGAAAAAACAAGAATCTCTTTTAGCCGTGACACATACATTGCCTATAAAAAATATATCATGGTATAATTTGTAGCCACCTATGAGAAAAATTAATTATAAAAAAAAAGTATATATATATTTAAAAGAAAAACCGTTAAAAACTTTTAGATTTTTTTTTTTTTTTTGTTTTTGTATTCTACTGTTAAGTCTTTATTTTCTATATCAAACATATACATTATTAATTTTTATTTCTCTTTTTAAATTTATAACTTTATTTTTACTTTTTACTTTCAATAATTTAATTGAATTGAGTTTAATTTTTTATAGAATTTTTTATTTATTTATTTTTCAATTTCTTTTCTGTAGGTAATTATTATTATTTACTTTTTTTTTTTTATATATTTATGTTTATATACTTTTGTAGGTGTTGTTCTTGTTGTAAGGATAGGTAGAAAAGGCACAGAAATGTTTTTTTTTTTTAATTATCTCTTTGTCTAAATATTAAATTAAATTAAATTATAAAAAAAAAAAAAAAAAAAAAAACATTAATTTTTATTGTAAAAAGAATATTTTTCTTCTTTTTTTTTTTTTTTTTGTAACCAAGTTTAAATTTGTGTGTGTTTTTTTTTTTTATTTCTCCTTAATTATTATTATTATTTTTATTATTATAATTTTAATTATATAATCATTAACATTTACACAAAACTTAATAAATAAAAGTTAAATATTGCATAATTTTACTTTAATTAATTAATTTATTAAATTCTAAATATATATTTTTATTACTTTTAATTTAATTGAATTAAATTATTTATTTACACATTTAATTAAAAGTTATTGAATCAACTAACAAAAGCAATTACAAATAATTATAATAAAGATAAAATAATAATAATAATAATAAAATTACTAGAATAATACAGAAAATGAAGAATAATAAGAAGAACACTTTAGGAATTTATAAAAAAAAAAAAAAAAAAATTAAGTGTTTTGTGATAATAATTAAATTTATTATTATTTCTTTCGCATTTATGTGCATTTTTGGAAAGAAATCTAATGAGGCATCTTGTAGAAATAATAATTATATCTAAACAGTAACCAAAAATAAAAAAATGTAATTAATTAATTAATTAATTAATTAAAAATTGACTTTGAATATTTTATAGGATGTGTACGATAATAATTATAATTGTTTTTCTGTTTTGTACACACAAAACCTAAATGATTTTTTCAGTGCACCTTTGGCCAACGATGAGATTATTAATTTGTTTTAGAATCATTAATACGATTTTAATATTAGACTTATAAATTAAGCTTAGTATAGATTTAGGTTATTAGATAATAGATAAAAAATAGAGTTTACTCTTAAAAAGTAGTTTTTTTTTTTTTTTTATATAATATATTTATATGTATATAAAGATTATTGTGCACAGTTTCGTCAATAAAATTCTTTTCCTTTCTTTTTGCTAATTTTTTTTAATTACTACATAAATTTGTCAGTTTTTTTATTTGTGGTTGAGTTTGGGTTGTGATTTTTCTTCTTTTTTTTTTTTTTTTTTTAAATATTATATGTAAAAGAAATGAAATTTAATAAAAATTTTCCGTCAAGTCAAAAAATATATCTCTTATGGTCATTGTGAAATAATTCCCTAAATTTATCTACAAGAAAGAATTTAACATGAAAATTCGTTTATTCGACACTAACAAGAGTACAGAAACTTAATGATAAATATATATTTTTCGTTGATTAAAATCCTTTTTCAACGTATTTTTAGCCATACATAATTAAAATTAACAAAAAAATTTACATTTACACGTACTTAACTTAAAATAAGTTTTTTTGCTATTTTTTTTTCAATACAATAAAAACAAAAAAAAAATTAAGACGTAGAAAACAAGAAAACTAGAACTTTTGATTAAACAGAATTAATAATATCACAGACTTATTCAAAATTAATTAGCGATGAATAATAATAATAATAATAAAAAATAATTAAGGCTGTGTCACAAGTGTAAATATAATATTAGAAATTGACATTTGAATTTATTCGTCGTTTATATAAATGGTAAAGACTTCTTATCTCCTATAATGTCCAATATTAAGGTACGTTTGGGTCACACTCGCACTCAATAGTAAATAAAAAAAAATGTGAGAATAAAATAATAATAATAATAATAGAGTGAAAAATAAAGAGAGAAATAATAATTATAGATTAGAATTTTTTCTTTTTTTTTTGTTTAATTATTTAACCACTACGTTTCATCGTTTTTTTTTAATTTTTTATTGCTCATCTACAAATTCTTAAAGTAAATTTTTTATTTTTTATTTTTATTCATTTATTTCAACTAAATGGTTTTATAATTTTTTAATTAATAAAATTATTTGATAAATTGTCTTTCATCTAGTTTTGTAATTCTTTAGTTTTTTTTTTTTTTTTTTTTGGTTTATAGACACTAAAAGGCGTCTACAATAGATTGTCATGTAATAATTATTATTTTTATTATAATTAATAACATCATTTAACTAGTTTTTACCTAATATTTTCATCATTTTCTTTCTTTTTTTTTTTTTTTATTATTAAACTAAATATATTCTTTATTTGTTATCAATTTTTTAAACATTTTTTATATTTCTCACAAAATATATATAATTATATATTTTTATCTATTACAGAGCAGCTATCTTCTGGTTTTTTTTTTCTTTAATAAGTAATTTGAAGAAATCTTACTAATTCACATTTATTTATTTAATTATATTTTCTTACTTATTTACGTTACATAACCTAAATTTCTTGTTAACAATTTTAATAATATAATTTTCTTTTTAATTTATTTATAAGGGAAAATATACAACAAATAGAAAATGGCTTATTATTATTATTTATTTTTTTTTTTTAAATTCCTTTTTTTTATTTTTTAAGTAACATTTAACTAGAGAGCTAGAAAAACCAAGTTTTTCAGGTTTTTTTTTTTTTTTTTTTGTGTACATTACTCTAGTCAGCCATTTTGTATGATTTAAAATTATACGAGAAACGTGTAATCATAGTTTACTGTTATTTTAATTAAATATTTTAATTTAGTAACAATTTTTTTATTTAGCTTCTTAAATATTAATTTAATAATTTTTATTTTTTATTTTCAATTTGTTGTTATTTATCTAAACGTCTGTTTTTTCCCTGCTTAAGATAAGTTTTTTTTTTTTTTTTTAATTTTTTTTTTTTTTTGTTATTGGTTTATTTAATGTTGTCCATGGCCAACAGATTTTGATTAATTATTTATTTTGGACGTTTTCATTACATGTGAAAAATGTATTTTAAATTTTTAATTATTCTTCGTTAGGTCTCTGCAGATGATTGTTGCGATGTATGCAATAAAAGTTCACTGCAATCAGAATTTTCATCATTATCAATATCACGTTTTTCAATTTTACGTCGTTCAGATATAATACGTAAAATCTCTGATGAATCAGATTTTTTAATATTCAGATTATTATCAATTTTTCCTATTGTTGGCGTGTTAACAGCTGTTGTTGATGTTGATGTTGACGGTGATGGTGTTGGTATTGGACTATTGTTTGTGTTAAGCGATGCAATGATAGCGGATGTAGCTGGGATTGTTAATACTGACGTGATTTCAGGTAGGTTTAATGATAAGGAGGTTGATTGTATTGTCGATGGTGATGTGCATGGTGACATGTTAGTTGTAACCGCTGCTGGTGACGTTAAATCCGCTAATTGTGGTGTTGCTACGGTTTGTGCTTGAATAATAATTGGTTGTTTGCTTACATTTGGTAGTAGTAATGTACTTTCATCAATGTCAGGATCCTCATCGAGTGCCTGCTGTTTAAACAATTGTCTGGTGCTGCCGGTACGATTTCTTGTTTGTAATTTTGGTACAGATAAAAAGGATTTACCGCCTGGCCCAATACCCAAGGCGCTATCAATTGAACACAATCGATTACTTGCAAATTGTAATTGCCTTGGATTCTTAATTATCTCATCATCATTCTTATCATTATTTATTATCGTATCTAAATTATCGGTTATTTTATTATTTATAATTATATTATTATCATTATTACTAAGAATGTTACTATTAATATTACTATTATTATTGCTATTAAAATTATTTATATCAAATTTCTCAATATCTTTATTAAAATTATTATTTAAGAAGATTTTATTGGTATCATTGCGCCATAATAAATTATCATTACTCGATTTATGCAGTTTTGCATCATCAAATGATTTCTGTCTACCAGCTTTCCATGATTTATTCTTTATATATTTTATATTATTATTAATTTTTGATTTTGGCTGTGGTAATTGTTGCAGTTGTTGTTGCTGCTGCTGCTGTTGTTGTTGCTGCAGTAAAATTGGTGTCTGCGTTATTATTGATTCTGTATCATTGTCACTATCATTAAGAAATACATTTTCGACTCCTTCGGCAATACTATTCTTGTCATCAAACATTGCTGGACGAATATATGATTTTACTTCGGTCAAACCTAGTGTCTGACTTAAATACTGTACTGTTTGTCGACGTTGACTGTAATTATATTTTTTCTCAAAAACGGGTGTGCTATAGGTGAAATTTGATGGTAGAGATGATACTTTGGCTAATGGTCTTTTCTGTAAATTATTTTGATCTTCTTCTAATTGGAAACATAGAGCTTGATCCTCTTGGAATTCTTGTTCTCTTTCTAATTCCCTCTCTAATTGTGTGTCAATGTCCATCTCATCTTCCATTTGCTTATGACTTTCTTCTAGGTGTTTCATTAACACAGCAACAACCACATTGACTAACACAAATTGTGCCATTAGCACAAATATAACAAAGAATATTGGTGCTATTACTGTGCTAACACAACAATTGCGAACACAATCGGCGGCATCATCACAATCATCCCGTAATGTATCTTTCATAATGCCATTCCAATTATCACCAGTTGCGACACGGAATAATGTTAAAAATGCCATACCGAAATTAGCAAAATGTGCATGCTCGCCAAGTCCTTGGCACGGTATCTCATCGGAACATTCTAACCGCCCAAATAATTCAACGCCTAATGCAGCAAATATGAAAAATAATAAAAAGAATAAAAGACCCAAATTTCCGACCTGAAAAATAAAATAAAATTATGAATAAAAAAGAAAATTATTTTATATTTTATCCGTCGTTTATACCTGGGGCAATGCCTGCATTACGGTATCTAATAGAGCACGAATACCTTTAGCCATTTTTAATAATTTTAATACACGGGCTATCCGTAATACCCTCATTACACGTATTATCGTTGGATTGATTGGTATGATGTTTGTTTCAAGCTCCTCCAGCACAATGCCGACAATCGACAATATAACAATGCCCACATCCAACTGATTCCACTTATCTTTCATATAAATTTTAACACCTAATGCAACTAATTTCATTATCGCTTCTAATATAAATACCGCTGTAAAAAAATAATTAAATATCTTTAATGCATATTCTAATGCGACTGGCATCATATAGTATTCCATGGCCATTGTAACAACATTTAAGCCAATTACAGCTGCTATTGCTAAATCAAAATATTTTGATGTTACAACGTTATGTACAAACATACGTAATGGTGAATAATTGGTATAATAGGGTGGTTCATGCATTCCTAAGGAATTTAATAAAATAAATTATTAAACAAGTGGACAAAACGGAAATTGTTTTATAAAAATTACTTCTTCGTTTCTTTTCCATTTGCAGTGCACGTTTAGCCGCTCTTCGGATTTTTTCTTCTTTTTCTTGTTCCTCACGGCATCGGTGGAAATTTTCGACCACAACACCGACAAACATGTTCAGCACAAAAAATCCAACCAACAATATAAACGCGATAAAATATAACAAACGCCATTCATTATAATTAACAATTGGCTATAAATAGACAAATTTATTAAATTTCTCTCGTAATTGTAGGAATTTTTTAAAGTATTTATAAATCACCTGCTGGTCAACACCAACAGCATCCAAGCCTGTATACATTATATTAACCCAACCGTCTCTGGATGATAACACAAATAGTGACATCAAAGCTTTACCCAAATCATCAAAATTGTATTTACGATTAATCCAAACATTACCCTGAATTGATATGCAATCACTTCTATTCCGTACACCTTTTATATTTTCACCTTCACAATAAAAAAATGTGCCTTTGAAGAGCTTCAAATAAAAAAAAAACAAAAAAAACAGAAACGAAAATATTAATAAAACAGAAAAACTGATTTGGAGATGGTAAAACAAATAAAATTACCTGCACACCGAGAATACCGAAAATAATAAAAAATGTACAGCAAATAAGAACAATATTACCAATTGGCCGTAATGAGGATAATAATGTTTGGACAACTAATTTAAGACCGGGCGCCCGATTAATCACACGTAACGGACGTAACGAACGTAATAAACGGAAAACCCTTAGAATGCCAAAAATTCTAGGACTCGATTCACTGATCAGTGACATTAACAGATCAATAATTGAAATTGTGACAAGACTTCCATCCATTATATTCCAACCAGATGTAAAATATGCATCGGCACCATAAAACATACCAGCAGCGACCACCTAAACACACATTTTGTTTTGTTTTTTTCATTAATTTAAAATAATACAAAATTATTTTCTCTTACTTTAATAAACATTTCAATTGTGAATACAACTGTGAAGATATAATTAGCTGTGCCTAAAAACACCCGTTCAGTGCTTGACGGTGGAATGTTAGGCCGTTCCATCGCTAATGTTATACAATTTAATGCGATAAACAGTAAGATAACATTATCAAACCATTTTTGATTCACGAACCAAGAGCAACAGCGTCGGAATCTGTAAAAAAAAAAAATTAATTAAGAGAACTTACACAAAAAATTTTGTTTTGCTAAAATACTTGTTATCTTCTGGAAATATATATAATGCGTAGTCTTCGCGATCTTCAGTGAATTTTGTCGGTTTCAAACGTTGTATCAATTGTTTTATCTTCGATACATGCTCATCTGTGCTGTAACCACTTGTTATATTTATATTTGAATACGATTTTGCTGTTTTGGTCAAATCTAATTTTGAACTATCCAAGGTTATTATTTGCTGCTGCTGTTGTTGCTCTTGATGCTGTTGTTGATTCTCCAAATTACTATAAATATTCAAATTGGACGCCTTCTCATAAGTATTTATATATTCAACAGATGACATCCTTCGTCTATTATTATTATTATTATTATTGGTTACTGGGTGGTTTTTTATTGAATTTGAACGATTTAGATTTTGATAAAATTGCGAATTATTAATACACGAATTACGTCTAATTGATGATTTCCGTTTAATTGAATTATGCGGACTTAATCGATTATTATTTGCTGTGTCTGTTGTTGGTACTGATGATGACATCGTCGCTAAACCAGTTAATGTTGGTATTGATAATGATGATACCGTTGTTGTCATTGTTGTGTCTTTTGTATCATTTTGTATACGATTTGTCGCTGGTAATACTGGATCATTACGTTTTAACGGTGAGTTACCTGTTGCCAATAAAAAATGTAAAATTAATACAACATGAAAATAAAAGAGTAAATTAATAAAAACCGACCATTTCCTGGTAAATGATCCCTTCCATTATTTAATACTGTTTCACCTGTTTCGCAGTCACTTTTTTGTTTACCCTTTTTCCGTTTGGAACTACCACGTTGGATTTTCTTAAAGCTTGAACCACGTTCCGGTGGCTGTTGTTGTTGCGTTTGTTGTTGTTGCAAAAGCTGCTGTTGTTGAAATAAATTTGTTTCTTGTAAATCACTTGTGATTTTTGGTATATCATCTAAATCTTTATTGCTTCCACCATAACCATTATTATTATTATTAATATTATTATTATTGGTATTTGTTGTCGTTATTAATAATTGACGATTTGCACCAATTAATTGTTTGCCATTTAATAATTGTCCGCATGCAGTTTTGCTCATTACAATTTGATTTGGGCTGCGTGATTTTGTGAATTGTGGTATAGATAATGAGCTCTCAAACATTGTACTGTCGTCAAGTGTTTTGAATGAGCTCATTATCGTTGGTGGCTTTAATAGTGATGGAATGCTTTGGCACTGTGTATGAAATTGCAATTTTTATTCAATTAAATGAAAAAAAAAAAAATTAAATCCGAAAAATATATTTCCATTCACACTTACCGAGGTTTTATCAATACTTTCTAAATCTAAATGTTCCCAATTACGGAAACTAACTCCCTGCTCAAGTGTTGTACTTGGCGAGTCTTGTGGTGTTGCCGCAGTTGTTGTTATTGTCGGCGGTTCACGTGATACATAAATATTTTCTATTTTCAATGGATCACATCTTCGCTCCTTACCGGGATTTAACTTTAATTCGTTCTTATTTTACTTATTGTGTTTTGAATTAAAAAATGAAAAAAAAAATTGGTTTTACCTTTTTATTTATCCCATCTGTGGAGTAACCAGTATCCTTATCAGAATTAAGTTTGCCCATGCAAATTTGTAATTCTTGAAAATCAGCACCATACTCATTACCGGGCTGTAAAAGTCGCTGTTTTTGTATATTGCATTTCGGATCCTGATTGGTTTTTTGTATTTTTTGTATTTTTAATAATTTTTGTGAGATTTTAAATTATTTTTTGCAAAGTGAACGAGAAAATGTTTTTTATTTGTATTTTTAATTAATTTAATTTATTTATTGATTGTGATTTTTGAAACAAAACAAAACAAAAAAAAAAAAATAAAAAATAAAATAAAATTTAAATGTGTTTTGATTTTTGTTCAAATTTTAAATTATAAAAAAAAAACAGAGAGATAGTGGAGTTTTATAGTTTTATAGTTTTTTCTTTTTTGCAAGTATAATTAGAAAATAATTCTTTACCTTTTGTAATTGCTCAGCACTATGCCATTTATTTTTTATCTCATTATTATAACTATCACTCGTTGTCGTTGATTCAGAGCATCTACGTCCATCCTCATAAATTAAATCATTCATATTGTCAGTGATATTTTCTTCACGTAATTTTGCCTTCACCAATTCCCTTTGTTCACGTTCACGACGTTCATTGCGCTAATTATTAAATTATTTAATTCAGTAAAGGGAAGTAAAAAATAATTATTATTATTTGTTTGTAAGGAATTATAATTATAAAAAGGTCTTGAAATTATTATTTGTTTTCAAGGTGGCCCCTTTTCAATTATATATAAATTAATAAAAAGTAGTGTCTTACCTCTGAGCTAAAACCTTCAACAAGGATAGCGACTAATAAATTAAATAGAACATAATTTCCGAATGTCATTAAAGCCACAAAATATAATGCCGCCCAATGGCTTGTCTTCTCCATCCCATTAAATAACACAACGTTCCAATCTTCTTGTGTTAAAATCTTTATTGTTATTTGTGTTTTGGGAATTAACAGAAAAAAAAAAAAAATATTAAAATTTTATTACTTGATTCAGGATAATTGTTTTATTTTTTAAAAATATAATTTTTAATCTAAACGTTTATAGTGAGAAAACAGTTTTTATTTGTTAATTTGTTGTTGCTGAAGTTACAGGCATTTTACATTGCTTTGTTTTGTTAATGAGTTTTAGTTAATTAATTAATGTAAAAAACAAACTAAAAAAATGTTATACAACAAAAATGTATTATTGATAAATACGTTAAACATTTTATGATTTAATAACAAAATAAAATAAAATAAAAAAATTATTAGCACAAAAAAAAAAATGTTGTAATATTTTTGGGTTTTATTAAAAAATTTAATTTTACTGTTTTTGCAACTATTTTTACAATAAAATGATTAAATACTTTTATTGTATCATGACGATGATAGTTTTTGTAGTCTGAATGACTAGGGCTAGTTAAAAATAATTGATTGGTATAATATATGAATAATGGTATAAATACATCTGGCAAGATTTTTTCTTAACAATTAAATTGAATGCAAGTAGGCTAGTCGACTATTTTACACCAAAACTATCATCGTCACAATGATTTTTAATTAAATTAAAATAATTAAATAATTGCATTCATGTCATGCTAATTAATTTTAGTACTTATTTAAATATTTAAAATTCATTAACAAACATTTTCTTTTTCTTGTTATTCATAATTTTTTAATAATTATTAAACTGTACATGTTATAATTTTTGTAATTAAACAAAAAAATAATAAATAATTAAATAAATAAAACAATTATTGATGGTGTGATGTTTATGTTAGTTACTTGAAAAGCATCTTGCCCCGATAATCACAATTAATTAACTGGCTACAAGCAATGCATCATAATTAATTAATTAATTAAAAAAAAAAAAAAAAAACCTTAGCGCAATACTTAAAACGGCATTTAAATAAATGAAATTAATTAAATAATTTAAAGCAAAGCTCACTGTATTACTAAACAAAATTGTTTTATTTATTTAATTTAAAAAAAAAAGAAAAAATTTCTTTCTAAATTAATTTTCTTTGATTTTTTTTTTGTATACAAATTTTACGTTATTTTGTTTTACTTAAGTCATGCCTTAACACTAAAAAAAAAAAAATTAACTTAGTTCAACCATTTTTTATGGATTTTTTGTTTTTTGTTAATTAAATAAATTTTTTTTTTTGTAATTTGCCCAATGGGGTAAAAAAATAAAAAATTAAAGAAAATTAATTTTTTTCCTTTTTTTTTTTATATACAACTACTACCAAGTCTACTACTTGGTTAATTACATTAGAATTAAATTAAGGAAAAATAGTTAAGTGAAGAAACGTTAATAAATAGATAAAAATAAAGAGTAAAAAGGAAAAATTTATTAAATTTAGTGAAATAAAGAAGAAGAAGAAATTAAATTAAGGAGAAATAAAATAAAAAATAAGTTTAAAAGAAAATTATTATCCTTTTTCTCGATGTTATTTTTTTTTTGTTACATGTTTCTATCATTATACTATCTATCCTATTATCTTCGGGTTTTTATTGTATTTCCTTTAAATTATACCTTATAGACACTAAAATGATAGGGATATTACTTGTTCATTCAATCGGTTATATTACCAGTGTTGGATATTTATGTGTAGATAGGATTATAATAAGAATAAGATGGAGATTATACAGTTCATTGTTTTCGCGTTAAACACCGATTAAGTCGCATTGGAAATACTTTAAAAATAATAATGGAAAAACTTAAGCAAACTAAAACCTATTAACTGCTATATTTATTTCTTATTATTGTTTTGTGAATGTTCTTCAGTTTGTTTGAAAAAAATTTCTTTTTCATTTGTTGTCAAGGATAAAACAAGGGAAAGTTATTTTTATGTCTGTCAACTCCGCTCCTTTTTTTTCTATTAAAACTTTTTTACTCACACTTTCCATTTTATATCTTAATAATAATTATTTTGAATGAAGGAACAATTTTATGGTTTAATTTCTATTTCAAAAAAAAAAAAAAAAATGAATTATTATTCAAAGGTGCATTTAATATTACTTAAGGTTTGTAAAGGTTTGTAAGGTGTGTAAAAACACACAAATCTGTTTTATTTATTTTTATGTGTGGTTAAAAATAAAAATTAAATTTCTACCTCACAAAATACTTTGTTATTTAGTTTAAGTGCATCTGTTTAAGCTTTATTTGTAATGGGAAAATATTCTTCAACTACAAAATAACTTGATTTTTTTTTTTTTTCATGCTAAATTAATTAAATAAACCTTTCTAGTCTCTCTTCTGGTTCTGTTTTTCTTTTCTTTTTTTCTTTTATTTTTGTATTAATTTATATTAAAGTTCCTAAATTAAAAGATTGAAATAATATAAAGGAAAATAAAAATGAAATGAAACGAAAAAAAAAAATAAAAATAAAAAATAGTAGAAAGTTGATATATTTTGTTTTTTTGGGGGGGTATTTGGGGTTTGATTTTTTTTTTCTTTATTGCTAAACATCAATTTGTGTTTTTTTTTTTTATTATTTTGATTTTTTTTTTTATTTTTGTATAATCTTACTTGAAATACAGTGACTGTCGCCCATAAAAAATTGTTGAAATGCTTTCGATCACATTCACATTGTGGATGTTTCATTACGATTTCTGGACAAGTGCATTCACGTTCTTGTCCAATATTATCATCCATAAATTTACAAAACTTACCGCCAAATAAATACATGCCAAGTATGCTACAAAGTAGTTTATATATGTAGTATATAAATGGATAAAATAATTGTTTTTTTATGTTTGTTAATTTATTAATAATAATAATAATAATAATAATATTTTTTTTTTTTTTGACTGAATTAATAAATAAAAAAAAAAGAAAAGTAAAATTAAATAATAAAATATTTTGAATTTTTTTTTTTTAATATATACAAATTAATTTTGATTGAATTATTTATAAAAAGAAAAAGAAAAATTACTAATGCGCATGACAAAAGTACTTAAAATATGAAAAACAAAATTTTTATTGTTTTTTTTTTGTTGTAAAACCGCCATTTTAAATAAATTCAATCAAAATCAATTAAAGAAAAAATCTATAAAATATAATATATATATATATATATATATTTATGAAAATAATAATATTGCTGGTCGATATATAATATATTTATACAAAATAATTAAAAAAAAAAAAATAAATAAATACTGTTTTTCTGTTGTTTTAATTGGTGTATTAATTGGTGAGGTTGTTTTTTGCTGGTGTATTTAAAAAAAAAAAAAAACAAATTTTTTTGTCATCGCTTTAATGTCAAATTTATTTCCATTTTCTTTTATTTGAATGAAAATTCCAAAACAAAAAAATGATACAAAGTAATTAATAAATAATTTTTTTTTTTTTTTTTTTTGATGAATAAAAGTGCAGCAGAAGAAGAATTAGAAGTAGAAGTAGAAGAATAAATAATAAATGATTTATTACAATAGTAGAATATATAGAAATAGCAAGATAATAATTTGTTATTTTTTCAGACATAAAATAATTTTAATTACTTTTAATTATATAAAGCAAGGCTCTCTTGATTATTTAATAATTTTGAATTGATTAATGCTAACTCCAGTAACGTTTTCCACCATTTTTACTTTTTTAAATTTATTTTTAAATTAAAGTTAATCGTTATTGACGGCACTTAATTAAGTTAGAGATGTGTCTATTGTCCTACTTGTTAATTTTATTTTATTAGGTTACGTGTTAATTAATTATAACATAATTATAATAAAATTCTAATAATTATTACCACCATTAATGGTTTTTAATTAAATTATTTATTTTACTATATTAACTATGACGAATAAATTATTTCAACAGAAAACCAATAAATTTATCTACTTCCATTTTTTTTTTTTTTTTGTGTATTTTAATTAATTGATTTAATTTTAAAAGGCCAAATAAAAATTATTTATATAAAATATAAATTTTCCATTACAATGGTGATGTATTACAGGGCAGGTTCTATAAACATTTAAAACTAACCGTAGAGCTTTTATATAAGCAGAATGTTATGAGAGCTTGAAGAATTACGCATATTGTAAATTCTCATTAACTTCTGTGTTGATTTGCCCCAACTTAAACAATTAACGATTTCTTTTCTATTCGTACTCCTATACATGTAGCATTAGGTAATCATTCACCAAAGTTCCTAATCTTTTCCTACTATTCCTATCAATATAAGGGAAAACAAAAACGATTGTAACTTGCAGTAGTTTTATCACCAAAGGTGTCGTACCCCAGTGAATTTCTAGAGATAAAACCAAAGTTTTTTTTTAATTTAAAAAACTTTCTTTTGAGAATCATCTATAAAACTAATTTATTATTTAAACATTAGTTCGGCACTGTAAATACTTATTTCTGCTTTTGTTTCTATTATTCAAATAAAGTCACTTATCACCATATTATGTAATTGTTTCGCTTTTAATCGTTGTTTCCTTAATTTTTTTTTTTTGTTATTTTTCAGTAAGCTTTAGCTTAACTGGCGGCTTAACGTTTTTTTTACAGGAATTTTAACTAATTTTATTAAAAAATTCGACGACTTTATGCGATTTTATTCTAATTTATTGCTTTACGTATTTATAGCTGGAATTTTTAAGTCTTTTTATAATTTGTTCTTGCATTGATTTTCAGTCATATATTGTAAGATCCCCGCTTAACTTTTTTCAGCATTATGCGGTTGTATTAAAATTTGTGTAACGCTGTTTCATTTATCGCTGAAACATATTGGAAATATAATAAATGTTAGGCGGGATCTTGTAATTTTAATTTTTTTGTTTAAATTATTATCTTACTGTGTTGTGCTATTTTGCTTGTGTAATAAAAATGTTGCTCTTCTCCACAAACAACACCCGATATGAAACGTTTCGCTTTGTACTTCTATGCAAATTTTTAATATTTTCTATGGTTTTGCTTAGAATTAGAAAATTTAATTAGAATTCTGAAAAATTCAAATTTTTTCTTCGCTTTCATTTAGAATTGGATTAGAGAAAGTATTTCTTTGTTGAAAATATTTTTAATGGTTTCCATTTAATATGAAAATACCTTTTGAAGTTCCTCGATTTTACTTTTTTTTTTATTATTCTAGAAAATCATGAAAAATTAATGGAAATAAAAAATCGTTTTAAAGCTAATTGATGGTGGTGTGACGATGTAACGTAAAAGGGTAATTCATTTTTTAAAAGTCAATAAAAAGGATATTTAAGGCTCGTTTACTAAATGGCATTGTTGAGATTAGGTTTTATATAAAAAATGAGGTTTTAAATAATTACATTACGCGACGTATAAGTCATATTAAATTCATAATTTGCTTGAGCTTTAAGAAGCTTTAACAAGTACAACATTATAACGATAACGGATTATCATTTTACAGATTGAACAAAACAAAAGAATGAATGTAACATGCAGGTAAAAACAAAAAAAATATGATTTAAGTCAAATGAAATTATGTTTTAAATGTTGGCTTCTTCAAAACATTTTTTTTTTATTTAATTACTTTTAACCTACCTTTATAAGAGTGACATTATTATTTATTTTTTATTAATTATTTGTTTAATTAATTAAAATTTCTTAATTATTTATTTAAGTTAATTAAAGTTGATTGTGTGTAGTAGAAAAATGAAACAGAGGCGAGACAGACAAAATAGATTATAAAAGTTTTCAACAAAATGAAAAGTAATAAAAAAAATAGAAAAAATTAATTAAATAAAAAAAAAAAAAAAAAGTAAAATTAAATTAATTATTCTGGATTAATTAAATTAAATAAAAATTATTTAACTGATTTAATTGTTTTTCTTTTTTTTTTTAATATCTGTTTAGTTTATTAATTTTAATGGATGCAATTTTTATATATAACGTAATTGAATTAATTAATTAATTAATTAACAAAAAAAAAAAAAAATTAATTGATTAAGTTAGTACAAATAAAATATTAATAACGCAACGATAATAATAATAGAAAAATATATATTTTCATGACAAGATGCATCAAATGCTTAAAAAAATTATTAATTAATTAATCTAAAAAAAAAAAAAATCTAAATTAAATTTAGTGAATTAGCATTCAAACTTATAAGGAGTTTGTGTGATTAAGTAAAACAAAAAATTAATTAAATAATTGGTGCGAGAATAAAAAAAAAAATTATTTTTTATCTTTAAAATTATTTTTTAAATTAATTAATTAATAATTAGCATTCTCAGGTTAGATTAGATGTTAAATAATATTTTTTGTTTATAAGATAAACGAAAAATTATAAATTATTTATACAGAAAATGTATGGGAGATTCATTTGTGATATAAAATTTTACTTATTAAGCCAATTTTAAGGATTTTCCTTATACATTTATAATAAATTACATCCTTGCTACTGTTTTTGTAATAAATTAGATTAATTAGATCAACTATAATAACGCCCACGACAAATCAATTACCAACGAAAAAAAAAACTTTTGCACAGTTTTAGATTAATTAATTTTTTGGATGGTTGTTATGATTATTAATATTTTAATTACAGTGAGTCCTCTTTAATATAAATCTTGGTTTAACGTACAAGGAGAAAATTTTGGTTTCTATCCCAATCCATTTCGTTTCTTGAGTTTTAATTTAAATTAGAAAATAAGAAATATTTCTCTAGTAACTAGAAACGTGCAAACATTTCTTGATTCAATACATAATTTCTGTGGATTTAGATAATAATTCTTTCCGTGGGATTAGAAACACAGACATTTAAATCGTTGTGGTTTGTTACAGTGCTCTTGGTATTCTCAAGGAGGTTACACACAATAGATAAGTAATTCCTACAGCATTATCATCAAACTTCTTATCAAATTGTGTTATATTCAAAGAAATAAATTAAAATTATTTACAATATCGATTGATTCAATGTTTCATAAACACAAAATTAACGAGAATTCACTGTAATATTTATTAAAAATATTTTCATAGTAATTATTGAATTTATAATTAAAAAACAAATATCTATAAATTTAAAATGAAAAATTGGTGGAATAAATAATTACGTTGATGGCAGAAAAAAGACTGAAAAAACTGAGTGACAAGAAAAATGAATTAATGGTAAAAGGTGAGAAAAAGAAGAAGAAAAAAAAAACTTCATTAATTATTAAACAGCTCATTAAACAGTATTTATTTAGCAATCTTAATGCTCAAATACTGGCTAAATACTACTGAAGTGTAAATCATATTGAGGTATTTTAACAAATTCGATTTTATTGAACAATTAATCATCATTCAAGCAATAATAATAATATCAAATAAAAATCATTTGATAGCTTTAATTATAAATAATAAAATATAATTAATTAATTAATGAAATTTAATTTAATTACTACAAAAAAAAAAAAGAAAAATAAAAGTTGTTTCATCAATAAAACAGAGCAAAAATACAGAAAAAAAAATCAGAAAATTGTGTTTAATTGCAGGGGCGGTCAGGAGATTTAATACAATTAACTAAGCAAATCAGTAATAAAAATTAATTAATTCATTTAAATAAAAAAAAAAGACAAAAATCTAAGTGCCAATATAGATTAATTTAAATAAATTTGTAAAGTTATTAAATCTAGATGAGTAGAAAAAAGATTTAAAAAAAAAAAAAAAAATATTATAAAATAAAAATAAAATAATGCTCGTTGTTAATTTAATTAATTAATTAATTAATTACAAAAAAAAAAAAAACAATAAAAAATAATTATCTATTGTTAATTAGTCATTTTTATACACGTATATGTAATTAAATAATTAAGTTTGATTTATTGGATCTATTACCTGGATATGTATTGAGCAATATATCTTGTTACCGGCACAGATAATTTATTTTTTTAAAGGTAGATTAATTAAATCAAATGTCTTGTGGCTTTAAAACTAATTTAAATTTTTTAGAGAATTATTCTATTATAAAAGGCTTGGCCTAAAAATTAAAAATCTATGCATCTAAATAGTGAAACGAAAAACAATTTAATGCGACGATTACACGACAGAAAAATTAGTGAATTATATTAAAGTCAGTGATTTATGTTGGTTAAAACAAAGAAGCTCAAAGTTCTTCAATCGGTATAGATTAAACAGGGAAGAAACACTTTTTTTTATCTGTGAGTTACCTTGCATCGCTATGGAACCCAACACGGAGAGAATTTTTGTTTTCTAATCTAATCCATTTCGTTTCTTGAAACAAGAAAATAATAATTGATCGATTTAAATTTATTTTGTTGGTATTTCGTTTTAATTTCTTAGTTTAAAAAAATAAGAAATATTTCTCTTGTGACTAGGAATCATGCAAAAATTTCTTGATACATAAAACACTTGATTTCTATGAATTACTACATAGGAGTTTTAAGAAGTATTTATAGTTGAATTGTCTTAAATTAAATAATTTTTATCATCTTTAGATAACATACCTTCGAAGAGAGGGTTTATTGAATTATAATTTTACACGCGCATTAGATTTTATTTTAATCAAACCGATAACAATAAATGAACAACGCTGATGATTCAGATCTTTTCATTTTTAATAATCTAAACCATTATGAATGAAACTATTTCAAACTATTTACGAATATCGAATATCATCACTACCAAATACAAGTTGAGATTATCTCATTTACTCAGCAACAACTACCGGATAATGTAAATTATTTAATTATTGGTGTCGTTAATTACTATAATATTTAATTTTATGTTAAAAAAAGCATGTAGCTATATTCTTGTGCCTAAAAACAAACTTGTTTTTCATACTTCTAAATGCGAATTAACTACGTTTATCGTTAATTACATTACTTACTTTCAATATCATTTAATAACAACCAAAAAAAAAATTTAATTAATTAATTAATAATTACAAAAAGGAAATGATCTCCCATTACATAAACAGAAAATATTTTTATAAAATCGCAAACAAATTAAAAATATAAAAAAAAAAAAAAATAAATTAATTTTTGCTATTGGTTACTGTTTTTAAAGTTTTTAATTGTTATTTCTGTCTAATTAATTTAATTAAATTTATTTCTATTAATATTTGTTGTATTTTTTGTTTGTTAATTACAAAAAAAAAAAAATTAAAATCTGATTTGTTAGTTTGATTAAATAAATTCTTCTTTTTTTTTACTTTTATCTAATTCAAAATTAATTAAATGTTGTTGTTATTGTTGTTATAATTGTTATTTGTTGTTATGGGGGGGTGGTTGTAATTCTTACAAAAAAAAAAAAAAAAAAACTACCTGAAAAACTGTGACTAGGGCCCATAATAAACTGTCAAAGTTTTTACGATCACAATGCATCTCGTCTTTAATATTCTCACAGAATTTACATCCAAATAGATTCATGCCCAGGATACTAAAATAATTATTTTATATTTTTTTTTTTTTTTTTTGTATTTTGGTTTTTGATTACCAAAAAATTGATTTGATTGTAACAGGATGAATGTAAATTAAAAATAATAATTAATTAATAAAAAAAAAAAAAATCGTTTTTTTTTCCGTTTCTTTCTATCTTTTCTTTTAAATTTTTTTTTTTAATATAAAAAGCATCCAGATATTTTGTTAATTAATTTTTTTATTAATTCAAGAGAGAGAGAGAGAGATTGATTTAATTTTTTTTTTTTATATAAATAAATGCTAGGGTGGTGGGGATGGTAATCAAATAATATGAAAAATAAGTAACAAATAAATAAATTAAGAAAAATAATAAATAATTAATGAAAATTATTATTAAAGAGTGAAAATATATATGAAAAGTAATTTTTTTTTTTTAATTAATTTAATTAATTTTTATTTAATTATTTTTTTATAAGATTAAATTAAAAAAAAAAAAAAAAGATGGAAATAAATAATTAATCTAGAATTAATTGTTTGTTTTATTTGTATTTAATGATGAGGAAGATAATTAAATTTTCATCGAATTTTTAGAGATAAATTTTTATTTTTTTATGTTTATACTGATTTGTGTTGGATTTTTATTGTCATTCTTACCGTTTTTATGTATTTTCTGTGTCTTTTTTGTATGTTTTTTTTTTTTTGGAATGAAAGATTTTTTGTATACGATAAATACGCTTAAAAACATTTAAAGAAACTTCGACAATTGAAAGTGTGGCATACGGGGGAGGAAAGTTTGAAAATTATGGCATCGAAATGTCTCGGTAAGCAGTGTTCTAACATTTTTGATGTTATAAAGCGCATAGGAAGGACATTAACACAAAAAAATTTATATTTCTAATGAGCTTATCCTCCATTACCATAGTATTAATAATTATTTTATTCCTTTCATGAACAGTAAATTGTATTCATTGGTTTTTAAAAAAATATTTCCTAGTGCATTTTACCCATTACCTTGAACTACAACACAGCTTTTAACGTTAAAAAACATGAAAAACATAATTTCAATGTATTAGCGCAGGTTCTTTACGCCTACTTAAATATTTAAATTTACGACAAAACAAAATTATTTATAATATGGCTGGCTATGAAAGAAAATTTATTTTTTCTTCCTTTATTAATAATAAATTAAATTCGAATGTTTTATCTCATATTTAGTATAATAAACTTTGTTAACATTATTTGTTTAATACTTTTTCAGGTAAACAAAGTGAATAATTAATATTAAATTAGATTATCCAGTTAATCTTAGTATTTGTATTACGATCAAAAACCGTTTATTGATGGATAAATCTTGAATTAAGAAATCTTTCATTCCAGTACTCCAGTGTAATATTGTATTAAAAAATAAAAAATAAAAAAATTAGTTAATCGTTGCACAATGATGACGATTTATAACGAACACAAAAAAAACCCTCCCATATTAATAACCAATTAAATACCAATTTTAATTCTTTCCCCATTTAATTCAATAAAAAAAAAATTCAAAAATTCAATGGGGAAATGAATTCGAATCTTAATCAAAAAAAAAAAAAAGAAAAAACATTTTTTTTTTATCAAATATATGGATTAAATAAATAAATGATTTGAAAAACAAAAAAAAAGAAAAAATTCTTACCTGAATATGAATATAAATAAAATAAGTAATGAAAAGAAGACGGCAACATTGTCCATCGTACGTAACATGACAAATAATTGACGTCGCAGATTTGGCATAAAACGTACTAATTTTAATATACGTAAAAGACGGAATGTACGTAATACACTTAGGCCGGAGTTACCTTCACCGATTCCTAAAAATGCCTGACACAGCTCAATTACACTAGATTTTGTTGTTTAATATGAAACAAAAATAAACGAGAAAAACAAAAACTCAATGAATCACTCCGTTAATAATTCTTTTCAGGAGTCATCTAAGTACCAATTACCTTCCAAAAGGATTTATAATGTTTTTGATTAACTAAAGTGATATTTACCTTAATATGACAATAACACCATCGAATACATTAAAGCCATTCGCAATATATTTGAATGGTCCTTCGGCGATTATTTTTAATAACATTTCAACGGCGAATATTCCTGAAAACACAATATTACTGGTTTCTACAATGGCTGTCAACTCCTCCGGCTGATTATGATATTCGATGCCCATTGATAATGTATTTATTAGAATTGCCAATAAAATTCCTTGTTGAAAGTATTTATGTTCCACTAAGCGTTTAACATAGCGACGCATAAAACTAAAAATTTTCATAATCACTTTGTAGACGGTCACAATAACTGAGTACCACTTGGATTTTTTCTTTTTTATATCAATTGCGGTTGACATTGTGTTTTGGTGTAAATCATAACAGCATGAGAAATCCTCAATGTAGTTTGCGTTTGTCTGTTGGTTTATACTTTGTAAAACAGCTGTGGATGGGGTCGTCGTTGTTGTTGTCGTAGCTGTATGCGGTGGTGTATTGCCAACAATTAAGTTAACACTATTACCAACCCCACCACCACCGCCTCCACTGGTATTAAGTATTGCTGCACTTGGTGTTGTTGTCGCAATTAAATTTGATTCACCAGCCAGACCATTATTCCCATTATTACGTGTTAATGATGAATAAAATGAATCAAGTGTTGTATGGCCAGTTGGTAGAGCAGCTGAAAATGCTACAGAAAATGCTAACAACTCTTGGCATGTCATAGCATCGTTTAAACTTAACTCGGAACAATCAACAAATGTATTCGGTAAAGCACTGCCGCCGATTGTCTGTGGGAGATTAACCTTAAGAGAAAAAACGAAGATTGATGAATAATTTATGAGATTTTATAAAAAAGTTTGAATATTTTAATATTTATTATTCACCTGCCAAATACTTCCATCACCTGCTTGTGTCATTTTTTCCGATGAACATGAATTTTTATCAGCTACAGGCTCCGGTATTGTGGGTGGTGTATGTAATATTACAAATTCATTAAACATAACAGAGGAACGTCGTCTAGCTGATGTTGGTGGACTTAAAAAGCCAGAACCAGATGGATTATGCTAAATTTATAAAAACGAAAAAGAAAAAAAAAATCAGGATGAAAGAATTCAATATAAATAGAACAAAGAAAGAAAAAAATTTAATAAACAGTGAAAATAGGGACATAGAGATTGAATACGAAACCAATTGATTAATATTTAATTTATTTTTGATATCAAGTAATAAAAACAATGATAATATGGATAATATTTATTGTTAGAAGCAATGTAAGAAGATAATAGAATATTTAAGTTGAACGGTTTTCCAGTGACCACATGAGCATCATCAAGTTATTTTTAGCAAACGAATAACAAAAATCGATAATTTTCATTTTAACCAATTTGTTATTTATAGAAGTGGAATCTTGAATGATTTATTAAAAAAAGAAATAAGAAATAAAACCGAAAAGAGTCATTTCGAAATCTTAAAGTTACGATGAGAGCTTTAGCTTGGTGAAAATTATGACAAGTAGTTATTATGCAATAAAATTCATGGTTTTAATAGGAATTTATATAACTTACTTTAGATTTACACATCAACGGTGCTTCTGTTTTAATAATTGTAAGCAACGTAGGTACTTCAACACTGTTTCTAAGATTTAGTACCTGATATTCTTACCAGTATGCAGTAATAATCTACCTATCTACCATGTAAAACATTATTATATAGAACTCAGAAGTACAGCAATAACTAAACAAGTTTTCATAGTGCTGTTGTAACGCCAAATGACTTGTAAAAATCTTCTGCATATACACAGACTGTCAGATAATTATTGAGTAACATATTTATAATGTCTAACAAAAAATAATAACCATCAACTGCATAAATATGGAAACGTTTACTATTATCACATTGAAAAATAACGAATAATTTCTGCAAAGTGGCGTCATTGGAATTATACTAAAAGTTTTATTAATCAAATGAAAAGCAATAAAAACCCACCATCCTTCCACCTAACCAATAATATTAGTTTACATAACGACAAAAAAAAAAAAAAAAAAAAACTAATATAAAAATGAAAAGATAAGAATAAAGAAATGATAATAAACTTACCAATAATAACTCAGACTCAGTTATACTTGGTATTTTTAATAAAATTGTTTTTTGTTTCTCATCTTTGTTATTATAACTACAGTTACCACCACCACCACCACTACCACCATCTAACATTGTATTAACATTTTTCATTATTAATGCATTATTTTTATTATGCTCAAATGATAATTCAGAATTATCTGGCGACGATATTTGACTATCATTATTGTTATGATTATTGTTATTAAGATTATTATTATTGTTGTTGTTATTAATAATATTACTTGAGCCTGCTGCAACAGTTATGTTATGCATTGATGTATTTAAATTATTGGCACTTGATGAGTTCAGTGGTACCATCACCGTTATCAACTGTTCGTTTATATTGGATGATTTTCGATTCATTTTTGGACATTTCGGATGATGGCAACGTATTCGTGATGGGGATAACGTTAATGTTTCTGGCATATTCGGTAGTAAACCCTCTTTACGCTGTTGCCGTTGATATCTAGAAAGAAAAAATTACATTTTAATAAACAGCAACAGCAACACCAAGAACAACAATTACAACAGCATATCATAAATAATTACAAATCTACATTCTAAGATTTATGTGCTTTATCGTAAATGTTTACGCATCTACAAATCCTTTCAATACTTTTTTTACCCCAAAAAAAAATTCATGCGTAAATTATTCAAAGTTAAACGTAAACATTAGAATGAGACAGGATAAATTTTTTGGTTAATAGAAAAGTTTTTTTTTTTTGTTGAATAAAATTTTCTCCTCTTTATAAGTTTTTCGTTTTTGCTATGTAAACATAAAATATAATTTATTCAAAAGCTTTTCTGGCTGACCTTTTTTTTTTTTTTTTTGTTTCTTTGTAATAATAAATAAATATTGCAAACGAATATATTAAAAAAATAATTATAAATTGAAATCATTGACTAAATGAAGAGGAAAAGAAAAAGAAATTTTAACAATTCGTTTTGTCATTTTGATCAGCAATTTTCTTCGTTTAAAGCTTTAAGTTTTAAAATTTGTAAAGACGGCTGGATATACAGTAAAAATAAAATTTCACAAAGCGCTTTTGAATGTTTTGTCGAATATAAATGACTTAAATGTTGTCACATGTAAACAAAATAATTTCGCTCGGAGGTAATGAGGGGAAACAAAAGTTTCATTGCAGCTTTACCTAAATTATAATTGGATCTTATGAACTACTTTAAAAATTAACTAATTTTAATAATTTCATATTCAATGCACTATTCTACTGGAAAGTGTGAATTATTTATCAAAAAAAAAACGCAAAAGTTTAAGTGGCGCCTTTAAAAAGTTTCCATAATCCTCTTGTGAATAGAGAATTACATACAAACTAAAGAAATTATTTTCTAAATTCATTAATTTACATAAAAACATTAATTTGTGTCTTTATTTGAATTCACACAGATGCGTTGTGTTTGTTAAAATAAAATTTAACGACAAAAAAAAAAAAATCTAAAAAAACCAGTGCACATGCGTAAGTATTTTTTAAATGCATTCTAATTGGTAGAAATTTCTTCTTCGATAAAATTTTATTCTTTTTAAACTAAACGCACAACTGGTGAATTCGAATAAAGCATAATTAGTTAACGATTAACACAGAACATACAAACAAAGTTTTAACACTTTTAAAATAAAATTAATAAAAATTATCACAAGTGCTCGTGAGTTGGTTTTTCGTTAACTTTTCTTTTCTTCATTTTTCAAATATTTCTTTTGTTTTTGTAAAAAGTTTTTTTTGTTTTTGTTTTGAAAAAAAATAAAAAATAAAAGTCGAATTGCAAATAAAAAAGGATTAAAACTAAAATAATTGAATAAATGAGAAAAAGTTTCTTTTTTGTTTTTTTTTGTCATTTGTATCCCCATACTTATACAATCGTAACTTCTTAATAAGTCGTCGCTTAAGCCGTCGCCATAAATGACCAATGTATTTAACAATTTCTGCATAGCATGTAGTCGGTTCGGAATTATTATTGCTTGACGCCAACGTAGATGTTGATGTAAAACGTTTACGCTCCTGTCGCATACGGTCCATTTCACGTTTTTTTGTCTCAGCAAATTGCGTCGCAATAACAACTAAACACAGATTAATCATAAAAAAGGAACCAATCTGTAAATGAATTGAATAAATAATTAAATATTTTAAAAAGTTTTTTTTTTAAGTAAAAGTTTATTATGTTTATACTTACAACTATTAAAAGTACAAAATATATCCAATCCCAGAAACTGTGCGCATCCTGAACATAATACATAATATCTGTCCAACCCTCCAGAGATATAACCTTTAAATAAAACGAAGGATATTAAAATATAAAACATGCCTTACAGTTGGATCGTAGTTTAGGACCGATGGTTCTCATAAAAAAAAGAAAAATTTTTGCTACTCAATTGTTGCATATTCAAGTACAGATTTTTCTCTTATAAACTCGGAGAAAGTTAGAAACTGACTATTACTAAGAAGTTCATTTTATTACGTTTCGCCCAAGTAAGTATTACAACCACCACTGGCACATTAAATAATTAACGAAAATTATTTTAATAATAAATATGGAAATTTCTCATCCTTTTGGCCTTTTAAAGAATTTTTTAGAACTTTTCTTAATAAGGAATCTTAAAATTGAAGTTAAAAACTCTTTAAATGAAAAAAAAATAAGCGGAATCGATAGCTTGGAATCGTTTCAATTATGACAAAACTGAGCAATAGAAAGATAAAATCTCACGTAGTTTATCGCAATTATAAATTTAATCAATTAATTATCTAAAATAAAATTGTAATGATTAGAAACAATTCAAAGATTTTATGATAAAATATTTTTTTTTTTTTTTGTTGTATTCAGCCTCGTTTTAAATGATTAAATTAAGATAAAAGCAAATAACTTGTTGCTAAATTTAAATTTATAAATTCTCTTTGTTTCTCATTCTTAATACTGTACGCCCCATGTACATTACAAGATTATGCAAATTTAATTAATTATTAATACAATTATTTTATTGTTATGATAAAAGATAAACATTTTGGAATTAGTTAATTAGTTTTTCTTTCTATTCTAGGATGGATATTTAAGTGATTCAAGAAATTAATCAATTAATTTCTGTTTAATTATATAAAAAAAATAAATGAAAAAACTTACCAAAAATATAGCCACCCACGCTAAGCCAATATTATCAAATGAAATTGTACCCTGAAAGGGATTACTACCTAATTGGGTACAATTTGTATAATATTGATTCCAATTGACACATGACACATTGTTTGGATTATTCGGTGTAAATGGTACCGCCGATGCTAGAATATAAATAATAAAAGAAATTAAATTATTTTCACGCAGCAGACATAAGAAATGTTTCTTATTATGTAAAATAAAATACTAAAAAATGAACTAGGGGTGAATACTTTTAACGGTATAAATAGCAACACTAAACGTCGGTATCTATTTAATTTACACAAAATTTATGTAATCTTTAAACAGTCTCCATAATATTTTCTCATTTTGGTTACACCCCCACGGTGTTAAACACACTTTTTATTAATATAAACTGTACTTTGAAATAATCCTTAAATGTCAAGCAATTAGAAAATATGCTAAAAACGACTAAAAATAGGGTCGATAAATATTTAAATTAGGAGTAGTTAAGTTTTTTTTATTATTTATGTGTTTACGGTCACTTAACTTAAGTATTGTTCACTTATCAACAAATATTTCAACTTGAAGCCTATTTTAAGTTTATATATGTATTTTTTTTTAAATAAAAGTTTTACTAGAAATTTTCTATTCAGTATTTAAAGTTCATTGTCTTGTATTCAGCACATTTGCTTAATTAAGCATTTTTCTGTTACTGAATTGTAAGACTATGGTCTAGTTACTCTTGTTTCCCATTTTTAATTATCTATAAATAATAAGTATTATTATTATTATTATTAAAGAAAATAATTACCATTGCATAAGTTCGGTCCATATCGATACTGTGGTAATTGTGAACATAAGTGCATACCACTATCTTCCGGTTTCGAGCATATATAATCTTGTTCCTTAGATATTTCATAGTAGAATGAAACACTGTTGAGAAATTTTAAACAAAATTTTTGTGTTTCGTTTGTGTTTCTTAAATATATTTATTTATTTTTATTTTTTTTTGTTATGTTTTAACGGTTTGTTTATTTTTTTTTTTTTATTTAATTAATTTAATTAAATAAAAATTGTACAGAAATATTTTCTTTTTCTTTCTCTTTTATTTTTTCCCAATTTTTAATTTTTTTTTTTTTTTGCAGTTTTTGATACAACAAAATTAAAAATATAAAATTAACAAGAAACCAAACAAGAAAGATAAGAATTTTTTTTTTTTTTTTTTTTGATAAAAAAATAAATTAAATAAAAACATTTAATTAACAAAAATTACAGACATTCAATAAAAATATATATATATATATATATATATATATTTTTATACACATTCTTTATCCCATTTTTTTTTTTTTGTTTAAATTATTTATTTTCCGGTGATTTAATGTTTTAATTGTGGGTGGAAGTTTTTAATTTTAACCATAGGTAAGTTCTAAATTTTGTCTTTTTATTTTTTTTTTAATATTTTTATTTATTGTTTAAGAAATGTTGAACAATTAATGCCTTAAGATTGTTGAAAAAATCAATAACTTGCATCAGGTTTAAGTGTTTTTACTCTTGGACTTTATGTACAGCTTTAAGCATTCTTACAACAAAAAAAAAAGAAGGATACTTGGAAAGTGTATTTGTATGTATGAAAAGAGAAGAAAAAAAACGTTTGAAGAGTGTTATAAATATGTTTTCACTAAAAACGATGCTACCTAAGGGGTATTTTCCGTAGAAAACTTTACAAACGAGGGACTTTACAATTTTCTATGCTTTTCTTCCTTTAATATTTTATCTAACAAAGTCACACTTTTCATAATTAAACATAAAATAATTGCAATAACTTTTCGATAATAAAGAGAAAACGATGCCAGTTGTGTATTTTAAATTTTTCGCTGTATTTTTTTAAAATAGTTTTTGCTTATGCTATTAAAAAAAAAAAAAGGACAAAACAAAAAATCAAGAAGCTTTTTGCTATATTAAAAAAGTTTATTTTTTTGGATTTGCTTTAAGAAGCAAAATAAAGTGTTTCCAGTGTTTATGTAGATGAATTGGTCACCTTAGCTTTGCGAAGTTTTTGTATTTTAATTCCGTTTTTTTTTTTTACTTCTTCTTTATTTCATTTATGTTTTTGTTTATTATAATTAACAAAAATAATAATAATAATAATAATAATAATAATTTTTCTTGTTTTACTTTGCTTTGCTTTTTGTTGTTGAATAAGAATTAGCAAAAAAAAAAAAAAAAATTGAATTTTTAAATAAACAAAACAAGGAAAAGTAAAGTAAAGCAAAGTGAAGCGAAGTAAAAACTAATTAAATACAAAGATTTTTCTTTTTTTTTTTCTTTTAATTATAATTGTTTTCATTGCTTCGTTTATATTATTTTACTTCTAGTTAATTATAAACAAGTGGAAGAAGCTACAACGTTTAAGTGAAAATATTTGTCTGCTTTAAACTTAAACGTTTTCTGTTTCTATTTGTATTAAAAATAAAAAAAAAAAAAAGAAGCAGGTAAAATATTTATTTATTTATTTTATTCAAGTAAAATTGTGTAATTATGTGTTTTGCAATTATTTGCTTTGTTTTTTTTTTTTTTTAAGTAAATCTAAAATTAAATTAAGCTTAAACCTGAAGGTCATGTATGTTTTGGTTAAAAATTATAATTATTCGATTATAAAACGAGAAAACGAAAAGGAAATTGATTTGAAAGTATTATTATAAACAATAAAAATAATTTAATTCAATGTCGAGCGTTTGCTTATTGAAAATATAGACGATTAAAATCAATTGACAACACTGAAGTGTCCAATCTATTTTCGTTGCTTACAAAAACAGGGTGGGAGTCACAAAGCTTTTATAAAAAAAAAAATTAAATTTAAATTTAAAAATTTACAATTCATTGTCAAAGGGTAAACAGAAAACAGTTACGCGTTATTGTTTAAATTAATTAAATTTCGACAGAAGAAAGAAACGAATAGAAAAATGTGGAGACGCCTGGTATGCAGACGAATGATAAATTATTCTTTCGCAAATGCATTTTTCACTTTTATTTAATTCACTGTTTACTCGTGTACTCGTGAACGTTTATAATTGATGTCAATGTTTATTATTTACGTGTAATTAAAATTCAACTCTGAAAATAACGATAAAAATGTATTATCAGTATTTTATATAGCAATAAAATTTATTAATGTCGATTAAATAAACTTTTTTTTTGTATCGCGAATAATAAAAATTGTAATTGAATGACAGAATGATAAATCAATCAAAATAAAAGATAGAATATATAAATAATAAACATTAACAAACAGTTTTCAAAATAATTGTGTAATAAAAAATTAATTCTTGATTAACATCTATTGCTATCGTTATTTATGGGATTAGTTTCGTGTTTTATTATTCGTTGCCAATTGGTTTTTAGTTTATGGTTTTATATTAAAAATATGAAATATCATTATGTGAAGGTGTGTCTGTATTCTGATGCACAGATAAAGTTTTATCGGAGGGAATTCTAAGCCCAGTTTTAATTAATAATTGTAGGGAAGCTGCTTTGTTTGTTATTCAAATATGTTAAGGCTTTAGTTAATATAATCCATGTCTCGTGCTACTTGTGGTCCTTATATATGCTTTAAACGAAATTATAAGGGATTTATAGTGAAATAACAGAACATTGTAGCACTGGAATGGGACCACAGTATGATTAAATGTGTTCGTTGTCGATTAACTTAACAAGCAGACAGTGGTAATTTAATTCTACTTTGTTAATCTTATAACAGACGTTTTTGGTTGTGTTTTTATCATAAAAGACAGACTGACCATTAACTGGAAATTTTTTTTTTTAATTATTTTAATTAAAGATCGCTCTGTAATATTGGCTAAACGATAGACTTTTTTTTTTTTTTTTTTAAATAAACTCTTTAGCTCTTGTACAAGAAATTTGAAATTTGCTTGAAATTAATTCCCCTTGTAAAATGTTTATCAAAGGAGAAATTAAAAAGTGTGTAATACACTTCAGTGTTTAACTCATTAAAACAAAATAATAATAATATTTTCCTTTCATTTTCCATTCATTAATTATTCTCGCGTTTAACGTTAATGAGTAAAAAGCTCTGTATTTTGTTGTCACTTTTTTTTTTATATATTCTTTCGTATTCAATTTTATGAACTATAATAGAAAAAATTAAATTTAATAAAAAATGAAGAATAGAAAAAACATTAATTAAAAATGCAAAAACAATTTTTTTTTTTTTTTTTTTTGTAAGCATAATAACGTGGAACAAATGAATGAAAAACAATGGATGATGGAAAATAATGTGGAGAAAAAATAAATTAATTTAATAAAAACAATAAAAATGCATTTATTTTGCAATTTTTCTAGCAAAGTAAAGAAACCACAAGACGTTTCAACTACAAACAATTGGGAATTTAATGTTGATCGTTTCGTTTTCTTATTTATTTATTTATTTTTTTTTTGTATTCTGTGTGGTTGAAATGTTTGAACAAACAAAAATAACAAATTTTTAATACAAAAAAGATGGAAATGAGCAAAATCCATAAACAATAAATAAGAAGCAAACAGCAAAAAAAAAAAAAAAGAAAAAAATAAATTAAATTTGACAACAAGTGAAATTCATGTTATGGGATATGTGTGGCTTGATTGTAAGGGTGGTTTGTTTGGTTAAAATATAAATGGAAGGTAGATCAAAAGATAAATTTCTATTGTTTTGTATCCATCTGTCTCCTCCTTCTTCCACTTTTTCTTTTATTATTTTTGTCTCACTGTTGTCTGCTCATGTGTGTTTCAAGTTATTGCTGCTGTTATCAGCTTGTTGAATGTTATCAAACAAACAAATAAACAAATACAAAAAAAAAAAGGCAACAAATGTATTCTCGGTTTTGTTAATTATTTACATTTTTCATATTTACTGTACTGTCTGTACTGTTTGTGCTTTTTTTTTTTTTTTTGGGGGGTTTATACAGAAAAAAAAAAATAATAATAAAATTCCCAACTATCTGGGGCTTACAAAGTAAATTCAACATTTTTCTTCGTTACGGTTAATTCTTTGCTATTTTGTATTTTATGTATGCTTTAGTATTATGCAGATGAATAAACTTATAACGAGGCTGTAATAATAAATCGTTTGAATTCATTTTAATTACCGATTAAATGGAAATTCTAGTTAAAGAGAATTAAGGTTTTACGCTATATTTTCAGGATGGCTCATCTTAGTATTTGTGGTTTTGAAAAATATTCAAGTTTTTATGTTAATCTTACTTATCAAGATCCTTTATTATGCATTTTTTGTTTGAAATGTATTAAAATTTGTAAACATTTGTTTGTTGTCAGGCATAAAATAGAAATTCTTTCAGGTTGTAACTAGCTTGTTGAATCATACTGATTTCTTTTGAATTATTTCCACAGATGTGTTACATTGATGGCTTATAAACCGAAGCTAATGGCTGTATTAAAATGCGTTTAGAATACGAGTTGACCAGTGTACCAGTGTTTCATTCTATTTGATGCCCTGGAAATTTGTCTTAACCAATAATTAATTTAATTTGTGAAATTCTTTTAGAAACCTTAAATCGATTGAAACATATTTTAAATTATTTGTCAAATCGCGATTGGTTAATACAGGAACCAAATATGTATGAAACTTTTTATAACCAAAATATCATATGATGTGTTTGGACGGTAATTACTGCTAGAGTAGCTAGTGCATTCAAAATCACCGCATTCATATTGTTCTTTAATGACAGAATAAACAAATAATATATTTTGCGGATTAAATTCACTTAATTCCAAGTCCGGAAAGAGTAAAAGTTTTAACAAAAAATATAGAATAGTAAATTGAGTGCAGTAGAAACAAATATTTTTTGAATTATAGATATGAATAAACAAGGAAAATTGTCTTTAGATTTATATTTTGAAGGAATTCCTGGACGGTCAGACGGTCATGTGAAAAACCAGTTTGTGACAATAAATCTGGATTTTTTATTTTTATAATTATCAAACGATCTTGACTACTTGCGATCATTTTAATTTCTATCTCATATAAAATAAAACCGGTGGCTCGTTTTAGACGTTAATTCTGATTAACATTTCTCTACTTTTAATTGTCGTTTAATTAGATATTATTTGGAGTAAACTTTAAAACGAAATTTAATTACCACAATACTAGCATTCTCTGTTCGAAGTAATAAAACTCTGTTGTTGAACTCAGTGTGAACAACAGGACGCATAAATTGTTGATATTGAATTATGCTACACGAAAGGAATCACAGAGTGATTAAAAAGTTATAAACGATGCTTTGTTGGAAATTTTTCTTTTTACCATTTTTCAATAACCGTTTATTTTTTTTTTTTTTGTGTTTAATTAACATTTCTACTGTGGTTGTTCGTATTGTTTGGAGCTTTCATATCATTGCTACTCAGGTGGCTTGAATAACAAAAAAAAAAAAAAAAAAAAAAAAAAAAATACAAAATCAGTGCTTTTGTAATACTACTATCAAAATTTTGTGTGGGTGGTTTTTTTTTATTATTGTTGCTGTTGTTCTGTCTACTTCTGCCTGTCAATTTTTCTTATCATTTTTTTTTTTTGTTATTGTTTTATTTCTTTTTGTTTTAATCAACATTATCTGTTTTTTCTTCGGTATTTTTCTTTCGATTTTTACACAACTCTGTAGATGCTGTAGGGTTGGTATTACTTTAGTGAATCTGTTGTTGTTCTAACTAGGAAGTATGATGTTATACCTGCTGGTAATATTGTATACTGTGTGTCGTTTACCTTCTTTAATATACAAATTTTTTTTTCTATGCAGCAGAATAAATAAATAAATAAATAAATAATCAAATTGTTGTTGATTGTGATTGTTGTCTGTTGATGTTGTTGTAGTTTTTTTTTTTTTTTAAATTATTATATCAATCTGTTGTTGCTGTTGTTGATGTTATTTCTGATTTTTTCATTCATAATTTTTATTCTTTTGATTTTTAGTTTGTTTTACATTTTTTAGTTAAACGAAAATAAATAAAATAACCAAAAAATAGAAAGAAACTAAAAAAACTGAATTGTTGGTGATAAAGTAAGTGTTGTTACTTATTATTATCATTGTTATCATTCTTAAAATAATCTACCTATTGTTGTGTGTACTCGTTTGTTTGTTTGTTTGTTTGTTTGTTTAATATATAACAAAAAAAATAATAAAAAATAAGAAAAAAAACTGAAATAAACCTCATGCACTTGACATATTTTTGCTTGTTTAGCGAAATTAAAAACGAAAAATCAAAAAAAATAAAAAATTCTCTTCATCTACATTTCCATGTAATTATTTTCTGTGCTGGAATTCTGATTATTTTATTTTCTTTCATTCATTCTTTCTATCTTTTGATTGTTTTTTTTTTTCAGTTTTTCTTTTCATTTCTTTGCTGTTTCCTGCAATTAAACTTACTTAAAAAAAAAATCATTCTTTTAATTAAAAAAAAAAAAAAAAAAACAAAAAAATTTTCCGTTTTCAGACAAATGAATTTTTTCTATTTAGTTAAATAAATATTTTTCTAAAAGTACGTTTATTTTGTGTAAAATAATTTATTGTGTGCTTTCATTATGCTTTTTAATTACAGTACTTAATGAGCTGGATAAAAGAGCTTTGTTATGAATAAAAAATGAAATTTATTGTCGATAAACTTCGTTTGAAATTTGTTTTTTTAAGCTTGACATAAAATTTGTTGCGTTTTTGATAGTAAATTTGGTGTATTGACTTGTTTGTCTTTAGCTGCTACGATATACAGACTTAATAACGCGTTAAATGATAAGAAATTGTGTTTATAGTTTGAATTCTTTTTTTTTAAAGCAAAGTTAATGATATGCTGCTTTTTGGAGACGTTTTATAAAAAGCCACAAGTATTGTCATGTTTTTAAGTTGGATGGAGGGCTTTTATTATTATATTAGAACTGTTTTACTTGTGAATATTCTGGTGCAAGAGAAATGTTTAGTAAATAAGCGATAAAACGCTTCGATACTATCATCGTAAAGTTTTATCTTTTAAAATTTATTTGAACTAGGACTTTTGAACTTCAAAGTCTCCAAACAAAATTCTTTCCTAAAAACTCTACATCCCAGGTTTTAATAATAATAAAAAAAAAAAGCAAAAAATTTTTTATTTCACACAACACACGACACACGGTTTTATTGAAAAAAAAAACTTTAAAACCGCAACAAAAATAACAGAAAGAAAGAAAAAGAAATAGAAAAATCCTTAATTTCCACCTCAGAAGTTTACAGAAGTTAGTTAAAGATTTTTTTTTTTTTTTAATTTTAAAATAAAATACTGTTGAAGTGTTTGTTTGTTTGTTTGTTTATTTGTTTGTTTGTGGTTAGGTAAAAACATTAAAAATTAATAAAACCAAAAAAATTAAAAATTAAATTAAATCAAAAATGAAATTAAATTAAATTAAAACAAGAGAGAAAAAAATAAAATGCTTTCGGCATTAGTTTTGTTAGTTTTTTTTTCTATCAGTTTTTTCTATTAAATTATTTTTTTTTCTTTTCTTTTCTTTTCTTTTGATTGAATTTTTTTTTTTTTTTAATTTTTCATAACATTTAAACAAATTATTATTTTTTCTTACGAATTCACACGGACTCGAACTCGGTACTCATCATGTAGACCCCTGCAATAAAACGCGACAAAAATTTTGTTTTGTTGATTGAAATTTTTTCTTTTTTTTTTTTTTTATGTTTTTTTTTATGTTTTTATAAAATAATAATTAAATAAATAAATAAAAATTAATTAAAATAAAATAAAATAAAACAATTAAATAAATTAAATTAAAATAAAGAGAAATTAATTGATTAATTAATTAATCTTAAAATGGTGAATTGAGAAAAATAAATTAAAAAAAAAAAAACATAAAAATGGTGAAAATTATTACAATAATTAAAAAAAAAATTAATTAATTAATTAATAGTTTTGTAATTGAAACTACATCTAACAACTGTTGATTATTAATTATTTAATAATAAGTTTTTTCTTTTTTTTTTTTTATTATTAATATTAATTTATTTTCTTGCTTTTCTAAACACATCTAAAATAATTAATTAAATTAAAAAAAAAAAAAAACAAATAATAATTAATTAATTAATTAATTAATTACTTGGTGGTATATTTGAGTGTTTTTTTTTTATTATTATTATTATTAATTAAAATTATTAGGCTAAACTAAGTTAATTAAAATAAAATAAATGTGATTGACGACATTGACGACGACTAAATAGAAATAATTAATTAACAAAAAATTAATGAATTAACTTTTTAATTAATCTTAATAAATAAAAAAATAAAATAATTAACTAAATAGTGTAAGTGAGAAATAAAATAAATTTTGTTGGTTTTAGAATAAATTTACGAACATGCTTTTGGAATTTGGTGTTTTTTTTTTTTGAAGAAGAAGATTTATTTATTTTTTTTTTTTATTTAAACCGGATAGAGACTTTTAATAAGCTTTTGGTGCTTTTATATAGAATAATTTATTAATTTTATTAGAATAATTTTTTTATTATTATTATTGTGCAATTTTTTTTTTAGAAATAATTTTTCATCCAATTTTTATTGATTTTTGTTATTCATCGTTGGAGTTTTTTTTTTTTAATTCACATATTTAACCGATCTACAGAAAAATTTAAATAAAATAATTTGCTTTAACAGTAGAACCTCATTTTTATTAACAATATTTGTTTATTCTTTTAGTGTTTTTATCACTACTGATTATCATGTAATTACCTAGTTTGTTACCATACATCATTAATAAAAGAAGTCATTAGATCGTTTAAGAGCCATTTTAGAATATTTTCAATATAAAGAATGATTTATCATGAAATAAGGACTTATATATAGATACTCGACATCTAGTTGCAACACAAAAATACAAAATACAGGAAACCCAGTGTAGTTTAAAAGGCTAAAATAATCAAAATACACTATACGAAGCATTGAATTTAAGTTTCTAATTAATAATTAATAATTTTTTATAAACATTACGCGTTTTCCAATTGATAATTGAAATTAAGTAACTAGTTTTAGATCAATAATCCACATCAATCCAAAGCTGAACGAGAGATTTGAATATCATATTAAATTCAGAGTTGTTATAAAGTCCTCACGCCCTTATACAAAAATTAATATACTTCAAGTCCTACTAAACTCAACAGGATCATGAGTTTTGATTAAAACCGAAAGAATCAAAAGTGAAAAAAAAAAGAAAAATTTATCTCTCTACACCAAGACTCGCGAGTTCCTTTCGTGCGGCCCTCAAAAGATTTCTATTATAATTTTTATAATATTTGTTTTACAAATTCCAATAAAAAAATCTGCAGTATTCAAATTTTTAGCCATGTTTCCAATTTTTATGCAATAATTGAAACAAATCTTAAGCTTACAAATCAAATATTAAATTGTATCTACGGCCCTTGGTAGCTTTGTGTTGTGCGATAGCTTTGGAAATGCGGCCAGAAGTGTATAAAAGGTTGGACACCTATTCTCTTCACCACTTCTAATTTTCCTGTAAATTTTTAATTTTTCAATCTGTAGAATTATCGGTTACTTTCTTTTGTTTTATTAAACCATAACAACCGAAACATATTCATTGAATGGTTTTTTTTTTTTTTTAATCTATAACGTATAAACATTTGAGGTTCTACTGTAAACAAAATAAACTAAAATGGTAACCATGCATAAAAAAAAAAGAAAAACTATTTCCTTATAAAATGTTATTAAAATTTCTTAAACAAAAAAAAAAAAAATAATAAATAAATAAATTAAATAAAACTAAAATTGGGGAAAACAAAAAAAAAAAAAAATAATAAAAAAACAAAAAATAATCAAAAACAAAATAAAAAAAATTTCTTGAGGTTAAAGTTGATTCATTCTTTGGTTTTTTTTTAATCCGTAAGTAATAAAAAAAATAAAAAATAAATAAATTAATTCTTTATCATCTTAGCAATCAAATATTATCTTATTGTTTTTTCGTTTTGTTATTACGACTTGCAAGTTTAACATAAAGTTTCTTGTTGGTGACATTCAAAAAATGAAAGTTTTCTCATCTATAATTTTGGTTATATCCATCTCCATTTGTTCTGAGGTCCGTCCGTCATGCGGATAAATTCCATCATTTATTTTATTGTTTAACAAATAGATAAGGAAATAACATATATAAAATAAAATAAAATAAAATAAACAGTATAAAAGTTTTAATTAAATAACAAAAAACTTTTTCTGTTTAAAATTTAAATAAATAAAAGAAAGTAAATAAAATCAAAATTTGACTAAATGTGAGGTTATGTTTATAATCGTTTTACAGTAGTTGCTGTTGTTGTTTGTTTTTTTTTTTTCATTTTTTTTTCTACATAAGTTATTTATTTAACGAATTAAACAAAAAAAAAAAATGTTTTTCTTTTCAGTATTAACGTATTTATAAATATTATAATGGATGAAAAACTAAAAAAAAAAAGAGTAAAATTTGATTTGATATTTTTTTGGCTGCGTGATGTTAATTTTTTTTGTTAGAGTTTTTATTTGTTATTTGTTCGTTTGTTGTTTTATTGCTTTAAAACGGTTGTCGTTTTCATTTTAATTATTATTATTATTTAATTATTTTTTTTAATATTAATGTTTAATTAAATATGCAGAGATAGTTTTATTTTATATATATATATATAATAAAAAAAAGACAGAACATACAAACATATAAATGCATTAAAAAAAAAAAAAAAATATATATTTAGAGAGAAAACAAAAAAAAAAAGTTAATTTATGTGAAGTTAGATAAGATTTTGTTAGTTTCGTTTCTTTTTATACGTATAGAAAAGAGTGAAGTTAGTTACATTTTTATTTGAAATACATATTTATTTTATTTTTTTTTTTTTTTTACGTAACATTTTAACAGTTTTATAGCGATAGAAACACACACATTGAACATACGCAACATAAATTATAATTATTTACTAATTAGCATAATAAATACATGTTTTTAGAGAATAATTTTTATTATTTTTATTTTATTTTTCTTTATCACATACCACAGAACATTCAATAGATAGACAATAAAGACACGAAAATATAGCACAAAACACGCACACAATATTTATATTAATCATACAATATATTATTTATTTCATTTTCTTGCAGCAAATATCTTTATAAGAATAATAGAAAAGACGAAACACAAAAAAAAAATATATAATTTAATAATTATAGAAGATTAGGGTAGAGTAGATAAAAGATAAAGAGATAGCAAGGTAAAGCGTAGAGTATTAAAAAAAAAATAAATAAACATACTTTGGTGCGGAAACATGGGGTGGTAACTGTAGGACACATCTTTGACGTAGTATTCCTTCCCATAACTGTACACCAACTATACCAAATATAAAGAAAACAAAAAAGCATAACAGTAAAACATTACCTAACATTGGTAATGTGTCTAAGAGGAGCATCACAAGTATCCGCATACCTGAAATGAAAGAAATAAAATCAATTAACATTGGATACATGGTGATGTTTATATTGCTACAATTAATTTAACAAAAAATAAAAAGTTTACTAGCTTTTCAGCTGTATAATAAGCTGTTTTCTTTTTAATACACATTTTTTTTTTATTCTTATAAACGAGGTGTTGGAAAAGTATGTCATCTAATTTTGAGTGAATTAAAAGATAAAAATTGAACTTCTTCATTTGATTATCCCGAACTACAAAGCTTTTATTATATATGAAAGAACAGATTTAAATGGTCGTTTTATACTTTTGTGGTTTACCAAAGTCTTGTAAGACGTTCTAGCACTCAAACTGAAACTGGATAAAACTTTAAACTGTAGTTAAGGCGTTAAAGGCTTATAAATTTTTACCCTGAACGCATGGATGTACTCCGAAAAACACCACTGCATTTCAATAGCCCTACCACATACCATATATAATGTCAATAATTTTTAATTATTACTAACAGCCTCTATGAATATTACATAAATGTTGGTTCTTTGTTAAAATATAATTTAAATATAGTTATGCTAGCAATACTAGTTACAGAAAGCATTATTACTTCACCTTTTGTGGAATAATATGGGTAGCAGGTTAAAATATACATGACAAAATATATATAAAATGTATAAAGTAATGAGATATTTTTCTGAAAAATACAGGGTTGACATACATTAATACTATTGTATATACCAAGGTAACAAAACATACGACGAAAGTACCTAAATGTTATAATAAACGGTATGAAGGATATAGAATAAGAAAAGCTAAGTAATTTTTAAAGTAAACATTATTATAATTTTCATTAATAAACCGGAATGTAAACAGATGTTTACCAAACCATACATTTATAGTTAATACACCTTTAATACATCTAACAAGTATTTACAGGAATTTAAAGTAACTAAGGTTAAAAAGTATTCAGTCTTAAAATTCCTAATTTGATGTTTTTTTTTTTTTTTTTTTGCTCCATACACATTTTTCCAAATTTTCATATTGATTTTTCTGATAAAAAAAAAAAAAAAAGAAAATGTTTGTTGTTCAAAAAATAAATTGAATTTTAATAAATAATCTTCGTTGTTCAATGACGTTACTTGCTACAAGATAATAATAATAAAAGATACTTCGACAAACAATGATTATGTTGTATGATGAATGGATGTGGACTGTTTTTCCTTTTTTTTTTTTTTTTTTTTTTGTTGTTTCCATGTTTTTCTCTCTCTGCTTTTGGTATATTTTCTTATCGTATATATTTTCCAAAAATATTTATTTCTAAAACAATCAATTAATGCGATGTCATTTGTTTTATATTACGCACAAATTTCGGTTGTCACGTTTTTGTTTCTTGATTGTTTTTTATGCTTTCTTGTTTTAAAAATGGCGATAAGCGCTTTTTCTTTACAATTCAAAAAACTAAAAATGACGTCAATACTTTTTTTCAAATCTTTTATTTATCTTTAAGTGCTTTTTACAGTATTTTTCATTGTGAAAACAATAAAAAACGAATCGTTATTATACTTTTTGTTACCTAAACAAATAAACTCTAAAATAAAAATCCATTTGTAATTATTATTCTAACTCCTGGTGGATATTACACGGTAAATTGTTGCGTGTTACCAAAAAAAAAAAACGAGTAAATGGTTAGTCGCCAGGAAAAAGTTGTTTTCTTCGTGTTTTAATAAATAAAAAATATTATAGTGAACTTTTAATAAAGAATTTCTAAAAGTTTTCGCTTATCTTTTATAAATTACGAGATGGATATTTCGGAAATGATTATAAAAATATTAAAGCTGAGTTATACGAAAACATGTGTTTAAAGATTAATCCAACAAAATGATAATTCCATGTTGTTGTCTTTATCTGGGTAATAAAATGTAATTAGTTGAACACATGTACCAGTCATAATAACGATGATGTCTTGTGTGAGAAGTTATAACGTGATTTAATGATAAAAACAAAACAATAATATATATAAAGAAAGAAAGTTCGTTCAAAAAACAAAATTCATATCACTCACTTAATCATCGGTTTTTTTTTTTTTTTTTTTTATATTTATTTCGTAGTTTTAATGTTACAAATACATTGGGTAGATGTTGATGTGACGATAAGAAATGACGCCTTGGCCGTATATTATGTTAAAAAAAAAAAAAACATGTTGAAAATGTTAAAGATATTTCTACACGATATTTTAATTCTTATTAATTGTGTTTTTTGTTTGGTCGTACTCCAGTAGTTACTTTCGGTAAATTTCCTAAGCAAAGTAATATAGCTGTAATCGGGAATAAAATAAATGAGTCATGGTGATGATATTGAAATGAAAAATTCAACATTTTTCCATTGTTAATATTTGACGCAAACACGAAATTTGAAATTGCAGAAGCACTGAGCATATTTATTTTTATTTTTGTTGTGATTTTAATCTGTTTAATTTCCACTATTAGACAGAAAAGGTTCTCAAACTGAAATTAAACAAATGGTTTAATAGTTTTTTGACTTGTCAGACATTTTTTTTTTTTTTTTGAAACTTTTAATCGCTAAATGGAGTAAATTATGAGCTTTTAATAGCCATTACCATAATACCACTAGTTTAAATTTTAAATTAAAGCTCCATTTACAGTTGTATCTGTGAAGTATCGAAAGTTACTGTCGTGCAAAATGTTTTCTTACTCCGGGGTTTTCCAAACACTCACTATTTAGAGAGAGAGAAGAAAAAACTAATGTTCTTATCTAAACAAAATGGTTTTGATAAACCGAAATTAATTATGTGGAAATTTCAGTAAAAACTGAAAGAATTTTTAGAATTTTTGAGCACGAGTCTTCAAAAACCCTTAACATTGTTAATACCCGTATAACATGCTTTATCTATTTATTATTATATCCCCTTATGATTTCAATTTACTCACAATCAAAAGCATAAGGATGGTAAACTTCGTCGAAGATATTTTTTTTTTTTTTTCGCCAATTCGCAAGTAGGAAATAAGTAATAAAAAAAAAAAAAAAAAAATAGTAGACAAGCATGCGGCGAAAACATCTGTTGCGTTTTTCTATTCATTTTATGCTTCTCTCACAAGTTCACTTTCAGTCATTTCACGGAATGTTACAACAAATTGTGTTACGTGATTCTATTTTATCTATTACGTTATCCATTTGTATCAAGGGGATGAGCTCATTTATACATATATATATATATATATATATATATTTGTTGCTTTGTTTTTATTTATTTGTTATGTTTGCGGTGCTGTTCAATGATGATCATCAATATTGAGAAATAAAAATAAAAGAGGGAAAGTTTGCACACACTAAAAGAAAAGAAAAGTAAAGTAAAAAAAAAAAAAAAAAATGAAACGAAGAAGGAAATTTGTATGATCATGCTAGACATATAGACAGACAGACAGATGGTGTCCAAATTACATCAAGGCAGAAGGAAAGTTGTGTGGGTGGAAGATTATTTATTTATTTTTTTTTTTTTATATAAAAATATCACGTAATCACTAAAACCGAATTTTTTATTTAGATGCATTGTTTCCATTTATTTTCGTTGCCAACCCTTTAACATCCCGCTCCATAAACAATATCAGATAAAAAGTGTTTCCGACAACAATAGTGTTTTGTAATTATTAAAGCTGGTGATGATTTAATCCATTTAAAGGTGCACAACGATTGCATTAATTTACTCAATTTTTATTATATAAATTTAAATTTAATTAAGCTTTTGTGTTGTTTCTCAAGTGAATTTGTGGTTGCATACCAATAACATTAAAATTTTATTATTTATTTATAAAAAAAAAAAATTATTTTATTTTTTCTATCTCTGCCTCTATAATACCCTCAAAAGTAGAAAATAATGAATAATCATTGTATAGCCTATAGGGATTTAAGACTTAATGTATTTTATTAACAAAATAAGATAAAAAAAAAAAAAAAACATTTTGAATGATTTTTCACATTTAACATCCCTTAACAATACGACAAAACCAAATAATAAAAAAAAAAACACAGAAAAACATAAAACAGGATGAGAGAAACAAGACACATACATAAATAAATAAATAGGTATAAAAAAGAAAAAAGTAAATAAAATATTATGTCATCATAAAAATCGAACCCAAATCTAAATAAATGAATAAAATAAATAAATAAAAAAAAAAAAAATAAATAAATAACGTAGAATGAAGCACTTTATTCCTATATTGACCATTTTCTGTTACCTTTACAATCATTCTCTCTCCTGTATTTATAATTTTTTTTTTTTTTACCATTTTTACTTCAATTCTGATTATACTTTGAAGGGTTGGAATTGCGACCTTCCAACCAGAAAAAAAAAAAAAAAAAAGCACAGAACGCATGTAAGTAAATAAAATATAAATTGTTATATGTCAAAGTGTCCTCGTATTTTTTTTATCTATTTTATCATAAATGTCATGTACAGAAAATACATGTTTTCGAACACCGCACCCACACACACACACAATACAATTGTCCATCCTATAGAAATATATATCCTATAAAGCATAACAGATGTTAACATACGATTTGTGTATAAAAAAAAAACCATTTGGTTTTAAGGGAGGTCATGATTTAACGTGCAACAATCAGAACCCAAAATATAAAAAAAAGGAATGGTTTTTTTTTCTGGATCACCAAAAATGTTAAAAGTCAATAATATTTTGTGGTTTTGTAAATAATTATCTTGATAATAGGTAATGCTTGTTAGATGCTGCATTTAGATTAGAGTTTATTCTCTGCGGATAGTTTACGTTTTTTAATACGTGACCATTTATATCAAAAATGTTAGTGCAATCAAAGTTGGCTAAAATTATTGTTTGGTATAAAGACATCTGGCAAGAGTTTTGCTTGCAGCCCCAGTACAAATTACAAGATCATAGTTTTTTGATAGTTTCTTTAAATATTCCAGTGTAATCTCATTATTTAACCATAAAATGTATTTAAATATTTTTATAAAAATCAAATCCACTTACTTGGTATACGATTAATTGCTCTTAATGGTCGTAAAACTCTTATTGTTCGTATTGCTGTTAAATTTAAATTTTCCACATGTAAACAATATTCTAATGCACCAGCTAATACAATGAAAAAGTCTAAACGATTCCAGGAATCCGCCAGATATGTATTTTTACCATAAATACCCATTGCAATCATTTTAATTGTCATTTCCAATGAAAAGAAAGCAAATATAATATCATCAAAGATCTGAAAAGAAAAAAAGAATTTTTTGTTTTTTTTTTTTTTAATTACAGTGATGGCTAATTAATCGACATTGGTAATTGAGGTGAAAAGTATATTTGCTAAATACCAACAATGAAATAAAATGAAGAAATATAACGTGAAAAGAAAAAGAAACCGAAAAGATTATTGATGTTTATGACACCCACAAATACACCAATATGGGTTGGTTTATTATTAAACTATACAAACAGCTGGCGTGTGATAACGCAATAATGATCCATCATTTCCAAGTGTTCATCTTTTATTCTATCGTCTCTTGTTTTTTTTTTTTTTTTTTTATTTAACAAACGTGATACACAGTTTTTTTTTCATTCCTTTCTTCTTATTTCATTTTTTGTACACAAAACATAATTTAGATAACATAATAGTAAAAAAAAAAAGCAAAAATTATTATATTGTTAGTGGAAAATGCGGAAGTTAAATTGACAACGAAAATAATGAAAATTGTTGGCTATATTTCTTCTTGATTTCACTTAATGTTACTCCTTCCAATCATTTGTGTATCTCTAATGCTGATGTTTGTTTAATTTTATAAAAAAAAATTTTTTTATATGTAATGCGACAAAATGTCGTCTCGCGAATATTTTTCAATTATTTTTTTTGTAAACTGAGTTTAATATGTTTTTAAAATGTTTTATCTTTATGAAAAAAAATTAAATAATCACTTACCTGTAGTATTTTGCAGCGATTTGTAACACAGGCATCGTCAACACACGGCTGATACATTCCCAATGTTATACAATTTAGTAATATGACTAAAATTGAAACACGCTCAAACCATGTGTTCATTTTAAATGGAAAAAATTATTTTTTTATTAAGGAAAATCGTTTTTTTTTTATATAATTAACAGTGATTGGTAGAAAATTAGTTAAATTAGTTTTATATTCAATTAATTTTAATTAAATCCAAAAACCCTTTAATTTTAATTTAACTTTTACATCAACCACAGACTAAGTCTATAAATTGTGTTTTAAGCAAAGTTAAATTTTGTGTGTAGGTATGAAACTAGTTGCTCAAAACATCCTAATATCATTAATGTGGCCACAGAAAATGTAATTTTCTAGTTAAATTTTAGAGGTACAGAGACATATTTTCTGTTCCCAAAAAAAAAATTAATTTAAAACCACAAAACATTTACCCAGGTTTTTATCTTTCTATTGCTGTCGCATTTCTATTAATTTTCATCATTACTTCAGCAAAAACACAGCACAAAAAATTATCTATAGAAGTCTCTCCATAGCTTAAAATTTTTTTTTTTATTTTTAATTTCCGGATTATTATTATTAATATTTGTTTGTATTTAAAATTATCTATTTCTATCTAGTGCTCTGAAATATTTAGGTTTATAAAGTTTAAACGTAAAATAAATTGATTGAAAGTCGAATTTTTATTGTGAATTGAATACATGTCAAGTGATAACAAATTATGACAGATTTTCATCAACACTAACTAACTTTATTATAGGATTTTTTTTTTTTATAAAAATGACAATAAATAGAAAAACAGGAATTTTAACCCTTTGTATTAATTCGATAATAATTTTTCTTTTAGAATTACTAGAATAAACTTTATGTTAACCGTGGCTGCTGAAAAATTGCCGTTTTTATATTATCAGCAACAATATCTGCGTGCTTATGGACATTGATTTGGATGCAAGATTCATAAAATAATTAATTTTTCAAAGGTATGAAAGGCTTTGTATTACTAAAAGTTTTTATTTATTTCAAAACAACAAGATTACAATCCGGAATTATTTCTAAATCCAATAGAATGTTTAACTCCGTAACAATCACACCTAGAATAATTGTAAAATAAGTAACGCGACGTTTCTCTTGTATAGAATATGTAAAAGGTTTCTTGAAAAGGTCTCGGATGGAACTAATTAAAGTGTCTATTTACTTAATAAACTTAACTAAATTAAACTTGAAGAAAAAGAAGAGAAGGAGAATAATTAGAGAATTAAAAATTATTTAACCTAACTTGCACTACGATTCTGTAATATGAAACAAAAACTTAAATTCCCGATAAATGGTCAATGTTTATCGTATAGCTATAATTAATATTTTCCACTTAGATTCAAACATATTATAGATAATATTACCGTTTTATATTGCTATTAAATTATTACAATAATTTAAAACTATAACAAAATGCACGTCTCGTCAATAAATAAATTTACGCGTTGATAATCATTATTAAAATTATTCATGCATATAATTATGCAATGGAACATTAAAGTAAAGCGGCACTTAAGTTGTTTGTCGTATTTTAAATTTCATTATTTACCAGTATACTAAATAATTTACGTAATTACTTTTTAAAAAAAAAAGTTCCAATGTGAAATGTGTGGTTATCGAAACAGAAAAAACCACTGCATAATGGCAAAACAAAGAGATAGCCAAAATGTGCATAAACAATAAAAAAAATTGCAGCAAACAAATAGCAAAATAATAAATATTAATGAGATTCAGTATATACAAAAAAAATTAAAATGCAGGCGCCAAGAAAAACCACCAAAAATAATAATAATGGGGTGAAGGAAATTCGTTGGTTTTTTTTTATTCGTTTATGTAAAATAATTTTTTTTTGGTTTTATACCTAGTTGATTAGGAATTTTTTTATTGAGTTATTTTTATTGAACCGTGTCTGGCATGTATTACGTACACATGAATGTCTCAATTCAGGCCAGAACACGTAATGGGATTGTAAGGGATGCATACGCGTTATGATCTTTTTTTTATTATATATAATGATGACAGATGGTTTTTTGGGGTTTTATTATTGTTTGGTAGACCATCCTATTAGCAATCCTTTTTATTAAAAAAAAAAAAAAACCCACAAATATTTCCATATTTCTTTGTTGGATTTTTATTATTATTATTTTTTGTTTGTTATCGTTCTTCTCCGGTATTTTCTTTGGAATTTTTTAATACAAAAAAAAAAAAAAAAAACATTTTCTTGCTGTACTTGAATTAATTTTATATATGTTGTGTTATTTTTTTTTTTTTATTTTATCATTTTGTTTGTAATATATCCCACCCTAATGCAAATCATACATTTCCCTGCCAAGAGAAGAAAAATAAATAAAACGAAACGAAATCTAAACACTGATTTGCAGTGATTGAAATGCTCTGAAAGGGATAAATCATAATTTTATTCTTTTTGTTTTTTTTTTTTATTATTATTTATATTTATGTTACAAAAAATTAATTCAATTAGAGGAATGATACAAAGGGTTAGAGCTTTTTGTAGAAAAGAATATAAAAATGAGAAAAATATCACTGATTTGAATTTTATTTCAGTTAAGCAGCGTGTGGGATCAGAAATTCCCACTCGTATATAGCTGCACTTTATTTATTTTCTAAATTAACAACGTTGCGTAGAGCTTATTAAAATGTATGCAAATATATTACGAAAGCTCTGTACAAAGTAACACAAATCAGGTAAATAAGATTAGGATAAATATTGGTTTAATCTTATTTATTTGATTTAAAATTAAAACTAATTCCAAATATGTGCAAAATTAAAGATAAACTAAATATTTGACTATTTTGACATTACGATAAAATGACGTAACGTAAAATGAAAAATAATTTAAAATTCAAAATTTTTGCGCTAATCACTTTTGCGTTGCGGTTTCACTGTTAAGTAAAAACCGTGTGCGTTTACTAAATTATTTTATGAGAATTAATACATAAAGCAGATCATTTGTTTATATTTTATCGTTTTTAATTCATAACGTGTTGCAACAACTTTCAGAGCTATGTAGCACCTACAGTCTAAAGTTTCATCTGTGAAGCTTTTAGCCGCAAGTGTCAAACGAATCTAACACTCGGTGGTTTCAGACCATCTCACATTGCCTACCGCAGTGTTCCACTTATTTTGTAATTCAAAAATAGTTCTGTATACGTGACTGATTGGTTAAAAATAAGATGACATTTTTTTTGTAGTAAAATTTCATGCTGGAATCAAAATTAAACCTTTTGTAGTTGTATCTTTCATTCTGGTTAGGCCTTAAGTGTCAAACATCTACTAAACTACTAATCACGGCATACAAAACAATTTTGTTAATAATTTTGCTCATTTCCTACATATTTGTCATATTTTTGTTAATATTTTGCCAAAAAAAAAAAAATTATTAATCTCTCAAAAGTGACGCTAATGTTTTGCATTTTTTTTTTTGTTTTAATTAACGATTCTAGTGTTTTTACGCCAATATAAACCAAACTTGTGGCTCTACGATAACACAAACAAATGATGTTTTTTTTTTTTTATTATTATTAAAACGAATAGCACATAACCACACAATAAATGCACGGTGAAAAAAACACATTTTAATCATTAAAATTGAAAAAATATAAAAAAAAAAAGAATTACCAGGCACTTCCATTGGTTTTTTTTTTTTGTTTGTTTTATCATATGTTTGTGGTTTTTTTTATCTGTTCCTTGTGTTAACAAAAATGAAAAAAAAAATAAAAACACACAGATTTCTACACTTTACCGATCGATTTGATGTTTCTTTTTTTTTAAGCTAACTAATTTAAAGCCAATGCATATGTTATTCATTTACTTCTGGGATTTTTGTTGTTTGTTTGTTTTTTTTTTTTTTTTTTCGTTTTATTCTTCTTCGATTTTATTGAATTTTTTATGTTTTTTGAATTTTCACATGGAGTTTTTTTTTTTTATTATAATTTTGTGGTTTATGTTGTTTGGTTTTTCGTTGTGTGTTTCGCCTTATGTTCGACTTATAAAAAAAAAAAAACAGTAGGATGTTCAAAAAATATTTTTTTGTGTTCTTTTCTTTTTTTTTTTTTTTCACTTAATTACTTAAAGTACGGTAATGACATTTGAGAATTAAAATAAGAAAATGAAGAAATTTCTCTCCTTATCTTTATTAATATAACAAAAGGTACCGATGAAACCCATTTAGAAGCGCCAACCTACACAGATAATATAAAACAATAGCGAAAAGTCTTTGTTGAATTTTACGTACAGCAAATACCATTGAAATTGTTTTATTTATTTTTTTTAATTAAAAAAAAAATTAATTATAATTGACAAACACAAGTGTTTTTGGAATTGTTTTACCTACAATAATGATACTCAGAAATTTATAATTTACGATAAATAATAAACAACCAAAAAAAAAAAATGAAAATCAATAATTAAAAATTTTAATTGAAAATTAATTATCTAAAGTATATTAATTAGTTAATTTTCGTTATATAAAGGAATGTTGAGAAAATGTTTTTATTTTTATTTAATTTTTTTTTTTTTTTTGTTTATTAGGTGTCTGTTAAGCACTTTAACACATCTTAAATATGTAATTTTTTGTTTGTATGTATGTTTAGCGAACATGTTTAATATTTATTAATCAATAAAATTCTCTAGAAGCTGTAGAAACGATGTAATGACGTTAATTTGTTGCTTTAGTTAAAAACCACTGAATGTGCCAATTAAAGCAAAATTTTTTTTTGCCTTTAACTTGGAAAATTCTTTAGTTTTTCTGTCATAGCAGACAATAAATGAGAAAAAGTCAAAGAATGGATTAAGCTTTCATTTTCCATTAACCATCAACGTTTTGTATTTTTCTTTTCTTCTTAAGCAAAAAAATACGCTTGAACATTTTTGTGTATAAATTTCGTTGCTTATTAACTTTACACAAATAAATTGGCCACCACTGTTCAACAAAAATCGATGTAAAATCAAACAAAAAATGAACTAAAAATTTCTTTCTTTAAATTTTAATTTTATAAACAGATTATTACGCTGCTAATATTAGGATTGATTTATAGAAATTTCATCAACGAAGTTCACGTATAACAGCAGAGATGATCTCAATGTAAACACTGTGTACAGTGGCGTCGCAAATTTTAATTTAATTTCCATGTGTTTTATGACATAAATTATAATGAGAATTATAACGTCATTGATTAGTTAATAATTATCATATGGTTTTTAGTATTTTTCTCGTTTTTTTTTTTTTTTTTTTTCTATAATTTCGTTCTTCACATAAATTATTTGTAAATTTTTAATTTATTATTTTTATTATTGAAGAAAATGAACAAAATTTTTTTATTTCTTTTTTTTTTTTTTTTTGTTGATGCTGTGCTCTTAAAATAATTAACACAAAATAAATTTTATACACAAAAATTAAAAAACAATAACTAAGCAATGATTTTCTGGTGTAACGAATTTTAATTAGATTTATTAATATTTTAATTTTTATTAAAACTGAGTTTCTATTGTGGTTTGTTTAAAGAATTTTAGAAAAAAAAAAATAAATAATAATAATAATGAAAAAGATTTTTTTTTGTGGTATGACAAACATTTTCGTTGCTATTCATTTGGCGTTTTGTAAATTATTTTAATTCCGTTCTAACAAATATTCCATACAGACAATACATAAGTTGTGTGAATTTTCAGGTACCTTGGTACTAATCGCAGGTTTTTTGATATTAATATTGCAAAATTTCAAAGTAAATAAGATTAACATTCATAGGACAACAAAATTGTAAAAATGACAGTATGTCAGTTATTATGGCTTAACAAAAGGTGCAACTTCTTTAGAATAAAGTCGCTAATTCATTTAAATAATAATAAATTTGTTACCCAGTTAAATTATATCCTGAAAAATGCATAAAGCCGCCAATAAAAACCAAAACGAACAATTCTACAGCTAACAAAGAACAAAGATAGAAAATTACAAGGACTTCGTTCTTTTATAACCAAATAATGGGACACATCTGACAATAGAACATTGTAAATTATGCGAAACGATAAATTTAATGCATATGTCAAGGATCAAGGCAAAAAAATTACTATGGCTGTATCATTGTTGACATTTGTATCCGTCACAATATTGAAAAGTTTAACCTGAAAATATTTTTACAAAGCCACAGAAATATTTTTTCTTGTATGTTGTAATACTCGTTTCACATCATCCATACAAAAATTGATTTAAAATCAGAAATTTATTATAATATTTGGATACGTAATCAAAATTAAATCGAAATTTAATCAAAACCACTGGTACGATAGATTTAAAATAAGTTTTTATCATTTTTCGGAATATTTAAAAACTAATTCAATCCACTTCAAAGCTATAGGATTTTGTCATAAAATTAAATAATTAACTCAAATATTAATATTGCCTTGATAAATACGTTGCGGTTTTTAAAATATTTACAAATATAGCTTCGGTAACTGTTGGTTAATGGGTTTCCGGAAATTATGCCTCCTCGTGAAACTCGGTTAAGTGCCGCAATTTCTGTACACTGTCAAACAATCCTAATACCGAGAAATATCAAAATCAATAAATCGTACCGCGATGAATTAAAATCCGCCTACCATAAGAGGGACAACACCCCCCAGTTTAATTTTCAATCCTTCAAAAATTCAAACTAATTTCTATGAACACTTAAAACACTAAAATTTAATCTTTTTAATGGTAGTTTAGGCTATTCCTAGCAAGACTAAAGTCTGTTATAATTCCTAAACATGTCAACCCTAATTTTAAACAGATAAATTCAATTGAAATTTCTATTCCGAACAAAAATTACGCGTTTTATAATTAAAACTAATGTTTTAATCGTATTCCGATTAATTCAAAACCGCGGTTTTAATCGAATTCTTTGCATTTCATATTTTTACAAATTTTCTATCATTTTTTTCTGTTAAATATTTTAATTATGAATAAAAAGTGGTTTGATAATAAAAATATTTTCGTTAAATAATAATAATAATTATTGCTATTACTATTATTATTCTTATGCTATAATAATAATAATTTCATTCATAATTGTTTATATTAAAACAAAACAAAAATAAAAAAAAAAATCTTTTTTAATTAATTTTCTCGCTACACTAAAACATAGCAAATGAGCTCTGTAATACATGGAGAAAAACTATTTAAAATCAAAGTAAATCAAAATATCAGGAATTTGTTTTTGTTTTTTTTATAATCTTTTGCTTCACAGCAAAATTTTTACAAAATTAAATAGAAAATAGTTTTTCTGGATGTGTAAAGTATACAAAAAAGAAAAAAATTCGAAAAAGACAAGGCACGACCTAGCTCACTTAATTTATTCAAAACAAGCGGACGATGTCTGTTGATTTTCATTTATTTTTTTTTTTTTACATATGTTATTCGATTTTTTTTTTTTTAATCTAAAATATAATTCAAATAATCTATACAAGCAAAACGATATTTAAGTAAAATGATTAAATTGATCCATTTTAATAATTCACGTTTAAGCGTGATAAATGTCATAAAGTTTTTGTTTTTTCTACCATTTTTTTTTTTTTTTTTTTAAACACAGCAAGCCAAACAATAAAAAAGAAAAACAATAGAAACAAAACACATTCAATTGTTATGACATCATTGTTATGTTAAACAAAATAAACATTAAAAATTTTATTTTTTGTAGTTTTATTCGCTAGAAAATGGAATTTTTTTATTCTACATTATTTTTGTGTTTGTGTTCATGTGGAAAATGTCTTTTTTTTTTTTTTTGTGTTTGTATAATAAGAGAAATTGGAGAGATTTTTTTTTGCTACATTATTGAACGTTACTACGTAAAATTTATTCGTTATATCTAATAATCCGGATGATTATCTAGCCGATTGGTTTGATCAAAATCATAGATTTTACTTGGATTGTTGTAAATGGCAATTACTTTTGAAACGTAGTCACTGGCCAAATTTTGTGTCTTTGCTGGCATTTATCGAAATTGAACTATCCATAATGATAATCTTTGGTAATAATTGATAGATTTTCAATAATAATAAAAAATTTAATGGATTTTACAAAGTTTTATCGTACGTAATGAACTGTAATTTAGGATTAGTGTTTTAAATTGATATTTTCAATTTTCCTGACTTTATTTTTATAATTAAATTTTGAATTAAAGATTCACTAAAAGAATAATCAGAATCAACTTGATATTCATTTCATTGTTTTCATTATAATTGGTTAAAATAAAATTATCTCATTAGCATATTTATTAATTTATTAATTATCATAATACAAACAAAACATAGTGAAAATCATAAAGTAAATTTATTTCAACAAAATAAATAATAACAGAAATATCCAACAAAATAAAAAAGAAAAAAATCACATAAAAACTGATTTAAATAAATTTCAAATGTTAAATATGTTTGAAAAATTCCTAATTTAAGGTTAATTTGTTTGGTTTTAGTGAATACAATTAAAAATAACTTTTTGTTGTTGTTGGTGTTAACTAATAAAAATGTTTGATTTCGTTTGACAGGTATTTTCTGTATACTAAAAATTTTCTAAAACATAAGGGATTTGCTTGTTGTGCGTAAAACACATTAGAAAATTTTTCTTTGTGAAAATTAGGGTAGGCAAACACGAAAGCAATTAAAAATTATCACAAAATTACTAATTATGACTTAACTTGATGAAAAATGTATTGAGGGAAATACATAGTAAAAAAAAAATTTCTTTAGGGTGGCGGCATTTGTTGGATATTTAAATTAGTGAGATTTTTTTTTTATGTTAAACTCTGCTCAGTTATTTTTCTAATTAGTAGAAACTCGAAAATGTTGTGTTGTTTGTGTAATAGCTGGCAATAGACTGACGGTGGATGGGTGGATTTAATTCTCAGGACAATTTCAACATAGTTGTGTTGTTAAAACAACACAAACATTATAGCAAGGGTAAACAAATTTTACAGCATAAATTTACCTTTGGTTATGCGATGTTTAAAAAGTGTTTAGTTTGTGGAATAATTTCTAGTTAAAATCCGCCAATGTGGTTAAATTTAATTGAATTGATAGCCAGCATTAAAAACGGTTGAAATTCTGTATATTGATTATTTTCCATTTTGGTAATCTACGTGCTAATCGTGCTTATGATTACTAAGAAAGAAATTAATAATAAAAAAAAATGAATTATTCAATAATACAAACGTGGCTGAGCCCCTTAATCGTTATAAAGAAAAAAATAATAATTAAAAGTGGAGAGAACTTGTTGCAATCTAATCAACAACCTTAAATATTTAGGTTTTCCCTTAAATCATAGAAACGAAAGAAATTAATCAAGCAGCAAAAAAAAAATCTTGGTACCACTGAATTCTTTTCTATTTTTATCCGATAAAGAAAAGGGTTATTTTGATTAAAAATTTCTAGTGAATGGGTGAATGTCATGCTAGCATAAATAATGCAAAAAACAAAGAAAACAATGTGATTTGGAAATATTTTAGTTTAAAAAACTATCACCCCAAAAACATCTCTAATCATAAAACGTGAAAACTATATTTACCTTCCGTCGCATTGTGATTCATAAAAAATTCACGTATTAATTTTCACAGTCACAAAATTTATTACAATTTGCATATTATTTACGTTTAACTATTGAAAATATAGTTCTGACAACAATTAACTATTGAATATTGAAAATGCAACAACAACAACAACAATAAAAGCATAAAATTCAACCGGAAAAAGCATTAAAAAAAAAAAGAAAACAAAGGAGAAAACAAATTGAAATTGTCAATTTAGTATTCGAATAAAAAAAAAAACAAAAACCACGCCGTACAAAGTACGATTCCACTTTGTAGCACAGGTAACGCAATCAATAAAATTGAGATAAATTTAAATAAATTTCAATTTTTTTTTTTTATACCTCTTCTGTTCCTGTTAAAAATGTACCCACAGGTTAAAAAAGGAAAAACCGTTGTTGTATATTGTTGTTGCTCTGTATCTGTCATTTATACCATTTCCCAGCTTATTATCCTTTTCATCTCTAAAGTTACTAGTTTAATGTTTACCTTTCTTAAAACCGCAAAAGCAACATAAAAATAAACAGGGATGGGACAGATACACACGACAACACAAAAGCAAATACAAGCATATTTAAAAAACAATAAAAAAAAAAAATATTACAATTTGTTGCTTTTTACTCTACTTTGCAAATTTTTTTGTTGTGGGCGAGGGAGTTTTATTTGTTTTTAATGTTTTTGTTTTTTTTTTTTTTTTCACTACATAACAAATGATTGTCGCATAAAAACTTTAAATTTTTCATATTTTTCTATTGTTTTGTGCTTTGTTGCATGTTGTTTGATACATAAATAAAAAAAAAGAAATGTTTTTGGTTGATTTTAAGCGTTTTTATTTTGTATATAATTTGTTTTGGTCGGAACAGACATTAGTATTAAGACAATAGAAAATAGTAAATTAAATAAAGATATTTATCCGCGATGTCTGTTGCAATATAATAAAAATATAATTAAATTTTCATAGGTTTTTTGTCACGTTGTTTATAGATAAAACGTTAGACAATGCAGAGAGAAAATTTCATAAAGAAACTAAAATTTTAATTTAATTTAATCATTCATTTTCTTGTTTAACAATTGTATTAAAGGTGTGCACTCACCTATCCAATGAATAACGAAAAATATTCGCATCAGCCAAAATAACAAACATACAAAGGTAACAAACGAAAATTCATGAATTTCTTTTACTTTTTCTTTTATCATTTCAATAAAATAATAAGAACGAAGGAATGAAAAAAAAAAGGGGAAAAAAAAAATTAACGTCAAGGGAATAGATATAAAACGGAAGGAAGGAAGGAAAGATAAAGAAAATGGTTGATTTCACCGTTGCACCTATATACGCCATATTTAATAATGGCGTGGTGCGTTCAGCTATTTTTCAAAAACAAAAAAAAAAAAAAGCTAGTGAAAAATACCGAAGAAACAAAATTAAATAATGAATACCAATCTCGGATTTTGCTTATTTGCAATAAAAATGGAAGAAAACTTTGAAGTAAGAAATTACAACGTTTCACCCTTATTAAATTAAACAATTCATGCATAAATGCTGTTTTTATATATATATTTTTGTTACTCTTGATTTCAATAATAGATTCTATTTCATTTGCGTTTACCTTTTTTTCTTCCACGTCCAATAAACGAAATTTAATGATCAAATACAACAACTAAATGTAAAAGGAGCACCAAATTATGATAACTAGAATCCGGCATATATGTATTCTCAGGATAAATTTAATCTTTTTTTTTTTTTTTTTTTTGTTTTGTTATCCATGTCTGGAACATTAATGTTACTATTTTCGAAAATATTGAGCAAATAAATGTTGTAACAAAATATGAGAATAGTAAAAAATCGAAACTCCCCTGAGTCAAGAATAAAAAAACTTTATTTCACTTCTCAACACAAACGTTACGTTATATTTCTATAAAATGTTACCTCTTTCCAGTATTATTCTGATAAGCAGGTAAACGAATAAAACGAAAAAAAAAAAAAAAAATTCTTGAATTCAGCATGATACGAGTAAAAAACTTTAAATCAATGTATTGCTCCTCAAACTTTTTGTTCACGCGATAAAGAACTTATGGTAAAAAAAAATTATTTATTATCAGGAACTTTATCTTAAAGAAATAGTAAAAGTAAAAAAACTAGATACCTGAGAGTACTTTTATAGCACTACGTTATTGGTGTGACAGTTTTAATTGGCCATTTAGAGTTTTTTTTTTTTTACTTTTTCGTACAGATTTATTGTTGGTTATGTATTATAACCGTAAAATAGAGACATTTCTATAATCTAACTGTTATGAAAAATTGTATTTTTATCAACAGGTTACCATGGCTTTTTTTTTTTTTGTTATAAAACTTTTGTCAACTGGTATTTTGGTATTTTATTTAAGGTTGGAACTTTCCAGGAAAAAAGAAAATTACTTTAAAAAGTGTTAAGCCACTCAAATTACAAATACAATAAATTGGATATACGTTACAGTAGCATAAAAGACCCTATTGACGCTTCTATAACATACAAAAAAGAAAACATTTTACATCCACTGAATGAATTGATATCAATAATGCTTCAATCAGATTTTAAGAATGAAAAATTTTTCGCATATAAAATAAGACAGATAAAAATAAAAAAAAAAAAAAAAGGAAAATAAATTGAATAGAAAATTCGGAAAATAAAAATAAAATTAAAGCAATAATAATAATAACAATATTTATATAAAAAAAAAAGTGAAAATGTTTTCAATTCGATCTCATCGCTTAAAAAACACAAAATTCTGTTGTTTTAATTTTACTACTCAATTTTACTGCTCATCCCTAATAATAATAAAAATAAAAATTCTAAGCTAGACACAACGACGCGATGTAATAATATAAAATTTTGAAATAGGGAAAAACACCCCAAACGATGATGGGGTTGACACTTTATTAAATTGTTATAAATACGTTAAATCGTTCGTCGTATCTTTAAATTTTCATCCAGATGGTGACTAAAGCGAAAAAAGAATAAAAAAAACGAAAAGCTCGCTTATAACTGTCATAAAAAATTAAATAAATAAATTCCAATCAGTATAATATTCTTATCAAAAATTATATAAATTTTAAATTATACTTAAAAAAAAAAACCACAAATAAATAAGAACGAAAGCAACAGGAATGCGAAACAGGTACGAAATAAATAAGGACCAATAAAATGTCTGTTTAGTTAAAATCCCAATCAGAATTTATAGTTTTATTACAGCGAAGTAATTTTAGTTAACGCATATCAAAAGTCCCTTAAGTGATGAACATAAAGTTCGTTTATTCAATTTTTGACCTTTACAGTCATTATCATGCTTTGTTATTCGCTTTAAAGGTAAATCACTTATCATTTTATTAATTTACATTTTAATACCGACAAGTCAAAATACAATATATAATAGGATATGTAAAAGAGTCTCCATAGTTATCATTAAAGTCCTACGAACTACACCAACATTTAACCATTTTATACACGATTTTACAATTAATTAATGTTTGTGGTGTGTTATTATTATTATTTTTATTCACTCATTTGTCATCAGTAGAAATGTTAATAAAAATAAAAAAAAACTTTATTAAAGGGTTACGATTTTTATTACCCTTTGACATTTTTATGGTCGTTGGCTATTTAAGTACGCGTTATCGTGTTACGTATAAGTGTTTAAGCTCATTTATTATAAGAGACTGTTGCACACGGTAATTAATTAATATAAAAATGAGTTTATGACTTTTCTAAAATAACCTAAGATCAGATTATATGGAAATATTTTCTTTGTTTTTTTGTGCTTTATTAAACAGCAGAAAGTAAACAATTAAAATGCTTAAAGGTTAATTTTAAAATAATTAACCGAATAGATTTATTCAATTGTAATAACTATTTATTCACAATTGAATAAATATTTTGAGGTTAAAAATTGAAAATTCGTTTTAATTTGTTTTAACCAATAAAAACATAAAAACAAAAAAAAAAAACAATTGATTGAAATTGGTTTGAAATATAAATATGAAATTTTTTTTTTTATTATTTTAATTAAAATTTTATTTGTATCATGTGTGGTTTAATTATTTTATTTTTTATTTTTTTTATATTAAAATGATGGCAAATAACTGTTCAATAATATTTTACTTTTGTTTTATAATTGATAAATAATTAAATTTGTTAATTGATTTTGAGGAGTTTTTTTTTTTTTAATGTTTTTATTTAAAATCTGTGTAGGCTTTTGTAAATATTAATTCAAATGTTAACTGACCAATCATATCGAGTCACACAATGCAAGTCTGATTGGTTTGTTTTTTGTTTTTTTTTTAAATTTATATGTCAAAAAGTTTTTTTTTTTTTTGGCAAAGGACACAATTGTTTAATTTGTAATGTTTTTGAACTGTCTGTAAAAATAATACAAGAAAATAAAGTTAATTAAGTGGAATTATGAGTGAAATAAATAAATAATATTATGTAAAGAAATAAAACATTATTATAGCCTATTTGTCAGCTGCTGTTCCAAACATTTAACAAGGTTAATATGGCTGACACAAAATAGTTTTTGTTAATTAAAAGTAATAATCAGGGCAATGGCATTAGGTAATGTAAAGAATAAATACCTTACACAATTGATATGGTAGATATATGGTGAATAACTGAAACGCAAAACTTTACAACGGCCCTGTCAATATAATATTTCTAGAATATGTCAAAGAAAAATTTCTTTAATTAATTTTTTCATCAATTTTCGTTATTCTTTGTATTCTACGTTTTTGATTTTCATAATAATAATAACAGCAAGAGGTCGTCTGTCTATAATATGGAAAGTTGATTAAATATCAACAACAATAGCCTGTTTATAGAAATGGGAAAAAGCGAAAAAAACATTAGTTATTCTTCATATGAAGAACTTTAATTATATTTATGTCAATAAGATATCAAATATATTTATTATTATGAATCTAACAACGCAGCAAGGAAGTTTCCCTTAATGTTTTATGTTGTAAATATAGAAACCAGTAAACCAAAAATGAAAAATCAATTTAACTAAATAAAACTTATTTAAGTCGGTTTTTGTAGAGAAACAAGAAATGAAACTATAACAAGATTTGTTTTCACAATACTTTTGTATTTATCCCTGGAGTTTTAAATAGTATAATAATTAACAGAATAGCAGGCTAAATAGAGATGAATAAAGATAAATTTTACATTTATCATGAACTTTTGTCTTCTTCCTATTAGTAAGTTAGTTTTGTTTGTATTTTGTTGATGATGTTATTGGTATTCCTTTGAATATATGTTTGCGGTTTTATATAAAAAAAAAAATTAAAGATCTATTGCAAATAGATAATAAAATTTTGTATATTTTTAAATTACAAAATCAGAAAAAATAAATAGGAAAAGTTAAAGGGGGTTAAAGTTTCTTAAATATATGCTTTGTAAATACTGTTGTGGTTTATTTAAGTATTTATTTACTTGCTAACTTTAAACTAACTCCCCTTTTTATAATAATAATGGGAGGAAACAAGCAACCCTTTGTGTTTTCATGTAATAAATTTTTAAATAAAATAACAGTGACTGCACAATATGTACGGTTACATGATTGTAAACTTAGTTTTGTGTTTACATAATTTATGTAAATATTGCAGGTAATACAGATAAAAAAATCTGGAAATATTATTGTGACTATTTTAAATGTGAAATATTGTGCAGAAGGAGGACATAGTTAACATTCGTTTAGTGTCAATACAGAGGATTTTTTTTTCTTTTTGGTAGTAAATAACAAGTAATTTAGTATGGATCAGGTGAGATTTTACACCAAGATGTTAGTTTAAAATATAAAAACAACACTGTTTATATATAAAAGCATAAATCTCTCATGTTTTCATGTTTTGTTGTTATTTAGGCATGAACTCTTGAAACAAAGATTCAACCAACAAATCTACAAGATCCCATTTTGATGACTTATTAAGCAGATGCTTCAATGGTGTTGTGTAAGTTTTTTTTCTTTTTTTTTCTTTATATAATCTTATATGCTACCGTTATTTTATACATTTGTATTTATTAAAGTGAGTATGTTGTGTCTACTTTAAGTAACTTTAATTTTTATTAGACGAAAAAAAAAAATTAATATTATGTATGAGGAAAAATCACTAAAGTTTCTTAACGTGGTCTCTGCAGATGAAATTATTATTATTATTATTATTATTATTATTATTATTATTATTATTATTATTATTATTATTATTATTATTATTATTATTATTATTATTATTATTATTATTGTGTATTATAAAATATCTTTTCCAACATTCAAAACTACTCTCTGTATCACCATCATCATCATATTTTTTTCTTTTTTGTATAAGACTCTCTGTTTCATGCGATGTTACTTTTAGTTTATGCTTTTACTTACTGTAAAAAAGCTTCATTTCTTCATTTATTTATATCTACTATTTGCTAAAAAAAAAAAAGTTTGTTTTTCTACAATAATGAGTCACAGTTTTATTGATTTTTATAAAAGTTTCTATGAAATCAACTGGTTAACTCATTATTGTAATTATTTTTAATGATAATTTAAATTTGATTCCTATCTTTAATGAATCAGTAATGAGAAATGTTTCAATTGCTGATTGCGCATTGCTCAAGACAAGTCTTTGTCTTAAATATTATCGGAAAAAATATATAGAAGTGTTAATGGTAAAAAATTCTTTAATAAATTTTAAAATATTTAAATGCATTTTGAGACTGGATTAATAATTCGGAAGTGATTAGAAAATCAGATGAAAATATGATGAACGAGTTTTTGAGACGTTTTGTTTCTCACTAAGCTGACGGATTTATATATTTCGGATTATTAAGGTACGCACGTACTAAAGAGTAATAAAATTGCACCACAAAGAGTATTCAGATTAATAGAAAATTGTTCATCATCTAAGTTCCATTTAACATCGGTACAGAATCAGTAATTTATTACAAGTAAAACTTGTCACACTCAATTATTTTATTTTTAACATAATAATAAGCTTTCGTGTTGAAACATTACCTCCATCTTGATTATAAAAAATAAAATTATAATCATGAAGAGCTTTTAATTAAAAATTAAGATGACTATGGCTGTAAACCATAATACATTTCCTCATTTTTTATATATATTTCTTTGTTTGTTTTTATTCTTATAATATAATTAAATAATTAATTCAGCGTAAATCTTCATCAAAAAAAAAAAAAAAAACAAAATTTAATTCTTTTTCATAAAAGTCTAATAATTATTTAAAAAATAATAAAGCAGCCACTTGTATGTATAACTTTTGTTTATCCAAGTTTCATTTACTTTTATTGCCCTCATAAAACAATAAGTTAAATTTTAAAAGGTGACTTGAAAGTATATCATTAAGTCCTTAACTATTTTATTATATCTTATCAACGGTTAAAATCATTAAATCAATTTACATTAAAAAAAAAAAAAAAAAAAACCCCCCCAACAGAATTACTTTCAACACTTTTTTTTTTCTACTTCTATAAAAATGTGTTTAAATTTTTTTTTTTATTAAACATAAAAGCTTTTAGAGCTATTTTGTCACACTCTGTTTTATAAGCATTTGTTTTTAAATAAAAAATTATTGATAAATTATGTGTAAATTGCTTACGTTCCAAGTGCGCTATTATTTTTTTCGTTTATTAATTTTTATATTAAAAAAAAAAATTAAAAAAAATTGAACATTCATTTAAATATGCTGGTGGTGGGTATTTGATTGTTACTTTATACGTATTGTTATGTGTCTTGCGTAAAAATTTTAAAATAAATAAATAAAAAAAAATGATTATAGAGCTAAACAAGAAAAAACATCTCTACTATGGTTGGATTATTATTGTAGAGAGACTAGACATAATTTAGTTAAATAAAATGGAAAATTACGCTTCATCTGGTTGTTTTTTTTTTTTTTTCTTTTTGTTTTTAAATATATGGAAATAACCAGCAATAAAATAAAGAAGCAACAACAAAAACAAAAAAAAATGCAATAAGAATTTAATCCAACATATAACAATAATTTAACAGCTTTAAGCAACAATATTCTACTTTAAATATTAATGTGAGAAAGCATATTGTGAAAATTATTTTACCTTTTAAAATAGAAAGTAAAAAAAAAAAAAAAAAAAAAAAAACCCTGGGTAATTTTTTGTGCTTAAATTTTTTGTTTTTATTGTTATTATTTTCTTTAATATTCTTAGTACTTTTGTGTGGGTGTGTGTGTGTGTTTTTTTATAATACTCTTAATGAGAATAACAAGGATGTACCTCCTTATTATAAATAATTTCTTTTGTTTTAATATTTTTCTCAAGTTTTTTTTTTTTTCTTTTTTAATAGTGTTTTAGGTTTGTTTGTTTGTTTTAGTTATTAACCCTTGTTATTGTTTTATTCGTGAATTCCTTATTTATTCCGTGTCACAAATGTGAGAGAGGAATTTTTTTTTTTTCTTTCTTTGTTAATTAAATAATTTTTTGTGAGTAAAAGCTGCAGTGCACACGGTGTATGATTCTATTCTTACTACGATAGAGAGGTTATAAGATGGAAATATTTAGGCAAAAATACTGTAAATAAAGCTTTGAAATGTGGAACGAATAATAGAATTGCTATAACTTGTTAGAGTTATCCTAAAATTTACAAAATAATTATGTTACTAAGCGGATAAATATAGTTTCTAATCATATTTTCCTCAAATTTACTTTAAATCATTAAAAAATACTTCAATTACTTTCCTAATATCTTCTATAGTAGATACACCTTCCACACATTATCTTAAAAGCCATACCAACATTTTTAAATTGACTTTATTAAAAAGATAAAAAAAAAAAGTTCTAGATCTCAGCGGTTTACTAAACAAACCAAAGTAAAGTGAATTGCGCTAAAAACCACACAATATCAAACAATACATGAAGCAGTTTCATGTTTACTTAAGTTACTGAATTGTAAATTTTTTTATTTCTCTACAAGCGCATATATGCAAGTAATTAGCATCTTTGTATGATCAAAAATCAATATTATGATAAACGAGGAGAAGAAAAAAAAACTAAAAACTCAACCGCATACGATTTTTACCCATATTCAGTAAAAAAAAAAAAAATTAATTAATTGCAAATAGATTTTTATTTTTTAATCAATGGAAAATCGATAATTTGTTTTTTAATTTTTTTTTTTTAATTAAAATAATGGTATTTTTTTTTTATTTATTTAATTAGATATTGCTCATTGCACGTTAATGAACATTTTTTCTTTTATTAAATTTTGTACGTTCTATTAGATGATGGTATATTGTTGATAGCATAAATAGGAGAACGGCAACAAGTACACAATCTCGGTTTTATAAGTGTCGTCGTTTTTTTTTCTAGTATTTTTGTAATCAAATTTGCCTTTATTATGATTTTAAATGATAAGACAAGCAAATATTATTATAATATAAATAATTTATGACTATTATGACTATTGACCTATTAGTTTGTATGAAAATTATTTCTATTAAAGTGTTTGTGTCAAGAGACATCGAAGTAGCACTTAGGGTTGTTCATTTTTAATGTAGTTATTTGTAAAATTATTATTAGTATTATGAGCTTTTTATACATTGTTGCTGATAAATTTATAATATGCGTGCTGTAAGAGTTTAAATCACTTTAATTGCATATGCCAAAAGTAACAAATAACCGAATATCTACTCTGTGTACAAACAAACACTGTTTCTGCTGCTACCCTTATACAAAAAATAAAAAACTGCAATAATGAAAAATATTTAAATCTAGACAGCAGCAGCAACAGCACAATAATCATAATAAATTTTCGTTATTTGTTCTAACAAATACAAAGCTTTTTGGTTGGCCGATAGCAACGGTAATCTGTTTGTTGTGTTAACTTTTTAAATTAACCGGACTATTTTTTATGTTTGATATCACGTTTTCCATGTATAGAATTATAAATGATAAAAAGAAAAAGAAAAAAAAAAACGTTTTTAAATTTATATGTTGACAAAATGTTAAAACAGGTGATTTTGATAAAAACAAGAAAAAAGCTGCAATGCGCCTCGTTAATTAAAATGTATTAAGTAAACAGGTATATATAGTTTGAAAGCTCTATAGTTATTTGATGAATAAAATGGGTAAACAACAATATTGTACGTTTGTAACGAGTAACAAAATCTCTGTTGATTTACGTTTCTTTATAAGAAAAAACTTTATCCCCAAAAATCACCACTTCCCTACGATAATATTTCAATAATCATAATCAAATTAAATTGTTTCTGTTCAATCAAAAGAAATGAATATAAAAAAAAAAAAGCTTTTATAAAAATATCGTTAAAAATGAAACAAAATTACAGCATAATCCTTCGTTTTTTTTTTTTATTGAAACATTATTTATCGCCTTATGTTCGTTTCTTATACTGATTTTTATCCCACATTTTTATTTAAGTCCCACAGCCACATTTAAAGTGAAAAATGATTTTTTTTATTCTTTTTTTTTTTATTATTCGAAAGTTTTCCTGTCATTGAATATACCAAAAATAAAAGGAATAATAATGTTGTTGACATATGTGTCATAACTGTTATGTGATTTGATTGATTTTTTTCTTTTTGTTTTGTATTTTTGCATAGTATTAACCCTATAAATATTCGTTGATCGTGGTGGTGGTGGTACTTTAAAAAATAAAAAGGAATAAAAACTCCCAATAACGAATTACATAAAAAATAAAATCAACATTTCGTGTTGCATTAAGTATAAAAAAATAATAAGAAAAATATATTTAGAGCGCAAAGAAAACAGAAAGAACTAAAAAAAAAATCCAACCATAACAAATGCGATCCATTTAATACACGATGTCGTTATGCTAAATTGATTTTTTATCGTTTTTTATATATCACAAATGATTCGACCACCCCTAAAAGGAATTTTTTATTTTTTTTTTCTTATTATTTTATTTAGTTTACGTCACAAATCTATAACTCACGTAACATGTTGGATATTTATTTCGATTTTCTTTGCTTCAATCAAACCTTTTTTTTTTTTTTTTTTTTTTGATTTTTTTAAAAATCGAATTGAATTTCATTAAATACTTCTTAATTATATTATATTGTTTAAAAGTTTTGATTTTAAGCTTTAAGCATAAAAAAAAAGAAGAAACATTTAAATTTGTTTCCTATAACACATTGCTGGTGGAGACGCCTGGTAAAAACCTTTATATCAGTAATAGAATTTGTATAAAAAAAAAAAATTCTTTTATTATCATACCTATCGGAGTATATTTTATAAATAAATGGTGGAAAAATACAAAAATGCTATTTTCCGGTTGTTTAAACATTAACCTCGATGATCTAGTTTAATCTACTTGTTGTTATAAAAAAGAAAAAAAAAAAGAAAGAAATTTGCATAATAAAAAAGGATATGGATTTGTGATAAGACGTAAGCACCAATTTCTAGGTTTTGTATCCTGTGTTAAGTATTTAAGTGATACCGCTGGAAAACCTGGATATGGTAGATTCGGTTCACCAGATGATGATGTTCCGCTTGAATCGCAGTCATCACTGCATGTACTACCCGTTGTATCGGTATTACATGAGGACGCTGTTGATGCACCAGACGATGGTAATGAGGCACCAGCCATTGACTCATTTGATGTTTTACCAATATTAACAACAGCACGACGATGTCGATGATGATGATTTTGATGACCTACACTGGTTCCTGATGATCTATTACGACCATGCGGATTATTACTTATCTGATGTTGTTGCTGCTGTTGCATTTGTGCCTGCTGCTGTTGCTGTTGTTGTTGCTCGCATAGCTGTTGCTGTTGATGATGTTGATCAACAGCTGTTGCCAATTGATTACGTATCGTTTTAGCATTTGAACTAACACTAATTACATTAACACTACCACTACCACAATTACCACTATTCACATAACTACGGCCACAATAATTATCTGTTGTCTGTGTTATACCATTTAATTCACTATTATTATCCATTACATTTATTTTACCAATTTTTATACGAATTTTACTTTTTATCAATTTTTTATTCTCATTATTATTATAATTTTGCTGTTGTTGTTGATGCTGTTGATTTGTGAATATTGTTTCATTCTCAATATCTGATTGTGATTCAGAAAATGGAAACAACATTTTTATAGATGTATGAAAAAAAAATTAAATTAAATTAAAATTATATTAAAATAAATTAAATTGGATTAAACGTATGTTTTATGGTATGGGCACACTTTTTATTGCAACTTAATTTTAAAATAACATAAATAATAATAATAATTAATTAATAACTTAAAAATTTATTTTTATATTATCCATTATTATTGTTTAAAAATGAGAAAGAATTTTTTATTCTCATATTTATATAATAAAAAAATTGTCTAAATTAAAACTCATCTGAAATTAAAATTAATCGATCATAACTGAACTGGTCTGTATGTTGTGTTGAAAATTACAATAAGAAAGAATTTCATTATTATTATTATTATTATTATTATTATTATTATTATAACATTTTTAATTATTATTTTTGCCTTTAAATATTTAATTACATTTTAAAATGTAATAAAAAAAAAAAAATTTTTCTTTTTCGTATTTTTTATGGGATTTCATTGATTTTTATACATTTTTTTTTGTTAATTAAAATTTACCAGAATCTGTGTACACATTTTTTCTGTTTTTTTTTAAAACCGCAAAAGAAAAACAAAATGTCACAGATTTTTGTAATTAATTAGTAATTAATGTTGTATGGCATAAAAACCGATTTTTTATTTGGTTAGAAATTAATTAGTGTTGAGAAGTAGTAATGAAGGCACAGTTTAGTTATAGAAAAGTTTTAGAAAATTATTATTTCATGCATTATAGTTCAGATTTGTTTAGAGTTTTTATGTTACTTCTAGAGAAAATTCTTTAAAAAGTATTTTTTTTTTTTTTTTTAAGTATTAGTTCAAGAATGAAATTTTTATAGGATAATTTAGATAAAATAAGAAAATAAAAATAAAATTATTAAAAAGCAATAATTCAACAAAAGTTTTAAATAAAGAAAATTTAGTTCAGAGAAAGCACTAGGATTCTTAGCGTTAATAACCTAGAACAACGCAAGTAACCCAATCGAATGACACCATAGACGATTAACTCTCCCCACAAAAAAAAAACAAGTTTTTTAATTTCAAATCAATTCAAGAAACTGTTTGATACCTGTGATAATATTTTCCCATCAATTATTTCTAATTAAAATTTACAGGAATAACTATAACCCGAATAAAATTTTCTTTAAAAAAAAAAATTCTTTTCAAGATATTTCATCCTACACACTACTGGTCAGTACCAACGCAATTTCCGAATAATATTATCAGAATGTCATGTTTTACATAACCCAGACCTACTATACGTGTCGACTTAATTCAGCCTACATCTTTCTCTTGATTGAAATAACACCTCCATCCATAAAAACACATGAATTTCAAAAGAAAAAAAAAAAATAAATAAACTTTTGACATTTGACATAACCAATGACGGTAATAAAATAAATTAGCTAAACATCCTACGGATAAGGAGAGAAATATAAATAAATTCGCAAATCAAACTTAATACGATAAACAGAAAATCTATAGTAAATTAGGTAGCAATTTTTGATTATTTCAGTCCTTCAGTTAAACTCATTGAATTTTTCTATTTGATTAAATTTATTAAAATAAATTATATTATTTTCCCTTTCTTATTATCCTTCTTTTTTTTTTTTGCTTGCTTGCTTGTTACTCTTGAATTTAATGCAACCGAAAAAGAGAGATTTTCATATTTTGGTTTTCTTTACAGTTGAGTTAACAATTTATTTATTAATATAAAAATTTTCTAAAAAAAAAATAATCAAAATATAATAATAATAATATTAATAAAGGTAACACAAAAATTATTTATATACGGCCATGCTATACACGTTGTACTGTAAAAGTTCAAAAAAAAAAAAAAAGCAAAGTGATTCCTATTGGTTTGAAAAACACCTCATTGCTGAACCGATTGAATTACATGTTTCATTACTTTTTTAAGTATTTTTCAGTATAGAAATAAAAATAAAAATATTCAGTATATCTGTTCAACATCGTGGTTTTTTTGTTTTAATTTTATAAAAGAAAAACCAAGAAGATACAAATGAAAGCTTTGAATCACCTTTGAATTATATATTTGAAGATTTTAACAAAGAATTATTAAGTAAATAGCTGTAATTAGTGTTAAATCACTTAGTTTTTCAATTTTCTTTATATTTATATTTTAATTAAATATTTAGTTTTAATTATTTCAATATAAAGTACAGACCACAAAAAAATTAAATTAAATTAAATTAAATTACAAATAATTAAGACAAGATAAACGAAAAATGTAAATAAAAAATCATTAAAAGAAGGCCAATAATAATAATAATAATAAAAATAATAATAATAATAATTCACAGGATGACTCAGCTTATTTTTATTTTATTTTTTTTTTTAAATGCTTACACAGTGCTTTTATTTAGTTTTTTTTTTTTTTATTTATTTTTCAAATTTTTTTTTTTTTTTCATTCATCCTCTTCATTCCTCTTATTATTTTGATTTTATTTAATTCAAATATAAATTAAGTTTTTAATGTAAAACAAATTTAATTTGTTTTCCTCAATTATTTAATGCTGAGTAGTTTGGTTAATTGCAAAAAAAAAAAAAAAATAATAATAATAATAAAGAAGACGAATAAAGATTTTTCCTTTATTTAATTGGAATTTTTTTTTTTTTTTTTTTTATTTTAAATCGTTTTTATTTGCGGTTTTACTGGGGAAAAAAAAAAAAAAAACAATTTTTGTTATAAAAATAACAAGAAAAAAATTCTCTACGTTTTATATCTAAAAATCGGTAAAATAAAATAAATAATAAAAATGTAAACAAGCCACAAGTATATAGATACATATATCTGTGTGTGTGTGGGTAAAACTTTGAAGGGTAAATTTGATCAATTTAAGGACAGGTATCAAATATATTTATTTATTTTTTTAAAAAAAAAATATTATTTTGTGTTTTGCGTTACGTTTTTTTCATTTTGGTTTGCAAGTAAAAGTATGGTTACGTTGAAAGGAAAGAAGAAAAAAAAAACGATAAAAACGATAAAACACAAAATCCCAACCCTTACCAATTTGTAAAATGGGATGAAAATACTTTTCAAACTAAGTCAATCAATGAAATTGTATTTATTATACATTTTTACATACATTTTCTCAATTATATCGGGGGGTGTGTTTTTCGTTATGAAAATACAAAAAAAAAATTCACTTTACAACATTAGGAATGAAGAAAAAAAAATAAATAAATAAAGTTTACAAAAGATAAATAAAAAACTTTATCGGCGGAGAGACGCCTAGTCAATCATTGAAAGTGTGCGAAACTTTTTTCTGTTTTATTTTTTTTAAATTTTATTTTATTTTATTTGTGTATTATGCAATTCACTAGTAAAATACAGGAGAATTAATAAACCAAATGGATTAGTTTATCTTGAAAATTATTTAAAGTTTTTTCTTTTTTTTTCTACTTTTTCCCAAAATTCTCAGGAATTGTTTTAGTTCTAATTAAAAATCCAGATATACTGACTAACGTAAAAGTATTTACTTTGAATGAAACTACTTAGCGAATTTTTTTTTAGTTCAGCTAGGGATACTTTTTGAATACCCAGAAGTTTAAAAATAAAAATTTATTCTGAAAATTATAAATTGTTGCAAAAAAAAAAAAAAAAAAACCCACTGAAAACGCTACACCTGGATACTAGATAAGTTTTCTTGAATTCTGTATTAATATCAAAACGACCTTTTCGCATCTTTTTCTGGGCAACACGAGTGGATTGATTTTTTATTATACAAAAAAAAACAAGAAAAAGAAAAACATACGCCCAGGGTTTCTAGATATAATAAAATTTTAAAACGTGAAAACAACATAAATCTAAGTAAATCAAAGACATTTTATGATTATTATTAATAATAATAACCAAAAATAAAACAGAAATTAAATGAAAATTTTCCATCATCATCATCATCATGAAAAAGGTTCAATATTTTTGTTCCATTTTATGTTAATATTAATAAATTAGTTAGTCAATACAATAAGAATATAAATTATGTCACGTTATTAGGTGAAAAATAAAATAGATCTCGGATTTCTTTCTAAAACCAAAAATATCCCTCTTAAAACTGTGAATAAACAGTGAAATGTTATCTAACGTAAATAATTTTAATATATAGAAGAAATAATAAAGAGTAAAAATAATTGTGATTTATTATTGTTGATCGTATTATTTAAGGGTAATAAGAAATAGGTGAAAAAAAAAAATAAACGAACACACGACGCCTGTTGCCTTTATTTACCTTTTTATTAACTTAAATTATTTATTTTAAACATTTTCTCTACTTTGTTTTCTTTTCATTCTTTTTGTGTTGTTACTGTTTATACTTTATGTAAAACCCCAAAATACAAAAAAAAAGAAAGCTTTTTCTTTTTCTACTTCTTTTTGTTTATTCACCACCCATCACTGTTATTTGTTAAAATTTTTATTCATTTGCTGGTGCTTTTATAGAGGAAAAAAATGTTTTTTTTATTTTTTTTGTTATAATAAATAAATGACAAAACTTGAATTTTTAATTCTTTATTTTTATTTCCCTCGATGGTCACCCTTACAAAAAAAATTTTCACTTCTTTCTAAGCAGCATTGTTTTTGTTGTTGTTTGTTTTATAGAAATTAAACACATTTATCATAAATCGATGACAAAAAAAAAAAAAGAAAAAGAAAATAATTAGAGAAATCTGTTTTAAGATTTTCCTGATTTTTCAGAATTATTTGGAATTAGCAGAACATTAATAATTCTTTATTATAAATAGATTATATTTTTTTCTTTTATCGTAAATTATCACTTAACTGTGGCTAGCGCTTTTTATAATTATAAGACAAATAATTAACTAGGTTGGGAAATCGAAGAATCGATTTATTCATAACTAAAAAAAAAAAAAACACACACAAAGAAGTATTTTGTGGGTTATTCTCTTCTCTATTTATATACTCTAATAAATAATAATTACTTTTAAATGTATGTTTACCTATTATAGTAATTTTTTTTATTATAGGAATTGACCTAATTCTTATACAAATTTGTTGATATTATCACTTTTATTTATTATTTATGCATTATAGAAAGAAAAGAAAAAAACGAGATTAATTAAATTATATAAGAACGGAATGTCCTGATTTGTTGGATTCTGTTGATTTGAGAAATAAGGGAAATTATTTAATTTAGTTTAATTTTTTTTTAAATAATTTATAATGACTAAATTGTGAAATATTAATGTTTCCTCTTTCATAAAAATTTCATCACAGTATAAGCGAAAGTCATTAATATTTCTTTAGAAAAACGACTTATTGAAAAAATTTTTGAGTGTATAAAATCGTTACGTTAAATCAATTGGACATCAACTTGTGTAAAACTTGGAATTTATTTATATTCGATAAGGATAATGGATACGTAACGAAGTAATTATATACTAGAGGGATAAATTACTCAACTTTATAATAATAATTCTTATTAAATCAGCTATCATATTTCCCTATATTAAATCATTTATGCATGTGAAATCTATTTAAAAAAAAAAAATATTTCTACGTTTCTAGACCAGGGGTGTTCTATTCAAATCGTTTACTGGGAAAAACGTATAATATAATCCTTTCGAATACTAACTTAAGCTCTTTGCATGATTGTAGTTCTATTAGCTATCATTTGAAAACTAGGAAGCACGGGTTCTACATGCCTGTTCTAGACAATAAAAATAAATAAATGTATAATTGTTTTGTATTCATAACATGTCTTTTCACTTAAATCATAAATAATGTGACAATATATCGTAGCATTTTTCTCTCTAACATTTATTTAAAATAATCAATAATAGGAATAGTAAATATATTTTATCAATCATTTATATAAATGATTATACGATTGCATGCTTAAAAAATGGTGGCTTTAATTGTTTATCGTTTCTTAATAAAAAATACTAAAATAAAATGTAGCAAAATTACTAATTGATTTTATTGATAAAAATTAACAAAGTAAAAACAAATTAATTGAGTCATTTACTAACAACAATAACAATCAGAATCGTCTAGTTTATTCGTTTTCTTGTAATTAAAGTTTTAATTAATTGTTGCGTGTTTTGTGATGGAATTATTGTAGTAAGGTAGCTTGTTGAAAAAAAATAAAAAAAAATTTAAAAAAACGTTGAAATATGAACTAGAATCATCAATATTTTTTTTTTCACCCTACTATAATCAAATTTATTATTTTAAGAGAATAAAATCAAATTTGTTACTTGTCGGCGGTCTTGTTTACGTTGCCATCCATTTGTTGTTTTTTTTTTTTTTGGTATTTATAGTAGAGACATTGCGTGTTATTTTGCAATTTTTCGTATTATTATGAATTGTCGCTTGATAACAATTGAGATTTTATTTTGGAAGAAAAAAAACCTTTCATAAAAACATTAATTATTAAATGAGAAGATTATTATCTAAAATTTTTTTATTTAAACAGGTTAAAGTATACGGATTAGTTAAAAGTGTAATTAGTTACTTTTAATTACGTGTATTGTTCAAATCTTGTTACAGTGAAATTACTGGAAGTAATGCCTGGAATATGTAATGCACGGAAAATCACTAGAGAATACGGTTTTCTACTTAATTCTCACTAGATTTTTTAATCTATGCTCGTATCTACTTTTTTAAATGTTTTTCGGAATACTTTTTAGAGAAAAACTGTCTTGGAAGTATTGTACGCTTCACATTTTTACTAAAAAAAATTATCCGGAATGTGAAACGCACATAAAACGCATTATGCTACAATGCATACAGAAAATTTAATTAAAAATGTATGGAAAACAAAAAAATATTTGAAAAGAGTTTACATAAAAAAAAAACGTTTGAATTATTTAATAATTTTATTAAATCAATAATAGAAAAGTCTTCAATACAATTCAAAACTAAACTAGGTGACACAAATCAAACTAATCGATGTTTTAATTGAAACTTTAACTAAATAATAATAACAATAATATAACCAACAACAACCAGGATATTTCTATATAAGTTTTGTAACAATAGAATGAATTTATTGTAGGCATAAAGCACATTATTCACATAAAACATTTCAATAAATGCAAAAATCATAAAAGACTAAAAAACAAGATTAACCAAAAAATTATCTGATTACATTTATCGTGTGGAATTAGAATTAGAATTTTCTATTTTCTATTTATCAAACCATTAATATTATTATTCTGACGACAATATTTAATCGATGGTATTTAAAAAAAAACATAAATGTATTAACACTATTTACGATGGCACACATAAAACAAGAATTTTTATTTCTTCTATTCATATTCATTGAATTAACATGATTAAAGTGTTAATTAAAATTTATAAAGCAGAACTAATTACGCATTATTTAGTTTATCTAAGCAAACAAAAGAATTTGCTATAAAAACTGGCTTATAAAGCTTATAGATAAAAAAATAAAAAAACAAAAAAAAGCTTTTTTGCGCCAACTAAGCAAAAAAAAAAAAAAAAAAAAAAAATCGTTTTTAATTGAATTTAGTGTAACTTGTGGGACGCAGAGGTTAAAACAAACTAAAAAAAAAAGGTTGCTGATGACAAAATAAACGTTTTTTTTTTCTTTTTGTTATCACACGTCATTAAACATTGAAGAGATATCACTAACAAAATGTATTTTAATAGAAAAACGGCAGTTAATTACCATCATTAAAAATGAAACGAAAATTTACAAAAACATTAGAATGGAGAAATTTTTTTTTGTATTCAATAAAATTATGCAAAAATCACATCGAATAAATTAATATGAAACCACATAAAATTCACAATTATTTTACTTTAGAGCAGCATAAAGGAAAGAAAAATCAATATCTGAAGAGTTGGATTAATGAATGTAATGAATGTGATTTAACTTGGAAATTTTAATTATTACCAGATATGTGGTTATTCGAATTTTATTTAAAATTAGTTATGCTGTATATGTTATAAGAAATGAAATGAAATTATAGCCAGAGCTTTTTAATCACGTTTAATAGGCCACAATCAAAGTCTATGATTTTTGGATCTAAACCGACTTAGGCTCTGAAGACTATTTAGAAGTGGTAAAGAATGAAATTTGGTATCAATTGAAATGTATTAGTGGAAATCCGTATGCCTCAATACAAAAGTTCCATCCATTACTTTTCCGGCAGTCGGAAATATCATTTTAAATGTAAGTCTTTACTAATATTCATAATAAACTAATAATTAAATCTGCAATGAAAAAATTTAATTAAATAAATCGTTTGTAAAGTTGTTATGCTTTGTTAATTAATTTGAACTTTTTGATAATAGCTGAGCTTATTGTGGTTTTTTTTTTTTAAACTGTTCTAATAACTGTTGAATTGTTGTTGAACAAATAAAATTTTGATTTAGTCCATTATGATGGTGTTTAATCAGTGATAAGTAAGTTTAAGTAATAATGAAAGAGAATAAATAGAACTGAAAATATATGCCTAAAGTGGTGAACATCTAATGCCACTAATTCAATCACAATCTATGATAAATCTCTGTCACACGAGCTACCACAACCGTTTTGCTTTAAAATTTAAAAACTTTTTTTTAATTATCCATCATTACTATTCAAACCCTTTATAAAATTAAAAAAAAAAAAAAAATCTACTTGTTACATACAGTTAGTAAAACTTGTATAAAAAAAATATATAAAATTAAATGATGATAATCGATTAAATGTTCATTTACCAATTGTTATTTATCAATTTATATTTATAAAATTTAATAGACAAGCAAACAACCGAGGCAACAAATAATAATAATAATAAAAATAACAGACATGTACAGCATGTATGGTATTTTTATACAAACTGTAGGAAAGAAAGAATCAAATAATAAAACATAATAATAGAACAGAAAAACCGTCAGCCAAGTCATAATAAAATTATACAGCAGCAACAACAAAAAACTGATCGTAAATTTATTTGTTACAATGTTTTTCCGATTCAATTACCAACGCCATCATAAGCATCCAAATAAAGTGGGGTAAAAACAAAAATGTGGTTCTCTATAAAAACGTTGTAAAAAAAAAACCTTATCATCAAACCATATAAATGTAAGAAGAAAAACAAAACAACACCCAGTCACAATCCTTAAACATTATTATTGCGTATAACCGATTTGTTGCCATCAGATTATTATTTTTTTTTTTTGTTTCTCTCTATATATTGAAACCCCACCAACAACAACAATACAAGTTAATATTTTTATAGCATTTACGGTTGTTGTTTTTATTTATTTTATTATATTTAATTCGTAAACTTTTTATTTAATTTAATTTTTTTTCGTTATTTTCTTGATATAAACACATATTTTTGCTGTTTGCTTTGCTGTTTTGATAACGAAAAAAAAAAAAAAAAATTTCGTTTTTCTAATTTTTCTTTTTTTTTATGAATTATTAAAAGTTTATAACAATAAAGAAAAAACTTTTTTTAAACTAGAAAAAATTGATTGTTGTGAATTAAAAAAAAAAAATTGCATAAACATGATAGTTATGAGATAGTTCACATTAACTAGCTTGTGTACTAAATACTTTTAAAATTTAATTGTATAGCTTGTGTTACCAGATGTATTTATACCATTTAATTATTAGCAAAAATATCATTGGTGTTTGTGTTATTTAATAATAATAAACAAAATAACTTTTGTATTGTTAATATGCTAGTTACTTGCGATACTTTTATTAATGTCACCATAGTTTATGCTTTTATAAGATTATTAAAAACTTATCCATATAAAATGTAATTAAATTATGCAAATAGCAAAACTCTTATCTGCACTTAATACTTAAGTATTCATTACAAAAATTATAAACGTGCAACTAGTTACAAAACTACCATTAACCTCAATCGATTGCAATAATAAATATTATACCATATTCGTTATTGGGCAATGTCAAAGTACTTTAACTCTACAATGATTCAAACAATAAAAAGAAAGAAAGAATGAAATGAAATGAAAAGAAAAGAAAAATACTGAAAAAATAGCAAACTAATTTATTATTTAAGATAAATTGATGTTTAACCAGTTATTTTACAAAAAGAGATATTCGTGTTCAACAAAACAAAAAAAAAAAAAAAAACACATTTAAATGATAAATTTATGTTGAAGAGAGAATATTAACCTTAAACAAAATAATAAAACTGACTATAAAGTTTAATGAGGTTTTTTTTTTTGTTTTCTTTATATATACAGAAAAAGAAATAGCAGAGGTAACAAAAAAAAAAAAAAGTAGAAAAATGAAAACTTTCTACATAAAATTTAAATAAAAAATACTGTGTAATAACTGTTGAATTCATTTGTTCACTAAACTAATTTCGAAATAAATAAATGAAAAAACAAAAAAAAAAAAAAATAATAAATAAATAATTAAAATCCATAAATACAAATAATTAAAACCACTTGAAATATGAATTTGCGCTCAGTAAAAATTCATTTTGAATAAACTGTTTGAAATATTTATTTAAAATAAATGAAAAACTAGAGAAAACTTATTAATTCATTTGTTTTTTTCATTTTAATCTAATCGTTTAGTAATTATTGATTCAGGGTTTTAATTATCGATTGTTATAATTTAATGATTACCTTTAAAAATTGATTTATTTAAGTTAAATTTAAGTTAAAGTAACTTTTTTGTGTTAGTGGCAATGATAGAATTATTGACAATAAAATATCTAACACTCGAGTTTAATGATTAATTATTAACTAATCATGAAAAATCAACACATTTAATCACATAAATAGAAAAATTGACTGCTCTATACATATTGAACGTAAACATAAACATTTTAAGTAATATACGCATGCGTATTATTATAATTAACTTGTGTACATCAACATAATTTACACATGAACACACATAATAAGATTCAAATACATAAATAAACATTATGATTATTATTTTTATAAATCAAGTTAAAGAAAACTCTTTAAGCTTTTTCTCGTTACAAAACTATTTTAAGTAGGATGCTGCTACACAGTTAACAAAGTTTTAAAAATAATAATAATAATAATAATAATTATTATTATTATTATAAGCTTAGCAACCCAGTCTATAGATAGAATAAATAAATTTTATTTATTTTTTTTTCGTTCATTACCACCATAAATTGTTTTCAACATAAATAAATTATAAATTAACTTAAATTTTTGGTTTTTGATATTTCACTTAACAAATGTGACCACACCTATAGGTAAATAAATTTCTGTTTATTGAATAAAATAAACTTATTTTCACATTCTCAACAACAAAATATCAATCATTAAAATTATTTACATTAAAAAAAAAAAAACAAGAAGAAAATAATTTAACCAAGGATAGAAAATACGAAAAAAAAAAAATATTTCAAAATATTTTACTTAAATTTTTCATCATCCTTATAACGAGATTTTTTTTTTATTTTTCTTTTTTTTTTTTTTTGTTATTATAACGAAGCAACGAATAAGTGGTAATATTAACGAGTATTACCAAGTAACACAGTCTTTGGCATGTATGGTCGTTCAACTTCTTTTTATTCGTTTAATTGTGTTTCTGTAATTACACAAAAATGAATATATATAATAACGTGTGATTTCAAATGAAATTGTCATAGACAGAAAATGTTACAATCATCGTGTATTTCCTGTGTAATTAATGTAGTAAAACAATCGGGAAATCCCCTAATACAATATTTATTTTATAAACTTATGTAAATTAGTCATGAAGTGAATCGATAACTCTATATCTAATACGATCGTTTCAACATTTTCCTGTTTCATCAGTGAAACATTAGTAAATGAATAAAAAGTGCCCTCAAAACATTGCAATTTCATAAAATACCGTAGTTACGCCACTGTCAACGAATCTACATAATAAGCCGTACAGACGTAAGAAATAATAAAAAATAAAAATCTATAGGAAAAAAAAATGTAAAAAACAGCAAAAAAAACGCCAACCATACACTAATAACAAATACAACGTGGTGAATTTTTCATTTTTCAATATAAACATTGGATGGAAATTTTGTTATTGTTAACATTCAAAAATAAAAAAAAAATAAAATAATAAAATAACTAAATCGTTGAAATGAAGTAGAAAAAATAGAGAAAATAAAATTTTAATGAAAAACCATTTTCGTTTAGGTTATGTTGAATTTATGGTTTTTTTCTTTTTCTTTTAATGATTTTAGGTAAAAATATATACAAAGAGGTATTTTATGTAATTAATTTAATTTTTACCTTGATTTTTTTATATTATTTTTAGAAACTCTACTTATTACAAAATTGTAAAAATTATTTCACATTTTTATTTTACAAATTATTCCGTTGAGGCGTTATCAATCATTTTTTTTTTTTTTTTGTTTTCTTTTCTATATAAATTTTATTCCCTAATTATTGTTTCTAAGTGATTATTAATTAATCAAACCTACAATTCGATTTTTATTTTTGAAAATTTCTAGCTATTTCGTAATCTCACACAGAAATCTATGGATTTTGTTTGCCTTTTAATATGTATAGTGTTGGATGTTCGATTGTAATATACAAATACATATTTTTTCTCGGGAATCACACAATAATTGAATATTTACAATTAAAAACTAATAAAATAAAATTACAAATGAGTTTTAACTTAAAAGAAAGAAAAACAAAAATTGTCACTTGTTATACACTTCAACATGTTCGTTACAATAAAAAATTCAAATAAAAAAAAATGGCCGACATGTGATTACACTTAAGTTATCAAACTAGCATAAACCCTGATAAAAATGAGCTTTTATTATATTTATATAGCCAATAATACACACAAAAAAAAAAATAGAAAAATTGCAAATTATTATTGCAGAATATACGGGTAACAGACAGATTGCAATGATAAATACAATTTAAAACTGTCAAAATATAACAACACTGCACATTATATTTACTATTTAATGACATTTACACACACACCACAAACATGATAATGGAACACATTTTCCATATTCGAAGTATTGTTTGTTTGCTTCATTCTGCTTTTCCATTTCTTCTACTTTTAAATGCAATATTTAAAATTGAATTAAATTTAATTTTAAACATTTGTTTATACAAATGATCTTTGCTTACTTAAATAAATAATAAATGTTTAATTATAATTTTTTTTTTTTTACTGCACCATCGAAACTTCATTGTGGTTAAACACAGATTATTAATTTTGGCTTTTTTTTTTTTTTTTTATTTAAATAGTAAAAAAAAATTGTTTATTGTAAACAAAAAATTTTATTTTTAAAACAAAATGATGGGGGGAAGGCAAATATTTTATATAAAAATTGTTAATATTAGTTTGGTAAAGGATGCGTTGGACGCAATTAACAAGAAATATTCGTTGTACTGGACTTGTGGAATCTTAGGTGCCTTGCTTAAATACTTTAGTAAAGTATTAAAAAAAATTATTTTAAAAATCAAACCGTTTGATTAAAATCTTTAAATTATTCCACGTTAAATTAATTTTTTTTATTTTATAATAAATGAAACCAAAAATTCTCACCACCACGACCACCACCCTAGTCTATTTGACTTGAATAGAAAATTAATGATTTCTTTTATTCAATAAATAAATTGCCTGTAGCTAAATAAAGGAAGAAGAAGAAGAAGAAGAAGAAAAAAAATTATTTCAACAAGTTGATTCGTCTTATTTTATTTTATTATATCTACCCTAAGGATATAAAACAAAATTTCCTTCATTATCAACAAACAAAAAAGTTTCTTTTTTTTTTTCTTTACTTATTTTGGTTGTTTTCTACCGAATTGTATTTATTTGAAAAACGAAATGGAAAATATACAGGAAAAAACAGCCCTTAAATAATATTAAAATTAATTTTTTTTTTATTTTTTGTTTTGTACAAAAAAAAATTCCTTTACCATTATTGTTAAATTAATTATTTTGTTTGAAAGTTGATTAGCTGTAGGAGAACCAATATTAATAATAATAATAATTATTATTATTATTAGAAAATGTAAATTTTATATAATTATATTAATAAATCGTGACTGTATCGTTTTCGGATCAAAATAATTTTAATTTATTCTCGCAGGTAGTAATTAAGGTTTTACGGTTGTAGAAATCAAACGCATGAGTGTAAAAAGCACGTTCTACAAGTAATTAATTAACCAAAAATCATATTATTGATTTATTTTTTTCAACAAAAAACATTGTGGATATTGAAGTATTTTTCGTTTAAATAGCAACAGGCACTGTGTTAAACATGAAAATTGTACACAGTACAAGGGGACTAGAACAATAATCATATCGAATTGTAAAGCGTAAAGCATTTGAACAATTTCTTCAATAAACCTCTGATTTAATATATTCCAAAAAAAAAAAACAAACCGATCAATTAGTATGTAAGCTGCATGATATTCACCCTCGAACACAATCGAATTATAAATCATATTTGGACAGTGATAGTTCTTTAATAAACAATTAAATAAACCCGAATATTGCGATATTTTGAGTCCTGTTTTTTTTTAATATTATTGTAATAAACTATAAATTATTTAATAATTATCGATTTATATAATTTATAATAAATAAATAAATGAAAAAAAAAAACTATCACTTGTTAAATAAAACTTCAATCCTATCGCACGGAATAAATTTACTTCGAGTTGCTTGAATATGTGGCAAAAACCACTTGACTAGCATAGATGAATTTATTTAATTTATGTTGTAGTAATTTTGATTAAAAAAAAAAAAAAATTAATTAATTAATTAGTCAATGTGAATTTCTTTTTTAATAGTATTATTTTTAATCAAATTTATATAAAAAGGAAACGCGAAAACAAAGAAAAAAGAAATTAACGAGTAAATGTGGTCACTTAGGTGTTATTGAAGGTTAAAAATGTAATCAAATATTGATTATTTTTTTATTTATTTTTTTTCTTGCTTTCTTCCTTCGTTCAATATTTATTTTGCCTTTTTTTTTTTTTTGTAATATAAGAAAATTAAATAAAAATGCTTTTTAAGTAATTTCCTGCTTAAGCCGAAAAAAAAAAATTAATAATAACAAATTCAATACTCAAAATCATAATAATAAAAATAAATTGTTGAGTGTTTTTCGTGGTTGTTTTTTTTTTTTTTCATTCTTTTCTTTTCTACTCTTCAAGTTGCGAACATAAATCATATACGAGAAAATAATATGATTTATGCTTTTTATATTAATTTATTAAATAATATGTTTTAACTGTGGTAGGTAATCGAGTTTAATAAACTTTAAATAATCGACAGGTCATAAACCCGCATTAGACATAATATCGACCATATAGAAAACATCTCGAGAATTATCGATTTTTTTTTATCGTATCGTAGCAGATATATCGAAAATTAACTAAGATTTAAGCTACTTAAACTTGTATAGATGAAATGTAATTAATTGTTTGTGATTTAACGGAATTAAACAGACATCACAGACTGGTTATTTCAGTTTAAAAGCTTCAAAAATAACTATTTTTGGATTATTCGTAAGATTTAATAATAAAAATAATAATATTTCCTTTAATACAATTATAAAATCGTATATACTCCGTTAATCATTCAATTAATTCACAAATCTTTTTGAATTTATTTCTGTAATGCACTTTAAATCAGACAAATTTTCCCGCGTAATTAATTCTTAAAATCTTCACAATCTGTGTATTGTTAACTCATCAACTCATTCCACATTATTATCCACATTTAAAGAAGAAAAACACACACACACACACACACACACACACACACACACACACACACCGAAAATATAATTAATTTAATAAAAAAGAAAATTGCTGCAAAATAAATATAATTAAGCAACGTAATTAAGCAACGTAATTACCAGTGTAAATAAGAAATAAAATTTTGTAGAAAAATTAAATAAAATTAGAAAATCAAGTATCAAGAAAACTTATCTTACCGGATGTACACAATTATAAATTTACATATTTTTAAGTACAAGAAATGAGATAGAAAAAAAGAATTTTTTTTTTATCTTAATCAAAACACACGAAATTTTCTTGTACCGAAACGAGAATTGATCTGCGGCTGCTGCTACTGCAAAAAAAAAAAAAAGTTGGAAAAACTTGAAAGGAATAATAAAATTATATAAATCTCTCATGTATTTCCTTTTTTTTTTTTATTTAATTATTTTTTTAATTAATTTCGCTTTTAATATTTTTTTTTTTTGTTTTACTTAACCATTCACCATTTATATATCGCGCTGTTAATGTAATAATTTTTAATTTTTCATGTTATTATTATTTTTTTTTTTTTTATTAGTTTTTAATTCATTACATTGTAATTAATAATTTCCTGTGTCGATTATAGAAAAACATCCTATTTCAAGAGCAGCGTTTAACCAGCAGCAGATCACACGGAACATTTTTATTTTTTTATTTTATTGTAAAAATATAACGAAAACTAAATAATTATGTGAACAGAATTCAACAGGAAAAAGGCGAAATCCTTTAAAGAAAAAAACTTGAGATATTATTGAAATGTTTCCAAGTTAATGGCACGATTCGGATGGGATTAAAAAAAAACCAGAGTTCATGACTAAAATCAAGCAATTTTTAATTAATTAAAACAATTTTTTAAGGTACAAATCGTACAGTTTTGCTTTATAGAGTTAACAAATAACCTAAAACCCCTTGTAATAATTTTCACTATGATCTCCAAGCATACCAATTATTCATGCATTATTCCGAAAATTCTCAACCTCAAACTAAAATAGTTTTGAGCACAGAAATTTTCAAAGAATTCCTCATTTCTCTTTCTGGCCGTAACGTGTTATTAGATGACCAGTTAATGTAAGTAAAACATAAAAAATAAAAAAAATAGTTAAGAGAAAAATGTTAGTACGTAGCACAGGTAAAAGAAAAAAAAACGAAAAAAAACTAAAAAAAAAAAGGGAAAAACAAAAAAAAACTGGGCAAAAATTGTAGTTAAATCTTACAGAAATAAAGAAAGAAAGTAACTTTCACAGGTAAATGAAAATTATTAAAAAAATGCTGCTTTAAGCTTTTAGCAGAAATTCTTTTATCACATTTTAATTAAGCTTTTCGTCTACCGTTTAAAAGCAAAAAACTTATTTTCCATTCATCTAATTACTAAAAACTCGCATTACCAAATAACGCTTTTAAATAATAATTTAATTACACTTTAATTACCAATATTCACAAATTTATTAATATTTCTTTGTTTTTTTTTTAAAAATCAACAAAAAACATATTCACCAAACAGTTAATTAATTAATTAAAATTAATTTATAAAAATTCACTCAAAAAAAAAATTACTTTATTTATTTTTTTTTTTATATATTCGTTTTCTTTAATTAACACTAATTAACACCCACCCCTTCACACACACACACGTGTACACACACATACACAAACAAACAAACACACTTTTCTTTTAATTAATTAAAATAAAAAAAGAAAAAAAAAAAAAAGTCTTTTGTGAAACGTAAACTCTCAACGTTCACCTACGACGGCGACAATGAAATTAAAAATTTTTTTTTAAACAAGAAAAGAAAAAAACAACAAGGAAAAGAAGAAAAAAAAAAAAAAGTTTTTTTTTTACACAAAACAGAAACACAAGAAAAAAAATGAATTTTTTTTTTTTAATTTTGTGATTTTATTTGAAATTTACAGCTTTATTTATATTTTCAAGTAATCCGCTCGGAGGCTGAAAGCCTACTACTGGATACTTTCATAATTTTTGTTTTAAAATGAGATGAATTACGGTGCCGAACTGTACTATATGTAATATGTGTGCTGTGTTCTACTTTACAGTCTATACTGTTGAATTTTTTCATCATCATCATCATCATCGTCATCCTCATCATCAAACGTAACGAAATTGTTTCAAAGCATTGAAAAAGCAAAAAAAAAATTCACTCAAAATACGAAAGCGCCTAAAGCGCGCAACGAAAGTAAATTTCAACTCAACTCAATACAAAAAAAAAAAAAATTAATCGGGAAAAACAATAAAACAAAAATAAAAAATGTATTTTTATTTAAATCTAAAAAACTGACAAAAACCAGATAAAAAATCAGAAAAGAAAAAAAAAAAAAAACATTGACGCCGTTCAAGAAAGTAAAATATAAAAACTTTTGAGTGATTTTTACCAATTTACTTTGCAGTTTGTACTCAAAATTTCACTTTAACTTTTTTTTTTTTTTTCTTTTTCGTTATGCTGTTTCCTATTCACTTTTAAATATTTAACCATGAACATGCGCTGTGGATATTTATTTGTTTTTTCTTTTTTTATGTGAGAACACCCAAAGTGTACATTGAAAATGGAAATGAGGAAAAGTACTCAGTTAATGTAATGGAACTAATACACAGGAAAAAATATAAAACAAAAAAAAAAAAAAAGAAAATAATTGTGAGAGAATATATACGAATTTTGTATGGGTTTTTCAATTGAATAATCGGTATGAATGCAGGAGAAAAAAGAGAAAAACAAAAATAGAGGGATATAGTGCTTTGGCAACAAGCAAGAGAAGCAATTAAATCAACAGTAAACCATGAGTATATGAACATAGCCAGTGGAGACGCCAGCAGCGACTACTTCTTTTATATATGTATATATATATTCGCATGTACACAGCAATGAGCAACAGTTGAAATAATAATTTTTTTTTATTTATTGCACAGTAAAATACATACAAACACATATTTACTCTCTTTTATAAACATATTTTTACTTAAAATGGGAATAATATTATTATTTTTATTTTTTATTTTTTTCTTTTCTGTATTAAAATAAAGTAATTACAATACTAATTCATATAAATATCGTTGTATTAGTTGTTATAGAAATGGGTAGTTTGTGTTTTGATACAGTTTATTTTATATATAAAATTTACTTTAATATATTTAATAATAATAATAATAATCATCGTTATTACTTTAATCATCATTTTCAACGTCATCATTTTTAATTATTAACATTAAAATGTACTTGCATGAAACATATATGAAATATGCCAGTGTTGCCATTTTTTTTTTTTTATTTGTTCTATTTATTTGTTGTCGCCTTATATAAATATTTAATTAAATATTTGCGTGCAGCTTTTGTTATGAAATTATTAAAAAAAAAAAAAAAAAATATTCTTTTTTATTGATTGATTGATTTTTTTTTTTTTTTTATATTCGTTATTATTTACAATAATTTGTTTATTATGGTATGAATTAAAAAGCCGAAAAAAAAAAAAAACGAAAAAAGTTTAACATCATCGCAAATTTTAATATTTTTTAAATTAGGTAAAATTGTAAATAAATTTTAAAATAACTTTGTTTAAGTGATAGGGTTACACAAAAGTATTAACATTTTTGATTCAGGATAGAATTTTTTTTTTAATTTTAGTTTTGATGTAGAATTTCTATTCAATATTAAAAGTGGTCAAAGTTGATAATGTTACAAGGATTGCAGTGGTGTTTTAAACACTTTTACTCTTTAACCATTGATTTTGTATCGAAAATTTAAACGAACCGTTGAAATTATCACTTGAAACCGAAATATTAAAAAAATAAAATTAAAAATACTTTGAGCATCGTCCTGCATATATCTAAAAAATATTACTCAAAAAACCAATTACATTAAAAAGTAGGAAAAATGCGAAAAACTCTTCTTAAAAACAAGAAAAACCGACAAAAAAAAACCTTTTTCATTTCTTAAACTCACATCACAGCCGATATACAAAATTATACGTGAAACAAAAAAATTGCTAACCACCCAGTTTCATTAAGGACAGCAACAAAATCAAATAAAATAATTAATTTACAAAAGTTCGTAAGGCAAAAAGAAAACAACGAAATCAATAAGCACAGGTGGTACAATCAATTAATTCAAGGGAAAATCTTTGTTAGAATTTTGCCAGCCACTTTGCAATACAAACAAACAAACAAAACAAAAACAGAGAAAAATGCACAAAAAGGTATTTGGATAAGGAATAAAAAATTTATGAACATAAAAATGTAACAAAGCTAAAGCCTGAGTTATTTGAGTAGAAATGAAATGAAAAATAGAAACAGAAAACCTTTACCACATGAAACATGATAATTTCAGGTTAGTAAAAAGCATTAAAACGGAGATTATTAACTAGTTAAAGAGGGGAGAGCTTAATTATTAATTAAGAAATTGATATTAAAGGCATTGAAGATGTTTTAGAATTGTAGCGGTAAAAACATATCTTAGTTCGCCTGTAATATTCCGAAGCACTTAAGTTCTTTCCTCTTTAATTTCACCATCAGCATCCTGTTTATTATGGTCGTTCATGTTGTGCATAGAAACAAAATGTTTACACCTAATAGGGGCCTTTTAGAATCATTCAAAAGTCAAAATAAGGTTGCTTGATGATTTTTTGAGTAGAATCTAGATCAAAGTTTTGTAAATCAGCTATTTTAGACACGTCGGATCTGATATTTGTTCCCAATAACAAGGCATAAATATTAAATATAATTGCATGGTAAACCGGAAATGAGAAAATACCACTGTAATAACACTTTGAATAACTGAAACGTCTTCGTGCAACAGTAATTCAGAAATACTAATCAACAAAAATTATTAAAACATCAAATCAAACCTATATTACGCAAAGCTTTGTAATAACATAATAAAACCATAAACTAAAATGTTATTAAATTATAGAAGCTCATTGTTTCCTTTTTTAAATTTAAATAAATAAAAAAAACTCAACGATATTACGATTGATAATATTTGTTTACCTAGATACATAAAAAAAAAACCTCAGCTTGCATCGACAACAAACTAGCATAAAAGCTCATACAAAATCAATTTTTTTTTTTTTTTTTATGTAATATTTTATTAATCTAATATGTGTTGTGATATGAAAATTTTTAATTATCCTGAACAGAAAAATAATGAAACAGAAAATGTTTTTTTTAATGTTCTTGGGGAAAAAATAAAAAATTCAGCTTCTGCGGTTGTAATAGAAGCAAACGAGAATGGAAACATCACCTACTTAAACAAGTTGGTTTAGTATGAAGTGGTTTTTTTAAAGGTAAATCCTTATTACACACACACACACACTTATACTCATATTTTATTATTATTATTTGCTTTATTTTAATAAAAAATATTATTTTCTAAACACACTTTAATACAGTTTTGTCGTTATAATTCACATGATGTGTACGCTACATACATATACGAAAAAGCCCATATAAATTGTTAAGATTTATGATTCATTAACAATTACACGTAGCATGTTGGTATTGCAAAAATTATAGTGGCAACAAGATGGAAGCATTTAATCTTTGTAACAATGTTTGAAGCAACGGTGCAAATAAATTTAACCAAAAAAAAAAAAAACGAAAATGTATACTGACTTGGGAATTATTTTCGTCATTGTCGTTATCAGTCTTTTTGTGATTTAGCAACAGGATAAAAATAAAAATTTTTTTTAAAAGTTTTTCTGTATTTAGCAGCACCTGAACGAGTATATCCGTTGCTGTAACTAAACGAAACGAAACAGAATTATGGAATAACAAATTCAGATAGAATCGATTTGTTTATGTTTGACTGATTCATAGTTTGGCCAATTGTGTATCTTGGTAAGTATGTTTTTGGTAATTTTATTTATATTTTATCATAATCACGTCAAATTTTGAAGAATTATTGATAGGGAATTTTAAATACTTGTGCGGTGCATATGCATACTTCGTGGATATTTGAATTATTTGTAGAAGATACATGATGTTTGGCAACAAATTCTCTTTAAACTCATGCATTTTCTCATTTAGTGACACAGAAAATGAAGGTTCAATGTGTTGTAACCAAATTGAGATATAAATAACCGATTTTGGTATCATGGAATCAGTTATATTTAATTCCTATTAATAACTAGTAATTAATAGCTATGCAGAACATACTTCACTGTCAAAACATTATCAAATGTAATTTACCGTTTGATTATTCAATAACCGCACAGTTTTATCCGACAAATACTCAATTATACCATCCGACAGATGATAACTCTTTCGACTATTAGAAAATTCATTTTAATTAAAAGTTCAATAAACCGTCACATTTTTTTTTTTTTTTTCATAATTTATAAATAAAATAAATAAATCATTGATTATATTTATTTTTTATAAAAAAAAAAATTTCTCATCGACACGTGTTTTCCATGCCATGCGATTTTTTCTTTTGTTTATTTATTTAAATTTTAATTTTTCTGTTGTTTCTTAAAAAATATTTTTTTTTTTTTTTGCATCAAAGACCATCATTAATATTTATTAAATTATTAATATTTTTATGTCCTTCCTGTTTGCAGTAATTTAAATGATTTTAAAAAAAAAATTGTTTTTCCTTTATTTAAGTTATAGTTACTGCTGGTGATGGTGACTTTTGTTTTAAAACGGCGATGTAACAGAGGAAATGTAAAAATTGTAGACATTTGACACACATAGAATTCAATATAAATGAGCACAATAGAAACAGGATATAGAGGAACAGATTAATATAAAAAGTAGTCTAGTTACTTTATGAGCACAGTTTATAAATATTTGTTAATTGGACCCTTTTAGTTGAACCTACTTTAACCATAATAATCTCTAAACTAACTAATCGGTACGTTAACACAATATACGTAGTTGCGTTGATCTACGTATTATATATAAACAACCACAATATTGTCAACAACTTGTTATGACTTTTTGTAACAACATTTTCTTGTTCATTTACTAATTTCACAAACTAATTAAAAATTATAATGACAAAATACATTAACATTAAGTATTCAAAAAGCGAAAATGTGAGCAAAATATATTTTAATTTTTTTTTTGCTTTACTTGAATTAAATTCTTTGCTAATTTTACTATCAATAGCAGCAATGAAGATGAAATGAGAGAACAAAAAAAATAATTCACAATTTTACATCTTTTTCTTGTGTATAAACATTTTAATAACTGTACGTTAAGTCGTTAATTCTATTTTACTTAAACATTATTTTTTAATTTTGTCTGTATAGTTTTACAGAGTTATTCATAAAAATTTAAATTATTATTATTTTTGTTTATTTCATAGAGAACTTAGTGACTCTCTCATTTGAATATTTTTCTGGTTTTTTTTTTTATGTTTTTGACCTTTTTTAATGATTTGATTTTTTTTGTGAAAGGAATGAGTGAAAGGATACTCAGAAATATATTTTTTTTCTAGTTTTAATAAGTTGATGAAAAGTTTTATGTTTTGTTGGATTATGGATTTGAGTAGGCGTATTGTTAGGTTTAAGCTACTTAGCATGATAGTTATTGATTACTCGATCTTAAGTTATAAAAATCAGGAATTTATGATAAAAAAATGATGAAAATAATGAAATATTTTTGACGATCAAAATCCCGTACATTATAAATTAAATTTGTTCTCATTTTCCATTCTAATTACTACCCTAGCTAATCAAATTTTCATTTATGAATGAATCTAGTTTCAAATGTTTTTCTCATATTCAACTGCACTCTAATTAACCAAATTATGTCCAAAACTAGTCCATAACTAACTACATAACAATTATTCATTCAATTTTATACAAAACAATGGAAATTAAAATCTAGTTACTAGAAAAACAAACAGAATTAATACTAAAATATATAATAATATTATTTACTGGAAAATAACTTTTTGGCAATTTGTCAAATTTTCACATTCAAAATGCTAGTAGTAATGCAAAAATAAACAGAATCGCCCTGTGCACATTAAAATTCCAATAAACAAAAAAAAAAAAAAAAAAAAAGAAAAAGGAAGATGAAAAATAATTGAATGAATACAAACTACTTAATCTATAATTAAATAATTTTAAATTAAAAGAATATTTTTAATTATAATTGTTTTCAGTTGAACTTTTGTATGGCATTTGATTGCTTTTTATTTAAAAAAAAAAAAAAAAAAAAAATGTTATGCAAGTGGAGGCGCCTGGTTTTTAACATTGTAGCAAAAAAAAAAAAGATTTTTTTTTTATAAAACTCTTTCTTTATTATCTTTATTAATAATTTTATTTTATTTTATCTTTTTAATGTGCAAAAACTACTTAACTACGTAACTTAACTTTAAAATCCCACACTTAAATTTTCTTTTCTTTATTTTTTGTAACAAAAATTTTCTGTGTTTTTTCTTCTGTTTCTTTCATTTTTATTGGTTTTTCAACTGTTTTTTTTTTTTTTTTTTTTTTTTTTATTAAAATTAATTAATTCTTTTTTTTTTGTTATTTGAATCCATTTCCGTTTTGAATTACGTTTAAAAGACAAACAACTGTGATGCAGTTATAAAAAGAAAATTCAAAACTCATGCATTTCATTGTGAGATAAGATCTTTAGATGTTTCTGATGTTTGGGAGTTTATTGTAAGATAGATTTAATGAAAGAGTAATTATATGAGATTTGTTATTATAGAGCGCAAAGGAGTAGAAATTTTTTTTTTACGAAATTAAATCCTAATTTGGGAAAGAAATTCAATGCAGCAGAGATTTATGAGATAAATTAAAAGTTTAATCAGTTAGCTATTAATATTAAAAAAAAAAAAGCATAAAAACGCAATGAATTTTATATGAATAAAAGGATTTTTTTTTTTATAATAAGATTATTTGAAGACTGCACAAAATTTTATGAACTTGATGTGTTCCAGCTGAACTTTATTAATTAATCCCACAAATTTTCCAAAACACATTTCTTGCAAGTAAATATTTCTGTTAAAAGCTCTGCAATCTTCAGTTAGTCAGTGTTATTCCTTTTTGTTTAGTAGCACGATCAACATTCTTATTATCAAAACACATTACTTCGGTCTTAATTTAACAAAAATGTTTATGTTTAATAAAAATTTTCAACGTTAAAATCCATTCATAAAAATTAATTTTGTTATTTTATTGATATCTTAAATACAGTAACTTATTTACAGTACATTTTATTATAAAATCAATGAAATTCGTTTATATTTTTCCTATTTCTCCTTATTCACTAATAAACATTTTTTTTTTTATTTAATCCGCTTAATTAAAAAATTTTTGTTTTTTTTTTTTTTAAATAATTTATAATTACATTCCTATTAATGTTACGTTGTCATAAAATTCACTTTATTTCATTTACAAAAAAAACGAAAAATTAACATAAGATAAAAATCCGAAACAATTTTTTCTATATAGAAAAATTAGCTGTAATCAATTTTAATGTTTAAATTTTTTATAGCAGTATGAAAGAAAATATCGTCATTCTTGATAAAAAAAAAAAAAAAAAAAAAAATGTAAAGGAAAGGAAAATATAATAAACGAGAGAAGAAAAGTCAGATAAAATGTCTGTTTATGTCAATTTTATAGAATTAATAGACGAGTGATTATGCGAAATGGAATTTAAAGCGATTCAACCATTAATGAGATGAACTTTATTATAAAAAAAAAAAAAAATTAATTTATTATTGCTTATGTATGATAAACAGCGAAGCTACGTTCTCTTAAATCTATAAACCTGATCGTTAAACTCATTAAATGTTTATAACGATGTATTATAAATGCTAAAATGCCATTCTAAAGGTTTAACTCAGTACCTCTTATGTACGAATACATGTATACAGAACTCTCACTATTGTGTTCAACACTATCCCTATCAAATATATGCATTTTGCGGAACTAACTTACTTTAAAAATACTAAAATTCAAACAAATTTCCACAAAAAAAAAACACGGTGCGCACCCTGCGAATACATAGGAAACTATAAAATGTTTGCAATTTTTCACGATTTTGTTTTTTTTTGTAATTTTATTGTGTGGAAAATATAAAGAAAATTTGGAAACATTTTAATCACAATTTGTTAATTAGACTATAGTTTGTTTATTAATTTTTTTTTTTTTTTTGCAGATTTTTAACTTAATTATTGTTTTAATATGGATATCTCTAATGGCTTACATGGAGAATTGTTTTTCCGATTTCCGGAAAAGTAATAGACATTTTTTATTAAAACATACGGATTTTCACTACAGTTTTTTAATATCTTTTAGTTGATACCAAATTCCACTGTCTACCTTTTCTAGATCGTCTTGAAAGTCTAAGTAGGTTTAGTCAATTTTTGCTTTGGAAATTATATCGTAAAATTGACTTAAAATGCTTAATATTTAAATTAACATTAAATAAGTAATTAAACCTGTCTCTCAGTTCAGTGCAAATTTACCCGTATTAAATCATGCATGACAACGTTAACATTTTGTCAGCTGTACACGAATCAATAAAACCAAACCAAAAACATCGTTGGTTTAACAGAATTCACCAAAGTGGTAATAAGTCAAAACTCACTGTAAATACTAAAAACACAAATTATTTCATAAATGTAGTTCAATTAGCCAATAATTTATAACCAATAAAATTCGATTAATTCGTGTAAATTATCAAAAAAACACATTCCACACTTTTTTTTTATTATTTAAATCCGAATAAATAAAAGTCGGGATTTGGCTTTGTTTAATGTTTTGAAATAATTCTGTAATTCTTTCAATATTTTCAAAATAATAGAAATGGATTTAAAAAAGTATCAACGCCGAGCATAAAATGAATAAATATTTTTTTTTATTTTTTTACTATCTGTAGTTGGAACATTAGTTGGATTAAAATTTGTTTCATTTGTTGTTCACTTATTAATCTTTTTGTTAATAAACGTCAAACGTTATAATTGGGTTCATGAATCTTATTTATTTTTTTTTTTCATATAATTTAATAGAAACTCACTTGTTCAAGTAATTTAAATTATAAATTACGTAAAACGATCTGTTTGACATTAAGTTGTAACAAAAATTAACGAAATATATAATTAGACAGTGGTAGACGCTAAGAGAATAGCTGAAAGATCACGCAATTCCGGGCTGGATTTCTGATCTAAACAGTAAGCTTTCCTTTCTATAAAATAAATAAACAAGAAGATCTAAGTTGATAATCGAAAACGTCGAAACTAATTCATATATTTATTAATATTATCATGGACAAATTATCATGGATACTGAAGCAATCCACGAAAGTCTCGGGAAAATGCTTTGTTTGAATACAACACCACTTGCTATATTTAGATTAAATAATGAAAGCTTACAAATTATATTAAGGGTGAATTGGAATTTCAACAGAACATTTAATACTCGTGCAAATCAGATAAAAATCGTGGTAGTAGAATTTTTTTTTTGGCAATTTTTGTTCAGTTCTACACGGAAAGAATTATTTTCTAAATCCACCGAAATTATGGATTGAATTATGAAATGTTTTGCATGATTCCTAGTTACAAGAGAAATATTTCTTATTTTCTACAAAACTTTTCTTAAATTAAGAAATTAAAACTAAATACCAACAGAATAAATTTAAATCGAGAAAATATTTCTGTTTTTTTTTAAGGTCGAGAATTGAAATTGGAGCTTAGAAACCAAAATTCTCTTCGTGTATGACGAAATAAAATGAAACCAATTAAAAAAACGTTTTGCTTCATATTCCTCGTTGATATTAATCAATAATTAATTATTTAAAAACTCCCATTTATCATTGCCGTTGTATTTTTTACATAATTAATGCCATCAAAACGATATCCCGTAAACCAATACCTCAGTAATAAAACCTTTAATTATTTAAAAATATGAATAAAGATTTCTTTAGGTTAAAAAAAAAATTTCTAATGCATTCAAGATTTTTCTACGAAAACTTGGCAAAATTCTAAGAACTTTTTTTTTATTATTAAATTTAATAAATAAAAAACACCAGAGCATAAAGCAATTTTTTTTTTATAATAAAACACGAAGTAAAAAATATGTATTTATAAACAAAACCACTCAAAGCTCAGAATCGGAAGTGAATATTAAAAAAAAATTAAATAAAAGTAACAAAAAGAATATTTGATTTATGTTTTCTATATATTTTCAGTTTCAGGAACGAGTAAAACTTTATCGTAACGATTTGATTCAATATTAAATTAGTCATAACCAAGCACGTTCACAACGTAAGTCTTTCAGTGTAGATAGTCTGATAACTGATGCATTTCAAAATCATTTTATTATCCGTTAATATATATAGCTAAAGGTGATTACATGAGTGTTAAAAAAAAAATTAAATTTCAGGGCAATTAAGTTAAAAATAAGTAAAATTAAAACCAAAAAAAAACTACGAGGTTTTAAACTAGTAAACGAAGATCTTTTTTTTTATGTTGAAGAATTGACATGTTTAGGCTTTATAACTTAAAGTAGACCTATGAATAGCCTAAGCTACCATGTCAATTCGTATTGGAATAAAAGGATTGGTTTTCAGGTATTTGTGGACATTGGTTTTAAAGGATTGTATGTTAAATTTTGAGGGAAAGACGACGACCGATGGTAAAGCGTTCCATTTTATCGCGGTTCTATTGAAAAAGCTGTTCCAGCTCTCGTAACCGCTTTTCTCGAAGAGGCATGATTTCCACAACCTCCTTTGAGCAGTGTCCTGAGCTATATTTGTAAAAAATAGTAAGGTCAGCCACGTCTCGTCGGTGTTTTAGCGAATCTAATTTGTTTGTAATTGCAATATCGTTTATCAACCGCACGACACGTTTCGGAACCCTATCTAATAATTCTACTGAGCTCGTTGACGCAGCTCCCCATACATGACAACAATACTCCATAGACGGGCGTATGAAAGATTTATAAATAAGCCCGGTTTGGTATGGGTTGAAAAATGTCTTGCACCGGTACAAGAAACCTAAAAAAAATAAATAAAAATTTATATCAGAAGATCTTTACGTAATATTAAATTTCAAATAAGTTTACTAAAAAAAAACCAAAAAGATTAAGTGCTTTATAAGTCACCTATGGGAATCAGCTCTTGTTTCATCTACTTATTTTTTGTTTTGATATTAAATTTCTTTTAGCTTTTTTTTTCTCTATTGTTTTATTTGTTAGCATTTGTCAATTATTTACAATTTTGTTAAACGTTTTTATGGGAGATTTAATATGTAATTGAGCTTTGTGTTTGTGTGTTTAAATCGTTTTTCTTTTTTTTTCCAAAGTTTAAGATTTTTCTAATCTAATTAGAGTTTCTGTCTATGATTAATTCCTGCAGGAAGAACTCTTTAGCTACCTGCGACCATGTAACATGCAAAGTTTTTCAACTCATAACACTGTACCGTGATGAGAGATTTGATTTTTATTAATTGTTGTCAATTAGAACATGATTCAATTAATCGATTATTCGATTGTTCGATTAATCGCTTAAAATTCCTACACATCGATTAATCTAAAATTTTTGCGAAACTGTAATAATAATAATTTTTGTCCAAAACTGTTATAAAAAGAGACGTTTGAAATATTTTAATTTTTAATGTTCCTTTCTACCAGTAGAAACAATCAATTTGATATTCAGTATTTTTATCAGCAGCATAAACGTAAAGAAGAGTGACATGAAGTGAAATAGTGATCGTTATTACATATGTTTTTTTGTATGTTAATTGTTTGATAACTAAATAACACTAACGTATGGCCGACAAAAGTTTACAACACTTTGTAAAGTGTACCACCAACATCAGTAGAATTAAAAAGACCGCTTCAGTGCGACTGGACTTTTTGTTTCAAATCTCCGAACATCCTTAGAAAATGAAACAATCGATAGCTAACCAAATCTAACCAATTAAATTTCTAACCAATCAGGTGAAACAATATAAAAAATAATAAATTCATATTTATTGAAATAAAGGAAATTTAATCGATTAATCGATTAATCGTTGCTGAAATAATATATTAATCGTTAATCGATTTTTTGTCTGATCCGATTAATCAACCATGCCCTATTGTCAATTGTGTTAATGAAGAAAAAAATCTTTTATCAATCTTATCACATTAAACAATAATTCGTATTTTTTGTAGAATTTTCTATTAAAATTTCCCGACGCTACCATCCATCAAAACTTCTGTTTGATAATAACTAAAAAATTTCCTTTGATTTAACACTGTTGCTGTTTCTAACAGTTCTAACAAATATTTAATAATTTTTTCATCCCCATTTCTAATCTTTTAGAAAGAAAACTTAAAGTTTTCGTTACTATAAAACAAATAAACTAATGACTAAAGTCTTAAAAATGAAAGTTTGTTTCTAATAAAGAATTAAGGTATGGCGAGCAAAAGTAACGCAAACAACGTGAATTTTTCACTTTCTTGTGGTTATTCCTTATTTATTTATGTCTTATTAAAAACTTTTTAAATTTTTCTTATTTATTTAAAATTAAGAAGCTTCGTTTTTGCCATGCTTTTTTCGCAATAACATAAAGGGGAAAACGTAAAAATGTGAAAACATAATTATTGTTTTTAACTTAAGAAACTTTTTCACTTTTTTTTCTCTTTTTCATGTTTCATCAATCTTAACTTTGTTTTTCTTTACATAACTTCATTTCAACGTTTGTTTGTTTGTTTGTTTTTTTTTGTTCGTTACGCTTACACCATATTTTATAATAAATAATTTATTTTTTATTGATTTTTCTTAAAGTGTTTTGGTATGCGATAGACTTTTTCCGTAGAGTCAACGATTTTAAATTTTTTTTACATTAATTTTACTTCGGTTACATAATGTTTTGCTTAGCTTTAATACTTACTTTGGATACATAATACATAACTTTGTGTTGATTTTATTGAAATTAAACTTTTAATTGCTTTTGTGAAGAAAGTTTTAATAAAATCTATCCTTGGTAAACGAAATTTTAATTTGAAATAAATCTGATCTGTTAAAGTGGTTTTTTGTTTAAACATAACGTTGAATATAAAACAATTAAAAAGTCTATTCACCGTGTAATCAGCATACGAGGAATCTTTATGTACGTCTTATATGTAAATAATTAATTCATAAATATTATTTGATGTGAAAAATATAGAAAAAAAAATATTTTTCTGTTGCAAATAAATCAAAATTTGTTTTTATGGTGGAATTTTATGTTTGAGAAAGCTTTTAAGCAGCGTATGAAAAGATACAAAATTCTCTAGTAATTTTCTGTATTCGTTTTAGTTAAAGACGTCCCAAGTCTACATACTTGGGCATTCTGGAGATGGATCGAAGTTTCATCTAAGAATCCACAGAGCTTTAGTCTACTTAATTCAATTATAAATTAATACTGGACATAGATTAAAGTTTCATCTGTGAATCATTCATTCAGAAATATTCTCACTTTGATTAGTGCGGCAGCATTCAGTTTGTTTCACCAGAAATAATCGTGAAGCAAAATCTATCGTTTCTCTTCTAATATTTAAAAAAAAAATTAAAGAATTTTTCCTTGTCTACAAATTTTCCACAGTTTTCAATAAAGTTTCAGTAAAACTTTGCCCCAAGAAAGCAGTTCAAATAGATTATTTAAAAAATATTTCTCTCTGTAAAGCTTTCACATATAAATTCAGTATAAAAATATTTATATACTTTCATATACTCAAAAAAAAAATAAAACAGAATATTCAATGAAAATGCATTAACTGCTTAAAATTTCATCGTAAACATTAACAAAAAAAATTTATATAGAAATATCCATCTAAGCATCTTTAGATAAACTTTTGTAAAATAAAATTTAATTATTTTACAACCATATTAAACATATAATATTATGTTTATATAAAATAAGAAGAAAAAAAGACTGACCAGAAACTTATTAAAATAATTAACAAAAAAATATCAACAAATAAATAGTAATTTTCTTTATATAAAGTGAAAACACTTAAAACTGCATCAAATATTCTATCTTTATAAACTGGAACATGGATACTGGTACTAGAAAAGATTGAATTATTATTATTATTATTATTATTCATAAAACCTTTTAGAAAAAACGTTTAATATTCTATTGCTATTTAAACCGAATAAACTGAATAACTAAAAAAAAAAAAACCATTAAAATTTTTTGAATAATATTACTCAGAATTTCTTTTTTACATTGTTTAACATTTAAATAGCTTTAAAGGAGGTAAAACGATACGAACTTTTTGCACAACTTTTTTTTTTTTTCATGTATTGATTTATACTTTTTTTTATTTTTCGTTTTATAAACATTTTTTTTTTTTTTTTTTTCTTTTTTGTTACTTTTCCATATTAAATATTATTTATTTGTTAAATTTTGTTTTATTAATAATTTTCTACTACATACAATGTTAATAAAATCAATTTTTAATATTTTATGCATAATATTAAATGAATATAAAAAATATTATTATTTCCATTATAACGACAACAATTTATTTTGAAAATTTTGCAAAATTTCATCATATTTTAAATAAACTAAAAAAGCATTTTTTAACAATTCAAAATCAAAAAAAAAAATAGGAAAATAGAAAATGTTATAAATAAAAAAAAAAAAAATAATTATTCTACAATCGGAAATACAGGATAATTTGTAAAAAAAATAAAATAAAATAAAAAAAGCAGTGAAATGGCAGGAAAAGAAATAAACCAGGCGTCTCCACCATACACGATTATTTATTCAATTAATTATGTATTAAAAAAAAAAAACCGATAAATATTTCAATAGAAAATACAATAAATTAACGGTAATACTTCCCTTATTGATTTAAGTCGCAATAAAACTTTACCAACAACAACAAAAAAAAGTGACCTAATTGAATTTATTGATTACAAAAAAAAAAAATTTTAATTTTTTCGTTATATAAAGCAGACACACCGTTTAAATATAACACCGAAAATATAATAAACATATTTTGTTATTTAATTACCAAACATTTAGACTATTTCCGTGACAAATTTCCGGTTATCATTATTTTAAACACATAGATAAACCATATCTATTTTTAATTTCTATTTTGTTGTAATTGTAATAATGTTTTCAACAGGCCTTTTTTTTTTTTTTTTTGGTCCATTCTCCTGGTTATAGTTTTATGTTTTTAAAGTTACTACTATTAAAATCTTTAATGTATTGTCTTGAAAGCTTCATTTACATGACTGAGAATAAAACCGGAAAAATCATTTCATTGACAAACACAGCAATTATCACGGAAAAATAATAAAAACGAATAACAACAAGTGTTTTTCTGATAAAGCTATAATTATATTTATTTTTAATAATAATAATAATAATAATAAATTATTTTTAAATGGTTTAATTGTTAATAGCAAAATGTTTAAACAAGGGGTAAAATCAGCCATAAAAAATATAATTAAAAAATCCCCTTTAAAGCACTGAAAGCACAAACCAAAAAAGCAACCGTATACACAACCATAACAAATTAAAAATATCGATAATATAAAATACTAGTGATGCCACTTAATAAAAAGCTTCACACAGCCTTAATTAACAAATTAAATTTTGTTGAAATTGTTGAAAACGTTACCAAATGTATGTTTATGCTGATTTAACAAACATTTATAATTTATTACCCTTTATAAAGGGCTAAACCATCCTCTACATTTTATTTATATTTTCTTATTTTTTCACCACATCCTTTTATGTTTACTAGAGTAAAACCGTCGTTTTATCGACTTTTTATCAAATAATTTTTATTTAAATTTTCTTTTCACACATGAATTTTATGATTTTTCCCTTTTTTTTTATTTTCTTTGCGTTTTTTTATTTAGCTTTACTTTCTGCGTTACATTTTTAATTATGTTTTTTTTTTTTTTTTTTGTTATTTAATATCTTTTCTTAGCACAGAATAGAAAAGAAATATCAACAAGTGTAACATAAATTCATTTATATCAGCTTTAAACGATATGACAGAAAAGTGTTTCTTAATAGAAATTTCCTTCCTTTACAATCTCATTAGTTTCTTACGTTGAATAAGCTCAATAGAATAACATTAATAAGCTTTCTTAACTCTATTTTGTAAACATGCGGATTTACTAAAAAAGAATTAATTATTTTTTATTTTTATATTTTATTATCGTTTTATAAATTAATTCGATTAATTAAATAGCAAAAGCTTTTTAAATTTTTTTTTTCTTTTTTTTTTTTTGAAATTTTTTTGAAATTACAGAACGATTAAACGGAAATTAAAAGTTTTAATTAACATAGTCAATTTTTTTTTTTTTTTTTTTTTAATTAACGAGTAATAAAAACTAAAATTGATTTGTTATTAAAAAAAAAAAAAAAAAGGGCAGACTAAGTGACAGACCGTTTATCTCCAGGAAATAATTAATTTAATTTTTCGATTATTTTTCCAATAATGTAATTAAAAAATTGTAATAACAGTTCAATGGTAATTGATTGCTGATCCGAACGGTCTAGGAATGTATGGGGTTAAATTGATAACGATAAACTAATGAATAAAGATTGATAATAAAACAGTTAGTCAAGGTTTTTTCCATTGGAATTCATAATATTTAAGATTCAGGACACATTGCCATGTAATTTAAGGAATTCATTTTTAGGAATTGTACTTAGAAGGAATAACAACACACAATTTGAGGTTTTTTTTTTCACATTGTATAGTTTTGATACTTCGTGTTGCTTCCCTATATTAACGTAATTATTTGGCTTTGTGCAACTATTTAAGAAGGTAAACAAGGCATACTTTCCGTAACCATTTGTAAGCAATACCCTTTGAGTTAAATTTGTTAAAATATTATATCGTCCGTGACTACATGGCGATGTTTATCGCGATTTCCAGAACGTACAAAGCATATTTTTATCTTATCTAGTAATTCTAACGAGCACGTCAACGCAGCTACATGGCAACAATATTCCATAAGTACAAACGATTTATTTAAAAAGTTAATACGAATTCGAAAAAGTCTTTCACCGATACAAGATTGTCTTTCTCAACCAATTAGTAAATATCTTGGTTTTCTCTCCCACAATCTTGTTTCTTACGAACTCGTTTCTTATTCTCGTTTCATCTGTAATTCCTTAGTTACGTCGATTATAAATCAAAACTTAAAGCGTGAAAAAATTCGTGAAAATACTTCAAAATACCTTCTAGGGTATCTGTTATGGGTGCTATATTATGGGTGGTTATATTTAACATAATTGTATATAAACAACTCAACAGTTACCGTGTTCCAGGTCTAAAAATAACGTAAAAAATTAATAAAAATCTATCCACGTTCCAACGCAGTTTTAACTACCCAGTGATTGCAACATTTAATCAGGAAATTATCAACAGTTATCTATGAAATTAAAAATAAAAATTTTTGCATGACATTACCTTAGCTGAAGCTAAATAAAATAAAAATCCAATCAAATGTGACCTAAATTGTGTAGAAAATTATTTTAATTCTTTGTTTAAAAAACAAAAATGGTAATTTCCTTATTTGTTTCAATTTGAATCGCAAATTTTAATTTTTTTTTTTTTTTATTCTTCCTCCTTCATAAGAATAAATCCATGTATAGATAGTATGAAAAAAAAAATCCAATTTACATTCTTTGAGGGGTTTTGATAAAAAAAAATAAAATTCGTTTAATAAAATAATTAAAATAAATTGATTGGAAAAATTGATAACGTGTAGATAGAGTGTGAGTAGACAAAATTACCGGTCATATATGATTTTTTTTTTTTTTCCAAAAGTATTCAATATTATCTACCAGCTAGAATAACACATAATTTCAGTAAGGAAGCCCCCGCGTTGACTCTTATCTTATCATTTTGTGACTTTCCTGTGTAAAAATTTCCATTATTAGGTAGAAAAGAAAACTATAATCATGACGCTTTTACCAACATATTCATCTATACACAAAATTAAATAGAAAAATCACAACACGTTAACAGAAAATTAACTTCCTATACTAAAGAAAAAAAATACGTATGCAAAGCAAAAAAAAAAAATTACAAATCGATATGGTAGAACAAGTTTGTTTGTGGAAAATTGTTGAAAAATATTCATTTTCGTTATATAATAAAAAATACAATGGTAGTGGGAACACAATAAGCTAGCTAAATGTTGAACTAAATCTGTCTTTATATCGCTTTTCCATTTTCAAAGATAAAAAATATTTTTATTTGTTATTTAACCCTATATTTGCACATATGCTTTACGTGTTGAATTATCAACAAAAGTCAAGTATTTCACATGGAAAATATTTACAAACAAAGCGAAAAAATTTTATTGATTGAATTTTATCGTTGTAAAATTCCTAATCAAATATTCAGTATACGGCATTTTAGAAATTTTTATAAAAATGGTAAACGTCCAGTTGTAATTTCTATTCTTTCATTTAAATCAGCATTTTATATATTTTTGGAATGGTCAGGAAATTTATTTATCACCACAATGTTTAAATCCTAAAGCAGTACCAAAGTATTGTTTTATTTAATCCGGCTGTACAGAATTCCGGTAAACTACACGGAGCGAAATTTTATTTTCTAAGTTAATCCATTTCGTTTCTTGAGAAAAAAACATAATTTCTCGACTTTAATTTATTTTCTGGGTATTTTGTTTTAATTCTTTATTTCAGAATATGTTTTTGATTCAATTCATAATTTCGGTGGATTTAGAAAATAATTCTTTCCGTGTAGAACTATTGTTATTAGAAAATATTCTAAATGTTCGATTAAAACCATTACGATAATACAATTTTGTAAAGTTATTAACGAAACAGCTAAACTGTGTCTTTAAGTGACAATAACTAAAAAAGAATTTCTCCTAAACATAAAACTTTAATATCCTATTTGAAATCACATTAAAATAAATAAAGCTTTCTTCGTATAAAGACTAATTGTTTGATAATTTCTCTTAAATATAAACCGATTTATAACAATGTACACAAAATAACTTAATTATAATATATATAAATGGAAATCAAACAGCCTTTAAATCAACTCTATTTGATTTGTGTTAATTTGATGTGTTCCATACAAATATAAACTGATTATAAAATACACACAGTTAAACATAATATAATGACAACATAATTTGATAATAAACAAACAGACTAACAAGCCGAGAAAATCAAAAAAAAAAAAAAAAGAAAAAAACCAAAATAATAATAAATAAACAAATAAATATATCTCAAGGGGTTGAAAACATCAAAAGCTGCTGCACTGAGTAGCGAAAGGGAAACAAAAAAAAATCACTTGACGCGCTTTAACCCCTTTTTTGTTTTTTTATGTGATTTGGTTTCGTTTTTATTTGTTGTCTTTTACCCATTCCAAATTTGAAACGGAAAGAGATGATAAAGCTTCTTAAATCAAGACTTGATATGAAGACTTTCATTGTCTTGAGTAGGCTTTCGTTGTTTCGTTGCCTATAATTTATATCGCTTAACTGTTTTTCTGTTTGCTACCGCATTTCTATCTTAGAAAATACTTTCTTTTTTTTCTTTTTTTTTTATAAAAACCACGCGAATGAATTCATCTTATTTAAAAACAACACAAAGCATTGGAAAATATATTTTCAGCATAAAAGAAAAGGCATAAAAACATGGAAAGAATAATATTTTTTGTGGTTGCCATATTATTCTTTATCGCTTTTTTCCTTTCTTTCTTTCTTTCTTATATTCAAAATGCCTTACATACTGCCTGTGACAGTGTTAAACTTGTATTTTTTTTGCGATTTTATTCCACTTTAAGATGGAATAACATCAGCAGCAGAAGCAACAGCGGTAGTAGCATCATCATCATTTCAAATGATTTAATATTTATTTATTTGACTGGGTGCTTCATCAACATGTATTTAGTCTTTGTTTAAGCTCATTGTTATGCCTATTTTATGTTATTAGCTTAATTATTTTGAAGTTTTAATGTAATTTATTTACGTTTCATAATAATCACGATCCTTTTGTCGATTGATAAGAAAAATATTTTTAATGTTTCTTAACCAGATCTGATCCATAAATGAACCACAAAAACCATCATTTAATCACAAACGAATATTTCTTTTGTCAAAAGAAATAAATTCTAATACTTCTGCAGTACCCTGTCATATTAAAAATTATATTTTAAACATTATTTATGATTTATTACTATTCCTAGATGCTCTTTATATGTAAAATTCATCATAGAAATTTTATTTTTACTTTGCATTGTTCATGTTTATGATGGAAAAGTACAAAACAATGCAAAATTATGTATAAAAATCATTGATCTACAAACAAAGTACTAAAAATCTATTAAAACCTTTGATATGAATAACAAAAGATTGAAATTTAATAACATTTTTGATGCTTTTTCTTACTTTCTTTAGCGAAATCAATTAATTAATCTTAGATTACATTAATTATTAAAATTAATATTTAACAGGCTATACGGTAATGTTATTCCTCCCCGTTTTGTTTCGGGTACAAATCAAAATATTGAAACAGATATATTGCCTATTATTACCTGTCCTAATGGATCGCTTCCTTCTGAAATGCCTTTTGTTTACCAATTACTAATATCTTTAATGTAGTAAAATTAATTTTGTAATTTCATAACTCCTTTTTACACCTTTTTTGTATGTTATATGATATATTTACTGTTTGTGCTATCAAACTATTTTACTAAGCAACTTTTGTTGTTATTATTAAGAAAACATTTCAATCCTTTAACATGATTAAACATAACATAACAAAAGTATTTCTTAATAACGCAATAAAAAATAAAAAGTTTATAAGTAATCAATATAAAAAAAAAAGAAAAAGAAAATAAACAGTGACAATAACCCCATTCATCTTGTTAAGAGGGAGTTAAAAAATAAAAAAAAAAAGAATCTCTACGAAGAAAAAGTAAATGAAAAAAAAATAAACTTTTATTTGTTAAAAAGTAATTCAAAGCATCATCTTACAGATAATATCCCTTTCCGTTTATTAGAAGTAAAAAATATATAAAAAAAGAAGCAAAACCAACTTTATTTCAGTAATGGATAAATTTGTTGTTTTAAAAATAAAATTTAATGCCTTCATAAAAACAGAATGAATGAATGAATGAATGGTAGAAAGCAAGAACGGAATAAGTAAGTAAAAAGTAAAGTAAAGTAAAATAAAATAAAAGAAACGGAAACTTTTCCACCACCACCATCCACCATTTATTTATTTATTTAACAACAACCAGGGAGGAGAACATAATACACCATATAGACCTAGCAAACAATTTTCAAATAAAATCATATTTCAATGATCTGCTCATATTAAATTATTATCTATTTACCAAATAAAGCTTTATTATCATTTTAAACTTTTATGCTTTCATAAAGAACAAAAGTAAAATCTTTTACAATCGATTATTTTGGCCCACCGTCAACAACTTTTTAATCTGAATCGATGGAGATCCCTTTTAAAAACGTTTTAAATTTATTGCAGTGACAATATTGAAAATTCTTCTAGATTGAGCTTTAATATTGTATTAAAAAGTTAATTTTTCTATAACCAAAAGCTTCAAGCGTCGTCTTTTTTTTTCTTTTCTTTTCTTTTTTTTTGTTTTAATATGAATGCTCAATTTTAAAAAATGCGACTACAATGAGAACTAGATAAAACCATGTATTGTTGATTTGTTTGTTATTTAAAAGCTTTGCGCCAGTACACAGTGCACTGAGTGTTTATTCTTGTTGTCTCGAGATTTATGAAAAATTCAGTTGTTTTCCCTCTATTTTTTTTTTTTTTTTTAAAGTTTAATCAAAATTTTATTCTATTTTGACATATGCATTCATTAAATATTTCTATTTTGTAACACATCAACATCTTTTCTCACCGAATTGTGATGATAAAAAGACAATTAGGGAACAAAATATAAATTCAATTTACACATTTTTATGATATCATCACCTTTCACAAGCATTTTTTCTTACATTTAAAGAAATTTTGTATCTTATTTGTTTGCTTTTTTCGTTAACTGTTGACATTACGCTGCTATTTGCTGATATTTTTTCTTTTTAATTTCTATTCGTATATCTTGTTGATTATTTAAAGGTAAAAAAATCTTTTGCAAATTATACTTTTATATAAGCTTAATAGGTAACGATAAACCTTTTCTTTTTTTTTTTACATTTACTATTATCAATTTATCATTCTCTATCCTTTTACAGTAAATTTTACTATTTTTTTTTTTTTTGCTTTACTTTTACTCTGCTGTCTAATGACCGATGTTGTAAAAGCTTTCAGGATTTATATCTGATACAAATTATAATAATACTCTGAACATGAGAAGGAAATTTATTTAACACAATTTTTCAATGGTTAAGAAATCGGTCAATAATAAGTTTAAAATTTTTTTTTTTCTACTTTTTGCCATTTATCTTTTTTTTTCTAATAAAAAAGAATTTTTTTTTTTAATAAACTTTACTTATGCTTAGCTTGTTAAATGGAATTAAATCATACGATAGTAGAATTGATTTAACGTTAAGAAAGGTCAACAAATCTTGGTATTAGCTAATAAAACAATAAATTATGATTGAAGAAAAAAAAAAAAAAAGGTTAAACCATTCACTTGCCAGTAACAAATCAAATAAAAGAATTATCGATTCAACGTGAATTAGGGTTGTATTGGAATAGAATAGAGATATGTTTTTCAAGAATACTTAATTAATGCTTCGTATTTGCATTCCGTTCTAAACAACCTGAACAGCAAAAAAAAATAATAATAATAAAAACGTACAATTAAGTTTGCTTTGGATGGTTTTGTTACCATAAAAAAAAAACTATAAAAAAATGGTAGAAAAATTCCCATTACAATTGATTTATCAGAATAAATTAACCAAAAATATATGTATAAGGAAAATTCTTGTTGAAACAAATAACCGGCAACAAAAACATTTCATCCTACTTTGTATCATTAATTTAAGTAGCTGAAAACAACAGTAGATAAAAAAAAAAAAAAACAGGGAGAAAATAAAAGTTAACTAAAATGTTAAACGTCAACGTATCAATAAATCACAAACTTAACCTTCTTTGCGTTATTTGTTAACATTGCAAAAATTCTTCATTGGAATTCTCAAAAAAAAAAAAAAAAAAAAAAAAAAGACCCAAAAGAATAACTTTTGAATTAGTATTTCTTTAAACAAACCAAAAATTCAATGGTGCGAGGGTTAACGCATATCTTTTTGACTTTCCTAATAAAGTTTTTTTTAAATAAAACTGAAAAAAATACCAGCAAACACGCACAGATAAAACAAATGTTAAAGAAAAAAAAAAGAAAAAAAAGTGTATTAAGAAGTCAATTGTGGTCAGCAAAATATTTCAAATATTTCAATTTCTTTTTCACCATTTATTCTACGTCAGTTTGTTATACTTTCTTCTTTTTTTTACGACAGGCGTTAAAAATCAAACAACAAATACACCTGTAGAAGAAAGACGGCGAAAAAAAAAAAACCCTCAAAAAATAGCTTAAGATGTTGTTTTATTATTCGTATTTGACCTTTTTGGCTTTAATTTTCTACTTTCGTGTTTAAATTCTTTCATTTTTTTTTTAAAACACAGCATTTGTGTTAATATAAGAAAAATATTTACACGCGTACACCTTTATTATTTGTAATTTATATTAGGCCAGCAAAATTAATTTGTATTTTTTTGATAACAAAAGCAATTATAAAATAAAATGGCGAAAAATATTCTTGTTTTTTTTTTCTATTCAAATTCAAATATCAGTATTTTGTTTTAAAATTTTTCTTTTTTATGTTAACAGATGTCGTTTATAATTAATTTTGCTGGACTAACGTGAGAATAAACGCTTTTTTGCATTAAATAAATATTCGGAAAAAAAACTTAAAAAATAAATAAAAAGAAATGGAATTAGGGGGAATTTTGTGAATATCATTTGTGAGAAGAAGAAAAGAATGAGATTCCTTATTCATTTTTGAAATTTAATGAATGATTTAAGAATTATAATGAATTCTCTCTCGGTTATTTAAATTTTTTTTTTCCTTCCATTTTCTAAATCATATTCCTAAAAGGAAAAAAAAAATTTTTTTTCTTTTTTCATTTTCTTTTTAATTTAAGGGCAGATAAATACAAAAAAACGAAAAAGATGAAAATTAAATTCATATGTTTAAAACAGATGAGAGATTTTTTTTGTAAAATGTCGATCAAAAACAGACTTAAACTGTTTCTTGTGCTTTTAAAGTTTCATTTGTTTTTTCTACTTTAATCTTTTTGGCTTCTCATTAATCATGTTTAATCACGATGAACCATTTAATGGTTTCACTAATATACTGATAATTAATTTAAAGACCCGAAATATATTTTATTTTTCTTTCTTTTTTATTTTTTTGTGTTTCTGCTTTTAAACTAAATTAAAGGAATGAAATAAGAAAAGTGTTAAACTCTGTTGTTGAATGTTGTGGTTAATACATTGTAGAAATGCTATTAAACGTCGTAACATTAACACATGACACAAAAAACGTGTTATAATAAATCAATTTTAAATTTAAACCTGTCTTAAAAACATATTATTACGTTACATTCTCAACAAAGTTAACTAAAACAATGTTTCTAAAGTGATCTTGAGTTAAATTCATACATTTTGTTAAACCTTGACCTATATTTAAAAGCATTGTCAAGAGTTGTTGGCAATTAAAAAATTTATTTTTTTATCCACAAAAAAAAAAAAAACAAAAGATAAATGAGGAAAACTTTGTAATAAATAATTTTTACAAAAAATCACCAAATATTTTAACGTTTTATTGATTAAGTCACATTTGATTACCCATGGTAAAAGCTAACAAATAGAAAATCTATTTTTCTATTTATAGACAACTATTTTAACAATAAAAGCACCACAGCAATCAAAACTAAAATGCAATTTAGATAAAAGCACAAATGTATAAATTATTTGAAAAGAAAAAATTCCTCTATTTATTGTCATTGAGTTAAAAAAAAAAATAAATAAAAATAAATAAATAATAATAATAATAATGTATTTTTACCATAAAGCTTTAATAAATAATATTAAAAAACACGAAACTGGTGTGTACGGTTTTTAGTTTTATTTAAAATTTTATAGCCAATAACAGGTAAAATAATACAAATGTGGCATAACTAGAAAATACAATACACGTTCAAACCATAACAAGAAAATGAATGAAAAATTATAGAGAACTCTAGGGATTTTACGCAAAAAATATGAATGGTTAAACCATCTAAGTTACATGCGATCGAGTTCAGAGAATATAAAACCTAAACATTATTTTAGTTAATAATACGTTAAAACTAAGAAAAGTCAACATAAGGGTTCTTCATCACTGGCATGTTATCATTAAAAGCTCGAATAACATTATTTATTTTTAATGTTAAGTAAACGACAAAAGCTTTCAGCTTTATATTCATTGGTATAACCTAAAACATCACATCTTGACTTACTAGTGTATCGATTACACTTTTTATTTTTTTAAAGCAAATCAATAATTTAAAGTTTTTTTTTTTTTTTTTTACCTTTATACAATTTTCCATTATTTTTTCTGTGGTTTTTTTTTTTTTTTTTTTTTGTTGTTGTTATTTATCTTCTACACACACCCGCCCAGTTTATTTATCTTTCTGATTTTGCTATAAAAATTTATTTGTTTGTTTATCCTTATAAAATATTTTTTTTTTTTTTTTTTTTTTTTTTTTTTTTTTTTTCTTTTTATTAAATTTTATTTAACCCTTAGAAAATGATAAATGAAAATAAGCAAATAAATATTAAAGGGAGAATAAATAAGCAAATAAATAAATATTTCTCTCCCTTTTGTAAATATTATATTTAGATAAAAGCTTTCAATGATTAAATAAATATTTTTTTTTTTTTTTTTTATATTAATGTCATCGATTCTCATTTTCCTTTTTTTTTTCCTGTTTTAATTAAAACATTAAAAATAAATTATAGAAAATGATACATAAGTAAACAACAAAAATAAAAAAAATTAATAAATATAAAATAATGTTCTTTAGACAATTTTATATATATATAAATAATAAATAATTTAAAAAGTATTTAATTCTGTACGCACAATTTCCACAAGACATGTGTTATGATAATGAATAAAGAAAGTAGATGACTGACAAACATTAATAAATTTGATGAAAAAAACAAACAAAAAAAAGAGGTGAGAAATCCTAGTCGATAGTAAAAAAGAAAAGCTTTAATGAAGTATCATAATAATTAGTAGAGATTCTTTTATTTATTAGGTCAACAACGTTTACTGGTTGCAAAAGCAACGTTAAAATTATTCATCAAACTAATTCATTGCTATCCGTCATTCTCAAACTATTCGAATAGTTCATGCAGCATCATATACTGCGAGAAAAAGCAGCTGCATCTAATTTTAACATCTGAGAAAACTGTGATTTTATTTTTTCCCCCGTTTTAAATAATAAATCTGAAATCAGTGTTACTACGCTACCTAATTATGTCTCACATACCGTAAAAGTTATATTTGTTTTATCTTAATACCTGGCCTATGTTTATAAAACTCTACGCTTCTATAAACTTTTGTAAACACGTTTTAACTCACATAATATATACTCACACCGAATATTTTATTATAAATAAGCACGAGTCTTGTATTTAAGAAGAAAAAAAAATTCAAATACCAAATGTACGAATAGACGAGTGACTATCAATTGTTAATTTTAAACACGTAAATAACACCCACACCGCGTAATAACAATAAAAATGTTAATGTGTATCGGAAGGACAATAAAAAATTAGTTCTAAACTCAAGTGTTAAGTAAAACTACTTGGTCGGAATTGTTTGTTTATATTATTTGATTTCGTATGAATGTCATGACATTGAAGCATATTAGTGTTAAATGTAGCAAAAATAAATAAAGAAATAACATTGATTAATAAGTTGTCACTTTATTTCAAATGTCGTTACTCTTACACTCTGTGTGCTTCTAAACACAAACATGACACGCATAATAATAATAATAATGGTTAAGCACAAACTATACCCCCTTTTTGTTAGTCCATGAACACAGAAAGTAAAGTAATAAAATAAAGAATTTTTCATATATTATTTGTAATGTTGATGTCACATTTAAATGTCCATTTATCAATGTTATCTAGTTCTTTCTATTTTCGGCAAGTAGAAACTTAAAATATATATACATAAAAAAAAAAAGAAAAAAATGGTGTAACGTAAAACCCAGTGTTGATGTTATAAATACTGAAGAAGAACAACCAAAAAAAAAATAAATAACGTGTTTTAGGTTAAATAGCCTAGACAGTAAACAGTGAGAAAGGTTTAAAGATAATATTTTAGATCCTTGACTATCTTTTAAATATAGAAATGTGTATAAAGGATAATTTTGTTGTTTACTGTGTTTGCCATTTGTTTGTTATTTTGAATGACACATAACTGTGGCGGCTTGACATTATTTTTTTTTTTATTTTCGTTATGTTTTATTCCCTTTATTTTTGCCATTTTTCTCTCCATTATTTGACTTCGTCTTTCTATTTTTTCGTTTTCGTTTTTTTTAAGATAATAAATATGTTACGGTACAACGAAAATAACAAATATTTATTTAGCCTTTAGTCTTATTGTCGCCAGGAAAATAAAATAAACAAACAAAAGGGATCAATGAATCAATAAAATTCCATAAAAAGGGGAAAAAATATTTTTAAAGAATTCGTTAACCAAAAACCTGGCGACTCCACTGTACCGCAAATCACAAACACAAACAATAATTTAATTGAAAAAAAAAAATGTTTATCTTTAAAATAAATGAATGAACGAAGTACACACATGTTATTGCTGTACGTAAAATAAATAACATAAATCCCGATCATCTTATCCTAAATAATGCCTTAGACTTGACTTTTTAACATAACTTACATAAAAAAAATGGGAAAGCAAATTATGGATATAAATAAATTCTCGAGAAGATAGAAACAAATACAGCATGAATGTCGTATATTTTGTATTTTTAAATAAACAAGAGTAAAATCCTGATCATTGCGTTATCTAAAGAAGATTTCTATTATTTTTTTTCTTTTTTTTTTAACAACTGAATCAGTAGAGTCTTACCTTGTTGCCGTTTAAATTTTCATCACTTCAATGTCTAAACAGTTGTTTTTGTTTTTTTTTTTTTGTATAAGAGACAACAATCATCTATTTCAGTCTTGAGAGAATGTAAAGCAAAAAAAAAAAAGAATTTATTTACCAATAAATCATCGCATCTTACATTACGTATTGTGGTTAAAACAAGAAAAACAGGAGATACAAACAAAGTAAATAGGATTACGGGTAGTATTTGTTGGTTGGTCGTCTTATTACATTGTCACCAAAAGCAAAAGCATAAGCAAAAAAGATATCACCATTGTTATTATTTTATATTATCCAATCTATTCTTCCAGATCAGTCAGATTCAATTTATTTCAATTTCAAATCACAATGGGAGTTTACCTTTTTTCTGTTTCATTTTTTTTTTCTCTATTTTTGTAATTTTTCAAACGGTAAGGTCTCCACAAAAACTGGAATTCTTTTCACTTTTTTATCTTTCGATCAACTAAGTAAGTTTGCATGATTTTCACCGAGACAATAATGTTAATTAAATAAAAGGAACACACCTAGCTGGTGATTAATTGAAATTTAATTATTTTGTAATGATATCCTCTTTAAAACTTAAATAATTTAACAATATAGTCATGTGTTGGTAGAGAGGAAAAAGCCTCAATTGGGAATTAACCTTTAATTTAGTTAATAATCTGATCATGCTTTTATGAAAAGTTTTCTTGATTAAATTTGTATTAAATCATTAAATGTTTTGAAAACTTTACAAAAGGGTTTTTGTTGTACATTTTTAATACTTTTTTTTTTTATTATTATTTTCTCGAGAAGAAACCCTATGCAAGGGGTAGCACTGAAGTGAAAATATATTTCTATTGAAATTATTTTATGAGAAATTACTCCATTAATAACATTTATATTATCCATAATTACTCTCGCCTTATCCTGAAATAGTTTTCTAAATTAATTTCCAATTTTTAGACATAAAATTCAAATAGTACACACATTCAGAAGACCAGCATTATAAAACCACTGGAAATAGTAATTACTGCTTCTATAATATGTAAAAATAAATTCAGTAGTTCAGTTTCTTTAACCATATACAGTCCCACTTCCAATATTAACCACACACGACACAGATAAAACAAAGAAATTTAAACGTAAGTAATGCGTGAACATTATTTTAGTTAACAAGCTAACTAGAAACAAATTCTGTTCATAGAAATGACAATTATCTCCGCCCTAAAATACCCTTGATTAGTCTTATCAATACAAACATCAATATATCTGTAAACCAATCTTGGTAATACCGGAGGACACTGTTTAAAACATCACTCTAATTACTTTTCAATATTTTCTTTTTTTTTTTGCTCTATTTTCTGCTAGAATCAATTTAATAAAGTCTTAAAAATCACTTTAAAATAATTTTATAGCTCAATGTAAACCCCTTTGAAATCCTTTAAACTGACAACACACTAAAAAATACTCCATAAAATATTCAAAATATGATTATAACTGATTAAAATAGAATAAAAGCTATTTTACTTATCGTAATACTTCGTCGGCATTTGAAAATTCACTTCAAACTAAAAACTAAATGTCTTTTCTATTGTCTCTACCAAGTTTCTTCTCGATAATTATCCGTACAGTTTCTACAAACAGGATTAATCAATCATAGTTTAATCAGAACATAAAAGGTCTGACAAATAGATAGAAAACTGGCAAAACGTAACATACAAAGTAGAAATTAATGATTAAAATTGTTCATTCATTATAAAAAAAGAAAATTACCCATTAGTAAATAGAAATTATTTACAAATTGATAAGAAGAATTCAAAAGAGTATTTTCCATCATCTTTAATTACAATTTCTCCAGGATACTAACTCGAAACAGTAATAATTTCAACATTTAAAAACAGACAACAACAAAAAAAACAATTCACATTGAATGTAATTGGGCGACTGGATTCAGTCCATCAAAATTAGCATAAATTGAAATAATTTAAACGATAAGGATGACAGTAACAGTCAAAAACATACAAATTTGTATATATTATTATGTATTATGATTATTATTCTAGTTCTCTGTCATCGATTAGCTAACAACAAAAAAAATTGCTTACAAATTCCTATATTTCCATAATTTAAGTTTTTATCTGACTTCTGTTTAACCCAAATAATCAGTATACGCCTTAAATAATAATTCTAGTTTCATTTTCTGTTGATTAAAATATAAAACCATGAAACAAAATACACGCAAACACACACACACAAAAGCATAAAATCAAATAACAAATAAATAATAAACCAAGTGTTGCATAAAGCTGAAAAATTTATTCAATCTTTTTGTGTAATATCTTCCCAGAAGGAAGCAAAAAAAAAAAAAACAATTATGAAATAATAAAAATAGAAAACCAACAAAACAAAATTGATGAACTTTCTGAAATTTTTATTCTATATTGTTACCCCAAAAATAAATAAAAAAAGAAAAAAAATCGATTGAATAATAAATTTTTGATAAATTTATTTCGCACAGAAACTACGGTCGAAGCTTTCCTCTACTCGTTTATCATTCTTGGATAAAAACGAATTTTGTTTTGTTACAATAAGTCCTTGTCCCTGTGTCCTGCTTTCTTTTATCTTTTTCATCGTATTCTTATCACAGATATCTTAAAAGATTACATCCATGGTCCATCTTTACATTTTTTTTTCTCCTTTTGTCATTATTAAAAGTTGGTTATATAATTTTTTCTGTTTTTTTTTTTTTTACTTTGTATGCCTTCAAGCTGACATAAACCTCAACTAAATGAATTTCCATTAATGTCTGGAAATATTTTTCCTGCTATATGTTTTTCTTTTTTTTCCATTTCAATTAAGCTTCTATCTCATTTTATTGTTATTGAAATGAAATGAAAAATATTATTTATTGCTTTTATGATTTATTATAAATGCTGTTGAAAGAGTTGTTTTTTTTTTTTTTTTTTCTTTCCCATTTTTCAAGGAACTAGTAAAACGCCCTATGAGATTTAATAATCATTATCAACGTTTGATATGTATCTGATGGTTAAATTAATTAAATTCTTTGAGTTAACCACATTTAGAATAGTTCAATCCCATATAAAATCAATTAAAAAAAATTCAATTACTCTTTGGTTATTATTCTTTGTAATAGTGGTTTCCAATGTTATCACATTTTCGTTGTATTTTCACAACAAACAATTTATTACAAAACATGTGGTTGCTTTTAAGGAATTTATTTTATTTAATTTTTATTTATTTATTATGGATACAGATCATAACAGTACATAATGTTGCCATAGAGAAATATTTTCGAAATAAACACGAAGGATATATGAAGCAAAGACGATAAATGATAACTGGATACTGAAAAATTTGTTAAATCATTTCGTTATCTTTTCTTTTTGTTTTTTTTTTTTTTTTTTAATTCTCTTCAAAACTAGTATGCAAAAACGTAGCATGCATGGAGAGGAGATACATATATGAAAAACGATAAATCGTATAAAATGGGCATGATGTCATCTTATGTTGACAACAACAAAAAAAATGTGTGAAACTGAATTCATTATAAATAATAGATTTTATTTTCATAGTTCTTCTAGTATCTTTAGTACTGTGGACGTTGCCTGGTTATCGGAGCATATCGTTAGCATGACAATGTGATGGATGAGCTTTATCTGCAGATGGAACAGAGACTATTTTATAAAAAATAAAATTATTGCTGACGGATCCACGAGGATACCACCGTAGATCAGATAATTAATGGTAAAACCATGATGTTTTAATATTCTACGTTGTACTTTTTAATCACCCTGTAGTTTCTATTGACATTTTGAGTGCACCATTCTAGAACCGTTTATAAAACGATAAAAAAAAAAATTTATGCATTTCTGATGAATGGTTGTGATTGCGATAAATCTGGTTGAGCCATTGGCAGTGATGACAGTGCTTTATCACAAAAGGGGGCACAAAAAATATTTTACATTCAGATTTCTACATACTGAATGTTTTTAAGTTCTGAAAATTATAGACTAAGGATTCTACTGGGTACCAACGGCATAAAAAATGCAAGACATATTCTATTTCCCCAGGTTAATAGTTAGTTTTCATAATTATTTCGATTAAAGTATTGGCTAAACTTACTCAAGTTCAGCTCTTAAAATGTATTTCGGTCAGGCTTGTTATAAAGCTTCACTCCGTTACAAAAGCTATTATTTATTAGTTATTTTATAATCATAACTTTGTTATCATTTGTGTTTAGAGTGGCCCTTGGTGTTTGTATTTAAAAATAAAAAATAAAAACCTTTGAACCGTTTTTTGCCCACTACAGAATTCGTTACCATTACTTCATATTCATTCCAAATTATATAATAACATTTATTTTTAATAATCAACGTCATATATATTTATTTTTAAATTAAATAAAGATATAGAATCGGCCGAAATCAATTAAACGAGAAAGAAGTGATTTGAAATTTTTTTTTTTTTTGTTTATTATGATTCCGTATGAAAATCGAAATAATACCGACACTTAGTTTATTTTTATTTCTTTTATTAATAAATTTCATTTAAAGTAAATAAAATAATAAATAATTAAACAAAAAAAAAAAAAAAAGAAAAAAATTATATCTTTGATGATTTTTTTTTTTTTTTCCATATTACTTTGTAATTAAGCAGAAAAAACCAGATGAATTATTTTTCATTTATTTAACTCTTAAAGTGATGTTTAATGTGGATGTTCTTCAATGATTAATAAAACAAAAAAAAAATCGAGAAAAACAAATTTTAATTATTATTGTTTTTTATTAATTTATTAAATCAAAATTAATAAATATTTATTAATAGCAAAATAATCAATTCGACTAGTAAAGGCCATTAACGGAACAGATATTTATGTAGTCTGGAAACCTGAATTAGAAGTCAATATATTTTGTATTTTGGTCAGGGTTATATTGCAGTCGCTCGTTAATTTTAATGTCGGCATATCGGTATTGTAATGCAGTGATCACAGTTCGTTAATAACGATATTTCTCTAATCGGTTATCTAATCACAGTACGAGATAATAAAATAATTTTTTTTTTTTATATTAATACCCAGAAAATCTATACATTCTAACTCATTTAATTAATTAAAACTCTATGAACGCCTGAAATTCATTTACAGAACAATTGTAACTACCTATTAAGCCTCTCAAGTCGATCTAGAAAAAATAAAGGGTGAAAGTTGGTATCAATTAAAAGATATTGAAATGCTGTAGTGAAAATCCGTTTGCATCAATAAAAAACTTCCATTACTTTTCCAGCAATCGGAAAAAAAAAACATTTTAATTGTAAGCCTTTAGGAAAATCCATATTAAAATAATAATTAAGTTAAAAATGTGCGAAAAAATAATTTAATTAGATAAACGATAATCTAATTAATAAGTTGTGACAAAAGTTTTTTTGAATTCTCTTTCTATTTTCCACAGAATAAATTTTTGAAAATAATGTATGTTTTAGAAAAAAGAAAATTTCCTAGAAATTTCACCAAAAAAACTTACGGATTTTCATTTTTCACATGATACCGAATTCCATCCACTACCTTTTTTTAGATCCTCTTGAGAGTCAAAGTTGGTATAGCCCAATATTTACGTAATCATCACAAGTTTTCCATAATAAAACAATTTCGGTGTCTAAGTAAAAACTTAAAACGTGGCCATTTTGCTACTTATCTTTCTTATCCCAATCCATCAAAAAATCGAACATGTTCTCAGTAACCACATTCATCGTTAAGATAAAATTCAATTTAAACGTTTTTTGTTGTTGTTACTACCGGAAACAACTAGCAAATTATTAAGACATCGCTGTAACGAAACAAATGGCATAAATCTCAAATGAATTATAAAAAAGTTTGTTTACATTTTTTACCTTTTGTACAAATAAAATCATTTTTATTTTAGTTGATGAAACATTTTTTTTTTTTTTTTCTATTCTTAAAATTAGTTTCTACATGGAAATCACTAAGGCATTAAAATCCGGTTTTGTCTTTTATACAGAATGTATTCACTGAATTTGCATGTTTATAACACATGATCATCTACGTTTGAATAAGTTACGATAGAACTTTATAGTTATTAACGTAATTATAATGATTAATCCAAATTAATTAAAGTAAAGTGCACTGCTGTAGACTAAATTGACGCCTTTGATACTTGACCTTTTGGTCGAAAAAAATTATTACAATTCATATGCAAGAATTATTATTATTATTAGAAAAAAAAATGAAAAAACAACTTCTATAGCACGTGTAATATGACCTTTCATTTTTTTTAATTAATCCAATCCCTTTTTCTAAAACCATACAATAATTTTAATTAATATTTTTTTTCGAAATTAATTCTCTTCTCTTTTTCTGTATTAATAAGACTTATATTTGCATAATAGAAAATAAATAAATTTATATAGTATTTTGCCTAGGACGGTAAAAAAATAGGAATTAGCCCCTAATAAAAATGTCGCTCTAAATAAAAAAAATTTCCATGTAAATTTTATTAAAACTTTTTTTTTGAATTGAGAATTTTATGCACAGTGAAAAAGTTTTAGCAAGAAAAGAAATTTATAACAAAATGAAAATTATTTCGTTATTCGTAGTCTCGTTATCACGATGTGTTCATGACGTGTTTTGTATAACAAAAACAAAAATTACCTAACCTCGTTTGATGTTCAACAAGTGATTTTCTTCTTTTTTTTTATTCAATTGTTTAACTTTTACACAAATAAAAAAAGTTAGTCCTTTTACCTTTTTTTTTTCTTCTATTCAGTTGTCTGCCCTTGCCCTGTATTTTTTTTTTTCATATTAAAGCAGGAATTCGAAGATTTTCGTGGCACGTTTTTAATGTATAAAAATATTTTTAAAACAAAGTGGTAACCATAGGTAGATGGATTAGGTAATTAACATAAATTGTTTACATCAACGAATGCAGCTAATTTACCGAATTAATATGTGATTAGAATTTATTTTCTTATTCTTTTCACTTTTTATTTGAATTTTTTTATTACATATTTGTTGAATATTATATAACATTACTTATTAATTAAATATTTATTTATTCAACATAATAATAATAATAATAAAGTTAGTGATTATTTTATGTTAAAATAATGTAATAAAGTTTCTCTTAGTTTTTTTTTGTTTTTTTTCTTTATGAGTGCAATAATGGCGAAAATGTTTGTAAAAAAAAAAAAAAAACCAATTCCAACTTCATTTAGAACTTGTGAAATATAAAAAGGTAATAAATGTAAATAATTTACATTTTAATTAGCAACAAAAAAATAAAAATTTATTTACCATGTAGCAGTTTATTTATTTTTAAAGTTAAATGATAACGTAACGCATTATCAGTGAATAACAGTTATTCCTTTTTATGGATTATAGACGGTACAATTTAATTCCGAAAATTTGTGAAACAATCTGTACAGTAATATTGAAGTGTCTTGAAGATAATGGTAATTTGGAAAATCATTGAAGGCAATCAATGAACCAGATACTTCTTTGTAACATCCTAAGCATTTTTATTATAAACAGGATCTGACGTGTTTAGTGAAAACATTTTTTTTATTCGTCTAACTTTTTTATTCATAGAGTTTAAAACGTTTTCTCAATGGCCATGGCAATTTATTTTTTTTCATTAAATTCATAAATAAAGCACAGAATGGTCATTTGTAATGACATTTCTTAGATAATTGTGAATTAATTAGCTTTCGCTGTATTTATACGTAATCAGAGTCTATCATGAGTCATAAAACCAATCGGTGAAATACACCTCACACCGTTTTTTCTGTTGCAATTAAATAATCATGAAAATTAAGCCAAAAACTATTAATAAAAATTAATTATTGTACATGCTGAGAATAAATAGGAAAACATTAAATGATCTTATGTTCTTAAACCCTGGATTACCCTAGTAATTCTAAAAATTTATTAAAATAAAACGCTTGGAAAAATAAAATGCTTGATAAAAAATCAAAAATTGAATAATTGCTAATGCAAATAAAAAGCCAAAATGATAATAAATCAAAATCAAAAAGCATAAAAATTGATAATTCGTTTATAATAAACTTAAATCTTCAATCAGTCTCATGTTCATTGGGTAGCAAACAGACAAAAATACGCAAACATTTTACATAAACAAACAAACAAAAAAATGCCACCATCAAAATTATATTAAATTATTCTGCTTAGTTTATTCTATTCATTTATTTGTTTATAAAATTTAGCAAAATTTACCAAGAATTTATACGGAATATTGCTTTATGTTTATTTTGTCAGTTTATTTTAAATCCGGGTGTATGATGACTTTGATGTTGATCTAACTTTTCACTGTTTTCTTTTTTTGGTTATATAATAAAATAAAAACTCAATTGATTTATTAGTTTTATTTGCGTCTATCAATTCAATGCGTTCCATTCCTTTTGTAAAACAGTTCACTATTAATTTGTTCAGTTTTTAGTAACCCTTTTCATGCAAAGCTATTACCAGGTTTAACTTCGATTCATTTTTAATTAAAACAGATGATCATTATGTTTATTTAACATTAGAAATTGTTCCACTTGAAAAGGTTTTTATAAAATTGTAGAATAATCAAAGAATTTATATTGCTTTAAAGCAATAAGTTTAATTTACGATAGAATTAATAAGGAAACTACAGAAAGTACAGATTTAGGAATTGTTCATAGAAATCGGCATTGAATATTGTTGCTTTATTTGAGAAGGTGCGTGATAAAACTCTTTAGAATTAGATTTTAGATTCTTTAAAAAATCCTTTATATATAAGTTACAAGCAGTTCCGGGAATTATTTGTTGTTACAAAACTTGACTACGTAGAACCTGGAAGCTGCTGACAGGCGAACAGTAAAGTTTTCTAATGTGCACTCTCGAAAGATTTAAAACAACACTTGTTTTCCTTCTTAAAATCAGTTTTTAAATAGATAAAACTTTTCCAAAAGAGCTTGAAAATGAATGAACCTAGATTTTAGATTATAGAAATAAAATTGCTCTGTTGAGATAATGGCTAACCAGACAATAACACAAATACGTCATAATTTTTGGTGTGGTAACATTTCTAGTTTGAACTGCATACGTCATACATAAAAAATTTCAAAAAATTTCCCACTCTCTGGGTCTCACCAATCAAATATATTTTAGATAAAAATAATAAGCCTACTATGATAATAAAAAATAAATTTTCAAACTTTCAAAAACTTTATTATGACAGTTGGAAAATCACAAAGAATCTCCTATCAAAAAAAATATTTTCGCCACTCTATTAAATTAAATAAAAAAAATCTGCGCAAGCCATAATAATAGTAAAATATTTTGTTTTTTTTTTTTTAATAGGAATTTTTTTTTTAATTTTTTTTTTTTTGAATGTCATTTAAAATATTTATTAACATAATTTTAACTGATTTAATATATTTTCTAATTTCACTTTACTGTTTATATATAAACACAATTTGATAATAATAATTATATTTAATAATAAAAATAATATTAATAAGATGGGAATATCAAAAGCAAATCTACATATGGAGTGTTATGAAACATCGTCAGGTATTTTTATTATTTATCATTATTTTCATATTTATAATTTTATTAATTTAATAAAAACAATTTCCTTATTATAGAATCTTCTATGAGTTCCAACAGCTATTTATTTATAAGTGAAATAGATCCTGATAAATTATTTGATGAAATAATGAAAAAAAAACGTTCGTTTAGTGATGCATCAGAATTTATTAAATCGGAAAAATTACAATCGTACAGCCGTAAAACATTAAATGAACCATCGATATATTGGATAATTATGAAATATTTATTAGAACATTTATTTATGGATAAAATGGCATTTAATATATTAGCATTGCAATGTAAAGAATGTTCAAAAATTTTTTTAAAAGAAAATAATTTTTTTAATTCAGGTGATAAAAACATGAATTGTGATAATGGACCAAAATCAATAAATGTGAATAATTGTGAAAATGAGAATTTATTATATTTAAGTAAATGGTCATCAGATATAAATGAAAAATTAAATAAAGAATTTGGTAATTGGCCCCAAGTATATAAATTTAAACCAACTGTCAAAGGTGTAAAGTAAATAAAATTAATTTTAAAGTATAACAATGATTTTGGTGTTTTCTTGTTAGGGTAATGTTTTATGAATAGATAATTTTTTGTTATCCTATTTATAAAACTATTTCTAAGCCAAACCTAAATCTATGCAAAGTTCTAGGCATATTAATGGCTGGAAACTGATTTAGGAGCCTAAGCACATGTTAGAACCATCATCAATTCATTTTTATTAATTAATTTAAAGTAATCAAATAAATTTTTTTCAAATAAATATTAAAGTAAATTGATTAAGGAAAAAGTATGAACCATAAAAATTCTTACAAAAAAAAAAAAACCTAAAGGGTTTTCTATTATTTTTATTAAATTAAAAAAATTTTACAAACATTTGAAATCATATAAAAATGAAATTCCCTTTTAAAAAAATAAAAAGGTTAAAAATAAAGATTTTTCCGTAATGCTGCTGGAGTAGACGTCTAATTTTAAGAAACACGAAAATAGGCAGGCTATAAAATTGAAATCGGAATTTAAAAAAAAAAACACAAAAACTCTTACAAATACGTAGCAAATTGTTTAAGATTCCGCTAAAAGAAATACAAATATTTATTCGTTTTATTAAATTTTTGTAACCACGTTAAAACAGAAAAAATAAAAAAAATATTTTTCGTTTCTGTTTTATTACGCCAAATGCAGTCGTAACATTTTTTTTTTTATATCAATTTTCAAGTTTATAGCCACCATTTAAAGCTTTTTCAATTTAGTTTACTTTAAATAATCAATTTCCGTTTTTTTTTTTTTATTTTTTATTTTTATTCTCTGCAATAGTAAACCATGGTAAATCGGTTAGCTTTATTAAAATATTGATTTTACCTTGATACCTCTACTATTTTTTGTGTTATCAATGAATTTTCCGTATCATTCTTAAAATTGATTAAATAAAATGAAAACAAAGGATCATATTGCCGTATATAAAATTTATAACCGCAATTGTGGTAATATTACCAAAACTAGAAGTAAAAAAAAAAAAAAAAAGATTCCTTAAATCGAAAGAAAATTTATGTTAAGCAGATTTTGAAGTTTTTTGTTTTTATACTTTTCACGCTTAATGTGACTAAAAACTGTGGAAGCAAAAAGTAGTAAACGTGCATCGTACTTATCCAGATTTATTTTTAGTGGTAACCAATTAAGCATGAAACATATAAGAGCAAATAAATATGTTCAGATTGTAAAATTTTTCTATAAAATCTCGAGAGCCCTTGATTAATCGACCGTAACTATTAAATTTTCTATAAAAAAAAAAATACTGTGAAATGCCAGAGAGGAACTTTAACTGTTCCATTGGTTTTATAATTATTATTTATAAAAAAATTTAAAAACTAGGATGTTGGAAAAATAATAATTTCTTAAAAGAAAATCTAGAATCATGTTAACTGTGGATAAAATTTACTTCAATCTAAAAACCGTCCATGTCGCATACTCACAAGAAATATGAGATGAAAATTTTGAATGAAAATTCTCTGTGCATAATATTTCAGAAGCAAAGTAATGGTTTTTTTCTTTTTTTTTTTTGGTTTATTGTTAATAAATTTATTACATTCAACAAACCGAAATTATAAAAACGAAAAAATAGAAGAGAAAACCAACAGAGAAAAAACATGTATAATTTTCTTTAAACACACATTTCCACAATATACTTTGTTATAACATCTATTTTCCCATGTACCATTTACCTTGATTCCTGCTTCAATTTGTTTCCTTTTTTTTTTTCAGCTACTGGTTGCTTCATATACAAAAAATAAATAAATAAAAATAAAAATTACCCAGCTAATGTACATGCGTGTAACAAACATATTATCAAAAATACTCCCAACACATCATCTTCCATTATTTTATTTATTTTACTTCTTGTTTAATATTTCAAGTAAGAAAATAAATTACTTAAAAAAAAAAAAATGTGAAATCGGCTTTGGTTAATAGGCGTGTATGTAGATAGAAAAAAAAAAATGTCATTTCTAATTATTAATGTGAAATGTGACAATAGAATGTAACGAGACGAGACTCTAGATTAGACCATAATTGAAATTTACATTTAAAAAATACTCTTACTATCATCATCATCAGCATCAGCATCATTTTATAATACGAATTCTCCTTAGAATTTATTTCGCTTATTACAAATAATACAAAGAGCAGATTTTTCCTGCATAAATTTTCGATCAATATAAAGCAGCAAAAAAAAAAAAAAAAAAAAACAAAAGGAAAATATTAACTCGACTTTATACTCACTCTTTAGAATAATAAATAGATTGTTGCTTCTGTTATATATATATACAACATTCAGAATAAAAGTGGGGACCAAGTAAAATACCTGCATCAATGTTATAATAAATATTATTACAGAGTTATTGTGAAGCAGGGTAGTCACCCTAATATCACTCGATTATATTTAGTAATAATTATATAAAATAAAGATAATATAAATTTAATAATTTTATTAATACAGTTTTAATAATTTTTTTATTCTTTATTTAAATATTAAATTCTACATAATGTTATGGTTCATTGCGGCAAATAATTGATATTCGACGATTTTTTATTATATTTTTACCTTTAAATTTTGACTGATCATTACTTAAGATTTCATGTGTAAAATTATATCGAGCTGAATCGCTGAAAGCCAATAAAAAAAAAAAAGAAAAAAGAAGAAAATTAATTTAAATTTTAATAGAAAGTATGAAAATTGGTGGTGATTTTTAATTTGTTATTTATAACGAGGGACTAACTCACCGCATAATATACAGGGAATATCTTTTTATTAATAAATCAGCATAAAAAGTATTTGTTAATTTAACATTATTATTATTATTATTTTGATAACGTAATTCATCATTTTCATTATTATTTAATATATTTTCTTCATTCGTTTTCACCAAACGCATAACACTGTCGGTTAATAAACTAAGTCCAGCAATTGTTGTACCACAATACTAAATAAATAATATAATTTATACATATAAATTCAATTAAAATAAAATAAATTATTAAACAAACACGTATGCTATCCACATGCGGTTTAATAACACCATTTTCAGATAAATCCAAAACATGTATATGTGGTAATGTTGTTTCACCATTAAACGCTATATTTTGTACACGTTTAATTATTTCTTTATTATTTGGATACCATTGTTTTCTTTCTGTTTCACGAAAACCGTGTATTGCCTTAATAAAATAATAAAATTAATTAATTATTTATTTTATTTTGTTTGTTTGTTGGTTTGTTTTTTTTTTTTTTTTTTTTTTTTTTTGGTAAGGAAGAAAATATTATTTATTATTTACATCATCCCAATGATCAAACTCGTAATGCATACGTTTTAGGTAAGGTTCAATTTCAATTAATAAACTTTCTTCCTCCTCCTTACTTAAAAAATTATTTATTATAGTCATATCTTTTACAAATAATTGTTTCTCATCTAGTTTCCATTCACCTTGAAAATCTACATAATCCGGAACTACTTCTAAAAACATAAACAAAACATTAATTTTAACTGAAATTGGGAAAACTTTTAAATCCGAAATAAAGTGTTACCATTATGCTTTTCGGACTTTTCACTTAAAGAATTAAGGAGATTATTTGTGGTTATATTACGTTTTGTATAACTTATTTTTGAATTATTACGACATAATTTTATAAAAATATTTATCGGTCGCAGTAACATTGTAATTATAAAAACAATTAAATAAAATCACAATAATCTTTTATATTTTATTAAATAAAATATTAAAAGTTAACACTTTTTTTATGAAAATTATATCTTATACAATATGACAGATAAAGATTATTTTTATTTATCAATGTTGGCTACAGTGATTTAGCTGTCAAAATATTAAAAAGAAAAAACTATTATTGTGAAATGTCATGGTGAATAAAATTTACAATTTTTTTTTCTTTTCATTATTTATCATTTAATTTAAACGATAATAAATCAATAAAATATTATAGTGATTATAATGAAAATATAATTATACCTAATAATTTATAATAAGAGATGTTATTTATTTTGTGATAAAGAATTTAATAACAATAAGACACAACGTCATTGCAAAAATTATTGATTAAATTTTACGTCATTATATATTGTTCAAAAAAAAAATTGAATTGAGGTGTGTTTACCCTTACCGTTAAAGGTGAAACTTTATTTTATTAGATAACAAAAAAAAGTCATTATTGTGTGATATTTAAAGGTGAAACATTAATAAATCTGTTAGACAAATCTAAAATGGCTGTTCCAAATGACCCTCAAGATACCTTAATAAAATCAAAAAAACCCTCAGGTAAATTAAATAAATTCAACAATTCATTAATTAATTATTATTTATTTATTTTTATCTACTTCAATCGCATTTGTAATCATAGATTCAGCATTTAAACAACAAAGACTACCAGCTTGGCAGCCCGTTTTGACAGCAGGAACAGTTTTGCCTACATTTTTCGTCATTGGTATAGCATTTATTCCTGTTGGCATTGCATTATTGTATTTTTCCGATGAAGTGCGTGAACACATAATCGATTATACATTCTGTACGCCAAATAATTCAACACAAACTTGCGCTGAAATAATAAAAGATTCCGCTAAAAATTGTACATGCATCATTGACTTTACATTGGATAAAGATTTTTTGGGAAAAGTCTTTATGTACTATGGTTTAACAAATTATTATCAAAATCATAGGCGATATGTTAGATCACGGTACGTTAAAATAACAATTAAATTTTATGAAATATTGTTTAAACATGTAATTTATTTATAGAGATGATGATCAATTGATTGGTCGGTTATCACTTACACCATCAACAGACTGTGAACCATTTGCTTATAATGAAAATGATGATAACAGACCAATTGCCCCGTGTGGTGCTATTGCTAATTCATTATTCAGCGGTAAATAATATTTTATTCAATTTAAATATTAGACATTTATAATTCAATTTTACATTTTAGATTCTTTGGCTATTCATTCATATGCACGAAATGCATTTGTACCACTTTTGAGAACGGAAATTGCTTGGCCATCCGATAGAGAACGAAAATTCCGTAATCCTGACGGAAACTTAAAAGAAGGTAATTCTTTTATCTGAAATTTGTTTATATAATTTACTCATTTTTGTTTTTACATTTATAGCATTAAGTGGATTTGCACGCCCAAAGGCATGGACTCGGGATATATGGGAATTAGATTTAATTGATCCCGAAAATAATGGTTTTCAAAATGAAGATTTAATTGTATGGATGAGAACTGCGGCATTACCAAGTTTCCGTAAATTATACCGTCGTATTGATCATGCACAGACATTTTATGAACGAGGATTAGGCAAAGGAGATTATTCCTTACATGTTAATTATGGTAATTTTTGAATTACTTTAATATCATAATTATTTATTAATTCTATATTATTATTTTTATTATTTTCAGCATATTCTGTATCTGAATTTGATGGTTCGAAAAAAATGATATTATCAACAACATCCTTATTAGGTGGCAAAAATCCATTTTTAGGCATCGCTTATATTGTTGTTGGTTGTATTTGCTTATTATTAGGAATTGTTTTATTATTTATACATATTAAATGTAGTAAAAGGTAATTTTGCATTATACTTACTTATTTATACTGAATAATTAATTTGATTGTATTTAAATTTTCTATTTCTAGTACAACTGAAATGATAAATGTTAATCCACAGACACCATACACATAGATTCATGAAAAAATTATTCATTTTTTATTATTAAATATTTGTATTTATTGGTGTTTAGTGTATTTATTTATATATACATTGAATTGATACCTTTAATCAATTTTAAATTATAGTTATAATTGATAGAAGCCAAAAATCTAATGCTTTTTATATATGAAAATAATAATTTAATCAAGCCATGCACCACCATTATTATATACAATTTAAAAAAAAATTAAAAAAACAACACATAAATGTATTAAATTAGAAATAGAAAATAAATAATAATTTAGTTTTAAAAATTCTAAAAGATTAAAAGAGCAAAAAAACTTTATTAAAATTAATTTCAGAAATATATATATATTTAAATTATTAAAAACTTAAAAAATTTGTTTATTTCCTTATTTATTTCTATATAAATTCTATATTCAAATCAAAGAATATTTTGTGATAATATTTGCATCTTTATAAAAATTTGTTTTTTATTATTATTATTTTCTTGATAAATGTGTATTTATAAATCAAATAAAAGTGACCTTTTTCTTTAATAAATTGTTTCTCTTTTAATTACCTTAATTAATAAATATTTTATAAAAAGGTGGATAATAATTACGCAGAGATTAATCATATGTTAAGTTTTGATAACATATTAAGGCTTTTTTTCTGGGTGTATAATATAATTTTGTTTTCTCATAATGAAATTATAATTATATATTAATTTTTAGTTTGTTCCATTTTCTTACTTTTTTCGAATAGTATATAGCATATGTTATATGTTTGTTCGAAGCAACATAATTTTTATTCTCCTGTATTAGTATGTCTTCGGTATTAGGAACCCGTAGCATTATCAGGTTACAATACAGTATAGTGAATTGAATAATTTCTACTATTATTTTTAAGGCAAATATAAGAAAAAAGAAGAATAACTGTATTTCCGTATATAATTTATATAAAACATAATAAAGCGCTAAATTTATATAATTCAACATGAAACTGCCTGAATCTGAGTATTATTTTCTTTTTTTTTTACCTTGTTTTATCATCTATCCATAATATATATAAAATTGAGTATACATTTTTTTTCTTTGGTTAAATTTTCCTTTTATTTTTCTATTTTTTTTTTTTTTTGTTTTTCTTTTTGGACAAGTTCATTCTTAATTTTACCAAAATTATTACGGAATATATTAAAGTTCGGTTTGTTCCATTCTTTACTTAAGTTACTTTTTTACCATAGAGACTCTCATCTATAACTCTCTAAATTCACATTCGCTCTCTTATTGTAAATTTAGTTCATCCTGAGCTTTTTAAAGCTACATTTGTTATTATTTTCTTATAAACAAATTTTTTTTGTTTATTTATTGTGTTTATTTATTTATTTTTGTTTTTGTGACAACAAATACATGGAGAGTAATTGTAAAAAAAAAAAGAAAAAAAAAACAATTTTCCAATAGAAAACACATTTATACGATATTCGGTAATCATAATCATGATAATAATAACGATTTGTGTTGTGGCTTTTCCAATGTAATCAAATAATAAATAAATAGTGTAATAAAGTTAATTTTTTCTATTATTTATTTATTTATATTATTTTCTGTTAAATATATTTATTTAATTAACTAACGAGCTTTATTAGAATTTAAATTGTTACAGTAGATTCAAATTGTTTTTACCATTTAATCACAAGCAACGGTCATTATCATTATAAAAAAAAATAAAAAAAACTTTAATAAAGTGTTAATAAAAGGGTTTTAAACAAGCAGTAAAGCATTTTAAACAATACCAACGATTTAATTTTGTCGAACAAATACGAAGAAAATTCACTGTAAATATAATTTATATTGAAAATTAAGCAAAAATTATTTCCATTCCAAATGGAAAAAACCAGAAATTATTTTTGTTTTATTGATGACCAGCCCCCAAAAAATAAAAATAACAAAAACAACGATAGCCGCCAGAAAGGCACAATATTATTATTATTATTATTATTTTTTTTTTTTTTTGTTTTATTATTTATCGGCTCGATTTAATCCATATTTTTTCAACACGGCTGTGTTTTTATTTTAGTTATTTATTTATTAAGCTAATCATTGTAAATTTTTAATTAGTAAATATATTGCATTGCACGGCTACACAAATTAACTGCAAGGGAATAAGAATTAAGAAGAAATATTATTTATTTATGTTAATCCTTGTATTGTTATTATTTATTTATTTTTTTTTTTTGTTAAATGTAAATATCGCTCTGACCTAGAAAAATTTTACGTTATTTTGCTTTTTTTCCTTTTTCTACTGTTTTTTTTTTTTTTTTTGCTTTTGAATTTGTTTTGAGCAGAGAGAGAGACACACACACCAGGGGAAATTGGAAAATTCCTATATAATTTACAAATCAATGTTTTCCACTCTCGCTCTCACATTGCCAATAGATTGTTTGAATGAGAAATTATTTACATCGGCAAAAGCAGAGCTTTTTAAATTTAAATAACTTGCACTACAGGGTGTAAAAATTTTATGTTTTTTTTTTTTTTTTTCACGATAATATTAAATTCTGTTTTGGTTATATATATTTTTTTTAGATAATTCTTTCACAAAATATTAATAATTTTAACAAGTGTTTAGTTGTGATAAAACATTTTTTTTTTTAATTTTATTTTTTTATCTTAAATGTTGTTTGTGTAAATGGTGACTAAATTGATAAACGAATTCAGAATATTTGTATTCTTTTAAAAAAAAGGGTCTTGATATCGGGAAAAAAAATCTTTTTAATTATGTTGTTACTGGATATTGACATGTTTTGTTAAAAAAAAAATCACTTTGATTAGAACATGTGTGCAGGTTGTATTTTGATTGTTTAACAGCCAATGATTTTTCGTTATGTCTCTTTAAGTCATTTAAATTAAAGTTTAGCCACAGTAAAATCTTAAAATAAGACCAACAAACAATATTTAAATTATAAAGCCGGTATTAAAAAATATCCAGCTCAGTCGTTAGGATTGTTCGTTATATTAAAAAATTCGTTAGAAATCAATGAAAATTAAATGTTTTCATTACTATAAATGAAAAGAGAAATTACGGTTTCTTATTCTTTAAACCACTTCCTTTTACAATTGTAATAATTTTATCACAAATGCAATAAATATTAGGAAAGCCCACTGTTTTTATAGAAATAAATATTCAAAATTAGTAAGTCATTAACATGTAAAACATATATAATCGAATAAATTAATATTTAAATCGATATTGATGAATAAAACTCTAAAAGTTTTACGACCACTATACGGTTTACATTAGCAAATAAAAGTTTATTATAAATTATTTATATGTAATTTAGTAATAATATTTAAATTGTTATCGCATAGTTTTCCTAATTGTGTATCTCTTGATGTATTATAATTAATTTTATGTTAAAAAAAAAAAAAAAAAATTATCACAATTTTGCAGTTGTCATTTTAAACCATTATTTTCTCTTAATAAATATTATAAATATAAGAAATTAAAATAATAAACTATACAATGACGAAAAATACAAAAAAAAAAAAAATAATTATCTTAAACCCATTTCCTGTGGTCATTTTATCACATTTTTATATAAAAGGATATTGTTTTTCTTTTTTTATATTTAGTAAAACAATTCATTTAGTTGTGTTTGGTTGTTTATTAAATTAATTTACAATTTCAATTATAAATTTTAAATATTTTTAGTTATGTTAATATGTGGATAAAAAAAAAAATGTTTGACGGTTACAGTTCGGTCATTCGCCAGGTTTCTAACTGCTCATTTGAAAATATGTTAGCTGCCTTGTGAAGGGCTTCATTGTAATCTCAAGAGACAACAGAAATTATTGATTTATATTTGTGTAATCAATTTCGATTTAATTTATATAAAATATAGCAATTTTAATTTAATTTTAATTCAAATTTACAGAAACGCCATTTTGTGTTGTAAGTTAATTAAAAGTTAAGTGTGCTACCATTTTGTTTGTGTATTTTCTTATAAATGTTTAAAATAAAATGTTTGTTAAAGTTTTAATTTATTTAATTCATAATTTAAATTAAGATTAATTTCATTTAATGATAACGATTACTAATAATTTATTTAATCCATATATGCATATAAATATTAATTACAGATTTAACCGTTAGATGTGTTGCTGCCATTAAAGCGATTAATGCATTAATACAACAAAGCAACAATAGTAAAAATAATAAATATTATTATTATAATAATAATTAAAAATATATTTACATATGTATTTGAACTATACATATCATAAACTAAAACAACGTAATTACCTAAAGTAACTAATTAAATTCTGTTGCATTTGTTTATATAGTTAAATTTTAGTTTGTGCTTTAAAAAAATATAGAAAAATTTTCTGCTTAAATTTTTCAACTCTTATATATATATATATATATATATATATATGAGAGAGGAAAAGAGAAAGTATCGAAACAGCCTCTTTTGATGTGTAAAATAGAATTTGACTTTAATTTTTAAAGATTTTTACTTAAAATTCTGTTTGTAGTAAATTAAAACTTTTTACAAATTTTTTTTTTCTTGTTTTTTTATCCATATCGATAGAAAAGTGGCGTAGGTGGTTTTATTTTCCATTTCTTATCAGAAAAGTGATAAGAGAAAACAGCGGCGTAAACTGCTTCGCGCAGAACGTTGCGTGTTTTTTTAAAGTTTTACGCAGCTAAACAAATAATTAAAAGGTAAATGTCAAAAATTTCATTGAATATATATTATGATTGTAAATATACACACATACCATTATAGTTAAAATAAAAATATTGCGCAAATTAATGTGCGCATCAGATTATTTACTTATAAATTTTTATTTTGTTACGAAAATAAATTTAGAATAATATAAAAATATACAATAACAAAAGATAGCAATATATTTAAAAATACATGAATACGACCACTGTGTTGAATTATTATTATTCTTAAATCAAATGCGCAAGCTTACCTAAATTGAAACAGCGTTTATAGAAAATTGATGCTTTCATTACTTCACAACATATAATTCATTATTTTACCTAATTACATTGTTTTTTCAATATTTTTATTTATTTTATAACATTCATTATATGGTATATAACAGATTAGAATATTTTAAAAATAGTTTTAATTAGAGATATAAAAATTAAAATATTTTTTTTAAATAATAGTTATGCAATAAGCAATGAACGCACTCATTTATTTCTTATCTCTTCTGAAAAGTTTCTATGATAGAACGAATACAATATACTATATTATGTATGGGTGTAAAAGAAACAGATATATATACATTTTATTCGATCGATAAATATGGTGGACTACAACCACAAACATTAGTCCACCACCCACTGTATTCTCCACCATTGTTATTTCTAGTCTAGTCTTTATAACTATAAATTTAAAAAATTATGTGAATTAGTATTTAATATAATTAAGTGATTATTTTTAAATAAAAGTGCAATGTTATTGTTGTGAATATTTTGCTTTCATTTTTCATATAAAAAAACAAAAAAAAAAAATACACGCAGGTGCGTACGCAGACGTAGGTCTGTATTTTAAACTGGGCTTGCTCCAAAAAATGAAGTAATCATCGCACAAAAATATTATTTTAAAGGGCAAACGCGAAAAATGCATTATGCGCCACAATAAAAACTCTTTAAACATAAATATTATTGTTTTGTTATTATTTATTTTGATAAATATTATTTACATAATGTCACATATGCATTTTAATTTTGTCTCAATTTCAATTATAATGAACGAAAATTTTGATTTCCCTATGCACACGAAGAAGAAAAAATAGTCCTTAGTTTAAACAAATCCTTAATTAATTTGATCTTTTAATCTTTTAAATTAATAATAAACAATTCAATTATGTTGTAAAAACATTTTTAATTATTAGTGTCATATCTATTTTGTGTCAACGATTTTATTTTCTTAATTTTAACTCAGATGTTTCATTGTTTCCCTTTAAATTTTAAAGCCCAATAGTATATTCTTATTTACTTCGTATTAAATATATGGCGTTCTTATAGTAAATTTATTGGATTAACAAAACTATGTATATTAATAAATAGAGTATTTTTTTTTTTTATTATTATTTATATAATAATCATATATAGAACAAAAAGTGCATTTAATTATGTGTTTGTTTAATTTATTATGCATGCGACAGACAAGGATAAAAAACTTTGTATAAAAAAAAACATTGTTGTTGCTTTACCATTTGCATTTATTGATTTTCTAAAATCAAATAAGAAAAAAATATTTCATGTAAAAAACAAAACAAAAAAATTAATGAATGTCATAAGTGACATCTAGTACCAAAATGTGTCATTAACTAATAATAATATTATGGAAAAGTTTAAAGGGGTGCATTTGTTAGCTAAATTAATGTTTGTGTCACGAATCATGTCAATTGTCCTAAAAAAATGATTTTTTTGATTAACCCATCAAAACATAATAATTTTAATAAATTTATTATTAATTTCTGATAAATAGATAAAGGTATGAAAATGAATGCATCAATGCAAACAAATGATATGGAAATGGTTGAGGATCCATTGGATTGTGGTACAGATGATGATGATGATGGAAGTCCAAGTAGTCCTGAAAGTGCGTATGATGATGGTAATGATTTAATGCATGTTTCTATGGGTGATGATGTTACAGCACAATTAGCAGCTGCTGGCCCAGTTGGTGTTGCTGCTGCAGCCGCAATTCAATCTGCTAAGAAAAAAAAGCGTCCACATTCATTTGAAACCAATCCGTCAATTCGAAAACGCCAACAAAATCGTTTATTACGAAAATTAAGGGTATGATCAATTAATAAATATATTATCTTCATATATTAATAAATTTTATCATATCTTTTGTTAATTAGCAAACAATATATGAATTTGCAACCCGTGTAGGCCAACAAGCGATTGTATTAGTTGCAACGCCTAGTAAACCGAATACTAGCTATAAAGTATTTGGAGCTAAACCACTTGAAGATGTGGTAAAAAATTTACGACAAACAGTTATGCAAGAATTGGAATCAGCATTAGCACAACATGCCCCACCGCCAGCACAAGAAGATCCATCACTTTTTGAATTACCGCCGTTAATAATTGATGGCATTCCAACGCCAGTGGAAAAAATGACACAAGCACAATTACGCGCGTTTATACCATTAATGTTAAAATATTCAACCGGTATAAAATAATTATATTTTTATTGTTGAAAACCATTATTAATCATTTGAATTTTAGGACGTGGTAAACCTGGATGGGGTAGAGATTCAACAAGGCCTGCTTGGTGGCCTGAAGGATTACCTTGGGCCAATGTTAGAATGGATGCTAGAAGTGAAGATGAAAAACAAAAGGTTTTAAAATTTAATTAATATAATCAGTGATTAATTAACCATATTTAATTTCCAGATAAGTTGGACACACGCATTAAGGAAAATTGTTATAAATTGTTACAAATTTCATGGGCGTGAAGATTTATTGCCAGCATTTTCTGAAGAAGATGAAAAAGCAAATGCTCTTGCAACCTCTAATTCGAATGTAAATTATAAAGTATATACACAGTTTTTTATATATAATTAAATTAAATAATTTTTTTTTCTAATCATAATACTTTTAATTATATAATAATACTATTTTATTTCTAAGTAAACAAATATTATATATTTTTTACTTTTAAATGTTATAGCATATATTAATAATTATTATGTATATTGATATTATTTTGTAAATAATATATAACTCATTCATTATAAATTTAAACTAGGTTGGTGTACTTAAAATGCATAATTCAGGAATGGCAACATCTTCATCACATAATAATCACAACAACAACAACAATAGCATCCATAATAATAATAATAATAATAATAATAACCATAATATCAGTAATAATAATAACAATAATAATAACAATAATAATAATAGTCATAATAATAATAGTCATAATAATAATAATAATAATAGTAATAATAATAATAATAGTAATAGTAATCATCATACAGGAAATACAAAAATCCATATACAGTCAACAACGCAGACAATGGCAAACACACAGGTTTGCCTAGATTCCGTCTCATTAAATGATTGTGATGTTCGTAAAATAACTAATAAATTACTAAAATTAATTTTTTTTTTTAATTTTTTTATTTTTATTGTTTAATTATAATAATAATTTATTTTGTGTGTTTTTATTATAATTTATTTGTTTTGTTTAAGGTTGATTTAGTATGATTTTATTATATTTTTCGTATTTTAATATTTATTTATTATTAATTTTTTTTTTGTTTTGTTTTTATTATTTAACTAATTTATATTTTATATTATTTTTTTTTTTTAATGGTTTGGATTAATTACATGGTTTTTGATTATTTTTTGTATATTCATATTTGTTTTTAGTATACCCAAGCTGTGTTACAAACAATAACAAATGCTGATGGTACTGTATCAATAATACAAGTTGATCCAAATAATCCAATAATAACATTACCGGATGGCACAACAGCACAGGTACAAGGCGTTGCAACGGTAAGAATATTTAATTTCGTTAAATTTTCATCTTTTTTTTAATATTTTTTTTTCTATGAAGTTGCATACACAAAATGATGGTACAACAGTGCATACAGTTCAAGGAATAGATGCAAATGGTCATCCAGAAAATATGACTGTTGATCTTACCGAAGCAACCTTAGCACAAGACGGACAAATAATAATCACTGGTGATGATGGGCATGGTAAGAATCATTTTTTTTTAGTTTTTTGTTAGATAAAATTGAATATTTTAATAAAAAAATCAAGATATTTTCTCCAAATTAATAGTTGATAATTAAAATGAAATCAATATATAATTTATTTAATTTTAAAAATAGAATTTAATATAGGTTTTCCTATGTCCGTAAATGGTGTGATGTCCATACCAGTATCAGCATCAATATACCAAACAATGGTAGCAAACATACATAATATACATTCAAATCCTGATGGTACTGTATGCTTAACACCTATGCAGGTACATAATTTAAATAACAATAATAACAATATAAATATTAATAATTTAAACACATCGTCAACGACAACTACAACAACATCAACGTCTACAACGTCATCAACAACAATTAATAATTGTTGTAATAATAATAATAATAATATTATAAGTAGTACAAGTAATAGTAGTAGTAGTTGTAGTAGCGATCATAATAATAATAATAATAGTATAAATACTAAAAATGGACGTTCAGTATTGACAAATCTTCGTAATAGTAATAATAATTATAATAATAATAATAGTAATAATAATAATAATGATTCACATTATATCCATAAATTTAAATATAAAGATGATTATATTTTATCAACAAATCCACCAGTTATTAAAATTGAAGCTGATTGATTAGAAACTGAAATAGATGATTAATGAATTTTAATTAAAATGTGAATTGTTCTTATTTTTATTTTATTATTATTATTATTGTTATTATTATTATTATTTCTAGTTAATTAATTAATTTATTTATTATAATGATTAATTTTTTGGCTTTATTATTTTTTTGATGATATTATTTATTTTGATAATGAAAAATTTAAAAAAAAATGATAAAAAGAATTAAAAGTAAATAAGCAGCTACCGGAGAAATAACTGAATTTCAAATGTTTATAGTTGAAATATTTATTTGTTTCCTTAATTACGCGAATTATTAATCATGATGTGTAGTAATACGTTAATTAAATTTATTGATTTAAACTTTAATACGCAATTTATAAAAGCTTACTTTACATTTTAATTCTTTATTTTACTTTTTTTTTATTATTATTTATTTATTATTTGTAAATAGAATTTTCCTTAATTATTTTATTTTATTTTATTTTTTTCTTACATTTACAGAAGAAATTAAAACAAATTATTCATAATTGTAGTTAAACAAATACAAAAACTAGAAACAAACAAAAAAAAAAATATATATATAAAAATAATTACAAATTAAAATTAAAACAAAAAGTACAATTTAGTTCTATAATTATTATATTTAATTAAGTAAAGAGAAAGAAAAAATATTTAATTATATATGTATATTTTTTTTTTAAATTAGTCAGAAAAAAAAAATTTAATTAATTTTAGATTTATTATAGAAATTTACCTTAAACAAAAAAAAAATTAAAAAAAAAATATTATTAATAAGAAAAAGTAACGGAAGATGAAGAGAAATTTTATTTATTAATTTATTTTATTATTTTATTTATTTTATTATTTGTGATAAATGAAATTTTAAATATTTATTTTTTTTATTTATTTATTTATTTGCAATAAAAAAAAGGAGACAATTAAAGTAAAAAAAAAAAAAAAAAAATATTTATAGAGTTTATGAAATGAGATGAATAATAAAATCTGATATAAGTTTTGATTATTTTAAAAGTTCAGATGTTGTACGTCTCTGTTTAATATTCGGTGCTTTTAGAAAAAATTATCTAAATAATTCATTTTGCTTTCATTAATTAAAATCGATCCAAATTGAATGAAAAACGTCTAAATTATCGATTATTTATGAAATGTTTTTTCTAAATAACGAATTTAACAAAAAAATTTATTTCTTAAGCAATTTTATTGTTTTTATTTTATTTGTGTCTTCCTTTTTTTTCCTAATTAAATGAGTTAAATGAAGAAATTTCTATTGAATTTCATATATATATATATATTTATATAATTAAAACAAAAAAATCAAAGAATTTTTATTTATTTATTATTATTTTTTTTATTTTGTTCATTATTATTATTTTAATTTAATTAATTATTTATTTATATACAAAAAAAAAAAAAAAAAGAAGAAATGCAAAGAGACTCCCGCCATTTTAATTAATTTGAATTTTTTTTATCTTTTTCTTTTATTATTTAAATTTAATTTAATTTTTAAGATTATTAACGAGAAAAAATTTTAATTGTAAATTATTAAGAGAAGATTGGTGTAGAACCAAGTGTTTAATTTCTATTTATTAATATTTCGAGTAAAATAAAATTATTTACAGTCAATCGCATAATTTATTTTATTGTTAAATATTTTAAAGAAAAGATACAAAAAATAATTAAATTGGTTTATACATATATAGTCATTTTTAATATTATTTAATTAAATTTTTTATTTTTATTTAGCTACGTTAGAAGGGTAACTAACAATGTTACATCACAGAATAAATAAATAAAAAAAAATTGTATAAATAAATTATAAGAATGTTTATAAAATTAGGATAATCTAGTTAATTAATAAATTATTAAAAAAAAAAAGGAAAAAAATTGCCATTTTTCGGGAAAAAAGCTTAACAATTGAATTTATCTTTGATATAAAAATGAAAAATTTATATATATATATATATATATTTACAAAGATAGTGATGATTAATTAATTTATTTATTTATTTATAATTTTTTATTATTTTTTTTTTTTGTTAATTATTAAATGTGTGTGTATCTCTCGTTGTGTAATTATGTATATATAGACGGATTAATTTAATGAATTTTTATAATAATTACTGACGACAGTCCGAGAACAACACACTCTTTTTATTATTTTTATTTTAATAATAAATGTTAGATGTTTATATTGAATTATCAATAATTATTTATGTTTTATGAAAAAAAAAAAAAAAAATTGAAGTTCCATATAAAGAAAAAAAAAAAACCAAAAAAGAAAATTATCTGAATAAAAGAATTATTATTATTTTTTTTTTTTTTTTCTTAATTATTTTTTATTATTTTTGCATGTATTATATTTTATGTTTTACTTCTTTCTTTTTTTTAACTAGATGTGTTTGTGTTTTGTTTAATTTTTTTTTAATTTTGTGTGTTAGATAAATAAATAAATTTTTGATCAGCAGAATTGAAAGTGCCAGTAGTGGTACTTTTATATTGTTGATAGTTGTATTAAAATTAGTAAAGTTTTACAATGTAATAATTGTGTCGCTTTTTTTTCACGATCTCATTTGTTGATTGTTTGTGTTTTACATTTAACAATAAATCATATCTTGAAAATCCGATCCAATTATTATTATGTGAATCGAAATACTACACACAAAACACAAACAAAAATTTCTTTATAATAATACAAAAATAAAATGTATTAAAATTATTTTTCGTTTTTCAAAAAAAAAAAAAAAAAAAAATTTAAAGAAGATTATTTTTTCTCTTAACCTTTGTGCTGCTCGTTATGGATAAAAAAAAAAAAAAAAAATTTTTTTTAATATAAATTTATTTAAACATATAACAAATAAAAAAAAAAAAAAAGATGGATAATGGTGATGGTATGGAAACAATAACAGTTGGTCCTGGTATGCATCAGATGATGATACAAGGACCAGATGGTAATCAACAAGTATTACAAGTTTTAAGTTTAAAAGATGCAACAGTATTAACAAAGGCAATGGCATCTATAACAGAAGTTAAAACGGAAGAACAAATTGTTGAAAATTAATTAATTTATTAGCATTAAAAACAAAAATTATATAAAATTTTTTTTTTAATTATCATAATGTAATAATGATTATTCATAGTAATAATAATAATAAAAATAATAATAATAATAATAATACAATAATAATTATAATATATTTATAAACAATTTTAAAAAGTAAAAATTAATTTAAAAGTAAAATTTTATGTAAATTTTCTATATAGGAGGATTGTACAATATTTTCATTTTATAATTTTTGTACAGCAATAAACAAAATAAAAAAAAAAAAAATGTTAATTATTATTACTATCATTTAGAAAAATAATTATTGGATGCCCATTATTGTTTTTAATTATAAAAATAATAACAGAAGAAAATAATTTATAACATTAATAATAATAATAATAATAATAATAATAATAATAATATTGATTCAATTTTTTTTGTTTATAATTAATTAATTGATTAAACAACGAAGAAAAACATTTTTTTTTTATTTTTTATTTTATTAAATAAAATTGTTTGTACAATCCTTAATTTGCATAATAAATAATTAAAATTAATTAATTAAGATTTATTTGAATAAATTAAAAAAAAAACAAAAAAAAAAACAAAAAAAGAAAGAAAGAAGGGACGAAAGTAGGTTCATTGCCTAAAGGCAAATTATATAAATAATTAATTAGTAATAATTTAAAAATTTAATTTAATAATTTATTATTGGATTAATTTATAAAAAAAGAGAAAAAAAAAATTTATTTTTTTTTTGTTAGTCAATTTTATTTAAATTTTATAAATTTTTATGATAAACAAAAAAAAATAAAAAAAAAAAAAAAAAACATCAAATTATGCGTGTGTCATCGTGTTGTAAACGTACCTGAAAACTCATTTTAAATTATTTATTTATTTATTTATTCATAATACAAAACATTTTCGTTTTTTTTTATTATCAAGAAAATATTTATTTTGTTCAGTTTTCCTGAAGTTATCAGGAGTCATCATAGTGATTAAGATTTATATGAGACTCAAAATTCAAAGATTTTGTCTTAAAGTCTTAAATCAATGTGATGCATTTCACTAATCTCGACTAAACGTTATATTTATTTATTTATTTATTTATTGAAAATTATTTTGTTTTTGTGATTTTGCCACGTTAATTACATTAATCAGAAATATGCTCAGCTAATCTCTGTGGTGTGCTTTTGTGTTTCCCTAATCATTTAATTTAAACGATTTAATGTAATTGAAGGCAAATTACCACTTTTTATATATTTATTTTATTTAAATTTTATTTATTTTTAATTTATAACTTATCGATATCCACATCATAATGATTTAAGAAATTGGTATATTAAGTAGATCTTAAGTCACTTAAATGCGTTTTGTTTTGTTTTTTCTTCTCCGTTTTTTTTTTTTTTTTTATTTTTTTAGCAAGCAGTGCTAAAATTATTATTTATTGACTGAAAAAAAAAGAAGCAGTGAGCGGTTTATATAACGCGATAGAAACAATATAATTAATTTAAATCTATTAGGCCGCATATTAAACAAAAAACAAACAAAATTAATTCTTAATTTTATATATAAAAAAAATTCTTTGCTCTTGTTTCTGTTGTCGTTTGTTTTTTAATTTTTAACTTTTTTTTTTTTTTAACTTTATTGTTTAAAAAAAAAATAAAAAATAATTTTAAGAAAATTTTACTTAATAAGTTTAGTGCAATTGTAATTTAATTAAATAAAAGTAATGAAAAAAATTAATTAATTAATAGAAAAAAAAAGAAATAATAAAAAACGAAAGAAAAATTGTAGTTTGAAAAGATTTTTATGATTTTTTATTGAAATTATTTTTATTTAACTGATTTATCTAGTCTAATCCTTTTTCTTTTTTTGTTTATATATAATTTGTTAAATTATTTATGAATAATTAAATAAAAAAAAAAATAAAAAAAATACAGCGAAAATGTGAAAAATCCAAAAAAATAAAAAAAATAGAAAATTTTACGCCGTAATTAATATAATAAAAAAAAGAATTATTTTTCTAAAAATAATTTGCACATGCATATAAATAATTAATTCGGTTTTATATTAAATAATAAAATTTATAATAAATATAAAATGTAATAATAGTAATAATAGTAATAATAATAATAAGATAAGATAATAATTTTTCTGTCAATCTCATTGTGTTTTATTCGATAATTAAAGAAATTAAGAAAATTAAAAAAAATTATCTATTGTTTTTCTTCTTATTTATTTTTGTAAAAGGGCGAGTGAATTTATTATTTTGATTTTTCATAAATTACATAAAATATAATAATAAAATTAGTATAACATTAATAATAAATATGATTCGCTGCATACAGTTTTCAAAAGGCATCACTTGAACATTTATTTCACATTTCTATGATAAATGAAATCGAAATTCTTATTTAAAAAAACAAAAAAAAAAAAAAGAGGAAAAATAATTAAATTTTCAATTCAAAAGATAAAAAAAAAAAAAATATATTGTAATTGTAAATTAATGTAAGATAAATGTTTTAATAATTAAAAAAAAGAAAATAATTAATAAAATTGAGAAAACACAAAGAAAATATTTTTAATTTATTTCCCCATTTAACGGAAAAATGTTGAGAATCGGTGAAAAGATGTAAACAAAAAAATAAGTAAATATAGGGAAAATATGTGATTATTCAACTAATCAGGTAATACTAAACAAAATTCTAGATCTAAGAATTTTATAATTCTTTTGCTTTGGTGTATATGTTTTGTGTGAACAAGCATCGCCTTATTGCCTTAATACATTTTTTATTTTATTTTTTTTTTTCTTTAGCAACATAGCTAATACAGCGCCACCAATAGCTAGCCCATCATTCATTCAATATCTGCGCCATTTTTACACATTAGTCAATACAATTGCATTTAAGTTTATTATTTTGCCATACAACTTGTATAAAAATAAATGGATAAACATTTAATAAATAAAGTGTTTTTGTGTTTTTAATAAAACATAACATTTGTCAAGGTAATTAAAGTTTTGATTGAGTGCATTTTTATTGAAGTAAAGTGAATTATAAATTAAAAATCAATGTAAAAAAAAATAAAAAAATAAAAAAAGATAAAACTTCGAATCAAAATGTCTTACTTGTACTGTTATAAATTAATTTTTTTTTTGTATTAATTTTTTTTTTCTGCTTTTTTGTAATTTTCTTTTATGCTGTGAAAGTTTCAAGATGAATATATCTTAATTTGACTATAAGTTGAACTTCCTATGTTATTACTGTGATTTTTTGATTGTGCAAAAAATTACTTTAATTTCCAAATGACACCCGGTGTTTAGTGTTTATTTTTATTTTAATTATTTTAAATTAATAATATAAAAATCAATTTTTTTTTTCTTATTATTTAAGATGGATCAGGATGATGACTTAAAAGTATTAAAATGTACGGCAACCGAATTAAATGATATAAAAGATCTGATAGCCGAAAGGCTAACAACAATTTATGAATATATTTCAAAAGTAAAAGATTCAAGAAAATCACCAACCTCATTACCGGAACAATTATTACAAGATGATGATGAACCAATTAATGAAGATATAACAGAAGTTACAACCAAATTAAATGATTTTTGTAAAAGTTGTAAGAATAAATTCACAAGTGTCGAAACAAATATTGAGACATTGATAAAAAAACGGAATAAACGTAAAAATAGTAATAAAGTAATTACAAATGGTAGTAATATTAATAGTACTCCCAAGAAAACAATAACAAATAAAGCAGATGTTGTTAATGTTGAGGAAATAATAAAGGAAACAAATGTTACAGTAAATGACAGTGAAGAGATCAAAGAAGATGATGATGATGCATGCGATAGTGACGGTTCAAATAAGCGTCCTATTAGAATGGTACCAATTGAGAAATTAATGAGACCAAATTTAGTGAATGAACCAGTAAGAAGTACAGTAAAAACACGAGCTTTATCACAACAGGCAGCATTAGCAAATAAAACAAAAGATACAGCCATACCAACAATATGTATTAATAGTGATTCTGATGATTCCGATACTAGTTCAGTACAAAGTGCATCAAAATTAAAAAATATAAAAGTTACTGTTAAAAAATTACCACATAATTTACTAAGTTTTATGAAAACGCACGGTCTCAAGGAGATACGTAATCATAATAATGAAATAATCACAAAACTAGATGAGACCCCTAATGAAGCAATTAAATTAAATGATAATACAAATAGCAATTTAAATGTGTCTAATAATAAAAAGAAAGTACGCTTTAGTTTAAAATTAGATAAATCTGATGATGATAGTAAATCATCAAAAATAAAGAATAAAAACAAAAAGATGAATAAACAAGATGAGAAATTAATTAATTTATATAAAAATAAGGACAAGAAAAGTGTGAAAGATAAAAAGGATGATACAGATGTAGATGATATAGATGAAGACGATACTGATGAAGATGAAGATGATAGTGAATCTACAAATGTTAAAACAAATAATGAGAAAGCATTTAATATTGAATTATTGAATAAAAATTATAAAGAAAAGAAAACATTAAATAAAGAAAATGATGAAAATGAAAAGGATACAAAATCAAGTAGTGGTAGTAGTAGTAGCAGTAGTAGTAGCAATAGCAGTAGCAGTAGTAGCAATAGTAGTAGTAGCGATAGTGACAGTGATAGTGAAAATACAAATGCAAAAACAAATAAAAAAAGGATGCATGAAACAGATAATAATGAATCTGATTCTGATTCTGATACAGTTCCTCTTAAACAAATAAATGATCCATTAAATAAAAATAAAAAAATTAAATTAACAAAAGATATTGATGCGAATAATATAAAAACAACTGAAAATGATGAAGAAAATAATCTGGAAACAAATAATCATAATACAAATGTTATTGATAATAATATATATTTAAATAATATTATAAATGATACTGAAATGGTAATAAATAATGTTATAAATGATGAAGAAAATGATTCGAATGGTATTATTAATTCTTCGATTTATGAGAATATTCAACAAGAGATTGAAATAAATGCTGAGGAGGAGACGGTAATTATAACTTTAAATAATAATAATTAATAGTTTTTAAAATAAGAAGATTGAAAACTACCCCAAAGTTATTAGGGTTTGTGTAATATTAAACCTTGTAATTATATATTCTTAAACCATCACCACAACAACAACAACAACAACAACAACAACTTTCCTTTGTCTTTATAACTGAGAATTAATTGATATATTTGCGTAATATATGGTTACAATGTATGGTTTTACCTATATAGATATGAATTGTTTTAAACAATTTATATATATATATATTTGTTTCATTTAATTTTGTTATGCATGTTCATTCATTTTGACCTATGCAATATACATAATACAGATAATATAAATCTTATCGTTTACCTACTTTAACATCTCTAAAACTATTGCATTATGTATATAAATATTTTATACATTTTCCTTCTTACTTGTAAATTTCTTATCAATTAATAATGCATTAATGTTTTTTTTTAAATTGTAATTTAATTATTTAGATGGATGATAGTTCAAATGAAAATGAAGAAACAAAAAACAATGAAGAGTCTGATGACGCTGAATTTGATGAAAATAATTCTGCATCAGAAGAACCTGAACAAGATGTTAATGATAAAGATTATAAAAATGATGAGGAAGATGAGGATTCAAGTGAAAATAATACTAAAAAGAAGTCAGTTTGAAACCACAACAATTTTTAATTCGATTTATTTTTTTTTATTAAATTAACCTTTTATTTCAGGGGAGGTAAAAGTAATTTAAGCGATTCAGATGATAGTGATGTGTTTCAGCCAAAAGGAAATCGTAAAAAGAAACCGAAAGCTAATGATTCGAAATCAGTTGAGGAATCAGATAATACTGATTTGAATAGTCCTGAAAAGTAAAACCTTATTCTTTCTTATTTGCTACGAAATTACTTTATTGTTATTTTCTTTATAGACCAAAGCGTTTGAGACGCATCAAATTATTAAAAAATGAAAGTTCATCTGATGATGAAAATGAATCACATAATAAGGGTAGAAAAAATATAAGAAAATTATTAAAGGATCGTGATCTGGATAGTGGTACAAAGCAGGCAGCTCGTGAAGAGTATGAACGCAAACGACGTATAGAAGAGAGACAAAAATTAGTAATTTATATTTAAAAAAATTATGATATGTGGTGTTTTTTAAAATTAATATTTTTATTTTTATTTTTTAGTATAATCAAGTGTATGACGAGGAACCAGAAAAGGTTAAAGTATTAGATCGTTTAGTACTTGATTTTGATGACGAAACAAAAGAAGAACTATTAACTGTTGATAAAGGGATTGTAACAAAATTGAAGCCACATCAAGCCAATGGTATCAAATTTATGTTTGATGCATGTTTCGAAAGTATAAAACAATTGAAAACTGATATCGGTTCAGGTTGTATATTGGCTCATTGTATGGGCCTTGGTAAAACATTACAAGTAATGAATGATTTTTTTGGTTTCTTATTTATTTCTAATATAAAAAATTGTATTTTGTTTTAAGGTTGTATCATTATGTCATACATTAATATCGAATAGTGACAAAACAAAAGTAAATCGTGCTTTGGTTATTTGCCCACTAAGTACATCTTTAAATTGGGTAAATGAATTTCAGATGTGGCAAAAGAGTTTAAGTTTTCAGGTTGATGTATATGAAATATCAAAGTATAAAAAAAATAATGAACGCGCAAATAAATTAGAAGAATGGTATAATGATGGCGGTGTCATGGTATTGGGTTATGATATATTCCGTAATTTAGCAAATGAATCAAATGCACGTTTACGTAAAAAAATGAAACAACAATTGAAAACAAGTTTAATTGATCCTGGTCCAGATTTGGTTATATGCGATGAGGGACATTTATTAAAAAATGAAAAAACATCATTAAGTAAAGCGGTTAATCGAATTCGTACCCGCAGACGTATTGTTTTAACGGGGACACCATTGCAAAATAATTTAAAAGAATGTAAATATAAACCACTGAATAATAGAGGTTTTTATCTCTTTAATCAATTTTTTTTTATAGATTATTGCATGGTGCAATTTGTTAAACCAAATTTATTAGGCACATACAATGAGTATATGAATCGCTTTGTAAATCCGATTACAAATGGACAGTATACAGATTCAACACAACGTGATATACAAATAATGAAGAGACGCTCTCATGTATTACATAAATTATTAAACGGTTGTGTGCAACGACGCGATTATAATGTTTTAGCACCATTCTTACCACCGAAACACGAATATGTTGTATTCATACGTTTAACTGAATTACAATGTGGATTGTATAAAGTAAGTTTGTTTATGTTTCATTGTTATATATTAAATCTAATAATTTATTTGTGCATTTTAGTTTTACATGGAAAATAAAGCGAAACGCTTAGATAGTACACAAAAACGGACATCATTTTTGTTTACAGATTTTCAAAATTTACAACGAATATGGACACATCCTCGTGTATTACGATACAGCAGTGATAAATTTGAACAGAAACAGAAAAAAGTAAAATAGAAATGATTTCTTGAGAAAAAAATGTGCAATATTTGATTTTACTTTATTTTTAGTTGGAATTAGAAGAATCAGATTCCGAAGGTTCACTAAAAGATTTTATTGAAGAGAATTCAGAAACTTCATCACCATCAGAAGAGTCAGCTGACGAAAAGGATAATTCAGATGATAGTACAGATAACAAAAAGAAAGTGATAAATACACGTAAAACAAGAAGTCGTGTTAAAGATGAAGATTGTAAATTTCATTTATAAATTATAATTATTGATAATTCGTTACAAAATTAATTTTTTTCTTGTTTAGTTCAAGAGGAGGAAGTTATACCAGAAAAAAAAGAAAACCCAACAGAATGGTGGATGGCTATGTGCGACGATAGTGAACTAGATAATATGGAAAATTCGGGAAAACTAATATTATTATTTTCTATATTGGAACAATGCGTTGAAATTGGAGACAAATTGTATGGATAAATTATTTGTTGTTATTTTAATTTATGGGTTTTTAAATTATTAATTTTAATTACAGACTGGTCTTTTCACAATCATTGTATTCGTTAGATGTGATTGAACATTTCTTATCACTTGTTGATGATAATACCCAAAATCCAAATCCAAGTGCGAAATTAGGTACATACAAAGGATCATGGTCTCCCGGTTTGGATTATTTCCGCTTGGACGGTTCAACATCAGTTGAAAATCGAGCATTGGCATGTAAAGCGTTCAATAGAGATGATAATCCAAGAGCAAGGTATTTTTCTCTTTAGCTCTAGATAATTTTTCAATAATTAATAACTAACGTTAACGTAACATAACTTTGTTTTTAATTAAAGATTATTTTTAATATCGACACGCGCTGGTGGACTGGGTATTAATTTGACAGCAGCAAATCGTGTAATTATATTTGATGCGTCATGGAATCCATCGCATGATGTACAAAGTATATTCCGTGTTTACAGATTTGGTCAAAAGAAGCCATGCTATATCTACAGATTTTTAGCGATGGTACTTTCAAAAGTTTAATTTTCTGTGTTTTTTAAAAATTATAACATTTTTTGTCTATATTTTACAGGGTACAATGGAAGAGAAAATTTATGAACGACAAGTTACAAAGCAGGCTATTTCCAAGCGTGTTATTGATGAGCAACAAATTGATAGGCATTACAAGGAAAACGATTTAATGGAATTATATAATTTTGATATTGAACCCGTTGAGCCACGTCCAATTCCATTACTGCCAAAAGATCGTTTATTTGCTGAGTTATTAAAACAAAATGAAATAATTTATAAATTCCATGAACATGATTCTTTATTGGAAAATAAAGAGGAAGAAACATTGAATGAGGAGGAACGTAAAGCTGCTTGGGAAGAATTTGAGGATGAGAAGAAGCGTCCACTATATACAGCACCAGCAGTAACGTTTGGTACAGGAAGAGGTATACAATTGGTCTATTATCAATGGATACATTTATTTTATATTTTTCTTTTTAGTCAATGGTCCAATGACATCAAGTTCAATTTATGGTATCAGATCTGATATAATGTTACGTTTATTAAGTCTCAAAGCACGTTTAGATAATCCAATACTAACTGAAAATGAAGTTCGTCAAGTAATTCCATTGTTATTAAAAGAACTACAGGATCAAATGTCAAATGGTGAAGTTACAGTGAGTTAGAGAAGAAATATAGAAATTTGAATATTTGTGTTTATATCTAATTGTGCAAAATACTTAATAAAATAATTATATTTCAGTTATTCCAAACATTAATTTCGCTGCAAAAAGAATTAGAGGTACCACCAATGCTGCCAACACCATATCAACAAACACAACAACAGAACCAAGTCATTAATCCATATGCAGCTGCTTTAGCCCAAATGAATCCAATGTTTGGCATGGGTAATTTAAATATGAATCAATTGATGAATATGAATATGAATATGACACAATATAAAATGGCGGCAGCTGCTGTTGCTGCAGCGGGTTACAGTGGTGCTTCCACTGGTAGTCCTACAGCAGATAAATATTTGTTACAACATCAGCAAAAATTACAACAACAAGTATGTTTATGATTTATCATTTATTGTAATCCTGCAATGTTTACTAACTTTATGTTTGTATTTTATCTTAGGTCTTACAACAGCAACAACAATTAATTGAACAAACACAAAATAAATATATCAAGAAGAATACACCGGCGCCACAAATGTCAAAAGAAATTATAGAATTAGATTAAAGAAAATCCGAGAAAATTAATTTAAAAAAAAAGCAAACAAAATAAAACAGAAAAACAACAGATAAAGAAAATTAATAATAATTATTTTTGTTTTTTCGGTTTTATTTTTAAATTTCCTAAATTTAATTTTAACTATTTATATTTGATAATTTAGAATATTAACAATTAACTATAAAAGATTAAATTTAATTAATTAAACAAGAAAAATTAATATGTGCGTGTGTGTGGTGTCAAAGAAAAAAAAAATATTAAAAAGAAAAGTAAATTAGTAAATATAATTCTGGAATAACATAATTATTAATGCTCTATTCGTATTTATGGCTACGTTTAAAACATTTTTTTTGATTAATTAATAATTAGATGGTCGATTACGTGTTTATGCTTTTGGGGCTAATTTATGATTTTGTTTTTTTTTTTTTTTTTTTTTTTTTTTTTTTTTTTTTTTTTTTATTACTTAAAAACATCCTTAATTAAATTTAATCAAAATTATAGTGTATTAAAGAATAAATTTTGCGATTTTTGTTTGTATGTTTAGTGTAGAGAAAAGTAATAATAATAATTAATTATTAAAATAATAATAAAATATTTTTGTATTCAAATAGAGAGATTTTTTTTTTTTTTTCTTTGGTACTAGCTAAACAGCATTTGTGTCTAAATGACGATCTCTTAAGTAATGATTTTTCTCTATGTATATTTATTATGAAGTTCTGTTGAACCGTTATTAACAATTAAATAATAGAACAGCTGATCAGTTTGATAAAATGCTTTATAAATACAAAATTAATTATATGAGAAAAATTAATTGTTGTTAATTTTAACGAAGCACTTTGGAAGGAAAATTATTATTATTATTATTATTTTTTGTTTTTGTTTTGTTTAAGCTTTAATTGATGTGTTTAGTGTTGCTGATTTTTGTGATTAAAAAATAAAATACAGGAAAATATGTTTATGTAAAACAAATTGAATAGAGCATTAAAATTACATATTTGAAGAAAAATTATTTGAAAAAGAAGATTTCTTTATGACTAATACTGTTTGTTTATAATTTCAAGTTTTTTTTTTTTTTTCCTATTTTAAATAAATTAAAAATCGATTAATTTAACTTATTATCCATTTTAGTTTAGTAAAAATGAAAGAAACACAATAAATAAATAAAAAAAGAAGAAGAAAAAAAAAATTAAAAGTAAATAATAATTATAAAAAGTAGATTTAGTTTATAAAATTATATTTAAGTAATATTAAAAAAAAAAAAGAAAAGAAAAAGTAAGCACACATCATCTATAATCTATAATCTTTTAATAATTATTTTATTTTCCTTTTTTGTTTATTATTAATTAAGAGTTTTAAAGAACAAAAAAAAATTTTGTTATGTTTTTCCATTTTTATTTTTGTTTTTTTTTTTTTGTATTTATTTATTTTTTATTTTATTTTTTTTTAAATAATTTGTCAGTAATGTTTTTGTTTATTTGCCAAATTCATGTATTTTTCTATATTGTTTTATTATTTATTAAGTTTATTTCTTATCTCTCTCTATCTCTCTATGATATTTAAATAAGAATTTTAATAAATAAAACAAGAAAAATAAATAAGTTTTTAAAAAAATGTAATTTTTTCAAAAATCCACACACAAACTTGTATTTTTAATATTTTTGTTTTTTTTTTTTATTACTTATGTATTTTACTGCCATCTGGGTACGAGTAGATGTTGAATTAAAGCGGATTGAAATGAAAAAAATAATAATTGTCATAGATTAATAAAAATAATTCACAATAAAATCTAATATGATATTTTGGTTAAAATAACTTTTTTTATTTGTTTTTATTTACTTTAATTGTTATTGTGGTAGGTCTAATTATCATTTTAAAATGTATGCGTACTCAAACGCACATACATATTTACAAGATCGTGATTTATCATTTCAATTATAAGAAGAAGAAGAAGAATATACGAAAGCCAAGTGTTATTTTTGTGTACTAATATTATTATTATTAATCATCAAAAAAAAAAAGCCATATACGAACTGTCAAATAAAAATAAAAAAAAATTCTCTTTTGACGTTTGTTTTGTTTTGGCTTTTCATCTTCATTGTGTTCAGTATAAGGGAAAATACGCCGCAAATAAAAAGTTAAAAATGTTTATCAAATATAAAATTTATTAAAGAATTTATCTACGTCGAATTCTACTTTTATAGAAAATATAAAAAAAAAAGTCAATTTAATTAACAAATATAGTGAATTTTTTTTAAATAAAATGTTTATTAAATTACCTATAATTTCAATATTTTTAATAAATTTAATAAAAATATATTTATGTGATGATAGTTTTTTGTTAAATGGTGGCTGCAATGAAGTAACAAAATGCAAATGCCAATACGAAAATGGTGATAGTTATAATCTAGAAAATTTGATAATGAAGACACCAAATCAATATATCCAGTCATTTAATAAGAATTATAATCTAACATATTTTTTTCATCCGTGTAATGATATAACGAATTTACCAGAATTGCCTGACAATAAAACAATAAATAATTGTCACAGTGGATATTCGGTAAAACAAAACAAAACTAAAAAAATAAATTCATTTCTATTTATATTTCTAATTAAATAATTATTTATTCTTGTTTTAGTTATGTGTTTACAACAAAACAAAAAATGCATTTGATCTATTAGCGAAAAGTGAACAAATGAACTTAAAATTAACTTCCAATAATGAGCCATATATAATGTACAAAAATAAAGATAATGTGTGAGTTTTATTTACATCAAATTAACCAAGCATAACCAAAAAAAAAAAAATTTAATTAAATTGACATTTATTTTTCTTTTACAGAATCGCATTGATTACAATGGCATGCACAAAATTAAATGAATCATATTTAGTTGTCGAAGAAAGTGAACAAAATCAAAAATTAATAAATAATTTTATATTATTCTCACCGTATGCCTGTTTACAAAAGAATACAAACATACCTAGTCATTTAAGTGTCGGAACAATATTGGTTATAATCTTTTTTTTAACATTTATATCATATTTTTCGATTGGTATGGTTGTTAATTACTTTTTAATAGGTACGCGAGGCTTAGAAATTATACCAAATTTAGATTTTTGGAAAGATTTACCAAATTTAGTACGAGATGGTGTAAAATTCGTTCAAAATGGTTTTAAAGTAAGGCCAAGTGATATAACCCAAGGTCAAGATACATATGATGCGATATAAAGTGAAAAGAATTTTCTGTTTTTTCTTTTTTAGTTTACTTTAAAATTATTTAATGATTATTATTATTATTGTCAAATTTAAATAAATAAAAAATTTATTTAAAAATAAAATTCAATCTTTTACTTATTACTTTTACCCTCAATTATTCCTTGTTTTCGTAAATTATAACGGTCATTTAAAATTTGTTTTTTAATAACTGTAATATTTTGTGTGTTTTAACATCCAGCTGATTTCAGGTAGAACTTGCCAGATTGGAAATAATGAATAAAAAATGTTGTTGTGATTTAATAAAATATGTGGAGATTGGAGAATATTTGACAGAACTGATACAAAGAGTAGGCGAAGAATTAAATAAAAGAGACAAACATAATAAAATTATAATTGTTTTTCAAATGCTAAAACGAGACAGTATTAATTTCAATAATACAAATTTAAATTTTATTATCAGTAGAGTAAACACCGCCTGCTGGACGAAAGAGAAATTTAAAAAAGTTAGAGGACGCGGAATATTTTTCTTTTTTTTTCTGCGGTGTAGTGGTGTACATTATTAATGCCTTCTTTCTGTACTATAATATTTTTTTTGTTTAATTTTGTTCTTTTGATTTCAATGCTTGTGCTTTCCACTCACACAGTGGTAGTTGCAAGAACAAGAAGTTAAAGTCTGTGCGGTTTAAATGCATGTGAAAAAGCATTTTCTGAATTAATTAAGAATTAATTAAAAGAAAATTAAATAAATAAATAAATTAATTTAAAAAAAAAACAACAAATAAGTAAGTTGCGGTATTATTTATTTATAAACAAAATTAATTGATATGGATTGAATGATTTATTATAATTATATTATTTCTTTCAGATCATTTTCGTATTGGCGAAGAAATTCGGAAGAAAATTTAAACATAAAAGTTTCTGGATAAAGGTGAGTCAGATTAATAAGGAAAACATTTCTTCACCTAATTTAATTCATTTTTTTTTTATTATTGTTATTTTTATTCATCATTATTTAAATTTTAAATTTTTTAAAAATTTACTATTCGGAAAAGAAACTTTAAAAAAATACGCTGTGTCGTTCTTTTGAAACTAAACTTAAAAATTTTTTATATTTGAACTGTTTCTACGGTACTACGATGAAGTGATGCTTCTTCATATAAATTTTATGTTGCATCCCGTAATTCATGATTATAATTTAATTTTTATCTTTGAGTAATTCTTAATTTTGCATATACATAATTAATTTAAAAGAAAAATATTTAATAGTTTTAAAGTTTTAAACGTAGATATGTGAAATTAGGTTTTTCCACCCTTTCAAAATATTTTTTTTTTGCTTTTAACTTTACCTAAACAAAACGACCGATTAGATTTTTTTTATCTTGTCAATAATTAATTTTTTTTTAATATATTTAATTTGTGAATTTTTTATAACAATCCAAGAAGTTTCCTTTATGTTCATGATGTATGTAATATTAATAAAATAAAGAAAGATAAAAAATAATATAAGGAAAAATAAGTTTAAATTAAAAGTACGGTCGTCTGATTAACACAGTGCAAATTAACTTTTTATTTATTAATATATTGAAGTAATCAATAATTTTTTTGATAGTTTATAATTTTGAATTATGATATCAAAATAATTTTCTTATAATATTGTTGAATATTAAATTTATAATAAAATAGTAAATAATATTGATATATTGCATAAACAACCAGAAATTAAACGAGAAGAATGGCAAAAATCAAATTTACCATTTAATGACAGATGAGAGTTTCTTTTATACCTTTTAAAATAAATGGTGTACTGTAAACATGGCTACATCTACGGTAATCTGTTATCGTTTATTGTTAAGTTAATCTGAGAAACAATTGTAAACTGTACATGTATTACCTGACTTTTAGTTTGTCTGCAATAAATGCTAACAGTTGTGATTATTTTGATGGTGATTTTATTTGAAATGTTAAATTTATTAATTTTCTTTTATATTGATCATTATAATTTATAAAAAATATAATATATATAAAAAATAAGTTTTTATTGTTTTTTATATAGAAAAATATATAACGCATTATTTGAAAAATGGTTCTGGTTGAAAGAAATAATGAAAACGTAAGAAATGGACGGAGATCAAGAGGACCTAGCCCTAACGGTCATGGTGGCACACCGGACACAAGTTCAGATGACGAAAACTGTAAGAATTTTAGATAATATACGATTTTGTTTGAATTAATTAATAAAAATAATAATAATCTTTGTTAATTATTTAACATTTCGGCATGATTTTTTAAGGTTAAAATAATTAAATTATGTGTGTGTGTTTTTTTTTTGTATTATTTAGCAAGTAAAAAAATTGGGGGTGGAAGTACAAAATCAACAAAAAATACAAAGACTAGTGAATATGAAGGTAACGTAACAAAAATTTTATAAAATTAAATAAATTTTTTTAAATATTATAATTAAAAAAAAATTTTGGTTGTAGCAGAAAAAATTCGTGTTGGCAGAGATTACCAAGCACTTTGTCCTGATTTAGTGCCCACACCTGAAAGAAAACCAGAGTTGATTAGTGATAGAGCATTACTTGTGTGGTCGCCAACTAAAGATATTCCAGATAGTAAATGTGAATAAATAATTTAATTTAATTTTTTTTTTTTATAATTAATTAAAATTCTATATAAAATTTTAGTGGAAGAATATATATCTGTGGCTAAGGAAAAGTATGGTTACAATGGTGAGCAAGCATTAGGAATGCTATTTTGGCATAAACACGATTTAGAACGAGCTGTATTAGATTTAGCAAATTTTACACCATTTCCTGATGAGTGGACAGTCGAGGACAAAGTATTGTTTGAGCAAGCATTTCAGTTTCATGGTAAAAGTTTTCATCGTATTCGCCAAATGGTAATTATTTTATTTTATTTCATATATTAACATTAAAATTTTATAAAATTTTTTGGTTTTTTTCTTTAGTTACCCGATAAAACGATAGCAAGTCTAGTGAAGTACTATTATTCTTGGAAAAAGACAAGAAGTCGTACCAGTGTGATGGACCGCCAAGAAAAAATGAAGAAAAACGAAGGCTCTGAAAATGGTAGTGAGAATGGGAGTAATGAAGAATCAGACAATGAAGAAAAGGTTAGAATTTTTTTTATTATTAAGATAAATAATTTATTTATTCAGGCTTCGGTTTTTTTTTTAAATATTTATTTATTTTTTTAAATGGAATTATAATGATTTTATGAATCTCGTTAGGGTTGTATTTTTTATTTAAGATTATTTTAATTTAATTTAATTTATTTTTGTGTTATGATTTTCTTGCATAAACAAGAGAAATTATAATTTTTTAAGTCTGCATGCTGGAAAAATTGTAATGGTGGGTTTTTTTTTCTTCTTTATTCTTTGTTTGTACACACATTTTATTTATAATAATAATAATAATTATTATTGTTGATATAAATTGGTATTTTGTATATAAAAAAAGAAAAACATACAAAATGTAAATAAATCTGTTATTTAGAAAAAGATATGTATAAAAATTATAAATAAGGTAAAATACACAGTATATATAAAATGTAAATGTATGTATAGAAATGGCCAATACACAGAGGCATACGACGTGTCAGTGGGTCGCCCCCAAGAGGGGTCTCTATTGACGATTCACATCAACAAACAGCTTCTTCAACAAGTAATACTTTGACAAATTCTTCTAGTCTTACATCGATATCAACAACAGCAACATCAAAAACAATAGAAACCACCCTAAATCAGGTGGGTTGCATTTTATTACAAAGAAACACGATTTTTTTTTTTTTTTTTTATAAATACAAATTTTTGTTTTCTTAAAACTAATATAAATATAAATAAAGGAAAAAGGATTAAAATTAATAATAAATTTAATTTTAAAATATAATATAATGTGCACGGGAGAAGACACCTACAATTATATTTTTTTAAATTCAATTAATGCTTTTTGTCGGAAAAACTACAAAAAAAAAAATTAATTAATTAATTAATTGACATCAACTAATGTTGTAACGTCTATTGTTATGACACACACAGACACTCACTGCATATAGATTATTATTATTTTGAATACTAATTATTATCCTATGTAATTCATAACCATTTTATAATTCCATTAAAAACAATTCCAACTCCGCCCACATCACCCACCAATGAGAGTATGGTTTATTTTTATTTTATTTGTTTTTAAACGATTTGAATGTTTTGCTATTATTTATTTGTTTATAATGAGACACGAATGTTTTACTTAATAAAGAGAGCTATTGTTAGAATGAATAAATAAATTATTTGTATAATAAATATATTAATAATAATAATAATAAAAATGAATTGTTTGTAGTTAATTATATAGAAATTTTTGAATGAGTTGTAATATTATTTTGTATGTGTAGATAGAGAGCGAGAGAGATAAATGCATTAAATAAAATTAGTTTTAAAATTGTATAACATAGAAAAATATGTATAATATAGGCGTCAACATCGTCGACAACAGGAGTTGGAACATCGATCACAATGGCAATAACAGGTGGTGTTTCATCAGCATCAACCTCAAATAATACAACTGGTTCTGGTATATTGAATATAAATGGACAACAAAACGATGCTGTTAATGATAACAATCATAATAGAAATAATAATATGCATGGACATAATTCTAATCATTCATCGACAATAGGAAATAATAATTTATATTATGGAAATTCCGCAACATCAAAGCAGCAATTGTCTATAAATAATACTCATTTAACAGGATTGACAATAACGAATGCAAATGATTTGCAACAATCCTCAACTTGTGGTGCATTATATTGCACTGGATGTGGCGTACCATGCCATTTAGTTAACCCAACATCACAGGGGAAATTATGTAACAGTTGCTATCATCATTGGAGGTACGAGATGGCTAATTCATTATTATCTTTATAAATTTTATTAATTATGTGTAGGATGATTGATTTAATATATATTTATTATAATTGTTATATGTATAGACGTACGGGTACAATGCGTCCTACATCTGGTCCAGCATGCATCGGGGGTACTAAACGCTCACGTTTAACAAGTGCGAATAATAATACAAATTATAATAATAATCAGCAGCAATTAAATCAACAACAGTTGAATGATCGACACAAAAGAAAACCACCACGTGGAATGTATATTAATCATGATGATATTGTTGCATTAGCATCAACAACCTTATTAATAAACAATAATAGTAATAATAGTAATAATAATAATAGTAATAATAATAATAATGGTAATACTGGTTGTAATAAAACGAATGCTTCTTCGGTGGCTAATAGTAGTCAAGAAGGTGGTAAAAGCATTACCAAACAATTTGGTAATCGTAATGATGAATTGCTTGCTAATATGGACAGAGAAATTGTATCACTTCGGTCCCAAGTAAGTTACTTTATGGAATTAAACAAATTTTCTAAAAAAAAAAAAAAAAATTCTATTTCTATATATTTTTTTCTTTTTTTTAATTTATTTATTTTGAATTTTTATAATTTAATTTTTTTTTTTTTTTATTTTCTAGAGACAAAATTTTTTTTTTCTTGCATATAATGAATGAGTGATTTGTTTGTTTTATTTTTATTTATTTAATATTTTTTGAAATTATTTTTTTTTTTTTTGTAAATATTTTTATTTGAATGGAAAGAAAGTGGCTCCCCTTATCAATCCTTTTTTTTAATTCAATTCCCTATCAACAAATTAATATATTTTTATAACAAATTTATATTGTTCATTCTTTATCGCATTATTATCATTAATCATTTTATTATTGTTCTTCTTGTATATTTTTCTATCATAGATTCAACAAAATAAACAAATTGTTAGTACATTGAAACGTAAAAATTCGGATAGTTCTGAAGATTTGCGTACAAATGATGCTAGTAGTACAATAAATCGTATAAATTCGCGATGGAATAGTGAAGAATTACTGTTAGCAGTTGAAGGTGTTAAAAAATATGGAAAAGATTTTCAAGTATTAATTTTTATATAAATTTATAGCAATGTGTTTGTGTATTCTAATGATTTTATATATATTTATTTTAGGCTATAGCTGAGGTAATTGGTACAAAAACAGAAGCGCAAGTTAGGACATTCTTTGTGAATTATCGTCGTCGATATAATTTGGATAATGTGTTGAAAGAGTTTGAAGCTGAGAATGCACAACGAGAACAAAATAATGTAAAATCGACTACACCACCTCCTGCTTCACAGCCACCTTCATCAGAGCCTATGATAACGACAACATCCGTTACTCCACCACCCGTCCCACAGATAGCATCAACAACAACCATAATTGATGATGATGAAGAGACTAATATTGCTACCACAGAAAACAATATTAATAATGATAGTACTGCAGCAAAAATAATCGATGACGATGTTATGGAAGTGGATGATGCTGATGTAATACCAGAACCTTCACAAGAACCGAAGGAATCACCTAAAGTTGAAGAAGCTGAAAACGGTGTTGCTACAGATAAAGTAAGAGCCTGAATTGATATGTTGTTGAATGCTAAATAAATTTCAATGCTTAAATATTAAAAGACACGAAAGAGGTGTACCGACTATTTATAATTTTTGACCCTCTATTACTCTTTATTTTAATTAATTTTATTTTTAATTTTGGTTATTATTTTAATTTTATGATTTTTGATTTTTTTATTATTATTATTATTTTTTACTTTTGTTTATACTAAAGATTGATGTTGATGAAGATGAAATAGTCGAACAAGAACCTCAAAATGATAGTGATAATAAAGAGTTGGTTATAAATGAGTGTATAAGTAATAAAGAGGAAGACAATCAAGATGAAGAAATGGATGATAAATTAAATGATAAAACTATAATAAAAAATGCAACAAAAGGTGGTGGTGATTTAATAATTGATAGTAGTTTATTAGCTACGAAAACACCAGTCACAACTTTAACTGAAATTACATCAGAATAATAGAATAAAGTATTGACTATTGATTGTTGTCACACATATTGCAGTGTATTCCAATTATTTTGAGTAGAAAATGAATGCATAAACAAATAATTGTATTTTAAGTTTAGATCGTAATCAATTGTAAATAAGTTTGTTTTCTTGTTTAAGATAAAAATTAAGCAAAATTAAGTACATTACTATATATTATATAAGAGAAGAGATAAAATAGTATCCATTAATAATGTTAATTCTGATTATAATTAGTAATAAGCTCTGATTATAATTATTAATCTTTTCCTTTTTTATTATTTTTTTTCATTTGTTTTTGTTTTAATTGCATGCATTTATTGAAAGATAAAGGAAAATTCTTATACATTTTTGAAGCAAAGTTGTTGAACGTTGACAAAAGCATTTTACCTAATTGTATATTATATCCCATATACTTGGAATATAATTTTATATTTTGTTGTTAAAAGAAGAGTTTGTTAAAAGGGAGAATTAAAAAAAAAAAACCGTTTGCTTAATTTAATTGTGCATGAATTTTCCATCACTTTTTTTTTTTTTTTTTACATTTTGTATTTATTTTTAAATTTATTATATATTTATTATTATTAGAAAAGAAAATTGTTATCAAATTTAGTTAATGTGATAAAATTAACTTGATAACGCTTTTTGTTATTTTTTTTTTTTTGTTTCATTTTTTCAATTTTTTTTTATTATTTAAAAAAAAAAACTATTAAGATATATGACAAAAAAAGTATAAAATAAAATGGAAAAAATTAATTAATTAAATTAAATTAAATATAATACTAATATAAAATGTATTACAAAATAAATTATAAGTTGATGAATCTATGTATAATGCAGTAGAAAAGAAAAAAAAAACTTTTTTAATTAGCAAGTAGAAATGCGAATTGATTTCGATATTGAAAATAAATTCTAATACACCCACACCACCCACACACAAATAACATAACGTGGATATTCACCATAGTTGTGTGTATTATCTACTACTAAATAAGTAATTAGTAATTAAAATAAATAGAAATAATGATAATTTAAAAAAAAAAAAAAATAATAATTAAACTCTTATATATATATATATTTGCCTCTTTTTTTTATTTTATTAATTGTATAAATTTCGGAAGTTAAAGATTTGGAGTATTAGTGATATGTTGGTTGTGTTGTGTCACCCTTTTTTATATATGTGTGTTGATTTATTTGATACATTTTTTTTATTACAAATCTATTTTACTCTGTTTAAATATAATTATAAATAAACTAAAAAAACACAGGGCCGGCGCGTATTAATAATGTGAAAAAGATTTTTTTGTGTTAATGATTTATAATAATGAGAGGCAGCACACGCACACACACATACATTATAACTCTAAAGAAATGAGATATAAATTAAATAAATGAAACGACACATAATCATAATAATTCAAAAAAAATTTTTTTTGTGTGAATTATTAATTAATTAAAATTATATTCAAAAAAAAAAAAAAAAAATTCTTAAATATTTAATTATATTAATTGAAAAAACAATTGTCCAATAATTATAAATAAAAAGTTGATGCTTACAATAAAAATTAATTAATTAATAAAAAAAAAAAAAAAAAAAAACAAATTTTTTTGTTGTTAATTTTGTGTTTGAATTTTATTTTCCCAAAATTTTTAATCCCGTCCACCTAGTAATTCTACTTCAAATGCGTATTGACGATATCAAAATTTAAAAGTGGAATAATATTTTTAAAATCACAGCGACTTATTTTCAAAATAAGTGTTTAAACAACAATGGTGAGTGAAATTAAACCACTTGGCAGCAAACCGTTATCAATTAATTATAATTAATTAATTAATTAAAAAAAATGTCAAGTGATGATTGCTCATTGTTTCCAAGTACTAGACGCGCTACAATCACTATTAGGTATAAAAAGAGAAGATGCCAAATGATATTTTTTAGTTGTCTCTGTTGTGTTCCAGTTTTAGTGATTAAAATCAATTGAAATGTTTCTATTGAAGAACTATGTAATCAGTTTAGTATTGGCATTGTGCCTTGGTTTTGTAACGTCTCGTGCACCATTGAATAAAATAAGTAATCGCGTGAAACGACTGGTGGGTGGACATACTGCGCAACCGTATGCTGCACCTTATGCCGTTCTTTTATGGGACAATGGGATACCAATTTGTGCTGGCGCGATAGTTAGTGAAAAGTATATTCTAACGCTGGCCTCATGCGCAAAGACTGGAATTACAATAACTGCCGGGAGCTCAAAGGTTCACATTAACTTAAAGAAATTAGTACCCGCAGGCATTCAAAAGCACGGAAGCTACGTAGCCAATGAAATGCATGATGATATCGCATTAATACAAATCGCAGAGACATTAGTGTTTACAACAGAAATCAACAAAATCGCAATCGAAACTACCGCAGTGGCAAGTAACACTCTTGCACAAATATTTGGTTGGGGTAAACAAGACACGAATAGTGGTTTTAGTTTGCATTTGCAAGTTTTATACACAAAAACGTTGACACGACAAGATTGTATCACGCAGCTTGCAGATGGTAACTCAATGAATCTTGTCGCTGGACATGCCTGTACTTTTGTACAAGAGCATCAGGGTGGTTGTGGCGTAAGTACAGATTTTATTATCTCTTATTTTCTGTATTTAAATTCAAATAAAAAAAAATTCATTCCAGTACGACAATGGCGACCCAATTATTGCAAATAATAAATTAATTGGCCTGTTCCTAAGGCCAAATAGTTTCACAAACTGTGCAAATGGTAAACCAGACATAATTACCGATGTTACAAATTATGCTTCTTGGATTAATACCATAATTACAGCGCAGCCGTAACCAGTTTAATGAATTTTATTTTTCCTGTGTAAAAATGTAAATTTATTCAAAATAAATGTGTCTTCGATAGAATAGTGGGATATTTTAATTACCCTTAATTATTATTGTTTTATGTGGCAAATATTTATAACAACAGATGCCACTACTTTATAAATAGTTAAATTTGTTTCAATGATGTTTCCTTAATGTTTCATTCATGAATTTTCGCCTTTTTTTTTACATATGTTTATGACTTGTTTTCATAATATTTTGCTAATAAAACTAATTCATCTGTTCATTTTAATTAAAATGTCATTTATAATTGGATAATTTAATGTAATTAATATATTTATTTTTTTTTTTTTTTTTTTGTGCATTTATTATTTACATTTTTCTACTTGATCGATGTCTAATTTAATTTCCTCTTCAGCATTCAAATTGGAATTTTCACAGTTCATACGGTTAGTGGTGTTTGTAAACAATTTGTAGGCGGTCTACCGGTGCATATTTACTTCGTGTTAGTTCAGAATTTAAACAATCATGCAGCAGGTTGAACATCAAAAATGCGTTACAAAAAAAAAAGAAGTTCAATTAAAGCCATCACATGTTGAATTGCCAACAAAAAGTCTTTTTTTTTTGTTTCTAATTACATGAAAGAATATGTTTTACATGAATTTATGAACATAAAAATATGTACAAAGAAAGAAAATTAATGATTATTTAAAATAAAACTAATGATGCAGACAAATTAATTATAAATAAACTTTTCCTAAATTACATTTCTTGCGATTTTTTCTTTCTAATTTTTTTTTTTTTTTAAACATTCACTGCGTTTTTGTCGTCTTTCTAAATATTTATTACTTTAATTTAAAGAGTATTTTCTTCGCCCATTTATTCCCACCAGAATATCCTACAATAACAGGGTGTACAGCAAAAATATTGCAATGTGAAAACACCAGCATATAAATTTACATTGAAAAAAAAAAGAGGGAAATATTTAGTAAAGATATAAACCAATGATTTGATTCCTTTTTCTAAATACACCGTAATCAATAATTTGAAAATTTTCTTCGAGTAAATAATTATTTAAAAACTTTAATTGCCGCCCGTTACCACCAAACTACGAGCCACACCTTTCATAAATTTATTATAAAATAAATATACATTAAAGTCACAAAAAAAAGGAAATGAAATGAAATGCAGTGCTAAGAATAAGGTGAATTAGATTTAATCGAAAAAAAAAAAAAAATAAATAAATAGAAAAATTCCCTACAAAACCTATAAATACTTGAATGAGCTTGTTTAGAATTTTAATTTCGTTGTAAAAGCAGACGTGTTCACGTGAATTGATAAACTAGATTAAGGATGGAGAATTGGGCGCAAAAAGTGGCCGTTGTGACAGGATGTGCTGAAGGTATTGGAGCGGCGATCGCACAGGATTTAGTTCGCGCTGGAATGACCGTTGTTGGTTTATCGCGACGCAAGGATAAAGTCGAAGTTAGCTAAATGTGAATTAAAAATTTTCTTTTAATTTCAAATTAAACTTATCTTGTGTTAGGCATTGCGTGCGAGTTTATTTGGCGCGACCGGGACATTAAATGCATTTGAGTGTGATATTACCAATGAGGAATCTGTACGTGCTGCCTATGTCTGGATTGAAAAAACGTTGGGTGGCGTTGATCTAGTTGTTAACAATTCGAGCTTGATAAGGTAAAATAATGTCTGCGATGCGTTTAATCGAATTAACATTTTTGTTCTTCTTTGCAGCAAATACCTGTTCTTGGAGGATAACAACACAAAAGATTTAAAACAATTAATGGATATAACGATATGCGGTTTGTGTATGGTGACACGCGAAGCTGTTAAATCAATGAAAAGTCGCGAAGTAGACGGTCACATTATTAATATAAACAGTATTTTTGGGCATAAAGTAAATACGTGCGTGCCGGGGACACGACCTGTTAATGGTCTATATCCAGCATCCAAATATGCAGTCACTGCGATCACTGAGTGTATGCGACAGGAGCTTCTTTTTATGGAGACAAACATTAAAATAACGGTTGGTTTGCGCATTCGCTAAACAAAGGGAAATTTATTTGATAATTATTTCTAATCCAAACAGAGTATCAGCCCAGGACTAGTTGAGGGTGATATAATTGCAACGAGCAGTGATAATGAATTGATAAAATTAATGCCCCGCTTAAAACCTGTGGATGTATCTAGAGCAGTACTGTTTGCCATGCAACAACCCGACCATGTACAAATCCATGAAATTATTCTCAAGCCAATGGGTGAATTTCTTTAGAATAGCAAAAGAAACAGAAAATTTATATCAAAAAGCGACAAATCGATGTAAAACAATCGACACCACCTTGGATTTTTTTTTTAAATTTTTTTCATTACTATTTAATTGTCGCAATATGTGAATTATTTTTATCGAAAACAAATAAATTTATATCCGGCGAATTAATTCTTATGGAGTAAATGGTTTTTGTTAATTTTTTTCATTTTTTTTTCTTTATTATTGAATTGACAAAAATAGTTAATCACGTGTAGTTGAATTATTTTGATTGTTTATCCTGTTTTTGCTACAATTATGAAAAAAAAAAAAATTTTACAAAATTCAGATTGTTGTTGTTTACCTTCTAGCAATTACTTGACGTTGCTTAATCGTAATGCTAAGAGCAGTTTAATTGTTTCACTTAAAAACAATAAACGTTTAAACAAGATATTACCTGCGTGTGTTGTTTACCTTTTTTTTTATTAAATTTGCTCTCTGTTAATTTTTGTTGTTTTTAAAAAAATCAATTTTTTTTTTTTTTTTTGTTACTTAAAAGGTGACAAATTGAACGACATTTATTAATCGATACTAAGTGAATTGGCTACAATTTTTACAAAAAGTCAAGTCAAGTTTATTAACTAATTAGAGCATAATAAGGATTAAATAATTTTTAAATCACTTTATCACTTGATTTCCTTATTTGTGTTGAGCCATGTTAATGACTTTTCGATTGCGCTTAATGACTTAAATCAATCGTTGAATTTTTTGTGTATGTTTTTTTTTTTATATTTAATTTAATTTTATTTTAAAACCGTAATAAATGTGGAATTACAGCAATTAAAAGTTATTTTTCTTCTTTTTTTTTTTTTTGTTATTTAAAAACCAAACTAGCGAATATATTAATTAAGGACGTTAGGATAATAAAGAAGCTTTATTAAAAAGAAGAAAAACTTGAATCTGGTTAAAAACTTGAAGTTAAACTTTAAATTAAATTAAGTTTTTTGTACACCTTTAGGCATTATTTCTGGATAACATTTATTTACTTACTTCGATAAATAATCAAGCTGTGATTAAATAATTAAACAATTTATGTTGCACATCCGATCAAGACATTATGATGACAAGAATTTACTAGTTTACGCAATTTTTATTTTTCGCAACGTGCATGTCTATAACACTCGAAACTACATGATAAGAGTACATTGAAATATTTCTTATCTCTTTAAACATAAATTTACCTATACGTAACTTAAACAACGTTACACTGTATGTCTTTGTTGCTTTTTATTTTTATCTATTCAATTGCCATTAATCGCTTTACGGTTTATTTAAGTAACTTAAGACAGGCCAAAAGCGAAACAAATAGAGTTCACTGATCCCTATAAATGTGTGCTGTCCAAACTAGATAAATAGGACAAATCTATGTACGATGCGATGTGTTTTACTGTCGCCTTTACTAATATTTCTTACTTAACTTTTACTTTACGTATGATTTGATCAGTTCCTATAACGTAATTACATTTGTATTTTATTAATTGATTAATTACTTAAATCGTTATAATGTCATTAGGCGATTGTCTTTGGAAAATAAGTTATAAGTCAGCAAAGCAAAATAAAAAACGCTTAGTGTTTGAGTAAATGATAAAAAAAAAAAACATTCAACCAACTTTTAATATGTTTTGCGACTTCAAAAACTAAACAAAAACACTTAAAAGCGAATAATATTGATAATAGAATTCAGGAATTTACATTTATATTGGTTTTAGTTTTGTATTTTTTGTTCTTGTTTTTGTTACGTTTAATGTTTGTTACGATTGACGTCAGGTGTTTTAGTTAATCTTAGGTTTAACGGTGTTCACGATAGAATAGAATATTGAATAAACATTTTTTTTTTTATTAATTTCACTTAAACTTCTATTCGATTTTCTACCTGCAGTGTGGATTATTATAATTATTATTAACGAATAAACTTAGTCTATGTTCTTTAAAAAATATTATGTGAAAATATTTCATTAACTTATATAGCCTTGTAAGCATGAATTTCAAGTCATCCTTTGCACAAGTTTTTTTTTTTTTTATTTCTTTAAACAATTATATTCAAGGTTGCACGAAATACATCATGAATACGTTAAACCATCACAAAGTCATAATAATAATAATAATAAAAAAAAATCCTAACAGTTTGCTACCTTATAAATGTAAGAAAGCGTTAATTGAAAAATAATAAAAAAAAAAAAAAATTATTTAACTTACTTTAATTAGTGGGAAATAAATATTAATAATAAATCAGGAGTCTTTCCCAGTATTACAACCTTTTTCGCGTTAATCAACGTTAGACTGCAGTCAAATTTCCCTTTAAAATAAAATCTTTTGGCGTAGTAATCGTTAAAAGGATTTTTTTTTTATCAAAATTATTATCAATTACTAAAGTAATGCATGTAGCAATTTATAAATATATAAAAAAAAACATTAATAATAACTAATAAGAAATAAAGAAAAATTAATTTTTATATTAATATTTGAATCGTTGGTATTAAAGCGAAAACTCATTAAACTCCTTCGTTACTATTTAAGCGTGCACATAGGTAGGTATTGAATGAAACTGAATAATAAATAAGTAAATAAATTAACGCTGCAAATAAACGAAGATATAAAATAAAACTATAAATAAACATAACAAACCAACCAACCAGCGGTGGCACTTTGTTATTAAATTATTTAATTTCAGTTAATTACATTACATATTGCAACTTCATTAACTCTTCTTCAGTTATTTTATTACGTTTTTTTTTTTTTTTTTTTTTGTCGCAATTAACAAAATTATTATTTTTTATTCTTATCTTACTTGTATTTATTTTTTTAATAAAATATTATTGCAACTCTGCACTTTTCTAGTACCTAAAACAAGACAAGATAATATGCATATAAAGTAATAATTTAAGAGGAAATAGCAAAATGTCTAGCAAATATTTATGTTATTTCAATGAATTTATGTAAAATTCACATAAAAAAATTCACGATAATTAAGGAAGAAATGAAAAAGAAAACAGAGGAAAAAAAAAAAGAAGGGAAATTATTTAATTTACTTTGTAAAAAAAAAAAAAATGTTTTTTAATCACAATTTGTAGCTTTGTAATATGTATAAATAAGAATTAAATAATTTGTTTTTTTATTTTCATTTTCTCGTTATTATCTAAAGCTTATTAAATTATTTTACTAAGATTTTTATTTAATGCACAATACTAAAAAAAAATTATATTTTACTTTAACAGAACAAAGAGGTTGAGAGATGAGAAAACGATCCTAGAATTTCTTCTTTTTTTTTTTTAATAATTTATTTATTTTTCTATCTGTATTTTATTACAATAAATTTTTTTTTCTTTTAATCATAAAATTGTAATAAGATAAAAGAGAAAAAAAAAATCAATTAAAGCTGCATAAATGAATAAAAAATGATTTTTAGTGAATTCGATATGGTTTATGTCTTTGTTGAATGATTGAAAGAATTTTTGTAACAAATAATGGGAAATTATTGAAGTTTCAAGGAAATGGAAACAATTTCGATTTCACCTTGCTGTGAAACATTTTAATTAAGTCATTTTCCATCTTATATTTCTTAATTTTCTGAATAATATAAATCGATGTAAACAGAAATGGTAAATGTAATAAATAGTTGCTAATTTATTTAAATCAAGCTGATTAAAATACAAAAAAAAAAAAAACATAAAAATGTAATGAAGGGATATGCAGAATGCAAACAAATTTGATCTCTTCTTATTTTTGTTTTAAGGATAATAAATAACAATTTTGTTGTTATTTAACAACTATAATTACCAATAACAACAAAGTCTACAACATAATTAATGAAAATAAAATAAAGCGAAAACAAACAAACAAACAGCAAGAAAAATTTTTTAATTAAAATTAAAATACAACGATCTGGGTCGAAACGCAGCATAATAAAAAAAAAAACATATCTATAAATACCATGTAAATATATCCTCACCATAACCTGCCTTACGCTTGGACTTAAACTTGATAAATAAGGAACAGATAATAAACTATTCAATACGAAACAACAAGAAAACAAGCAGAAAAAAAAAATAAAAAAAAAAAAATTTAATTGAAATGCATAAACATTTTTTTTTTTTATTATTTTTCAATTTTTAAAGTTCATGAAAAGTATCTTGATACAGATAATGCTCTCCGGTTGTTATTGTTGTCCATTCTGTAACATTTTTTTTTTATATATTTATGTTTATATGTTTGTACGTTATTGGAATAGTCAGGGTAATTTTAATTTTGTTATCAAAGGTAAGGACATTAGGTTAAGGAAGGAGCAATTTAGTTGAAATTTTATATTATGACATGATTAGCAACGGTGATTCTTTGAAGTGTCTTTAGTCTGTGGTTAAAGATGGTCAAATGGTCAAATTATCTAAATTACATAGAATAAAATATACGAAAACGACCAACAGCGCATTGTATAAAAGATCCCCTAAAATGTAAAAACTATTACTAAGCTGAATTATTTAAAAACCCAAAGCTTCTCCACTGTAGACGCCATTATTTTCGCCAATCAGAAATTATTTTTTTTTTTAATATTATAAAAAGCTCAATAACCATCAACAATCATCCTTAACCGTATCAATAATAACAACTAAAGCAACAACAACAGAGCGAACAACTCAATAAAGTAAACTACAACAAAAAAAAAAAAAAAATCAAAAACTTTAAGCTCAGTCAAGAAGACATAAAATCGCAAAAAAAAAGTAGCAGCCGAGTAAACCGAGCAACGTGAAAAGATATAAAAGTGGTTGACTGTCATAATGCATTTAGTATTCTTCAACATAAATTCATTGTGTTAAGTCGTCGTATAATTTAAGTGGATTAAGCAACACGTTTCATACTTTTTACGTTTATTTTTCCGTTATTTAAGCGACATTTTTTCGCGTGTTGCTTTTTGTTTTTTCGTGTGTTTTTCGTTTCTTTTCTTGTGTTTTTTTTTTTTTTAAGTAACAAAACTAAAAATTTCATACCAATGGATTACATTGTAAAAGCGATAATTTTCCGGTAAGTGAAAACCAACCAATTTCACAATTAATTAATTTAAATAAAATAAATAATTAAATTATAATTTGATTAAACATGAGTGATAAGCGGTTTTCAATTGTTTCGCTTTTTCACTTACACAATATGCTTTCGATTTTAAATGTTTTTTTTTTTTTTGTTGTTGTTGTTGTTGTCTGTTTTTTGTAGATATTTTCTTTTATTCAGTTGTGTCATTCTGGTGAGTGGCCAATTCCGTTTAGTCAATGAGTTAAGTAGTAAAAGTGATGAGAGTAATATTACCTATGTGAAAATTAATCCGGTTGCGGTAACACCATTATCGGTAGCTGATGATCAGCCAGCGGCTGTCGTTGATTTTGGTGTAGGTCGTGGCTTTCAGCGTTCCCAAGGGCACATTGATAAGATTGATGAGTTGGTTGTTAATCGTTCAAATGAGTTAAATTCAAAACTTGAAAAGGTGAAGGCTGCTGAGGAAAAGGAAACGAATTTAATACGGATAAATGTTGAGAAAAGTGCAACAACGGAGAGTAGTAGCAGTAGCAGTACAACGACTTTGTCCAGTCGTATAGGGAAATTACAAGAAAGTGCTTTAGACATTAATAAAGAATTATCAGCGTTTAATGTGCTACCAACGACCCCAGCAAAACCATTGGATGACCACCAATTCAATAGTTGTAACTAAAATTAATTTTTATATATGTTTATTTTATTTTATTTTATTTATTTACCAATTTTTCCGGTTATTAAATAGCGAAAGCATCAAACAGCAGAATAACAAGAATACGGCCGCATGGTTTTACAACGGCAGCCACAACACCACCACCACCACCAGCACAATTATCATCAACCACCATTTCTGCGTTTAAACAGCATCAACAGCACCAGCAGCAACAACAACGAATCAAAGACTCTCTGCCAATAAATACAAATAAAATTCTAATTGAGAATCCGATCTATTTGAAAAAGCCAATCAATAAAAATCGTCACTTTAAATCGAAGTGTCACTGTGAGAAAATACAAAATTGTCCAAAAATACAAATCAGCATTTCACGTTGTCCCCCCGATTACTTTATGTGCTGCTTTTAAATAAATTAATCACACCGATTAATTGATTTTAACCACCAATATTTATTTTTATTTCTCCGTTATTGTATTTATTTATTTTAATTAATTAAAATTTTATTATTTTTTTACAACTTACAAAATTAGTTTTGTTTTATTACTTTACTATTAATTCTGCCATCTATCAACTTAATAAAATAAATTTAAACGTATTTTATCGATAAATATCATTTAATCGTTTATCACCATCTACTGCCACCTATTAACAATAAAAAAACTTTTCGTAAAAATAAAAAAAAAGCATTAATTACGCTAATTAAATAACAAATATTGAAAAATATAAATTTTAACGAACATTTAGCAGATTAAATATATTATTTAAATAAATAAATTAAAATACTATTGATAAATTTTACTTTTTTTTAAATAGATTTTTCTGCGAAAAAAACAACAAAAAATTGAGAAAGTTATTGTTGTCTATGGAGAATAGAAATCGAACTTTCAACTTTTATTAAAAAACAAAAAAAAATGATTTCCATGTGTTTGTGAAATTCTCAATCATAAGATGTCTGCGCAAAAATTTATTTTCAATTAAATATATTATTTTCGTGTTCACTGTGAATATAATTCTGATATAAAAGCATTTAAACAGCCTGACTCAAAATACAATAGCGAATTAATAAACCAAAATAACTAAGTAAAAAAAAAAAAATTCCTTGCTTACCCAAGACACAAAAGTGTTTATATTTTCACTACTTTTAATTCCAATTTGAATACGAATTCAAACATTTTATCTCTCAATTCTTATTTAAGCTCATTGAAATAATAATAATAAAAAAAAAAAATAATAATAAAATTTTGTTTTCTTTATTCATATTTTATTAATTTACTTTTGATTAAAATTGTATACACTTACATTTAAAAGAGTATTAACAACAAAAAGGAGTAAATATAACAAAAATCAAATCAAAAAAATAAGTACGAGTAAACCTCACTTCAGTGCCGACCGTCGTAGGAGTTAAATGTAAATAAAATTAAACAAAAAAATATCACTCTTATTCACGATCAGAACCAGTTATATAAAATAAAAGAAGGGAAATAAAAAAAGAAACAAAAAAAATTATTTTTAATTAGTTATTTAGTAGTAATCGTGAAGTAAAAATAAATTTAATTAATAAAGTGAAAAAAAACTTACTTTAAATAGTTTAAATTATTGTGTTGTGGAAATTTAAATTATTTCACTGTGTGTTTACTCCAAAACACGTGCAGCTGGAGCAAATATTATTATTATTTTTTTTTTTTTTTAATATATATAATCAAGTGCGTAAAGCAATTATTAAACATTAACTCTATTTAGGTAATTTTTACATTTTTTTTCCTCTTCGTCTCCTGTTTGTTAAGTTAAATAATTTTTTTTTTGTTTTTATTCTTATAAATATAAATTTTTCTTTAGTGTACGATAAAGAGAAATTTATTGATTAAATATAATTACGCAATAATTCATTTGAATGAATAAAAGTTGAAATGTAAAAAAGCTGTAAAATTGCATTTAATTGGCACAAATGTTAAAAAATAAAATTGTGAGTTGAATGAGCAAAAATTGCATTTAGTTCATGCGTCTATAAATAGGGAAATGGTTAAAACAGAAAAATGAAAAAGTAGGGAAATTCTGTTATTCACGTAATGCATAATAATGCAAATAGGCTGCAGTTGGACAAACACCTTACTATGGCACAGTCCCTGTTTTAATTTAATTAAAGTGCTTTAGCAACAATTTAATTACTGAAAAGCTAATTTATTTATTAAAAAAAAAAAAACATTTTCAATACAATAAAAATTAAATTTTTTCTTCGTTTTTATTATTAATTAATTCACAATGTTCCAGTTTTAATCTGGTCCCCTAACCTTAAATAGTTGTTTATTGACACTTTTTTTCATGTTTATTTTTCGCGATAACAAGGTCAAGGGCTATAGTGACAACACATAAATGCTATTAATGTAATAATATGGAAAAATTATAAATTATATAAAAGAAACAATTATTGGAATAAGTGCCTTTGTGACATTACATTGAGGCTTTTTATTGATTTTTATTTCCTCTAACTTTAGTTAGAATTCTGTTGTTGACAATTTATTGTTTGTTAACATTTTTTTTTTACCCATAGACTGCTGTCTGCACATGATACATTTCTTTTTTTTTATAAAATTGATTTTTTCTTTTACTACGCAAAATTTTCTCTCTTATAAGCTTTAAATGCCGTGTTATTATTTTTGAGTAAAACACACAGTAATGCTGTGACAACTGTTTTTTTTTTTTGACGTTTGCAGAGCTTTTATTTCGTTTCCAATTAGTAAAAAATAAAAAAATGTTTGTGAAAATAACCAACCAGCTGTGATTATACTTTAGTTGTGTTCGTTTCGCATTCATAGCTTTACCACGATAGGTAATTTAACATTTAATTACAATTGTATTATTATTGTGTACGTTGGCATTAACATTTTATTAACATAAAACACCCACCACCTATATATATAAAAAGAAGTTAAATGTCACAATATCTGTCAGTTTATTGAACTTTTTCATTTCGTTATATATTTATTTTAATATTTATTGTAAAAGTAGCTTTCAGTTGATTTTCTGAATTAATTTACAGAAGTTACACAACATATGCTAATTGTGCATTTACATAAATAATAATTTTAATGAGTGAAAATTTATTACAATGATTAGCAGTGACACAAACCTTTAAATGGATTTTTTTTTGTGGTCTGCACGTGATTTAGTTGGGTTTAAATTGTGTTTTGCTTGGTTGTTTATTAATGGTGATTCTATTCATTTTAATGTTCAGTAATGATAGATGCACTTAGTTTTACTGGGTGATAAACTCTTATAAGATAGCGAGTTTAATTGTATATAAAACCCGAATATCTCAATAGGAGAAATTCAATATTAGTATACAAAGGACCATATAAATACCCTTGAGAACATTTTTTTCACATAACACAAAAATCAATTTTATTCAACTAAATTATTAATTTTGGTTACACTTAAGTACACTCATGTGAGTCGCCCTTGATTTTTAAAAATATATTTATGTTATTTTGAAGCAGATCACAATTGCAAGGTAATCAACATCACGCCATCCAAGCCAAGACAATACAATGAAAAGAAAAGACAATACAAAAAAAAAAAACCCACAAAATTCTCGCAAGTCATTTGGTGATTTTCCATTTGTGACTTTTAATTTGTTTTTAAAAAAAAATAAAAAAAAAAAAAAAAAAACATAATATGTTAATTTGCAAAGTAAATCTTGGAAATAATATTTTGGAGGCACGGCATGTTGTACCTGGAAACACGAAATAATCAGCAGATGTAATAAAGCAGCAAATGTTGCATTAGTAAAACACAGAAATTATTAGATAAATTCAAGGTTGTCCGGTTTTTTTTTTTTTTTTTTTTTATTGCGTTAATATATAAAAACGAGTAAAAAATGTTTATGAAGATTGGCGTAAACAATATTAGTGGAGGTGAGAGGAATATTTTTCGTTTTTCTTCTTTGTTGTTTTTTATTAATTTTGCGACGCAAAATTATCATAAACTGGCGTCAACAAACAGGAGTAAAATTTTGAGTTAACAGAGCAGTTTGTCACTGTGTCTTGCGAACGAAAAAAAAAAAAACTATGGATTTAGCTTCGAAATGGAATCTTTAAGGGTCGACGATATTCTCACAGTAATTCAACTACTAATGCCTGTAAAAATTCAATTTGCTTGTAGTTTTCTCTTTTACCACGAGAAAAAAAAAACTCAAAGCCCTAGATGACCTTGTGAAGTACATTGAACCTTTCTTAAATCATATTTTCACGTGACAAAAAAAATTAATTAATATTTTGTAAAGGAAGTTCTTTGGCCCTTAACCTTCTTCTTTCGCTTTGCAACGTACATTTCACTTAATAAACAAAACAAAAAAACTGTTTTTCGTAGCAGAAAAATAAAAATGTGAAAAAAAGAAAAGAAAACGAAATTAATCGCACACAATTATCGCTCTTTTTCTTTTCGTTTTTATCCTTCTCGCGATGAATTTATTTTTTTATTTACATTTTTTTCTTTTAAATTAAATAAAATATTTCACGTGCCAAATCACTTTCGTATTCTTTATTGTTTTCGTTTATCCTTATTAATGTAGTTTGTTCGTTTATTTTTAATTCATTTTTGATTAAGCTGTTTCGGTATTAATTTGTGCGTTTGTATGGCTGACAGTTTTGCTTTATACCATGCAGCATATAATTTATAGACCATAGTATGAGTTTATTTAATTTACCAAGCTACGTTTAAGAACCGTATTGTAGGAACTAATTCGGTTTAGATTTAAATTTTTAGTGATAGAAAACAGTTGATTTCCGTTTATTGCATTTCTATTCCACCCAATATTGTAATGGCTGAACTATATGAGGCATAACACTTATTTAAATTAACAGAATTCGTATCTAGTTACTTATCATTGATTTACGTGTAGTATATAAATATTTTTCGTCTACAAATAAAAAGAAATTTTTTTACTTGCTATCATAAAGAGCTTTCTAGCTCTCTAGTTAGTACCTTAACTGAATTATAACTTAAAAAACTTAATCTTCTTGCTTTTTCAAAATTATCAATATAAATAAATTTATGACTAAACAACGCATTATTCAATCCAGTCAAACCAGATAAAGCTTTTATTAAAACGTATTTTTTTATACAGGTTTTAACTGCATATAAAATATAATCAAGATGAGAGATGTGGGCATTGGCATTGTTCTGTCAAACACAATTTAATTTAAAATCAATTAATTATTTAACCATTTCATTGGGTTTTTATGCCGTTATACACGTTTATTGATTAATTTCATTTTATTTTAACTTATCTCATCTTAAGTGACACATTAAAAATTTTTTAATAGAGAAAGTTTGAACTTTTTTTTCTTGTCAAACGTTTTATTATCTACGTTGATAAAACAAAGTCAATTAAAATTATTTTATAAAAATTATAAAAAATTTTTAAATGGAACTAAATTTTTATTATGTTATTACTCAGCAATTCATAGTCATTCTATGATTTTTTATCACTTGAACGATATTTGGTAAAAGGATTGATTCGTTTAAATTATGACAGCCGGCCGGCCGGTCGGTCTTTTGCTCTATTTCTTTTCTCACTAGCTTTGGTGTGATCGAACTCAATTCGATATTGATAGAAATTAGAACAGATGAAAGGATCATCGATGGTGAAAGGCAAATAAAAATAATTCATAATCATATATGTATTAATTCCAACCAAATACAGTCCTGTACAAAGTCAAAGTCGAAATTTTTATTAATCTAAATTTTGTTCGTTCGTATTTTTTATTATTTATCCAGGTCAAGGTTGACAGTTTTTCTTGAATTTAAGTTTTCACATTAAATGTTTGCTTGTTGATTATTTTGTTTTTAGACTTAATTAAATTTAATTTAACTCAATTAAATTATTATTTATTTAATTTTTATTAAACAATAACAGATTTATAATAAATATTAAAAAAAAAAAAAAATTGTTTTTTCTTTTTTTTTTTTTGTTAATTAACTAATTAATTAATTAATTCATTTATTCATTGGATGTCCCTCTCCGTTTTATAACAGATGTTTGTTTGATGACCAAGTTTGTTTCGTTACTTTTATTTGGATAATAATTTTGCACAGTATCCTAACAATATCCCGATACAGTCGGAATACATAAAGTGAAGCGGGTTTAACTGACGCTTTGTTTTGTTTTCATAGACCTTGCTGTACCGAAAAATAGTTTATGAAACCGGAATTATGTTATTATCTATAATAATTTGGTTCTTTGCATCAGTGAATTTTACAATGATTTGGTTTTGCCAGTATGGCAATAAGCTCATTTACTTTGTTCAATCTAATTAAAACCCCTGAAAACTCCCTGAAATAATTTTTTTTTATTTTAATATAAATTATCTGGTTTTGGATCTAGATTAATAATTTTGTGAAACTGGATTTTGTTACCCAGTTCGGTTGGGTTCTGAGACTTTAATTAATACACGAAAAGAATTATTTTCTAAATTCCCCGATATTTCTTGATTTTTAATAATTAACGTGTATGGCCCATTTTAATCTACTTTCGTTACTAATTGTATAATTCATTCTATGGCTTAAACTTAGGAGAGTTGACAGTAATTTAGGCTAGGAGGTTCTAAAGTAGGGACACAAATATTTTACATACAATTTCCCATCTGTGCTGTAGATTATTTAAGTTTCCAAGTTCAAACTGAATAATTTGATAAACTTAGTGACAGTGACCAGACATTTATAGTCTCATTATCTCTTTTTGAAGACCTGTCCAAAAACTTACCTTAAGAGCTAGCCCGCATTATGATGTGTGAACTGTATCTGTGGCTATCTTTAAGTAAAAAAACTCCACAAAAACCAATGAAGCATTAAAATTTGAATTACCGCCTTGAATTTTATCGACCTACAAATCTTAGCGAAATTTCCAATCAAATAAATTTAGAAAAAAAAAAAAAAATGTTTAATTACTTTTAAAAATTTCATTTTCTTATCAAACATAAAACAAAAAAACAATTAAAAAAAATTGTGTCTGGCTTCTGATAGCAAAATTCAATTAAATTTTTCATATCGTGTTAATTTTAATTTTTTTTTTTTAATAATTACTAAAAGCAACGGCGGTTTGTTGATTTTTGTTTTTATTTTAATAAATTATCGATGGAAAAAAAAAAAAAAAAAAAATTCTTACAAAACAGGTCGAGCCCCACATTTTTCGGTTGTATTCTTATCAAATGTTTTCTCGTTTACAGCTCTCGGACATTTCACTTTACTTGTGTGATAAGAATTTTATTTATTGCTTTTTTTTTTTGGAGTTAATTACAATGAAGAAGAGTTAATCAATTTATTATTATCACCTTCATTTCACATTGGACTCAGTTTTATTTTTTCATTTTTTGTTTATTTAATTTTTTTTTCATGTCTGAATTGATTTTTGCGTTTGTTGTTATGTGGTGCTGAGTCTCGAGACTTAAATTTTTTTTTTTTTTGTTTGTTACTCTATTGGTAATTGTTGTGCAAATAATTGTTGATTAGTCATTTCACTTGGTCATTTTTGCTGTGTTGTTGTGTACTGTAATTAACATTCTTATGATTGAGTGCGTAGAGAGATTAGATGTGATTAAGGAATTCTAACTTAAATTTAACTGATTAAAAATTCTCTATAATATTTCACGTTTCACTGTTTAAATTGTCCGTTTGTGCGGTTTTATAATATTTTGAACTACATAAAATCTTATAAACAATCTCAACAGCTACCAAGAAACACAAACGATAAATTTATTTGATTACATTACAGTCGTACACTTCAATCCAGGGTAATTTATCGAAAAATAATGCACAAAACCACTGGATTTAAAGATAACAAAAAAAAAAAAAAAAAAACTACTTTGACCCAATATTTATAGTTTAAAGAATCTTCTACATAATATCCGATATTATATCTAGTTTTTCTGAACTTTAAAACATTTTTACACAGCTTAACTACAGGATTTTTGTTAATAAATAGTTTTAAACTGATTTTAACGCACAATATTAGCAAAGACACATTGTAGTAATCGTAGTAATAATTTTCCCTTTTTTTTCTTTTGTAACAATTAATTAACATTAAATAAATAAACAAAATTATTATTTTTTTTTTTTTTTTTTTGTTGATTATCGAAGATAAGATTACATATAAAAAATTAATTATTTATTTATTGTTGAATGAATTTAACCGAACTGGAGTACACTGAAGACTTTGTACATAATTAGATTTTAGCGTCTTTATGAACGGGGTGGAACAAAGTACAAGAATAAAACACAAAAAATTTTAATTCTGTTTTAACTATGTGGAATATAGGTGTTAATTGTGTAATAATGTTAAATTGATTAAAAATTATTATTAATTATCAAAAAATAGTCAATCCAAATGCACAAGGTTTTTTTGAAATAGTAAAACTACAAACCAGAATAATGTAGGGAAATTTTCACAATACTCTGATAATCAACAAAAAAAAAAAAAAAATGTTTATTTATTTATTTGATTTTATGTTAATTAATTGTTGAAAAAGTGCCAAGTAGAAAATACAAAAAAAATTTGATCACAACAAATGACGATTTCTGTTTTATTATTTTGTTATTAATTTCCATGACGTAAATGGTTTAAAAATTAAGTATTAAAAACAGCAAAAAAGAGATAAAATGAATGAATGAAAAAAAAAAACACTGCTGAGACAACATTAGTCGTTTTCGTTGTCGTTGTCTAATATTGACCTTTTCTGTGTGATATTTACATAATTATTTGATGATTATTAATAAATAAATTAATAATTATTATGCTAATTATGTAATATGCAGAGTGTGTGCTGTTAAATATTTGCATTCTGATTTTTATTTTATTGTGTAAATCTCGCGACTTTTATATGACTTCGATATGTGCGTCTTTGCTAAGTGTATTTGGCAAATGAGAATTCTTTGCGATGCAGTTTCTTTCTGAAATTATTTTTTAATAGTTAATTAGTCAGTAAATTAGTATAGTAAGTTATTTTTTAATCTCTATCACTGTGACTTTTTAATGTTTTCTGTTTACTGTTTACTAAGGAAAAAAACCTTTAACGACTCATTTCTGGATGTAAATTCAATGCAAGATATGAGAGTCGATTAATACATTTAGTCAGGCATAAATAATTAGTTATCGTGCGACAGTTATAGTTTGCTTAATAATTTAATTACAAGATTGCATTTGCATTATTGAGCAGCTGCTGCAGTAACAGTCACAAGGCAACAAAAGTTGCTTAAACTCATTGACACCTTTTTTTCTACTTGTTATTTACACAATTACACAGTTGTTTCGCAATAACAATATTTTTGATAAAATTTTTAGTTTTATTTTCAGTTCAATTACTTTCCAAAAGTATAAATAATAATTTCTGTGTTAATTGGGTTATTCATTACTTATTCAGTGTATACGTTAAATTTTGCAGCAAATAGGGTAGGAATTATTAATAAATTTCGATAAATTCACTTGCCAAACCTGCCGTACCTAAAGAACAAACAAATTAATTTTTGTAAGAAAATGTGTTAAAGAATTATAATCGAGTGGTAAAGGGAAGTAATAAATTTAACTGAATTATTTATTTACTATTTTTCTTGTTCATTTTTGTTGTTTTTATGCAAATTAATGATGTTTGCTATAACAATACGGTTGTTGTTGTTTACATTTTTCTTTTATAATACGTTTTTTTTTTTTTTTTAAATTTTTATTGATTATTATTTTGTGATAAAAAAAAAAAAAACTAATAAAGTGATTAACCGATGTGTATATAGCTGCTAACTATAAGAGCTAGCTTATCGTTGTTTAATTAATTGTTAGTAATATATTAACATAAAATTTATAATAAAAAATAATTATTTATTATGTTTATTACATTTTATGTTTAGATTGTAGATTTTAGTACCGGTTGATTGCGTTTTAACCAAATAACTTTTAAAAAGTCATGAAACATTTTATTTAATTTTATGTATGTTTTTAATAGCTGCGTATGTGGTTGTCTCTTTTAATATCTATATTCACCTTTATTTATTATTTATTATTATTAATTATTTTATTTAATTAAGTAAATTTATTGTGTTTTGTTTAATTTACTATTTAATAGCGATAACAACGTTTTGAAATGAAATAAAAAGCAAAAGAAAAAATGTCTGTCACTTAGGCAAGACACTTTTTTTTTTCAACGTTATGCGCATTCAAAATTTATTTTGCATTCAAATGTATTTTTCTGGCTTAAATTAAACTAAATAAATTGTGTTAATAATAATTATTACATATAATGCAATCTTTGCAATAACACTTTAATTATTATATACTTATTTTTTAATTTATTTATTAAATATTATTGTGGTTAGATCGCGGTAAGACTTTAATTTAAAAAATTAAAAAAACCCCAGCGACTAAACAAGATATAAGAGAATTTTTTTTTTTTTTTTTTTATTTTAAATAAAGTTTATTAACCATTTAGAAATAAAATTAATAGAATAAATAAAAATAAAAAAAGTTTATTATTATTCCAGTGTCGTAGCACATTGTTGTTATTAAGCAAATTACACAAATTACGCTACTGGAAACAGATTTAATTAAATTTTTGTATGTTTGTTATCAGCCACCATAGAAAAAAAAAAAAAAAATGTTAATAAATTTTCATTAATTATCTTTACGTGTTTTATTTAATTTAATTTTTGTTTAAGAAAATAATATTTTAATTTTGTATTTACGCATTTTTAAGATTAAAATGTACGGGGCAAAAAAAAAAAAATAAAACAAATTTTTTTTTTCTTTCTTTCCGTTTCATAAAACATTGAGCCAGACTTATGTTTTGCTTGTCTGCAAAGGGTTATTTTAAAGTTCAAATTTTATTACAATTTTGTAATAGTTTTAATGATATTAATCAAATTATTTTTTTAATTACAGATAATAAGGCAACATTTGTAAACAGTGAAGCACTGAAGTAACAACGTTAAATTAATTTTTTTTTTTTATTTTTTAAACTAGTCAAGTTCATTCCGTTGTTTTCCCTGTATTTAGATAAGTTTTATTATCGTTTTTGTGTGTCACGGGTAAGTTATTAATTTATTTTATTTAGATACATTTATTATTATTATTTTTTTAAATTATTTTGTTTAAAAACTATTAACATTGAATTTAAATTAGCTAATAATTAATATTCCTGCATATAGTTAAACTTTAATTTCGATTTCAATTTTCATTTTCAGATAAAAACTTTATCCAAGACACATTTATTTTTATCGTTTTCTTATTCAATATATTTATGAAGAAATTTTGTTTTGCTCTATTTTCTTTTGTATTTTGAAATAATTTTAATTGATTAATTAATTAAATTAAAAATGTCAATGTGTGGAGTACAAATCGGTATGAAGGCAATGCGACAGGCGTCTATTTGTCGAATTTATTCCTTTTCTAAGAATGGCTACTCAACAAAGGTACGGCTTAAATATTATTTGGAGTGTGTGAATCGAGTGATTTTAAATTTGAATTCATTTTCTGTGTTCAGGTTGAATACAAACCGATTCGTTCGGTGCTGGTGGCGAACCGTGGTGAGATAGCTATTCGTGTTTTCCGTGCATGCACTGAATTGGGAATTAAGTCGGTGGCCATTTATTCAGAGCAGGACAAAATGCACATGCATCGCCAAAAGGCGGATGAATCGTATATGGTGGGCAAAGGACTACCGCCTGTTCAAGCCTATTTGAACATTCCAGAGATTATACGAATTGCAAAGGAGAACGATGTAGATGCTGTGCATCCAGGTTACGGTTTCCTTTCAGAACGTAGTGATTTTGCCCAGGCTGTGATTGATGCTGGATTAAGGTTTGTGGGTCCATCGCCTAAGGTGGTGCAACAAATGGGTGATAAAGTTGCTGCTAGACAAGCAGCTATTGCAGCTGGTGTACCGATTGTACCTGGTACAGACGGTCCAGTAACAACTAAAGAAGAGGCAGTCGATTTCTGTCGTAAGCATGGACTTCCTGTGATATTTAAGGTATATTTACAGCCAAAATACGCGAATGAAGAACTTTTACCAGAAATATTTGATTTTGCATAATTAGGCAGCTTATGGTGGAGGCGGTCGTGGAATGCGTGTTGTCAAACGTATGGATGAAGTCGAAGAGATGTTCCAGAGGGCAAGTTCCGAGGCCAAAGCAGCTTTTGGAGATGGCGCTATGTTTATTGAGAAGTTTATTGAAAGACCACGTCACATCGAGGTTCAACTTCTTGGCGATAAAGCAGGAAACGTAATTCATCTTTATGAACGTGATTGCTCTGTGCAGCGTCGCCATCAAAAAGTGGTGGAAATCGCTCCAGCACCGAGACTAGCCCCAGAAACGCGTAATAGAATGACAGAACATGCTGTGCGCTTAGCCAGGCACGTAGGATACGAAAATGCAGGAACTGTTGAGTTTCTGCTCGATGATAAAGGAAACTTCTACTTCATCGAAGTTAATGCCCGGTAATTAGATTTAATCCCATATTTCGCCTACGATGGTTATAAGTTTGTCGATACAGTTTACAGGTTGAGCACACGGTAACAGAGGAGATAACTGGAATTGATTTGGTGCAATCACAAATTCGTATTGCTGAAGGCATGACTCTTCCAGAATTAGGCTATACTCAAGATAAAATCATCCCACAAGGTTATGCAATCCAATGCCGTGTGACAACCGAAGATCCAGCAAACGAATTTCAGCCAAGCACAGGACGTTTAGAAGTCTTCCGATCTGGCGAGGGTATGGGCATTCGATTAGACTCGGCATCTGCATTCGCTGGCGCTATTATTTCACCCTACTATGACTCTCTTTTGGTAAAAATCATCTCACATGCGTCCGACTTACAGTCATCGGCTTCGAAAATGAATCGTGCACTTCGCGAATTCCGTATTCGTGGTGTCAAAACAAATATACCTTTCCTCTTAAATGTCCTGGAAAACCAAAAGTTCCTTACCGGCGTCCTAGACACTTATTTCATTGATGAACATCCAGAATTGTTCCGTTTCCAAACGTCACAGAATCGTGCCCAAAAGTTACTCAATTACATCGGCCAGGTGCTGGTCAATGGTCCCACAACACCACTCGCAACAAAACTAAAACCAGCAGAGATCTTCCCCCACGTACCTGAAGTACCACTTGGTAAGAATGAATGAATTTCATAACTAAACTTTTTTTTTTAATATTTTCTGCACAATTTTTTCTATTTATTTATTTATTATTATTAATATTTTTTATGTTTTGTGCCTAACAATTTATTTTCCATAATTATTTATAATTTTTATTTAACACAGTTGTTTGAGTTGAATTTAATTTTATTAAAGTTTTTAAATACGAATTTACAAAAACAGCAACAAAAGCAAAGAAAATCACCTTAGCTGTGATTTTTCATTTTTTTTTTATCGTTTTTATATCGATACATTACCGCAGCCACCATAAACCCTAATTTTTCTTTTCTTTTTTTTTATTTTTTATTTTCACACAAAATTTTTTTAAAATAACAAAAACAAAAAACTCGCGGTACCACACAATAAACATAATTATAACACACACACACACACACAAATTATTATCGAAAACATAAACAAATCGCAGATTTATCACCAGAAGCAATTGCTAAAGAGGAACAAGGTGACTGGAAAGGTAAAATAAAAAATTATTGAATAAAAAAAAAAAATATATATTTTTTTTTGCATAATAATTGAAAGCGAAATTTATTTGACGATTCATGTTCGGTTAATTGACGTGATTAACACTTAACACATTTTTATTTAATTAATTTTATGTTTGGTTTAAAGTCTATTCACTATCACAATTTTTATTTAATTAAATTTTTTTTTATTAATTAATTAATTTTTGCACTTAACCAATTTTTGTTTTTTTTTTTGTTGCCATTTTATTAATTAATTAATTCAATTTTTGATGGGGAATTTTAATTAATTTTTTTTTTTGTGCTTTAATTAAAAATTAAAGTCACGCAGCCACCATCGGGACTGCATGATATTTTGAAGGCGAACGGACCAGCCGCCTTTGCTAAGGAAGTTCGTTCACGTAAGGAACTGCTGTTGATGGACACCACGTTCCGTGATGCCCATCAATCGTTGTTGGCAACTCGTGTACGCACACATGACCTTTTGAAAATCTCACCATTTGTCGCCCATAAGTTCCATAATTTATATTCGCTTGAAAATTGGGGCGGTGCCACGTTTGATGTATCGTTGAGATTTTTACACGAGTGCCCATGGGAGAGATTAGAGGATATGCGCAAATTGATTCCGAATATACCTTTTCAGATGTTGTTACGCGGTGCAAACGCCGTAGGTTACACCAATTACCCAGACAACGTTGTGTTTAAATTCTGCGACTTGGCCGTACAAACGGGAATGGATATTTTCCGTGTGTTTGATTCGCTCAACTACTTGCCAAACTTGATTTTGGGTATGGAAGCGGCCGGCAAAGCTGGTGGTGTCGTCGAAGCGGCTATTTCATATACCGGAGACGTGAGCGATCCAACCAAAACCAAATACAACCTAAAGTACTACACAGATTTGGCCAATGAATTGGTGAAAGCCGGAACTCATGTTTTGTGCATCAAGGATATGGCTGGACTCTTAAAACCACGTGCGGCTCATATGCTTATTTCTGCAATTCGGGCAGATCATCCCAATGTACCAATCCATATTCACACACACGATACATCAGGCGCTGGTGTAGCTTCTATGTTGGCTTGTGCTGAGGCAGGAGCTGATATTGTCGATGTTGCCGTTGACTCAATGTCCGGAATGACATCACAGCCCAGCATGGGTGCGATTGTCGCTTCCCTACAAGGCTCCCCACTAGATACTGGCTTACAATTGAATGATGTTTCTGCGTACTCTGCTTACTGGGAACAGGCGCGTACACTTTATGCACCATTTGAATGCACAACGACAATGAAATCAGGAAACGCAGATGTTTACCTTAATGAAATTCCCGGAGGACAATACACGAATCTTCAGTTCCAAGCATTCTCATTAGGCTTAGGCGACTTCTTTGAGGATGTCAAGAAAGCATATCGTGAGGCAAACATTTTACTCGGCGACATCGTGAAAGTAACTCCATCCTCGAAGGTAGTCGGCGATTTGGCTCAATTCATGGTACAAAACAAGTTAACCGCTGATCAAGTTGTGAACAAGGCTGAGGAACTATCATTCCCCAAGTCAGTTGTTGAATTCTTACAAGGATCGATTGGTACACCATACGGAGGTTATCCAGAACCTTTCCGTTCTCGTGTGCTCAAGGATATGCCACGCGTCGAAGGACGTCCCGGTGCCTCACTGCCAGCATTAGATTTTGACAAATTCAAGAAGGAAATTATTGAATCTCATCCACATGCAACAGATCATGATGTCATGTCAGCTGCTATGTATCCACAAGTCACAAAAGATTTCTTAAACTTCCGTGAAGAGTACGGACCAGTCGACAAATTAGATACAAGAATGTTCCTCACAGGTCCCAAAGTTGGTGAAGAATTTGAGGTCACAATCGAAAAGGGCAAAACACTTGGAATTAAAACATTGGCCATGGCTGAGGATCTAACCGCAAACGGTGAACGTGAAGTTTTCTTTGAATTGAACGGACAAATACGATCTGTGTTAATTCTCGATAAGGAGGCAGTCAAAGAAATTCACATCCATCCAAAGGCCAACAAATCTAACAAAAACGAAGTTGGTGCACCAATGCCAGGAACCGTAATTGGTTAGAATTTTAAACTTTTCATCAAATTCCAGTTAAATAAAATTTAATTTTTTCTTCTTTCCTATAGAAATTCGTGTTAAGGAAGGCGATCACGTTGAAAAAGGTCAACCCCTAGTCGTGCTGTCCGCCATGAAAATGGAAATGGTTGTACAATCTCCACGCGCTGGCACCGTGAAAAAATTAGAAATCCGCAACGGTATGAACTTGGAAGGTGAAGACTTGATTCTGACAGTTGAATAGGCTGATGTTAAAGAGTGCAAAAAACAATTAAATCATTCATTCATTCAAAAGAAGAAGAAGAAGAAAAAGAAGAGGGGAAAAAAACAGAAGGAAACAAGGGAATACGAAAAGGATTTACTCTTGCACAGGAATTTTTAAATAATTTTTTTTTTTTTTTTTTAAGTAAAATTACAATTTATACAAATTTTTTTTTATCTTTTGTTTTCTTCTTTATCTCTCTCTCTCTCTCTTTATTAATTATTTTTTAAAATTCAACAAAATAAAAAAAAAATAAAAATTTCCCCCTTTAGTTTTTTTCATCCCTTAAATAAACAAAACATCACAATCACGTAATCAAGTTTCTGTAATCATTTATTTGTTTTTTCTTATCAATTATTATTATTTTCTGCCCACTTCTCCTTCTCACTTTCTCATTTCTTAACAACTTTTCTTCATTAATAAATTGTTTCTACACTTGGTGCGTCCCATCCATTATCCATTATTATTATTATTATTATTATTATTAAATTTCTCCTTAATTATTTTTTTTCTTTTTTTTTTATACATAATATATATATAAATATATTTTTAAAATTAAATTAAATTGTTTTTTTTTGTTTGTTAATTAAATGTTTAAAAATAAAAATATTTTAATTGAATTAATTATATAATAAAAATAAAAATAAAAATAAAAATTTGTAAATAAATTTCAATAGAATTTTCTTTTATCCACCATTTTCTTTGATTTGAATTAATTTATTAAAATCGTAGCAGCTGAATGGGTTCATTTATGTACCGTGCACGTGGAGTGGTGTCGTTCGTGTTAGACAAAGGAAATTTAAAAATATATTCGTGCAAGGTGTCAAAATTGTATGTTTTCTAGTTGTGTTATTTTTGAGCAATAAAAGCATGATACGAAAAAATAGGAAAGCCAAAACATATAATAATTTATTTAATATAATATATAATAACTCCTTAATGTGTTTAGTTTGGATTAATTAACATAAAAAAAAAAAATAATAAAAATATTTTTTACAATAATTATGCATAATTCCTAATGTTTTCTTTAATATAAAAAAGTAATTTTTCATTTTTTCATTATTTTATTAGTTCCTTAGTTATCACAGATTTATCCCAAACATTTTTTATATTTTTTATTAGAATTTTGATAAATTTTTTGAAAATTATCTGCTCAAAAATAAAAAAACTTGAACTATTCCGTTTGTCCACTCAAAATTTAAAAGCACGTTATTTAATTATTAATTTAGAAAAAAAATAAAAAAAATATTAAACTACCTTCCCCCTGAATTAAAGGTTTTCGTTTTTTTTTTTTTTAAATTAATTAATCAATCAATTACTTTGTAGCAAAACAAGGAAAGGTAAATAAATTTAAAATATTTTAAAATTAACTATTAAACACTAGATGGTACTGATGTTGCAATGTAGATTTATTCATTTTTAAATCAACAAAACAAAATAATTTTCCTTTTTTTTTTTTTTTTTTTCTTTTAATTAAATTAAATTAATTTCTATTAACTTATTAAACTTAAAATGGTATAATAATAATAATAATATATAATTAAGTTAAATAAAACGCAATTCCATCATTATTAATAATTATAATAATAAATTTTTTCATCTTTTTCTATTAACATCTGCTTTGTGCATTCAATTTTTTGCTATAAAATTATTTTAACACAAAATTTTGTTTTTATTTTTATTTACGGATTGTGTGTTTATTTATTAATTAATTAATATTTAATTTGCTTTTTTATTAGAGATAAATATATTAATTTTAACTGTTTTATTATCGTTTTCGTGGCTCCCTGTTGCTAAATACACAATTTAACAGTGAATGTGTTAGCAAATAGCAAAAAAAATACAAAAAAAAAAACTTTTCCTTCTTCTCCTTCTACTTAATAATTTCTCTCTTTTATTTAGTTAATAAAATTGAACTATTGCATTAATTGTTGCTAATTTTCAGGTTTTATAAACTATAATTGTTGTATTGTTGTTGCTAGTAAATGTCGTTGTTATTCGTTCTATGATTTATAAAAATTTATTTCGTTATAGATTAATAAAAAAAAAAAAAAAAAAAAAAAACATTTTTGTTTTTCAAAGGATCTTCATGGTATAAAGCTGAAATTATTTTTCATTAAATTTTTCTGCTTTCTTTAAATTGTAATAAAATGCTTAAATGCAATCACATCGGTAGTGTCTTGCATATTATAAATTAACAAATAATTAAACTTTGTACAGTAAATTTTTAAACACAGTGAAATTAATTTTAAAATCAAAATTAAATGATAATTTCTCAGAAATATTCTGCAGAGTACACAAAGCATAAAATAACAACAACAACAACAAAATACATTACAATTTTTTTTTTTTTGTTATTAATTCGACTTAAAATAGAAAAAAAAAAAAATAAATTCTAATTAATTAAAAAGAAAAGAAAAACATTAATTAAATTAAAATTGATTGGCAGTTTTATGGTTTATTCTTATTATTTTTATTTTTTCTTCTTTCTTTGCAGTATTATTTTTATTGTAGTATTTTTGTTAAATTTAAAAATTAAATATTAATTTGTCTATTGTTGTAAATTTGTTTTAATTAAATTAGTAAAAGAAAAGAAAAGAAAAAAAAGAAAATTAACTAAAACAACAGAGGGTGACATAACTTTTTACCTTCTGTGGGGTCTAGTTAATTAATTTTTTTCCTTTCTTTTTTGTGTTTTTTTTTTTTTTATATATTCCCGGCTTATTGTAATTCATTTGTGGTGTGTGTGTGTGTTTCAAGTGTTTAGTGTTATTGGTTGATGATTTATTGATTGATTTAAGTCTCTATTTCTAATTATTTGTGAACAATTTTGGCATATTTTTCATTATATTATTATTTATGCTAATTAAAATAATAATTTCTTTTTTTTTATTGAATTACTAATTAATTAATTAATTAATACATTAATTAATTATTTAAATACAATCTTCTGTTATTTTTAATTAATGTTTTTTCTAATCTTTTTATTTATGCTTAGGTTAATTAAATTTTTTTTATTTTCTTTCTTTTTTTTTTATAGTAAATTTTCTGTTTAATTAATATTTTTGTGAATGGCAAGTGGTTTTGTTTTTATTTTTATTTTTTATTTATGTTTGTTTTGTAGTGCAAAATAATATATTTAATAAAATAAAATAAAAAAAAAAAACTGATAGATAAGGAATCAGTAATTGCCTTTATTAATTAATTTATGTTTTTTTTTTTTTTTTTTGTTGATTAATGCCAAAACCAAACCTACAATATGACCACTTTTACATTCATTAACGCAATTTACCTGACTTCTACGTGTGGTAATTTCTCACCAAATTAATTCTTCTTCATCTTTTAATAATTAACAAATATAATAATTATTCTCATATAAAATCGTGTAAACATTTTTCACATTTTTTCATTCGTTTTTCCTTCCAATATTTTTTTTTTTTTCTTTTTAATAAATTTTTTATTTTTAAATTTAATTAATTATTTATGTACACAATTATTACGATTTTTTTTATTTTTTTTTATTATTTTAATAAATTTCCCTTCTTTCAACAAAAAAAAAAATCTTTTTTTCTTCTGTGGAAAATATATTAAATATTTAATTATTTAAATTATTATTATTTTTTTTTTTTGTATAAATTTCGCGGCATTTTTTTTTTATTTTTCTTTAAAGTAACTTTAATTATTTTATTTTTGCATTAACTTTTACTGCATTGATGCTAATCCAGCTGAACTACTAATGTGCGACGATGTACCTAGCGTTGAAGCTAAATCTTGGAAACTAAACTGAAAATTTTAAATAAAAGAGAAATAATTAATTAAAGGGAAAACGCATAAAAATGTAACAAAAAATTACCTGAGGAAAATGTGGTTCTTCTTGTATAGCGCCTAATGGCCCTGTAGGATCTGGCGGTGTCAATTCAACACTCTCACCAGTAAATTCTGAATCAAAATAACTTGTGTCAGTGTCAGAGGTTACCTGAGGTTTAAATGGTGGTGCAATCTGTAAATTAAAAAAAAAAAATAAATAAATAAAACAGCAGAAAACTTTTGGAGTGTAGTAAAGTAACAAACCCTTTTATGTAGTAAATCTGTCCAATTTATACTAATAAAAAAGGGATGATTTTGTATTTCTTTAACATCCTCAATTCCACCACCTAAACGTTGTGCAGGAAGTTTAACTAAGAGACCGCTTAATAGGCTACGTGCCTCCGATGATATATTACGTGGAAATTTAACTTCTTCCATTAATATTAATGTGAATAATACATCATGATCACGATTATAAAATGGTAAACGTCCACAAATCTTTAATTATTTTATTAATTAATAAATAAATAAATTAATTAAAGAAGTTCACGAAAAAAAAACAAATGTATCAACAAAAACTCACCATTTCATACATAACAACACCGGTACCCCACCAATCAACCGCTCTACCATAATCATTATCTTCAAGTACTTCTGGTGCTAAATATTCCGGTGTACCACAAAATGTCTTTGTCGTTCTACCATACGTTATATCCTCTTTACATAAACCAAAATCAGCTATTTTTATATGACCATCTTTGTCTAACAGCAAATTTTCTAATTTTAAATCACGATAAATAATCCCTTGTGAATGTAAATAGCTGGGGAAAAAAAAAAAAAAAAAAAAAAAAATTGAAAAAAAATTATATTGAATAAAAAAAACTATTGAATAAAAAAAAAAATAGCAAAACCAACCCTAATGCTGATATAATTTCAGCGCCATAGAAACGTGTACGCTCTTCAGAGAAAACCCTTTCTCTGCTTAAATGAAAAAATAATTCACCACCATTTACATACTGCATAACAAAACATAAACGATCAGCTGTTTGAAATGAATATTTGAGCGACTAAAATAATAAAATAAAAAATAAAAAGAAGGAAATTAGTTTAAAATAGATAAAAAATAAAAATAAAATTTTATAAAAAACTAAGAAACCTACAATTAAGAACGGATGGTTCGTTGAACGTAAAACACGATTCTCTGTTAAGGTGTGGGCAACCTCATCCTTTTGTATAATCACTTCCTTCTTTAATATTTTTATAGCATACAGTTTTGCTGATTTTTTCTCACGGCATAAAATTACTTTACCAAATGTACCCTTGCCAAGTACTTTTAAAAATTCAAAATTTTCCAATGTCTACAATAAAACCGGATTATTATGCTTTTAGAAATTAATTACATTTATTATAGGAAGGAAAATACTTACAACTTTCTGTCTTCCACTTGCTTTACCAGTTGATGTACCTTGTAATGAGAATTGCTGTGATAATTCAACTTCCGCTATTGTTCCCATTTCGACATCGCCCATATCTGAGGAGGTTGACGGCGACATAGCCGTTTCACCCATTTCACTTAAACGATTCGCTACAAATCTATTACAAAATATAAAAATATTTTAAATATCATAACATTGTTGGGTGTCCATTAATTAAATAATATGACAAACCTAATAGCTTCCATCCACTCTTGTCTTTCCTGTTCACTTTCAACATGAAATGTACGTTCAATGACCGTTGTCCACTGTAAACCTCTTATTATAAATGTAAATGGTTTTGGCCTATCAACAGACATTATTTGGCATCCCTTAACTGTAAAATTATTTAAACGTTCAGCAGTCGCTTGAGGTCCTGGCGGTGTCTTATAACCCATTAATGTACCATCATCACGTAATATAAAGAAACGTGAACGCCAATTTTTTATATGTTCACCGCGTTTATAGAGTAAACCTTGTTTCACAATATTACCCTGGGTCGAACCGAATGTTGTACTCGTTTCTGATGATGACGACATTTTTATATATTTCAATTCAATTCAATGCGTTTTTATTAATTATTTATAATTTTCTGCAAAAAAAAAAAAAAAAATTAATAATTAATTCTAGGAATGAAAATGATTTAAATTTATTTTATTTTAAGTAAACAAAAATAAAAACAAAAAACATATGACGAGACGACTAAATCCTTTTAACAAAAATATATTATTTAAAAACAATTTATTTTTCGTCTTCTTCTTTATTTATTTAATTTGTGCATTCCACATGCACCATCAGCAATATTTTATATAAATGACGACAGTAGTCTGTTATAGGTTTGTCTTGTGATCTTTGATGTTTTATTGTGAAATGAAATTTACATTAATGGATAAATAAAAATAAAAATAAAAATAACGAAACAAATCATCGTGAATATAATACAAAAAAAAAAAATGTATAAACAAATATTCTCTTCATTCATACGAAAAAAAAAACAATTTTAAAAAAGAAAAGAAAACAAAAAGTCGCAACCGACATTCCTTAGTAATAAAAATAAAAATAAAATTAAAAAAAAAAAAAAAACGAAAACAAAAACAAAGTAATAAAAAAAATGCAGTATGATGCGCCACGTAATTATTTATTATTATTTAATTAATAAATTATAAAATAATTAAATGAAAAGACAAAAAAAAAGAAAAAAATAAATTAGCACCTATTATTACTCATTTCCCAATACACTAATTTGTAATTTGTTTTTTTTGTTATCGAAGACAACAATCCTAGGGAATTATATTATTCCCCATTTATTTCCCATTATTATTATTATTTTCTCCATTTTCATGTGCTTTAATTAACAAACAAACAATAAAATCTTTTCAAAACACGAACTAATTACAACAGAAAACTGGGTTTGACTGACTTTGATTAACTTTAACTCATTTATTTTTTTTTTGTCGGATAAGAATCAATTTTAATTTTTTTTTTTTGTTATTATTATTATAAGAATTATTTTATGATTTCTGATTTATGTGACTTGAATGAAAATAAGAAAGAAATAAATAAAAAACAGCAAACGTTATTTTTAAGTAGCAGCAACATAAAAAATAAAAAATGAACAAAATATAACTTAAAAAACGATTAAAATCGTGATAAATTAGAAATAATATTTTGATTATAATTTTCCTACACAGAAATATACGTAGAATAAAAAATTTTATTTTTATTTTATTGACATGGGAGGTGAAAAGAAAGTCTCGAGATATTTAATGTGTGATAATAGAAAAATTTATTTTGTTATTTAGTTTATTTAAAATAAAATAAAATGTGAGAATTCAATGAGTAATGGAGTAACAAGTAAATAGTCACACCTAATACTGGTGTTAGGCTAACTTAATTATTAATTCTTATTACAGAGTATAAAAACCTTTGTTAACAAATTCTTAACTAATAGTAGAAATGTTTTTTAAAAGGCAGTGACAGAGCGTGTAAAGACGTTTGTAGTTTCTTTATTCCTTTGCTTTACAACGTATAGTGTGAGGATCGATTATCCAACAAATATACTAAATAAAAAGCTAAAACTGCTTAGCATCTTTATACAATCAAGTCTTATACCTTTCATTGCTCATATCCACAACAAAGTTAATTATTAAACCGATGACACTACACAAACTCTAATCAACGTAGTTTTGTGCTACTATAAACAAACCGTGGTCAAATGCAAATTAACAATAATAACAAATCAAAGAGATAAAAACAAAAAAGTAATTCAATTAAGTAGTAAAACAAAATAAAATATTCTCTATTCTCTATGATTATTCAAATACTAAAAAAAAATTATTTAAAAACGTAATGAAAAAAACTTTATAAATAAACACAAACAAGCGCGTAATAACATTTAAGCTTATTAAGCTGAAAAATAATAATAAAATTATAACTGACTAACTTTCATCATCAAAATATACCAAAATTAATATAATAAATATCCTGACTCATCAGTAATAATATGTTTTAATTATATTTTATTTCAATAATATTATTATTTTGGTGTGTTATTCACAAAAAAAAAAAAAAAATAAAAACAAAAAAAAAAAAGAATTTTTTTTAAAGAGAACAATAAAAAAACAACCTTTAGTCAAGACACAACAACAAAGTAATAACAAAAAATTGTAAATAAACATTAAATCAGGCCAACATAATAATATTAGAGCAACAACAAACAAAAAAAAAAATCTAAATTAATTAATTAAAAAACAAAATAATTAAATTATTTTATTTTATTTTTAATTTTAGTTAAAATGAATAAGAAATTAATCCCCCATTATAGTTATAATAATAATGAGTGAAAAACAAATACTCAAATATCCAAGACACAAATAAAAAAATCTTGTTATGACTATTTTTCCTTTATAACAATAACAATAAAGATAGTGAGAAAACATTATCATTTATGAATGATTTTATGTTTTGCTTTAACTAATTCAATAATTATGATTTTAATAAAATAAACAAAAATAAAAATTATTACTACATTGCCTTCCCATTTCATAGAAACAGAAAAAAAATTCATTTTATATTAAAAACTCAATAAATATTGAATTAAGTAAAAAAAATAAATTCTGTTTTGTTCTATAATTTCTTATCTGTTGTTTATTTTATTCTTTTAAACAAAAAAAACAAAAAAATAATAAATAAATAAATAAATTTTTAAATAAAATAAACAAAAATAAAATTGATAAAATTTCGGTTCGTTTCTATGCTAATACTGTATTAGCTTTAAAATAAAACAACAATTTTATCCATGAATGAAAAAAAAAAAAAAAAAAAAGAAAAAACCGCACAGTTAATTTAAAAAATAAAATCTTATCTGTAGAAAAATAAAAAAAAAATCAAATTCAAGTCAAATATTATAAAAAATTGTGTAATCGATTAAAAAAAAAAAAAAAAATTTAATGAAAGAATTTTTCTTTTCTTTTTTTTTATTAATAAAATTTATAAAAAGCAAAGCAACAAACCACAAAAATTTATCAAACGGAAATAACAACTAAAAATACATTTTTTTTATTTTCCAATCAAATTATAAATAAAAATGATTAGGAATTTTTGCGCTAATCGGAAAAAAAAAACATTTATATCTAATAATAATAAATGTTTTTCTACGAATTAACAATAATTAAACATTAATAAAATTGAATTTTTGCTTAAAATTTTATGTTTTTCAATTAATTATATTAGATAAAAGTATGAAACAATAAAAAAGGGGGCCGAAAATTTATATTTTAATTATAAAACATACACAAAATACTTTTTTTTATTTATTTATTAATCAGAATCATCAAATTCTGAAACGAGCAAAATTAAGCGACTTGTGCACTTTTATAACTTTAGACTTGTAATGTGATCAAACGACGAAATTCAGACAAAAAGAAAAAAAAAAAAAAAACAGCAAAACAATAACCAAAAGCAGCTGTTTTAAATATAAAAAAAAAATGATTAAAAAATTACAAAGTGAATATCCTAGTTTAGGTAGTAAATTCACAAACCTTTAAAAATAGCTACGAGCAAAAGAAAAAATCAAAATTTTCCTGAATCAAAGTAAAAACATTCCAAAACGATTATTAATCTTTATTATTTAAAGAAATATTTTTCATAATCAGAGACTGCATTTAATTTTTTATTTATCAAAACAAATTAATAAAAATTTAAATTCATAAATATTTCTTATACAGTATAGTCTCAATGTTGCATTATCTCGATTGTTGCAGCACCACAAACAGAATAGAATCTCTGAAAAATGTAAAAAAAAAAAAAAAAAATCTAAATCTTTATGTACGGGAGAATTTTTTCTTACTTAATCCTTATGTTAAATTTATTCGCATTTTTCACATCTATTAAATCCGGAATAGTTTTCCGTTGAAATTTTTTAAAAGCAGACAAAATGCGGCAATTCTTTATGCTTTTAGAGCGTGTTTACAGCAAATATATTACTCCTGTGAACAATTCAATACAAAGAAAAATTGAAAACAGATTTCTCATGTTTAATTATTAGATGGGCAATTTTCCTCATTGTTAAATTTTTTATTGAACTAACTTAATCAGTTTATATGAATTTTCTAATCGTTTCTTATAAGATTATAAAAATTGAATTAAATGTTTTACTGTATATACTTGCACTGTATACATTTTCTCTTCGATAAATAAAAAGAAAAAATTGAAAATAACCTGCTAAGAACTAGGAGACAACAAAAAACAAAAACAGAGACAAACAATAAATTTATCTGTGAGAAGACGACTCAAGAAGAAGAAAACATTAAAATGACAAAAATAAAATTGAGACATCAAAAGGAAATAGAAATTTCTCAAGTGAAAATTTTATAATTTAAAGAAAGAATGTTTTTTCGGATTTTTTTTTACTTCTACATAATAAAATATAAAATTCAAATGACATTGATGACCAGCAATTGTGTTGTTGACTTGGCTGCCAGACAGTCAAATTGCACCGCAGCCTAACTTATGTTGAAAAAGAAAAACAAAATGCAAAATGGGGGAAAAAAAAAAAAGAAAAGAAAAACAAAAACTCTTTACTGTGTGCGTCTTTGCTAGAAGAAAATTTATGATTAAAAAAAAAAAAAAAAAAAAAAAATTAAATTGTCGCCAGTCTATTTATTTTCTATTTATCATTTTATATTTTAATTTAGCGGGGCGGACCACAACTTTAACACTTTGTTTTTCTTACAATTTATTTACATTTATTTTCTTTTTATGTGACGGTGACTCTATATACAACATTCAGTCTCTTTTATTACTAAAAGTACCAAAGATTGTGACTGACTGACTGACTCGCAGCTTTTTTGGCATCTAGCCGAGACAAGAGAATATTTTTTTTTATTTTTTTTTTAAATTTTATTGCAAAGTATAAATAAGAAAGAAATAAAATAATCAAATTTAAAGACACAACAACATTATTAACGTGATTAAATAAATAAGAAAATTAACAAGAAAAATTGAAATTTACTAGTTAGCAGCAGCAACAGTAGCAAATAACAAAAATTAAAATACGAAGAAAAAAAAATTTCTTTTATTTATTTATTTTAAATTGAAGTAAAATTAAACTTATTTTCCTTATAAAGATAAAAAAATTAAAAAAAAAAAAGTCGACCCATATGGGAAATAATCCTTTTATCAACAATTTTGACAGAAAAATAAAAAACAAAAAATTAATACGGAAAAGGAAAAAAAATCATTAATAAGGGGAAAAGCTAAAAAAAAAAAAAAAAAAAAGAAGGGAAATTATTAAACGAAAATTAAATTGAAGAAAACAAAAATTTTTTTTTTCGTTTTCTTGGAGAATTTTATGTGTCATAAACAGCACAAAAAAAAAAAACAAAAACAAAAACTTGTTTTCTTTATATTATTATTGGTCAGCCACCACTGATACAATAAATAAATAATTAAAAATAAAATCAGTAAAATAAACAACAATAATATTAACAACAAATAGCAGAGCGCAACAACAGCAAAATAAAAATAAATAAAAAATAAAAACGGCAACGATAAAAACAACAACCATGCGACGGCCACGTGATATGCTGAAATTTATCCGGTAGTCGTACGGTAGTGGTATACAAATATTTGAAGCAATAATAAAATTGTAAAAAAAAAAAAAAAAGATTCAAAGCAGAACGCAAAACTGATATAATTGAAATAAGACGTCGAAGTAAAAGAAGAAACAGGAAGACGAAGAAGAAAAACACACAATACAAAATAATTTTTTGTGTCTAGACTATTTTTGTCTTCTTATTTTTAGGTTTTTTTACTTCTTTCTGCTCTTTTCTTTCCTTCGTTATTTTCGTTCAGTTGTTTTTTTTTCTCCTCTTCTACATTTTCTTCGGAATATTTTTTATTTCATATCACTCATGCCATTTCATATAAGAAAAATTCAATAAAACAGCCACAACAAAAAAAAAAAGAAAAAGAAAAGTGCAAAAGGTACTAAAAAAAATTTTTTTTTTGTTATTGTTTTTATTCCATAATTTATCATTTGACATTTTTTTCGTAACTAATTTCTTTTTTCTTCACCCAAAATAAATTATTAATATAAAGTAAAAAGAACCCTCGAAAACAATTCACGCAGGAATGGGTTAATTTCCTTGATAAAAGGGTAATTAATTTCAATAAAGAAAGAAGGCAAAAAAAAAAAATTCACCAACACAATCAAACAAAATAATAACAACGCAAAAAATAAAACAATTAAATACAGAAAAACGCGATTCAATAATAAAAAAAAAATGTTGCGTAAAAAAAATTAACAACAACAAAACGAACATAGAATAATTTACAACAACAAATTTAAAGGGAATTTAAATAGTGACATACTGTCGCTACACTAAAAACGCACACATATGCAATAAACAAAATTTTTAATTTCTATATTGCTGTGGTTGATGATGAAGTAAGGGATTTTTCCCTGTTTTTTTTTATCGCATTTTTCTTTTTCTTTTCAAAATGGCATAAAATTTTAGAATAAAATTGAAATTAAAACTAAAACAAAAAAAAAAAAAAAAATTACCACTAATTTTGACACTTTTCTACTCTCCTGCTTGCAGTAGTAGTTAGTAACAATTCACATACACAATATACACTGTTAATGTTTTTTTTTTTTTTTTTTTTTTTATTTATTAATTAATTAATTTTTTTTTTCTTTTCCTTTAATTAACTTATTTGTTTTTGATTAAAAAAAAAACAAAAACAAAAAAAGTTTTATTCATTTAATGGAGAAAAACTTATTGATGACGATGATTTTTTATTGTTAATATTATGAAAACACATTTTTTGCCTTCTACTTCACATTTTTTTTAATTATTTTTTTTTTTTACTTAAGTGTCGTCACTTTATTTTGATGTTTTTCCCGTGTGTGTCTATTTGTTTTATTTTTATTCCCCCCTCTTAATGTTATTACAAAAACATAACAAAATATAAGAAGCAAAGTTACAAACCGAACAATTCATTCATCAAAAATGAAAGAAAAGTAAAAGAAAAAAAAAAAATGACTGCGTTCACTTCTAACATAAATTTTACACTAAAAACAAAAATACAATGGGAAATCACTTTATCCAAATGTAAACACTGAAAATATATTTTTTATTTTTATTTTTGTTAACAATTTATTATTATTATTATTATTTTGCTTTGTCCTCTTTCATTTATTATTAACTGCAGGAAAATTCGTAATAATCATCAAAATAAAAATGTATAGGAAAAAAAAAAAAACTTCACTGATTGTAATTTTGTTATTACACTACTGTAATGTTTTATTATTTTTTACAGTTTTATTAAACAGTTTTTTATTTAATTTATTGTTTTTATTTATTTATCAGTTTTATAATTTTTTTTTTTTGATTATTATTTAATTAGTTAAACATTTGCACTGCATTTCACAAAACCAAACAAAACGATGCTCTAATTGGATAAGATCCGCCATATTAGTACTATTGTATTGTTGTTTTTTATTATTATTTTAAACGCAATTTTTTTTTTCTCATCGCTACACGATCAGTTTTTAGTATTGTTGATGTTTTGTGTTTAATAGTGACATCTGTTGGGTATTTTTATAAAAATAATTGGAATATTTTTTTTTATATATAGAAGGGTGAATAGAAAAATGGCAAACAATTTCAGTTTTTTTTTTTTTTTATTTATTATTAATGTTTCATATAACATTACATAGTCCTTATTACATAATGGCCACGAAAATAATAATTAATATATTTTATTTATATAATTTTTAATGTTTTTTTTTCTTTAATCATTTCTTTCCATTTCATTACGTTATATATATTTTTATATATTATTTACTTTTTGTTTAATTAATTATACACAGGAGTTAATAGTTTTGTTACTTTTCTTATTTCATTTCTCTCATTTAATTCTTTAATTTTGTATAATAATAATGATAATAAAAAAAAAATAAAATAATAATAATAATAGTAATGATAATAATAATAATAATAATAATCTTTATTTGTTTTTAATATTAAATTTATTAATGTTTTAATAAATAGCATCAAAATTTATTTTACTTTTTTTCTTTTTCCTTTGCTTTATTTCTAAATTATTATTTTTATTTTTTCTTTTATATAATAAGACAACACTGAAATATATAATTTATTTATTTTATTTTAATATTAATTAATTAATTAATTTTTTTTTTTTTAGTGTTTAGCATTTTTTTTTTCTTTTTAATTATTTTATTTTCTATTTTTTTTTTTTTTTTTGTTTATTAATTAAGCGATAAACACAAATTATATATATATATATTTTTTTTTTCTTCAGTTATATTTAGAAATAATTGGTTTAGTGTGGTGTGGTGGTGTAGGGAAATATTTTTTTTTTTTTTGGGTTTATTTATTGAATAAACGAAAATTATGGTTTTTTTTTTTGTCTTATTAAGAATTTTAATTGAAATTAAATAAATAATTATAGCAGCGTAAACAACAATAAAGCATTTATAAATTGTATTCTTATGTTTAATTACAGTAAAGAATGTGAATAAATAAAATTAAAAACGAAATGTAAATCAGGATATAGGGATTTATTTTTTCAATTGTTTTAATAATTAAATATTATCAAGTACGGCGCTGCTGATTGTAAGAATTAATATTCTTCCTTCCTGTCATAATTTTTCTGTTTAATGTTTAATCATTAATTAAATAATAAATCAAAAAAAAAAAAAAAAAAAACTTAATTAGCTTTTAATAAAGTTACAATTTTATATTCACTATAAATATTTTTTTTAATATAATTAAATAGATTGATTATTATTTGTCAAACACAAGCATCTGTTAAGTACATGTAAAATATTATTTAAATAATTTTATTTTGTTAATTATATTTTTGTTAATTTATTATTATTATTATTTAAATTTTTTTATTTTTTTTTTTATTTAATCAATTTCTTTATTTTGCTTCTATTAACCGTTTCCCATTTTTTAATTAATTAAAAAATAAACTTTTTTTTTTCTTTTCTTCTTATTTTCTTAATAATTTGTGTGTAAAAAGGTGTTGTGCTAAAAAGTATTTAAAAGGACGTATATTTGTTTTTTTATTTTTTATTTAATTAATTATTTATTAATGGTTTTTTTATTTATTTATTTTTTTTTACACTTTATTAAAAACAAAAAAAGTAAAGAAAAGAAGAAGATAAATTAGATTAAATAATTAAACCTTCGCGGTATAGGTGAAAAAAAATAATGGTATCTTTTAAGCGATACTAGTGACAAATTTTAACTCATTTATTGTGATCTAATCATGTAAGTAATAATTTTGTTTTTTTTTTTTTCCACTAAAATTTCTTCAATCATTTTTTCCTTTCAAACATTTATTTCCTTGATAATCTTTTGAGAGTAATGCATCGTTGATTTTTAAATAAATAATTAAATAAATACAATTAAACAATTCATCTATAAACTATGTGACATATCCTTCCTCCCTTATTATTAGTGATTTAACAAAACAAAAAAGAACAAAAAAAAAAAATTATTTTTTATTTTCTTTTAGTTTTCACTTAATTTTTATGCCTAAAACATTATTATTATTTTTTTTTTTTTATTAATTCTACGTTTATTTTCTTCTTAATTTTAAATACAATTTATTTATTTTTTGTTTTCTTTGTTAATTAATTAATTCATTCATTAATAATTAGTATGTAAATGGTTTATTCTTAGTACAGCGCAGTGCTTTGCGTTTATTCGAGAGAAATTGTTTTTTGGTTTCAATATTGACTAAGCTGAGACAATATTTAACCATTTTTTTTTATTTCCTTTTTGCGTTGTGCTAAGAAATAAGCATTTATTATTATTTTTTTTTTTTTAAATAATCAATTAATTAATTAATTTTTATTAATTGTGGAATGATTTTTAAAATATATATTTATTAGTATAAAATACCTAGCGATAAACATTATGTCTGGCTTTTAGCTGACTGTTGATTGTATGCAAAGGTATTTTACCTTATATCGAATAATTTCTCTTTCGGTAAATCTAGGTAATTTAGATGTATTTCTTTAAATTACATTTTAATTCAATAAATAAAACAACAAAAAATAAAAATAATATAATTAACAGAGTAAAAAGCATCACGAAATAATAAATAATTAATATTTTTTTTTTTTTTGTTTTTGAAAATGACTTAAAAAGACTTAGAAACACCAAAAGACAAACAGATTAAATTTGTCTGGTGTTAATAAAGTTTCATGTAATTGAAAATTCTTTTATAATGGTTGAAATAGTTTGTGTTTTAACATAAATTTTTGTTATTAATCTTCTTATTTTCTTCTTTATTTTATTTTTTAATTTAATTTAATTAATTTTTTTTTTATTTTTTACAAAGCGTAGCAAAAATTTAATACCAAAAATATATTGTTTATTTATTTTTTATTTTTTTTCTTCATTTTTTTTTTTTTTTTTTTTTTTAAATTTATTATTTTATTTTTATTTATAAACTTTTATACTTTCAAAATTATTAATTAATTAATTAAATAAATAAATGTTTTTATTTATATTAAGCATTGCTTGTCTTGTTTTTATGTTTGGTTTGCTTGATTTTTTTTTTTTTTTTATTGATCATTAATTATTATAAATTTGTATGATGAATATAGGGAAATAAATGGTTTTAATATTGACTAAAATGTTGCTTTTCTGTTTTGTTCGCAATACAAATAACAATAATTAATACAGTAAAGAGTTAAATAAATAAACAAATAAACTAATCAAATATAAAAAATAACACAAAATTTTATATAAATTAATTGTGTAGAAAGTTTGTTTGATGTTAAGATGTTGTAATTTAATTATTAAATCATCATTACTTTAGTTTGTTTATTTTAATTTGTTTTAATTAGTTGTTTAGTTGTAGACCATTTTTAAAGTAATTATTTTTCTATGCATATTAAAACAGATTTAACTCTAACTGTAAGAGAAATATCTAATTGAAAAAAAAAAAAAAACATTTAATTATTTAACACAAACGAAAACAGTATAATTTGTTTATTGACATCGAAATAGGTAAAACACCTTACTAAATACAGGGAAATAATTAGAGAAACAAAGTTTGTGACATTACTATGCTTTATTATGGCACATAGTGATCATTTCTTTATGATCAAATGGCAAGCGTTTAACGTTCACAGTTTATATAAAAATTAATTAATTAATTAATTACAAACATAAATTGGGATATAATATGCAAAATATATAATAAAATTAAAGAAAATTTATTTTTAGTTATTTCTTTACTTTTTCTTTAATTTTCTGTTTGTATCTCACAGCAAATAATTTAATTAAAAATTGTTTTCATTTATTTTGTAAAATGTTGTTGTAGTTGTTTTTTTTTTTTTTTTTTGTTTAAATTAAATAATAATTAATAAAATGATTACAACCTAATTTACATTTTGTATGGTTATGCAAAAGCAAAGAAAATTAATTTTTTTTTGTTTGTCTTATTTATGTTGCCTTTAATTATGTTTGTTTCATTTTTAAATATAATTTTTTTTTTATTTTAATTAATAAAATTGTTTGCTCATTTATTTAATTTAATTATTTATTTATATTTATTATGTTTTATTTTTTTTTTTTAGCCAAGTTATAAACGCTTTGATTTAATTTGTAATTACTGCTGCTGCTGCTGCTGCTTTAGTTAAGTTTTTTTTTTTTGTCTGCTTTGCATTATTCAATTTTTTTTTTTATATTTAATTTTTAATTTAATTTTAAGTCAATTAATTTTATTTTATTTATGTTTTTTTTTTTTTTTTTTTTTTTTGATTTTCTTTAATTTTTTTTCATTCACAAAATCTAATCATAAAAATACTGAAACGATGCGGTTTTTTTTTTTTTTGTTTTTTGTTTTTAAATAATTATTTTTAATTAATGAATTATTTTTTTTGGTAAATTTTTTACGTTTTTTTTTCTTTCTCTCTTTTGTAGAATAATTAATTAATTAATAAAGATTTTTACGTTAATTAATTAATTAATTAATCGATTGACAGAAAGAAAGAAAGAAAGATAGAAAAAAAAACAAGAAATTCATTAATTAAGATTAATTAATTAAAAAAAAAAAAAAAATCATTTTAGTTAATTAATTTTGAATTATTACAAATCTGATTAATTTTTTTTTTTTTTTTTGTTCTTTATTAATGATAAGCTCCACCCTCTCACGCGCACGCTTTTTATTATTATTATTTAATTTTAATTTTAAATTTAATTTTTTTTTATGTTTTAAGATTTGATTTCTTTCTTTTTTTTTTTTTGTTTTGTTTTGTTAATTTTTTTTTTATATTAATTAATTAATTAATGTTTTGTTGTTAATTAAATTTACTAAGGGTAAAGAAAACATAATCTAATTACAAAAATTCTTCACATCTAAGGGAAGGGTGTTATTATTTATGATTTTTTTTTTTTTTTTTAATTTAATTTAATTTAATCATTCTGTTTATTATAATATTGTTAATTTTAATTAATTAATTAATTGTTTAATTAATTAATTAGTTAATTTTTATTTTTATACTAAACAAGCTGCTGTTGTTGTTATTTAATCATTTTTTATATCAATTATCTTCTCTCTTCTCTGTATTGTTATTTATTTTTCTTAATTTTTTTTTTTTTTTTGTTTTTAATTAATTAAATTAATTTAATTAAATTTACTCTTTAACTTCGAAATATTTATATGTTGGATTTTCGTAGCCATTTATTTGCATATTAGCGACATGTCGTTCCTCCGGTGTAACTGGTGCACCGACAGTCTAATGGATAAGTAGATACAAAATTAGGATTACGGATTCTTTATTTGATTATGTGATTAGTACAAACCTGATCAACTTCGACAAATCCTTGAGCATGTGGTGAACGCGCTGCTCGCCATTTAGCTACAGCAACACCAACAAAAACGGCTGCCATTAATGCAATACCGGCAAATGCTAATGTGAAGTAAACATTGCGACCTTCGTGTCCAGCTGTACTGTAGACATCACGACGCACCGAAAAACCCTTGGAAATTTCACAAAAAAAAAAAATAAAAATATTTAGAACAATTCTGGGAAATGCAAGATGGTTAACTTACAGCTTCTCCATGACCTAAATCATGTGCCATAACGTGTTGTACTCTAGGCTCAGTTTCTTGGTGGGCAACAGCGGCTGCGACTTCTTCAACAGCGCGTTGCACAGCGGCGTCATCGACAGTCGGTAATGCTGTCGGTGTTGGCCTAATGAAAAAAAAAATCAAATAGAAATTTTGGAATAGGAAAAAGATTTTTGCTTTTATAATCTTACTGAGCTGAGGCAGAAACAGCGGCTAAAGTCTCCTCAGTTTGTTCTTTGAGATCATCCTTTGTTGGTTGCTCTTGTTGTTCTGTTGGCTGTGGTTGCTGAGGCTCAGTTACTTTTGGTAATTCTTTATCCTTTTGTGCTTGCTGCTGCTGTTGTGTCTGTTGCTGCTTAACAACAGTATCTAATTTTTTGGCCTCCAAACGTAATTTCTCCTCTCGTAACTTCTCTCGTTCTTGTGTTCGTTGCTCTTTACGTTGTTTCTCAGCTAATCGTTGACGTTCCTTTTCATTAATTTTACGTTCAACTTCAACCCGATATTTATCCAAAATAGCTGCTTCGGCATCTTCAGTCATTGCCAACATAGAGCCGGGTGTCTCGTCTTTGGAACGAAGAGCCTGGATATAATCGTCCATGAGCTGAGAGATTTTCGAAGATAATTCTGGGTAGCGTTTTAGCATGGCCATTGATTGGTTGACTGCACGATCGATATCAATTAGACGTTCCAATGTACGTGGACGTTCTGATGCAGCTGCTTCCAATCCACCGGAACCGCCTGAGTTCAAGAGGTGACGATAATGGGCTAAAGCATGGGCTCGATCTTTATGTAATGCACGCAATAATTTCTGTAAGCATTTTTCAACGCGATGTGCCTGTAAATTATCAAAAAAAAAAAAAAAAAATTTAAAATGGGGGTATGAAGTGGAGCATGCAGGGTTTTGAAACTTACGTTTGGTGGTTGCTCGGTCAGTGCCTGTGTATAGCATGTCATTGCCTCTCGTTTCCGTTGATTTATGTGTGCGAGGACACGTTGCTGGTGCATGGCGGCCAATTGGTGTTTTTCTGCATTGCCCTCCTCCTCAAGTGTCTGTACAGAAGTCTGAATTTGTTACACATACGTTACGATCACACAGACAAAGAGAGAAAGACAGAGAGCCAAAAAACAACGTAACATAATGGATTTTTTTTTTTTTTTTTATAACGAACGGGATCATTCAATTTTTTTTTTTTTTTTTATTTGGGTTGGAGGTTTTGATTGAATTTGATGAATTTGTGACACAAAAACGAAAAAAACGAAAAAAACGAAAAAAAACGAAAAAAAAAACGAAAAAACAAAATGAAATAAAAATAAAATAAATAAAATGAAATAAACGGATACAAAATTTCATGCTGGTTTTTCAAATTTATATTAAAAATATAAAAATATAAAAAAAAAACATTTATAAACAAGAAAATCTCATGCTAGGTTACCTGGAATCGTGCTGTCATCCGCTGTTTAAAGCTTTGTGCTGCCTTTGGATCAGTCAAACGCATATCTTGGTATTTCTCTTCTAGATCAGACCAATCTTTCATGACGCGTGTCACTTTCTCACGGTGTGCCTCCTCGAGACGTTGCTGAGCTTCCTGTATTGTTGGTAAAAAGAAACAAAGAAGGCACGTAGCAGAAATTGAAAATTAAATAAACAGTGATCGTTTGATGTATGCCAGAAGGGCGCTATTACCGTGCTCACCTTGTAGCTTTGGTGTTCCAAACGTGGGTCAAAGTGTGTAAAGTAGGGATCAACTGTTGGTACAGCTGTCGACGATGTAGATGGTTCGGTTTGACGTTGTGTGGTACTTGGCATCGATGTTGATGTCACCTAAATCAAGAACAAGATTCGTTTGTTTAGTTTTAACAAAAAATCGGTGATAAGTGATATGCGACACCCACCTCTTTAATTAAACTATTTATTATTTTACTGTTTGATTGTGGGGTGCTTAAATTCTCCCAATTGTCATTCAAGTCATCACTGGCACCAGCTGCTGCCGCACCACCATCTGGTGATGATGCTGAGCCAGAAGAACCGATTCCATTTTCATTACGATCAATATCAGCGTCCTCATCAGAGTCATAGTCATCGTCATCGGTGTCAACACCTTCATCGGCCATCATATCTTCATCATCGTCATCATTTTCATCGTCCTCAGTATCCTCATCATCGTCTAATGCCGGCAAAAATAAAATATCAGTTTCTGGTGGCAAGACTGGTAAATCTGTCTTCTTAACTTTCATTGCATCTGAAACAAGAAAATGTTGGTGAAATTTAATTTAATTTCATTTCTTAAAATCGAAATACAGGGATATTTAAGTGGTTTTAATATGAACTATTTTTCATTTAGCAAAGTTCTGCACAAGAAATTTTTTATCGTTTATTTTTGTACAGTTTTTACGGCGTTAAATTTGATTCAAATGCGAATATATTGAAGCAATCAAATAGCAATAAACCAATAAGAGCTAATCCAAAATTCGTCTTCAATCAGTTAAATTAAATTTTATTAATATAAAAAAAAAAACTTTAAATGCAGACATATCACATTTTTGTCAATCATCAGTATTTTTCCCTCCTCATTTTATTCAATTCACTCTTGCAAATCCCATTTATAAATGAAAATGAAAATACAAATGCTCAAAAAGGATAAATATTCGTTTTATTATAGCTGCATTGCATTTTAACATTTTTATTATACAAAAAAAAAAAAAAAAAAAACATTTCATTGAATTTTATCACCAAAACGAAAAACCAGTAAGGCAACAGCAACGATAAAGAAAAAAAAATCAAAAATACTAACTGAGTCATGGTACGAAAAATGAACTAAAGATTTTTATTTGAGCGGCGCCAAAGATTTAAAGCAAGACGAAAATTTATTATAGATAAACAGAAATAAAAGAAAAAAAAAAATCATAAAATTAGGATAATAAATTTTCCAACTCTGTTTTTTTCGTCGTTATTTTTCCGTCTTAATTTTAATTTTCTTTTTGATTTTTGTTATTAAAGATTAATCCCCACAATAATAACGTTCAGACATACTAATTGGCAATCAATTGATTTTTTCTTTATTCCATTTTAGCTGAATAGAAACAAAAAAAAAAAAAAAAAATTCTATTTTAACATTTTTTATTTTATTTTTTTTTTGTAATAAGAAATTAAAATTACAAAAAGCAAAATAACATAAGAAAGGGACAACTAAGTGCCAATAAAATTAATAATTTATTATTAGCTCTTCAATTAATTTGTCATTAGTAAAATGTAATGTAAATTTTGTCCCTTATTATTTGCTTTTATTATTTTTACAATCAAAAACCATTAGTTAAAGGTAATTTATGATTGAATAGAAATTTTCGATAATGCCCTGTTGTGTTTAGAAGTGGTAGATGGTAAATGGTGAATAGATTGTCGATTAGATATTACGTAATATTGTTCTATTCATGCGAAAAATCAATTACCATTAATACCTGATTATAAGACTGTTTCGTAATAATTTTTTTTTATAAAGCTTTAAGCGTGCTAAATATATTGCTTATTGTAGAAAACTTAAATAAAATTCTTTATAAAAGTCTTCAAATATTGCGTTCAATAATCATCAAACTGAATATTTTAAATGTTTAAATGATTTTCGATAGATAAAAAACGATATTACAAATATCAGTTACTATAGTGGGGTTTGTTTTCCCTTTTTACCTCTAACAACAACATATTTCACCATAACAACATTTTCCCTGTCATTTAAAGACACTTTGAATAGAAATTTAACTAAATCATACGACTAAATGTCTCATGTTACCTCAATTTTTAACATTATTTATCATTAGAAATAATAATTTATTTAACAATTCTTTCCATTTTTTCCCAACAAACACACACACACACCCATCCACCCACTCAATGTCACCATTGACAAATGATTTTATTATTTCTTATTTTCTCACACAAAAGAAAAACCTCAAATGCGAAACATTTTATACGAAAATTTATTAAAACTGTCAAATAATTACATCGTAAATGTCATTTTATATTAACCAAAATATATTAATATGTAAATTAAGTTAGATTAATTGTAATTAATTTGAAAACGAACCGAAAAGTACACAAAAAAAAAAAAAGAAATGGAGTAAAAGTGTTTCTGAAGGAAATTTATATTTGGGTTGGATTCGGATGGTGTGATAAAAGTGGAACAAAAAATAGTTTTATAATCACTATTTCATCATTAATTAATTAACTCTAAACTGATTTTAATCATTCTATCATTTTACACACAAATGATTCGTTTTTTTTTATCAATGTTATCTAACAATTGAAGTATAATAAAAAAATTTATTACCAAAAAATAAAGGTTCGTTATTTGCGTCAAGAGATGGCGACTGTAATTTTATTTGTTTAATCTCAAGACGCATTTTTTTTTTGCTTTCTTTTTCTTCGAAATATAAACTTCGTTATAAATTTCTACGAAAAAAAAAAAAAAAAAATGGCATAAAAGTCCACGAGGGAAGTCATTTACAGGGTAAATACCATTACAAAAAAAAAAAAAAAAAAACAAAAACAAAATTAATAAACGACTATCACTGATGATGATGACCTGTTCCTTCGTCTTTTTCCTTAAAATATTCAACGGTTTCTTCTACTTTTTTTTTTTTTTACTATCTTATCGCGACATACTTCAATTTTTACTGAGATTTTTCATAATTTTAAATTTCTGTGGGGTTATAAACGTTGAACACAATATAGTCCTTATCTTTCGTTCGTTCGTTGTTTTTTTTTTTTTTTTTATACATTATTTACATTTTTTTGTATATTTAACTTAGTAAAATAAGGGATGAAGCTGAACGATTGTTAAATTTATTTAAAAATATAAATAAAAATCATAAATAAGCATAAAAAAAAAAAGAAAGAAAAAATCGTATAATTTCCCACCCTTATTGTTTGGTTAATAAAAAAAAATCCTACTTGGTTACATAAACTTGGTTTTGTTGTTATTGTTTGCGCGTAACGTTAAGTCAAGCTAAATAAAGGTAGTAGTAGTAGTAGTTCATCAGTAATATCGTCTTCTATGCAAAAATAACAATGGTATCTACTTTTCTATAGATTATTGCACATCATTACATTTTCTTTCGCATACAACCTAGCTAGCAATCAACGAAACAAAAATAAATCACCACCCAATACCACTGGTAATTCAAATAATCATTTTCTATTCAATTTTTCTACATCTAATCTCCGTCGTATTCACATAATTTTCATTTTTCATTGTGCATTTAATAAATTTTTTTTATAAAAACGAATAGAAAAATATTGAATGAATATATAATAGAATATTTACATATTGATAATGTTTTCATCATTTTTATTTTCATTATTAAGTACAGTGAAAGTCTCGTTTAAGGAATAATATACGGTGTGTAGCGAGCAAAGCTAATAGCTGCACCAAGTAAATTCGTTTATAATGAAAGTCATAAACCTCTACGATCTACCTTCGGGAAATTTGATATTTTCATTTTTTCAAAGCATTATTAAATAACTCTTGAACTAACTTGAATAGAAGGCAAAGTTCAATCTAATTGGTTTTTAGTTATAATTTTACCACAAATTAAAAAGATGCAAGTAGAACAACTTTGTTGCTAATTACTAAAAAATTATTGACTAAATAATTTCATTCTCATAAATAAATCAACATAAATCGAAAATTTATTTATTTAACGCGATAAACGTTTACAGCTTCTTCTATAAATCTTCAAATTTCAAATAGGATCCGCAGAAATATTATTTAGCTTAAACGAACTAAAACACAAATTAAAGCCATTTATCTGATTAAAGTTTTATTTATTCGCTCATTTGCTTACTCGTCCAAAAAACTAGAGAATTTTCCCCTTTATAATACTTTATTTTATTGCAAACGCACGTATATATACATGTCGGTGGTTGAAAATAGAAAATTTATAATAAATTTAAACGTTAAGTACGTTAATCGCAACTAACTTTATTTCTATTATTAAAAAGAAAAAGAAAAAAAAAAATGCGTACAAACACTTTGAGCCAACACTGTCTTTCTTTTTTTATTTTTTTTTTGAATAAAAATAATAATTTACCCTGTGTGATGTGAATTTCCAATTTAAGTGGGTGGCACTAAAATATTCCACTTTTTCTCTTCTTTTTTTTTTTTTTTTTTTAACGCATAAGCCAACAATTTATATTTTAACTCAATAATATATCAACAGTGGGTATTATATGTATATAGGGAAAAAAATCGTGTAAAAACCGAATAAAAAAAAAGAAGAAAAAACGTAAATTTATGTTGGAATGAACAAAAAAAAAAAAAAAAAAAAAAACAGGGTGGGTTTATTGTTGAATTAACAATAATGTATATGCAATGTAATAATAGTGCAAAAAAGAGAAATAAACATACTGCTAGTGGTCGCATTGTTTGTATCCCATTGGAAATAAATTATTAATTCTTATTAACCATTAATCAATAAAAAAAATTATTAAGGAAAAAACGTCCATAAACAAGGTAAAAAAAAAAAAAAAACATTAGCAAAGTATTTCCTTTGTATATACGATCCACAAATTAATTTACATAATTTACACTTTTATAACAGAGACACAACACAGTAATCATTTATCCTCTTAATTCCAATAATTAATTTATTTAATTTTTTTTTTTCTTGTGTAATTTCAATTTCAATTTCGATTAAATTATTCCATCAAAAAAACAAAACATTTTAATTAAAATTATTTTAATTAGTTTTTGTTTTGTTATTAAGGATTATATGGTAAACAAATTTAATTTATTTATTGACTTTATGACGTAATTCATTAGTGTTTGTAATTTTTTTTTTTTTTTTTGTCTAAATGTTAGAAAACTATTTAATTTCAGATATTTAATATCCTATCTATTTTATTTGATAGCCAATTTACGATAATTGTAGTGTTTGGGTGACCTTTTATACCTGATCCATGTACCTATATTGATTTTACTGTACAACAGTAATAAATCTAAGAATATAAAACATAAAAAATAGATATACTATGAAGTTTTCAGTGTTCAGCAAATAGAATATCTGGCAAAATGATTGGTTGACATTTTGTCTTTTAATTAAATGAAATAAGAAAGTTTTCCTTAATAACCCTTCGTCGAGAATAACCCATATTTGACCAATTCGTAATTATTTACCATTAAATAAAGATCCTTTACGGTTTAACTAGATTCTTACTGGGTTTATTCTTTCCATCTTTATTTGTTCATACAGAGTAAAAAAGTTTTGCCAATAATAAAACGATAATAGCGTTTTCTAGTTAAACAAATAATTAATGATAGAACTTCTGGTTCAATGCGATCAGCATCAGCAAAGACTGATTTTAAGTTTTTTTATTTTTTTTTTTATTTGATTTGTGTTTTGATTAAAAATTGTTGTAAGCAGTACAGAACAAAATCAAAAATATTTTGACATTTGACTATCCATTCTGAACGCGATTATAATGGATTTAAGAAAACATTTTTCTTTCTCTATTTTTTTGCTCGACCTTTTTCCGTTTTTCTTATTATTATTATTTTTTTTTTTTTTTTTGCTGTTGTTATTTGATTTAGGATCAACCCGTTCGACCCATCACATTTTACATCCCTTTTTACGTCGTTATATAACAATTTGTCTTTTGTTTTTCCTGCCAATTTCTTTTCTGTGTTTTGTTGCTTTTGTTTGCTTGTTTGTTTGTTTCTTAATGGCGGAAAGAAAGCAGAGAGAAAGAAAAAAGGACAAAATAATAAAACGACAAATAAAAATAATTTAAAAAATGCAAATTTATTGCCGCACATAATTTCCTCTTTGTCTTTCCATTTTATGTATTTATTTGACGTTTTTCTATCCGCTTGTTCTTTTATAGATAATTTCATTTGATCTTTTATACGCAATGAACGCAACACTTTGATGATTTTTAATTTTTTTTTTTTTTTTTGTTTTATCAATTGATTTTCTGATTACAAAATTTACCCTATAAGCTGACTCTATTGTTTTATTCTAGTTTTGGGGATAACATAAATAAACGTTTAATGTTTGTTTAAAGACCGGATATTTTAAATTTGTGTGAAACAGAGTTTTAATGTTACAAGTTCTGATTTATATATAGGGTTTAAGAGTTAGATAACTTTTAATCATCGATTTATTGGTCATTTTCTTGTTAAATAGTTTTATTAACGTTTACTCTGTGACTTCATAGTTTGTTTGTTTTTTTTTCTCTTTTTTTTTTTTTTTGCTTCTGTTTAATGGTTTTAGCCATGAAAAGGGATCAACAACAAGCGTCTTCAGTTAATATCTTCATCGTCCATCATTCTTATATATATATATAGATACAGATATTGCTATCCTTATAAATTTTCTTTATAATTTAAAAGTTAATTTAATTTTACAAAATAAAAAAAGAAAAAGAAAAATCATAAAAATGCTTAGCAGAGGGATGAAGACTTAATAATAATAAATATATTATTAATAATTATTATTATTATTATTCTTCTTAAATAAGTAACTTTCCTCCCCATCAATTCAATTTTGTCATGTTCGCTGTTGCCTTGTTATTAAATTATTCAAGAAAAGCAAAGAAGAAAAAGAAAAAAAAAAAACGCCAGGGTATTATTAAAAATATAATAATAATATAACAAAATTCAATTGCGAAAATAAAATAAAAATTCAAAAAATCCAACATCCGAAATACAAAGAGAAAAAAAAACTTTTTTTTTTTCTTCTGTTTAGCGTAACTTAGAGTTTTTCGTTAAGAAAAAGTAAAAGTAAAAAAAAAAAAAAAAAATTAATAAAATATAAATAATAAAAAGCAGAAGAAAAGTAAAGAAAAACTTAAATAATTAAATTAGATTTAATTGATTTAATTCTTTTGAGCGTAGCCATGACTTGAGCAATTCAATATTGCGAGGGAATTTAAATATTGTTTTTTTTTTTCTATGTTGTGACAAAAATAGAAATTTAAATTAAGGAAGCATAAATAATGTTAAACGATTGTTAAACTTTGATTAAATGAAACAATATACTTGAAAAGCATATTAAACGAACGGATATTCGGGTGGATAGCAACGACATAAAAAAAAAAAAATAAATAAAAAATTAAAAATAAAAAACAAGAAAAAAAGTTTTTCTTCCATTGAGTTACGAGAAATAAAAATGAAGACGACAAACTCATAAACAAATTAAAAAAATCAATAAAACGTTATCCAAAAATTGAGTAAAGAAAAAAAAATTGCACACTGAAAAGCGTTATAATAATAATAATAATAATAATTATTATTATTTCTTTTTTTTTTTAAATAAAAATAAAAAAAAAAAACTCATTTTAATCAAATTTTGTTTAATTAATTATTAATTATTAATTAATTAAAAAAAAATAAAAATTATTTTCAATCTAAATTTAAATCATAAACGTATTTAATTAAAAAACAATTAATAAAATAATATTGAATGAGTAAAATTTATTAAATAGAAAACAAATTATTATTCAGTATATTTAAGCTTTATTTAAATTCATTTTTTTTTTTTATTTCACTTCCATTTTAGGATATACTACGACGAGGGCAAACAACGACAGTTGAACGCTAAAGATAGAAGACAGGAATTGCGTCAATTACGGGACAGGTGAGAAATTTATTATTTACGTTTTTTTTTTCTTTCTGTTTTTATAATTAAAACTTTTTAATTTTAATTAATAAATTAAAGTCAAATGAAAAGAAGTAGAGGAAATAAATAAAAATTCTTTCAACTGATTTTATACAACCGGTTGTTTGCTGTTTCTATTTTCTTCCTTTTTGTTTTCGTTTTAATTAAATAGTTTAATTACATTTAGCTACCTAGGTTAAAATTTAATTCTTTTAAAAGTCAGATAAATACACTTAACACCAGACAAATAAAGTTTAATGACTTTAAATACGTTTTTGTAACAACATTTAGCCAGAACACAAACCAAATGTTTTGTAAAAATATAGGGAAATTTTTTTTATTGATTTTCTTCTGCAATTTATGAATTTTCTGTTCACACATTAAAGAGTTATGTTGGGTGATTTATTGGGTGGAATGTTAAAAGTAAATAATAATAATAAAAAACTGGACCATACTGTAAACTGGTGCACTCAATGTAATAAATATTTTTAAACAAAAAAAAAAACTCCCCTTTTGCAACATTATTTTCATTTATTTTTATTATTATTATTTTGCTGCGCTGTTCTTGTAGATTTATTCTGGTTGAAAACATTTTTTTATAGCGTTTTTATCAAGTTAATAACAAAAGAACCTGAAGAAGAAGAAGAAGACTTTTTTTTTTTAATAACTAAATTGAATTATTGGGAAATAAAATGGTGCAAAAAAAAAAAAATGTATACTTTGTTTCACCAGCACAGCACCAGTCAACCAATTAGTAATATGATTTGAAGGAAACTATGTTGTGAAGGTGGTGAACGTTTGTTCTGTAAAAGTTTGCTAAGCTTTTTTCGTGCAAATAATTATTCTTTTGTTTTGCAAAAATAAAAATACAAAATACAAAATAAAGCTTAAGGATTAATTCGTACAATATTGTTATAAAAAACAAAAAATTTGTTATTTAGTTAGTTCTACTCCTTCTAACACCCAGAATTAACAGGTGGAAATATTTTTTTTATTTTTTTATTTTTATTTTTATTTTTATATCCAATCAAAACTGACCATTGGCTATGACGTATAAACAAACTCATCGATTGATGCAAAAAAAAAAAAAAATTATTATTACTGTGGAAACAACATAAAATTCTCTTCTTTTTTTTTTTGTTCTGTTTACTAACTAAAATTGATTAGTTTTTATATATAAATGGTAATCTAGATACATAATACTATAGAGTATTTAAAAAAAAAAAAGATAAATTAAAACACATTAGGGGTGTTCATGTTAAGTCAATCGTATCAACGGCGAACATAATGAATATATGGAAACTTTTTATGTTACATTTTAAAACATTATTCTCACACCGAAAAAATAAAATAAAAAAATACCGAAAAACATCAATAAATGTCGAATTATGCGCACCTAAAAATAAAATCACTAAACAAAAAAAAAAAAAAAAAAACGAAATCAACGAAATGCACTTTTTTAACCAGAATATTATTATTTTATTATTTATTTTGTGCTTTTGCTTAGTCAAGTTTATTAATTTTATTTTTTTCGATTAAATTTTTTTTTTGCGATATTATATCGTTTTTATTTTATCGCCAATTGTTTTTGATTCATATTGAAAGAATTATAAAAACTCTGGTCAATAAATCTACTGCACGGAAAACTCATAGGGAAAAAAAAAAAACTCTGGCTTAAAATTTTATAAAATTGATGGTCCAAAAATTTGTTTTTTTTATTCTAGAATAGAAATTGCTTAAATGTTTATTCCAATAGCACTTTTACGGATCATTTATTGCCTTTAAACCAGTTAAAGCCTCTTATTAAATCAACCAACATTATTCCCAGTAACCTGGAATATTAATTATTTTAATGCATTTCACTGTATTGCTCACACCACTTGTTCCAAATTCCGCTATTTCTTTGATAAACATTTTTATTTTATCTTAAATTGTCAATAAATAACGAATTGTGATTGTTTGGTTCAAGGAAATTTGTGTTAAAAGAGCGTAAACGATTGTGACAGTGACAACGGTTAAAATAAAGTTTTCGCAGTATTTACGTCGTTGCATTACTACCACAATTAGCAACGTCTGCAGTAGAGTAGTATAAACTTTCCATTTCAATTTCGATTATGTATTAATCAATTGAAACTGGTTTTAAAATACTTAGTAATTATGAACAAAAAAAAAACGAACAGACATCACTTAAAACACCAAACTTTCAATTGCGAAATCAATCAATATGTGATTATCAACAAATCGATAAAGATTTAAAAAACACAAATCAATGTCAATAAACGAAGACGAAGAAATTAAATTGTCAATAAAATTAATTACGCTAAATGCAAACAAAAAAAAAAAAAATTAATTTTTCGTGCTAATCGACTGCAAATGACAGTGATAAAGATTTATTTGATGAGTTATTTTATTTTTTTTTTTTTTTTTCATTCTTTATGAAAAACTTATTTATTGTTATCTAGTTTCAAGTGTCATTAAACACTATTAAAACAAGACAGATAAAATAAAAATAAAAAACGATTTTGTGAATATACAGCGGAAAAGCATTAAAAAAAAATAAAAATAAAATTCTCTTCTGTTCGATGGTTAAGCATTTGCTAAGTGGATGAAATAAAAAATAAATATTTTTTTTTTGCAACAAGCAATGTCACATTGTGAACATTTTTTATTATTTTTTATTATTATTATAATTATTGTGGATATTTGTTGTGTTAACATGTTTATGTCACTTGAAAGTTATTTTCAAAACAAATTTTGAAAACATAAAACTAGTGGAGAATCCCACTCGTAATCCAAATATCCTGACAAAAATTATTTTTTCGGTTTCCCTTCAAATCAAAAATAAAAAATTGTAGTAGTTTTTGATTGTATACTGGTCGTCCGGGCGTTGGAGGAGTTAAAGCTTTACGGCACTTGATAAGTTTTTAATTATTTCGAAGTATATTCATGTAGGAGTTTAAAATCGCTCTTGACATATTTTTTGTCTGTATATCGGTTTTGTTTAGTGATAGAAAATTAAATAGTTTTTGTTTATTGAATTGAAAGAAAACAATTAAATTTGAATATTAATGTGACCTTAATTTAGCAAAAATTGGCCAGGACAAACCAGTAACAAATGAAATGTGTTGAAATTTAAATTATCAATCGATTGAATATTGTTAATAAATCGTAAAGAAAAACCACAAAAATATATTTTAGGTCATATTTATTAAACAGACAACGTCATCGTTTCACGTTCCTCATTATTCATAATAATAAAAATATAAAAACACCCACCAACTATACGAACCGAATTCTGCATCTGATTTGTCATATTTAATTTTTATGTATTCATCCCTGGATAGAATATTTTCAACAAGAAAGAATAAAACGCAAACAAAATAAAAGCCTGGAAAATTTATATTTTATGATATACTCAAATGGTGTATATACAAAACATTTCTGTATTGATTGTGTGTATAGCATGCTTGTGGAAGTGTCCTAAACAAAATTAATACACGCTAACGAAGAAAAATTGAACTGGACTATCATGTAACTGCGATAGTTCTCCAAAAGTTTCAATATTTATTACATTAAATTAAAGACACCTGTGTGAAACATATTGAAAAGCAAATGAAAGTTTTTAAGAAAAAGGAATTAAATCAATTTTAGCACATAAACAATACCCTTAAATTTCTGAACTTATTAATGGAATATTGCCTAAAGTTCAATTTGTCAAAGAAAATAAAAAAGTTACTCAAGTTCCTATCTAGTTCCTATCTATCGCAAAGCATTCAGTCACTTTATATGGACACGCGTTAAGATTTCTAACTAAGTGACAGCATATGGTTTAAATAAAGTTTAGTACATAGAAAAAAAATCAACTAATTTTCAGTACTAAACAGTTTATTTAAGTTATAGGAACTTATTTCTAATCATATCCTAGCCAGACACTGACTTTTTATGAGTTTTTACCAACTTGCCAGCTAGCTAGTTATGATAAATCGATAGAAATATATCTTGCTACTTGCTGAAACTAAGTCTCACATTATTCACAGTGCAGCCTAAAACATTCTAAAGACAATCACATTTAAAGTTTTGAAATTAAAAATAAAATGCGTTCTATTATAGGTTGCTCACTACTGTGCATCCGTATTTAAAAAAAATTTTTTTAACAAAATAATACAAAACGAATTGCTGCATATTACATTTGAATAAAACAACAAAAAAAAAAAACATGTCAAAACCACTTAAAAGCGATAACAAAAAAAGAAAAAAGCATTATTTAAACATTAAAGCTCCCGACAAAACCATTTTTATTTACAAAAAAAAAACTAATAATAATCAACTGTGATAAACACAGAGTGAAACAGATCATGAGCTATTGTTTTATTGCAAATGATTAAACAAATCAAATATAAAACACAAAAATTGGAGTTTTTCGAGTGCTTTATTAATTGGGGATGGTAGTTGGTGGTGATGGATGAAAATTGAATATGAAAAATTTCTACTTTTCAATGTGACACAAAAACAATAATAAATCTCTGTGCTTCATGTTTTTCTATTGTAATTAATTTATTTTTTTATGAATTCGTTGGATTTTTTCAAGTGTTTTTAAATTATAGGAAAAAATCCAATAATTTTCTGTTGCATGTTTTTTTTGTGTGTGTGTGTGTGTGGGTGTTTTTAATTGTTTTATTCAACGTTTTGAGTATGGAGGAAACAGAGGGATTTTATAATAAATAATTTAAAAAAAAATAATACTAAATTCTTAGCGTTTTTCCTATTAAATAATTTTAATTAAAATTTTAGATTAATCAATTTTATGCAGATTTAACGTTATATAACTCATTGTTTTTAAAGTTTTTTTTTTCTTTTTATTTTGCATTGTATTGCTTATATTCAAGGAAAAGACTAGAAAGGTAAATTATTTTATCGCTTTACATGTTTTGTCATCAGTTGAAAAAGGTTAAACACATTCATAATGCATTCGTGGTAATAATGTGATGTAATTTTTGTGTAACCCTGCAAATGAGAGGGGGTTTTTTTTTAATAAAATGATTAGCATATAAGTTCTATGTTGAAAGGATTGTAAATTATACTGGGAATCTCATTATCCTTGTAAATCTAGTTTATTAGTTTTTATTTTTTGCATACAAATATTTGCATTTTTCACAAAGCTTATTGTCTATGAAGGAATTCTCTGAAGAAGGCGACAATGATTGTCGGTTTTTTTTTTTTTAATTAAATAATTATTGTGAATTTAGTCATTACCAATATCAGGACAAATTCCATTTAATAACCTGAATATAAAACTAAGTTACTATTCCATCACACAAAGGTGTTTGTTATCAATTTTGATAACAAATTGAATCGAATTCTTCATGATAGGTGGAATCTACATCCACTACGAAATAATTTCTCGATTTAAATTTATTTTGTTCGATGGATTTAGAAAATAATTCTTTCTAAACCACGCTAAGAACGCGACATAAAGAAAATTTTATCATCTGTTAATAATAATAAGGTGTTCAATAAAACGATTTTGTGTTACCCTTCTCACAAATTATGAAATCAAATGGACAGAATGATTAAAATAAAAAATTATTATTATGGGCGTTTTATATATCGAATAGCAATAAATAAAATAAAAATAAAATAAAAAAATTATTTTAAAATATATTGATAATGAAATTATCAAAAAAAAAATGATAATTAAATAACATAATAATTTAAAACAATTTTTTTGTCAGCTGTGGTCAACCTAAATCAATAGGTTTCATTACACGGAAAGAATTATTTTCTAAATCCACCGATATTATGAATTGAATCAAGAAATTTTTTACATGATTCCTAGTTACATGAGAAATATTTCTTATTTTCTTCAAAATTTTCTTAAAAACTAAGAAATTAAAACAAAATACTAACAAAATAAATTTAAATCGTAAAATTATTTCTGTCATTTTCTCGAGAAACGAAATAGATTGGCTTAGAAACCACAAAATTCTCTCGGTGTACGTTAAAAACCATAAAATCATTTGAATACAAATTAGCAGCAGGTACATTACAGGTTGTCGAGGCCAGGCTAAATGTCACAAAAAAAAAAAAATGTTAAATAGGCACGTACAGGTTTCTTTTTTTTTTCATAAACGTGTTCGCCTCCCCCATTTCACCCAACGTCCAACTTCCAACTTCCAATTGATTGAACAAATATTTAAATAACAAGCAAAATTGAATTGTATTTATTATTTTATACTCAATAAATAAATAATTGCATTTAAAATATGTTTATTAAGTTTTAATTAATATATATATATATATTTGTGTGTTAATAAAGTTACAACATGAATTTTTATTCGATAGCACACAGCCCCTATTTATATGTTACTAATAATGTTTACGTTAACATGAGACACATTTGTGATATTGTTGATTCCTCTTCAGTTTTTTTTTTTTTTGCTAGTAATATTAATCCAGCATACAAAGAAAATAATTAAAAAATTGTGACAATTTTTTTTTTATGTGTTTATTTATGCTAAATAAAATGTTTGTTGGCTTAGCCATTGTTACAGAAAGCATCATAAAGGTGTGACACAAAAATAGGATAGGAAAAAAAGACAGATATTCAGTTTTTATTTCATCAATATGCCAGGTAAAAGGGATGATGAATTACGTTCAGTTTATTAAAAAAAAAAACAGAAAAACCAAAAAACAAAAAGTTTTAATCCCTTGAAATCAAATTTCATTATAACTCTATAGCACCTAATAAACATTTACATTTGTGTTACTCCAGTATGTTTTATATGGTCTGTTACCTACCCTTTTGCTTTTAGTTTTTTTCTTTTTCGGAATTTTTGCAACATTTAAACGCGAGATGATTTATGAATTAAACAAAAAAAAAAAAACTGATAAGCGGAATTGATATTTGAGAAAGTAAATGTAAATGAATTCTGTAGAAATTTGTGGATTTTGTAACTACATGGAGAGAATTTTGGTTTCTATTCCAATCCATTTAGTTTCATGAGAAAAATTAGTTGGTATTTAGTTTTAATTTCTTAGTTTAAGAAAATATGAAATATTTCTCTTGTAACAAGAATCATGCAAAATTTTCTTGTTTCAATTCATAATTTCGATGGATTTAGAAAATAATTCTTTCCGTGTATTTTTTAATTTCTATACGCTCACAACGATATTTCTAATCAACAGACTATTTAATAACACGATGACTGATTATATACAAAAACACTTCAACACTTCATCAGACAAAAAAAAAAACTTTTCCCTAATTATTCATTGAAATTTTTCTTTAGAAAATTAATTGATAAATTACAGGAAAACAAAAAAAAAAAAACCGAAAAACTTTCTAAAGCAATTTACTAATGAATTGATAACAAAAAAAAAAAAAATAAAAAAATTGTTTACCAAACAACAAAAGGGAGAAACATCAATTGGTGACAGTTTTTTTTTTTTTTTTTTTTTACTTTGTGAATGTAATTCGATATAAGCAACGAAATGAATAAACGAAAGAGAAAAACTTCTTTCGTAGAAAAAAAAAAGGTTTTATTATTTATGCAATACAAAAAGGAAATAAAACTTAGAACCAGACCGAAATTAAATTGAATTCAATTAAAAAGTAACGCAAAACATTCGGAAATTGATTGAAATTATTTTCTTTTATTTATTTTTTTTTGATTGGAAATGGTCATTATATAACCACAGAGATTTTTACACAGTCCTGATTATAATCACACCTATCTGTTCGTTGTTTTAAGATTTTATTTTGTTTCTTTGCTGCATTTCGTATCGTTTTTTTTTTTTTTTTTTTTTGAGTTTCCTCCAGCACATTTAATGCAGAATGTAGCATGAAACTCAAACTAAAATTTTAATAGTAACAAATATTAATTATTATTCGACTCGTTTATTTGCATTTTTATTCAAAGTATTAAAATGAACAAAACTACGAACGATAATTAACTTAAAAATAAAAAGAAAAGAAGAAAAAACAAAAAAACCCACCCAAGAGTACTAAAAATTTAAGTTTTTTTTTTTTTTTTATTAGATGAAACTTTTATGCATAACGATGGTAACAAAAAAAAAAAAAAAAACGATAATTTGGTGGCAAAATACAAGCGATACAAACACACAAAGAGCAAAGAGACAACATGGAGCTTTTATCATGTTAAAAACGTCGCATTTTACTTTATAAAGTAATTTTTATTTACACAAAATGAAATTTTATGAATATAATAAAATAAATTATATTATAAAATACCAAAAAAAAAAAAAGAAATAACAAAAAAATTGTAAGAAAATTGCATTAAGCATATTGCGTTTATTGCACTTTTAAACAGAAATAATAAGGAGAAAATGAAATTTCCCTAAAGTAATGAAACTTATCTAATACATAAACCACGATATTTGATTTTTTTTTTTTTTCTTCTAATATTTTTATAAAAATCCTAATTATTTTCTAGGATCTCTCGTAATATAATATTACTTTAATGCATATTATTATTGCTTGTGGAATATGAAAAAAAAAAAATTTCCCTTGAAAATATTAAGAAAACCAATTTGTGTATTTTTTTTCAAAATTTAATTTAAGAAAACACACAAAAACCAAGATAATTTCGCTCAAAACAAAGATTTTTCATTTTACCTAAGTATTATTGATACATTTTTCTTACTAAAAAGTTAATAGCAGGGTAAATAGTTATTCTGCAGCAACCTTTCGTTTGTGTTGTGTTTTTCTTAAACTTTATTTAAATACAAATTTAATGCAAAATTCGGTTTGGTATTTTTGGTTTTTCTAGTTTTGAATAAGAATTTTTTTAGTTTGTAAAAATAATCAAAAACCAATATTTTTGTTATTTACAAACGAAATATGTCCTTTGAAAGATCGTTTGGAATTTCTATTTAATTTTATTTTTTCTGTATTTTTAATGAAAAACTTTCGTTGTGATATTGTGTCATTGAACTGTTTTTGTATAGAAACTTACACTGGGGACAAGAATTTCTGAATGAAAGCACTGTCTGAACGATAATTTTTATTAAATTTATTTTATCGATTAAAGTGAGGCAACGATAAGTTTTTTTTTTCCCATTTTTATTTTCTTATTAAATATTTGGGGGCTTCACATTTACATTATAATAAACCAAAAGAACCTACCAGCAGCCACAAGCAACAGCAAACTATAAAATGCATCAAAAAGGACAAACTTTCGTAAAAAAAAAAAAAAAAAAAACTCTTTCTTATTATTTTTTTTTAAATTATAATTTCGGAAGTGTATTAATGGGCAATTTCCAATTGAAATTCTTTTTTTTTTATTTTCTTGTCCATAAAGCAAATAAAAATCCAATTCTTTTCCCTATGAAAGTTTCGTTCAAGCAATTGAAAGGAAAGGAAAGGAAAGAAAGAAAAATTCATCTTGTAGAAGAGAAAAAAAAAAAAAAATGATGAAAATACAAAAAAGGAAAAATATTTCTAAAAAAAAAAAAAATGAAGAAAACTTTGGAATTTCTTGAATTTTCTTTTTCTTTTTCCATTTCTATATTTTGTATGCCTTCTGTTTTCTTCAGTTTTTTTTATTCAATTTATTTTTTTACATATTTTCATGTTTTTCTTGTATTGAAATGAAAATAAGAAAATAAGAAAAAAAAAAATAAGGGAAAAGCGAAACGTAATAACGACGAATTACAAATTAGATTTTGATCATCATGCATAGTTGTTGGTGTTGATGTGCTTCTGCTTCTGATATTGTCGTTATTGCGACTAGGACTGATCGATTTATCAATAAAATAGCAAAAAGAAAAAAAAGCCAAACATTTATTGCGCTTAATGTGAATTTTAAAAACGTTAACCACGTAATAAATTCTCATCCTTTTCCACCACTTCATATAAATTTCGCTTATCGGTACGGTTTTCAGTTTTTTTTTTTTAATTTTGTTCTGCAATTTCTCATCGTTTTATGCCACAAACATTTTTTTTTCTTCGCTTTTTTCGATTTTATATTAAAAAATTAAATTAATTTTAATTTTAAATGAACTGAAATAAAATGTAGAATCTTCACATGTGTACGTGTTTTGATAATTATTGGATTTTTTTTTTTAATGATGTCTCGTGTGTTGTGTATGCAACCACATATCTACCACTATCCTCTTACTACGTAAATTCCGTATAAAATTTAATTGCATTACGAAGACAATAAAATATTCTCTGTGTTGTTATTTCCTGGGATATGAATTAAGAAAAGTTTTTTTAATTAAGCTTAAAGTGAGACTCATTAATTATGTCCGGATTAAATCAGACTTAGTTTTATGTTTAGTCCACTGTTAACAAATTAGAAAATCAATAAAACCGTTTTTGTGTTATCTAGAATTTAGATAAAGCCAGTTAAACAGAATTTTTCACTGTACCACAAGTCAAATTCGTTTATTGCGGTTTGTTGGTGAAAACGAGACATCAGACATTTTTCACCAAAATACTTAACTTTTTTTTAAAAACAACAGAAATATTGATAATAAGTCCAGTAAGTTACATGAAATATACAGAAATTACAACCCAAACCCATTGTAATTATAGAGAATGTTGGATTTTATTCAAATTTTTTCGTCAAATTATTAAATAAACTAAAAAAATGCCCATATGTCAGAAGAAGATTTATTGCTTTTAATGCTGGAGAACGAAAAAGGAGTGATGGTGTTTGAGAAGAAATTTATCATTAAAAGACCATAGAAGAATTTTCTAACCAAAATAATTATAATAAAATGGATATAGCGTTAGAGAATTCCTAAACTATATAACAAGGATAATTATTATCTATGCGTATCTCTAGTTTTATTTAAAATATTTTCGTCTTTTTGTTTTGGTAAAATTTATTTAATTTAGAAATGTGAAATTCCTTCAAAAAAAAAAACACTAAAATTCTATTTTGGAAAAAAAGTTTGCTCTTCTGTTTCTGCCCTTTTGCCAAACTTCAATTTTTTGTTGTTTATCGGTTTTGTCTCCGTTAAACCACTGCCAACATTTAATAAAAGCAAATTCTAGTCAAATGACAAATTAATTCTACTCAAATATTATTTTTCCGAAAAACGATAATAAAAGTTATCAAAACGCAAATTTAAAATAATTAACCAGACAGCAGGGCGACTAAAGACAATAAAAAAAAAAAAATCGTCGTTTTAAATTTGTTGCAACAATGAAATAAAATGATAAAAAATAAAATATTCTTGTTAATTCAATTTAAATACGTGATGATAATTTTATTTATTTTTGCATAAGATATGAAGTTACGAAACATTTGAAGGAGAAAATTCTCCAGGGAAAATGCTGAATGTTGAAAAAAAAATAGTTTTTGTTGCTACGTGAAAACCGTTTAAAAACATTTCGATTGGTTATTACAGTAAATTTATTATCATTTGGATTTGACTCACCTTTAAAATGTTTTGGACAGCAGACAAATTCAACACCAGAGAACAACGATATACCGCATGGTAATAGCATAGCAAAGCTGCGCATCTGCATTCCACGTTCTTGACATGCACTGGCGCCGGTCTGATTCCACCTGACAAATGGCCAGCAACGTGATGCATTATGAATATGATCGAAGAGGCAACCCTCTGGTACAAGTAATGCGTCTGATTGGAATGGTCCTTCTAAATAATCAAAAAAAAATTAAATTAATTACTGGAAGAACAAAAAAAAAAACACGGGAAAATATCTTTATAAAATACCTAAGCACCGGAATGGCTTGATCCAACGTTGGGCACCTTTGCATTTAGCTGCATTTACAGCACCCTGGCGACACCAACCACCAATTTTCTGATAATGTGAAGACTCGACAATGTTTGTAATATCACGACCTGGATACACCTGTAACAAGAAACAGAAAAATAACAATTAATTTAATTTATTTAAAGCAAATTACCCTAATTACAGGTTGTAAATAATTTAAAAAATATAGAAAGTCACACAACGGACATATAATCAGATTAACAATGCGAAAAAGGGAAAAATCTAAACAGAAACAGATGCGCCTTGCTACGAAGTATAAATTATACGATTGGCGAAATAATTGTATGCGATGGTATTGGAGATGTGGCGACGAGGAGAACAGTACTGGCGAGACATATTAAATGCTTGGTAATAAAGCACAGAAAAACTAAACAGAGATACAGAATTTTCCAAATTCCATCCGACACAATATTAATAGTGGGCACCGCACCGTTTTTATTCTATATTTTGTTTCCACCACCACCGCCAACACCATTTAACCATTACCCGGTATTTAACCCAGCAAAGTGTTGTTTTGAAAACAAAAAATAAAATTTCAAACTACAGGGACCACCCACCCAGTAAACCCCATCGAAAATTTACTCTTTGCTGTATGACAAAGTCGTTTTACTTGAATACTTTAGACAAATGGTCGGTTATTCACGTTTGATACAAAAGGATAATTCTCTTCGAAGACAAAAGCACAATACAAAGGAGCAAAAAAAAAACAAAAAAAAAAAAGAAACTTCGAAGGAAGGTAGAAAATATTGTTTTGGTTTTCGGTATGCGATTATTTTTCTGGTTAAACATTGTTTAAAGAATTTTGGATAAACCTTTAACTGCTTATTTACCCACAGTCCGTACCGGAGTTGGGTGGGTGAATCAACCCAGCCAGTCAACCAACACCAATTTTAACGCCACCATCTGGTGTTCTCATTAAATTACAATACATGAAACCGGATTACTGTACAAAATAAGGGTAGCACAAGTAGTTAGGGTATATGGGTGTTATTGTTCCACCTTCTAAATAGATGAGCATTAAGAATGGTTAAATTTTACTCAAGGAACGTGAAAAGATGTAACACATGTAGCAGCGTTTTGTTAATTTTTTTTTTTTCGTTTTTATTTAATTTTTTGTAAACACATCAAATTTTGTAATTTTTTTTTTTTTTTTCAGATAATTTATCGTCCAGAAATTATTTAACCAACCGAAACTGATAGAAAATGTATACGACGTTGTCGTATTGGTGTTTGTTGCTGATTTTTTTTTTTCGTTAATACAAAATAAAATATATTATTTTATAAAAATTCTTGACTTGCATCATTATTCTTGTTATTTATTATATATTTGGTAAAATATATTTTTTATTTTTCTTCTTCGAATAAATAACAAAAAGTAAAAAAAAATGTTTTTTCTATGGAAGGAAAAAAAAAATTCCATCATTCATTCAAAACTTGAATCACAATTAATTTCTTTTGTATTTGAGTGACATTTAAAACAAACTCTTTTCCAATAAACAATTAGTTATTTATTTATTTATTAAAAAAAAAAAATGTATTTATTTTTAAATGATTTAATAAAATTGTAAAAACAAAAAGGATTCTTCTAATGTGGGGGAATTTTCCCTTGTTATTTTATTTGCCAATACAAAGCATTTTTAAACAATTTCGTTTTAAAGCAACAGAAATTCCTTTAGAAAAACTTCAATTATGCAATCTGAATAAGTTTCTACTTAACATTAAAACACAGAAATGAAAAAAGAATATTTTTCCGAAAGAGTTTGTTAAATCTGCATATTTTAAGAAATTTTCAAATCACTAGAGACAGAACTTTTATCTTCTTTCTTTTCTTAACCAATCAGAACTTTTCATTATTTATTAATTAAGAAATAAATCTTTTAACTTAATTCATTATTTCAAGTAAGAAATAAATCCATCATTTGTACACAACGAATAATTGTTGTCAATTCTGGTTTAAAGTCAGACCACAGTAATTAGTTTTTTTTTAGCAATGATAAAAACCCTGTATTATACAGCAAAGACACATATTTAGTAAATTTCCCAATTTTATAATTTCATTAAAAATATTAAAGTAAAATTGTTTTTTTTTTTTCTGTTTTATTATATAACTCAATTATGCTACGATATCATACAGATATCAATATAAAATATATAGATATATATATAAACACCTTTATTATTGGTATAATGTTGATATTATATATATAAAACACATTTTTCATGATAAGATTTAATTTACGTTGTTGTTATGATTTAAATGTTAATTTGTAAGTAACAATAATAATAATAATAATAATAACGATAGAAAAATAGAAAATTGTGTAAAGGTATTAGAAATTAGTTTATAATTTACCATTGTAGACAAAATCATAATAATAATAATAATAATTATGATTATTACTAGTTCATTGCTAAAACTGAACACTGAATATTTGTTGCCTTTTTGATTTTAATGATAATAATACAAAAATGATTTGTTTATTCAACAGAAAATATTATATAAAACGAAGAAAATCTCATTTATTATTATTATTATTATATTAAAATATGAAAAGGCAGTAAACCTAATAGAAGAAAATATGAAAAATAAATATTTGTTAGATGGTGGTGATGGTATAGCAGTAGCAATAAGCAATTATTAATAAATTGATTTTCAATATTCAGCAATTTCAAACAACAAAACTATTAAAAATTATTATTTTATAACATCATCAAGGTTTTTTCTGTTTTTTTTTTTTTTTTTTTTTTTTTTTTTTGAGCAAAAGTTATTTATGTTGATTACAAACCAAACCAAACCAACTACCTATCATTTAATATAATTTTTTATTATTATTACTAATAATAATTAATATTATTAAATAAACAAAACAAAAACCAAACAACGCACTCTAAAAGCTTTACGATAATTCTATTAATTATTTCATTACATACATATAAAAAAAAATGCAGCAACAGCTGTAACAACTGTACAACAAGCACAGAAAAAGCACCCTATGATACAAAAGGTATTTTTCAGCCTTTCAGAAAATAATTTATCAAATTGAATTAATGTTGAATAGAAATTATTCTGCTTTTTTTAATGTCTGTTAATAAAAAAAAAGCTTCATAAGCAACAAAGCACGTTGTGCGAGAGATTTTTTTAATTTTTGTTTAATATTCGTACATGATGCACAAACGTAAGATAAAATTTGTTAAAACATTTTTCATTTTTACTCAGTTTAATTAACACAATTAACGTGTATGTTATGCTTTTAGTTAAAACACATTAGCTTGATGTTTATATTATGTTATGGCAGGGCACTTAAGTGCATTTGATTATGACCTACGATCCTAGTTTTAGAAATTATTCAAAATTATTTTTTCGATAATGAATGTTATTAGCGTTTAGGTGATTTTATAAAATCATTCTCAGACCTTTTGAAATTTAACGAGAAAATTAACTGAATTTTCGTTGTAATATCTGCTTTAAACTTTCTAAAGCTTCTATTTTTAAACTGAAAAAAAATTAAATTTGTTTTAAGAAAAAATCGCCCATTTTTTGTGTTATTTAAAAAAACTGGGGAAAAAAAAAACTTTTCCTACTTAAGATTTATCCTTGTAACAATTTTTTTTTTTTTTATAATTTATTTGCTTAATATTTTTCAATACTTTTTATGAATGCTTTAGAATTGTTTTTTGTTTTTTTTTACTATATATTTCCATTTTATTATCAGCAAAGGGAAAGCAAATGGTAAATGCACACAGCATGACAGCACGATTGTGGTTTGGTAGCAACAACAGCAGCAGCAACTTTTTAACCTTTTCTCATCTTTCTCAAATATTTTTTTTTCCGTTTTCCATTTCTTTTATTTCGCTTATTTCGTGTATTTAAAAAAAAAAAAAAAAATTTCTGCTTCTCTACGGTTTTCAATTTGTTATAAGTTTTCCGTATTTTTGATTGAAAAATGCGTTGTCTAAGGCAACACACAGTGCTATGGTAAGCACTTCCATCATGTAAATATGTTTTTATTTTTCTTAAAAATCAAACCACGTTTCTATGAAAAGTTTTTTTTTTCTTTTTTTTTTACTTTTTGTCTACCTTGCGTAATTTATGATTTTTATTTTAACTTTGAAACCTTGCCAAAAGTCAGGGTGTCACATAGCATTAAAAAAAATTTTAGAAGAAAATTCATCATTTGCTGATGAAGACCAATAAGAAAATTAGATTTTGAAGATTTTATGGTACTAGCAGAGGATGTCAATTCAACAAACGAGTCACTGAAGTATTATTACAGAAAACTTTTCCATTTTATTTCTCCCATCTAACCAAAGACAATTTCTTTTGTCTCTTGTTTTTACAATTCTCATATTTCGATTAGGTTTTGCCAATGAAAAAAAAAAAAGAAAAGGAAAATATTGAAAATGTCACAACAAGGGGAATATTTTATGAATGAATGCAAAGTTTTTTTTTTAGATATTTTCAATCTACAAAAACGGAGAGAAACCAAAGTTAATTTTACTTGAAGGTTTTATTTTACATTATTTTTGCCGCAGCATATATATATTGTAAACACTTTTGAAGCATTGATAAATACTAGGTTAAAAAGCAAGTACTTGACTTAGAGTAGAGAAAAACCATGAATTTCTTTTGAGGGTAATACTGCAAAAACAAATAAATAAAGGAAGCAAAAAGAAAATAAAAATTAGGTCGATTAGTTTTACTTTGCATTTACTACTTGGCTTCCAACATTTATTTACTCTTCTATAAATTTTAGTTTTGATAAGTTTGCTTAAGCTTTTATAACATTTTCAAGCATTTTAGCGAAAAGCATTTTTTTTTTTTTTTTTTAAATTGCGTCAATAGTTTTATTAATTTTCCTTTTTAAGGATTTTTCTTTTTTTTTTTGAATAATTTTATATTTCATTGGAATAGTACAAAAAAAAAAAATTGTTTTTTCTACCTCAAAATGCCAACACAGTGCACTTGGCTTTGTAATTAAAATAATAAATCACACTTGACTGTGATTATTAAGTGGAAAAACATATGGTAATGAGCTAACAGATGGTAATTCCTAAATATAGTCAAATATTTGCATAATTTATCAATGATTAATAGAAAAAAAAAAGAGGTATTCAGTTCAAAATTCAAGCGAAATTCAATCTTCTGATGCATTAAGTATCTTAATTAAATTGATCAAGCTAAAAGTTTTTATGTTTTTTGTACAGCCTATAGACGGAAGCAAAATAAAGAGAAACTTTTATTTGCAAAAAAAAAAAGAAGAGAAATAACTCTGCCCAAACATCTTCGTTGTCGTCTTCTTCATTTTTAATTTATTTAAAATAAAATATAAATTATTGTTTGACCTACAGTTTAAAGTTTTATCTGGAAAACTTCTAGCCAAGAGCGTTGGAGACTGGGGCATTATCAGACCAGTTCAAGACCTTTTTACATCGCCTTTTGCAATACATTAATACAAAAATATAAAAAAAAAAAAACTTTATAAAAACATTTAAACGTTATTTGGTTTTGTATTTTTTCTTTTTTGAATTTATATTATATATTCTTATAGCAAATGTATGCTAACTGATACTAAAGTTATATTTAAAATTATGTGGGTCATATATATATACATTAATATGGACGCTACTATTAAAAGCATCAATCATCATATATTACGTACATAACCATCCAATTAAATTATGTAACTATATATGCTCTAGACAAATATTATTAAATAATGAAAAAGTTATGTAAAGCAAATGTTATTAAGGATGGTTTTTCCATCATTTTTATTGTTTTAAACCAGAAAAGGGACACAAATATTACGAGAAACATAAACTGAAAACTTTGAAAAGAATTTAAAATGTAAAAAAAAAAAAGAAAAGAATATTCATACTAGCATTCAGGTAAAGAAAAACACACAAAAAGGTATTTTCCATAGTTTTTCATTAGTTGATGCTTTCTGCTGCTTAGCTTTAGGTAGAATAATGAAAAAAAAAAAAAAATGGCTGATTGGGTGTAACGGTTATACTTTTAACTAACCGTTTACCCGATTATAGTTGTATTTTGATTTAGTTTTCTTGTTAATTCATAATATATTAACGGCAGTAAATACATTTTGAGGTTACAGTTTGTTTAGGACATAATATACATATTTCTGCGTTAGAATATTATAAAGATAAATCCTGTTTATGCATTTCCTGTGTTTAAATACCGACAAGGTAATATAAATACCTTTAAATGTGAAATTAATTACATGTAATTAAAGATTACATACGCGAATGTAATATATATATATTTAACGAGACGACACCACACACAATTGAACATTATTCAGGTTGTTCTCAACGTTGAATACATTTACAAAAATCTTCGATATAACTTTATTAACGTACGCATTAACATTAACATAAATATTGTGCTACAACCTGTACACCTTAAGTACTTAAAAATTGGATAAACGTACCGAAAATTAAACGAAATAAATGTAATTTGTGTTGTGGCATAAAAACGTAGCGAAAAAATAAATAAAAAAGGATAATCACAGGTAATACACTTAAAAGTTTATAAAAAACAAAAAAAAAAAAATTAACTAAAAACCAGCAGGTAAAAAGCTTTTTCGTTTAGTTTTAAAACTACACAAAAAAAAAAACAAACAAACAAACAAACAAATAAACAAAATTAAATTTTTCTAGATTGAAAAAGTTTGATTTCAATTAGTGCTTTAATGCTGTTCCATCATTAAACCAAATAATTTACCTGTAACTAAATACCATACCGAAGTTAGACACAATTGAAATTTAAATTTAAAAAAAAAAACAAAAAATTCTGTGTGACATCGACTGTATTATGGATTAACTTTTAAAGCTGTTTAAAAATATAAAAATGTCGTTATAACAACTCTAGTTCATGATGATTTTTCCTTTTAAATGATTTAGTTTAGCTAATCTGTAACATTTGCATGGGTTAGTTGAACAATGAATACAACCAACCCAGATGCAGTATTATTAAGAAAATAAATAGAGAAAAGAAAAAATGAAAAATGTCAATAACATTGCATTTAATAGTTTTTTTTGCTAAGTCAAGTAAGTTTGTTATTTAAAACGATAAAAAAAAAAAAAATAAATAAATAATAGATAAAAATCTACATTAAACTTGTATGTAATTTGTTAGCTTGATTAAAGTTTACGGTGGTTATTTGTGGGGTTCGGCTGGATTGGGTTGGTAATATATAGCACATATTCCCATAAGGAATATTATTTAATCTAGAAAATCCATCAAAATTCAACTCAATTTTCAAATCAAATAAATGTTTGAACGAGAATCAACATTTTAACAGAAAAATAAAAGATGAAGAAAACAAAAAAAAAAAAACTTTATCTTAGAGCAATAAAACAAGCAAGAAACTACAAATATTGATGTTTGCTAGTTGTAGGGGCGTTATACAAAACTTATAAATTCTTTTAATACTAGATTTGTAGAGCTTTTATTGTTGTTGTTGTGGTTGTGGTTGTTGTCATTTAACAATGCAGAAAGACATTAATCATACAAGTTCAACTCACAAAGATTTGTCATAACGACGAAAAAAAAAAAAAAATTAAATTAAAATAATCTTCGAAAAAAATCGTTGAACGCCTTACGCGCGCCTCTGTGATTTAATATAACAAAAGAAAACCATTGCCAAGCATGAAAAAATAAATAATTGTCTGATTAAATATATTCCCAACATGTATTCCATCACCAGCAGCATGTAATGCTTTTATGTTTTGTGAATTTTTTTCTTTTTTTCTTTTCTTAACTCAATTCACAAGAATTTTGAGCACAGTGTTACGTTAAAGTAACAAAGTTTAATGACAATAATAATAATAATAATAATAATACCAAAAAAATTACGAAATAGAGCTTTAAAGAAGCTCTTTCTATCTGTTTTGATGTATTTCATTTCGTTTTTCTTTTGTATTTAAAACTCCTTTTTTTTTTTGTTTCTTTTGGCAAAATTCAAAAGTGAAATTTTGTTGGTTACGTTTTTCGTTTTATAACCAAAAATAAAAAGGGATGAAAAACTTTTTAATTAAAATCAAATTTCTAAAAGGAATATTTTATAGTTTCACTGTTGTTATGGATTGATGAACGAGATGCTGATGCTCATTTTATTATTTTATATTGTAATTATTTATCTTCGAAATTTTTCTCTTAGAATAAAATTGACGCGCTTGTAGGTTTGACATTTTGACGGATTCGAGAAGCGGTTTAACAAATTTTCTTCTTCTTCTTTTAATTTTTTTTTTTTTTTATGTATTTCATAAAAAATAATTATATTATTTTATTTTATGGTGGTTTTAGGGTTTTTAATTGTTTTGAAACACAATGTTGTTTGCTTGTTTTCATTGGTTTAATTATAAATTATTGATGAAGATACTTTATTTACAGAGTACTGACTGAATGAATTTAGCGAATGACTTATAATTGACCTTTATGTTATTACGACTAACAAACTACGCGTTTTATAACTTTCGTTGGTTTACATTCAGTTTGAATTACTTTTAAGATTTAAGTTTTAGCTTTAGTTTCATTATCATTAACAAAACTGATTCGTTGATATTAAAAACTATGACTAATAAAAGCTAAAAATATCTAAAGCTAAACATAAAATATTTTAAGGGGTTTTCCTCATATTTTAATGTTACTTTATGCTCAAAACACGCAATTGCACTAGAAGCAACAGCCAGTTAAGTATTAAAATTACGTACATCACTGTGTATGCCTCTCATAACGCAACAATAACGAAAAACCCAAAAGATAAAACAAACAAACAACAAACTTCACCGCCCAAAACTATTCATTTTTTTTTTTTTGCTCAACGTATATTGAAAACAAAAACCTTTATCGCAACCCAGCTGCACCACTATATAAACTAATAAATAAAAAAACTAAACTTTTTAACTATTTCTATAAAAAAAGAAAAAAAGAAAAGCTTTCGATACTGCTGTTGTGTGTTAACAAAACAATAAAAAAGAAAAGAAAAGAAAAACATTTCCATGAGCTTTTTTATTGGTTCATTTAAAGCGACTACGACGCGACAACACCATGAGAAATTTTATTGATTTTTACTGTTTTTCTGGGTTTTTTTTTTTTTCTTTTTTCTTCAATGCGACGCGACTATATTAATTTTTGCAACACTAGCATTGGTTATACCGTGAAACTACGAGAAAAAGTCGCAACAATATAGTCTCCAAAGAAAGCACCTTTGCTTTGAAATATCGAGAACCACACATTGAGAAATTAACCACCTGACACCCAACCCAAGGATATATAAGAAAATTTATATGACGCAATATAGTAACGAAAAGTTTGTCTATTCCAATTCAAAATAAAAAAAAATAATAATAATAAATAATAAAGAAGGAAAAACCCAACTTAAAACACTCCACACCTCTATTCGTTATCGCGGCGCGTTTGTTTTCTCTCTCCTTTTTACTCGTTAGTAGAATTATTTGTTTTCTGTTTATTTAAAAAAAAAAATAAATAAATAAATAAAATTCCAAATCTTATGGTGTCACAGTGGTTAAGAGTCTTTCCCCGAGTTAACATTACTTTATTCAACTCCTTGTGGTTTAATAATAACATGGCAACAGCAACAACAACAATAACGGCAACATAAAAAAAAAGCTCTAAAAAACGTTGCTCCTTATTTCTTTTATTTTTGTTATTCAGTTAACGTCGTTAATATTATTCAATAGAATGATTCATTCGTAACGTGGTAATCTATAGCATACGGTACTCAGCTACACTTTACGCTATTCAAGACAATTCTTCATTTTTTTTTTTCTTATTTTTTTTTCGCCTAGTCTTGTGTGCTGCCTTTGCTTATCAGCCGTCAAAAAACATTTTAACCTATCCCATTTCATCCCCAAAAAAAAAAAAAAAAACACAGTACAATGCACATATTGACTTTATAAACATTTATTTACATTAAATAAGATTATAAAAATTCGAAAACAACCGACAGAAATGTGTGACGAGAATCATTATTATTAAATCGTATTGTTGTATCGTTTATATACCAAGGCTCTATGATATTGCTCTATTTGAGTGTTCTGTGCTTAAAACATTGAGCAAGCGAGAATTTACCAGGAGTAATAAAAAAAAAAATAGAAGAAAAACAACAATAATGCGATGAAAGATAAGTAATAAAAATTAGACATAAGAAGCAACATACGGGCATTTTTTTTATTTTATTTTATGTGATTTGATTAACTCTGACTGTCAAATGTGAACTTATCACCCGAAAAAAAGAAAAAAGAGGGGCCGTTAAAGTAAAATAATAAAAGCAAATGACACGATAAGGAATATTGATTAAGAAAATAAAAAAAGAAAACAAACAAGCGGAGAAACAAAATAATTTTACGGTTAGAAAGATTTTAGTAGTTCTTGTCTTCTGTTTCGTTATCGGTGTAATTTTCTTTCTTTTAATTAAAAATTTATTCACATTTTTAAACGTTTATTCAAGGTATTAAGAGCTTTTAAGTGATGTTATTGGTTTATAAGGATTATTCAATAATGAAATTCCATAAACGATGGGTAGCAAATAGTTTGCAAAAATGCCAAATATAATTATCAAAGAAACAATTAAACACCTGTTAAGATTTATCGATTAATAAATTAGTTATAATTGATGCAAAATTATTTATCTTGACCATACCTTCTTGGTAAACTTAAACATAGTTATGTCGACTCTTTACATCTATTGCATTTTTTTTTGTAAATAATAAAAAAACAATTCAGAAATTCCCTAGTTTAACTAGTCACCCATAAGAACTGTATAGATGACGAGACACCTGAAGCAATGCCACAAAATACGTAAAAAAGCAAAACTCTATTAACCTTCATCGAGAAGCTCAGCATAAATTTTATTGTTTCAATTTCATTACATTGGACGATAAAAAGAAGAAAACGTAAAATGCGACGCATTAAATGCGCCTTTGAAATGAATTCAATTTGGTTATTTGGTGGGTAATTTGCAATAAAATAATAAAAAAAAAAATTCTTCATTTTTTATATTTTATTCCTTATTTTACTGTTTGGTTTATTTTTCCCTCTTTTTTGATTGTTATAAGTTGGGTGGCGCATGGAGAATATAAATTGGCAACCAAATACAAAATAAAAATAAAAATTATTCTTGCCTAATAAATGGGATCCTATAAAATGGATAAATAAAAATTAAATTAAATTAAGTCCTTAGAATAATTTTTATTTTTATTTTTATTAATTTATTGATTTAAGCGCCATGTTTTATATTTTTTATTAAGGTAAATGAATTACTTTTTGAGACTTTTTTTTTTTTTTTTTTGTTTTTGGTGTGCCTTGGCCTTGTATTTAGTATTATCGTTTGGAAATAATTTTAAACGTGAAATAAAATCAAATTTAAATTAAAGAAATAAGCGAAGAGCTTGTTCGATACAAAGTAGCAAAATAAAAAATGGCGAAAAGCTGTTCTAACGAAGTTTTTTTTTTTTTTTTTTGAAAAACATTTTCAAGATAACAAGTTGATTTCAGGTATATACACAATCACCACTACCAAATAAACAAGCACCGAAAAATCTCATCCACTCAAGTAATTTTGGGTGATTCTTCATCATTTGTAGAAAAAAAAAATTAAATTTTTTTAATTAAAAAATTCTCTAGAGGCAAAGGAGAGATAAATAAAAGTGTGCGGCCATAAAATCGAATAAAACAAAAGCAGCAGTAAAATAAGCAAACGAAAATATGCGAGAAATGAAGCTATTTTTTCCTAGAAAAGCAGCTTTGAAAAGCACAGGAAAATAAATAAATAAATAATAAAAAGCAGCAGCAGCGGCAGCAAAATATACAAAAAAAAAAGTTAATAAAATTTTAGTTGAATGAAGCCTCGTCTGAGTGACTTAACGCTATTATAATGGTTGGGGTGGGTTTTTAGTGTTTTTTTTTTTTTTTTGGCAAAACAAACAATCAAAAGAGAAAAGGAAACCCACGAAAAAAAAAAAAAAAAAAAAAAAACAATAACAAAAAACCCAACCGACCAGAAAAAGAAAAATAAATAAATTTCAAAAAAAAAAAAAATAATAATAAAAAATTCCCTTTGCTGCTTTTTATTAGAGGAAAAAAATTTTTTCTTTTATTTTACCTTAATTCTCTTTATTGTTTACCGCGCCATTTGACATTCAATTAAGGTAACGGAAATAAATAATATTAATAAATTAAAATGAAACGAAAACCACAACAAGGATATATTTTTCTTATATTTTTCCTAGCCTACACAAAGGTTCTCGCATTTTATTCTTTTGCCAGCACGAAAAGAAAACCGAAAACTTTTATTGATTTTTATTTTATGTTAATTTCCTCATCATGGTAGCATTTTAATAGTAAAACAACAGAAACTACATTAATTTTCGTTACAAAAACAAAACAAAATGAAAAGAACGAAAACAACAACATCGGTCAGTTTTTAAAGGACTCATTGTTTGGGTCACATTAGCGCTATAGAAACTGTCAAAGTTTTTAATTAATTGCAAATGGTGGTATTTCAATCGTGATGAAATACAAAAAAAAAAAAAAAAAGCGATGGCCAAACATAGCAGCATATAAACCAAAATAAAAAATCGTTTAAAGTCTGACAAAACAACACAAATAAAGGGAAGCAACGATGACGAATAAAAATCTATAGGCGCCATATTTTAATGTTATTACTTGCTTGGGGTTGAGTATTCTGGGATTATTATTATTATTTTCTATATAAATAATATTCATGTGTATGTACTACTTATGCATTTACATTATTTGTTTAAATGTATTTAATGAGAATTAATTTTCTTTTCGATACGGAATAGCATGAGGCAACAGAATGCCACCAGTATAGTTGGATAGCAAAACAAAAAAAAAAAAAATCTCTCTTTCTTGGGAATGGGGTAAATTTTCACTATGCGTCATCAACATAATTCTCTGTCATAAAACAAAGAAAGTAGGGAAAAAATTTCGTTGCGAAACAAACAAACTCTCATGTTTTTACATTTGCAGGCAGAATATTTATCAGCTGCCAGTGCATTGGTGGTGGTTTTTAATTTAAATTAGACAATTGTTAATAATAATAATAATAATAATAATAATAATAATAATAATAGGTGGGTGTGAGTGGTTGGAATTTTCCTTTCTTTACACATAAACAAATAAAAATTAATAAATCATTACTTGAATACAAAGTTAAATTGAATTATTGCTGTCATAACATGACTGTAACAACACAACACACACAAAAAAAAAACAGCAAATAGCAAAAATCAATGTAACGAAATTAAAAAATAAAAGCAAAAGAGGAGACAAAGAAAATTTGTTTTTGAAAATTAAATTAAAATTAACTAATGGAAAATTCCACTTTTTTATGTTTTCTAGTTAAAACAAACAAGAAGGCGGTTAAAGTGAGTAAATATAAAGGAAAGCTCGAAAGCGTTAAAAGCATTTGAATGAAACAATCAAAGTAATAATACAATAGGGTGGGTGGTTCTTCCTTTTCTTTACTTTACTTTACTTTTTTTTTCTGTTTTTAATATATATATATATTCTTCCTGTTTCTATTTCCTTTAGTCCATTTACTATTATTATTTTAACAGTTTTCCTTTCATTCCATTAAACATCAACCCAATAATGGTTTTATGCCTGTTTTACCAACATCGATTTCTTCCTTTGTAGAAAAGAAAATTTCCTTTAAACTCATTGGTAATTTTCGTTGTGTCACCCGTACCGTACTGTACGTGAGTTTATGTCTTAATGCTTCAAATACATTAAAAATGTAAGAACAGAATTTTCTATTAATAATAATAATAATAATAATAATTGTAAATTGCTTTTAACACAAAAATAAACGTAAATAAAAAAAAGCAATGAAAAATTCTACATCAACATGGCCGCCACCATGTGTCTTTCCTTTTTGTGACTCAGTTTTAACCTTTCTTTGTTTCATTATCGAGTTAATTTTGAGTCTTTTTCCACAAAATGCTTACTAAAGGGAAAATTTATTTCCTGAATTTATGCTTTTCTTGAATAGTTAAAGTCAGTTGCCTTTAGAAATATTTCGTTTTATTGTCGTAATCTTGGACAATGGAAAATCAATAATTTTTTGTAATTTTGGTATGTTGTGCTGAAAACATCGAAGATAAATGGGAATTTAATATGACTAATGACTGTTCTTAGTGTAATTCGAAGAAGTTGAAAGCATCATTCTTGGAAATTTAATTAAAGATATTAGAAATACAACCAAACGAATTTTCATTTTTCTATAATCGCAAAAAGTCACTTAACTAATAGCATGTCGTTATAACAACGCAATAAACTCTGATATGCTCAGAGTAGTAAAGCTCCCATTCAAAAACATAATAAAACAAATTTATTGACAATTTTTCGATTTTCTTTTACGAAAAGACATTACCCAACCACCCAATCAAAAGACAATAAAATAAAATTAAATTAAAGCAAAACTTAAGTAAACACTTTTGTTTCCCGTAATAAAGAAAATAGTGTTTAGGTAGGAAAACGGTTGGAACAGGTAGCAAGAAAGAATAATAAAAAAAATTAACCTCACCCAGTTACCAACTAGTAACATAAAAAGATGAAAGCACGCACGTCATTGTGCTTTAAGTCATGTAATGGAAAACCAATAACAAAGAGTTTTTAACAACGAATAACAACAACAATAAGCTGGAAAAATAGATATGTGATACAAACTCTACACAATTTTCTGGTAGCCAGTGGATGGTATCGACTTTGCCAAAAGCTTTGAAATTGATGTCAAGAATAGATAATTTTTTTTTGCGTTTTTTTTTTATCGGCTTCACCCCATTTTAACTCAGTTAGCACTATTTAAGTTTTTCTGTTCTCATTTTTTTTTGTATTTTGATATGTTAAGACGTTAGAGACGAGATGAACGTGACGTTTCGCTTGTTTTCTATTTGTTTGTTTTTTTTTTTTTTTAAAGCTTCATCTCAGTAACAAAAAAATCGATTTTTGGCCTATAGTAACCATTCCGTTTCAAGTATTCCGCCTGCTTGGTACGCTTTGAATAAGCATAATAACACAGAAAATCACTTAGAATCTCTAGAAAATTTTCGCAAAAAAAGAAAAATGGTATCTTTTTGCAAATATAAGTCAAAAGCACAAAAAAAAAAAGAAAAGAACAAAATCGAAATTGCATAATTTTATTTTATTTCACCACGAATTTTTCTGTTGTGCACAAATAGTAATATCAAATGTAAAGTATTCAAAAATGTAAAAGACTTTCGCAAGCATTACAAAGTTGTTTGCATGTTTTAATACTTTGTAAAAAAAAAAAAGAAAGAAGACAAACAAATTCTATGTTTTCCAATAATAACAGAGTAGAAAAGTTACTTTGAAAATATGTAATGAGTTTTTTTTTTTTTTTTTGTTTGTATAGAAAATATAAAATCTTTTTTTCTTCTTTATTTTTATTACATATTTGCTTGCAAAAAAAAAAAAGAAAAAAGTTTAATAATTGCAATGAAAAAAATTGAGATAAAATAAAAGCAAAAAAAAAAAACACGAAAAAAACGATACAAAACCACCATAGACAATATTGATGTTGACCTCATCCAGTAGAAAAAAAATGAGAGAAAATATCATTTCTCACATTCATTAAAGTAAACTTTAATGATTTTAAAAGAAAAATAAGCAAACGAGAGAGACTTAAATGATTAAATTAAATTAAATTATTATTTGTATTCAAAACAATAGAAAAAAAGTTTCTTTATCCGTCGTCTGTGTTGCCAATTCTTTTATAATTTTATAAGTTGACAAGCTTAATAGTTTTTTTTTTTCTATATAATTCTTCTACTTAAATTTACTTTAGAAAAGTCTTTTATTGGTTGTAGAACCTAATCTGATGATAATAATCTATAGTTTGGATCAACACTTTCTTAAAGCTATTTGTCTGTGTGCTTAAAATTGATAAAATTTTAATTAATTTATACCAAGATTAGTATCAGCGGTCAGATACTATTTATTTCGTTAATCAATCTCATTACATTACTTGCCATAGTTTAGAATTTTCAATAGCAGCCGCGTTTAGGCAGCAGACACACGATTCATTCGTCTTTATGGAAGCAAACGCGACATTTGCTTACACTAAGTCACTATACTGTTTAATTAAAATCTTCATTGGTATTGTCACCATACTCACGTAAATGCGATAAATCAAATTGAAACATATCACGAGAAGTGACTGTAATTTAAATTGATGTAAATAAAATCGTAAAAAAAATTTAAATAAATATTAATTTTCAACATTTCAATAATAATAATTTCATTAATCCTTTGATAGGATCTAAAGAAAATTCAATTGTATTTTATTTTCCTGTGTTATTTTTTTTTTTTTTTTTACGAAAATATTTACGAAGTCGTCCTTTCCTAACAAAAATCGAAATGAAAATAACCATGGAAAACGAAGAAAACAAAAAAAAAAAAACAAAACTCTTCGTCGTTTAATTTGATGTTGGATTTGGAATATATGTTGCCTAATAATATTTTTATTTTTTTTTTATGTTTTTCCAATATTTGATACCCGCACACAAACATATACCGAGTGAAACAATGTGGGGAGGATTTGTATGAAAAGTAAAAAAAAATAAATAAATAAATACGTGGTGGTTGGTAGTCAATCTAAAGTAGAGCCATCCTGATCGAATTTAGTGGTTTTATTGATTTTTTTTTTCCTTTACAGTTACCAACAAAATAACACTCCAACCATACCTCGATTTACGGTTAACCTATTCATCCATCCATCCACCCACTTACCTACCAAGCCAACCGCCTATCAATTTTATAATATAAATTTATTTATTTATTTATTTACTTCGTTTTTCCTACCTATTCTTTGTTATCTATTCAACTGAACTCGAACACAAAATAATGGCTTTTCATTGTCCGTTTTTACCATTAGGTCTGTCAAGCTCGGTTTGCATGTTTGATCATAAATAATATTATTACCTTGAAGGGGGGGAAACAAAAAAATTGGAATGAAAACGATGTTAAATAAAACAAAAAATCCTAATAAAATAGAGAAACCAGTGGTGCCTTATTGTCTCTTGTGCTGTCTTGTCAATTATTATCTATCAGTCACCCACACTACGTTCTATCCAACACAAACACAAAATGCTTTATTTTATTAATAAAAACAAAAAAAAAAAAAAATTAATAAAATCATAATGAAAGATGAGTAGAACAAAAATGGTAAAATGACTCATGTGCCATTCAAGTTAGTGCGTAGAATAATATTCCAACGTCAAAATATATCTGTTAACCGTGTAATAACCGTTATAAGCACGTAAGTAATTGCGTGCGTTTATATTTAAGCCATATAAAAACTAAAGAAAATATATATATATTTATATAAATAATAAAAAGCCGACAATAAAGGACACATGTCTGTGTCACATTTATATAAAAAGTGTCATAGGAATAAAATAACAAAAAGAATTCTGCAATTAAAACGAAATATTGGTTGTAACAAAGTTTTGGCCTTCAATTGTGGTCATTGCAAACACTACAAATGTAACTAAATTGGACAACCGGGGTTGTAACGGTTAAATATGAGTTAAAAACATTTTTTTTTTTTTACTACAAGATAGAAATCCTCTTTTATCACATAATAAAATATGGAGGCAAAAAAAAAAAAACAAACCCCTAAAAAATCTGTAATATTAGTAAAACAAAATAAATGGAATAGAAGGAAGCAAGCAACGTTAAAGCCTTCCTAGTTTATTATTTTTTATGATAAATAACCTCTGCCTGTCACCAAATAAAGTTCAACACAAAACAGAAATTTCTCCTAACAGAAAATGTGTTAAATATGCTAAATGATTATAAATTTATGTTACAATAGAGGAAAATATTAAAAAATAAAAAAAATATTTTATTTCTCATTGCATAAGTGCAATATTTCTGTTTATCATAACTCCTCCTAGCCGAATCTGTTTTTGTTTCCTACTTTTACTGCAATGACATCGTTACATGTCGTGGCTTTTGTTAAATTTTGCAGAAAATTCATTTTGATAAACGATAAACAGCAATAACAAAATAAAATGATATTTCATAAAAACTCTGGTAAACTTTTTCACACAAGCAGGCCTGTATTTTGTATCTTTTACCAGGTTACTTATTTGTAATTTAAAGTAGAAAATTAGTTGGAGTACTTAAAGCGACCTGATATAGCATAATTAACACAACGGAAAATAAATATAAATTTAAAAAAATGAAAAGTCCTTACTCCACTTCTGTTACCAAAGGATAACAAAAAATTTATTTATTTCAACATTTGTCGCAAAGTTTTATAACCGAAACAAAAAAAAAATAAACAAAAAACCTTTTTCGTTTTCGGAAAACAACACGAATGAAAGCTACAAACAAAAAAAGTAAAAAAAAAAAAAAAAAAAACCAAATGGCCTGTAAGAGAATTGTGTGTTTAATGTCTTAAATATTTTAATATGTTAAAAATTATTATATTTATGGGATATTTATGAAATGAAATGACTGAGAAAATTTCTAGAGAATTTATAGACACCATGAATTGTTTTATTTTTAATTTAATAAAAACGAAAAGTCCTTTTAGTCCTTGGTTGTGTTTTTTTTTTTTTTTCTTTTTCTTTCGACTTAATAATATAAAATAAAAAACCTTCTAAAATCATAAAAAAAAAAAAATGTTTTTCTATTGCTACAGTGTTTTGATTAAACGAAATGCCTTAAAAATGTGTTGTGCGTTTTGTTGGGAGAGAATTTATTAGCACATCACATTGGGGGTGGATTTCATTTATTTATTTTTTGTTACATAAGGTTAATTGCTTGTTCGTATAATAAAGTAATTAAGCGAAATATATATATATATATATATGTTTCTGTATTAATGAAAAATGTGTACATAAATAAAGTCTTAAAAATTGCCAAATTAATATACAATCGTAATGTGTAATAAAGTTAAAAATACGTGCGAGAATGATTAAAAATATTTATAATAATATAAATAATTAATAAATTTATTTATCTCTTTTTTTTTCCTAAACGCAATTATTATGGCATTAAAATAAGTCACTATCTATATAAATACGTTTTTCTGTTTTAAATCCTGAATACAAAAATTAATTAAACTGAATCAGTGTGAAGTTTCTAGCAATTGTGTAAATTCCATGTAAATAAATTTTGTAACAATTGCTATTCAATCATACATTTCTGTACATCTTACTGTAACTTAAGTGATAAAGGGATTTTTATTAAAATTTTATAAACATAATAAACAATTATTAGTATAAGAAACATTACGTTATGTAATTAAATGTGATGACACCATATATGCTGAACAATAAATGATTCAAAACAATGCCACGTATACAAATGATTAAGTCGATAAAAGCTTATAAAGAAAAAAGTAGTAGCGTATGAGAAAACCCTCTTATTATTACTCATTATAATATAACGATAATGTTTTTAAATAATATTTTTTAATAATAATAGATGGAAGGATATATTAATCATACCATTTTACGTTACGTTACTTTACTTTTTTTTTTTAGCCACCTAATTCAACTAGCTTATAACACCCTTAACAAACCCCCGAAGCTTAATTAAATGAAAATGTTTAATAACAAACAATATGTTGATTCGTTTTTATTCACATTTTTACATTTTTTCTTCTTTTATTCTGCTTTATATTATATTTCTAACTGTCTTTAACCATAAATAACATGTGTGATTGCTATTAAAACAGTAAAACAAATAATTAAAATCATTTAATAGACGAAAACCAAATAGCAAATGGATTATTTATTTATTTTTATTTTTTTTTTTTTCTATATTTTTTTTTATTTTTTTATTATTGTTTGCTGTGTTGTCTATGTATAATTAAATAAAATCAATCGATTTTTAGTTATTATTTGCATACAATTGTATAGTTTTATGATAGTGTTCGATGTTCAATGTGGTTATTTAATAAATATTTTTACAATTTATAACAACGTAGTAGTAAATCAATAATATATTTAAAAGTGCTGATTACAGTAGTACTATTAGTTTAATAAGAGTAATTGTTAGTTTCTATTTAGCTTCTAAAGCTTGTTTTAAAATTGGTTATGTCATAAGGGGTTAACATTTTTAACCTGCTCTCAGTATTTGGTGGCATAACCATACGAATTTCTGATTTATTTGGTGTTAAACCTGTAAACACTGATTAAGCTTCTAGATTTTAACTAAAAACCAAAATACTTGTTAAAATTACGTAAAAACAACTCAAACTTAATCCAGCAATGCAATCACCATACGCCATCTATTACCAGAACATGCTAACTAAATCTTATTAATTTTCTTTCTAGCATCAACGATTACTTGGCAAATAAAATGAAAGAAGGTCATTTTTCTCACTTACCACCAGCAAAAAAAAATCACCAACAACATTATCGTTTTTTTTTTTTTTTAAATTTAAAATAGAAATTTAATTGAAGGCTCTATAATAGCTGGCAGAATTAAAACATCACCCACCTTTTAACAACGATACATACATAAAAAAATAAATAAAAAAAGGAGCAAACTGCTGCGCGTCTTTTAATAAAAAATTGCGCCCGTTGCCTTTCTTTATGGGAAATAAAATGAAAATGCGTGATGTTTTTTTTTCTTTTTTTTTTCGTTGTTTTTAAAACGCCATTAAAATCGATTTTTCTTCTTTAAAAACAACATGCGTGTTATTATTAGCCATTTGGGGTGCTTAAATGTGAGAGAGGCATGCAAACAACATTCAAAATAGGGTGAGAGAGAATGGTGATGAGGACAAACCTAACAAATCTAAAAAAATTCACCAAATTACACAAACGCATGCGATTAAAGTTTTTTTTTCTTTTTCATCAGCCTACCTAATGCAAGTCTTTAATATTTTAGCTCTGGCGTTTTTCCACGATGTAATTTACGCTCTCGCCTGACCTTACGTTTCCTTGTTCACCTTTTATTTTTTATCTTTTTTTTTTGGTTTTTACTAAATAAATTTGTCATTTTGATTTTTTGTTTTTTTTTTTGTTGGTTTTAATGTACGACATTAAACAAATGAGCTTCATTGAAATTAAAACTAATCCTTACAAAAAAAAAAAAAAAAAAAAATGTATATTAGGTGCGAGTAAAAATGAAGTAAAAAATAAACAAAAACGACGTATAAAAAAAGTAACGCAGATAATTAAAGGTTTTTCTGTGCTTCCCTTTTAGTCTTTATTTAAATTTAATGAGCAAATTATTTTCCACCGATATTTTCATCGGTTCATGATTAATTTCGATGTGCGAAATGACATGGAAACAGAGAAACAAATTACGGAAATAAATAGAAAAAAAAAAAGAAATTTTTTTTTGAAGAGCTGCTAGTGTCAGTGTTGACGGGGATATTATATAATAAATAAACAGAAAAAGGATCAGCAAGAAATAACAACAACAGCCCCCTTTTTTTTTTTTTTTTTCAAACAGACTGATGATCACCCAGGGAATAATTTATTCTTTAACTCCAGAATTTTTTTATTTCATCATCATTTTTGATGACTAAAGCAGCAGGCAGCGGCAACAACAGTAACAGCCGGATACATCATTTTGCAGAAGTTTTTTTTTTCCAACTTTATTTCGCTTAAATTTATCATTCATCCCACTAAAATTATATTAAATAAATGTCAAGCAGCACGATAAACGACCACCACACATTGGAAAACATCCAGAGAAAATTTTTTGCTGTTGTAAATTTTATATATTCAAACCCCTCACGGTTTTTTATTTTAATTTTCTGACAATTTTGATATGTGTAAAATAAAAATACAAAATATTAAAATTAAATGACCAGAAATGACCAACAAAATAATAATAATAATAATTATAGTACGTTATCGTTGTGTAATTTAAAAAGGAAAAAAGAAAAATAAAAAAAAAGAATTCAATTTTCCATTCCATTATTTGAACTGAAAGCGACGAACAAATAAAAACGAAAAAAAAAAAATAATAATAATTATAATAAATAATTTTGTTTCAGCACCCAACAAGACTACGAACAATGCAAATTTTGACCAAAATAATTAATCAATTTTGGTGCAGCCGTTGCATTTATCCGTTGCACTGGCAAAAAACAAAAAATGAAATAAAATCAAATCATGTCACAGAAAACACCACGAAATGTCCGTAAAAATAATAAATTATTCATTGTCAATCAAAAAAAAATTTAATTTTTACAAAACATCGAGAAAGCACAAGGAAATTAAAAAAAAAAAAATTAAATTATTTACTTGACTATCGAAGTTTTCCTAATTGTTCATTCCACAAACATTTTCTAGTCAAAATTTTATTATTTTTCTTTTATTGGTTAATATAAACAACAATAATTTGGTCGGGATCTTGGAAAAGTTTCCTTTAAGCTTTAATTTCATCGATAAACAATTGGAAAAACAATGGACATTTTTTTTTTTCATCTTAATCTTTAAATTATTATACCGACGACAAACTTCATTAACACAAACAACAATTTCAAGAATAATCAATGGAACAATAATTTATCGTTATTTCAACATTAGCATTGAAATAAAAAGCTTAAAGCTTAAACAATTATTGACATTTGTCTAAATAAATAAATAAGTAAAAAAAAAAAATGTATATTTCCAATGAATTTACTCAGTCTTGTGTAAACTGCTTCGTAGTTTAAGAGCAAATAAAATAAAAAAAAACTGAAGGAATAAGTAGAGGAAAAAAAAAAGTAAAGAAGAGAAAACAAAAGAAGTACAACAATGGTGTGTAAATATCCCGTAGACAACATAAAACGGATAAAGGATTTTAACATTCCTTGGCAGCATTTTGCTGTATAAAGTTCTAACAACAACACAAGTAGCAGCAAAGTAAAACGAAATATCAGGTAATTTCTGTTTGTTCTTTTTACTTTTTACTTTTTTTTTTCGTTATTCTTTCACAAAGCAAAATGTAAACACTTTAAAAATTCAATTTGCACATAAAAATGCATTTCTTATCTTTACTTAACCTCTTCAAAGATCCAGTTGAATAGATTTTAAAGTGAGATTCCATTTATTGTTTAAGGCACAGTTTACAATAAAAGAATGAAAATGTAAAAAGCAAATAAAAAATTCACAAGAGAAATGTTTTTTTCTTATATTGAGACAAAAGACACATAGATATTTTTCAATTATAAAAAGGATTTTTTTTTATTGCTTCCTTACGAAGTTTTCCTTTAATTTTCTTTTCTTAAAAAATTCTGATCCGATACCGATTATTAAATCAATTGGAAATTGTTTGTAATCGCGAACCATTTTTTGTGCTAGCCTACAAGAAAATTATTGAAATACGATAATTGTGTCAAGAAACTTTTTATTCATTAAAAAATTGTCTGCATTTTCAGGAATAACTGATGCGTTTACTAGCTGCAAATTTGCAAGTTTACCAGCTTATTTTACAAGGTGAAAACAGTTTTTATAATAAATACGACTTGAATTCCTTGAAGTAAATATCATAAATATTCCAAAGGGTAATATTTTGTGTAAAAAAAAAAGAATCAGAACCAGAAAATACTAATTGAAATACAACCAATAAAAGCGTTGAAAACTAATTAAATAAAGCATAAATAAAACGTGATTACTACTCCAAGATCTTACAGCAACTGCATAATACTTCACACTGTTAACATATTCAAAATTTAATCTTAAGCGAAAAATTTTATGTAATTTCTAAGAATGTTTAAAATTCAAGTACAGACTTGTAAGCAACAAAAATGTATTTAAATGAAAAATACTAACGAGGAAGAGATGATGACACAATTAGCTTAATATTTGACTTTGTTTAATGGAATTGTATTTCCTCTTATTATAATTATTTTTATTTGTTTTCTTTTCTTTTTTTTTATGTATATCTTTACTAAAACTTCGTTTAAAATATTTATGCATGAAGATCTCTTTACTCATTAAAAAAACATTCATCTCATCCTATCAACTGATGTTGTAGTCATTGTCGTAGTCGTTGTCGTCGTTGTCGTTCCATTTAATCAAAATAAACTGAAGTTAATTTTAGGAAGAAAGCAAATAAGGAAATAAAGTAAAATCCTTTTTCACATTTAACAACAATTACGATTTATTTTATTATTTTTTTTTTTTTTTGGGATGTAAAGGGATTTTTATTATATAACGAAAAATAATTGCTTTGTAAAATAGATAAATTGTATTACAGGGTTGAGTGGCTCAACTATAAATCTGTAGCTATAATAGGACTCGCAACCCATTCTCGGAAAAATGACCTAACGGATATTGAAAATTCAATTTTATAGGATAACAACAACAATAACAATGGATAATAATAATAAAACGAAACGATTATAGAAACGCCATTTAAATTTTAATTTAAAAATTATTACAGAATGGTTCTCGTTCTTCTTCTCCCATTTTTTTTTTTGTTAAACCAGCATTAAGAGTAATGAAATTTCTCTAAAAATTTTCACTATTTTAGTGTAATTAATTTCTCAATAATAATCTTCCATTAAAATTATATCGTGACGGATAGTGAATGTGTAATGAAGCGAATACAGCGGGAAGAAACGATGACAAAAATATTTAAAGACTAATAGAAAAGTTAAATGACAATCCCATTAAGGAGTATTCTTCTTATATTTACTTTTTATCAACATCATACTACTTAGCATCAGCATGTGTCTCTTATTTATTTATTTAGATGATTTCATCCACTTTTGTTTGTTTGTTTACATTTCAAACTGTTTTACTTTTTATAAATTGTGACAACCGTACCAACACGAGTAATTTTCATTTGACTTGGTTTCATTACCATCGGATCTCATCCTATAAATCTACTAACTTACAATTTCGTTTATTTATTTACTTTTTGCTGTTTCTAATCAACATTTTGCTGCTTTTATATTCATTTATTTGTTGCTTAGGCAAAAGTAATAGCGAACCAAAACAATCAAAAAAGCATATGTGTAGATCGTGAACGTGAACGCAATACTTTGAAAATGTATGCGATATAAATAAAGTAGAGTATAAGAAAAGGACTTTCAACGTGCATACGTTATAAATGGGGGCTATCAAGTATGAACCAAAGGCCAATCAATTACTCTGCTTCTACTTCCTTCATTTCCTTCATTTTTACAGTCAATATATAAGATTACATAAATGATATTAACAAAATACATAATAAATAAGGGTGGATGATGCAAAGATGTATGAAGAAATGATAATGACAAAGAATTTTATATAGAAGAAAAATCAGCAACGATCTTAATATCTCAAAGAGAAGGGGAATAAAGTAAAATAAGAGAGACTTCCAGCTAGGCTAGAATGAAAAAAAAAAAAAGATTAAAGATAAGCACAACGACACGTAAAGTTAACTAGAAATCTTGTTTATTGTGTTAAATAGATGAATGGGTCTAAGGACCGTGTCGCAATATGGTGTAAAGTCATCAAACAGTAACAGCAAGTAATATTGCATAGAAATAAAACAAACTTATACAACGTTCAAAATGAAATAACTCAGTGCCCTTGTTTGTTTAAAAGTAATCTCTTGAAAGTTGCTTAAAAAAAATGTCTTAAGTTTTATTCGCATTATAAAGGATGCTGTAAAGGAACAAATTTCCCTTCTTATTTATTACAAATACTGTAAATAAGATCCAATTTGCTCGATATTTAACTTTTGTGTGCAGAACATCCCCTGCTATCATCACAAAATAATTCTGCTGCAATTATAGCTTAAAACAACAGAAGATGGAAAACTTATAACAGCATCTGGTAAACAAACAATTTTTCAATGCCAATAAAAAGGCTAAATTACGACACGAGAACTATAAAACAAAAACAGAATTAAAAATTTACCTGATTAAAAGAATCAATATGAATCTCTGGTGTCTTATTAATTAAAAATTAATAAAAAAAAAAAACGAATGAAAATGTGTTGAAATCAAAATGTATGACGAGTACCATAAAGTTTTTATTTTCGCTTCTCTAGCAGGAAAAACTTTTAGTTTAAGCTTTCCTTTTGTATTGTGGCCTCGTAATTTTTTTTCCCCTACTTACGGTGATGTAACTTGGGAATACCAAGTTGAAATGAAAAGAGAAAACCCATACATTCACAAAGACTGAAAGCTCAAAGTTAAACAAATAAAAAAAAGTTTTGCACGCGCTACGAAAGGCACATCGCCACAAACACACATGTTTTGAGTGAAGAAAAACTTTCTAATAATTATTCTCATTCCTCAGTTTCTGTTGTTTGGGCGATAAGAAGAAAAACACGCAAAACACCAAAAACCATAACATGGCATGTATAAAAAAAAAAAAAAAAAAAAAAACTTCCCGTCTAGATACTACGGGTTGATGGTGACGCAAGTAACACAAATACAACCGAACAACATAATCCAGTATAAAACATGTTTAAGTCATTTTCTATTCAAAGAAAATGGTCTGATTGATGATTTTTTATCATTCGCCAGTCATATTCGTTTCCTTTATCTATTTTTTGTATTCTTGTTCTCTTCACGATGGTAATTTTCCATTTTATTCTGTCTATTTTCACACATTGTTCTCTCATTTTTTTAAAAATATTTATTTTTGACTAGGTTTTTTCCCTTGTAACTTATGTTTGTTCAATATTTGACGTGGGATCAGCCCCTTTGTTGTCTTTTTAATGAAAATAAATAACAATTCCCCATTTTCCATTTTTTTTTTAAATTCCTAGTAGATATACTACGGCACACATGGTGGGTAGTGATTTAAACAAATCATTAGTAAATATGTTGATAAAAATGCGTTCAGATCGCTTCTACACTCACGCTTAACGTCGGTTTGATACGCAAAAAAAAAAAAAAAAAAAAAAACAAACACACAGCACCATATTGTAATTAAGTTAATTTTATTTTTTCATTTATTCACTTTAAAGGAAGCGAAATAAAGCAAAAAATATAGAAAGAAAGAAAAAATATTTCGCGTGTGCTTTAATTGTTAATTACTTTATTCTGTTATTAATGGCTTTTCTTGTTTTTTCTCTTTTTTTTCCCTCGCATGATGTTTTTTTTTTTTTCTGTTTTTCATTCTAGATCTTCGTGGAATATTTTCTTTCCGTCCGTTTTGCGCCCTACATTAGGATGAATAAATTTTTGTTTTTTTTTGCCAGTTTTTATTAAGTTAACTTTGTTGTTGCTGGTGCGCAATTTATTCATTTCACATATTTTATATATTTTTTGTTTGTTTTAAATGAATTATATCATCGTCGTTTCATTTGTTACGAAACATTTCTAATTTTTTTCGGAACTTTTTTCTATGGCGGCAACAAACAAACAGATATCGAAAGAAAAGTTCTGAGAAGAAAAATTAATTTTTCTTTAACTAATTAATTCTTTGCCATAGTTGTTCACATTTCAGTGATATCGGGATGGTTAAGCACTTAAGAACTTGCAATGGAACGTAAATAGAGTAACCAACCATCACCAAAAAATAATTTCATTAACGGGAATACAAACAAACAAAAAGACAAGGCGAAAAATTAAAAAAAAACATTTTATGTTTGTGATGAAAATACAAAAATTTACAACACCCAAGTGGCGTTGTATTGCGTTGTTTAAATTTTTAAAATAAAAATCCTGTTTCGGTTACAAACGAATACACATTTCTTGTGTACAAATAATAAAAACAGCGAAAAATCCTTTTTTTTTTGTTTGTCAATTCTCTAGGCTGTTCATAACGCCACCCTTATAATTTTGTTCGTATTTATTTGTAAAAATCTTTACAGCATAAAGTTTAAAAATATGCAAAATTATTACAAAAACAAACCGAATATCGCGATTTAAGTACGCGAAAAGAAAGCTAAATGAAATGTTAATTTTGATCCGCCATTTTTTGTGTTTTAAATAACAACAACTTTGTTGACAACAACAAACCAACAAAATAAAAGAACATCGGACTCCAAATGGCGTCACCATAACGTTTTTAAACAACGAAACGATTATGATTTATTTTATGGTTATGTTTTTCTTTTATTAATCTCCCCCCACAGATTTGGATTTGATTTTTATATTTTTTTTTTTTTTTTGCTTTCTTTATCTTTTCTTTTGGTTGGCAAAATAATTCTCCTTTATGCCGTTCTCCCTTCGATGGTTTGTTTTATTTTTGGTTTAAATATTCAAGTCGCCTATCCATTTTGATTCTTCTTGTTGTTTTTTTTTTTTCTTTTCTCTAATCTAATTTCCTGACCAAGAAGAAGACAAAAAAAAAAACATAATTTGGCGTCGATCTTTCTTTGCAAAGAGATTTAACAAATTTCTTTCCGAAATTATTACATAACCTCAACAAATTTATTTCCGTTTCTTCTGCTTTTTTTTTTGTAGTCAGCTGAGTCATAATATTTTTTTATGTAGACAAATAACTATAAAAATAATTTTCGTTAGTAAATGAGAAGCACAATGACACCCGTATTTGAACTAAATGGAAAATACTTTGGCATTGAAAATGCTTAACCATGACTATCCGCAAAAACATTAGAATAAGCAAATAACCATTCCTTTTGCCGCAATAATAATAATAATTTTTCTTATTATATTTTTCCAGTTATGTTCAATACATTTTATGAAAAATAAAATTAATAAACAGCAGCAAAAACAAGCGAACCCAGAATTTATTGTCTAATTTTAGATGGCGCCGCCATGTTCAGTCACATCTTAATATATAGAAAAAAAAATTTTTTTTTTTACATAATTTTGCAAAAGACGTGAATATTGATAATTTTTACAAGGGAGTTCTCTAACTCAATTGCCATTTTACATAAAAAATAGATTTCAGCTTCTAGTTTCGGGAACATTTAAATATTTAATGTAGTTCAGGACAAGAAAATCCGCCATTAAATCTTCTTTTAAAAATGGTAAAAATATTCAAATTGCGTCCAATAAATAACTGAAAAAAAACGAGAAACAACTTGGACTTACCTTTTTACAATAATCAAGCAAATCCATTTTATCACGTAAACATGTTGATCCGGGTGTTTTAACTGTCAACTCTGTTGTCCATTTACCCTCTTCAGATAAATGTTGTGGATGATACATTTGTCCAGCCTCACATAATACAGCGATTTGTGGCTCCCATCGAGGTGATGCAGCCTAAAATACAAACAACAAAAATGAAAATTATTTTTATTATATCTCTATTTTGCGGTTTAACTTAACTTAATAATAAAAATTAAACAAAATTTAGGTCAATAAATTAAAAAATGCTTCATTATGATATCATGTAAACAAACGAGATACACATCGAAAAGAAGAGAAGAAAATAAAAAAAAAAAAACCAGATGAACTCAGATAAAAAAAAAATCTCATTTTTTCACCAGTGACGTTTCTCTTATTTAGAAATTGCACATATTTTTCGTAAGTGATTTTAAAGAGTTGTTGAAATATTGTTTAGATTAAAAAACACATTGGACACACCAATATTGTTGACATGATTTTGTCACTTCAACGAGACAGATCATCAAATTTTCATTCGTTTCTAATTTGTTTAATAAATACTAATAGCACTGTGCTGTTTTAGACGTAAAAGAATAACATTTCAGGAGTTTGTTCTTAAAATAAGCGGTTTTGCCAAAATAAAATACCCTTCAATTCACAATAAGTTCTGGAATCATGAATTTAATTTTCTGAATACAGAAAAAGCTTCTATAAAAATATAAAAATCTTAAAATCTTAAAGCCAAAATTATAACAACATTTTTCCAGAGTGCAATAATATGTTTTAAACGAAAATCCAAAAACGCCATTTGAAAAACTAAAATTCGGACACTGACATACCATTCTACGCGAATCATACTAAAAAATGTTTAATTAATTAAATTAATAAATTAGCCGTACAACAACAAACAATAGTTCATAATAATCAGTTGAGTCAGCAGCGAAATAATAATAATAATAATAATAATAATAAAAAATCAGCAAATTTAGTTTCATACAGAATATTATTAACTCTTCGGATATTTATTCGGATATAACGAATAATATATTACGCTAATGCCGTATTGGCATCTTCCCAACGTTTCTTTCTGTTTTTTTTTTTTTTTTTTTTAATGTATAGAAAAAAAATTAATTTTTATTTCTCTTCAATTCTTATTTGCTCAGTTTTTACAACACTTGTTTGTCTTTCTTTACAAAAAAAAAAAAACTAGAAATTCTAAACACATTTCGGCTGGTTTTAACTTGCCATCGTTCCATATGTTTGAGTTTTTTTTTATTTCTGTGAACAAATTTATTTGAATTTTTTTTTTTTTTTACACACATATATCGGATACCATTCGGATAATATGTAAATTTTTATAAAAAAAAAAAAAAGTATTTAAATTATTATTTGAATGCATAAAACAATAAATTTTTCATATGCCTGATTCATAGGCATGTTAATTAAAATCCAAAAATAAACCCACAAAGTGTCACGTAATTAATAATATTATTATAGAAATTATTATAAAAATTGATAATAAGGTGTTAATCAGAAAGGCCTATTCATTAATATTTATTTAATTACATTTTTTTTTGTGATGCTGCTTAATTAACAAAATTTAATCCTCTTAAAAATGTTTATAGTCAAAATAAAAAATTATTTTTTCCGTATGTTGTACACTGGTTTGAGGTAAAAATAAAAAAAAAGGAGTAAAATTATAATCGTGAACGAATTTTGTTGGCATTTGGATAACTTTTTGTGTGTTTTTTTTTTTTTTAAGTAATGAATGACGCATTTCATCTAGCGTTTTAACCGCCTTTCAGATGGCATTAACTAATTTGGTTTTTTTTTTTATTAATTTTTTTTTTTTTTTTTGCTTTAGAACAATAAGAGGATTTGTAATTTTCTTCTTGTTTTTTTTATTTAATTAACATGAAATAAAACATGAACGATGTACCTGAATTATGTAACAAAAATATTTCCGAGTACTAGTTAATATGGACATAAGCATATGGATAAAATACACCGACATTCACGAATGCTTTTAAAAAGCACAGAGCGTAATGCTTTTAAAAACGATTTGAAAAAAAAAAGTTGTGCATTAGCTACAATCATCTGATATGAAAGCTCTATTTAAAGCCAATCTGCTGAAAATCTTTTCCGATTATAACCGTTGGCAAACAAAAATCAACGTAAATAGTCATATGTAATCACCTTAAAAGGTTGTTCATATATTTAAATTCGCAATCAATGGTGAACTACACAAATAAGATTTAAATAAAACTACCCTACCACCCAAAAACACTGTCATGTTTATAACACCCCATGACTATTACAAAAAAAAAAAAAAAAAAAGAAAAAAAAGTAATCAATTAAACGGAAATTATGACTAACCGGATATCCTGGTTGTCTCTATCGTTTAAAATTACATTTTCTGTTTATAAAATTGATTAGAAATTGCTTCCAATTTTTTCTTTTTTTTCTGTTTCCCTTAAATAAACCGGGAGGCCAAGTGAAAAGAAAAGACATTTTGCATAACATATACGAGCTAAAATTAGTCGGATAGACAAACTGTAGTAAAATCAATTTGTTAATTTAATTTCATAAAAATCTTTTATTGAGCGACAATTTCATTCAATTCCTGTTAATTATTTTGCTGCAAAAGTTTTTTTTTTTTTGTTTTTAATTAAAAAAAAAAAACAGAAAAACTTTTTTAGACGGAGTTTTTTTTATTATTTAATAGCATTTTATGTTATTATTTTATGTAAAAACATAAATGCATAAAAAAGCAGCATGCATTAAAGTGACATTATTAAAGAAATAAAATTTAAAAGTTAAACAAACATTTGGTGTAAGCGCGAATTTTATCAGTTTTACTATATGCACGTTGGAAATAGAAATTTCTTTTCATTTAACAATATTGTCAAGTTAAAAAATAATTATTTTATTTTGCTCTGTATAATTATGCATTCAGTAAACTAATCAAAAAAGCAGGATAATAAAAAAATTCAACAAAATAGCAAATTTCAACGTTTTAAATACACGGAATACCAAGCTGCTGCTTTACAACTTTATCTTATCACCCAAAAATGAGATAAACAATAATAATAATTTCCATCTGAAAATGCAAGAATAAACAGATTTTTTAACAGAAATAACTTAAAAGCAGAACAGACTTAACAGAAAAATTTACACCAATTAAAACAGGAGCTATACCTGCCTGTAAAATGAAAAAAAAAAAAAAAAATTACAAATACATAGCACATAACACAAACAAGAAATTCTAAACAAAAACCGAAACAAATTACTTAATCTAAAATTACAATTAATTAAAACTAGAGAAAAAAAAATGACTTCAATTAAAATAACCTTCAATTAACTACAACAAGAACGATAATCATCATTACACTGATGAACATAACAATTAAAATTATAAATAAACTAAAACGATGAATTATAACCGACATTACAAATTAGATTACATTACAAAAAAAAAAAATTAAGCGAGTATTGTGCTGAATAAAACTAGAAAAAAAATCAACAACAACAGGAGCGCACAGCGACGCAGAAAAGAAATTTTCTCAAAAAAAAAAAAAAAAAAAAAAAAAAAACACTTGAGAAATTCTATATACACAAATGTAAAATGAAATAAATGAATAATTAATGTTTAATGTCACTTAGCAGATACTTAAAACTCTAGTTTACATTACTTAGCTTAACGTTACTTAACTAAGCGTAAAATTTCTTTAAACAAACAAAGAGAATATTAGACGTATTTACCTTAAGTGAAACAGAACTAGCATCGGTAGAATTTTTTTTTCAGCACAATCAGTTTATCGTTACACCGATAGAATTATTTTCTAAATCCACAGAAATTATGTAATTGAATCATGATTTTTTTTTGCATGATTCCTAGTTACAAGAGAAATATTTCTTATTTTATTAAAAAAAAAAATTTCTTAAACAAAATAAATTTAAATCGAGAAATTATTTCTGTTTTTTTTTTATCTCAAGAGACTCATAGAAACCAAAATTCTCACCGTGTATGATAGAACTAGAAAAATATCGATAAATTACACTGATAAGTCTATCAAAGTTGCTTTTAAAGGTACTCAAAGAAATGATGAATGTGCTTTGGATTACCAAAGTTAGTTTGAAATACAAATAGAAACTGAAAATATTTTTATATAACGTCGTGTTGATAAAGACACAATTATCACCAATAAACTTTAATAAAATTTTCATCGGCTAATAAGAAAAACATATTGATAATAGAACAATTATCGTACAGGCACAACTTTTATGTTATATTCATAGTTTTAAGTAAATTTATGGTTATTATTAAAACGAAAATTAACACAGATTGTACTCAATTATAGAGCACATAACAAAAGTGATAAAACATAATTACAAAACAAAAAAAAAAAAAAAATTCAATCAAGCTTTTAATCAACTGTTAATTGAAAATAAATTAGCAAAAAAGTTTTCGTTTATGCACTTTGCAATCTGTAAATCGTTTTCTTTTTTTTTTATTTATTAGAATTTTTTATTTTTTTGTAAAAATTCATTGCAAAATAGGGATGAACAAAAAAAAAAATTGGAAAAAGTGAGAGAGACATAAAGCAATTAATAAATAATTTCCCTTTTATCATTGTTGAATGAAAAATTGATGTTTTCTGCATAAAAAAAAAAATAAAAAGTAAAATCAAATTAAAAGTTACGACGACTTTATAATAAACAACAACAACAACAAAGGGTAAAAAATAAAAATTATGTTAACATGAGGGTGGAACATGACATAACTTCATCAATTAGTCATTCAGCGGTAATCAAACTAGCAAGTAGCCCTCTTTCATCGCTACTCCGTTTCGCGTTTTGTTTTCAATACAAAAGTGAACTAATTGTCTGTCAAAAAAAAAAACGTAAAAATTCATTTCCTACGCTTAAGTAGGGTCGCTCAGGTGTATTTTTTTTTTTTTTTTGTTTAATTATTTCTCGTTTATTATTCATTCATTCACTTATTGTCCGTGTTTAAAAAAAACCCTTTAATTCTATTTATCAAACAGCCATAAATGAATCATCGTATTTTCCCTTTTTTGCATTAACGAAGCTTTTGGTCGTGCTTTTTTTTTTCGTCGCTTCCATATAAAATTAAAATAACAAGATAAGAAAAATTTATCAAGTACCCTATAGAATCAAGTAAACAACAGAGAAAAAAAAAGAATAACTGACCGATTTGACCGGTACGTTGCGTTTCATTCGTTAACATCCCAAGTGACTAATTGCTGTAAGCTCTCATTCCAGTGTGCTATTATTTTTGTTTACTTGTACAACGAGAATGGGAAAATAATAAACAACTTTTGCAATCACCTACACTGCACCCCCAATTGGGAATTTATTATAATGCTTTCCACACCTGACTATAAATTTGTACAAAACATAGCCCCCAGCCGCGCGATAGACAATGTTATACCGTTTCTTTCGCACTAACTGCGTTCGCTTGACATAATCAAGTCATAAAACTACCCAAGGACGTTCGTAGCTTTTAAGAAATATAGAAATGGAAAAAAACCGAAGAGGTTGTTTTGTCCTTACTTCTTCTTTTCCCTATTCTTTTTTTTTCTATTTTGAGTATCTCGTTATGTTATTTGTTGTTGGTTGTTTGCTGTCATTCGTCCGTTTTTGAAAAGTCCCTAAGGCCAACTAACAAGCAAGCAACCAGCCAAGGTAAAACAACAACAGAAAAAGGTAACTTCTCAAATAGGAACGGATGTGGAAATTTACATCAAAGCTCTATGACCTCTAAAGCTATTATTCACTCGCTATTGACTAATCCGCACACACACACACACACACACACTACTGTAAATAGGAAAAACCCAACGAAAAATCCACATTTAAATTCTAATCTTGAATTAAAATTAAATCGGAATCAGAGTTAAAAACTAAATAATTACCACCCTCTTCAAAAACTCTAATTTTTACTTATTTATAAAAAAAACTTAAAAACCAAGAAGTTTTTCTGGTAAGAAAATTGTTTTCTTTTTTTTTTTTCATTTCTTTTCTTTAGTGTTTTTGTGACTGCGAACAAATATCTCATCAAAGTCAAACAAAAACCATTTTTTAATCCTCTTTTATCTACTTGTTATGCATCATTTTACTGTAATCCATTCTTAGAATATTTAAAGAAATCCGCAACCCCAAATTGACGACATTATTCAGTAAGAATATAAAAAAAAAACAAAAAAAAATACAAAATGGCGTCACTATGTTCACCATTTATAATGAAATAAAATACACTTATGACGTCACCTGGATTAATATAAAAAAATTGTTTAATTTTAGAGCATTTAAAGCGAAGAAATTGAAATTAAATTAAATAACGAATATAGAAACATCGTTATCGATGAAAGGAAAAGAAAAGAAAAGAAAAGAAAAGAAAAAAAAAGAAAAAAAAAACAATTTCGCTATATATGTAAAACATTGTAACAATGTAGAAAAAAAAAGTTACCAACAAGCAATTTTATGACAGGTGGTAACAATAAAAACGAGGAAAAAAAAACACGAGCCGAAGGCAAGGGCATAATAAAGTTAAAACAAAACAGAAGAGAGAAAAAAATTGTTTAAAACACGGAACAAAGTAGAAGCAAGCACGCACCGGGTATACCAGATAAATATTTGCCTGTGAAATAACAGGGTTGCTACGTTATTACTGCTGGTTCATCTAACGAAAACGAAAATAAACAAATCGAATCGATTCAATCAATCTATTTACGGATTATCTTTATGTGACGCCATTATTACAATTTTTTTGTATATATATATTTTTTTTTTTTTATTACCTTAACATCGTCGTTTTGAAGTAGGTTTCCCCCGTTCTATATGGCAGCTACACCACCCTAACAGGTGTATTATGGAAAAGTTAACATTTTTGTCAGTGGAAAGCGAAATAATTTTTGTTCCTTATGTTTATAGAAAAACGAGAATAAAAAAAAAATTAGAAACGTGCTCACTTCGTTTATAGCAACGTATCTAATGCGTAAAAAGGTAATTTTTGTTGTCCTTTCTTTTAACACGTCTTAGATAAACAATAATAAAATAATAACAACAACAACAACAATAATAAATCAAAAGTTGAAATAAATCCGAATTAGGGTGGCACAAAATAAAAATGGAAGCAGCAAATGTGAAATGATTAAACGAAGACCAAAATCATCAGGAAACGGATGAATTCGACGCGACTTGACTTCTTTTTTTTTTCTTTCTTTCCTTTCATTTCATTTTTTTTTTTTTTGCTAAGATGAATTGGAACATCTCGTTACGACAGATACCGAAATCTAAGAAATAAAATATAACAAAACGACCGACGCCCAACCAGATATTCTTCTTCTTCAGTTTCTTTAATTTTTTTATTTTTCGACTTACCACCGACCGTTTTTCCAGTTTTCTTTTTTTCTGTACTGTTGTTGCTCGAGTGCAGATTCGATAAAAAAGATTTTTTTTCCTTCTTAAGGGTGAAGAGAACAGTTGAAGGTCGGATTACGATGTGTATCCTCTTTTCTCTATTGTATAATTCTAGTCAAATAACCGTAGCAGAAGCAGCAGGAGCATAAGAAATAAAAATAAAGAAGAATACCTGAGATCCCTTAAGGCACTTGCCAACTAACGTTTCGAAACTCAATCTTTATTAGTTTTTTTTCTTCACTCATTTTATCGAACGTAAGTAAAAGAAAAACTGAACTGAACTGCCTCAACCCACGGAAAAGCTTACGAATTTTCTATTCGACAGGACGAAAAACGCGATGAAACTGACATATCGAGGTTGTTAGTAACCAATATTTGCGCCAAAATAAAAGGAAACATTTTTTTTCTCTTATCTCATCTGCTACCAGAAAAAAAAAATTATTTATTTGTTTTCTTCTAGTTGATTTTTTTCTTTAGAGAAACGGAGACCAACAAAAGAAATAAAAAAAAATTGCGATGGGGTTACGAACACAAATCGAATTTAATTTGTCGACTGTCTTTTCCTTTCGTTTCATTTAATTTTTTTTTTTTATTTGTTATTTAATCGAAAATGGTTAGAGGACAATACCGAAGTATTTAACGTCTTTACCCATATGGAAAAGAAAAGATAGAATAGAAGTCGGCAAAGGAGTAAATATCGGATAAAAACCATGAGATTATAGATTTTTTTTTTTTCAAATTTATTTACCAAATCGAATATGGCCAATGTTGCTTAACATCTTTAACAGTTAACCATTTTGTATTAGAAAAGATAAGTCGTATTTCCCAACGAACAGACAAAAAAAAAATCGAAAAAACATTAGAAGCGGTAGTACCAGCAGTCAGAAACAGAAACGAAAAAAAAAAACGATGACGTGACAAGGATAAAGAGAATTATTTAATAAGGAATAAAAAAAAAACGGTACCCAACCCAGAAAAACAAAAAAAAAATATGATGATCTCGTTAATAATCCATAATCCGCAATCTATGTTATTCGCGAGAAATATTTTATTATGTCAGCCATCATGGCGTACTGATAATAAAGATTAGCACAAGCAGGGAATAAAAAAAAACTTGCAGTGTAACAGAGGAAGAAGAAGTAGCAAAAATATAATTACTTTTTTTTTTTTTTATAGTATATATTCCTTGACTATAATAGATAATTATGTGTTTTTCGATAATGAATTTTGAACAAAAAAAAAAGCACCTAGCGCCTAGTTTTCTTTGCTCAACTCATTATTCCATAAATATTTTATTGCGTAAGAAGGGCAAACTGCTAATCATGGCACAGTGATGACTCGGTAAATTGTTACTAAACTAAATTTTGCGCATTTTATATATATATATAACATAAATTATTTAATCTAGCAGGGTTGGTATGTTTGAAGCAGTTTTTAAAGCATTTTACAAAATAAATTTGAGAAGATATTTTGCTGTGAATTTTGAGAATTTGTTTTTATTATTTAAAACAAAATCCAAAATATAATAGAAGATTGGACGATTTTAGTGTATCTACGAATTGTTTAAATGGTAAATTTTAATTTCCTTACAAAATGTGTTTTAAACGTTAAAAACAGTTGTGCTAAATTGATGTTCAAGTATTATTTTATTATTGAAAACGTAGCAATATACTGGTTTGATAAAACATAACAAATACTTTAAAGCAGCCTAAACGAACCCTTTATAGAGATATAAAAGTTCCATCTGGACAAGTTACATACTTCTAAGCGCATTAAATCTGTAGTCAATTTTGTACGATAAAAAATACAAAACCAATGCTTATAAAACAAAAACAAAATTCGTATTCATTTTAAAACATTACTTAAATTAGTTATAATCCGATGATTGTGTACAAAAGCTTTTTACTATAGATTACCTGAATTACCTGATCCTTTTGGTATCATAAAACACTAACTAACTACTGTAATTAATTTTAAACCACATTGAAGTTAGATGTTATTTGCGAATATTTTCACCAAAGTCACAAAAGCTGACGGGTGAATTAACATACAAAAACCACTAACAAAAAATTAATCATAAAACCTAAAGAAGTGAAATGATAACAAAAAAGACGAAGAAAAAAGTCTCCTCTTAATCAGTTTAAATCTAATAATTTACGCATTTGTTTGCTTTGTGCCTACGCATTTTGCTTTGTGCACAAAAGTATTTGTAGCGCACGCGAATAGATGTACCACGACAAGAAAGGTAAATACAAATTTAATTACATTTTTTACCAACTCTAATAACGTAAAAAACCGAATTAAAAGCTTCAACGCAATCAACAAAGAAGCAAATTGCACAAAAAGGGGTCGTACAGTGCTTAAGACTTTCTTCTGTAATGACATCTGAAATAGATAAAGAATCGTAAGGAATATACTTTAGGGTCGACTTTTATATACAATTTTCTTCTTTTTTTATGGTATGCTCGCTTGATATTAAGGACATTGTCGTTGTTACTAATTCAATTCCTGTTGAATTTTATTAAAGTAAACCAAAGCGCACATTAATTTTTAAATTTTGTGAATAAAAACTTTAATAAATGCAATTTATGTTAAATTTAATAATTTTAATTTATTATCAGGATGTTTCCTGTATACATTGATAAAATAATAAAAAAAAAATGTTTACCGTAGTGATGATTCTACAAAGTAACCCCTATGTTGTTTGGATTCAGAAAAAGCTTTTGTAACTATTTATAGCGAGGTATTACTGTACGTATTATTGGTGTGGTTTTTCATTCACATTTTATGAATAAAAAGCAGCAAAAAAAAAAAAAATAATAATAATAACCCTTAGACAAATTATATGTAAAGTATAAATAACAACAAAATTTAAATGAATTTATTATAACAAACATAAAGAATATGTTAGCCATGTTAAATGTCAACAGAGTCTATGTTAAATTGTTTTGTTTTGCTTTTTTCTTTTTTTTTTTTTAGATTATGCAACAAGAAATGGGTAGATATGTGTATAGTTTATATTAACAATCAACTCACCTATCCTAGTCATTCGCCAGCAAACAAACAAACGGAAAATACATGACAAATGTATACAAAAACAAATATCTAGTTTAAAACAAAGTTCAAATGTATAATAAAAGGGGTTGTTTAACATAATAATGTCGAAAGCCCAACGGTATTCTAATACAAAAGTAAATTTACAAGACAATTTCTTGTTAGAAAAACAAAACTAGAAAAACGAATCGAAATCAAATAGCTGGAGAAAACAATAACAAACGACATTTGTCCGATATTAAAACAATTCTACTAGTACCACAATAATTACTCTTGCTTTGGCATTTTTAGTAATTGCCGATTTTTCTTCATTTTTTTTTTTTTCAACTTGTTGTAGCCTACAAAATACAAAATATAAAATCAATAAATAAATAAAAAAAATGGGTTTCTTCGTTTTATTTTTAAATGCCAAGTAAATAAAGAAAAATTAACTGAATATGGATAAAAATAAATTCCTTTTGTGTTTTCACTTCATTTCACAATTAGATTTCATAACAAGAATGAAAGCCGGGCAGGATCCCTTTTACCAAAAAAAAAAAAAAAATACCTTTCTATATACCAGTATATCTATTAATAATTATTTATTATTTTCGAAAAAAAAAAGCACAGATATTTTTATCGATATATTTTGGACTATAAATAAGCTTTATATTGTAAGCAGAAAAAACAAAAAGAGTATAATGAAGAAATATAAATAAATAAAAATGAAAAAAAAAAAAAACCCTTTGTGGTTGAATCATTTTTAAATCAAAATTTCCATTCAAGCATAGAAAGTACACAGCAATAATAAGGCCACACAAATACAAGAATAGAAAATTAAAAAAATATAATAATAAATAAATAAACAAAAATGGTTGGCAAAGAGTAGGTGGTAAAATATTTTCCGATAACAAGTAGGCAACACAAACAAACAAACAAAAAAAAAAAACGCAATGAAAAATGATAAAACAAAATTCTTTTACCATTTTACAGGTACAGGCATTGTGTGTCATCGGTGTTTTGTTTATTCACTTTAAAAATTAAATAAAAATTGATTTTGTTTTGTTTTCTAACTGAAAAATGACGCCATATTGGTTATTGCGTTTCCTTTTGAAATAAAAACAAAACAAAACCAAATAACAGATTTCTTAGGTACGTTTTTCTTGTGTTATGGTGGCATAACTCTATTTTGTGACAGAGATGGTTTTCGTGGCAAAGAAAATACAAAATTAAATAAATAAAATCAATTTGGCACCAACAGATGGGGTTGACGTGTAAAATATTTACATGATCTTCATTCTTTAATACAATTTTACTGATTTTTCTTCCTTTTTTTTTATTTTTTTTTAACATCTTCTTCTTCAGTGGCAACATACATAGTTTTTCCGTACACAAAAACATTGAGTAAATTAAATATTTGTCTGCATTGAATCAATAATATGTAATTTTTCTACCAAAAAAAAAAAAATAATAAATAAATAAAATATAAAAGGGGAGTTGTTTTTTTTCTTTTTTTTAGTGCAAGTAACTTGACAGGGTTGAAAACTTTTAACCATAATATTTCCCTATATAGAGGTTTTACGTTTGCTTTTTTTGTTTTTTTTTTTTTTATTACATTAAAAACGATACCCAATTTGGTGCATTTCAACGTAACCCAACCAAACCAAACCACAATAAAATCTAAGATAAATAAAAACCAGCAAAAATAATAATAATTTATCATACAAAAAATGTCAGCTTTGTGTTTTATCTAATTTTTGATCTTTTTCCTTTTTGTTGTTTAATAAAACACAAAAATATGCGATAAAAATGCCAAAAATTAAGTAAGGAACAGAGGAAAATCACCCCTTTCTGGTGAAAAAAAAGAAAAAAAAAATTATTTTCCATACACAAAATGCTAAAGCAAGTTAATATTGGAAATTAAGTTATTTTCTATTTGTTTTACTTAGTTTTTATATGAAAAAAAAGGGATAAAAGCTTGTTTTTCATTTTTAAATGTTAGAAAAAATATATAAAGCCAGCCACCCTAAAAGTATAACCAACCGTCTCCTTATTGCGACAGATTTTCACATCGATGACTTTACAAAGAAACACGCTGCTCGCAACTTTTTCTTTTTTTTCTTTTACCCCCGATTCTTCATGCATTAAACAAAAATAAAGGACTTAGTTTAACTTTGCTGGCACAAAACATAACCGAAACAAAAACAAAAAACTTTTCTATGTTAAAAAAAATAAAAAAAAAAAAACAAAGAAGTAGAAGAAGTGTTTTGAACCTTTAAGCATCTTACAAGCAAGTAAATTTATTCCTTTTGCGTATAACAAACGTACAGAAAAAATAAAAGAAATTCCATAGAGGAAAATCTAATAAGAGTTTTTTTTTTTTTTATTTATATATTTTACATTTGTTGTCTGTATGTGTTTATTATGCTTCTGTCAATTTATAAAATGTTAAAAAAAAAAAAAGGAAAGAAAAAAAGAAAAAAAACAAACAGAAAAATATGCAAAATAAATAAATAAACTATGTATGTGAGATAGGAATGAATATCTGCATAACTAAACAACAATTTCCGATAGCTGGAAAGACAAAAGAAATGGGGAAATTTTTTTTCTTTTTTTTCCATTTTTTATTTTCTTTTCTTGTCAATAGCACTAGAATCATTAACGAATGGCAACAATAACATTGGCGACTTGCTTTATCGATTAGTTAATATTGAAATTACTTTAAATTTATACTGTCAGAACCAATTAATATGCTAAAGAGTTTTCTTTAATACAAAAATGTGCTTAAAAACAAGTGAAATAATATATACAAAATGGCGAAACGTAAACATTTGTAATTTTAGATTTATTTTTTTGTTTTTTTTTTTTGTTAATTAAACCACAAACACAATCAAAATGGAGTCAACACATATTAAAGTTCGTTAAAAAGTATTTTTGGAAGCAGTAATTACTTAATTCATTTGCTTTTCACATATTTTTAAAGGTTTTTCAAGACCACAGCTTACTTATTATATTTGATTCTAAATACCAGAGGATTTAATGTACCGGAAATAGTAAAAATGTAAATGTAGAATTCTTGGGAAAATGCAACTGTTTTTTTTCCCATAAAAAAAACATTAATTCATTTATTTTCAAAAGAAGAATCCACCAATTAACTGCTAAAATATCAGTGAAAGTCAATAAAACAAAATAATAACGAAAGTTTTTAAACAAGAAAAAGCTCGCAAAAGCTATATAATGCTCGAAACTATTTAATGCGCTTATGTGTTTTGGTAGAAACTTTAAAATACTTTTTTATGATTTTCAATGTTTAATTAGTTATAAAATATTAAACAAAAATTTAACAAGAATAAAAATGTCTAAAGGATGTGATTTTGCAATAATTTCCAACCATGGGTGACCACCAAAAAAATAAAAGTCTTTAAACTAAATATTCTCTGCTGTAATTAAATTTAATAAATAAGACGTAGAAGATTTTTTTTTTTTTTTTGACATTAAATAACTTGTTTTATAAACTAAGACGTAATAAGATGAAAATGATGATGACTAAGTAAGAAAGTAGGCAGCACGAAAGACATTGAAAACCATCAGAGAGCAGAACCAGTCAAAGAATATGAAAAAATTATAAAAATCGAATCAAAATGTGTCATCGTTGTTTCAATGTTTGTATTTCGTAATTCATATTTATCTGCCTCCTCTTAGTTAGTGCTGACGTTTTACTTATTCAAATGTTAAGACAAGAAGAAGAAGAAGAAACAAACAAACAAAATTTCAGAGTTCATATCACTATTCAAGAATTTTCAATGCATACGAGAGAAGGGAAACAAAACTTCTTAATCATCTTACATTCCTGCAAAATATATTTCAATAAAAGAAAAGAAATGTATCAAGGACGACCTGAAATGTTTTTTTTTCTTTTCCTCCTCTTCTTATTCTTCTTCTTTTGTCATAATATCCCTCTTGTTTTAATAATAAAAAAAAATAATAATAATAATAATGATAATGACAATGTGAAGCATCAGCGTCCTTAAACGGCGTATGTGACAATTCAACTTGTTCTACATTTAATTTTATTTTTTTTTTGTCCTTTATGTCTTAGAAAAGAAAAACTAAGAGAAAAGGTGTGGTCTGGTTTTCTTTTATTCTTTTTTCGCTATATTATTTTTCTTTTTTTTTTTTTGTATTTTAGTTTCTCACTAAACTTTTCAACTTTTTTCTTTTCGTTTTTCCCTGGAATTTTTCTTGTTTTTTTTTTTAGTATTTCTTATTGAAGGAAAATACATAAGCGATAAGAGAGGACAAAATGAATCACTTTTAGAATTTTCTTTTATTATTTTTAATGTTCATTGCCTATATAATTTGTTATTTCTCCTTATTCTTCTTCTTCTTCTTTTACACTTAATTCACTTAAGTGTTCTTTAGATAATTCTGTTTATTCGTTTAATTTTTAATGGAACCCATTTTGGTTTTTACTAAAATTTAAAAGAGCAAAAAAAAAACGAAAAGTTAAGTGAAAAAAGTGTAATTGTTTAGTGACTGTAACTAACTTCACTTCATAGTTTCAACTTAAAGTCATTTGAAAGCTTTCTTCTGTTTTATACAATAAACTAAAATCGTGTTTATTATATGCTTCAGGGTTAATTTGGTTGTCAAAATCATTTTGGTTAAGAAGGGAGAAGTATTTCTAAAAGTAACAACATTTTACAAAAAAAAAACGAAACTTTATACAGTTACTACAGTTACTTTAATTAAAAATAAAATCTTAAGTACTACAGTAGTATCGATTGCTGGGCAATTTGTAATCAGTCCGATTCTTTATCACATTGCCTACCGCAACGTTATACATAAATTATAAAATAATATCTAAATTCTATAACATGAAATTTCCAGCTTTTTATTAACTAGAATTTTAGTTATAAGACAAAATTTAAAGAGTCAAATATCTACTGAAACCGGCATAACATTAAAAATATTCCAATTTAAGCATGAAAACGATATAAAACGCCTCTATACGCCATACAATATGATAGCAAAAAGTATGACGATAAAAGCTTAACAATAAAAAAAACTAAAATTCCTGTGCAAAAAAACTTAATTAACATATTTTACTTCAATTTATTAACTAACGAAAGAAAGAAGAAGAAGAAGAAGAAGAGAAAAAAGCACCAAGATCATAAATAATAATAATTATTATTATTATTATTATTATTGTTATCACTGTTTTCCTCTATTGTATTCAGAACAACAAAAGGTGAATAATAGCAAAAACGAAAACAATGCTAGGAGAATTTATTAAAGAGCAACCATCGAGACAAAAAAAAAAACATCTACATCGAAACATAATCAACGAGGTGCATAATTTGTTAGATAAACAAAAGTAAAAAAGAAATTTTAAAGCTAACCAACGACTTAAATAGCATTTAATAATAACAACAATAAAGTAAAGGAATTTCGCATCTTAATTGTACTTTTGCATAATTTTCCGGGGTGTTAATTGTGTAAATATTTTTGTGGAAAAATATTACACGACATAAATCAAATGGCAAGGACGAGATGAGAATTTTTTTTTTTTTTTGGAAAATAGTGGTAGTGGTATAATTAACAGTGAAAAAGCAACACAATGTACCGTCTAAACCTAATTTCACTTCTTGCTTTTATTTTTTTATCCACTTTTAAACAGCATGTTACCGAGAATTGTTCGAAAAATTGATTTTTAATCAAATTAAAAAATAGAAATTGCATCCTCTGTTAACAAGAGTATAAAACGTTATTACACTTTTACTTTTTTTTTTTTTTTAAACGAACAAGACAAAGCAATAGATAATAAAAATAAAAAAAAACAAAAACAAAAACCTCGCCATAAAAGCTGATTTTTGTGGGGGCGATAAATCGCAAGAACAGAACCAATGATCTACACACAGCGTAGCAGTATCACCGACACAAAAAACATGTTTTTGTTTTGGATAAAATAATCCAACGATAGTGACAAAAACAGAATTTTTTTCATATCAACAGACAGACAGGGAGTTGAATAACTATCGGCCGTAAAAACGTACAGAACTTGACTTAACTTTGAAGAGCTTAAGTTTCATTAAAAATTAAAAATCAAATACTTCTGCTTCTGCTGCTGCATTCATTGCTTTAAGCATTTTCAAGTTGTTCTGCTTCTGTTTTCAATTAAAAACTAAAGAAAATAAACCAACTAGTCGCCACCCTACTTTTATACAAAAAAAAATTATTCATAAAATCCCACATCGACCAGTTGGTAAATTTTCTTTATTTTTTCATGTCAAGATGGAAATGTTTTTGTCGTTTTTTCTTTGGTCATATTTTATTTTAAGTTTACATTCATTAACTTAAAGCTCCACAACTCGCCCAACAACATATTTCACATAATTATGCATTAATTACAAATTAATTTTTAATGAACAAACAAAATATTATTATTATTGATTAACACGAGACGTTTTATTGTTGCCGTAGTTATTGCGGTAACTATATGCAAACAGCATAAAATATATTAAATAATTTAATAGAAAAGGTCAAACGATTTAAAAATAAGTCAGAAAAGAAATTTCATAAATTATTATATTTAAATGAAAAATCAATAATAATCACACATACACACGCCACGGACAGCTTAAACTAAACAAAACAAAAATGTTAAAACAGATTTAAGCAGCTTAAGCTTAATAAAACCATCGATTATGACTTTAAAAAGTAATTATAAACAATCTAGATTGCATCAAATTCGATAAAAAAAAAATGTTTTTACAGAGTCCTAAATTTATGCAAAACTCTTAAATATTGTAGTTTTTCGTCAGAATTTGGAGTCCTAACAATTTTAATAAAAAATAAACTAGGCAAAAACGATTTTATTTACCTAAAAATGTAATAATTTCGACTCCGAAACACGAATAAAGTAATTAAAATCGCGTATTTTATAAATTACGACCAACATTAATTATTAGAAAATTCATACAAAACAATATTTTTAGTGAAATAAAATCCGAAATTAACTCCTAAATTTTATTAGAAGATTATTTCCCCTTGTTTGCATAGGAAATATCTTACTAACCCTGCGACTTAGTGAGTTAAGCTTTAGTTGTACACAGAAATAATTTAAAGCACAATGTTACAATTAACAAGACTCTACTGTTGCTGTTCAAATGCTTCGAACCAAGCAAATGACTTTCTTTATTATTAATAAAAGAAATAAAAATATTTTCTTTTCGTTTAACAACGAAAACAAAAAAAACTTGAACACGGTGGCACCTAACAATGTCACACAATTACAACGATTGAAACGAGTTTTTTTTATTAAAATTAAAGAAAGAAAAGGTAAAAAACGTTGACAAACTCTGGTGTATTGATTCAACGTTTTATATAAATGTTTTGGAAGTGAGTGTAGTTCGTATTACAGGCATCGCAATTGAAACCATTTATCTACTTAACCGGATTGCAAAATGCAAAACCGGCAACAACAAAATAAAAAAGGAATAACTGCAGCCAGTAGCTGCTACATACTTTTAAAACATTTTTTCTGTTTGTTTATTTTATTGATTTTTGTTTTGAATCTTGATTACATTTGGTTGGTAGTCCACCATCCGAATTGGTTTTTCATTTCAACAAAATGGTTGTTTGTTTCTCATTTGTTTTTAATATCTTAAGTCATCATTGCATCCAATCATGCAAAATTTTTGTTTTAAATCTATAGAAAAATCAAAAAAACCAAAAAAATATAAAAAAAAAAAATAAATTATTTACCTTAGCATAATCAGCTGAATTCCATAAAATAAATGAAAACACAAAAACTGCTTGCCACGGCATTATTGGTGACATGATTTGAATTTTTTTTTTTTATTTTTTAACAATTGAATTTCTTATTACACTTTGCTAAAAAAAAAAAATGAACAACTACAATAACAACACCACCATTAATAATTTTTTATTTTATATTTTTTTTATTTTACGGAACAAAAAAGAAACAACAGAATTGATTATCGTTTGTTTTTCCAGGAAAAATCCTTCGTTTTCTAAATAAAAAACAAAAAAAATTAAATAAATATGTTTTTACGGCACACAGGAATATTATATTTTCTGTTTTGTTTATAAACGTCACGTTTGGGAATGTCTTAAGATGCTGGAGGATTTATTATTATTTTTTTTTTTTTTAGTTTATTTTTGTTTTTTTATCAATAAATAATCAAAAAAAAGAAAAAAAAATGAATAAAAGGATAAAAATTAAATAAACGACGTCGATTTAACACATCGACGTGAATAAATGGGCGCCGCAATGAAACTACGAGAAAATTAAAGAAATTTAAATGAAAATTAAAGGAAATTTAATTAAAAGGGAAAAGAAAATGGGACACAAATTAAAGCACTTAAGCACAGAAAAAAAATTATTTTTGGGTGAAAAAGCACTGTCAAAAAATCTGCTGAATTTTCTTTAAGCGACTTGGAAAAACACTTGAAACCAATTGTTTCTTGGCCACCCAAAATATTGGCTTTTTAAAATTAATTAATTAATTACGCAAAAACAGTGGTAAAAATTACTTTTTATGCTAATTAATCCAGAACTTTTTTATTTTTATTTTTTTTTTCTAATATAATTTTTTTTTTGTTTTATTTTATTTATGAACCGAACATCACTTGCACTTAAAACGAACTAGACTTGACTTTGCTGTGGAAATAATTTTAATGCTGAGTAGTTCAGTAGGCGATGCCAGGTTAGCCATCAGCATAAGCAGTAACCAACAATTTGCTATTCTAGTTCATGAAATCAGTTAGAATTTTTCTTTGATTGTATGAAAATTTTTAGGAAAATATGATTTCCCCATGTTTGCATGGAAAATGTGGAGCAAATAGTAACTAATACCATTGCAATGACTTATAAACAGAAATTAATACACAGATAAATGTACGAAGGAGCAATGCTGCGCCTATGCTATAACCGAGCTCAGTGTTTTCGTAAAGTAAAAAAAAAAAAAAAATTATAAACAAATGAACAAGCCGCTTCTCTTTCCCACATCAACATATAAAAAATAATTTTTTTTTTTAATTAATTTATTGTATGACATGTATGCTTGGAGTAATTTTATGCTATCCAGCAGAAGACAGCAGTAGCATATTAGTAACATAACTGTTAATGCGCATACTCTCCCCCAATACTCTCAAGCATATGCATATCTTATGCTTTTCTACACTGTTAAAAAAATTATATTCTCATATAATTCTTGTTTACTAGATGGAATTGTAATAAAAGTCAATAGTGCGCATGACAAAATATTGTTAACTTTGTTTCACCTATATGATTCCCATAAGATTCGGTTTTCTATTCAAATGAGTGGGATTAAAAAAAAAGAAGCGAAATATCGTTGTCTCATTCCAACACAATGCGTAATTTAATAAATTTTGTGTACGAAAATAAAACTGTACGAAAACAATGAAAAATAGTATAATAATAATAATAATAATAATAATAAATTAGAATAAAAATAATAATTTCAATACAATTTCAAAAAAAAAAAACAAAAATAATAAAACAAAAAGGAGAGTGCCTCGCCCACATGTACTGCACATGCGTATATAAAAATTTTGAAAAAAAAAAAATGTAAAATTCGATTTGTCTCATTTCAATCTATTTTGAAATTTCCCCAACAAAACTTTTCAAACTGTTCGAAAATTTGGCGCAATTTTTTGAAAAATAATAATTAATAAATACAATTTTATTTTTATTTAGTTACATAAAGTTTTATTGCATTTTTGATTATAATAGTTTGCGTATAGTTTACTAAAATACAATTTTTATATTTAATACTTTTATTTGAAATGAAAAAAAAAAATTTTTTAATGTTTCTCCAGTACTGGAAATTAATTTATATTTACTTAAATGAGCAGTTAACGGACGAACTGGTGTTTAATCTATAATAAAAATAAAATAAAAGTTATATTTTTGATAAAATTTTTGCTTCAAATAAATATTGGAATAAATGTTAAGAATTGGCAACCCTGGTACCGTCGACATTTCAACAGAGTACAACTACTAGAAAAATGGATCAATGATTTATGTTGCTAGGCGACGCCCCCCGTTTTCTTTAATTTTTTTGGTAATACTTAGCGTAACAATGGTGGCCAGGATCGAGTTCTCAGTCAAAAAATAGAATTTTTATCAACACATGAACAAGTACCGAATTTAAAGCTTGAAAAATAAAATGTATCAGAGTATTAGTTTAAGTATTCTTGCTTGGGTCGACCAAACGCAAAAATAGAAGAAAAAAAAATCCAATAAGGGTTGAAATAAAAAGCTTTTTATGAATATCTATGATTAAACAGAAAAAATAATTCTCCAATTGTTTCACCTTTCATATTAAATAAATGAATGAACAAAGAGATTTAATCTGATTTATTGTGAAACTAAGTAAATATAGCTTAGACGGGGGTCTCTACGTATATTTCGTCTATCCAAGCAACGAGTGACAGACACAAATAAAGAAAGAATAATAATAAAAAACGGCAGTAACCGCCTGTTCTACGACGTTAATAATAAATAAAAATTAATTCTTTTTTATTTAATTATTTAGTCATGTGTTTAATTATTTCTTTATTCATTTATAGTTATATTCTATCAGGCATTTTGCAACCACTTTTTATTTTTAATGACAAAAATAACATAAAAAGCTCTTAAAAACCAGTAAAAGTTTTCAATTAAAATTAATTAAAAGTTGATACAGAAGAATGTATTTAATCTAATAGATGGCGCCATATTCATATAAGACATATCAAAGGAATTAAAATTTTTTATTTTTTTTCGTTATTATATTTACCTTGATTATAATTATATTAATTAATTAATTTTGATTTGTTTTCCTTTTATTAAATATTAATTTGCCTTAGATAATAATAAGTTTAGAAATAAAATAAATACAAGTTACTCCGATGGTATATCATAAAGTCCACACTCCTTATTCGCCTTGATAGAACGTTCTGTAATAATAATAAAAAAAAAAAATAATTAATTAAATTAATTATTATTATTATACAAAAAACAATAATTAAATTCTCTGCACAAGTATTAAAATAATAAGCACATTGTATTTTATTGATATAACACATCATTTTCTTTAAGTAGCTACAATATAAATAAAATTTTATATACAGTATCATAAGCATTCAACTACAGCATACAAATACAAAAGTTTTATTATTCAAACTACTAATCATTAAATAAACCAAATAACAAATCAACAATATAGAGTGAAGAGAAAATGTATCACACCATCATCCATCTAAATAACTGACAAACAGAGGAGCTGGCTATCAGCAACTGCCTCATCATCATCATCATCAGCATACAGTTAATATATTTTAACTTCTGTCTTCATTTTACAATACCCGAGCAGATACACACACACATACAACCACAAGAAAAATAGAAAACATTATTTGCTTGCAGAATAAATAAAAAGGAAATATAAGAATAAAGTATAAATAGTTGTTGAATAAGACGACGACAACGTCGATGACGATGATGATGATGAAGGCAACTCTTACACAGGGACAAAAGAATGTTAAATACACAAAAGGAATTTTTTTTCTAAGGGAAAACCAGCAACAAAATAAAGAAAGGAAAAGAAAAAAAAAATCAATTCCAATAACGATGTATACGATATGAAACTGCTCAAAGTCGTTTTCATTTTGTTTAAGTATAAAAATTGGGGGGATTCTTTCCTTCTTTTTTTTAATTTTTCTTTTTCTTTTTCTTTTTTTACTTAAACAGGATGACTCATAGTCGTCACACCAACCCACATATACCACTAACATCATCATCGTTGTCGTTTTAGTCATCAGGTTTACTCAGCTCAATATAAACCAACGAACTAAAACGACCAGCCACCCATCTATACCCTTCAAAGCAGACAAATTTATAATACTAAGACCTACCACATACCACCCACATTTTATTTATTTTATTTTTATCATTTTTCTTCAATGTTTTCGATATGAGACGACGACTTCAACATTTACGTTGATATTTATACGTGAAACTCTGATATTGTCGTTGTTGTCTGTTATGAATAAAAAAAATAAAAAATTCAACCAAAGGAAAAACAAGCCAAACACCCGTTTTACTCATTTCCCCACTATACAAGAAATATAAATAACAATAAACATTTAAAATAAATAAAGTAACCCCAACACCCATTATTTTTGAACAAGAATCAACATCAGTTTTTAGTTTATTTAACAAAAGGAACAAAAAAAGAAAGTTTCATATGAATATAACAGGGAGAATAATTCTGTTTTGTCTTCTCCAAAATACAAAAAAAAAAAAAAATTAATAATAAAAAAAACTTTTAAGCAACAAATCAACTTAAGAAAGGACTTAAAGAAACGTCATGTTTGAATCGAGTTAAGATAATTCAAAAAATTTAAAGGAAAATTTAATTTAAACTAAAGTAAGGTAAAGGAAAATTAAATCAGAATACAAGGTATAAAGGGGTTTTTAGAGTTTAATACATAAATAATACGAAATACGGTTTTAAAAAAACAAAAAAAAAAACTATTCAATTCAATAAGTATGAGTGAAAACAACTGACAAATACATGATATGTAATGCTGCTGATGTTGCTACTACTGGTAATTCACTACTATTGCTGATGTAGCTTTTATTTCATATATTAGTACTGACATAGCTAGTAATACTGATTGGCTACGATGCAATTTTACATTTAAAAGCATATTTTTTGAATATTTCTCTTTTATTTGATAAATTTAACAGCTAAAATACAGTAGAAAAACATTTAAATTATGAGTTTCTGGAATATTTGTGAGAATTATGATTAAAAAACAGTCTGAGTATCCAGATTAAATAATTAATATTTTAGGCATAATTTATTTAAAATCGAAATTCAATCTAGAAGTGCCTAAGGCTTAGTAACAATTTTATTTATCTATCATTTAATGGATTTAAACAAATTAAATTTCTATAAAATACTATCTGTTTTCTAATAATTAATTAATAATTATTACGATAATAAATTGTAAGGTATATATGCAAAATTATACCACTTTTAATGTACTGATTATACCAGTTTTTTTTTTTTTTGTGTTTAAATTAACTAAATTATTCGCTGACACAAGTAAAAAAATTACACTCAATAACTACTTTGTATGGATAAAAACGGCAAATGATACAGAGAGATGTTCATTAATGTTGAACAGAATTTTTGCATCATTTTCCATCTTTCTTTCCTTTTTCTATATCACAAAACCATGCCAGTTAAGTAGCAAACATTGTGCTGTGAGTGCGGAATTGTGGTAATACTCTGACATACATATAACTTACGTATTGTTTTTAGAATAAAGACAAAAAAAAAAAAAAAAAACATTATGTTACAAATGCTTTCACCCTTTAATTCCATTAAGGCGACAACACGACGACAATGTTTTTTGCAACCAAAGAAATAAAAATAAAAATTACGGAAAATCCTGAACTTTTTAATGATGAGTCGCTGTGTAGTGGTTTTTCATTTCTTAAAGCTTTAATTTTTTCTATTCAGCTGACACAAGTTTTGATTTTTTTTTTTTTTTGTTCCTAGGAAAAATCATTTCGCCATTTTGTTCTTTTCAAATTTTAAAACACAATTTTCCGCCATTTTTATTATTTTATATTTAAAACTAATTATCAGGTTGAATAATAATAAAAATAAAACCCTTAAAAAAACCACTTGACCTTCTTTCTCCTATCATTCATTCATTTGCACTAAGTTTGCTCTTGGTTTTCTATTTATTTATTTTGTTACTTTTGTTGCTATTATTGTAAAATATATTATAACTGTGGGCAACAAAAGCAAATAAATCTCATCTTTCTAGACAACAAGAAAATAAAATCAAATTGACCTAATTTAATGTCTCCAAAGAGCAATCACCATAATAATCATCATCATCATCATTTCTTAGTAATTTAATGGCAAGCAATTATAATTAAAAATGTTAAAATAAAAAAACAAAGAAAGAATTTCTTTAATTTAGTTGATGCAAAATAAAATGTAATTAAAAAAAAATCAAAAAGGACGACATACCGATATGCTTTGGTGGTGCCAAATTAAGATTATCCATAATATGTACAAATGCCTCAATATCCTTTGTTAATCGTGGATTATATTTTTTTTCTTCAGCGACAGTTGTCTCCATTTGACCTCTAGAAGGAGTAAAACATAGAATTAATTAAAAATAATAATAATAATAAGTGTTAAACAAGAATTTCATTAAACAAACTTGTAATCATGAGCTGGATACAGTCTAAAATTATCGGGTAAAGATAATATTTTTGAATGTACTGACTCGTAAAGAGTACGTGAATCACCCTCTTGAAAATCTGTACGACCGCATCCACGAATTAATAATGCGTCACCAGTAAATGCACAGCCCTATGCACAACAACAAAAATATTTATTAAGCATAACAAAAAAAAAGGTTTTTTTTTTATTTTTAATTATTTGGTTCACCTGTTCATGAACAATAAACGTCATACAACCATTCGTATGTCCGGGCGTTGATACAGCTTTTATCATATGGCGACCAAATTGGAGTTCAGCACCATCATCAATATGCTTATCAGCTTTAGCACCACTCGATATCGATATAACACTAACAGTTGATGGTAATAGTTTTTTTAACCATCCTGACCCGGTCACATGATCCGCATGCATATGGGTATTTAATGCATAATTCAATTTGAAACCTAATTCTTTAATTAAGTTAGCATCACGTTTTGCCTGTTCTAATACTGGATCAATAATAATTGCATCTTTTGTTGCGATATCACCTAGTATATACGTGTAGGTGCTGGTTTCTGTATCAAATAACTAAAAAAAAAAAAAAACAATAAATAAAACATCAGGAAAACTATTAATAATCAGACGATGAGCAAGCAAAAATTAAACAAAATAAATAAATAAATAAAATCAATAAAGCGATAAATATTTATAAATTAGATTAAATTAAGTAAAGTAGATTATAAAATATCAGGTAAAGCACATTACAAAAAATTTCAATATTTTCTAGATTTAACTGAAACCTTGTTTTGTCTTGTTTATAAAAAAATGATAACAAAAAAATTTTTTTTAAAGAAATACAGCAGAACTTTTATTAACTGATTTACAAAAACATCCTATAAAACATAAAATCAATTACATAATCGCGATAATTATGGTAGAATGCAAAACAATTTTTATTTTATTAAATGTGTTTTTTGTAAATTACATTTGTTTGTTGTCCCAAATCACCAAAAGTGCATATTTTATTTTTATAATAATTTTATATTTATTAGTTAAGCATACTTAATGATGTGATCACGGAAATTTTATTCACCCATGTATTAGTTAGCTTTAGAAAAAGAGTTTTTTTTTTTTTTTGCTTATATTCTTGATACAATTAGGAGATGCCTTGGAGTTTTACAATATTCAGTTTTTAGTATGTGCTTCGACTACGTAGAGTATTAGTACATCTGGGACAGAATACACTACTATCAACATTAATAACGACAAGGACACTACAAGCATTAACACATTTTTATTAACTGATGAAACTAAGGTTAGTTGCAGCTAAAGTATAGAAATCATTTTTTTTTCTTTACCGTGAACGGATAACATAAAACATTTAAACGTACAGTTAACTACAATACAAAAAATGTTTAAAACAAGTAGAAATAACAGATAACATAAAAGTACTTGATGTAAATATCATACAGCTAACAACCAAAAAAAAAACTTTCAAAAACCAATTAAATCATCAAAAAGTTCTTCAAATGTTGTAAAAAAAAATTAAATAAAATTTGCGGTTTAATTTTATTAGTTATATGATTGTATTGAGAAATGTTTCTCATTCCCATTTTTTACATTATAAAACCAGAATAAACCTAATAAACTTTTAAGATTTTACCACAAATTTATAATTACCTACTGGTATAATAAAAACAAAAAATAGAAATTAAAACAATTAAATGTCTTCGTAATTAAAAGAAAATGATCCAGGCGATGAAAATGAAGTTTTATACAAAAGCTTTTGAAAAAGTCTGTAAAGTTTGTAATTGTTTCTTATTTTTTATACAAGGTTAATACGTCGTAGTATGACTCTTACGCCGGACATTTCTGTACCGAAAATATTATTCAAGCTTATTGAAATTAAGTTCCAAATTTCGATAAATTTTTAATTAGTATAAATTAAAAAAAAAAAAAAACTATAAATAACTGAGAAAACACACTACACCACACCATGATAGTTGCTAATATGTTGTTAACGACTGCAAAACACCTGGTTTGCTAACCTACGTGACTTCACGTCTGCTATTATCGCGAATTTAAATAAAACGATTAAAAAACTGACCTAAGATGATCATTCAAAATTTTAATTGATATAGACGGGATTTCCTTACGATAAATAACTGAACTGGTAGAACTGGTTAAGTCAAATTTACCCAATAAAATTAAATGCTTTTAGTATTCAAGAAACATAAAAATGTAATTAATCAATGCTTGGTATACTACACATACTGTTTAAATACTATTATATGTAAAAGCGCCGTATTTATATATTTATGAATGTTGATGACCATTTGTTAATTTTTTTGGATTGAAAAATGAAAAGTACTTTTATTAGCATTAAACAGGACAGATAGTAGTGCAATAAATGATCAGGAAATCACAGATAAGCTGGATACACTTAAACAAAGTTGCAAACATTACAATATTTAAAAATAGCTTCTGGCTTCTCACTAAATCTGGTTGCGAATTAAAAGTTCTAAAACCATTAAGATCACAAAGATACAAACACAATCCTAAAACAATTCTCTAAATAGACAAGGTGACTCAGATTATTTATAGGTACACGGAAAGAATTATTCAACGTAAATTGAATCAAGAAATTTTTGCATGATTCTAATTTCAAGAGAAATATTTCTTATTTTCTTAAACTAAGAAATAAAAACTAAATACCAACAAAATAAATTTTAAGAATCAAGAAATTATTTCTATTCCTTTTAAATTACCACCGGATCTAATGTATAAACGCTAGAAACACCTTATTTCTGCAAATGCTACAATATGTGAATTCTGTGGATCATAATATACTACTTTTATGTACTTGTTAGTAAAAATATAATAAAATTCCATAATTAACATTGGCGTTACTCTTATTAAGTGTAATAATTTTTTCCATTAGAATACACCAAATATTAATCGCCGACAACCTTAAACAAATACAGGAAAAAAAAATCTTTTATTTACCTCTTATTCGAATAAAATTTAATTTATTTAAATTTGTTTTATTTTATTTATTTATTATTATATTTTCAATAAAATTTATCAAATAAAATAATTAAAATAAAAAAAAAAAAATAATAATAATAATTTGATAATAAATATAATCTAAAGCACACAAACTTAAGCAGTGCAAACCCGACTAATTAAATAACAATATTTATGAAATTTACTTTTGCTTTTTTTTTTTTGTATTTTGTTATCAGAAATTGGTTTATTTTATCAGAAAAAAATAATGAAATAAAAATCATATAATGAGCAAGACCATGGTTATTAGAGAATTTATCGGTTATAACAGGGATAGAAAGACTGTTGCTTAAGGGCTATATGCGTGGGACACTTAAATAGTATATGTGGCAGATTACATAAAAAAAAATTCAGTAGTTTGTAAGTTTTTTGCAAGTTTTTGCAAAGACATCTTTAAACGAGAGTAACATGAACGTTTGGAAATTTGTAAAATCACGGTAAAACTACAGTAATCCGATTATTATATTCTGTTGCAATAGTAAAACTCTTTTTGTTTTGCAAAACCTTATTTAAAACTCCTGAAGAATTCCTCCTTTACAATATGATTCGTTAAAACAAAATATCAAAAACGAAGTTTCTTAACGGCATTCCATCTCACTTCATTCACCATTCTTAATAATTATACTCAGGATTGTTTAAAAAAAAAAAAAAACCCTAAAACACTTAAAATTGGCGCCTTCTACAAGTTATGAAAGAAAACTGAGTAGTTACACGGAAAGAATTATTTTTTAAATACCCCGAAATTATGAATTAAAACAAGAAATTTTTGCATGATTCTAGTTACAAGAATCTTTCTATTTCTTAAACTAAGAAATAAAAATTAAATACGAATAAAATAGATTTAAATCGAGAAATTATTTCTATTTTTTATTTGTAGACTACCTGAGTTTCCGTTTTACTATAATATAATTAAAATTAAATTAAACAATTTTTTTTTTTATACATGCAATTTTAATTTTATAAAACTGTATCGAGACGAGAATCAACTCAATCAAACTATTTAACCAAAAAAAAAAAATTATACCGGTTCAAATAAAAAACGAATATTAATTGCGCGTAATTTTTAAGTTTATTTAACTGAATAATTATTACCACTAGAATATTACCACTACATAATAAACACAAAATTTTCAGTTATTAAATCAAATTATCAACTTTCTCTTATTCATAATGCGGAATTTTTTTTATTTTTTTTTTTTGTTTATTTTTAATTAATTAATTAATTAGATAAGTCATTTAAAATTATTACAATAAGTCACTGCATTACAAGGTTTATTTGTTGTTGTTTTTTTTTTTTTTAATTTAATTTTTAATTAAACAGAAAAATTTAATAATAATAATGAAAAAAAAATCAACTAACCTGACGTAAAAAGAAATCATCAGTAAATGTTTTCCTTGGAAAAGACATTTTTTTATTTTTACAATCACAATAATTACGATTCAATGTTCCAAGTGTACCACCAGCAATTAATGTTTTATTATTACTATTTTGTTTTAATAAACTTTGCTTAACCAGATTCCTGAACAAACTGTTAACCATTGAGTAGCGCATTTTTAGTTTATTATTAATTTGTATCTCCACCAAAAAAAAAAAAACTAATCTATGTGTGAGACAAATAAAAATTCACTTGTGTAGGTTTTTTTTTTTTTTTATGATAATTTTTTAAGTTATTAATCAGGTAAATACGCTTTTATATATATACAACACCTGTGTTTCGTTTAACAAGGTGTGCGTGTGTGTGTGAGTGATGTATATATATATTTTTTTTTATAAATTAAAAATCTTACGTTTGCTAGAAAAGAATAAGAAAACAAAAAAAAATTAATATTATTTTTACAAATAAATGTAATCGAAAATAAAGAAATAAATTTTTTTTTTAGTAAATAAATTTAGAGTAAAAATATATTTTGTTTTTTATTTAAATTAAATAAATAATTAATTAATGATTTTATTTAATAATAACAAAAAAAAAAAAAAAAAATAGGTAAGGGCATCGCTTTTGTTCCTTTCTGTACTTTAAAACAGTTTTAACAAAAATTAACTTTAAAAACAACACTGAAAGGTATCTCTAGAATTTAATTGTCAATCAATTTTATTAATTGTCATTAATATTGATTTTTCAATTAATTATAAATATTTTTGTTATTCCTATTATCAAAATATAGAAATATTATAAAAAAAACGAGAGAAAATATTTAAAAAAAAAATTCACGTAAACATCAAACTTCTCAAATTAGAAAAATGCACACGAAAACAAATATTAAAACAACCTGTTTGTGCTGATAAATTAAAAATTTTTAATCATGATAATGAGAAGATTTTTTATTTACCTAATCTTAGTAGATTATCAGTAGTTAACTGAAGTAGGAGTGTCATAAAATTGTATACAAAAAAAAATCAACATTTTGTTTTAATTATAGCTAATTAAACATTGAGAAATAATTAATTTTGACAAGAAATTTATAAAAGACAAAGAAATAATGATTTAATCATTGCATGTTGTTTAATTTAGTTAAATTAAATTGAGACTTCGATAAGAGATTAACTAAAATAAAATCCACAAAAACAGTTTAGATAAAAATAAAAAATATTTTGTTAAAAGTACGTTATTATGGTGGAAAAGGTTTTATTAATTAAATAAAAAGTTTACCATATCTATTGGTCTGCTTATGACAAAAAGAGTAACGAAAAAATCGTTGCTAAAGTAGGAAATCAACGAAAACTACTTTGCTTCCAACCACTTTTATTTATTTCTTTCGCTATAATTTTAACATAACATTCTTACTTAAGTGAAAAGGGAATAAAAAAATTAAAGAAAACATTAAAAAAAAAAAAAAAACAAAAACTACACATAAAAAGCAATTTATAAGGAAAAGAAAAAAAAAATCTTTAAAACGTACAACAATATCGGCAATGATGTCATAATTTATGTTTCGACAATGACTTGGCAGAAATTATTTTTATTTTTTATATTTGAATTAAAAATAATCGCAATTTATGTGTTCATGGCTGTTCGCTTGGTTTCTCTTTTATTTTTAATACAAATAAGCCTATAAAAATACACAGATTAATAAACAGATTTTATGAAAAAGAAAAAAAAATAAATAAAAAGAATAAGAACGTTAAGTGATTAAAAAAGAATAACAATAAAAATATTTTTTTTTTATAATTGACATTGGTTGCTGGACACTGTAGTGCTGGTCAACACAATTACATACCCTTTGCCATGGAAACAATTTTTTTTTTTTTTTTTTATGTAATTGAAGCTAATACACGCAATTACTATTATTGATTTTCTGTTTAATTATTTAATATAGTTATTTGTTAATAAATAAATAATAAGTAAAACATAATAATGTAGCGAAAAGAAACAAATTTTTATTTTCAGTAATACTTTAGAGGCAACAGATGGCATTATGGAAATAAATAAATGAAAAATTCAAATAATTAAAAATGGCTATTTTGTTTTCCACATCAAAACAACTTTGAAAATCATATATTTAAAAATGGAATTTATGAAATTTAATTAATTCAACATATTACAGAATCTTACAAAATCTTTTTCCGGTTAGAAATGACCTAAACTCGTAAACATAACTCATAATACAAATTAGTCTGTTACAGTGTAGGCACATGTTTTCATTAAAAAAATAAAAATATATTTTTATTGTAGTCGTTTACCGAGAGGAACGACAAGACATCAAGGTCAATTAAAAACGCAGTAAAAAATTTATATTACACGTTTTTTTTTTTTTTATGTTCATTTACACATAAATTGCGATAACACAAAACAAAAAAAAAAAACGAAAACATTTAGCACACAACTAAGTATAAGTTAATCAAACTTATATTTGCGATTAGTTAATTCACGATAAAACAATTAAAAAAAAAAAAAAATTAAGTCATATAAATAAATAAAACTTACCGTATCGCCTGAGCAAAACACTTAAACTGTTTCAAAAAAAAAAAATAAAAATCAAAACGAATCTAACTGCTTGACTTAAAGTCTGCTAAGTATATGTTGAATGTTGATGTTGAATTTGTCAAATTTAAGTCAAATTATTATTACATAAATAACAAAATTAGCCGAATTAAAAAAGTAATAACTGTTTTTCAGTGTTGGTTTATTTTTATCACCATATAAACATCTTCTTTTTTTTGCGATTTTCTTTTCTAGTTAGTAACTTAATTTTCTGCAAATAAATTGAAATAAAAGTATGAAATTAATAGATCATAAACAAATAAATGAAATAATAATAATAATAATAATTTAAACAAAAAAATTATCAACTTATCATTGTTTTGTATTTTTTGTTATTAATCTAATTTTTACTTTTTTTTATTTTATATAGTGATAACAAGATTGATTAGGTTTAATTATTAATATTATTATTATTTTTTACGCCATTTCATTGCCTATTGATAAATAAATTAGCAAGAATTTTGTGTATTCGTGATTATTACAAAATCAATAATGGCGGCATAAGAAATTTTTTTTTTTTTTTTATTTATATATATATATATATCAATATATTGCAAAAATTTAATATAATAAAATAAATAAACAATAATGATAAGCAAAAAATAAAAATTAAACCTACAAAGTTAAGTATAAATTGTAACCAAGAAATGTTTTGCAAAAAAAAAAAAAAATTATTTTTGACACATTTTTGACGTTTCAGCACAAAAAAAATAAAAAATAAATAAGAAACATTTTTACCACGTGCGAATTTTTTTGTTGACATGTTGACATCTGTTGGCGACCTTGTTTACTGTTGAACGACCTTGCGAGTTTTATTTATTATTTTTATTAGGTTATTATTGATTGCTTTAATAATAATGTTATTATTTCTTTAATAAATATTATTTGTTTAATTAAACTAGTTTTTAATATTTATTTTTTTTTACACGGATACGCCATCTAATAGGAATTATATTACTTAATGGAAAACTAAACAAGCTGTCAAAAAGAGAAGATAGAATATAAAAAAAAAAAAGTTATCACAGTGTTAGTGTTTTGTTGTTTTTGGTTGAGAAAAATAAACGAAAACTAATCACTGTGTGGCTTTTTTTTTTTGTTGCTGTTTCTTGTTGGCTTTATCAATTTTTAAATTTTTTTTTATTTATTTATTATTATTATTAGATAAAAGTTTATTAGTTTCATTTAAAATAAAATATGATAATGATGAAATAATGTAAGTGAACAAAGTGTAAACAATAGTGCAGTAATAAAAAAATAAAAAATTTCTGTATACTTTTAGGTTAGAATAGAAAAATGTTTTTTACTTGAGTGACGAATAACTTTTCTTCTTTTTTTTTTATTAAAGTTTTTCATTTTACATATTAAAAACCTTGAAAAGTTTGAATAATTTATATAAAAAAAAAAATTAAATAAAATAAAACGAATCTTACGTTGTAATTATATACAAAGAATCAAGGGCAACTAATATTTATTATTAGAGATTATTAAATAAGTTTTGTGATTTTTGGCTATAAAATTTTAAACAAAGAACCATCAACCAGTTGTGTCTGCTTGTGTTTATCAACGAAGGTAACAAACGAAAGGGATTTTGAAAATGTTGAAACTGTTTAAAACGACCAGATTAATTGAAAGTGCATTAGTGCATAAAAGTAAAACATTATCTCTGTCAGCGTGCAGCCATAAAACGTTCACGATTAAAGATCATTATGATTTTGATCAAAAGGTTTGTTATTTTGTTGTTTGCTCAGCAACCCTTTTGTTTGATTATGTAATAGAAAATAATTTTCTCTGTTTTTAATTTTAGGTTGTAAATAGTGAGATACCTGTTATTGTTAATTTTCATGCGGATTGGTGTGAACCATGTAAAATTTTAACACCAAAAATGTCTGAATTACTCGAACCATTAACAAATGTTGATTTGGCTGTTGTCGATGTTGATACAAACATTGATTTAGTGCATACATTTGAAGTAAAAGCTGTACCAGCTGTGCTGGCATTTCGTAATGGTGTTGTTGTTGATAAATTTATTGGTTTAGTTGATGCAAACATGATTGAGAATCTAATCAATAAATTAGTTAAGAAAAATGTTGTTTAATCATCAATTAATTTGTTTTAATTAATTAATTTTATTTTTGTTGCAACTAACGGAGTTTTTTTTTTTTTTAATTATTATTATAGATTTATATTTTATTCCTTTACAAAGTATATATTTGTTATGACTTAGTGTGTTATGTTTTATAGTATATATTTACAACAAACAAAAAAAAAAAAAAATTGGTAAAGACAAATATAAAACTCAATTTTATATATAAATCAAAACTAATTTTTAAATTAATTAAATGGAAAAATTAAAAATTATTTACAAGAAATAAAGTTTCTGAGTGCCTGAAATAGCATATTAGATTAATGTTTGTGTTTTTTTTTTTTTTAATTATTTTACTAGAATTAAGAGGTATTGAAAGGTTGAAATGTTTCTTTTTTTTTTTTCATTTTAATTAATTCTACCCGTGTAAAGCAATAAATGAATTAATTAACATAGCAAAGACACAGTTTTAAATAAAAATTATATTAAAAAAAAAAAAAAAGCACTGCCATCTAGAAAATAATAGATTAAAAAAAAAAATTACATTTTTTTTTGTTTAATTTTTTCTCTTTCTTTATTTACAAATTTGTTTTAATTAAATTAATTATAATTGAAATTGTTTAATTTTTAATACATTTCTTTTTTTTTTTTTACAATTGTTTAATTTGTTAATTTTAATTAAATAATAATTCCCTACAAAAAAAAAAAAAAAAAAAACTTATTTCATCTATTCGTCGTTTTTTTTTTTTATTAACCATTGTTTTTAATAATATTAGTAAAATGTTAATTAAATTAAAGAAAATTAATACATACAATAATAAAAATGAAAAATATTTATTCAGTCTACAAAAACAACGAGAAAAATAAAATTTTAACAATTTTAGTTTTTTTTTATTTTATTTTATTAATTAATTTAAGGCAACATGAGAGCTCAATTTTTTTTTTTTATTATAATTATTTTATTAATTATTATTTTATGTTTTTTTAATCTCTTTTTATTAATTAAAAATTTATTTAAAACTTTAATTTTTTTTTTTTGTTTTGTTTCATGTGGTTTTTTTGCTAAAAATATTTCATTTCTTTTTCTTTTTTTTTTTGTTAATTTCTTCACTATTTACAACTTTATTTTTATAATTTAATTAATTTTTTTTTTTGTTATTTAATTAATTAAACTAAGCTATAACTGGATGGCAGTTAAATAAGTGAAATATTTTTAATTTTTTTCGTTATTAAAAAAAAAATTAAAAATTATTTTCTACGAGAACGTCACAAAAATGAATTACTATTAATTAAAACGATATCTTTTTTTTTTTTTTCTTTTTACTGCAATCTTGTTGTTTCAATACAATAAGTTATCTTTCACCAGAAATTTCATGACATTAGCGTCTAGTATCGGCTAAACAAATAATTTACAACTGAAAAATAGTTTTTGGCTAACTAGAATAGTAGCTCGTAACGCTTAAAAAAAATTAATTAATTAAAACAAATATTTTAATAGGATATTATGACACCGACGTTGCGTACGGTGTAGCAAAGTAATTCAATTTTTTATTAATCATTTGTCGTTAATACTTTTTTAATTGGCTTTGTTCGATTTTTTCGTTTCTTTGTTCCTTTTTGGCTTGATGATTTCTTTTATTTAATTAATGATTTTCTAAATTTGTTGTTTATTTGTTTTTCTAACTGAATTGGCTTCTAAAAGATATTATTTTAATTCGTTGTTCAATCCTACGCTAAGTTGATTCATAGTTTAATTCCACACTTGCATGATTTGTTTTTATAGAAATGAATCAAACAACTTTGTGTACGATAAAGTTCACATGTCCCAATTAAACATGTTTTAGCAATAAGCCAACAGTGCCACAAATATAGCCAATTAGTATTATACAAATTTATCAATAATTATATTTGATACTTTGCTTCCGTTTAAAATTTTCTTCATCTAACAATGATGCTGCTTTGCTTTATCTTTAAATCCACTTAAAACTGGCATTCTCATAGTTATTTCTTGTACCAAGGTAGTAAGAAATAAGCATACACAACAGGTAAGAGCTTTGATTATTCCTTCTAATTTTCCAATAATATTTTCATTTTGCAAATAAACAATAATTAATTAATTGATTGATTGTTTGATTACTTAAATTAAACGATTGCACTTTAATACACAATAAACAAAAACTAAAAAAACTTCACTAAATTTATTTAATTAATTGAATTTAATTTTTTTATTATCTTCCTATTTTATATTCTTTTTATTATTAAATTGTTTTTTAATAGTTTATAATTATTAATAATTCTCTCTATATAAGTTTTAATTTAATTTAATTAATTATATTATTATTAATAAAAAAAAAGAACGATTTTCAAAAAATTTTAATTAAAGAGAAATTATCACTAAATAAATTACTTAGAGCCGAAAATAAAAAAAAAAAAACAATGTCTAAGAGTCTTACCTATATTAATTATTTTTTAAATTGAAATTAATAATGAAGAGAAAACAATAAAAAATTATTTCTGTTTTTCTCTTTAAACTAATTTAATTTTTTTAACTTTACGAAACTTAATTTTATTATTTATATTTATTATTATATATCCCCTCAAGCAAATTAATTATTTAAAATTTTTTCATCACAATTATCTTGATTAATATTATTATTTAATTTCTTTTTATCATCATCATCATCATCATTATTATCAGCATCATTATGAACATCTTCTGCATCTTTATCATTAATATTATCAGTCGGTTGTTGCGATTCTGGCTGACAACGCTTATCAACATTTAAATAATTTTCAATGTCATTTTCTAAATTATCTAAATCATCATCATCCTCAATTATTATATTTTCCTGTAATAAGCAACTATCATAATCTTCCTCGATTATTTCATTTTCATTAATTTTTTCACAACTATGCTGCTGCTTTAATATTTTTATGGGAATGTTTGTAATTATTGTTCCTAATGCAGACGTTCCTGTTATTAATGGTGTAACTGGTAATGGTGGCGGTACTGGTGGTGCTACTGAAATATTTTGCTGTTGTTGCTGCTGCATTATCTCACCCGAAGTATTATAAATTTTAACGCCATTCTCACCAATCGGTACATAACGTTCACCAATTTGTATCAATAATAATGTACGATTAACATTTGAACGAAAATGCATATCATAATGATTTGGTTGCCAGTAATGTACAACGAAACCGACCATACCCTCTAATGGTTGCCATTCTTTCCATGATGAACGTCCACCTAACGAGCGCATTATCTCACTCGGCCATATAACATCAATACGACGTCCCAAATCTAAACAATCATAAATCTAAAAATAATACAAAATATTTAATTTTTTAATTAATTAATTATAATTATATGAGCATCATACCTCGCCAGCATCTACAATTATAACTTTACGGAATAATGGGATATTTAATGGTTCAATAATCATATTACTATTTGTTATAATATTAGTTGTGGACGTTGATGTGGTCAGTATTGTCGATGGTATTACTTTCGTTAAATCACTAATATTCCCCATCTCATTACAGCAATCATTTTGCTTTTTATTATTCAACATATATTGTTGCTGTTGCTGTAGATTTGATTGGCGATCATTTAGGCCATTACATGATATTGTTGATAAAACATTACCAGACATTGATTGTAACGATGGTAAGTGCTGTTGTTGTCCTGGTGGTGATGTTATTGTCGTCGTTGTTGCGGTTGTCGCATTTATTATATATTTATTACTATTTATTAATTTTTTATTTATATTTTTACTAACTAAATTACTATTGTTATTTGTACTTAAATTATTTAACGATGAATTTGTGCTTCTCTGTTGTATACAATTTATATTTAAATTATTACCGGTTGAAAAATTACACGATTCAATACTCTCTTGCTGTTTCAAGTATGAATTAATGCTGTTACCACTTTGTTTTTCACTCATATCATTATTACGACTATTATTTAAATTGTTATTTGTATTATTATTATTATTATTTGGATTATTAACATTATTATTGTTATTATTAACTAGTGATGCAACAGTAGCTGGTGAGCTTGTTGTTGCTGGTAAAGTTGCACGACGTTCGCGTTCTCTTTCCATGCGATTACTGCATGTCGTTGTACTACGTTTAACTGCACCCCGTTCACGAACACTTTCACGTTCCATATCACGTTCACGATTTAAAAAACCCGCTAATAATGTTGAACTTGTTGGTTTCCCCATGCTAGCTAAACTACCACGATTGCCAGCCATTGCCAACGTCATGCTCTGACTACCATATGATAAACCACCGCCAGTTGTTGCAGCTGATAATGTGTTATTTGGCGTTGGGGCTGTTGAATATACACCTTGAATATCACCTAATTCGTTGTCTATTGCACTGCTGCCGCTGCTACATCCTTCTCGGCATCGTTGTCTAACACGACCCCATAAACCAAGCACCATTACACGTAATTTCTCTAAACTAAACGAGCCACCAATTATTCGACAAATTTGTTCATTCGTCTCAGCATAAGATGTCGTTAAAGGTGACACATAAATTGGATAACCGATCGGTTGATCACAGGATGAATTAATTATATTCCTTAATGCTTGTTTCGCATTCTGAATACTTCCACGTTCCGGATTACGATTTCGCAAATATATTAATTCTTGTTGTTGCCCAGCCCATAGGCCACGAACACATTCACGATTTAATTTTATAACACGAAAACTTAAATAACGTTTGGTTAGTCGTATAACGCGATACTCATCAGAGCCATCATCCATCACATGTCTAAAATAAAATTAAACAAATATATATTGTATAAAAATGAACAAAGCCACTATAAATTATTTTTGAAATAACAAAACAAACCTTAAAGCTAATAAGTTTGGTGCACCCCTTAACACGGCATTTCGCCATAAGGGATCTGCCTCATGTGAAATAACCAACTCGTGCGTATGCGTATTAATTCCATCATATAAAGCTACTGGATCATCGTATTCATCGGGACTCAAAAAATGATCCTAGATACAAAAAAAAAATTACTTACGTAAAACACGATCGGAAATGAATAAACTGTTTAGTAACAAACCTGATGTAATTTCAATGACATTCGAACAGCAGGTGCAACTACACCATGCAGTAATTCCATGTCAGCAAATACCCACTCATCACGTGGAGATGTTATACGAAAATCACCCTTAAATAATGAATGTAAACCGTGAAGGAAAAATTCAACACCTGATGATGAACTATGACTAGCGGTTGCTAAGGTACGGCGCCCTAAAAGTCCAAGGGCGAGACATAATGAAACTAATGGTGAATCTTTGGTCTAAAAATATAAAAAAAATTTCATTATAAGATTTAATTCAAAACCAAATTTATAATATTTTGCCATATTACCATATTAATTGGTTGCTGTTGTTGTGGCTTGTTCTGTTCATTATCACTTTTATTGCCATTCGTCTCGCTAATATTTAATGTTTTTAATGGTTTTTGATTATTACTTGTGCTTATGTCTCTTGGTGAGGGCGTTGGATTATTTGATGAACGTGGTGACGGTGTTGTTGTTATCGTCACTGCACTACCTGTATTTTGTTGCTGCTGTTGCTCATTTTGTTGTTCCTGTTGTTGAGGTTGTTTTTGTTTTTTAGTACAACAAAATAAAATCCATTCAAAATAAACACTACAGAAGCTAGCTCTGGTTATACCAGACGAACGAAAATCATAATCCTCATCTAAATTATAATTAAATATAGGATCTAAGTCAACATATTGTTTATCTAATGTTGCCTGTAATGCATCTAATATTGAACTCGATGTCAACCATTCATTCAGTTTTGGTGACCGGATAACGTAATAAATAATACTCTGAAATAAATTAAATTATTTAGTTAAAGAAATAATAGTAGCATATGGGTATTACACCAACCTTAACGTAATATGTTATTAAAACTCTACGAAATTCAAAAACTTGTAATGTTGCAATTGCTGAGTTATCACTAATTGAGTAACCTTCTAATACGTATTGTGCTGCAATTACTTGCCATGCTAACCAACGTGTGGCAAACATAGCATTTGCACTAAGCATATGTGGTAAATGTCCAGGTGAACAACAGCAACAACCTTCGTTTTCTTCAACACCTTCAGATATTGCTTCGACTTCTCGCTGCTGACAATATGTACCACGAAACTCAAGACCACGCATTTGAAAGGTGCATAGCCCATTACCTAATTCAATAATATGTACCAAACAATTAAGGTAGTCAGATGCCAACACTATTTTAAAAAAATAAAACATTTATAATTATATTCGAAAAATTATAAAATTCTTCAAAATAAAACAAACCAAAACAATCGCCTTGACTAACGTTACCCCAACGACCTAGTAACAAATCACCGCATAACGAATGTTGTAATGATCGTGTTAAATGTTCATAAAATATGCTATTTAAATTATTATCATCAGCACCTAAATCACGCTCCAATTGAGAACTTAAACGTGTATTTGAGTGATCAATTCGTCTTGTATTATAATCACGTTCCCAAAATTTAATCGGGCGTGCATACGATGCCAAAAATATTGCACTACCTAAAAATGGATTTAGTGGTGTCGATAAAATTGCACTAATTGCCGCCTGTAAAAATAACATAGCCGAATGTGGCACACTAAATGGCTGGGCAAATGCATGAAATGCTGAACCCCATGTTATTTGCCATGGCGCAATATAGGTAACCACAAATTGCATCTAAAACAGAAATAAAAATAAAAACATTTTCAAAATTATTCAAATTAAATTATAAAACTAAACCAAAGTTAATTACTTTTAATAAAAATTCACAGGTTTTTTTATATAATATTCCAACTAAACAATAATCAACCAAGAAAGTCTCAGTCGCAATACTATAATCCAGCCGAAAGAATAATACCGAAAATATTAATATTAAATATTGGCTTGATGGATCTGAATAGGAACTTCGTAAACCTAGAAAAGAGGAATAAATCAAATGAAATAATCAAAATAAATTTACAGGAAACTTACACTTTAATCCGCAAATAACAACAATTGCTGTGCCTAAATGCACTCCATACTTATTAACAATATTTGATGAGTCCGCTGTTAATGCACTCAAAAACACTAACGGATACAAAATATTTCTTTCAAAAAAACTTAAACAAACATAAGTACTTTCGAACCACATAATCTTTGAAGCATTTTTTACTTCATATTGTCCAAATTCATTTGGCCGAAATACAGGCCTTGCTATACACAACCATGGTAAATGTTTTCTTAATTGTGGCACAATGTAATGCAATAAAAATCCAAGGATTACTGCTGCTGTGTGTAAAACTGGATTTAAATCTGGCTGTAAAACTGAAAATACGGTGCTACAATGTAAACCGAGAACGATCACAGTTAGGACGGGGCAAACCATCAAATCATTTTTAAGACGTGCATTTACTGTTGCCTGTAATTTACGTGGCAATGGATCCACAAGTTCTGCTTGTGATTGAGTTTCTACTTGTGACTGACTATTACTAACATTATCGTCTGTTTTTATTTCTGGTATGTTTGCGTCACCTTTACCAAGTGTTGTAGCCGTTGAGTTATCCTCTTTGTTGGCGGTATCATTATTAGTTTCAACATCTATTGTCTCAGACTTCATTTCAGGTACATAATTATTCTTTTCGCTATCGTCCTCATCGTCCTCTTCTGAGTGTAATATTAAACTCGATTTAATCAATATCCAAATACATGTAAAATCACTAGAGCACCGAGATAAATGATAAGCAACTGGGATTAGTAGGGCGCAAAATATGGAGAAAAATATATGCTGCGTTCCCCGTGGTTCACTTAATCCACCAAATGCTGGGCCATACACAAGTAAACATGCCAGGACGGATTTAAGGTTGTTTAAAATAGCAGCCAACAAACTGCATACCGCATTTCCACCAAAAATATGCATATCGACTTGTTCAAGCAAATACATTAGGAATGTATTGATTTGTGGAAAAAGTCCCAGGCTAAATAGTATCGGAAACAATAGAAGTATCACCGACAAGATATTCTGTATCACTGTGAAAAAATCTTTGGCCACAAACGGTAGTCCGAATATTTGCGTTTTAATTGATATGCTAGTTTCAGGTTGCACAAAATGATGTGACATTATCAAAAGCATTGAACACAAGCAAAAATAAATCGGACGTGAATATGAGACAGTCTTATTGAATCCATGCACGGGCGATGCAGCATCTGGCTGTACACTTTTTAGTAATGAATATTGACTTCCAGCGATTACAAAACAAAATATAAATGCAAATATGTCATCATAAAATCCAAGTTGGAGTATTATAGCACCAAGTACTGCGACTAGTGTGGCTAATATAATGGCAAGAATCACTTGCCACCAACCATTATCTCTGTCAAATAAAGCTAGCAGCTGTAAGCGATCCATTAATATTTTGATGTCATGCCGACCAAACCAATTTATAGTAAAATTATAGTATCTTTTTGGGTGTACAGGCTTATCAGCCATAATGTAATGACGGCCAAAGTCTGTGAAACTAGAATTTCCAAAGTCTACTTGTCCTATACTCAAAATTGCCGTTTGAGCAGGTGTTCTTTCTGGTAAAATAGTCTCCAACGCATACTCATGAAACAATTGATTATCCATAAACAGCTGTTCAGGTACATCACCCAATATGCTACTCCCGAATTCCGATTCAGCACCTCCACCAATTCCACTGCCATCTTTTACATCCCCATCCTCCCGAGAGCTTGTTGTTGTATCAATGGATGATGCAGGTTTTCGCTTTATCGATCGATGTAATTTTGTAGGGCGATGCCTAAAGGGTTCATGCATGGCAAAACTGCGTTGTCGAAATGTTGCTATACTGGGTATTTGATAATCCAAAGACGTACAGGTACCCGGTCCTGTGTAAATGGGCAAAAATGGTGCTTCTGATCGATGACCAACAAATGGTAAAACAAATGGAGATGGAGTTTGAGAAATGCAAGCAGCAGTCGGCCGTCTTGCTAATGCTCGATTATGATTACGAAATAATGTATAGTAATCATCAGCACCAGCACTTAACCGCCTTGAAGATGATGACGTGGACATCTTGTGACTTGATGTTTTTGGTATTGCACCTAAATTACGTGACGATGTTGAGTATTGAAATCCATCAACGATTTCATGATTTTCCTTTTCCGTTAATTCTAAATCTTTAATTTGGTCATGATCATCTGAACAAACATCATTGGCGCTATGAGGTTCTTGATTACCTTCTAAAAACAAAAAAAATATATGAGTGTCTTGTTAAAAAGAAAAAAGAAAAATTTAATTTATAAACCTAAATGTTCCTGATGAAGATCTTTCGATGGTCCATCTCGCACTGTATTTTCATTATTTTCAACTTTCTGGTTGCTTATATCCTGTTCATTGCAACAATTATTGTCTTTATTACTTGTATTATGGTTATTGCTAACTAGATGATTGCCGATGAATATCACAGAATCTTCCTTTCTTTTTTTTGGGAAAATATTTTTTGTTATATCTATTAGCATATAATCCTGTGGATTACGATGGTGATGATGATTATTATTATCACGACACAATAACATATCTTTAGAGCTAACACTTGCCTGCTCCCAATCACTGGACGGACAACCAGAGTCTTCACTTTTGTTCAATTTTATTATCCCATTGCTATTGGTATTACCAGCTGTAACAACTGAAGCACTTGCACTAACACAGGTTGCTGCTTTGCCACATTTTTTGCATTTATCTATAACTGTATCAAGGCCTTTATTTGTTTTCCTGGGATGATGGTGATGGTGATGATAATCACTGCATGAAGCTAATTTCTCCATGACGATTGGTGGGGGAACACGAGAACGAACTTCAAGCAATGGAGATCTACTTCCATTATTTTCTGTATCAGAATCGGTAGATTGCGTCTGAGCACCACGATCTAGGTCTGATTCACTTTCCGTCATTGAATGAGCATGAATATTATGTTTTTGACGGCGCATATGCGAGTTAATTTCATTACTTTCGTCGTCGTCCTCATCATCTTCGTCATCATCGTCATCACTGTCATCCGAGTTCTGGTAATCCGGTCGCATGCTTCTCATAGAAGCTACCTCATCAGCTTGCTCTGCTATTGGATAAACCGGGTCGATAGCAGAGGAAGTTGATGCAATTGGACCTGCAAGAGTTCCTGTCATAGTGCTACCTTTGGGAAAAAGATTTAAATGAGGATTTCTTGACAAACATTTGCTAGGTGGTGGAAGCATTGTGTGTTGAGGGTTACGCAAACAGTGACCGCCAATAAGTTCTGCACTATTTGGATGTGGCGACAGATTCGATATAGATGGCTGAGGGCAACATGTTTCGAGAGCTGCACTCTTGATTCGTCGCACCGAAACCATTGTGGGAATTGGTGCTCCCTTTTGCCCCGTATTAGAATGTCGACGTACTCGAGACGATCCAGAAGAGCCACCACTAGCTGTTGGTAGTTGCAGTGCCGACATCGTTGAATTTGAATCCTTGCGCATTGGAGTATGTTGTTGTATTAAAAAAATTTTTGAATGAATTTCAATCGGAATATTTTCTATAGCCATTTCCGATTTTGTTGTAAAATTATTTTCAAGATATAAATTTGATGTTAAACTGGGTTGTCGACTATGTGAATGATGATTGTTGCCACTACGATGAACTAGAGACACATTGGATTTATTTCTACGGCGATCTTCATTACTTTCAGAGCTTCTATGTCTTTGCAATTTGGCACATGGAGCACACTCCGGCGCAAACACACCATTAATTCCCGCCGACTGCTCATCGAGTGACACTTGCCGCACTAATTTAACACTTGCACCTCGTTTCTTCTCATCTTTGGTCATTGGTTCGCTACGACTAGGACCAGGTAAACCTTTTTTATGCACCGATCTACTAATTGGTTTATCTAATTTACTTTTTCCACTTTGAATTGATTTTTCATGCACTTCATCGGTTTCATCTTTATCATCAGTCACAGCTGCTTCGCGTTGTAGAGCACGTTTATGGTTAGCCGTAGAACATATTTCAGCACAATGTGTTGCCACAACTGTACTCTGAAATGTTTCTTTAGGATACATCTGAACACTGTCACTTGACTCAGAACTATTTTTTCGATGGACATCAACCTTAAAATCTACAATAAAAACCAAATTAAATTGGACACTTTAAAGATTCCATAAAAATAATAATTTTACCAATTGTACTGGCGACTGGTTCTTGATAGTCGAATGACATAGCACTGTTTGCACAACTAATCTCATCACTGTGGTGCTCAATAGATGTTCGTGATGGTAAATCGCCAGCACCAAGCACTTGCATTTCTATACCAGGTTCTTCATCACTAAAACCAAAAAAGAACCAAATTAATAATATAAAAATAAATATTTATTTTATTGCGCAAATTTACCCAGTCGTTTCTCGTAAACTCTTAATCGGTTTTTTTAAATTAATATCTGATACTGATTGGGCCTTATCATACATAAAATGTAGTGCCAAATTAACTATTTTAAATCCAGCAATAACACAACCAACGGTTACACAATATAAACCCCATGTTATAATTGTTGTTGGAAAATACTATAAAAGAAAGAATTTGATTAGATTTTGTTGATTAATTTATTAATATAAATTTGATTATGATTCATTAGTAAATTAATAAACAATATAATATCAACATGTTATCAAGTTAATTTAGATAATATGGATTAAATAAAGGATAAATAATTATATATGTCACGTCAGCAGAACATAACCTAATTTTTATATGTCAAAATATTTCATTAAAATAATTAATTTTTGTTAAACATTATCTTTTACCAAATATAAAACAAAGGGTGTACAGAGCAGAATTAACCAAACATATAGATGTACAGCATTGGAGAATACATTTTGATGTGGATCATAAAACCAGCCTCCAGTTAAGGAGGCCCAAACGCCTTGGCGCAGTATCTCCAAGGTCTGAGACCCCATTTCGTATCATTTCAACAACATAACTCTTACGTTTTCTTTTCTTTTCTTTCGTGCTTTTTTACTTCAACTATTTACTTTGAATTTTAAATGTTTTTATTATTATTATTTTTTTTTTTTTTTAATTTAATTAAACACTTTGCATGAAGTTTTTTTCTTCTTTCCTTTTTTTAACTTTAACAAGTAATTACAACACCAATTATTGTTTATATTATTATATTTATTTCTTTAAATAATGTATTGTCTTCATTTATATGTAAAATATATCAATTATTTAAAACAAAATTGAAAGAAAATGCGATGGTAAAGAAAAAAAAGAAAAAACAGAAAATTTAACACCAGCTGATTTGCTTCCATTTAAATGTTCAACCATATTGCAAAAACATTACTAAAATCAAAAAGGGGAAGAATTTTATTTTTTCATTTCTCATAAAGAGAAAGTACATTCATGCGCTAAAAATAAAAAATGTAAAAAAAAAAATAAAAATAAAAAAGAGTGCGTTCATACTCTTTTGTTATTATACATGATTTATTTAAAAATTTTACGTTAAACGAAAGTTTCATGCCATTTAAATATTTTAATTTAATTTATCTATTTTCAATTTAAACTACAATGTTATTATTATTTGTTAAATTAATTAAAAATTAAAATTTGCATAATGTTTTCTAATTAATTTAAATTGTAAATAAAAAACAAGAAAAAATTTTTATCAGTGTATTTTGACAGATGTAAATTTTATGTTTATATGAAAAAGAAAATGAAAATTTAATTTTGTTGACATATTACGTCACACGTGGTGTGGTTTTGTGTGAAGCATAAAAAAAAAGAGAGCTGATATAAAGGATATTTTATTTTATGAAAAGAAGAAATCTCTCATAACTAAATACAGTAAGAGAGAATTAAAAAGAGAATAATAAACGTCAGATAGTATTGTTGTTGTATTTAACGAGGGAAGATAAATCTAATAAGATTCTTTGGGATTTTTTTTTTTTTTGTTTTTAATTCAAATTTCAGCCAAGACACAAATTATTATTTTATTATTTTTCTTTTTGCTCTTGTTGCAAAAATTCGATAAGTAGCAGAGCGTCTGTCGACCAGTAAGTGTGTTTTGTGAATTAATTTAAATTTTTTATTTATTTATTTAATTTAATTGTTTTCTTCATAATTTCTTGGCTTAACTTAAGCTTTATTATTATGTTTTTTTTTTTTTTTTTTTTTTTTTATTATTGAATTGTGGATATTTTGTGAATAAAATGTCGAATGAAATAGAATTTTGTGTAAGTTGTTGAATGATTTCTACAGCATACTTGTTGCATTTGTTTACTTATGACTTTAATCGCCGGTTTTACATTGAATAATATTCAAAGGACTTAAAGTTAAGGTCAATTTTGTGTCTTTTTGGTTTTATCTTAATTAATTAATTTTTGTTATCATACAAAACAGACAGATAAAGTGACTTAACAACTATTTTGCTTCGTTTTATTTCGCGTTTTTTTTTTTCTTTTTTTTTTTGTTAGTAAATCATGTTTCTGTGCGCTTTTTAAAAATAAAATTAATTTATTCAAAAATTTAATTCATTTACTGAAGAAATTCTCCTTCTTCTTCTTCTTTTTTTATTCGTTCATAATATTACAAAAAAAAAAAAAGAAAAAAGAAACGAAAAAATTATTTAAAAATAATCAAAAATAGCCTCGGTTTCTGTGTTGACGGTTTAATTAAAGAAATAATTGTAAATTGTGGGAGAAAAATGTTTTTGTTATAATTTTGTGTCAGGTCGTAACCTTGGAAAAGGTCGTAGAAACTGAAGAAGTGGTTCAGAGTTTTATTTAATGGAAATCTTTGTATTCATGTTTTTGTAAATTTTTAATTGTTTACTGCCGTCGAAACACATGTACAGTTGTGGCATTTGCCATTCAACTTCTGGAATGTATGTAGGTGCAAAGATACACTAAAGTGTCTCGTATCCGATACAAACATTTTTTATTATTCCTTATTATAAGCTGGAACTCAAATTTCACAATTCTGTCGAAGATTTTATTTTCGGACTTTTTCTTTTTGTTAGCCATTTGCACCAAACTAATTGCATAAAAATCTATTGAACCGAAATCTTCAATTTCTTAAAGTAACAAAAATTTGGATAAATATTTCCATAAACTTTCTAATCACGAATGGAAATAGAATTCCAGACTTGTTTTTATAACTCAAAAGATCTTCGATACTAACCACGTCACCTTATTTTCAGTATTGTAAACGTAGAAAATTTTATATATATATTTTTTTTTAAAAAATTCGTTAATCTCCGACCACCATTTTCCTTTTCAATTATAAAAATTTTCTAAAATTCTATTTTCTAGCAAAAAATTTTAAACATTTTGTAACAAAATTTTCACACAATTTGTAGCTGAAAATAAAATTCAATAAAATTTATAACAAAAAAAAATATATATATATATAAAAATAGTCACCTCGTACACGAGGAACAGAAAAAAAAAAAAAAAAAAACATAAAAATATAATTAATGAATAAAAAAATACAAAAAATTATTTTAGCTAAACAAAGTTACACGAGTTTGCGCTGTAGGTTTCTGCTAACATTCAGCGACAATAAAAAAAAAAATAATATTTTTTTTATTTTTTAAAGACAAAGTGGAATTAAATTTTTTAAATACAAACATAAAATGGGGCAAAAAAAAAAAAAAATTGTGTCAACATCACGAGATTGGTTTATTTATTAAATTTTTTTTTTTTGTTTTGTTTAACTTTTGTTTGAAATTTTCAATTTTGAATAATAAAATAAAAAAGAATTTAATTAAGTGACAAGATTTGTCTTTTCTTTAATTTTCTATAATTATTTTTCGGTATTTTGACGTCAAATTGGTTTCAAACAAGTGGAATGTTTTCTATGTATTTCCCATTATTGAGACTTTACTGTTGTTGGTTTTTAGTTTTAATTAACAACTTTGGTTTTTTTTTTTTGATACTTTAATTAATTTATTTATTCACGTTTATTTTTTATGTATTTTTATTATTCGTTAAATTTCTGTTTTACCTGGAAATTATCGCTTTAATGTAAGATGATTGTTGTTCTACGTATCCACACTGCAACTTTATATTTTTTTTTATTTAATTAAACTTTATATGATAGTGATGTGGCGAACATTTTTTATATAAGGAGTAAATTATAAATCCACCTACTACTCCACTGGCTTTTCTTTCTTTGAATAATTTTGGCTATCTTTGGTTAGCTTTTGAATTTACATTCGGAAAATGTTTAGCAAAAACCATATTCTAATCTGGGTACCGAAAGCTACAATCTAGCTGTGTAGAACGTCTGATCCTAATTTTGTTCACTATTTTAAACACTTGCATTATGAGATGACCATTGTATTGCTGCCGCTTCCAATCAACAAATCAAAACAAATTCTTCAGCAACTGAAAAACCATTAAAAGAAATTAAGCAACAAATTGAATCATCAAAAACAAGCGACACTAAAATCTAATTCAATTCATACGTTTTATTCCTGCAGAAAACATATCTGATTCGTCAACTACGGCTGTCCTATCGAAAATCACGCTCAGATTAATGCATAACAAAGGTTTTATTAATTTTTATTTTTTATAGAAAAAAAGAATTTCTGCATAGTGAAAGTAATAACACTTGGACGTCTTAATTAATTAATTAATTTATTTATTTATAGCGATAATCGTGCAAACAATGATAAATAAATGATTAAAAATGAAGGGCACAAGGTAACAAGCAATTAACCTTGAGCTTTTTTATACTTTTTCTATTTTCATTTTTTTTCGTATATTTATTTTGATATTTATACGTAATTTCGCCTTTTTTTTTTAATTTTCGTTTTACTTCTATTATACAAAGTGAATGGTTTTGTGTATGACTAATCGTTATTGTTATTTGATTACCACAATTCAATAAAAAAAAAATTGTTTTTATGCTTTCATTAAAATTAATTAATAAAGAAAAGAAAAAAAAAAAAACAAAATTTTATTTTTTAGACATAAAAATGGCAGAAAATAAGAAGAAAAAAGATCGTAAATTATGGCAATTGGCGGTGATGCAAATTGGTGCTGGTGGCGGTGCTGGTTTTGTTGAAGTTTGTTTAATGCATCCCTTAGATTTAGTTAAAACCAGATTACAATTACAAAGTAATGTTGTTGCTGCTTCTGCACCCCACGTAAGAATAATATATATTTTTTTTTTTTTTATTAAATAAGTTTAATCAAAAAGATTTTTATTTTCAGTTGCAATACAAAGGTGTTTTTGATTGTTTTGCAAAAATGTACCGTAACGAGGGTGTTTTCTCATTTTGGAAGGGTATTCTACCACCAATTCTTGTTGAGACACCAAAACGTGCATTAAAATTCTTTACATTTGAACAGTATAAACAATTTTTTATGTTTGGTTCAGCAACGCCAACACCATTGGTATATTTTGATTTTTGGATTTTCAATGAATTTTTAATTAATTAATGAAACTTTTGCAGACATTTTCGTTAGCGGGACTTGGTGCTGGATGCACCGAAGCGATTTTATGCAATCCTTTTGAAGTAGTTAAGGTCACATTACAAGCTAACAAAACGTACGCTAATTAAGCTTTGGAATTTTGTTTTTGTTTGTGATTTTTAAAAATCGTTTTTTTGTTTTTAGATCAAAACCGCCTAGCACATGGAAAGTAACAACAGATATTGTCCGTGCAAATGGTATTGGTTTTCGTGGTTTAAATAAAGGTTTAACAGCGACAATCGGACGTAATGGTGTCTTTAATATGGTTTACTTTGGATTTTATCATAGCGTTAAAAATTATTTTCCACAATATGAGGTAAAAATTATTATATTCCACTCATTTTTTATTAATAATATCATAGATGGTGCTTGTTGTACTCATATTTTATTTTTATTTATTATTATTATTATCTCTATTTATTAATGCTATCTTAGGCAGTAATAGGTAAATTATTTATTTAATTAAATCATTCAACCGTTGATTAATTGATTTTCTATATTTAAATTAAAGTAAAAGGTTTTTTTCTCTTTGCCGTTATTATTCATATAAATATTTATTTACAATTCTAGGACACCACAATGGAATTCTTTAGAAAAGTTGCTATCGGTTTTGTTTCGGGTACATTAGGTTCAATTATAAATATACCATTCGATGTAGCTAAGTCAAGGATACAGGTAATTTAATAACTTCATATTAAAAAAGCAATTTATTTCCTTTAATAATTAATTTAATATAAAATATTGTTTCTCAGGGACCACAACCAGTACCTGGTTCTATTAAATATCGCACAACATTCGGCAGTATAGCTACCGTTTACAAAGAGGAAGGATACCGTGCATTATACAAGGGCTTATTACCGAAAGTAATGCGTCTAGGTCCTGGTGGTGCAATTATGCTACTTGTTTTTGAATATGCATACGAATACTTAGATCAAAATTGCTTTTTAAATTAAATTTTTTATATTTTCCTGACTGCGTAGCAGAGGTCCGTTTTTATTGTATTATTTTCATATTGTATGTGAGATAATAATCAAAATCCAAATAGAAAAAAAAAATCATTCATTATTATCATAGATACGTTAACTAGAAATAATTTTTTTTGAAATTTTAAGACAAGAGGATTATCCAAATTAATGAAATTCTAATTTAAACGCAATCAATTCGTTTTTAATTCTATTAAATTATTCTATGGATATTGCATTTTTTTTTATTAACATTTACATTTCTTGTGTAATCATCGCATGCAAAATTAATTATTAACCGTCCATCGTCTATGCAGTCAAAGGAAAACCGATCACAGATCGCCAACCGTTAATTATTAAAACAATGTAAAAACGACGAATAGAAATTTTAATTGAATTGCGCCATAAAGTAAAAGTAATCAAATAATTTTATAAATTTATAAAAAAATATAATTTGTTTTTTTTTATTATTTTAATAAAACATTTATTTACAAAAGGATGAATTAAAAAGGTTAAAAAAAAAATGTTTTTTCTGTTTCTGTTTTAATTCCAACGTCTATTGCCAAAGTATGCGATTTGCTGATGTTGTGGCACTGCTGGTTGATAGATGGCAGACGGAGCGGCTGGGTGATGGTAGGTGTAGTGTTCAAATTCGTTGTCGTGCATTTTAACACGACTGTGACCTGTTGACACGGATGGGGCTGCTAAATCCATTGAAGGTGGATGGGCTGCAGTGTATTGTTGTGCTTGTGGTCCTTGATAGGGCAATGCTTGATATGGCGGCTGATAGTAATAACTTGGTGGCTGGTATTGTTGTTGTGGTGGTAAGTAATTACCGTTCTGTGAAAATTGATTATTGAATTGTGCTGTCATAATGGGTTGTCTACCCCAAAATGTTGCTCCCTGATTATTTATATTCATACTGCTGTATCCTGTTACGGCGGATGATCTTGGTGATGCAATATTACCATTTAATGAATTTTCTTCATTTGTTCCCTCTACATTGTCATTTATTTCTATTGCTTCGGTTGATTCATTTGAATCATCACTATCTACAATTGATGAGGACGATTCTTCTGATTCAGCTGATTCAGTATTTGGAGCAGCTGAAGCGCCTGTTGTCATTTCAACAACTGGAACCATAGTTGTTTGAGGAGCTGCTGTTGATGTTATTTCCAACGGAATATTAATTTTTGATGGTCCATTAGTCGTTGTTTCAATGTCTTCTGGAATCATTTCTACTGCTGCTTCAGTTGTTGTTGTTGTTATTGTTGTTGGTGTTGTAGTTGTAGCCATTGTAGTTGTTTCCGTAATTGGCATTGGCGCCGATGTTACATCTATTCTAGGCGCAAGCTGTGGTGTTTGATTTATTAGTTGTGCCATAAAAACCGGTAAATTAAAACCACTATCTGTATTCATTGGAACAATTGCTTGTTTTTGTGCAACCACCAACGGTTGCGTTACAATTGTCTTCGATTTTACAAATTTTGCATTTCCATTATTGTGATTCCAGTCAATGCCACCCAGGGCATTCGCAAAATGATTAAAAATAAAATGTATCGTACGCTTATCACGATTTGTATCCACTGGTGATGTCAGAACATTACTTATTATTAATAGCACAAGGGGCAACACTAAAATTTTGTAATCCATTTTTCGTTATTCTTTTATTTTACGTTTATGTTTTTTTTTTTTTTTTACTGAACTCCGCAAAACTGCACTTTTCTAAACGACTGCTCAAATAAAACTGAATTTATTAAATAATTAAGTCAATCATGTTAGATTTTTTTTTCTTCCATCGTGTCATGTAATTTTGTCTCTTTTCTGTTGTAAAAACAAAAAAAAAAGGCCGAACAACAACACCCAAGACAACAGCAGCCACCAGCCAAGCAAATATTGCAACCATTACAAAATATTCGTTGAAAATCGTTGGTTTTACATTCACAAAAAAATGTTTTTTTTTTTTGCTTCGTCAAACTTGTATATCAAGTTGTTGTATGCTGTGCTATCTGGTCTACCATTCCAGGGTACATGCGAACAAACATTCAAATTTATAAAAAAAAACATTTTTTTCAGAATATTATAAAAAAAAATTATCGAAAGAAAGTAAAATTTATTGAAAAACATTGAAGAATATTGGTGAAGGTTGTATTGTTCGGTGTGAGTTTTGATTGAGTTTTGATATAGTTGTTAGGCTTGTAGGGCGTATTTAAATTATGTGCGTTTAGCTCATTAAGTAGCCTAGTAATAGTAGCTAATTAATTAATGGTCTAGTTAGGGAAAAATAGCAATCCGGAAACTATTTTGATTACTTTACGTCGTTTTTACATTATTATCGATTATCTTTTACCAAAAATAAAGTATTCAGGATTTTTAACCAAAATTTCATTGACACACCCTGTAAATTTGACACAACCGTTAAATGCAAAATTGATTAATCTCAAAATATCAAAAATTAACTGAATTTAGAATAATAAATTTTGAAAAGATTCTGTCAGTTTTATAAACATAATTTATCTAGATTAAGGTTAAACATCCTTGTTAATTAATAAAAGATATTAATCAAACTTCTGTTTTTTCTTTTCTTTCATTCTTTTTAAAGTTCCAACCCAGACATCTGTACAGTTTGTTCCATATAGGTGGACAGCGAACCGGATGTAAAAAATTAATACGAAAATTATTATTTGTTTTATTTATTGCATTTTAATAGCTAGACTTGCATTTGCATTGAATTTTATTGGTAAAAATATTAAAAAATTAATTTAAAAGTGACTTAAGGTGATTAAATCTTTTTTTTTTTTGTCCTTCAAACATATTACTGGTTGACTAAAAACAAATCACGATTACTTTACGAGATTTTCTCGTGTTTTCAATATATAATTTTTTAAAAAGTTTTAATGTCTGCAATTGTCCAGTAAGTTTTTTAATTGTTTTTATTGGAAATTAGATCAAATTTAACTTCTTTTTCTTGTATATATATATATATATATATATATATAAGAACGCCTATTAAGCTTAGAAATGATTAAGCGTATTATGACTTGACTTAGCCAAGACATAAACTATTTAATTTTTTTTTTCTTTTCTTTCTGCGTTTAATTACTTTTTCACTGTTGAGTGCTTTTATTGTTTTAATTATGTATTATGTCGATTACATAATAAAACAATAAAAATTTATATAATTCGGGTTAAGGGGTTATTTTGTGCAGGTGTGGCATTATATTCGCTGCAATAATGTTTTGCAGTGTTTTGTATACCGTCAACAATCAAACAAACATACATATTTAATGTAAAACATGTTACAAGGACATAAATCATATATTAAACACTTTTAAAATGTATTTTTAACATTAAAATCACATTAATGTGGTCAGGAAATCTGTTTAATAATGTGATTTAACCATTTTTTTTATTTTTAATAAACTGTATTATGTAATGTAAGTGACTTTAATTATATTAATTTTATTTACATACATTAAATTAATTTATTTCTTAATTACAATTTTGTAATTATGTTAATTAAATCGTATGCAAAAAAAAAAAAAAAATAAATAATTTTAATTTTATTAATTTAAAAAAAAATGTGGCAGATGGCACTTGTGCTGATAACAAGAATATTTAGGAATGCTTGAAAAATGATTAAATTTTTGCGAAAATTAATCTTATCGTTAAAAAAACGTTGATATCTTGATATTTTAATAATTTGTTGATCTGTATCACGGAAATAACACTTTAAACAAAAGGATTCCCTTGTTTTTCTTTATAATAAAAAAAAATGGTTTACGTTTAATTGACTTAAACTTACAATGAAACGACTTTCAATAATCATCAATATAATTAAAAATAAACTTCTCAAGATGAACATGATATTACCTTGACTTAAAGATGGATGAGTAATTGCATTAAAGAAGAACAAAAACCGTAATGAAAGTCATCACTTACTCAATATGTATGTTCTCTATGTAATTTACGTTAATTTACTGTAATTTCAATAAAAAAAAAAAAAAAAAAAAGTTAAGAAATTATAATTGGCTTAAGCTATGAAAAATCAGCAATAACAAAACGTACATACACATCATTTATTACACATTAATTTATTTATAAAAAAAAAATATTAAAAATTGTGTTTAACTTAAATTACCTGTTGCCTGTTAATTTAGTTTACTAATTAAGTCGCATGACATATTTATTAATCAAATAATTCTTTCTGATTCATGAATTATTCGCTGCCGTTTTTATTATTATTATTATTACATAATCATTTACCTGTTTTTTGTATTAAAAGTTAATTGTCCAACCAAAAACTTAAATAAGAAAAATAACAATCAACCAACGACAAAATCAATTAATTTAATGAAAGTCAAATGTTGACCTAGTAAATAATAAAAATTAAATATTTAAAGACAAAAAAAAATAAAAAACACGAAGTAAATAAAGTAAAATTACACCGAAAAGAAATTAAAAGTTTTTATATAAAAAAAATTAAAAAAAAAAAAAAAAACCAACGAAAATATCTGTTAGTTGCTGCTACAAAGCATAGTAAACGAAATAAATATTTTCTGGGTGTTTCTTAGTCCTATATTCCGAATGGAGAAAAAAAAAAAAAAACTTTAGAATGTTCAAAAAAAAAGGAGGGAAATAAACAAAAAAAAAAAAAAAACTGTTTTAAGCTGTTGCAATAATAAACAAAAATTAAATAATCATGAAAAGCAAAAAAAAAAAAAAAAAAAACAAATAATTTTTGCGCAGACGTAATGCACTATGTTCGGTATTTTATTTAACAGGTAAACTTCAGACAGAAAGTAGCAATAAAACGACTGTAAAATTAAAGTACAGATGCAACGTCAGCGATTGTTGTATTAACGTTGAAATTGAGATGACGATTTTAAAACTAGATCAATTGTGACGCATTTTGGTGATTATATAAAGATGAAAAGAATTTAAGTGGGAAAAAAATAGGAAAAAATTTGCTTCGATAATTACAGCAAAATATACTGGAGTAAAATTGTAGGAAGTACAACGGTAATAACTTTAATCTAATAAGGAAGGCAAAACACTCTATTAAGATTAATTAACCAGAACTGTATTAGTAACTTTCAGAAGTTATAATTTATTATCTAATAAACAGAAATGATATCAAATGGAACTAGAACAGGACGTAAAACTAATAAACAGTTAAATAAATAAAGAGCAGGATACGAAGCAATATGATGATCAAGAGATGGATGTTTTGGCAAGTGGATGGACAAGTCCTGGCACAAATGATCAAGTAGCCATTTGAACTAAAAAACTAGAACTAAAAAAAAAACCTCACAACTCGCTTATGTTCAACAATAATATTTTGTGATTTTTTTGCGAAATTTTACTTAAACAAAAAGAAATGAAAAGAAAAAGTAGGGAAAACGAGTTGGATTTGATTAAAAGTGAATGGGACATTGACCTATAATATTTGAATAAAATACGTTAAACGTATTAACGTATATAGTAAGAGTGTGTAAATTACTCTAATTATTATTTAATTTACTTGTCTCTCGCCTATGCGCAATACGCTTAGCGCAGTATTATTTAATAATCATTTATTTTTGCGTATATTTTTTTTATTGATTATTACGTTTTTTTTTTTTTTTTTTACGGTTTTATTTCGTTTTTTAATTTATTTTCACTTTTATTGCTTTGCTTTGATTTTTTGTTATTTTTTTTTTTTTTTGTAACTTTTGTGGTTTTGTTTGTTTTTTTTTTTTCGAGCTTTTGCATTACTTAGTAGTAAATTGTGTTCGTTTTGCAGCTTAATTTTTATTTTAAATATTTTTAACGATTGAATGCCGATTGTGATTTGTGGCTTGTTGTTATAGCTGCTACGATTTTTAATTGTTTTCTTTTCTTTTTTGAATATTTAAATTGAAAAGTAGGCTATCGCTGTGGGTGCAATTCTTTTTTTTTTTAATTTTTTTTTTCGGCAGTTCGATTTGTTTTCATTTGTTATGTAAATACCATTTTTTTTTTTTTTGTTAATATATTTATCGGTTATTACAACCTGGTATTGCTGCATTTATGCAAAATTATGATTATAACGATGTGACTTTTTTAATAATAAAAATTTGATTAAACACTTATTATAACGACTTAAGAATTGTCAGGTTTTCTAAACTTATGTTAAAAGATTTAAACTTAAAATAAAAAAACTTAAGTCACAATTTTATGCGTTTGTTATGAGACATTTTTTCGCAATTTAATCGTAATTTTTTGTTATAGATTCAAATAGCAAACATTTTTTTTTTTTTTTTGTTTTGCTAAGTCAATTTCATTAATGAAAAGTAAAATAGAGAAAAAAAAATATCTTATAAACTAGTTTCTAGATAAAATTTGTTTATAACGGCAAATGTAAAATGACCTCTGTGATATAAAACTGTTTATAACGACATTACTGGTTTATTACATAACTTTAATATAACTATAGTTAAGTCGCTTAAAAAAAAAGCCATTTTAATTTGTCAAAATATTATTATTAATTTTTTTTTTTTTTTAAACAAATTAATTTATAGAAGTTGTTGCTTGTTGTATTCTGTTCAAACTGTGACTTAACTAAATCACATTAGATGGTAATTTTTCACGTAATTTAATTAAAAAAATGTACAAAATTAATTAAAATACCAAAGCATCGGCTTAATTTTGTAACAAAAAAAAAAAATTAAAACTAGATTTTGCAATTTGGTAAAACGAAAAACAAAATAAAAAAAAAAAGACAGGAGTCATATGGAATTAATCCCCATTCCTTATCACAATAATAAATTTATTTATAATTTCTCTTTAGCAAAAAAATAAAAAAAAAGCTGCAACAAGTCGACTTAATATCATTTTCATCGTATAAAAAGAATTTCATTTGATTACCATACCAAAAACATAATTTAACTTCAATTAAAACATAAAAATTCGCACTTAAAACAACCAAATAACGAACAAGGAAAATGGCAATAACTTTTCCTTTCAGCAAAATTACAAAAAAAAAATTTTTTAAAAATTAAATTTAATAAAACAAAAGAAAAACCATAAATGGTTAGAGAAATTTCTTATTAAAACGAAAAAAAAAAAATTTAAAAAGTTGCGCGCGCAGAACAATTAACATAGAAAAAAAAATTAAAATCAAAAACGGAAATTATACGATTAGGCACGCGCAGTATTAATTATTAATAAAACAAAATTTGAAGACACGCCCGTTGCGACACTTTTTGTATTTGTTTTTAGTATTAAAAACAAAATTGTTGAAAATTTTGTTTAAACCAGAAACGCATGCGCTGATTACAGATTATACAGTTACGACATTTTTTTTTTTTTTTTTTGTATTATTTTTTTGATTTATTTATGAAAAAGAAATTTTAAATCCAGTACCAAACTGTCAAACAAAAAAAAAAAAATTAATTTCCCTTTTTTGATGAAATCGATTTATAAATAGTAAAAATATGCAAATTAACATAAAACACAAAAAAATTATTTATGATGTGTGTGTAGTTATTTAGTTTAATAAAAAAAAAAAAAAAAAACCTAAAAATTTTTATTACAAATTATTAAATTAATAAATGATTTATAAATAATAAAAAGTAAAATTAAGTTGTAAACAAGACAAGAATTTTTTAACAAGTAACTAAGTATTTGGTAGTGAAAGCATTTCGACTATTATTTCGATTATTATTATTATTATTAATAATAATAATAATAATGACAATAATTTTAGTACATCGAAACAAATTAAAACAACAAATTAAAACAAAAACAAAAAAAAAAAAACACACAAAAATTAATTTAAACACAAAAGACAACACAGCGAAAAAACATCAACAGAATTTTGATTAGGCTTTAACGTACCTTCTTCTTCGTTTTATTCCTCAAGCACAACATCGCGTTCATTAATTTTTATTGTTTTTGACTAATACAATCCGTGTTATAAATATAACTCCATGAATTAACAACGATTCATTGTCAGTTTGGATTTGGAACTAAAATCAATAAAGCAAAAGGCAAAGAAAAGAAAAATTGTTTTTTTTTTTTTTTTTTGTTTTGATTAAGCTAAAGTTAAAAAGAGAATAAAAGCGAAAATTTCTTTTGGATTAAAGTGTTATTGGGTTTATTTTTTGTGTTAAAGGAAGCAAAATGCGTTTATTTGTAGTGGCGTTACTGTGTTTAGTGTTGCCGTCTGTTTTATGTGTGCCACGTAGTAAGCGTGTTCTACAGAAACGTGGAATTTATGGGTACGGTGGATTACATGGCATTGGAGCACCATATGGAGGTGCCTATTCCTATGGACTACCAGCCAGCTATCCATTAAGTCCCTATGGCTACGGAAAACCATATCACTCCTCAGTTTATTCAAAGCTTCCGGCGATATTAAACAATCCCCATCACCCGGAAGTAAATTATGCGCTGACACATGGTGATGCAAGTGTTACGTCTTTTAATGTTAATTATCCTCGTTATCCGTATATTCATGCAAAACCGTTGCATCCGGTTATTGCTCCACAAGTGCCAATTGCTGCTCCATCATTTATCCTGCCAGAAAAACCTATAATTCCGGTTGCAGTATCGTCCGGTGTTTCACACCAACATCATTTTATACCACAATTTCTACCAAGCGGATTAGTACCCGCCGTAGCTCCTCCACCACAACCGATTAATCCTTTTTATCAGTATGCTATCCAGCCACAATACGTAACTGTGCAACTTCCTTTTGCTGAGAATGCAGCACCAACACTACCACCAACAACAACAACCGTAGTGGTGCCTACACAACAATCCACACCTGAACCAACATTTATTCCGATCGCAGTAGCTGGTACTAACTTTAACACTGATATTAAGCCAGATGAACAGCCATGGCGACCAATTATTAACGAAGCAAATCCAACATCAGCTACTTCTGTGAACCGACCTTCAATAAGTCTTTTACCTCCTTACGGACTACCGTCAACACCTTCAACGCCTTTCATAACCGGAAACGAAAATCCTCAAGGAACTTTCTTCACAGGTTCAACTTTACCAGCCCCAATTGATGTTAATCAAAACACTTTCCGACCAACAGATTTCTCATTTAATCAAAACACGAATCCAACTCCTGAGTATCCACAACAACGTCCCGAATATCTGCCGCCACAACGTCCAGACTTCCAAAATGAAAGACCTGGTTAGCTATAAATAAAAAATGAATTAAAATTTAATTTAAGTGCTAAATCTGCTTTTTTTAAATTATTTCCACGTAGGTATACAGGGTCAAGGCAGCTTCAACCAAGTTGGAGGTGTCACGCCAGCCAATGACAATAATTATAATCAAGACAATGACAATGGAAATTTCGGTTTTAATCAAAATCAAAATCCTGGCTTTAATCCAGCTCAAGAATATCCACAGCAACGTCCTGAATATTTGCCACCAACCAATCCCGGTAAGTTTTGATGCGGCTAAGCGTAAAATTTATCGTAACTCATTAATTATTTTTTACAGGTATACAAGGCCAAGGTACATTTAATCAACCAAGCGGCGTAAGTCCAAGCCATGGTAACAATTTTAATCAGCATACCGGAAATGGTAATTTTATTCCGAATTTCAACAATAACAATAATAATAATAACAATGGCAATGACCAAGGTTTTAATGGGCCACGATATTTAGCACCGACACCACAGACAACTGGCCTAGCTAATTTAAGTCTGGGACAAAATTTAGGCGGAGGCGGCGGTGGTGGTGTTGTGGGCAGAAATAATGGCCATCATAAAAAGCAACGAAAACACTCAAATCGTAATAAAAATAGTAATGGTGGTTTAACAATACGAGTGCGTCAAGGATCCCGCGATCTATATTAATTAGCTCAATTTTAAGTCACTTTTAATTTGGCGATTAGCCATTAGTGCCGTTATTTAAGAACTTTATTCTTTCATATCTTATTTAAGAAATTTCCATTATATTAAACATAAACGTATGGTATCAAAAATCAGTCCGGCATAAACTTGCGCCGTAGGATTAAATGAAAGTAACCCGTTAAATGCATAATAAGTTATTAATATTTTTTCGTATTATATAATAAACGTCATTAACATATAAAAATTTCGTAGAAAAAATGTAAAAATTATAAAATTTTATTAATTATCATTTACTTTAGTTAAGTCACTTAACTATAGCTAAATAATTATTGTTGTTATTCTATTATTAATTTTAAATAGTTTAAGTTTTTATTATTCTTGTTTTATTATTATATTTTGTTTTTGTAATAAAATTTATATAAAAAACAAATCAAAATTGTTTTCTGTTTTTTTTCTTTTTTCAGTTTTTCAGCATTAAGTAAGTCAGTTAATAAAGCGGATAAAGCTTAAGTCTAGTTTAAAAATAAAAAATCTAAAATAATGTACAGTCTAAATTTCGGTGTTTGTTAAAAAAATTATTTTTTTTAATTTGAAATTTTATTTATAAAAACTCATCGGTTCCATGGTGTAATGGTTAGCACTCAGGACTTTGAATCCTGCGATCCGAGTTCAAATCTCGGTGGAACCTGCTTTACGAAAGCGATTTTTTTTTTCCTTTCTTTTTTTTTTTTTAATTTCATTTAAGTAATGCGGTGGTATAGGATTTGCTAATTGCATTTTATGCGTTTTTATTTCTGCATTTAAAATTGGCAACGATTTGGTTGTTTTTTTTTTTCGTTTTAAATTATTCTGAAAACGTACGGTAAATAAATCCTGTAAAACAAATCGCATGCAAAACGTTGTTTAAACGCAAACAAATGAAAAAAAAGAAACAATTTTATTTAACGGTTTATATATATATATTTATTTAATTAATTAATTTAAAAATAATAAAAACAAAAAAAAATTATTTACATTATTATATTATTGCATGAAATAAACTTTAATAACTTAACTTAGCTTAGCATAACACGGCTTAGCCACATATAAAATAATTTTTCTAAAACATTAAAATTAATCAAAAAAATCGCATTGTTTAGTTTTTGTGTAAATAACAATTTCTTGTCCCCCATAAGACACACCTGTATTTAAGCTACTTAATCAATGCTATACTTAAGTGATCATATCATTACTATTCATATTTAATTGCACTTAATATATAATTTTTTTTAATTATTTAAATAAAAAAAATTTCTTTTTTTTTTTTATGAAACAAGAAATCATGCGCGGTCAGCTTATAAATTCTTATTTATTGTCTTTTGTTTTTTTTTTTTTGACACATTTTTAATTACTTTAATGTTTTTCAATGCTAGCAAAGTAATGCTGCTTTATTAATAACCGAGAATGAGTTTAACAAAAAAAAAACTCTTAAAAAGCTATCAAACTCCCTGTATGTAGATCGCATACCAGTTTAATCTTCCTTACCTAAAGGGATTAGTATTTCTCTCGAATTCAATTCATTTATTTAATAATCGAAAATATATAAATAACCGGAAACAACAAAAATAATATTTTAGATATTAGATTATTCTAAACTAATAGATAAAACAATGAACATAGGGACTAAGTCACCTGATTTTTCAAGCTTAGATTAGAAGATTAGAGTTTTTGAAAGATTAGTAATGAAATATTGTATAGAAGTACGTAGGACGGAAGTTATTATGTTAAGAAAATGTAAATGTGTGTGATTTAACCGATCTATTAATTCGCCTTTGTATAATCTCGCAGGTATTTAAAATCCATTTTTTTCTGTCCTCTGTATCTATTTAATCTTCATCCCATGGATGAGGCAGTTTTTAAAAGATATTTATTTCGAAAGTTATTTATTTATTTTAAAAAAAGGGGGGGAAATATGATTGAATGGAATGTCTGGAAGTTTGGATAGCTAATAACTACTAATAATTCCAGTTAATATTGAGTGAAAAGATTAAAGAATTTTTAAGTCTAAAGACAAAGATTTTCTACCATATTTAACGTTTGAAATTTATCAGGAATCTCCTTTCTATTTAAAGGCTATTTAAAACTGCTATTTAAAATCTAAAATAATTTACAACTAGAACTACCCTATGTGAAACGAAAACCAAAAAATAAATGAAAATAAAATTACAATAATAAGCAAAACAATTTCACGATATGTAAATTAAATTAAATTAAAAAATAATAATAATAATAAACAATAATATTAAATAATTAATTAACAAATTAAACATTAAAAATAACCAATTATGACGAATAAATAAATAAATGTTATTGATTAAATAACCCGATAAAACGTGGTTAACTTTCGTTTTTCTTTTGTTTTATTTTCTTTCTTGTTTTTTTTTCTCTCATTTTTATCGCCATTTTGTCATGTTTAAAATGTTTTTCATATGTTTATGCATGCTTTAGTAAAAAAAAAAATACATTTAAAATCAGTATAACGAATATATTTTGTGTTTTCTTTTACTTTTTTTTTTAAATTATTTATTTTAATTAAATATAACGATAAATATCACCGGAAAAATAAACAATTGGCAATTGGAGGTTCAGTTTTAATGAGTTTTTTTTTTTTTTTTTTTCATTGAAATTGTGATGGGATTCAGGCTAGCATAAATAGAAATGTGTTACCAATCTTTAAAAGACCCAGGTCATATTTTCACCAATATTACGGTTATTGGTGAAAAATAAACCAAAACAAAATAATAAAAAAAAAGGCAAGACCTTGATGTTATTTTTTTCCAAATTAAAGGAATAAACTGCTCGCTATAACTAGATAAATAAATATCAATTCATAATATTATTCTATCATAAAAATACCAACGTTATCAGGCTTTATATATTTATTTTTAAAATAATTCCATTATAATTCTTAAACAACTACTAAAATCTGACTTATTTTACTCATAATTATTGTATTTATATTCGATTTTACCTTTATGATGGGTAGATGAAATGAAACTATACAACTAATTACAACCTATCAAAAAATTTAACGTAAATAAAAATCTGCACTTTTATCGAAAAAAAATTTAACTAAATTACCTAATTAATTAATTAATAATAAAAAAAACAATTCAATTTTTCAATAGATAATAAAATTTTCTTTACTTTTAAACAATTAATAAAAATTTGAGCTTTTATGCGTTCAACATTCAAAGTCGTAAAATATATGTAATACAAAATATTTAATTATTCACAATAATTTTATTATGATTCATTGAGCAAATGATCAAAATATTTTATTAAAAAAAAAAAAAAAGAAAACACCTTTTGCCTATTTTCACAGATGTGATAGCGATTTGCTACCATTATTCTGTTAAATTCATTTAAATTCACTGCTACAAACATCATTTTTCTACTTTTCTACATATATCATCATCCTCTTAGTATATTTTTTATATAAATAAATAAAAAAAAATTCGAATTTTATTCTCGTTTTTCTCAACGTATTTTTATCATTAAATTTTTCTAATTAATTAATTAATTGTATTTGCATATGACTATACGACGATTATGATTTTCTATTATGAGTAATTCATATTTTTCTTGTATTGTACAAAGTTTTATTCGAGCTTTGTGTTTTATATTTAGTCATGCGAATACAATCAAATTATTAAAAAAAAAGAAAAAAAAAATTAATTTTACTTATCAACAATTTAATTTAATTGTTGATGATGATGTTGATGGATTTACATGATCAACAACACCACCAGTTACAAAACTATTTGTAGCACTATCACAACTATCATCATTTATTGAATTATTATCATTATCGATTATTCTATCATTACTATTATTATTATTATTATTATTATTATTTTGTATACGTTGCATCGCTGTCGATGATATACAATTTATTGTGTAACTGTTAGACTTGTTGGAGGCAATTGTACCGGATGTGCTTGGTTCTAAGATAAAAAATAAAAAATAAAAAATAAAATAAATAAATAATAAAAGAAAATAAATCAAAATAAATAAATCAAATAAAATTAATTAAATAAAAATAAAAATTATTGTGATTCGTGTCCATTATATTCTAGTTGATGTTGTTGTTGTTGTTGAGTTTGCTGTTGCCGTTCATCGTTTAATTCTTGTTCTTGTTCTTGCATTTGAGTCGTTGTGAATATATGAAAAATGTTTATTGAATTAAATGGATTTGATGGATAGGATAAGGTACGTACATTTAATGGATGACGTTGTTGGCTCTGCTGATTACATTGTTTTGACCCTAGAACAAGTTTTTTTTTTTTTTTTTTATATATTTATAGTCGAATTTTTATTTTGTATGAAACAGTAAAGTCTCGTTATTAATAAACGTTACTAATGGATAAAGAATATCGTTTCCACCATTATCAAATTAATTTTTCGTGTTTGATAATGATAATCCAAGTCTCCCTTGAAAGCAGGACGAAAATAAAATAAACCGAAAAACGATATTCTTTACAAACGCAAAGTAAGCTTAACACGACGCTATAAACGAAACTTTTCTATTTTTTTTTTTTTTTTTAATGTAAAAAGAAATTCTTTACCATTAATATCTGTGCATTTTGGTGAACAAATAACTGATGTCGTTCTTGCCTGTACATTCTCCATATTAACCTTCATAGAAACATGACCAAATAGGAAATAACCAATGCCCATACCAATTACAACCGCAATAAATATATAAATGTTATAAACCATCACAGATAACATGAGTATGTAGCCAGTAATATTGTTTGTAATGAAAATAATTGCTTCAATCGATATATTAAGGAAATTTTTAAAAAATGTTTTCTTTCTTATAACACGTTCATTGATTAATAATGTTGATGTTTCACTGGCCACACAACTAGCTTTACGTAGTCTTTCGCGTGCTGTACGTGCTCGTACCTTTGCTTGATGGACCTACAATCAAAGAAAAACGAAATTAAAAATTAAATTTAAATAAATTTCTCTATAAAAGTGTAAACAACTCACCTTAATCGCTTCAAAGAATATTGATAATGCGCCAATTATTATACAGAGCAGTATAAGACCACCGGTACTATTTATTGTTAATCCTTGGAATAAAAATTCACCGATATTTGGCCCCCACCAAAATGAATGGATATGCATTTTTATTGTTTTAAACTTTGTTTTAAACCTACCAATAAATAAAAACTCAAACAAAATTTATTTATAAACAAAAATAGATAAAAAAAAAAAATAATAATAAATTGTTTGTAAAACGAAAACAAACCGCAAATATGCGATAAATTAAAAACCATGATACATCCTTCCTTTTTGTAATAATTTAATTAATTTGTTTTAAACATATTTGTGGTGTTTTGTTTGCTGTGTTTATTTTGTATTTTCTGTTTTTATTACTTTTTAATAATAAAAATCGATTTCACTTTTAGAAAATAAGAAAAATAAATAAAATAAATAATAACGAGAGAGAGAAACAACATTAAAAACAACAAATATTACAGTGACGAACAAAATTATTGTTGTTTTTGGATATAAACAGTGAAATAATGAAATTTATTTAGCACAAATGGATCAAAAACGATGCAATGTTTCACATAAAAAATCTTTTATAATCTTTCCTGACTCCTTTGATTTTTTTTATTACAGATTTAAAGAGCAAAATATATTTTCCGGCTCATCAGTCATTTACTTTTCGGAAGCTTAACGCTTCGAATTATAAAAAAGTTACAATCGGTACAAATTATAAAGGTGACAAGTTTACAAGTTTTGTTCAGAAGAGATATTCATTTTTTAAGGCAATTAAATCTTTTTTAGAGAAACCACAAACAAGAATCTCGACACTAATTATGGTTAAGATAAAATCAACGAAAAAAATATGTCTAATGAAAAAAGAAGCAAGAAACCACAAAAAAAAACATTTATAGTAAGAGAGTAATTATATAAAACCGGCTATTTTGTTTATACGAATAAAGCAGAGATTTGAATAAAAATAGCAGAAAAACTAGAAAATGACACAAGAAGTTTTAAAAAATTTACTAAACGAAAGTAAACTGCATTACGGCAACATAATTTTAATTTAAAAGCAAGTGGAAACAAGGAACAATGAAAATAAAATTATACCAATCAGTATAATAAGGTTGGAAGGTGTTAAACCATCCACAATCGTAGTCGTCTGTAATCTAGTTTCAGCTTTGATGTGAAAGAAATCTTAGATACTTTCATACATGACTAATCGACTACTACCTTTCAAATATCGATAGTTAAACGGCAAATACAATCTTTTATAATAGCCACATGATAGTAAACTAGCAACTAACTATCATTATAAAATAGAAATGAAAGTAAAGCAAATTGTTAATTAAATTAAAGAGTTAAAGAGTTAAAAATACAACAACTTGGTTGATGAAATCACAAATGAAAATATCAAATAAATAAATAATTATATTAATAAACCAAAAAACGTAAACAAAAATGAAAATGAAAGTGTAAAGCAGAAGAAAACAAAACAACAACAACAACAACAACAGCAAAAAAAAAAAAAAAAGTAACAGGTAGGTGAAGTAATTTTTTTTCTTTTTTATTTATTTACACATGAAAACGTAATATTAACACACATTTACTTACATTAAACATATTTAATGATTTATTAAATTATTCTTTGTATTAACGTGACTTTGTGTATTTAAAAAATCGAAATATCCGATTTATCAGGATAGTAAACAGAGAACGCAGTTATTTTATTACTTACTTGCTTACAAACATTAATTCCGTGTCAATAATAATATTTAAAGTAAATATTTATTACGATACATTGAGATAAAAGTTTATTCAACTTGTATATTTATTTTTAAAAAAAATAATAAAAAAGCTTCAAAGCAGTTAGTAAAAGCTTAGTACAGCAAAATCACCAACACACAACGACAGTATTAAAACATGAAAGCAAGATCAAACCGAATAAACATAGAAACAAACTTAACAAAGTGAATAAATATTCGAAACAAGTTATTCAAATATCAAAAAAAATTGTAATAACACAACGAAACAGTGTACTAAGTTATTTGAGTTTGCGCAATCGATCTATTTTTCATTCAAGTGCAATAAATAAATTTTTTTTCGTTGATTATTTGACGAAACACGATAGATAAACAAAGAGATTTAATGATTATTGTGGAATAATAAAATATAAATTTACAAAACAAAAAATCATTTTAAACACAAAACTAGTTGTACCAGTAGTTTAATTCACTTAAGTCGTATTTATTACTTGTTTAAACTTTCATAAAATATACAAAATGTACTTATTTGCCGCTTTGAGCGCAAATTTCCACAAGTCATTAATCAAAAAAACAAAATTTTTACCTTCCAAAAACAAAATATCATTAAATTCTTTGATTTTTTTTAAACTTTTTTTAATTTAACCAACTTGTCATTTAATAAATTTTTTTTTTCACCTTAAATTTGTTTTAATTAATTACAACATAAACTAAACTATATAAAATTGAATAAGCACAGGTAAAAGTGCTTACAACAAAGTCGTAGCAACAAACAAACGAATAACGCTCCTAGCGCTTTAATAAACAAAACAAAAAAAAAAAAAAACTCGTTTTCCGCTTAATTATAGAAACTTTTGTTGAAAATATCTTCTTTTTTTTTTTGTGTTGATCAAGCAGCCAATTTATAAGCAAAAGGTAAACAAACAAATAATTTGCATTTTTTTTCGTATTGTAACCAACTGAGAAGCTAGCTTAACGGGTGTTAAGTAGTGTCGCCTATTTTGTTATTAATATTATTATTTCTCGCAGTTTTATTGTATTTAAATCATTTAATTTCCGGGATTTTTTTTTTTTTTTTATTAGACGCAAAAACGCCCCACAAAAATGCCCTCCAATAAAACTGATTTGACTTTAAATGAACAAAACAAAGTAATCGGTACTTGTGTGTCTTAAAACAAGAATTATGATGTAATTTGCATAATAAAAATTAAATATACGGGATATTCCTTTTGGTAATAACCGCAATAAATATTCAAGTCTTGAATTGCAATTAATTGGGGATATTTTCTGTAGTTTTTCAACAGAATGTCATGTACGAATAATATAAATAAAACCAAAACCATTTAGATCTTTAGAAATGACTAAATGTTGGGAGAATTAGCGATATGAAAGTTTCAAATTAGATTTCATTAGTGATTAAAAGTTTTCCATAATGAACTTTTGACATAACGAGATTTAAATAAATAATTATTGAAAATTTTTCTAAATTTCATAAAGAACCAAAACAATTCCCTAAATAGGAGGCACCACATAAAATATTTACTTAAGACACAAACGAAAAAAAAAAAGAAAAAGAAAATCTACTCGTACGGTGCACTACTCCTGTTTCACTCAACATTTAATTAGCCAACCAAAATAAATCGGTTTTGTCATGGAAATAATAAATTTCTCAGCTAATAATGTTTAAATTTATAAAAAATTAATTTTATTTAATATAAAACGAGTGTAATAAATATTTAAATGAAAGCAACAACAAAGTCGCACAGCCACTGGTTAAAACAATTAAATTATGCAAAAATAAAAAAAAACAGCGACTAGAAAAACAATGCTTAAATTGTGCAATAATAAAGAAAAAAAATTAAATAAAATTTTTAACACAAACAAGTCACGTAATTAGCTAGTATTTATAATAAAAAAAAAAAGAAAAAAAAACTTTAAATCACTGCAATTATTTAACTGCGTCTCTGCAAAAACAAAAACGTAAAAAAGCAAAACAAAAATGTTTTTTCCTACGTTTATTAAGCATTTAGTTGTTGGTGTATCGCTTTTATTATTATTATTATTATTATTATTTTTTTTTTTTTTTTCAGTGGAAATATTAACACAAACATTAGCAAATTGATTATAAAAATAATAATAAATATTTAAATTATTTTATTAATAAAATATGAAAAATTTTATTTATTATTTTTTTTTTTTTTTTTATGTTAGCGGATTAAACAGAACGGGTGTGGAGGGAATAAACATTAGCACAACAATAATAGATTTTTTTTTTTTTTATACCCCGTCTAAAAAGTGAACGGACAAGTTTTGAAAAAACATAATTTTATTAATAATTACCTTGATGATAATTTTTTGTTATAAATTTTCTTTGTTTTCTCTATTTTTGAATCCTTATCAGAAGTTAGTTCCCTGTCATCAGCAGCAACGACAATCAAATTGATAAAAAAAAAAAATACTCCAACCAAAAACACTTGATTATTCGATGGTATTTTTTTTTTTCTATTTCATTTAATTTTATTATTATTATAATAATAATTATTATTATTAATATTTATCACTTTTATTTATTAATAAATATATATATATTTATTTTTTTCATTTTTCTTTTATCATTTTTATTGTATTCGTGTTAATAAAATTAAAACAGAAAGAAAGAAAAAAAAAATAAAATAATAAATAAAAATATTTTTTCCTTCGGTCAACAACAAAATATATAGGAAAGAAAACACACAGCCAAATAGCAAGTACTTGTTTTGCCTTGAAATCACTTTTTCTTTTTTTTTTAATTAACAATTATTAAATAACTTTATCACAGTTTAAAGATTTACTTAATTATAAAAAAAAAAAAAAAAAATCAAACAAATAAATTCATTGATTGGGGGTTGTACACATTTTAATAGTGGAAAGAAAATAGGAATTTTTTTTTTATTATTGTGTGATTTGAACTGTCAAAATAATAAAAAAAAAAAAAAAAATAATAATAAAAAGAAATAAAAGTTTAAAGAGCGAACAAATGTCAATTGAAGAAAGCGCAAGAGAAGAGTAAACAAATGAATGATTTTACTAATATAAATTTTTAATGTAAAAGGAATTTAAAAAATTTAAAAAAAAAACATGCGCATTTTATCATGTATTTCTCCAATTATTCATTAAATTTATAGTGGGAGAAGTATATGGGAAATTATTTTTATATAACAACAATATAATTTTTTGATAATTTTTTAATTTAATATTTTCATTAATTTTTCTATATTAAAATATTAAATTATTAATTATATTTAATGATTTAATGATTTATAAAATTAAATTAGATTCAAATTTGTTTTTTTTTTATTAAAAATTATTTCCTTACATCTGGCAGTACTGATATTATATATTTCCCTGTATTTTAAAAATGTCAAATTTGTTTTGATTTTTATTCTTCTCTCCAATTGTATAAAAAGTGTAATTTGTGTTGCATCTTTTTACATAAATAAATTCTTTTAACATAATTATGTAAATAAATTAATTATTTTCATGAAATAGAGAAAGTTTTGCAATTCAATTATTTTTATAAATTATTAAATTTTAGTATTTCTAACCTTAAATCATTATTATTATACAAAAAAGTAAAAGTGAAGTAAACATGTCTGGATCTGGTGTAACAATACAAAATGCTGTAGATAGCTTAAGCCAGGCAATAAAAACGCATATAATACCTAATCAAGAGTATTTATTGCAAGGTTCAATACTTGATTCAGCTGTAGATCACTTAATACAAAGGTTATTATGGTGTTTATACATATTAATAGAAAGTATTTAAAATTTGATTTTTTTTTTAGTCTAAAAGGTTTATGTGATAACGTCGATTCCGGTCCGGAAACATTTCAAGATCATGAAGTTTGTTTTAGTCTTCGTGCTTCCAATCAACAGGCTCCATTATTGCTTAGAGTAAGAAGATCACAGGATAAATCTGATGCTCCGTACCAATTGCGATATATTGGACAACCTGAGTTAGGTGACAAAACACGTCCAACGCTTGTCCGATCCAGTATTGACATAGCGTGTACATCATCTGTGGTTGACTTTTTAACAGAATTAGGCTGTCGTGTAGATTATGAATATACCAATCGTGGATATATGTTCCGGAAGGGTCGTATGAAGATAACAGTTTCAAAAATCTACAAGCTTGGTACAATGTCTTCAAAAAATGTGGATCCGTACAATGAACCAATATCACAAAGTTACTTGGTTGAATTATCTGTACTAGCACCGACTGGCCAAGATGCCATTGGCGAAGAAATGAGGGTGTTTGCGGAACAACTAAAACCACTGGTGCAGTTAGAAAAAATTGATTACAAACGGTTAGGCAATATGCCATAAGTTATACTACATGTATCACATTATACTCTATTCGTTACGATTTTTTAATAAAATAGATGTCGCTAAAAACAGTAATTTTTAATAATACGTTATGCGTTTTTTTTGTTATTTTAATTTAATTTAAATTAATTAATCTCTGTCATTCAGGTTTTCATTAAAAGTAATTAATTTTATTTATTTCATTGGAAAACTATGTTATATTTAGGTGTCCAGAAGGACATGATGTCTTTATATTTTGATTTTATAATTAGAAATATAGAAAATATATTTTTCAATTAATTAATTAATTAATTTGTAACGCCTTGATTTTTATGTTTTATTATTGGATCATGTTACGTCAAATTGCATATACCCGTCATCCAGTTATTTCTTACTTGAGTTTCATGTTTTTATGTTGATTTACCTCGTTTAATTAATCTATTCTGCATTGTTCAGTCGCTCATTCCAAAGGAATGTTTTTTTGATTAATTACAAAATTAACCGTTATCGTTAAAGCAAATTCAAATCGAACAAGTAAAAACGAAATAAAATTTTCTATTGTGAAATAAAATTAATAAAAAAATGTTTATCATCCGATGAATAAACGTAAAACTAAGCTTATAAAAAGCATCATCATCATGAAACAAAAACTGGGTGCAAATTGATTATCACAATTAGAGGACGAGAAGAAACAATCGAAAACAATTAGCGAATATTAGCGAACAAAGGCAAAAAAAAAAAAAAAACAGTAAAACACTGACGGCAAAGCAAATTAAGCCATTAAAAAAAAAATAATAAATCAAATAAAGTTGACTTAATTAAGTAAAAACAACAGACAATTTTTTTTTTTCATCAATTCATTTCTTATTTTTTTTTTTTTGTTTTTTTATTAATTTTTAATTAATCTAATTTTATAATAATAATAATAATAATTCATTAAAAAATAATTTTTTTTATACATAATTATTTTGTATTTTTTAATTATATAAATATAATTTTCTTAAATATAAAAATAATTTTTTTTTTTTTTTTTTAATTTTATTTTAGTTACATTACATTCACTTAATTAATTAAATTAAAGTTTTATAAATTTATTTACAATAAAATATATATATATATATATATAATAAAAATACAATTTTTTTTATTTTCTATTAAATTATTTAATTTAATTTTTTGTATTGGCACTTTTTGATTTTTTTTTTTTTTTTTAATTTGTGTCTATAACGTTAATTAATTAATTAATTAATTCTATAGCTTTTATAGAGTAAAAAAGGCACATCAATTATTACAGTTAATTAATTATTTAATTAAGAGCATTTTTCTTCTTTTTTTTTCTTTTATATAATACTTAAGACTAAGATTTATTAATTAATTAATTTTTTTTTTTTTTTTATTAATTTTATCGAGAAAAATATTTTTTCATGTTTTTATTGTTAAGGCAGTTTTTTTTTTTAATTAGTAATTAATTAATTAATTTAAATAAGAAAATAACAAAAAAAAAAAGAAACAGTTAAGGCAGCTGTGTTTTCTTTAATAATTTTGAATAATTAAAAATGGTGTCGTAATAATTTAAAAAAAATCGAATTACTGAATTACATAAAAAAATTTCCTGTCCACATCAAAACTCATTTGATTCGCTAATAATAATTCAACAACAAACAATAAAAAAAAAAAAATAAATCATTTGCTGTTGCTTTGTACGATTGGTTTAAAGTAAAAAATAAAAAAATAAAAAAATTAATTAAAAACAAAACAAAAAAGTCAATACGTGATTTTTAATTAAAGCAAAAACAAAATTTATCAACGCCCCAAAATAATTAAAAAAAAAAAAAGAAGTTTTTTTCCCTCCTAATTTTGCTGAATTGTCTTTTTTTTTGTCTTGCACCTGTGTGTTTGTTTGTTAAGCCTGAAATTTCTATGTAAATTTGTTTGATTGCTTCAAAGGTGAAGAAAGAAAAAAACAAACAATTAAGTCGTATATGGGGCGCTAATTACACACCTCAGCACAATAAAAAGAAAAAAAAAAATTTATTTAAAAATGCGGAAAATACAAAAAAGTTTTTACACCTGTATTGTGCTGCCAGGTAATGTGCTGTTAATATTTAATTTTTCTATATATATATATATTTTTTTTTGTTTTATTACTCAAAAATTTTGGTTTCACGTGTACGAAAACACGAAATGGCGAACATATTTACTCGGTTGTCACCTGTTTTAGCACCTAATTTGTTTGTTAGAAACAGCTAGAAAACTTTTTTTTTTGCTTCATTTTCCATAAAAATTTTAAGCTTTTCTACTTGCTTTTCCTACTTTTATGCTTTTTGTGTGTTTTTTCGTTAAAATTGTTTTCCTTTTATTGACTTTTCTTTAATTTTATTTTTACTGAATTACTTCCATTATAAGGTGAAATTGATTTGTTTTCACCAATTTGTTTTAAGTAACCGATTTAAAGTCACATTATTCTGCATGCAATATACAAGATAACAAATGTGTCGCCTTATAATCAAAGTAAATACAGTATCAAACCTTACTACACCTTATACACCCTACATTGAACCATTTTAATTAATTTTTTTTTTTTAATTTTAAAACAACAAAATAAAAGAAAACTCAACGAATGGCTTGACTATAAACAAAATGGCCGCAAAAATTATTTATTTTTTTTTTAATATTTCTTAAAAAATTTCTTTTTCCTTTTATTTTTTTCTTTTTTATTTATTTATAAATATCACATATCAAAATTTGTAATTAAATTTTTTTTTTTTTTTTTTGGAAAATTATTTTCTTAATTTTCCTCTTAATTAATTAATTAATTTTTAACTAAATTTTAACTTAAAACGACAACAAATAAAAAAAAATTCTAATTCTTAATTAGATAATTATTATACTTAATACGCGTCATTAAAGCTTAAGATTGTTTGTTCTCATTTGTTTAAAAAAAAAAAAAAAAATTTTTTTTTTCAAATAAATTTTAATTCTAACCTCAAAAGTGTTGCTCAATTTGCTTAACCAATGATAATTCGTTGACGTGCAATATCGTCCTCTTGTTGAAGCCATTTTTGTACCTCGTGCTTGTGAATATTATGCTTGGTTGCGATTGGTTTCTGATTACCACGAATTGCTAAGTCATGGTAATAACTTTCGATCGTCTGCAATTTGAAGTCAACGCTATACGCAGGATTTGAGTAGTGTGTAGGACTTGATCCATCACCACAGTCACTATGGCCACTGTACAATGATGAAACTGATGCACCACTGCTATCGTAGCCACCTGTATGCTTTGGCGATCCATTTGCACCCCAGTAGCCACTAGTTGCTGCAACCGAGGGATATGGTGGACTAGGATACAGGTTATACTCATTTGGAAAGGGAAATCCAGAATTGGGTGGCTCGTTATAGCAATGAAGAGGGCTGCAGGGATGGTGCGACCAGATAATCGGGTCGCGGCTAACCCCGTTTCCCGACTCCGACGAGGATTTATACTTTTTTTCTGATGAATCATAGTGATCGTCATCAGGATTTTCAACCTTAACTTCGTTACATGTATCGTCTTCTTCTTGGTGTAACAGGTACGGTTTGAAAAGTTTAACAACTTTGGGTGGTGTAGCACCTTCAGCTATCGGGTGATCCTCGCGGTGATTATCGGTTGCATGATTGTTTGTTGGCACGGTTTGTGGTGTGGCTAAATGTTTTCGCTTGCGACATGACAAATCCCATGCTTCAGCAGCTGCATCTGCGGAGCCCGAGAGATCAGTTATGTGGAATTTCTCCTCACCAGATGTAGATGCACCAGAATTTTGCCATTCACCACCGCAACAGTATGGCGACGGTGTACGCGAAAATTCGTCGTGACGATGTTTGCGATTCAGTGAGAGATCAATGGGTGTTGGCAACTCATATGAATAACCGTTGTGATTGAGACTCATCTCATAGCCCCGATGATGATAAATTTGTGTATCAATAAAATCAATTTGTTGATGATTAACAATAGGTGGGGATATAAAATCGCGATGAATAAGATTTAGTGACGCCACTGTGGCTGGGACCGTCACTGGTGTAGCTGGCACGACAGCGATCGGTGAATTAGGCAGACTAGCTGACGACTCGTGATAGAACGAAATCGATGCAGCGGACTCGCTACCACAATGCGATAAAGCGGGTGAGACAAAACCAGCAGCAACACCAGTTTGTGGCATAACATGTTGCTGCTGCTGTTGATGCGGTGTAAATGTGTTTGTACGATTATGATGGCCGCCTAGCGGCGCTGAAGTGTTGGTGTGGCTGTTACTGTTTGAAGCGACGCTGTGTCTGGTTGAATCCAAGGACACCATACTACTAGAAGCACTACCAGCAGTTGTTGGATTCCCATTCATTAGATTTGCCGTCTGTTGTATGTTAACTGTTGCTGTGCTTATAATTGAGCAGGCGCCGCCAACTGTACTTGGATTATTGTGATGTTGCTGTGATTGTGAATGCTGACTTGTTGAATAAAAATTATTTTGATGATACTGGGGACTCGTTCTGGGTGCTGCTGCAATTGTTTGATGAATGGAATTTTGCGAATATTGCTGCTGATGTTGTTCAATCAAACCAGTTGATAGTTGTGTACCAGGTGCTCCTTGCTGTGTCGGGACGGCAACACTATGCGATTTATTCACCGTACAATTGCCAATTGTGCAATTCGACTTATTGCAATTAAAAACACTTGAACGTAAATTTGATTCGCATTGCAACCACTTTTGTATCTGACGTCGATGAATACCGTATTTGCGCGCGGTTGCTCGCTGATTTCCTTTACAATCACTGTCATTGCGATAAGAGTCAAGCACTTGTAATTTAAATTGTGGTGTAAATATTCTACGTGAGCCCATTTTTGCTGTTGTGGTCGGCGGTGCAGCCGTTGTCGACGGTGATACAATTGGTGAACTCTTTAATCCGGTCACCACAGGCGCTGTCACATTTGATAACATCACCGAATTCTCATTATTAATTGACGACGTTACGCTACGCGATTTACTATTACATTCGATTTCACGTTTTATCAGTGGATTAAGTCCGTGCGCCATTTTATGCTTTTTATTTTATATATTTTTTTCTTTTCAATAAATTTTTCTTTTTGTTACTTAAGTCAAATACACTTGCTGCTGTGCTATAAACGATCTAATTTTTAAACTTTAAACTCTGTCACCACAATAATGGATCATTTTATTTATTAATTAATTTTATCAAATTACTTGATCACAGAATGTCAACGCAGATTAAAACTTTTTTCACCTTTGTTTTTGCTTTTAGTTAAGTTACGATTTTTCTTCTTTTTTTTTTTTTGTTTTTGTTTTGTTTTCTTCACTTTAAGTCACTTTATATATATATATATTTATATAAATAAAAATACGAAGAAGATTAAATAACAAAAAAAAAAAAAAACTTTAAGTCACTTGAATTAACTTCTTTTTTTTTCCTTTTATTCACAAGCAAATGAAATAATTTAATTCACACAAACGTAATTTAGTTATTGGAAATTATTATTATTAGATATTAAATCAAAATTAAACTTAAAAACGAAAAATAAATAATAATAATTAAAAAAAAAAATTTAATTTTGCTTCTCTTAACACAACTTCTCTATATTAGACCTCATTCTATTATGACTAAAAGTTTTTTAATCTTTTTTTAAACTGTGTGCTGCTTGTTGCCTGTTTCAAAAAAAAAAAAAAAAAACTCCCATAAGTGTGTGTAACCAGCAATTCTATTGTACTTGTGGTAGTGATTAAAAATCAAACCAGCCAAACTGCTGCCAGTTTTAAATTATATGAGACAACAACAACAACTAATGACACCACTACCACTCTACAAAATATACACCTTACACGCTCTATCTAATAAAAATTTTAACGAAAACAAGTGTAGTGCTGTCCTACTTCTGCATACAAATTAAAATTAAGAAAAGCAAAAAAAAAAAAAAACACACAAATTACGGTCAGTTTATGAAAGAAAAATAAAATTAACACACATATGCATTACAAAAAAAAATTACTAGCTAGTACTTACTAACACATATCGTTTTGTGCCAGATTATTTTATTTTCATTTATATTAAAATTGTCATTGTGTTTGTGGCTTTAAAGAAAATTTATTTTAAAAGCAAAGTGTGTGCCAAGATATTTTTTTTTTCATAAGATAAAATAATATTTTGTTAAGGGGATGAGTGAAGTGCGGAATGTGACCATAGCATAGCCGTTACAAAAAAAGAAAAAATATATAAAAAAATAAAAATTATAAACTTGACGCAACAAGTTTGGTTGTAAAAAATAAATAAAATGATAGAGACTTTCGACTGTTAGAAAAAGATAGATGATAACAAAGTTTGTCGAATATACATGTATTATATAGGAATTTTAATTAAAGAAAAAAATATAAAAAGAAAAACAACGCCCACTCTGCCACTGCTACCATTTTCCATCCTACTTCATCTTATACACTTAATTATCTATATTTTACTTTGAACGGTGTGTTTTTTCTATACATATAAACAGATAGCAAACGCTGAGTAACATGTCATCCGCTTTTTGTTTAAACAAACGTTGTTGCCATAATTTTCCGTAACAAAAAAAAAATTAATTATTTTTCCTCTCACTGTCAATCAATTATGAAAAAAAAAAAACATTATGAAAAAAAAAACGTTATCAATGATGACATCATTAGAAATTTATTTTTTGCAAAAATTAATTGCACTCATTATGATTAATAAAAATAAGCAAACAAAGAATTTTTTTTTTTATTTATTATTAACTTGCAATTTGGATTAGATAAGCAAAATAAAATTTCATCACGTACACAAATTAATTAAAAAGTTTTTTGTTTTAATTTGATTAAAATTTACGAGTCATGAAAGCAACAAAAATAATCTGGCAACACAGTGCTTGGCTAAGGTAGACAGAATGTCGCCTGGCTAAACACCAGACATTACGACGTCGGACGCTATACGCTGTTGCTTTTGCTTAATGCTTATGGCCTGTTCTGCTATTCACAACACGAAAACAAAAATTAAAAATTGAAAGAAAAAAAAAATTATAACTGTGTGCGTACTTAAAGCTATGTTACGTGAGCCATCTAGTAGTGCTTAAAGATTTTTTTTGTTTGGTGTGCGCACATTACAAAAACAAATTAATTTTCGTTTTTTCTTTTCTTTTTCTAGCCCATTGTAAATGTGTAGCTTATATCTCTTTCCCGCATTAACATGTTCTAAATTTTATTTTTAAAGATTTAAACAACAACAAAAAAAATCAAATTTCGTTTGCTTCGGCGCATCCTACTCAAATTAGTTGCGCTTTAGATTTTTTTTTTTTCTTTTATATGACTTAAGAAAAATTCCTATAGATTTTCTGGTTATTTATTGCTTTGTCTTTTGTCGGTATTTAAACAAATTATAAAAAAAAGAAAAAGAAGATGAAGAAACAAATCAAAGGATGTTTTTTTTTTAAAGAAACCTTAATTTCCCTGGCGTCCTGTTCAACCATTTCAAAATTAGAAAGAAAAGAAAAAAACACACACACAAAATCACAGTACCAACGCCAAGAAACAAGAAGAAGAAAAAAAATCTCAAAAAAAAAAAAAGGTGAATCAATAAAGAAAAAGAAAAACGACTTAACGTTAACCTACAAAGCCAAAAATAATACTTAAGTCATCATGGGAAATTAATTTTTTTTTTTTTTTTTTTCTGAAATAAATTGTCTTTCAAAATGGCGCCTCGACATTCTATAATAAAACTTTTTTTTTTTTATTTTTATTAATGAAATCAAAATAATAAAGAGAAGAGATGAAAAAAAAAAAAAATTCCATTCAACCCACATTAAAATTGATGACTAAATGGCTTAAAAACTGATTTAAGCGTTACGCGCATTGTAGAAAAATCATAAATTTATTTTAATTAAAAAATATAAAATAAAACAGTGTTACCGCCCTTTTCTGTTATTTTGTTTAAATCAGCAACAGTCAGTTATCAGTAAAATAGTTTTAATAAAAACAAATAAATAAAACTTGTCATCAAAACACGTGGTATATTTAAGTGAGTTAATTTTGCGCGACTATTAAAAATTTATTTAAAATAAATAAATATTTGATGCGCAATTTCCTGCGGTTTTTCATTTATTATTTTATTTTTTTCTCTCTATATTTACATTGACTGTTTCTACTTATTTATTTATTAAAGTTTTTTTTTTTTTTTTTTTTTTTAATTTCAATTTTAAGTCATAAAAAAGCCATTTTCGTTTTTTTTTCTTCTTTCAAAACACAAAAAATAAAAAAAATAAAAAAAGAAAACGAAGATTAATTAAAGCCACTTGTCCAGTTCGTTGTTTTTTTTTTTTTTATGGTGCTGTTGTTGGCCTGGCTGCTAGTGCCGCCACAGCAGCTAATATATTTGTGGTGCGCCACATTTTTAAGCCGGTTTTTCCCTCAATCTTTTTTTTCTTAAATTTGTTTTTTTCTTTTCTTTTTGTTCATTAAATTGGTTAAATTTACTTGGGCAGCAGTTAATAACCTTTTATTGTTTTTATATATGGCTTAACTTAACGCCTTAGATTAGGTAGGTAATTTCAAATAGAAGTACTACCTGTGCTTACACTTGTTTTTTTTAATATAGAAAGGTTAAATAATAAGTGAATACAACACTGGTTTACTGGATTCGACAAGCTAAGGCGTTGGACTTAATGTAAGCTACTTTTGATTAATTAATTTTTTGCTAAGACTAATTTATGTGGAAACAGGGAATTTGCTATTTTATGCGAAGCAATGAAAACACGAAATAATTATATCACTACATAGCAAAGCCTTTATGGCATTTTTAACACCCTTGGAATATTCCGCCAATTTATTTATTTTCGTTACAGAAAAAATATTTTATCAAAATTAATTAACCTGACTTGCACCATCGATCACAAACTGTTGAAAAACCCCGCATTAACTAAAGGTGATAAAACGAGGCAACAGAAGTGACTTAAAGATAAAAAAAAGCAGCCAAACGAAATTAATTATTTTCAAAAAATAAAAAAAAAAAAACATAAAATAAATAATAATCAAACCGCACAGGAGAAAAAAAAAATTAAACTTAAGTCATCCATGGAAAATCAACAGCCAAATTTCAGCATTAAAAAAATAAATCAATGATTGGTGCGGTTAAAAAAAGGTGAAAAAATTATTATTTATAACGAAAAAAACAAAAAAAAAAAAAGCTGACTTAAATCGTTTTTGGAAACGAAGAAAAAGTGACTTAAGTAAAGTAAAGTAAAGTAAAAAAAAAGAAAATACATGTGCCAAGTGGCTGGCGCTTATGTTGTTGTTGTGTTGGCTTATTCTCTGTTTCTTATTCTTCATCATCATATTCTCACATTTAACCAGCACGAAGAAAATCAGCTAAATTAAAAAGAAGAAATATAAAAAATTAAAAAAAAAAACATAGCACTGCGCGTGTTTAACATTAGTGTGACTGCGCCGCATCATTAAAAATCCAAAAAGCAACAAAATTTTTATTTATTTTTGTTTTCTCTCTCAATTCATTCACATACAAGTGCAGCCGCAATTTTATTTTGAATAAAAACCAAAATGCATTGAATCCATCTCGTTTGCTCACATTGAGTTTAATAATAAATTTTCCGTTGTACCTTAGTGTTCTTACTTTATAACAACGTTTTAAGTCATATGAGCTTAAGCCGTGCTTTGGTCGTACATGGGTTTTTCGTCGATGTATAGTCGATTCTTTCGTTTTTTTCTTCTACTGTTTTTTTTTTCTTCTTCTTTTAAATAACAAAGTCGCCTAACTGGCTGTGATGTTCTTATGGATATTTTTTCTTCTTGTTTTGTTGATTTGGTTCTCCTCGTTTCTTTCACCTTGCCTTTAATTCTATGAATTAATTTTTTTTTTCATTTTATTTGAAAAGCCTAACTTGACTTAACTGAGTTCAACAGTAAAACAAAAACCAAAAACTAGTATAACGCATACGTGACTACAATTTATTTGAAGAAAATGGTTTTCTCATGTGGTTCTTTGTCGTCCATTAAGAATTCAAAATATAACAAACAAAACCCAATCAGCCTCACCCTCAGAATTTTTTGGTTAATTTATGTACTAGAAGCTGAATTGAAAAAAAAGAAGGAACTTTTTCTTTCATAAGAAATCCAATCACCAAATCCAATGAAATATTGCCATAAAAACATCCAAAACAGCAAACTTGAAGAACAGAAACGACTTAAGCTTGTTAAATGCAAAAGGAGCGCATGCCAAATAACACTCAGTGGCGTAGACATTCATTTATTGTTTTCCATGTAATCTAGCTTGATTAAAATGAACTTTGGATATGCATCAGATTTAAGTTCGGTATTGTTGGTTTCAACACTGGAGATACTTAAATTTAATTAAAAATAAAACGCCTCTGGTTATTAAATTAAAATTGATTTTAAGTGACTTAAATGGAAAACAAGTCTAACTAACTACTTTGCTATTTCTAGTATTAAAGTTGCTTTAATTTTTCCATTAATTTTTGTCTCTTTTTGATATATTGAAAAAAAAAATAAAATAAATAAATGCGCAAACTGCTTAACTGTTCTTAGTTAATAATATTTTTTTTGCTTTACTATTTTGTTTGTTTGCTAAATATCAAATATTTACGTGAACGTAATGACAGGTTGGATGGTTATTTAATTAAAACTTTTCTTCGTCGTCTTTATATGAGTAAATTAAAAGGATAGAGCAGAAATCACAGTTATAGCCATTTGTTTTGACTTTAAATGAATTATCCATCGAAGCAATTAATTCGTACAGGTTTTTGTCATTGAATGTCATGATTTGTTGTTTTAGCGCGCGCGGATATTAACTGCGCATAATAATACCAAGTAAATATGTATGCGCAAACGACTTAAATAACAGCAAATGAGTAAAATATTTGTTTTTTTTTTTTTTTGTTTTTTTATATATTTTGTTTGATTTAATTAAATAAAAAACTAAATAAAATCGCACACATTCCATTTATTTTTATTTAAGTCTATCTCGTTTCTAGGCTTAATATTTTTGTTGTTTTAAGCTGTTGTTGGTGCTGCTCATGTTGTTTTATAGCAAATAAATAAATTTATAGAAAATAAATTAAAAAAATTAAACTTTATAATGACATTAAAAACAAATAAAAAATGGAAAAAAAAAAAAATTAAAAACGCGCGACACACGATGGCGCAAATAATAAAAATTCTTTCATAAAAAAAAAAAATCAAAATTTTAAGCCGACTTTTCTGTTTCTTTCTAGCAGAATCTACGATACCCGTGATTAAGTAGTATGAGAAGGAGCGGTCAACGTAGCTTGATTTTATTTATTTTGTCAAATAAAAATTTATTAAATTCAAAACATGAAACTGATGGAGTAGAAATAAAATAAAATTTATAAAAAAAAAAAAAAACGAAAAGATCAAAAGCAACACTTTAAGCCACTGCTAGCAAATAAAAAGAAAAACAACGTTAAGTGGACACGGCCAGGCGCAGTATAGAAAGATTGAATGTCGTCATCTTGGCTGACTTGGCAGTTCGATACAGAGAATACAGAAAAATAAAACAAGTGTACAGCTGGTTGTGCTTAACCACAAACAAGACCAATGTAGCTTAGCTGGTAGGCTAGTGACTTAGTAACGCCACTGGAGGTAAACATATTTTTTTTTTCCTTCTTCTTACTTAAGTAACATTAAACACGCATGCATAGTTTTAAATTATTTTTCTTCGTTTTGAAAATCGAATTAAGTAAACAACACATGCGCAATAAACTGTATATGCATACAATAAACACCAAGAAAAAAAAAGCTTCAGAAAATTATATTACGAGACTAGCTGACGACAAGTTGAAAGAAAAAGAAGAAAATTAGTCAAAAACGCCAAGAAAATTATGATTAAGTTTTGCTTTTTTTTTTTTTTTATTTTTTAATTAAATATTTTAGCGAAAAAGATGAAGAAAGGAAAGAAAAAAAAATAACCAAACGGCCGACATCAAGCAAGTTTTAATTAAGTTTTTAGCACATGCGCGTTTTTACAAAATCTTTTTAGCATACAAAGCGTCGTGTTTTTCTATCTTTATTTCTCTTTTATTTATTTTTTTTTTAAATTTGTTTATTGATCGTTTTTAGTCTTTTGATCATTTCTTTTTTTCTTGTGATTTAAAGTAACGCAATGAGACTTAAAACATATAAATTATGAATAATTTTTGTTAAGTTAATAAATAATATTATTCATACAAACTACCAAACAATAAACTCTTTCATCGATCGAGTTGAATATAAATGTGGATAAATGATGTGCTTAAGGAGTTACAGATGAGACAAGAGTTAAGCTAGCTAATGTAAACAAAAAAAAAAAATTTAATTGAAAACAACATCAGAAACGAGGATGACACCAAAGTGCAAAGTTTTTTTTAATGGCTTCCCATTTGGCCCCGTTTTCAAGTTTTGTTACCAAACCAAAACACCAACCAGTTACCACATTTTGCTTTTTTTTTTAGAGAGTTTTGTTGCTTTTTATTCTTTCTCTTTTTTTAAATAAATTTTTCAAATGAAAAATATTTTTTTTCTACTTTATGTTGTGTCGCCAGTTTGTCTGTGAAATCGAAAAAATATTTTTTTTTTGTTGTTGTCGTCGTCAGTGTTGCTGCTGCTGGTTGTGAAAGAATTATTTAGGTTTCTTTGGTTAGGCGATTTTCTTTGTTTGAAAAAAAAAAAAAAATGAATGAATCTACAGGTAAACTTTGCTTAGTGAACCCAATTGGTTCATTAAGTACGACTTTTTCTAGAGGTATGAAATTGTTTTATATTCACAGGTCCTTAAGGTTACCTTCAAACGAAACTCGGAACTTGTACAAATGCTTCAATTTTTTTTTTATAATAATGTTTTATCTATGGTATCCGAATGTTGGTGTCCGAAAAAAATTTAGATCTAGGATTGATGTGTTAGGCAAAGTTAAGTAAGAATTATTTCAGAATGGAAGTATTAAATTCTAAGCAATTAGAGCCTCCCGTAAACCTGAACGAAATTCTTCACGAATCTATTGCACTTGCTCCCTCTACTGATAATTAAAAAGATAAATAGTTTTTATTTCATGAATAATTTTCAAATAGATATAAAACTATGTTACATCCGATCCGACAATATCCAAGAAGTTCACATGCTTTATAGATCGAAGATCGTAGATAGAAGATCCTACAAAAAAAAAAAAGAAACTCCTATATAACCTAATTACACAAAATTTTATCTGATTACAAAAACACAAAACGCAACTAAGTATACGAAATCCCGATGTAATCCGTAAGCCTACTTAACAATATTTTATCAAAAACTAAAAATCTAAGCTTACACGCCCTAATCAATTTCCAAATTATATTAAATAAAAAAAAAAAAAATTTAATAGAGCAAGTAAAGAAATGTTTTTTCGTTTATTTACAAACGAAAAAAAAAACCCCTAAGTTAATCCTACGTAAGTAAAATTAAGTATCCGTTTCCGGTTAAAGAAATTTTGTTATAAAATTTCTGTTTTCAGCAAAATACTGAAGTTTTACTATCGCAAATAATTTTTTTTTTTAAATCTTTCACATTCCTATTATTATGACCTTGATTTAAAAACGTTGATTTATGTCGATGTTGCTGATATATTTTACGACAGCAAATTATCAATTTATATGACAAATTTTATTGTTGCTGTTTTAAAACCACAAAATATATTTTTATTTTTTTTGGTTAATTGATCGTTTTATGGGTCAAAAGTAATTGATTTTTGTTATTGATGTGGTGACTTAAAGTTTAATAAATAATTTTCTCTTAGGATTTTTTTTTTTATTTTATTAGTGTTAAGGAATTTACTGTCTTATGAATGTAATTTGGTTTCACGATTAGATAGGTTTCTGTTATTTAAATTATAATAATAATAATAAAAAAGAAAAACACAAGAAACCGAGAAAGATAAATAAATAACCCAAAAAGTAAACATCTTAAAATGCAAGGGAATTTTTCTTCATCTTCCATTCTTTACCCATCATCCTTTATTCCTACATTAAAAAGCCTACTAATAACCGAGAGAAAGAGAGAGAGAGAAAGAACGATTAAAATACAAAAATATAAAAAAAAAAAAATTTTAAAAATGCTTGGCGACTGACTGTCTGGCTTAATCGAATTATTTACACACATGTTTTCTCGTTTTAGTTTCTGTTTTCTTTCGTTTTATTATTTATTTAAATTATTTCGATTTCCCTTTTAAGTCATAACATGTTTGCCTGCGTCTATGTATTTTCATTTAACTTTTGTTCAGCTTACATTTGTAAAAATAAAAAAAAAATAAAAAATTCATTTTTATTCCACCGTCACTGCGCTTAGTTTTATTGAAAAAAAAAAATATAATAATAATATTTTTTTTTTTTCAAGAATAATAAACTAAATAAGACGCGATAAAGCCAAACAATATCCAAGTGTAGATAAAATTTAATTATAAAATACACGATAGAGGCAACAAATATTTATATAAACAGAATTTTTTTTTATCACATCGATGCTATACCTAAAGCCAGCTTAGAGCTATATAAAAAACGTTTCTGTCCGCACTTTATCATTAAATAAACAAACAACGTGGAATTTTTCATTCGTATGTAATAACACTACCAAGCCTTAAATAACACGAATAATAAATTCACTTAAAATACACCACTTCGCCTCACCTTGCCCGATATTTATTCATTTATTTTCTGTTCAAAAAAAGAAAAAAAAAATTCAATACAAAACCCAACATGGCTTTGTTCAAAGTTACGACGATATTTTGTATTGTTGTTGGGGTACTGCTTAAGTCGTTTTTGTTGTTGTATTTGCTGCCAGCCATGCCAGACAGTTTGGCGTCGTCGATTTTTTTTTTTCTTCATCATCTTTCATTGTTGATGTTGTTGTTATGCTCATATTTTATTTTTCCTTTTTATATGCATCCGATGTATTCCTACTACGCAGCAAAGCTTTTAAAGTCACTTAGTTGTATACAATTTTTTTTTTATTTAATTTATTTATTTCGATGTTTAATTTTTTCTTTTTTTTTTTTATAAGGCGAATAAACTGTGACTAGAAATTTAATTAGAATTTTTTTTTTGTTTCTTCGTTTGTATTTTGTTAGTTTAAGAATTTTTACTTTAATTAAGTGACGTAGGCTTAATTTTCGTGTGTTTTTATGGAGAAATAAGTCACCTGAGAATAAGATTTATTACGTTGTTTTAAGGAATATTTGCTGAGCCCATTCATTCATTGTTTATGAGTAAAATCTCATAGGTTTTCCAAAACACAAAAATTTTTAAAGGAAGTAAATTTACATCGCATTTGGATGTGATTACAATAATTTAAGTTAAATATCAGTTTGACACCTGTATATTTGTGTTAATACTATTAATTAAAATCACACACCTTATACAGCAGGGTAATTTAAGTTACTTTACAAATTAACAAGCCTTAAAAATCATAAACATTCATTCAGCATATTCCAAACCAAAAAAAAATCTTTTTTTTTTTTTTTTAATTAAAATCCAATTCAGCATTAATTAAGCATTAAATTTGGCTAATGGTCACCATTTTTTGTTTTGTGTTAGTATTTAATTACAGCAATAAAAAATATAAAATAGTTTCTTCTTTTTCAAAAATTCATTCATTAATAAAAATTTTATTCAAATTCAGCATAATTAAAAAGAGGAAAAAATTTCTCATTAAATAATTAAATTAAAAAAAAGAAAAAACCAACAAAATAACAATAATTAAAAAAAAAAAATAAAAAGCTTTGATTGACTTTTCGACTTAATTATATAAATAGCAGAAAACAAAACACGACATGACTTGAAGGCCATTTGCTTTTTTTTTTCACTGTTTTTTTTTTTGTTTTCTTGCTTTTAAATTTAAATAATAAAAAATATATATATATTAAATTAGCAACATGTGCAAGTAAATTTCATTCAATATTATAATAAAAAAAAAAAATAATTATTATTTTTTAAATTAAATTAGCAAAAACAAGCGAATAAAAAGTGAATAATTATAATTATGCACAAAAACAAAAAAAAAAAAAAAAAAAAACGTTTAATAATTGTAAAAAAATTAAGCAGAAATTGCAATAATTAATTAAAATAATAATTTGAAAAAACTAAAGTAAATGCGTTATTATTAATAATTATTGATTATATTGTTATTATTTTTTACAGCTACATTTATTCTACTTAATTAATTTTTGTTGTTTTCAATGTAAAAAAAAAAGAAAAAAGAAAAAACAACCAGAAAACCCATAAATATTAAGTCATTATATTTCTAAATGCTCTTAAACGTGAAACGAATAATAATAATAATAATGGAAAAATGCATAATAAAAAAAATAAATAAAATTTAAACTATTAACATCAAATTAAAATTAAAAAAAAAAAAAAAACAAAACAAAACAAAAATGCTTACATGACTTTAAGCATGCTTATATACTGTGACTTAATATTACTCATTCGCTAAACAACCTTTAAACTGCGGTAATATTATTTAAAGTAATATTTTTTATTTTTATTTTTTTTTTTTTTGATAAATATCCTACGTAAATCGCATTTATCTCGCTAATTTAATTTAATTTTTTTTTCTGTTTAACCAAACATATGGTTAAATTGTGTTTATCAATCATATTGATACTTAATTTATATTAATAAATCACATAGCTACTCAAATTGCGTAAATCAATCAGAATATTATTATATTTACGATAAAATAAATCAAGGAGCGTAACTATTTGTCGTAGAAGTCGTATGTATCAATATACTCAACTCTAATTAAATTCTCTACTTAAACTAATCATATTTATTAATGAAGCTTGTTTTACTTAAAATACACGTAGATGCTATATGCATTTTTATTGCTATATATTTGTTATTTATCTGTGCTGAATAACCATAGATAGTAAACAGTTTCAAATACATCTTTGAAGTATTTTCTAGTGCAAGGTTATCTTTACTATCAATTCAATAATAAATAAGCAAGATAATCTACCTTCATCAAGGGAATAAATTAATTAACAAATACAAACATACACAAATTAAGACAAATTAAAATTAAATTTGCATAAATTGAATTAAAAACAGCATTAAAAAAAAAAGGTTTCTTATCGTAATAAAAACAAGCAAACCAGAGAAATATATCTGCAAAACATAACAAAAAAAAAAAAAAAATTATAATAATAATTAAATAATTAAATAAACTTAAAATTTAATTAGATTAAAGCAATTAAAAATAAATAATTTTCAATTGAGCAAAGCACAACAAATACATGTTACAGTGGCTTTAATAATTAATAAAAATAAAAAAAAAAACAAAAAAACAAGTTAAGCCACTTTTTATTTGATTTAATTTTTTTTTTTTTTTGAAAAATGACAAATTTCTGCTTTTTCTAAATTTTAATTTTTATTAAATAAAATAATAAAAGCGAGGAAATATAAAGTTAAATCAGTTGTTAAATTTGCATAAACTGTGTGTGTGTAGTCAAATAAATTTTTGGATTAATTTTGTTTTTGGATGCTTGTGCTTTAAACAAAATAAAAGTAAGATACAGACAGCATCTGCTTGTTGAGAAAGGTATGCTGTGTATTAAAACGTTGGTTAACAGACCTAATAATAGTAAATCTTCGATTTAAGCCGGATTAGTTTTCATTATCTTATCAATTAAAGTCTTAGAGTAGAATTTAGTACATGGAAAGAATTATCCAACGAAATTATGAATTGAATCAAGAAATATTTTCCATGATTCTAGTTACAAGAGAAATATTTCTTATTTTATTAAAAAAATTTCTTAAACTAAGAAATTAAAACTAAATACCACCAACAAAATAAATTTTAATCGAGAAATTATTTCTGTTTTTTTTCTCAAGAAACGAAATTGATAGAAATCAAAAATTCTCTCCGTGTTGGTAAAACAATACATAAAATCCTTGTTAATGCTTTATTTTTTTCATTTTTAATAATTTTTCTAACGCTTAGCGAATCTTTGAAAGAATTTCCATTCTAGGTGGATCCAATCTTTGTTTTTTTTTTTTTACTACTGAGAAAAATTAATATTCAGTTACGACAACCAATTTATGGAAATTCAACATAATTCTTGTTTGTTTGTTTGTTTCAATTTTCTAACCACACACATTTTTATTATAATTTTTTTTTTTTCCTATAAAATTAATTAATTAATAAAAAAAAAGAAAAATTTACATAAATATAAATAATAATAAAAAATAATAATTAATTCATTGGAAATAAGTTAAAAGAAAACTTTTCTGTATTTTCTATTTTAATGACGATTGCGTTTTTTTTTTCTTTCTTCTATATATCTAATCACTTTTCATGTTAATTAATTAATTAATTATTTGTATTGCAAATATTAAGACTGATATACTTACTTTAAATTAAGTTTTGAAAATTTCATTTCTTTTTATTTAAATTGAATAAAATCTTTTCATTATTGAAATTACAAATTATCAATTAACAGAAAATTTAATTTATATAAAAATATAAAAAAAAATAAAAGCAAATTACATCATTTTTTCTTTTTCTTTTTTTTTTTTTGATAATTAAAAAAGTGACTTAAATATATTTTTTTTATTTTATTTTTAATGTCGTAAATGACGTTGCTATTTTCCAACACATTAGTATTACACAAACAAAGAAAATAATGTATAGAAAAAAAATAAATTAAAACATTTTTGCTATGATAATAATAATTATAAAGTAAAATACTGATGTCATCAGAAGAAATAAGCAGATTAAATATAATAATAACAACAACAACAGTATAAAAAATAAATCAACAGTAGCTGCAACAAAAGAAAAACAAACAACAACAACAAAATTTTTTGTTTTCTTTATTTTTATTTAAAACTAATCAAAGAAGCATTAAAAATGACATAAAAGAGTATAAAACAGAAGAAAAAAAAACTTCGTTATTAAACAGTGCGAGCAGCAAGAGAAACAATTAAAGTTGCGCGCGCATTTAAAAATCAAATATATTTGACCTTTTTTTTTAATAACTGTTGTTATGTTGGCATTTTATGTTTCTTTTTTTTTTTTTTTTTATTGATTATTGATTAATAATTTAATTCAGTTTTGTTTTGATGAAGCAAAATGAAATAATTTTTTTTTTATAACTTAATCAAAGTTATGTAATTTTAATGAAAGAAATAAATAAACTTAAAAAGAAAAAAAAAAAAAAATACTTCATATGACTTAAGTATGATAAACATATTTTGTTTTTTTTTTTGTTATTCTTTTCATTCTCTTATCAAACTTTTTTTTCAGTTTATTTATTTATTATTATTTTTTTTTTCTTTTCTGTTCCTTGGGCACGATTAAAATCAAGCTGACTACAAACTGACTGAATTAAAGAATGTAATTTAATTAAAAGTATATAAACATAATATTTCTAAGTCAAGTGGTTTTAAGTCAAATTTAATTTTTTAAATGAAATGAAATAATAAACAAAAACCTTCAGATAAATAAATTTAAAAAAACAAAACAAAACAAAACAAAAACTGATAACAAAGGAGAATACAATATACGTTTAAAACAGCGAAAATATTATAATTTGTTGACTTAAATCGGTGCCATATTGTCTAATAAATAAATATGAAATAAAATTTGATTCTAATCATCTTTATTATTTTTATTTTTATTGGTAAAACAAATTAATTTTGTTTTACAATGAAATAATTTACACAAAAGACAGCAAACAAAATTTTTTTAATGCGTCATAATTTAGGGTTTTTCTTTGCTTATTGATAAAAAAAATTAAAAAAATGGTTTCACGATTAAATTTGGCAATAGACAATTTTTTGATTATTTAAAAAAAAAAAAAAAAATTGTTTCTACCTGGGCTACGTTTTGCAAAGCATGTTGGTTATATTTTTTTTTTCATTTATTTTCGCAAAAAGGCAGGGACTGATTATTCATAGAATGTAAGGCTAGGGCTTTGATTATAAATATGCAATGCGATAAGAATAAAGTTTAGTAGTAAATTTCTAAGTAAAGGCAGTTTAATAAATTTATATAAATTGATCGAAAAGACAGTTTTTAAACGGCTTAACTGTTTTAAGTAGTAACAAGCGACAAATTTTGCCACTGTCTACGCTTTCCTAATTTTCTAAAGCCGTATTTTACGTTTTTATGTTTGAGGTGGTCTTTAGTCTTGGGGTATTATTTGCCAATTTACTTTCTTCTGTATTTTTTTGCAAATTTTTGAACAAAAACACTAAAGACTTAATGTCGCCTAAACAATTAATTGTTCTTTGCGCTCATACCACTTCATTTCACAGAAAAAATAATTAATTTGTTAAAAACATTCTAGTCACCACCTACAACGTTTTATTTTTATTTATTATTACAAAACCATTTATTTTTTCAGGTTTGTTAGGTTTAAATGTAGGTTTTTTTTTTTAATGATTTTCAGTAGGCAAAAATTGTGTTATTAAAATAAAAAAATAAAAAAATAAAAAACTGAGAAAATTCATTTGTAATTTACATATGGGATTTGTGCATATTAAACGGCTAGATAGCTAGCCTTAATTTACGTTAAAAATGATGAAATTATATTTAGAAGTTTGTGGCTATTTCGAGTTAAGTTATAAAGTAGTTTCCCCACTAATTTTGCATTAAAAAGTGCTTAGACAGAATAATATTCCTTGCATCTAAGCATTACAATTACTTGGAGTAAACGAGAAACTTACCACGAGTAAACAAGTAATAAAAAAAAAGAAGTTTCCAGGCACTGGAGATGAACTTTGACTTGAATTTAAACAGGCATATTAACGCATGTACAATTTATTGTACAAATACGACACTTAATACTTGAAAAACTTCAATATTTCAGGTACTTTAGTTTAAAAACAAAGTGGTTTTGAAAAAAAAATAAAATAAAATAAAACTGTCAGTAACTGTCACACACATCTCACATCAAATATCATTAAATGCCTTCAAATTCTTATAATTATCTATAATATAAGACTAAAGAAAAATATCTTTATCTAATCAAAAACTAATTAGAAATAAATTATTTTTTAATGATGACTATTTAGTATTTTGCTTCGGGAATTAATAAAACAGAAACAGAAAAAAAAAAAAAAAAAACGCAAACGAAAACGCATAAATACCAAATTATATCAATACAGCATGACATTGCTTAACCTTTATAACATAAAACATTTTTTTATTTTGTTTTCTTTTTATTTATTCAATATTTTTAAGTCAACATTTTTCATTATTTTATTTTTTTTTCGTCTTGATTATTTAAAAATTTTTTAATCAAAATCAAAAAAAAAAGAAACATTTTTCCAACAAATTTCAGTCGTTTTATTCGTGATTACAAGTTTTGTTTATTTTCTGTTTTGTTTGTTTGTTGCTTCCCTAATGTAAACCTGTCCATCATAGCAGAGAAATAAGTAAAAAAAAAAATTGTTTAACGAATATCAAATAGATTAGGATTTTTATGGTTTTGTAAATAAAAAAAAAAATAATAAAAATATTGTAGTTGGATTCCAGTGCTTTAATTATAAAATAATAATAATAATAATAATAATAATAAAAAACAAAACTCTATTGCGCATGACGCAATGGCTTTATATTTAAAAACAAACAAAATAAAAAAGAAGAACACGAAGAAGATTGAAAAAAAAAAAAAAAAAAACTGACGATCGTGCTAGCCGTTGTGTCGCCGTTTTAATTTTTTTTTTTTTCTAAATGTGCGTCGTGGTTTTTACTCAGCTGCTGCCTTTATTGCTGCCTGCTTATTGCTGGTGGGCTGAATAAATAAATAAATAAATGTTTTTTTTTTCGATGATTTATTATTTTTAATAATTTATTTTTATTTGTTTGTTAGGTTGATTTCATTTATCATAAAATATATATATATATATAAAAAAGCAAAAGAAATAAGAAGCAAAGACGTATAAATACGATCTTTTGAAGTTAAGTCAATTTCTTCTGTGGTTATAAACATTATTATATAATTAATTAATTTTCTGCAATAATCATTTGGTTTTTTTTTTTCTCTTCTGATTTCTTATACTTTATGATGCTTTGGGTTTTTTAAAAAGAAAAAACATTATATCGCTTTTGTTTCGATTATTAATAAACCAAAATTTATGAATGAAAAATTATTATTAGTTAGACGTTTTTGCGTTATTCGCTGTTTCTTGTTTTCTTGATTTCTTCTTTTCAATTATTATTTTCCTTTGTTCGCTGGCAAATCCCATCAATTTTGCAAAATATTTCTTTTTTTTTCACATCAGATTAAGAAAGTTTTGTTAATGAGTAATTGATTTTTATTTATTTATTCATTGGTTATTATTCCTTGATGAAATTCATTCATTCGTTTGTTAGTTTATTTGGAATTTTCAAGTTTTTTTTTTTTTTTTTCTTTCTCGCATTTAGTTTATTAAAAAAGTGATTTCACACACTCGATATCACCCGATTGATAGAGTTTATTTACTGTTTGCATATGAATGGAAATAAATGTGAATGTAAAAACCAACAACCGATAAACGCTTCGGAAATTTTCAAATTCAAAATCATTTATTTTGGAAAATGATTCAAATTTGACGTATCTACGGATTAGTCATAGCGATGAAAATTTTATCCTTGAAAAGCACAAACATCACTTAAAAAAATATTTATATTACTATGATTAGCTTATGACTAAAATACTTTTGAAATGACAAATATAAAATTAATTAAACTACGCATGCACATTTGGTAGTCATAGTTTTATTCTTCTTTCATTTTTATTTAAGATTAAGTGAATAAACTTAATCAGCGTACGAGTAAAATCCGCAGTCGATTTTCAGCAAAAATCTTTTTTTGAATTTTCGAATTTTTTTCGTAACAAAATGCGGTCCAAAGAAACCAACAGATTGAATAAACCTGATTAAGGGTCTTGTTGCTTTACATTGTGCTGATATTTTAAGACTCATCTGTGAATTTTTAGTGAGATCGAACCCAAGACTAGATATTATCATTTATTATTAACTAATTTATTTTGGAACTACCGATTTAGACTCTCAAGACGATCGAAATTTTCTAAAATATACATTATTTTCAAAGATTTTTTGTGAGGAAAATGTAAAGAAAATCGATAAATTTTTAATCACAATTTATTAATTAGACTATCCTTTACCTAATTAATTTTTTTTTTTCACATTTTTAATTTAATTATTGTTTTAATATGGATTTTTCCAAAAGCTTACAAAAAAAAAAATGGTTTTTCCGATTGCCGGAAATGTAATGGAAATTTTTTTTTGGGGCATGCGGATTTTATCTTTCAATTGATACCAAATTCCACCCTCTACCTCTTCTAGATCGTCTTGAGAGTCTAAGTTGATATAGCCTGGTTTTTTTTTTAAATTAAACTAAACGTGATCTGTAAAGAATTAAACACGAAGGTTTTAAGGATAAAACGCATGCACAATTGTAATTTTAAAATAAATAAAACCCGTGAAATGTGACTTTCATTTGAAAATTAAAGTCAATTGTATTAAGTACAAATCGTATTTTGGATTATTTGAAATTGGAATTAAAGAATTAAAGGAACTCAAGACTTTATATCGGTAATGCAATGTAAATTAAATTAAAATTTATTCTATACAGTCTTAACACACAACTATCATCATTTTGCATTACTAATTATCGTGAAATAGGCAAATATAAGTGAAATATAGACGATCATTAATAATTAAGTCACTAAAAACAGTAAACAAAGTAATGTCACATAAAAAATACTTCTCAGAAATCATCAAAAGTAATAATTTTATTATTTGAATATTGTCGAGCTGTGTTTACTAGTCGCATTATTTAGAATTTCTTTATTATTGCAATAATTTTGATTTTAAAACAAGCAAAAAAAAAAGGAAAAAAAAAGACACAGAGAAAAAGTTAATTTTAAATATTACAAATTCAGGAAAACAAACAACCGAACAATCAAATAAAAGGCGATAAAAAAGCATTTTAACACGTTGGCAAAGACACTTAAAAATAAAAAACAAAATGAATGAAGAAGAAGAAGAGAAAAAAACTTTAAATTTCACGCGAATTATAAGTCATCGTTACATTTGCTGCTGCTGCTGTTCTGTTTTATTATGGTTTTTTTTTTTTTTCTATAATCGCGTTGTTTTGTCGCGCGTCATTTATTTTTTTGATCTTAATTTTTTTTTTTGTTTTTTATTATTTTGTCGTCGTGGTGAGTTTTTTGTTTTTTTTTTTCTGTTTGTTTGTTCATTTTTTCGTTTTGGTGTTGCTTGCTGTTTTATTTCTTCTATCTTCAATAAATTGTCAAAGATGCTGACAAGTTAAGAAAAAGGAGAAAAATGTAAAAAAAAAAAAAGACCAAAGTAGTGACCAAAACAGTATTCATGTCTGGGAATAGAAACAATTGAAAAATGATGAAAAATTCTTTTGGCTTGATATATGTATGTCGAAAAATCGTGAAAATATAATTAATTTTCGGTTGTTTCTTTTTTTTTTATATAAAACAGAGTTTCTGGAATTAACTGATTAACACTGGCATCGTTATAGCGTCAGTGTTAAAAACGTGTAACTTGTATATGTAAGTCAGGGTTAGAGAAATGATTAGCCTGTTTTTTTTTTGGTACAATAATTTGCGTTAATTAAAACAAAAAGAATTAATTAAGAGATATATTTTGTTGAGGATATTTAGCTGGTTTTCCGTTTTAAATAAATAGTTCTGTTTGCGTTCTGATGATAAAGGTTACTTTGGCTTAATGGACGCTTCGGTAAACCTTTGATCTAAATGTTTTCAAAAAAAGCAATTAAGCGAGGTTTACCTGTATTTAAATGTAGGCTTATATAATCACGTTGCTTTTATTCATCAACAGTTTTCTACAAATCAAAATATATAATGCAAAATGCACTCAAAAGTTTTAAACGCTGTCTGATTGGTTTGCTTTAAATTTGCTTTAGTGCCTAGAATACAATTTGATGATATTTACTACTGCGGTAGGTAACTAAAACCGTCCAGGTCTGGGTATATTAAATGATTAAAAGATTTTTAAAATGATAAATAGGAAAATGGGTGAAAAAAAAAACTTATTTTTTGTGTAGTCCATGAACTAATCGCTTGACATTTGTCCAAATTCAGATAGATGGTGGATAAAACAAATACTTAGCGACGCTTAATTCCAAATTCGTAAATTATTTTGTTTTAATTACAAAACACATCATAAACTTACCTGCATAACTAATCAAAACAAAAAAAAAAAAATAATAATAAATTTAGCTCGTACTGTCTATTACTTAATCCAGTTACCCAGGTTCGCCAACTTCATTTAAATTACAAGCAGTTAAACCTTAACTTTTAACGTAAGGTAAAAAAAAAAAATTGTAAAGCCGTCGGTGTAGGTAGTTTTATTTCATCCATTTTTACATTCAATAATTAAAATGATAATTTTGTGACTTTAAAACATAAGAAAAAAAATTAACACATTTAAGTCGTCTTTAATTATACCAAAAATGTTTTTTTTATAGTTTTGATTCATTCACTAAATTAATTAGTAAAATGTTTTATAAAATTATAAAAATTTTTTGAAGAAAAAAAAAAAAATTAATGATTTAAAAATTAACACAAAAAACAGAAACAGAAAAATTATTCGTGGTTAAACAGGAAAACCTACGCAATATTAGCAAATAGCAGCGAAAATATACTTTTATTTTTTTTCATTTAACAACAAAAAAAAAAAAAGCAACCAAAGTCCTATAATTTTTGTTTTTTTGTTGTGTTATTCGTTATATCGGGACGCCCACATTAGTTCGGTATTAAAATTTTAACTTTAACGTACAAAAAATAAGAATAAAAATCAAAAAAATTTATAGATTTTCGTTTTGACTACGTGGTTCGGTTCTAGCTTTTAAGCTTTTTTTTTTTTTTTGTTTATTATTATTTGTTTTCTTTGTGTGAAATCGAATGAATAACGTTTGAATTACATCATCGAGTTAACTAAGCAACATACAACAAAAGCAAGATAAAAACAAAAAAAAAAAAGCTAGAGCGTGTAAAACAAAAAAAAAAAAAAATAATTCGGTTGAAACCACCAAAATTCCTAGAAGGATCAACTAGCGATCAGAAGATCATCAAAAAAAAAAAAAAAAAAAATTATTCAACGTGGCAGACATTTTGACACCGGCATAAGAAGAATAAAAGAAATAAAAAATAAATAATTAAATTAAAGAATTATTTTTTTACTTTTCTTAAGTTTTGTTGTTTGTACTCTTACCTAACGCCCATTTGGCACATTCCTAAGATTTATGTTTTTGTTTTTTTTAATACTTATAAAAGTCAAATAAACAAAAAAAAAACAACTAAAACAAAATTAAAAAAAAAAAAACAAAAACGATTAAAAAACACAAAAATTAATCATTAAAAACAATCATCAAAATAGAAGAACAAAACAAAAAAAAAAATTAATAAAAAGAAAAAATAGTTAAGTAAAAGACGCGTGCGCAAATACTTTATAAATATTATTTTGTATTTTTATATTTTTATTGCGAAAATTAATAATAAAAAAGATTAAAGAGAGCAAAAACAAAAAAAAATAAAAAAAATAAATGTTGACTTAGCGCATTGAAGTAATAAAAAATGAAAAATTATTAATCACTTATTTATAATTAAATTTTTATTATTATTTGATATTAATAATAATGCGTAAATATTTTTTTTTTATTCATTAAAATATAGGCGAAGATGTAGAAAATTATCCGGATAGCTAAAATGTTCACTTAACCATTGTAGGGGTGTATCGTCTGGCACTAGTACACCATGTGTACGTGTTGACACTGAAAATTGATGTAAAAAAAAAAAGAACAAAATTAATAAATTATTTATACACAATATATTGTTTATGATGGTTTCTAGAAGAGAAAATGAATTTCTGAAGGATGTTAGGAGTTTTGTAGGGGATATTACGGATTGTTAATGGTACACGGAAAGAATTATTTTCTAAATCCACCGAAATTATAAATTTGCATGATTCTAGTTACAAGAGAACTATTTCTTATTTACGTAAAAAATTTCTTAAACTAACAAATAAAAACTAAATACCAACAAAATAAACTTAAATCGAGAAATTATTTCTGTTTTTTTTTTTTCTCAAGAAACTAAATGGATTGGCATAGAAACCAAAATTCTCTCCAATAAACTTAAGAGCTGCAATTGTAGAAAATTAAACCAAAGCCTCAACTAAAATCCACTTTAACTCGAAAACGAATAATTAACCAACATCTTGTTGGAATAGAAGACGTTTAGTCGCACAAATTTCAGGTGTGCAGCTAATCACTATAAGAGTGCAGTTTTTAAATGCATCCCATTCTAATCAATTTACTATCATATATCATGAATTACGGACACTCATTTGCCTGTATTTTAGAAAAGATAAAGCACGAAAATTTGCATAAATTTATAAAACATCTCTTCAAAACTAATAACAACAAAGAGCTAATTGTTAATTTTCAATTTAATTTTCAATTTAATTTCATTCAACACAGAAAGAAAATTAAATACTTCCTTATAGTTAAAACTAAAACACAAAAAAGAAGCAAAACTAGTAACAAAGAAATCGTTTTTATTTAATTCAACCTAAATCCCATTTAATTTTAACAAAAAAAAAACAGAATAAAAAAAAAATTTAATCTAAATATAAATTGGGAAAAATTCCTTAAATTACAAAAACATAATTCATTTATTTTATAGGTAAGCCAATAATAAAAAAAAAAAAATTTAACTACTTATTATAAGTATCAAACACCATCAACACTAATAATGACATTAAAAATAAATAATTAAATAAAATAAAAATCATAATCCATGTGAGGCCATACTGTCTAGTAATTTAAATTTACTTAACCAAACAAAAAGAAATAATTTGATTACTTTTAAAGAAATGAAACCGTAAAAAGAAAATAAAAATTATTAATAATATTAAAAGGACACAAAAAAAAAAAAATAATAATAATAATAAAAATCAGAGCCGGATCTCTACTAAAAAACCAATAAAACTCCGAAAATGATCAAAATTCCATAAACTATGTTTCAACGGTGTTTCACACAATTATGACCATTTTTCATGTAATGATCGATCAAAGATAGTTGACTTTAATATTTAAGCTTTTTTAGTAACTTTTATTACAACAAAATCAAAATCATTTCAGGTCATTAAAAACATCTTTTCTTAAGCAAACATTCCTTTAATTTTACTTTTAGAAATTATACAAACAAATATACGGATAAAATGAAAAACGAAATTCAATACAATAAAAACACTAAAAATAATTGTGAAAAAAAAAAAACTTAACTAGAACTAAAATAAGCTTAAAATAAAATAAAACAAAGAAATTGAAATAAAAAAAAAGAAATCATGTTAAATTCTTAGAAGCGAATAATTTAGAAGTAAACAATAAATAAATACAAAAACGTAATAAGATGAAAAAACTGAATCGATTCACATTGACAAACAGCAGCAACAGCAGCAGCCAATAACCAGCAGTAGCATAACAAAAGCTATCCTACGACGATAAGGTAACAAAAAAAAAAAACGAGCCAAGTCACAAAATAAATAACAAAGGAAAATGTACTTAAAGAAACCAACAAGTGTTAAGTTAAATAACAAATCGGTAAAGTAAAGTAAGCTTCACCAAAGCTAAGATAAATTGGAAAAAAAAAATGAATAAGACAAAGTAAAGTGGAAAGAAAAAAGGTTAAAAAAAAAAACAGTAGCAAAAATGAAAAAAAAAGCACAAGAAAATAATATAATTTGTATAAACAAAGCGTTTTATAGGTCTTTTTATATTTTATGCTTTGATTAAAAAATAAAAAAAAAATCTTTTCTTTCGAAACAATAATATTTATTAATAACAAAACGAAGCAAAAGTAGAAAATATTTTTTTGCTTTGTTGCTGTTATTCTGTTTTATGTAAATAAAAATCAGGAGACATAGCGTCGTCGTTGTCGTTTTAAGCTGCTTTGCAATCGGAATTACTAAATACAATTATATATATATATATATATATATATATATATATGCAACGCTAAGGTATTTTATTTTAATTTTTGCATTATATTCCGCTACTATTACGTTGCCAATAATTTTTTTTTAAGTTTTCCTATTAAAATTTCTTACAAAATATTAAATAAACGAAGCTACCACTAACCATACATTATAAATGAAAAGAAATTTATTTTTTTTTCTTTGAAAAATCGTCACTTAAAATTAAGTCAATTACTTATAATAAAATAATTTCATCATAATCATAGTAGATTATTTTATTTCAATACCGTAACGACTAAAAAAATGAAAAAAAAAACACAAAACATTTATTTTGAAATAAAGTAAAAAGAAAATCAAATAACGCGCCAAAAAAATTAAAAAACAAAAAAGAAAACAAAATTCAAACATCAACCACACCTCCATTTTGTTTGATAGTGCGCCAAGAATATTTAAATCACACACAGCAATAGTAGCAAAAAAAAAAAAAAAAAAAAAGAATAATAAAAAAATGGTTCATTAATTTCTATGTAGGATGATGATCTTTAAATTATTTTCAATTATTTCATCATTACGATCACCCACAAAAGAAGAATTATAATAGCAACAACAACAACAAACAAAACAACAAGAAACCGCAAGAGGAACAAAATAAAAGAATAAAATCTTTTACTGTACTAAAACAAACAAAAAATCAAAGAATGTGCGCCAAGATCTTGATTCTTTTTTTGCTTTAAAAAATAAAAAAAAAAACGTCAAACCGACTTAAAATGACAAAAAAAAAAAAAAAAACAAAAACAAAAAGGAAAAACCAAATAATTCAAACAAATCAAACAAAAATGTTTTTCAGTTTTATTTATAGAAAATTAAATGAATTTTGCTTAACCGTTCTAATTACGTCAAACATTACAGAAAATTTGTAAATATAAAAAACAAAAACCAAGTGACTTAAAAAGATAAGTCAATCAATAAAAAAAAACATGGTGATTCAAAATGTAAAATAAAAAAAAAAAAATGTTTTTTATTGATAAAAAGAAGCTTGATCGTGTGATGTGATTTTATATTTGTCACAAACAGCACTGCATGTGTCATTGTGGTAATATTGTCGCCTTTTTCAATGTTTTGTTGTTGTTGTTATAAATTCTTCGTAGATTGCTATAAATGTGGGACATAAGCCAATTAAAGAAAAGAATGAGACAATTAAAATCACGTTACACAATTTTACAACACCAATAATATATAATCGATAAATAATTTTATATTTAAATCACAATAAATTAACATCAAACATCAACAATTATAGCCAACCACACCCCCATATTATTTATTTATATAGAAAAACAAAATTAAAAATAGTAATAAAAAAAAATAAACAAAAATTTATAAATAAATGAGCTTAAGCTTAAGACTTTAATTTGAAAATCTAAAAAGGGAATAATTTTGTGACAATAAAATGTCAATAATTAATCTTAATTACGTACAAAAAAAAAATTGAAATCAAAATTAAATTAATTAAGCATAGTAAACTAAATTCCCAAGGGTTTTTTTTTAAAAAAAGGCGAAAACCATTTCTTTTTAAGGAATACAAGAAGTAATAATATTTAGTTTTGTTTTTTGTTTAGAAAAAGCCGAGTACCTGAAGTATTCCTGTAAAAAAAAAAATATGTACAATTATCCTAAAAACTTAATTTTACAAAGAAAATCCATAAAAATTCCTAGAACCAAAATTCTAAAACACTGTTTCCTATAAATAACCTTTTTGTTATAAAATAATTTCGAAATTGCACTTTGTGCGTTCGTTTTGAATACAGAAAACTTATTTCCAGATAGAAACTTGCAAAACTAGCTAAACTAAGCTTGCTAAGAACGTGATGATTTTTCATGGCACAAATAAATCTAGGTAAAGTTTAACAATTAGAATTGATTTATCATTAATAAATAAAATTTTCAACGTCTTTCAGTAAACATGACACCACATATTTCATACAAATACGCATAAATGTTGAAAAGTTTGTCATGCTTAAGAAATGTCTTATGCACCGAGAAAATAATCGTAATGTTACATAATCTAGCTTTAAAGTGTTTAACCTTCAAAAAAAAATTATAACTTTGTGATATGGATCGAAAATGTTCGAAAAAACCTTAAACAGTTTTTTTTTTTTTTCTTTATTATTTTAAAATAACCAAACAGGTTATATTCAGGGTTATTCCTCATGTATTACGGATTCCATGTTACATTTAATCATTTATCAAGCACACAGCAATGAATACGCCTTTAAGTTACACCTAATAAAACTACCTAAATTAATGAGAATTTTATTACATGTATCTTGAAAACTTAGAGCCTATTTTAGAACCCTACTAAAACTAATAATTACAAAAAAAAGAAAATAAATATTAATTAATAGAAAACAACAACAAACGACATCAAACTTCACCGATAATGACGCATAATTAAAATTTATTCTAGTCAAGTGTTTTTAAGTTAACAAATTTTTTGAAATATTATACAGAAGAAAAGTGTTTACATATTACCAATATACACACACGCACTCTTTGTACAACAACAAATAATTAAATTTAATTAAAATCCATACATAGGGTGACGGAGGTATGGAAATTTTTTATAAACAAAACGAAACAGAAAAAACAAACATAAATTTTAATTAAAATCAAATAAAATTTTTTTAGAAATATATATGAAAATATGGTGAAAATTCTAATTAATAGGAAGGAAACACCAAATTAGAAATTATTTAAACAACCACGTGGTGGTTTATTTATTTAAATTTAAATTTAAAACAAAAAATTAGTTTCCTCCTCCTCCTCCTCCTCCTACTAATTTCACATTTAAGACAGAAAATCATTTTTCTTTGGCAAAAATGGGGACATAATGTGGGGGGGAATACAGTATACTTCTTTTTTTCGGCTGTTTTCCTTCATTTTCTGTTTGAACAAACAAGCAAATTGCCTCCAAAACTATAGAAAAACAAAAAAAAAAATTTTTTTTTCTCTTCAACAGCAAACAAACCAGACGTAGTGGCGGCGGCACGACTTTAATTTATTTATTTATTTTTTCGTTAAGTAGAAATGAATAAACTCAAACTCATGCATGAAATAAGCAAGAAAACGTTAAGTTTTAAAATAAATAAAAGATAAAACTGAGGCAATCACACAGCTATACAAAAAACAAAAAAAAAAAATAATAAAATAAAATCCAACAGCGACAACAAGTAATGAAAAAAAAAATAAATAAAAAGAAGCCGGACGCGACCAAAAAAAAAAAAAAAAATATTAAAGAAATAAATACAAAATAAAACGAGGCTTAAGTCCCGAAAATTCTTAGGATGCGAGGTTAAAAGTGTAGAGAGAAGAAAAATAAAGAGAAATTTTTTTTTTGTTTTCAAGCGGACGTGGCATTAAACGAAAAAAACAATCCAGACGCACCAGACTTTATGGCACCAGTCAAGTGTTGCCTTTTAAAGACGTTTTTTTTTTTTTATTTTTGTACAAAACAGAACTATTTTCTTCTTTACTTTTCGTGGTTTAGCCAATAGAGAACCCGAACGCATACACACACTTAGAACATTAAAAAAGAAGAAGAAAAAGAACAATTTTTTTTAGAAAAACCGAACAACGACAGCAGTAATTTAATTTATTTGATTTCTTGTTAAATTTACAAAACACAAAAAACATTAGAAAAAAATAAATAAAACTAAGCGCGGCATCAAACAAAAATAAATACAAAAAAAAAAATGTTTTTCGCTGTTGGTTTGCAGAAAGAACCTCAATTCCTTAGAATCCTTAATTATGAGAAACGTAGATTAGGCATTTTCGCTATTTCGTTTATTTTTTATTTGATTTTATTCCCATTTGATTAATTCTTGTAACTGCGATGATCGTAACTGCGCAGATTATAACAGCGAAATTTAGGTAACACCGGATAATCGGGTAAGAAGAATTAGAAAGTGTGGGATCATAATTGAAAAACATTTTGATAAGCTACGTACTAGCAAGTCGTCAGATTTTACCAAAATTTAATTCAAAATGACGATTCAGAAAAATAAAAATTAATTTTGGGAAAAACCTGAAATTAAGATTTAGCGTTTGGATTTTTAGACTGTAACCATGCTAAAAATGACTTCCAAGAAAATTATTGTCACAACGTTTTTTCATCTTTGCCTTTACTAGAATGATTTAGCATTTTATATTTATTAAAAACTCTTTTATCTTCCCCTAATGAAAAACCAAAGCATGTCTAGTAGAAATTTATTTCTTTTTGTTAAGGAGGAAGGAACAAAAAAAATAAATTTAATTTTAATTAATAAAATTAAAAATCAGTTAGCGTTTCTTCCTTTATTAAATAAAAACACAAAACAAACGACAAGAAAAAGAAAAAAAAAAATTAAAACATGAAGAAAACTTTTAAACAATAAACTTCGTTTATAATTTATTTGTTTGTTACTTAGTTTAGGCTTAGCTTAAGCTCATAAATATTAATCAAATATTCACACCTTGTCTTATTTTTATTAAGTTTTCAACGTAGGAATAGTTTTTTTTTATTGCCGGTTTAGGTCGGTTGTTAATAACCAAACAAACAAAAAAGAAAAAAAATCATAAAGATGCTTTTTGAGCTTTTGAGGATACCTAGCAAAAAAAAACACAATTTGGATAATTTTAACTAAAGAAAACGAGCAAACTCGCAACATATAAATATAGACGTGGCAACAAGTTGTAATTGCGATACAGAAACCAGCAGGTTTACTTATTTCACCTTTATAACCTGTGAAACCAGTGTTTGAAAAAATAAATCAAAATTACCATAAACACCTTAAAAAAATATTTTTTAATTTTTTTCTTTTTATTCTATTGTTTTCTCAACTAATTTATTCATCCCCTGGTAAATCGCCTTGAATAACTTAAGTTAGCAATTAAGTAACGAAAAAAATGAAAAAAAATAAAAACTTAAAACCACCCGAAATTCAATTCTCTTTAAAGGGATGAATAAATAAAATTAAGTGTTTTTCGGTTCAAAACAGTTGTAAAAAAAAAAAAAAAAAAAAAGCCATAAAACCTGCGCCAAGATCTTTAATTCTCTATGCATTTAGAAACAATTTCAGGTAGGTAAACGTGCAAAGGTTAGCATTTGCATTAGCATTGAAATGTTTTTTTTTTTTTTTTCTTTTAATTTTTTCTAGGGACATGAAGAAAAACGTTTCAGGTAGAATTTTATTTTCCCTTCTCTTAATTGTGTAAAAGACTTACCTGCTTTTCGTACAGGTGTTGTGAAATCATCTAGCAGGTCCTGTACTGTACGTTTAGTGCCCGCTGTCTGACTAATCGGTGGTATTAATTTTTGCAGGTAGGTGCCATCCTGTGAGATATAATACAAAAAAAAAAAAAAAATAAAACATAATACATAAATTTTTGCTAACAAAAACACAGGGAAAAGCAGCGAGGAAAAAACTTATTTTTTTTTATAAAGAAAAATAAACAAAAGAAATCCCATGATAGACAATGTGACGACAGATATTGTAGGTATTTTCTTTAGATTTTTAGAGAAAAAAAAATTGTTTATTCCTATATATTTGTAAAAATAATGAAAAGTTACGATGAGAATGGCAAAGACGACATTATGTCTGGTCAAGCTAAAGTCGAATTTTATTCAATTGAAAAATTTAAGTACCAGCTACTGCCATCTGGGATATTTTAAAGTAAAACAAACTAGCAATTGTTAGATGGCACTAATTAATACAAACCGCATTATATGCTCGAATTGGAATGTATTTAAATCCCTCCTGATCGCCAATCGGCTCCATTAATCGTCGATTAACAGCCCAAAATTGATCAAATTTATCTTTAAATAAAAAATAAAAAATTTATACAAATTAAAATATTTAGAATAAAACCATTCTGACGTACCGTTAACTAATCCCAACCACAGCTGAGTATGATCTTTCTTTTGCATAGCGGAAACAACTTGTCCGCGATGTTTTAATGCGTCTGCCTCTTTTAAACAGGACATAAAATGTGCTTCGACCACTTCCCTGTTAAATAGAAAATAAAAAATTTATTTTTAGATTAAATAACACCAAAATGTAGGCAAATCTACCTGCTTGCACAACGAAATAGAATTTCTTCAGGAAACTTGGTAAAATGTATTGTTAAATCCCAGGGTAAACTAAATTCCTCATTATCAATAGCCAGATCGTAGAGGACTCCTAAAAGAAAAAAAAAAAAAAAACAATTAAAAAAAAATAATAAAAAGTATGCCGAAACCCGGGATTGAACCGGGGACATTTAGATCTTCAGTCTAACGCTCTCCCAACTGAGCTATTTCGGCTTACAATATAAACAAATTTTATTTCCTACTTAAAGCTGAATAATCAATAATTTTTGAAAATACAAACAAACATTTATAGAAATCCGTGATACTAATTTATTAGTAAAGATACATTAGTATCATGATAGAAATCCACTATGATTTATTTTTAAATAGAATTACCTAATGGATAATGCCATTTTAATGGTGTACCATTAAAATCAAACCATATTTCGCCGTCCTGATGCTCGTTCGATATGAAACGCATGAAATGTTTTCGAACCTTTAATAAAAATAAAAAATAAAATATAATTTCACAAAAGAAACACAAAAATAAAATCTGGTATCACCTTATCGGTAACTAATGGTAAATAACTTAATCGTGGGATCATTAAATAAAAAGCGTCTGGCTGATGTAAGCCAACCACTTCGTCAGGATCTGCATGAAAACAGACTGGAATTTTTCCTTCCCACACATGGCGTAATATTTCACGATCATTCGCCATTGATATTACACCAAAAATGAAAACTTTTTTTTTACTTTATATTAAAAATAAAAAAAAAAACACAAATTTTCACATTAAAAATTATCGAACTTTTGACGTTAAACAAAATTTATATTATTTTGACAACTTGCTGTTGGTGTATTCCCGTACATAAATGGTTTAAAATAGCGTTCATAGATGGCGGTATCTGGTTTTGAGAAGAATTCCATATGCATTGAATCTGAAAAACAGCTGATCGCATAGTTGAAATTACAAAATTCTATTTGGATTTTTTGACGAGGCTACCAGAAGTGAATACACACATTTTTGCAGGTTTCAACAAAATAATTTTTTCTTTTTGGATATTTTGAATGTTGCAGTGTTGTTGTTGTTTTCAATTTTTGGTAGATATTTTGCCGCTCAAGCTGCAGCGGACGGAGACTTTTCATTCAAACTACTAGGGTCGCATAAGCGAGCAGCGCATTCACACATCGTTTGCATTGTTTTCAATATCAGAACAAAAATTATTAAGGTCGCTTATAAATCAGAAAAATTTTTCGATAATAAATTTTTTGTTTGTTCTATTTGTTTAAAAATTTTATTTTATGAGTGTTGGAATAACTTTTTTTTTCACCAATAATAAATAAATAAGATTTACGAAACGACCTTAACCATCTCAATCAATATATAAATAAATGTTTGTCAGCTTTTCATTGCTGTGCCCCGGCTACATTGAAAACATCTTGTCTTGTGTATTTCGTTGACATAAAGGAGATATGCGCTGCTGCTTGGCATACTGTCTTGCTTTTGTCTTCTTTGGCAATTCAGCTAGCAATCGGAGATTTGTCAAGGAAGTACAAAATATTTGAAAAAGTAGGCGAGCACAAAAAAATAGCCAAGTCACAAACCATACATAGTAAAAATCATTTTTTCGTAAAAATTTATTTTTGGTGTTATTTTGCCAAATATTCTTGAGAAGTTTTAAGAAGACACTCAAAAAGGTATTTCTTGGAATTCTGTTACATAGTTTTACAATAAATACATAAAATACGTTTACCACTTCGTTTGTGTATTGTCGCTTTTCATTTTACCTTTGCAGCTATTTTTGGCTGAAAAAAGTGCTAATTCTTGATAATTATAACGAAAACATGTATCTTGTGCCTCCCGTGCTTAAATAATCCGTACAAAAATCGATAATTAATAGTTTTGAATATACTGAGATTCGCCATGGCAATGCCAATGTATTTTTGTTGTGATGTTTAATTACTTAAGACGTTTCATTTAATATTTTATTCAGTTCTTATCCGCACTTGATGGTGGTTGGAAGAAATTTAAAATAAAAATTTTATTTTAAAGAAGTTACTTTGAGTAAGACACTGAAAATAATCAGCAATTATGAATTATAAATTAATTGCGCTAATTTCCATATTGGGTACATTGAGCTTTTCCGATCTGGTTAAATCAGACCGTTACGCTTGGAAGGTAGTAAATAAAAAATTAAATAGAAACGTTAATTGAAGTGCAAATTATTTATCTATTATAAGGATTGCGAGAGATTTCGATTGAGACAGAAGATCTTAAAGCAGCATTACACCTGTGATGAGTTTGGAAATCAATCATGTTTGTCTGGGTGGACTGGAGACGTATGCAATATACCAACTTGCAGAAGTGGATGCAATGGCCATTGCAATTATCCCGGGGAATGTCTTTGTAATCGAGGATTTTATGGAGTAAATTGTGACAAGTGCATACCATTAGCTGGATGCATGCACGGAACATGTACAGAAGCATTTCAATGTCAATGCGAGCCTGGATGGACTGGACGGTTATGCTCTGAACGTATGAATTACATTTTTTTTTTTATTTAATACAAACAAAATAATTTTAAATCTTGCCGATTTTAAAGCGATTTGCAGTGCTGATTGCCATCCTATTCGTGGTTACTGCAGGGTGCCTGGAGAGTGTACGTGTCACCTAGGTTGGACTGGATTAAATTGTAATGAATGTGAAGTGCTTCCTGGATGTTTGCATGGAAACTGCTCACAGCCATTGCAATGCAATTGCGATCCTGGATGGCGTGGAGTATTGTGCAAGAAACCCATTTGCCATGTAAACTGTCACAGGGACCATGGCTATTGTAGTCAACCGAATGAATGTATTTGCCGGGCTGGATGGACCGGTCAAAATTGTAACCAATGTATTAGGTATCCTGGTTGTGTTAATGGTGATTGTAAACAACCATGGGAATGTATTTGTAGAACTGGTTACAAAGGCGCTCTTTGTGATAAAAGTGAGAAACGATCTATTTTATATTCAATATTGCTGATTTTCTATAATAATTTTCAAATTAAGGTAAACCATCAACAACACAAAAACCTTTTACAAAATGCCCACCTGGGTACTATGGCGCATATTGTGAATTTCCAACAACAAAACATCCGCCAACAACCACACACCACCCTATTACCATGTGTCCTCCAGGTTCCACTGATCACCACTGCAATTTTCCAACTACGACAACAACGACAACTGAGGAACCAGTGACTGATCCAATGACGACAACAACAATAACCGAGAGTCCAGTGACTGATCCAATTACAACAACAACAATAACAACGACAACTGAGGAACCAGTGACTGATCCAATGACGACAACAACGATAACCGAGAGTCCAGTGACTGATCCAATTACAACAACAACAATAACAACGACAACTGTGGAACCTGTGACTGATCCAATTACAACAACGATATCGACAACTTTGGAACCAGTGACTGATCCAATTACAACAACAACAACGACAACTGAGGAACCAGTGACTGATCCAATAACAACAACGATATCGACAACTTTGGAACCAGTGACTGATCCAATTACAACAACAACGATAACCGAGAGTCCAGTGACTGATCCAATTACAACAACAACAATAACAACGACAACTGAGGAACCAGTGACTGATCCAATAACAACAACGATATCGACAACTTTGGAACCAGTGACTGATCCAATTACAACAACAACGACAACTGAGGAACCAGTGACTGATCCAATGACGACAACAACGATAACCGAGAGTCCAGTGACTGATCCAATTACAACAACAACAATAACAACGACAACTGAGGAACCAGTGACTGATCCAATTACAACAACGATATCGACAACTTTGGAACCAGTGACTGATCCAATTACAACAACAACGACAACTGAGGAACCAGTGACTGATCCAATTACAACAACAACAACTGAGAGACCAGTGACAACTACAACAAAAAGAACAACTACAACAAAAAGGACAACTACAACAAAAATTACAACTTATAAACCAACTACAGAACGTGTCACTAAACCAGATTGTCTACCAGGACGTAGAGGTCAAATCTGTGGAACGCTCACAACAGCAAGACCTAAATATCGCCCCACAGAAGATTCTAGTGAAGAAAATAAGGACGATAACGAAAAAGGACATTAGATGATTTAACATTATTTATCCATTTATGTATTCTTTTTATCAATTTTGTTTAACAAAATAAATTTATATGAAGTATTGCAAACTCTGTTTTTCCATTTAATCCAAAAATGTTTCAAGCCAAACACGGCACCAGCCGAATTTGCAGAAAAAACATAAAAACCGGCTTACAGATTTTGTTTTTTTTTTTTTTTATTCTAATCTCTCAGTGAGTTTATTGGTTAATTTTTAATTGAATATTTGACAAGTTAGAACAGGATTTTCACACATATCCCACCCATTTAATCATGGTAATCATGGTGTGATATGGAAGTCATTGTTCGAAATATTATGCTAATCAAAAATTTAAAATTTTATAAAAACTTTTTGCCTTTCAATCACTTTTCTTTTTAGTTCTAATCAGAACATTAAGGTGTTCAGAAGTTTTAATTTTTTCATTTTCTGTGCTGATTCGAATCTAAGAATCGAAAGATATTTCTATGAAATATTTTTCGTCGAGTAATCAAGTGTTAAGTTTATGTGTCGTATTCGTTATTTCCTGATTCAAGAATATGAAATTTTAAGGATTCGTTTTTTTATTTTTTTTTTTTATTTTGAATTGTACGGATATTTAACGTCTTTAATAAACTATAACCGTGAAATATAAGTGATTTAATTTGTTGCGTTAATTAATTAATTTGAATCAATTAAAATAGGTTTAAAACTGTAAAATTAATTTTGAGACAAGAAGAAACAATTATGAAACGAAAAACAAATGTGCTAATTTCATTATTGAGTGCATTGAGCTTAGTGAAATTGGTGAAATCTCAGGTATTCGGTACAGCATGGAAATACCAGGTAATAATTAAGCAAAAAAAAGTTATTAGAATATCATAGAAAACATTTGACAAACGTGCTAATTAAAATAAATAAAATTAATTAATAATTCTTTGCGCAAACAATAAAGAATTTAGCAAATTTTAACAGTTGATCGAACTGAGCATGAATAATTGAAAAAATAAAATAAAATGATTTTAGATATGTGAAAAGTTTCGACTTGAAAGATCGAGCTTATTGCAGCATTATGAGTGTGATGCTGATGGAAATGTGATTTGCGTGGCAGGCTGGACAGGAAAATTATGTAACGAAGCTATTTGCAGAGTTGGATGTGATCCAGTAAACGGGCACTGTAATCGACCTGGTGAATGTCGATGTAGGCCCGGATTTCATGGTGAAAACTGTGATAAATGCATTACTTTACTTGGTTGTCGTCATGGTTCATGTAGGAAGCCTTTTGAGTGTAATTGTATCGAGGGATGGACAGGACTCTTTTGTAATAAACGTGAGTTTTGTAGTATAACCATTTCTACCACAATTTTTTAAAATTATTTTACTGTCGGTGTAGCGGTTTGTCGTGAAAATTGTCATCAATTACACGGTCATTGTGATATACCCGGAGAATGCAAATGCCATTTAGGATGGGGTGGTTCAACATGTCACGATTGCCATGTACTACCTGGGTGTGTGCATGGAAAATGTACGCGTCCTTTAGAATGTAAATGTTATCCAGGATGGAGAGGCGTGCTATGCAAAATTCCTATTTGTTCATACAGATGTAACAGAAGACATGGGTTTTGCAATAAACCGAATGAGTGTGTTTGTAAAGCTGGTTGGTCTGGTGTTCAATGCGATACTTGTGTGACCACGTCAGGTTGTGTCAATGGTTTTTGTAATCGGCCGGGTGAATGCAAATGTTTTCCCGGATGGGCAGGACCTTTTTGTGATCAGAGTAAGTGTTTCTGTACGCATTAATATTCTGCTATATATTCTAATATAAATGATACATGTTATTCTAGAATGCATCCGGGGCTATTTAGGTATTGGATGTTACATAGTGCCTACAACGAAAAGCACTACAATGCATCCACACACAACCGATCATGTACATAACACAACTCATATTCCTACATCCACTGTTCGACCATGTCCGCCTGGATATATAGAAATATTTAAGAATGATAATCATGACGGTCATGAAGAGCACAGTGAACATAATGATCACGACGATGACACAGAGCAGAGCGGACACGATCCTCATGATGGTCATAGCAGCCACAACTATCGTAAATGTGTGCCAATCTCAACAAAGCATCCAACAACACATGAAACAACTACGGAAATTACGCATAATAACACACATCCCAATTGTCCTCCGGGATTTTATGGCAAAGATTGTCATTTAATGTCCACTATTAGGCCTCCACACACAACTGATCATGTACATAACACAACTCATTTTACTACATCCACTGTTCGACCATGTCCGCCTGGATATATAGAAATATTTAAGAATGATAATCATGACGGTCATGAAGAGCACAGTGAACATAATGAACACGACGATGACACAGAGCAGAGCGGACACGATCCTCATGATGGTCATAGCAGCCACAACTATCGTAAATGTGTGCCAATCTCAACAAAGCATCCAACAACACATGAAACAACTACGGAAATTATGCATAATAACACACATCCCACTTGTCCTCCGGGATTTTATGGCAAAGATTGTCATTTAATGTCCACTATTAGGCCTCCACACACAACTGATCATGTACATAACACAACTCATTTTACTACATCCACTGTTCGACCATGTCCGCCTGGATATATAGAAATATTTAAGAATGATAATCATGACGGTCATGAAAAGCACAGTGAACATAATGATCACGACGATGACACAGAGTAGAGCGGACACGATCCTCATGATGGTCATAGCAGCCACAACTATCGTAAATGTGTGCCAATCTCAACAAAGCATCCAACAACACATGAAACAACTACGGAAATTACGCATAATACCACACATCCCACTTGTCCTCCGGGATTTTATGGCAAAGATTGTCATTTAATGTCCACTATTAGGCCTCCACACACAACCGATCATGTACATAACACAACTCATTTTCCAACATCCACTGTTCGACCATGTCCGCCTGGATATATAGAAATATTTAAGAATGATAATCATGACGGTCATGAAGAGCACAGTGAACATAATGATCACGACGATGACACAGAGCAGAGCGGACACGATCCTCATGATGGTCATAGCAGCCACAACTATCGTAAATGTGTGCCAATCTCAACAAAGCATCCAACAACACATGAAACAACTACGGAAATTACGCATAATAACACACATCCCACTTGTCCTCCAGGATTTTATGGCAAAGATTGTCATTCAATGTCCACTATTAGGCCTCCACACACAACTGATCATGTACATAACACAACTCATTTTACTACATCCACTGTTCGACCATGTCCGCCTGGATATATAGAAATATTTAAGAATGATAATCATGACGGTCATGAAGAGCACAGTGAACATAATGATCACGACGATGACACAGAGCAGAGCGGACACGATCCTCATGATGGTCATAGCAGCCACAACTATCGTAAATGTGTGCCAATCTCAACAAAGCATCCAACAACACATGAAACAACTACGGAAATTACGCATAATAACACACATCCCACTTGTCCTCCGGGATTTTATGGCAAAGATTGTCATTTAATGTCCACTATTAGGCCTCCACACACAACTGATCATGTACATAACACAACTCATTTTACTACATCCACTGTTCGACCATGTCCGCCTGGATATATAGAAATATTTAAGAATGATAATCATGACGGTCATGAAGAGCACAGTGAACATAATGATCACGACGATGACACAGAGCAGAGCGGACACGATCCTCATGATGGTCATAGCAGCCACAACTATCGTAAATGTGTGCCAATCTCAACAAAGCATCCAACAACACATGAAACAACTACGGAAATTACGCATAATAACACACATCCCACTTGTCCTCCGGGATTTTATGGCAAAGATTGTCATTTAATGTCCACTATTAGGCCTCCACACACAACTGATCATGTACATAACACAACTCATTTTACTACATCCACTGTTCGACCATGTCCGCCTGGATATATAGAAATATTTAAGAATGATAATCATGACGGTCATGAAGAGCACAGTGAACATAATGATCACGACGATGACACAGAGCAGAGCGGACACGATCCTCATGATGGTCATAGCAGCCACAACTATCGTAAATGTGTGCCAATCTCAACAAAGCATCCAACAACACATGAAACAACTACGGAAATTACGCATAATAACACACATCCCACTTGTCCTCCGGGATTTTATGGCAAAGATTGTCATTTAATGTCCACTATTAGGCCTCCACACACAACCGATCATGTACATAACACAACTCATTTTACTACATCCACTGTTCGACCATGTCCGCCTGGATATATAGAAATATTTAAGAATGATAATCATGACGGTCATGAAGAGCACAGTGAACATAATGATCACGACGATGACACAGAGCAGAGCGGACACGATCCTCATGATGGTCATAGCAGCCACAACTATCGTAAATGTGTGCCAATCTCAACAAAGCATCCAACAACACATGAAACAACTACGGAAATTACGCATAATAACACACATCCCACTTGTCCTCCGGGATTTTATGGCAAAGATTGTCATTTAATGTCCACTATTAGGCCTCCACACACAACTGATCATGTACATAACACAACTCATTTTACTACATCCACTGTTCGACCATGTCCGCCTGGATATATAGAAATATTTAAGAATGATAATCATGACGGTCATGAAGAGCACAGTGAACATAATGAACACGACGATGACACAGAGCAGAGCGGACACGATCCTCATGATGGTCATAGCAGCCACAACTATCGTAAATGTGTGCCAATCTCAACAAAGCATCCAACAACACATGAAACAACTACGGAAATTACGCATAATAACACACATCCCACTTGTCCTCCAGGATTTTATGGCAAAGATTGTCATTCAATGTCCACTATTAGGCCTCCACACACAACCGATCATGTACATAACACAACTCATTTTCCTACATCAACTGTTCGACCATGTCCACCAGGTCGTCATGGTCACCATTGCGAAATAATCACAACTACTGAGCCTGGATCAACAGAAGCTACAACAGATTGTCCACCAGGTCGTCATGGTCATCATTGCGAAATAATCACAACTACTGAGCATGGATCAACAGAAGCTACAACCGATTGTCCACCAGGTCGTCATGGTCACCATTGCGAAATAATCACAACTACTGAGCCTGGATCAACAGAAGCTACAACCGATTGTCCACCAGGTCGTCATGGTCACCATTGCGAAATAATCACAACTACTGAGCCTGGATCAACAGAAGCTACAACCGATTGTCCACCAGGTCGTCATGGTCACCATTGCGAAATAATCACAACTACTGAGCCTGGATCAACAGAAGCTACAACCGATTGTCCACCAGGTCGTCATGGTCACCATTGCGAAATAATCACAACTACTGAGCCTGGATCAACAGAAGCTACAACCGATTGTCCACCAGGTCGTCATGGTCATCATTGCGAAATAATCACAACTACTGAGCCGGGATTAACAGAAGCTACAACCGATTGTCCACCAGGTCGTCATGGTCACCATTGCGAAATAATCACAACTACTGAGCCTGGATCAACAGAAGCTACAACCGATTGTCCACCAGGTCGTCATGGTCATCATTGCGAAATAATCACAACTACTGAGCCGGGATTAACAGAAGCTACAACAGATTGTCCACCAGGTCGTCATGGTCACCATTGCGAAATAATCACAACTACTGAGCCGGGATTAACAGAAGCTACAACAGATTGTCCACCAGGTAGTCATGGTCACCATTGCGAAATCATCACAACTACTGAGCCTGGATTAACAGAAGCTACAACAGATTGTCCACCAGGTCGTCATGGTCACCATTGCGAAATAATCACAACTACTGAGCCTGGATCAACAGAAGCTACAACCGATTGTCCACCAGGACGTCATGGTCATCATTGCGAAATAATCACAACTACTGAGCCTGGATCAACAGAAGCTACAACCGATTGTCCACCAGGTCGTCATGGTCACCATTGCGAAATAATCACAACTACTGAGCCTGGATCAACAGAAGCTACAACAGATTGTCCACCAGGTCGTCATGGTCATCATTGCGAAATAATCACAACTACTGAGCCTGGATCAACAGAAGCTACAACCGATTGTCCACCAGGTCGTCATGGTCACCATTGCGAAATAATCACAACTACTGAGCCTGGATCAACAGAAGCTACAACCGATTGTCCACCAGGTCGTCATGGTCACCATTGCGAAATAATCACAACTACTGAGCCTGGATCAACAGAAACTACAACCGATTGTCCACCAGGTCGTCATGGTCACCATTGCGAAATAATCACAACTACTGAGCCTGGATCAACAGAAGCTACAACCGATTGTCCACCAGGTCGTCATGGTCACCATTGCGAAATAATCACAACTACTGAGCCTGGATCAACAGAAGCTACAACCGATTGTCCACCAGGTCGTCATGGTCACCATTGCGAAATAATCACAACTACTGAGCCTGGATCAACAGAAGCTACAACCGATTGTCCACCAGGTCGTCATGGTCACCATTGCGAAATAATCACAACTACTGAGCCTGGATCAACAGAAGCTACAACCGATTGTCCACCAGGTCGTCATGGTCACCATTGCGAAATAATCACAACTACTGAGCCTGGATCAACAGAAGCTACAACCGATTGTCCACCAGGTCGTCATAATCATCATTGCGAAATAATCACAACTACTGATCCTGGATTAACAGAAGCTACAACAGATTGTCCACCAGGTCGTCATGGTCCCCATTGCGAAATAATCACAACTACTGAGCCTGGATCAACAGAAGCTACAACAGATTGTCCACCAGGTCGTCATGGTCATCATTGCGAAATAATCACAACTACTGAGCCTGGATCAACAGAAGCTACAACAGATTGTCCACCAGGTCGTCATGGTCACCATTGCGAAATAATCACAACTACTGAGCCTGGATCAACAGAAGCTACAACCGATTGTCCACCAGGTCGTCATGGTCATCATTGCGAAATAATCACAACTACTGAGCCTGGATCAACAGAAGCTACAACAGATTGTCCACCAGGTCGTCATGGTCACCATTGCGAAATAATCACAACTACTGAGCCTGGATCAACAGAAGCTACAACGGATTGTCCACCAGGTCGTCATGGTCACCATTGCGAAATAATCACAACTACTGAGCCTGGATTAACAGAAGCTACAACAGATTGTCCACCAGGTCGTCATGGTCACCATTGCGAAATAATCACAACTACTGAGCCTGGATCAACAGAAGCTACAACCGATTGTCCAGCAGGTCGTCATGGTCACCATTGCGAAATAATCACAACTACTGAGCCTGGATCAACAGAAGCTACAACCGATTGTCCACCAGGTCGTCATGGTCACCATTGCGAAATAATCACAACTACTGAGCCTGGATTAACAGAAGCTACAACCGATTGTCCACCAGGTCGTCATGGTCACCATTGCGAAATAATCACAACTACTGAGCCTGGATCAACAGAAGCTACAACCGATTGTCCACCAGGTCGTCATGGTCACCATTGCGATATAATCACAACTACTGAGCCTGGATCAACAGAAGCTACAACCGATTGTCCACCAGGTCGTCATGGTCACCATTGCGAAATAATCACAACTACTGAGCCTGGATCAACAGAAGCTACAACCGATTGTCCACCAGGTCGTCATGGTCACCATTGCGAAATAATCACAACTACTGAGCCTGGATCAACAGAAGCTACAACCGATTGTCCACCAGGTCGTCCTGGTCACCATTGCGAAATAATCACAACTACTGAGCCTGGATCAACAGAAGCTACAACAGATTGTCCACCAGGTCGTCATGGTCACTATTGCGAAATAATCACAACTACTGAGCCGGGATTAACAGAAGCTACAACAGATTGTCCACCAGGTCGTCATGGTCATCATTGCGAAATAATCACAACTACTGAGCCTGGATCAACAGAAGCTACAACAGATTGTCCACCAGGTCGTCATGGTCACCATTGCGAAATAATCACAACTACTGAGCCTGGATCAACAGAAGCTACAACAGATTGTCCACCTGGTCGTCATGGTCACCATTGCGAAATAATCACAACTACTGAGCCTGGATCAACAGAAGCTACAACCGATTGTCCACCAGGTCGTCATGGTCACCATTGCGAAATAATCACAACTACTGAGCCTGGATCAACAGAAGCTACAACCGATTGTCCACCAGGTCGTCATGGTCACCATTGCGAAATAATCACAACTACTGAGCCTGGATTAACAGAAGCTACAACAGATTGTCCACCAGGTCGTCATGGTCATCATTGCGAAATAATCACAACTACTGAGCCTGGATCAACAGAAGCTACAACCGATTGTCCACCAGGTCGTCATGGTCACCATTGCGAAATAATCACAACTACTGAGCCTGGATCAACAGAAGCTACAACAGATTGTCCACCAGGTCGTCATGGTCATCATTGCGAAATAATCACAACTACTGAGAATGGATCAACAGAAGCTACAACCGATTGTCCACCAGGTCGTCATGGTCATCATTGCGAAATAATCACAACTACTGAGAATGGATCAACAGAAGCTACAACCGATTGTCCACCAGGTCGTCATGGTCACCATTGCGAAATAATCACAACTACTGAGCCTGGATCAACAGAAGCTACAACAGATTGTCTACCAGGTCGTCATGGTCATCATTGCGAAATAATCACAACTACTGAGCCTGGATCAACAGAAGCTACAACCGATTGTCCACCAGGTCGTCATGGTCACCATTGCGATATAATCACAACTACTGAGCCTGGATCAACAGAAGCTACAACCGATTGTCCACCAGGTCGTCATGGTCACCATTGCGAAATAATCACAACTACTGAGCCTGGATCAACAGAAGCTACAACCGATTGTCCACCAGGTCGTCATGGTCACCATTGCGAAATAATCACAACTACTGAGCCTGGATCAACAGAAGCTACAACCGATTGTCCACCAGGTCGTCATGGTCATCATTGCGAAATAATCACAACTACTGAGCCGGGATTAACAGAAGCTACAACAGATTGTCCACCAGGTCGTCATGGTCATCATTGCGAAATAATCACAACTACTGAGCCTGGATCAACAGAAGCTACAACAGATTGTCCACCAGGTCGTCATGGTCACCATTGCGAAATAATCACAACTACTGAGCCTGGATCAACAGAAGCTATAACAGATTGTCCACCAGGTAGTCATGGTCACCATTGCGAAATAATCACAACTACTGAGCCTGGATCAACAGAAGCTACAACAGATTGTCCACCAGGTCGTCATGGTCACCATTGCGAAATAATCACAACTACTGAGCCTGGATTAACAGAAGCTACAACAGATTGTCCACCAGGTCGTCATGGTCACCATTGCGAAATAATCACAACTACTGAGCCTGGATCAACAGAAGCTACAACAGATTGTCCACCAGGTCGTCATGGTCACCATTGCGAAATAATCACAACTACTGAGCCTGGATCAACAGAAGCTACAACAGATTGTCCACCAGGTCGTCATGGTCACCATTGCGAAATAATCACAACTACTGAGCCTGGATCAACAGAAGCTACAACAGATTGTCCACCAGGTCGTCATGGTCACCATTGCGAAATAATCACAACTACTGAGCCTGGATCAACAGAAGCTATAACAGATTGTCCACCAGGTCGTCATGGTCATCATTGCGAAATAATCACAACTACTGAGCCTGGATCAACAGAAGCTACAACAGATTGTCCACCAGGTCGTCATGGTCATCATTGCGAAATAATCACAACTACTGAGCCTGGATCAACAGAAGCTACAACAGATTGTCCACCAGGTAGTCATGGTCACCATTGCGAAATAATCACAACTACTGAGCCTGGATCAACAGAAGCTACAACAGATTGTCCACCAGGTCGTCATGGTCACCATTGCGAAATAATCACAACTACTGAGCTGGGATTAACAGAAGCTACAACAGATTGTCCACCAGGTCGTCATGGTCATCATTGCGAAATAATCACAACTACTGAGCCTGGATCAACAGAAGCTACAACCGATTGTCCACCAGGTCGTCATGGTCACCATTGCGATATAATTACAACTACTGAGCCTGGATCAACAGAAGCTACAACAGATTGTCCACCAGGTCGTTATGGTCACCATTGCGAAATAATCACAACTACTGAGCCTGGATCAACAGAAGCTACAACCGATTGTCCACCAGGTCGTCATGGTCACCATTGCGAAATAATCACAACTACTGAGCCTGGATCAACAGAAGCTACAACCGATTGTCCACCAGGTCGTCATGGTCACCATTGCGAAATAATCACAACTACTGAGCCTGGATTAACAGAAGCTACAACCGATTGTCCACCAGGTCGTCATGGTCACCATTGCGAAATAATCACAACTACTGAGCCTGGATCAACAGAAGCTACAACCGATTGTCCACCAGGTCGTCATGGTCACCATTGCGATATAATCACAACTACTGAGCCTGGATCAACAGAAGCTACAACCGATTGTCCACCAGGTCGTCATGGTCACCATTGCGAAATAATCACAACTACTGAGCCTGGATCAACAGAAGCTACAACCGATTGTCCACCAGGTCGTCATGGTCATCATTGCGAAATAATCACAACTACTGAGCCGGGATTAACAGAAGCTACAACAGATTGTCCACCAGGTCGTCATGGTCATCATTGCGAAATAATCACAACTACTGAGCCTGGATCAACAGAAGCTACAACAGATTGTCCACCAGGTCACCATTGCGAAATAATCACAACTACTGAGCCTGGATCAACAGAAGCTACAACAGATTGTCCACCAGGTCGTCATGGTCACCATTGCGAAATAATCACAACTACTGAGCCGGGATTAACAGAAGCTACAACAGATTGTCCACCAGGTAGTCATGGTCACCATTGCGAAATAATCACAACTACTGAGCCTGGATCAACAGAAGCTACAACAGATTGTCCACCAGGTCGTCATGGTCACCATTGCGAAATAATCACAACTACTGAGCCTGGATCAACAGAAGCTACAACCGATTGTCCACCAGGTCGTCATGGTCACCATTGCGAAATAATCACAACTACTGAGCCGGGATTAACAGAAGCTACAACCGATTGTCCACCAGGTCGTCATGGTCATCATTGCGAAATAATCACAACTACTGAGCCGGGATTAACAGAAGCTACAACAGATTGTCCACCAGGTCGTCATGGTCATCATTGCGAAATAATCACAACTACTGAGCCTGGATCAACAGAAGCTACAACAGATTGTCCACCAGGTCGTCATGGTCACCATTGCGAAATAATCACAACTACTGAGCCTGGATCAACAGAAGCTACAACAGATTGTCCACCAGGTCGTCATGGTCACCATTGCGAAATAATCACAACTACTGAGCCGGGATTAACAGAAGCTACAACAGATTGTCCACCAGGTAGTCATGGTCACCATTGCGAAATAATCACAACTACTGAGCCTGGATCAACAGAAGCTACAACAGATTGTCCACCAGGTCGTCATGGTCACCATTGCGAAATAATCACAACTACTGAGCCTGGATTAACAGAAGCTACAACCGATTGTCCACCAGGTCGTCCTGGTCACCATTGCGAAATAATCACAACTACTGAGCCTGGATCAACAGAAGCTACAACAGATTGTCCACCAGGTCGTCATGGTCACTATTGCGAAATAATCACAACTACTGAGCCTGGATCAACAGAAGCTACAACCGATTGTCCACCAGGTCGTCATGGTCACCATTGCGAAATAATCACAACTACTGAGCCGGGATTAACAGAAGCTACAACCGATTGTCCACCAGGTCGTCATGGTCACCATTGCGAAATAATCACAACTACTGAGCCTGGATCAACAGAAGCTACAACCGATTGTCCACCAGGTCGTCATGGTCACCATTGCGATATAATCACAACTACTGAGCCTGGATCAACAGAAGCTACAACCGATTGTCCACCAGATCGTCATGGTCACCATTGCGCAATAATCACAACTACTGAGCCTGGATCAACAGAAGCTACAACAGATTGTCCACCAGGTCGTCATGGTCACCATTGCGAAATAATCACAACTACTGAGCCTGGATCAACAGAAGCTACAACCGATTGTCCACCAGGTCGTCATGGTCACCATTGCGAAATAATCACAACTACTGAGCCTGGATTAACAGAAGCTACAACAGATTGTCCACCGGGTCGTCATGGTCATTATTGCGAAATAATCACAACTACTGAGCCGGGATTAACAGAAGCTACAACAGATTGTCCACCAGGTCGTCATGGTCACCATTGCGAAATAATCACAACTACTGAGCCTGGATCAACAGAAGCTACAACAGATTGTCCACCAGGTCGTCATGGTCACCATTGCGAAATAATCACAACTACTGAGCCTGGATCAACAGAAGCTACAACAGATTGTCCACCAGGTCGTCATGGTCACCATTGCGAAATAATCACAACTACTGAGCCTGGATTAACAGAAGCTACAACAGATTGTCCACCAGGTAGTCATGGTCACCATTGCGAAATAATCACAACTACTGAGCATGGATCAACAGAAGCTACAACAGATTGTCCACCAGGTCGTCATGGTCACCATTGCGAAATAATCACAACTACTGAGCCTGGATTAACAGAAGCTACAACAGATTGTCCACCAGGTCGTCATGGTCACCATTGCGAAATAATCACAACTACTGAGCATGGATCAACAGAAGCTACAACCGATTGTCCACCAGGTCGTCATGGTCACCATTGCGAAATAATCACAACTACTGAGCCTGGATCAACAGAAGCTACAACAGATTGTCCACCAGGTCGTCATGGTCATCATTGCGAAATAATCACAACTACTGAGAATGGATCAACAGAAGCTACAACCGATTGTCCACCAGGTCGTCATGGTCATCATTGCGAAATAATCACAACTACTGAGAATGGATCAACAGAAGCTACAACCGATTGTCCACCAGGTCGTCATGGTCACCATTGCGAAATAATCACAACTACTGAGCCTGGATCAACAGAAGCTACAACAGATTGTCCACCAGGTCGTCATGGTCACCATTGCGAAATAATCACAACTACTGAGCCTGGATCAACAGAAGCTACAACCGATTGTCCACCAGGTCGTCATGGTCACCATTGCGAAATAATCACAACTACTGAGCCTGGATCAACAGAAGCTACAACCGATTGTCCACCAGGTCGTCATGGTCATCATTGCGAAATAATCACAACTACTGAGAATGGATCAACAGAAGCTACAACCGATTGTCCACCAGGTCGTCATGGTCATCATTGCGAAATAATCACAACTACTGAGCCTGGATCAACAGAAGCTACAACCGATTGTCCACCAGGTCGTCATGGTCATCATTGCGAAATAATCACAACTACTGAGAATGGATCAACAGAAGCTACAACCGATTGTCCACCAGGTCGTCATGGTCATCATTGCGAAATAATCACAACTACTGAGCCTGGATCAACAGAAGCTACAACCGATTGTCCACCAGGTCGTCATGGTCACCATTGCGATATAATCACAACTACTGAGCCTGGATCAACAGAAGCTACAACCGATTGTCCACCAGGTCGTCATGGTCACCATTGCGAAATAATCACAACTACTGAGCCTGGATCAACAGAAGCTACAACCGATTGTCCACCAGGTCGTCATGGTCACCATTGCGAAATAATCACAACTACTGAGCCTGGATCAACAGAAGCTACAACCGATTGTCCACCAGGTCGTCATGGTCATCATTGCGAAATAATCACAACTACTGAGCCGGGATTAACAGAAGCTACAACAGATTGTCCACCAGGTCGTCATGGTCATCATTGCGAAATAATCACAACTACTGAGCCTGGATCAACAGAAGCTACAACAGATTGTCCACCAGGTCGTCATGGTCACCATTGCGAAATAATCACAACTACTGAGCCTGGATCAACAGAAGCTATAACAGATTGTCCACCAGGTAGTCATGGTCACCATTGCGAAATAATCACAACTACTGAGCCTGGATCAACAGAAGCTACAACAGATTGTCCACCAGGTCGTCATGGTCACCATTGCGAAATAATCACAACTACTGAGCCTGGATTAACAGAAGCTACAACAGATTGTCCACCAGGTCGTCATGGTCACCATTGCGAAATAATCACAACTACTGAGCCTGGATCAACAGAAGCTACAACAGATTGTCCACCAGGTCGTCATGGTCACCATTGCGAAATAATCACAACTACTGAGCCTGGATCAACAGAAGCTACAACAGATTGTCCACCAGGTCGTCATGGTCACCATTGCGAAATAATCACAACTACTGAGCCTGGATCAACAGAAGCTACAACAGATTGTCCACCAGGTCGTCATGGTCACCATTGCGAAATAATCACAACTACTGAGCCTGGATCAACAGAAGCTATAACAGATTGTCCACCAGGTCGTCATGGTCATCATTGCGAAATAATCACAACTACTGAGCCTGGATCAACAGAAGCTACAACAGATTGTCCACCAGGTCGTCATGGTCATCATTGCGAAATAATCACAACTACTGAGCCTGGATCAACAGAAGCTACAACAGATTGTCCACCAGGTAGTCATGGTCACCATTGCGAAATAATCACAACTACTGAGCCTGGATCAACAGAAGCTACAACAGATTGTCCACCAGGTCGTCATGGTCACCATTGCGAAATAATCACAACTACTGAGCCTGGATCAACAGAAGCTACAACCGATTGTCCACCAGGTCGTCATGGTCACCATTGCGAAATAATCACAACTACTGAGCTGGGATTAACAGAAGCTACAACAGATTGTCCACCAGGTCGTCATGGTCATCATTGCGAAATAATCACAACTACTGAGCCTGGATCAACAGAAGCTACAACCGATTGTCCACCAGGTCGTCATGGTCACCATTGCGATATAATTACAACTACTGAGCCTGGATCAACAGAAGCTACAACAGATTGTCCACCAGGTCGTTATGGTCACCATTGCGAAATAATCACAACTACTGAGCCTGGATCAACAGAAGCTACAACCGATTGTCCACCAGGTCGTCATGGTCACCATTGCGAAATAATCACAACTACTGAGCCTGGATCAACAGAAGCTACAACCGATTGTCCACCAGGTCGTCATGGTCACCATTGCGAAATAATCACAACTACTGAGCCTGGATTAACAGAAGCTACAACCGATTGTCCACCAGGTCGTCATGGTCACCATTGCGAAATAATCACAACTACTGAGCCTGGATCAACAGAAGCTACAACCGATTGTCCACCAGGTCGTCATGGTCACCATTGCGATATAATCACAACTACTGAGCCTGGATCAACAGAAGCTACAACCGATTGTCCACCAGGTCGTCATGGTCACCATTGCGAAATAATCACAACTACTGAGCCTGGATCAACAGAAGCTACAACCGATTGTCCACCAGGTCGTCATGGTCACCATTGCGAAATAATCACAACTACTGAGCCTGGATCAACAGAAGCTACAACCGATTGTCCACCAGGTCGTCATGGTCATCATTGCGAAATAATCACAACTACTGAGCCGGGATTAACAGAAGCTACAACAGATTGTCCACCAGGTCGTCATGGTCATCATTGCGAAATAATCACAACTACTGAGCCTGGATCAACAGAAGCTACAACAGATTGTCCACCAGGTCACCATTGCGAAATAATCACAACTACTGAGCCTGGATCAACAGAAGCTACAACAGATTGTCCACCAGGTCGTCATGGTCACCATTGCGAAATAATCACAACTACTGAGCCGGGATTAACAGAAGCTACAACAGATTGTCCACCAGGTAGTCATGGTCACCATTGCGAAATAATCACAACTACTGAGCCTGGATCAACAGAAGCTACAACAGATTGTCCACCAGGTCGTCATGGTCACCATTGCGAAATAATCACAACTACTGAGCCTGGATCAACAGAAGCTACAACCGATTGTCCACCAGGTCGTCATGGTCACCATTGCGAAATAATCACAACTACTGAGCCGGGATTAACAGAAGCTACAACCGATTGTCCACCAGGTCGTCATGGTCATCATTGCGAAATAATCACAACTACTGAGCCGGGATTAACAGAAGCTACAACAGATTGTCCACCAGGTCGTCATGGTCATCATTGCGAAATAATCACAACTACTGAGCCTGGATCAACAGAAGCTACAACAGATTGTCCACCAGGTCGTCATGGTCACCATTGCGAAATAATCACAACTACTGAGCCTGGATCAACAGAAGCTACAACAGATTGTCCACCAGGTCGTCATGGTCACCATTGCGAAATAATCACAACTACTGAGCCGGGATTAACAGAAGCTACAACAGATTGTCCACCAGGTAGTCATGGTCACCATTGCGAAATAATCACAACTACTGAGCCTGGATCAACAGAAGCTACAACAGATTGTCCACCAGGTCGTCATGGTCACCATTGCGAAATAATCACAACTACTGAGCCTGGATTAACAGAAGCTACAACCGATTGTCCACCAGGTCGTCCTGGTCACCATTGCGAAATAATCACAACTACTGAGCCTGGATCAACAGAAGCTACAACAGATTGTCCACCAGGTCGTCATGGTCACTATTGCGAAATAATCACAACTACTGAGCCTGGATCAACAGAAGCTACAACCGATTGTCCACCAGGTCGTCATGGTTACCATTGCGAAATAATCACAACTACTGAGCCGGGATTAACAGAAGCTACAACCGATTGTCCACCAGGTCGTCATGGTCACCATTGCGAAATAATCACAACTACTGAGCCTGGATCAACAGAAGCTACAACCGATTGTCCACCAGGTCGTCATGGTCACCATTGCGATATAATCACAACTACTGAGCCTGGATCAACAGAAGCTACAACCGATTGTCCACCAGGTCGTCATGGTCACCATTGCGAAATAATCACAACTACTGAGCCTGGATCAACAGAAGCTACAACAGATTGTCCACCAGGTCGTCATGGTCACCATTGCGAAATAATCACAACTACTGAGCCTGGATCAACAGAAGCTACAACAGATTGTCCACCAGGTCGTCATGGTCATCATTGCGAAATAATCACAACTACTGAGCCTGGATCAACAGAAGCTACAACCGATTGTCCACCAGGTCGTCATGGTCACCATTGCGAAATAATCACAACTACTGAGCCTGGATCAACAGAAGCTACAACCGATTGTCCACCAGGTCATCATGGTCATCATTGCGAAATAATCACAACTACTGAGCCTGGATCAACAGAAGCTACAACAGATTGTCCACCAGGTCGTCATGGTCATCATTGCGAAATAATCACAACTACTGAGCCTGGATCAACAGAAGCTACAACCGATTGTCCACCAGGTCGTCATGGTCATCATTGCGATATAATCACAACTACTGAGCCTGGATCAACAGAAGCTACAACCGATTGTCCACCAGGTCGTCATGGTCACCATTGCGAAATAATCACAACTACTGAGCCTGGATCAACAGAAGCTACAACAGATTGTCCACCAGGTCGTCATGGTCATCATTGCGAAATAATCACAACTACTGAGCATGGATCAACAGAAGCTACAACCGATTGTCCACCAGGTCATCATGGTCATCATTGCGAAATAATCACAACTACTGAGCCTGGATCAACAGAAGCTACAACAGATTGTCCACCAGGTCGTCATGGTCATCATTGCGAAATAATCACAACTACTGAGCCTGGATCAACAGAAGCTACAACAGATTGTCCACCAGGTCGTCATGGTCATCATTGCGAAATAATCACAACTACTGAGCCTGGATCAACAGAAGCTACAACCGATTGTCCACCAGGTCGTCATGGTCATCATTGCGATATAATCACAACTACTGAGCCTGGATCAACAGAAGCTACAACAGATTGTCCACCAGGTCGTCATGGTCACCATTGCGAAATAATCACAACTACTGAGCCTGGATCAACAGAAGCTACAACAGATTGTCCACCAGGTCGTCATGGTCACCATTGCGAAATAATCACAACTACTGAGCCTGGATCAACAGAAGCTACAACAGATTGTCCACCAGGTCGTCATGGTCACCATTGCGAAATAATCACAACTACTGAGCCTGGATCAACAGAAGCTATAACAGATTGTCCACCAGGTCGTCATGGTCATCATTGCGAAATAATCACAACTACTGAGCCTGGATCAACAGAAGCTACAACCGATTGTCCACCAGGTCGTCATGGTCATCATTGCGATATAATCACAACTACTGAGCCTGGATCAACAGAAGCTACAACAGATTGTCCACCAGGTCGTCATGGTCACCATTGCGAAATAATCACAACTACTGAGCCTGGATCAACAGAAGCTACAACAGATTGTCCACCAGGTCGTCATGGTCACCATTGCGAAATAATCACAACTACTGAGCCTGGATCAACAGAAGCTACAACCGATTGTCCACCAGGTCGTCATGGTCACCATTGCGAAATAATCACAACTACTGAGCCTGGATCAACAGCAGCTACAACCGATTGTCCACCAGCTCGTCATGGTCACCATTGCGAAATAATCACAACTACTGAGCCTGGATCAACAGAAGCTACAACCGATTGTCCACCAGGTCGTCATGGTCATCATTGCGAAATAATCACAACTACTGAGCCTGGATCAACAGAAGCTACAACCGATTGTCCACCAGGTCGTCATGGTCACCATTGCGAAATAATCACAACTACTGAGCCTGGATCAACAGAAGCTACAACAGATTGTCCACCAGGTCGTCATGGTCATCATTGCGAAATAATCACAACTATTGAGCCTGGATCAACAGAAGCTACAACCGATTGTCCACCAGGTCGTCATGGTCACCATTGCGAAATAATCACAACTACTGAGCCTGGATCAACAGAAGCTACAACCGATTGTCCACCAGGTCGTCATGGTCACCATTGCGAAATAATCACAACTACTGAGCCTGGATCAACAGAAGGTACAACAGATTGTCCACCAGGTCGTCATGGTCACCATTGCGAAATAATCACAACTACTGATCCTGGATCAACAGAAGGTACAACAGATTGTCCACCAGGTCGTCATGGTCACCATTGCGAAATAATCACAACTACTGAGCCTGGATCAACAGAAGCTACAACCGATTGTCCACCAGGTCGTCATGGTCATCATTGCGAAATAATCACAACTACTGAGCCTGGATCAACAGAAGCTACAACAGATTGTCCACCAGGTCGTCATGGTCATCATTGCGAAATAATCACAACTACTGAGCCTGGATCAACAGAAGCTACAACAGATTGTCCACCAGGTCGTCATGGTCACCATTGCGAAATAATCACAACTACTGAGCCTGGATCAACAGAAGCTACAACCGATTGTCCACCAGGTCGTCATGGTCACCATTGCGAAATAATCACAACTACTGAGCCTGGATCAACAGAAGCTACAACCGATTGTCCACCAGGTCGTCATGGTCACCATTGCGAAATAATCACAACTACTGAGCCTGGATCAACAGAAGCTACAACTGATTGTCCACCAGGTCGTCATGGTCATCATTGCGAAATAATCACAACTACTGAGCCTGGATCAACAGAAGCTACAACAGATTGTCCACCAGGTCGTCATGGTCATCATTGCGAAATAATCACAACTACTGAGCCTGGATCAACAGCAGCTACAACCGATTGTCCACCAGCTCGTCATGGTCAGCATTGCGAAATAATCACAACTACTGAGCCTGGATCAACAGAAGCTACAACCGATTGTCCACCAGGTCGTCATGGTCATCATTGCGAAATAATCACAACTACTGAGCCTGGATCAACAGAAGCTACAACCGATTGTCCACCAGGTCGTCATGGTCATCATTGCGAAATAATCACAACTACTGAGCCTGGATCAACAGAAGCTACAACAGATTGTCCACCAGGTCGTCATGGTCACCATTGCGAAATAATCACAACTACTGAGCATGGATCAACAGAAGCTACAACCGATTGTCCACCAGGTCGTCATGGTCACCATTGCGAAATAATCACAACTACTGAGCCTGGATCAACAGAAGCTACAACCGATTGTCCACCAGGTCGTCATGGTCACCATTGCGAAATAATCACAACTACTGAGCCTGGATCAACAGAAGCTACAACAGATTGTCCACCAGGTCGTCATGGTCACCATTGCGAAATAATCACAACTACTGAGCCTGGATCAACAGAAGCTACAACAGATTGTCCACCAGGTCGTCATGGTCATCATTGCGAAATAATCACAACTACTGAGCCTGGATCAACAGAAGCTACAACAGATTGTCCACCAGGTCGTCATGGTCACCATTGCGAAATAATCACAACTACTGAGCCTGGATCAACAGAAGCTACAACCGATTGTCCACCAGGTCGTCATGGTCACCATTGCGAAATAATCACAACTACTGAGCCTGGATCAACAGCAGCTACAACCGATTGTCCACCAGGTCGTCATGGTCACCATTGCGAAATAATCACAACTACTGAGCCTGGATCAACAGAAGCTACAACAGATTGTCCACCAGGTCGTCATGGTCACCATTGCGAAATAATCACAACTACTGAGCCTGGATCAACAGAAGCTACAACAGATTGTCCACCAGGTCGTCATGGTCATCATTGCGAAATAATCACAACTACTGAGCCTGTATCAACAGAAGCTACAACAGATTGTCCACCAGGTCGTCATGGTCACCATTGCGAAATAATCACAACTACTGAGCCTGGATCAACAGAAGCTACAACAGATTATCCACCAGGTCGTCATGGTCATCATTGCGAAATAATCACAACTACTGAGCCTGGATCAACAGAAGCTACAACCGATTGTCCACCAGGTCGTCATGGTCACCATTGCGATATAATCACAACTACTGAGCCTGGATCAACAGAAGCTACAACAGATTGTCCACCAGGTCGTCATGGTCACCATTGCGAAATAATCACAACTACTGAGCCTGGATCAACAGAAACTACAACCGATTGTCCACCAGGTCGTCATGGTCACCATTGCGAAATAATCACAACTACTGAGCCTGGATCAACAGCAGCTACAACCGATTGTCCACCAGCTCGTCATGGTCACCATTGCGAAATAATCACAACTACTGAGCCTGGATCAACAGAAGCTACAACAGATTGTCCACCAGGTCGTCATGGTCACCATTGCGAAATAATCACAACTACTGAGCATGGATCAACAGAAGCTACAACCGATTGTCCACCAGGTCGTCATGGTCACCATTGCGAAATAATCACAACTACTGAGCCTGGATCAACAGAAACCGCAACCGATGAATCGACAGATTGTTCAGCTGGTCATATTTGCTAGATGAACACAACGAATCAAATGGGATAAATATCTCTTCTTGTGAATTCTTTATATTTGTCGATAATAAATTTTTTATATCATATTTAGTTTTTCATTTTAATTTATTTTGTATTTAAATAAAAGTTTTGTCTCGATTCGTTTCGAACTCTTTTACTATGGTGACCAATACACGATTTAAATTATAAAGAAGATAAGTCATTGGCTGGATATTATGTGTGTTGGTGCGCTGTTTAACCTGCAACCATGGCATTGAATGTGCCATCGAGAATTAGTCAGTTGCAATCAGCTTTTAACGTGGGTAACATCTCTTCTTGGTAATTATTACTCAACTGTCGTATAGTACAATCACCTTTGTTGAGTTATTTATTTGTTGCTGATGCATTTTTTTGTTTTTTTTTTTGAAAAGTGATTGAAAAAAGTTAACCATCGCAGTCTCTTTCGTTAATCAATGCATTTAAGTTGGTTTCAAATATATAACAAAAAAAAAAACGTTTTAAATTTACCTAATTGCCTATAAGTGACAAAAGTGTGTTAACAATTTGAGTTTCTATTGTTTAAAACAGAAAATAATTATAAAAAGAAACAAAACCAAAACAACATTGACTTAAGGTTACGTGTTTTCCAGCTAAATTTAATCATTTAAACATATTAAAGTGGATTCATAGATTGATTTTTATTACTTTTCGTTTAATTCGTTTTTTTTTTTTTTTTTATAAATTCAAATTCATATTGAAATTCAAATTAGTTAAAGTGAAATTGAATGGGGAAAGTAAATAACGTGATTTAAAGCAAAATTAATTTTTTATTATTATTATTATTATTATTAATTTTAAATATTCATTTCTGTCTTTAATAATTAAAATATAAAAAAAAAAAATTAAATAAAGATTTATTAATAAATCGAACCGCTTAGTATACGTTTAGTTGACTTAAAGTCAAAATGAAGTTAAATTTAATTGTGCTAATTATATTATTGGGTACATTGTGCTTGGTTGATCTGGTAAACTCTGAACGATTCGTTCCACGATGGAAGAAACAGGTAATTCTAATTAAATTAATTTTTTTTTCTTTTCTTTATATATATAAAATCGACTTAACTTTAGTTACAAATACAAAAAAAAAAAGACAAAAGAAATGTTTTTTTTTTTAACGTTCTAACTGCGCATGTTAATTAAAGTTAAATAAATAATTATTTATTGAATAAAAGAATTTTTAGTTAAAGAAAACAACTTTAAGTACACATGACTTAAGTGACGACGCGTTCACAAACATAACGGTTCATTTATTTATGTACAAAAATTTTATGTTTTTGTTTTTGTTTATGTGTTGTGCTAGGCGTGCGAGAAAGATCGAGTACAAAAGCAATACTCGAAGCAATTTTATACATGTGATGATAATGGCGATGTTACATGTATGACTGGTTGGACGGGTGATTTATGTGATGTTCCGATTTGTAAACGTGGTTGTGATCCGATGACTGGATACTGTCGGCGACCGGGTGAATGTCGTTGTAAACTTGGTTTTTATGGTGAAAAATGTGACAGATGTATTCCGTTGCCGGGGTGTCAACACGGAACTTGTACCCAAGCGTTTGAGTGTCGTTGCAAGCCCGGATGGGATGGACTTTTTTGTTCGGAACGTAAGACAATTTGATTGTAGATGTTAAATAAAATTTGTATTAATTTAATTTTAATGTTTTGTAGCAATTTGTCGTGAAGAGTGTCATCCATCACGGGGATATTGTGAAGCACCTGGTGAGTGCCGATGTCGTTTAGGGTGGGCAGGATCTATTTGTCGAGATTGTCAAGTACTACCAGGATGCATGCATGGTACATGCTCACAGCCACTCGAATGTAAATGTCTTCCAGGATGGAGAGGAGTTTTGTGCCAAATTCCAATGTGTTCTGAAACATGCCACAAGCGGTACGGTTACTGCACAAAACCAAATGATTGTAGATGCAAAGTAGGTTGGACCGGTGAAAATTGTGATGTTTGTGTACCATATCCAGGCTGCAAAAATGGTTCTTGTAGACGCCCATGGGAATGTAATTGCCAACCGGGATGGGGGAGTCACTTGTGTGATGAAAGTAAGTCTTTTTAACGTCTAGAAATGAATTCGAATAATTTTTTTTTGTATATTCCTATTTTGAAGAACTTGATTACTGTGAATTAAATCCAAATACCTGCCAAAATGGTGGCAAATGCATGTCATTTGAACGGGAGGAGGGAAGCTTTAGATGTGAATGTCCCACAGGCTATAAAGGACGTCGTTGCGACATTGTTCCACCATCACTTGCTTTAAATACAACCGCAGAACCGGATACTACAGAAACTACAACCGAAACAGATATCGAAATAACAACTCTATTACCTGAAACTGATTCAAAATGCTCTAGTGGTGATAACACGACTGTTTGTAGTGTTGAAACTACTACAGTCGCCTTAACACCATCTACAGAAGCTATAAAAAACGAAACCACATCGACTACGAGTAGTCCTTCAATAAATGATGCAAATATTTCGCTAGCAGATATCAGTTCTACTGAAAATGCGACAAATAATGCGCCTGCAGATACTACAACCGTCAATCCACAGTCATCAACTACAACCACAGCAGCACCATTTAACAGCACGACAAGTGTTAAAAAGTCAAACAGAAACGGTGTTCGATATAACGGTGTTAAGAATAAACCAAAAAAGAATTTCAAAGAAGACGATATCATACTGAAATCAGCAACGATCGTCGATTTCTTTGATAATGAGGCATAATCACATTTTACATACAATTAATAATTTATTTATTTATTTTATTCTTATATTTATATTATATTTACAAAATTATAAGTTAATTTATAAAATAAAAAAAAGAAATTACGTTGGCAGGCTCTCGATTAAGTCGACGAGCATGTCATTCGTATCCAAAATAGATGGCTTTTTCGTGTTTTTCCGTTTTTCTTCTTGATAGAAGCCAGGTATTTTTTGATGTCCAAAATTCATTTGTTTCAGTTTAATCTCAGGCTTATCACAATCAACATCCATTACACTAGCCTCGTTATCTTTAGCCAGAGTTTCAGTAGGTTTTTGCTTTCGGTTCGTTGTCATTGGCTTATCGAATCGGAAATTCGGCGGGAATTTATGTAATGTAATGCAATGATCACGTCTTTCAGTTGCATTTGATGCTTTAACATCACATTCCTCCAAGTAACACGAATACTAAATAAGGAAAATAATTTGTTTAGAATTGAGTTCAAGGATATTTTTCCATTTGTTTTCTGTTTACCATCGGTTGCTTCTCAGCGAGAACAGCAAAATATGAGTCATGACTTTCTGATATATGCAGATCTAATAAATGCGGATTTGGTAAATTCTTTTTACATTCGTTACATGTGAAACGATGTGACAAATTATAATGAGATTCGTAACTGAATACAGTTTCAAATTTGGCACCACATCCAGGTACATTGCACACTACCATGTTTCTAGAAAATAATTCACAAAAAGAAATAAGTTTATTATTATTATTATTCTTTTGTATTTTATAGTTACATTTCATGAAATTCGTCTTCATCGCCATAGCTGCAAAAACCTAATTTAACAAATGGTTTTATTAATAAATTTCCATCATTCAGAAATGGATCATCGTCTAAATGTAGTCCAACACCAAAATGTTTTAATATATGATCAATTTCATTTGCTGAATAATATTCCGTATTATTATCCATTTTAAACAAAGAATAATTATATTTTTAATTTATATATATTTAGGTAATTCAAATATAAATTAACTGTCGTGGTTTCTATTTATTACTGAAATTATAATCGTAATCATGATCCAATAATAACAAGGTCTGCTGGAAATAAAATGACAGCTGCCATTTAATTTTGTTGTGACGTAGATGGAATGATATTTTTTTATTGTTTTAGAATTCGGACGCGTTTTTTTTGGCAAATTTATAATTATAATTAATTTAAATTGAAAAAAAAGATTGGTTTTGAAGTGAAGTGAAATAGACACTGTTTTTAGGCTAAGTAAATTTCTGCATTATTTTATTTAAAGTGCAATTGACGTGAATTTAGTGTATTAGTGATATTGACACTGTTTTTTTTTTTGCTGTTTAAAATGCGGTATTGTGTTGTGAAAGATTGTTGGAGCTGGAAAGAAGCAAAAAAAAATAAACTGAAATTCTTTCGCTTCCCAAAAAATCCAATTATTAAAAAAAATGGATTTTAGCATGTGGTAGAGAAAATGTGAATACGGCAAGTGGCACCATTTGTTCAATGCATTTCACAGAAAACGACTGGCGCCTCAGAGATAGATTACTAAATCTCCCCGTAGAAAAACGATTTCTTGATGCAAATGCTGTCCCAACTCAATTAGTTCATGCAAACACCGATATATCCTTAAATGAGAGGACAAAACGTTTCGAGATACGAACTTCGAAAAAACTAGTTAACGAAGCTATCGAAGAATATGACTTGAGGTAAACTAAAAATTTCAAACTGTATTGAAATATTTTACTAATTTATCTGTTACTTTTTTCTAGTAATGAAAAACAACAAAACGAATCTGTTTCGTCCGAAATGATGAACAGCGAAAATTTTAATGAAAAAAACGGAATAAGTTCATCAAAATCAGTTGAAGTCCAGACAGAGTAAGCCCTTTTGTATTTCAGTTGATTCATTAAATAATTGAAATAATTTTCAGAGTTGAAATAGAGTGTGCCAGAGAATTAAGAATCATTGAATTGGAGAAGACAGTGAAAAAAATGAAAAAAGAATTGGAAAAATCAAATGAAGTGATTAAGCAGCAACAAAATTTTGAAGATTCTGTGAACCATATATTTAGTAGTGGACAAATTAAAACACTTAAGCCAATTAATTAAGCCACATGTTTATATTCTGCTGGCCCGCGTGCATATAGATTTATGTACAACAAAAAATATCCGCTTCCTGGACCATCAACATTAAGACAATGGGCAACAAAAATTAATCTTCAACCTGGAATTGTGATAACACAAGTTGTGTATAGCAATTTAGAATTATATATATGACCTACAATATGATGCTCTCGAATATTTGGCGGGATATATTATTAATTACATATAAAAGAATGTGCACAAATTAATATATCTTTGAATATTAAAATGTTATTTTTTAAGTGTAGGCTATATTTTAGAATAAGAGAATTAAACAAATGTATAAGAACTGAAAAATACCAAAGAAAATTAAAAAAAACTATAACATAAACATTTAATTGATGTTGCGTGCGTTTTACTTCTATATATATTTATTTTTCTATCATTCGAGTGACGTCACATTTCACAGCAGCAGAACTGTCAAGCAGACCTTGTTATTATTGGATCATGAATCGTAATGCAACAGATAAACTGCATAATAGAAATGTCAAAACAATAAATTAAAAGTGCGTTCATTATCTATAAAAATTAAATATGTTTATTTACAATGCCATCTATGTAGTGAAAATAAAAAATCAAGTAGAATGCTTGAATGAAAAATACATTTCCCACAATAAAGCATTTGCTCCCTTGATTTCCTTATGAATTGTTTTTTTTCCCTACGATCCTAATATTAAAAAAATAAATTCAAATGTTAACACTTAGAAAATTACATAAGCCACCCGCATGTTTAAAGTCACATTAAACGATAATAAAAAAAATCGGTTGTGTTGTTAAAAATTAGGGTTAAATAGGGGTAAGGGGAAATAAAAAATATCAAAAAAAAAAAAAGAAAAAAAAAATGTAACGGATTTTTCACCCTTCAACTTTTCCGATAAAAATACAAATTTTCCCAAAGCCATTCGAAAAAATCAATGTGAAGTAAACAAACCAACTGATAACAGAGCGTTGAACAAATTTGGTTGGCTGGTGTTTGCACCCTTACCCTAATTTTAGTGAATTTCTAGTGTTCTAGGGTTTTTGGCTGCGATGGCTTATCACTAACCTGAGACCTGGTAACCAAAATTATAGAAGGCCACCAGCAGTTGCAAACGGTTAGTACACTCCATTTGTTTGAATTAACTTTGAGCCGAGTTTAGGTTCAGTTAAGTCGAATAGATAAGAAAATCTACCCTAACCGACAATATTAATCTACCACTTCATTTATTATATTTTCTACTTCATCAAATTGCCAGCTTAATTATTCAAAACCCTATTAAAGTTAAATAGAAAATAAAATTTATTTTATTTCTAAAGCGGAGGGTCATGTCCGGACGTTTTTTTTTTTCACTCTTTCTGACTTATTTTTATTTTTAATCAAACTTTGAGGGTTGCAGAGCGCACATTCAAACAAAAAAACCACCACCATACAAGTGCTGTTAACAAGGAAAAGAAGAAAAATAATAAATTTTACCATCGACAACGGTAAACGGGAGAGAAATGTAAACGAAATAAGGCACTAGGTAGGGTCGAGGGTAATTGTAATTATTGTTAAATTGAGTTGAGAACAAAAACAAAAAAAAAAACAAAAAACAAAACAAAACAAAAACTACCCGGAAAACCGTTATTTAACCAAAAAAAAAAAAAAAAAATAAAATAAAATGTGAAGCCACGAAGAGAAGGAATTTTGAATATTTTTTTCTATTTTTTGTTTTCTCTTGATTTTGATCATTCAATCAATCAAAGTATGACTTAAGCCGGTAAAAACATTGTGCAAAATCCACACACAATAATAATAATAATAATAATTTATTTTTTTTAATCTACTTAAGTTAAGTCAAATTTATTAACTCAAAACCAGCAGCTATTGCGAATTTTGTTTTTTATTTTTTTTTTCTCTGTATAAAACAAAAAAATTAAAATTAAATTTAATAAATAAATAAATAAAGATGCGGGTTTCAATTACAATGTGACTTAAATAATTTACAAAAATAAAAAAAAAATAATAAGAATGAATACTAAGCAGACTTAAGCCACTTAATAAACAATACACTGTTTCAAATTATAATTATTTTTTCTTTTATTTATTTATTTTTTTTTTAAATAAAATTCTAAACTTTTTTTCAAGTTTAATTTAGTTAAACTAAATTAAATTGTACTTAGTTAAGTCATGGTTATTGTAAACTAGTTAAATAAACAAAGAAAAAAAAATAATAATTTTTATAAATTATTTGCGATTAACTGATTTACGGTAATTTTTTTTTTATTCATTTTAATTAATTGGATTAGACACCTAGTTAAAAAAAAAAAAATTGCGGAAAGCTTTATTAGATTGGCTTTGGAATGGAATCAGTGAGGATCAAGGAAATGCAGTCAGTCAAAGAACTTTCGAAGGTAATCAATAGCGGAACTAAGACATTTATTATGTACGGAAGATATAGCTGCAGCTGCAAACAGAATAATACGGAAATACTAAATGAAAGCGTAATTTCCTTACAAAGTGCTTAGTAAAACATAATTTGCCATATTTTTACGATTTATTTAGTCGATATGTTTACTATTCGAGAGTCAATAAAACGAGAGTTATCTGTAATTAAAAAGAATCTTCTAAAATCAATTTATATTTTTGAAATTTAATTAACTTGCGCATGCGTAAAGCATATTTAATCAAAAAAAATAAATAAAATAAAATTGCCAGTTCGTTAGAAAAGAGAGAAAAAAAAAACAAATAAATAAAGCTACAGGTTTAAACAAAAGTATTCACCCGCTTCACTTACTATTAACGTGACTTAGCTAAGCAAAAAAAAAAATAATAATAATAAAACAAAAATAACAAAAGATTATTTAGTCACGAAAATAAAACAAAAAAAAAAAAATAATTAAATTAAACGCCTAGCACGTATACATTCCGCTGAATAAAACAACAAAAAAAAATCACAACTTTTATACTACTGCGTCTACTGTGCCCATGCGTCAACGGATTTAATTTGATTTTTCTTTCTTTCTTTCTTTCTTTCTTTCTTTATTCACAATTTTAAAAGTTTTTTTTGTTTTTGCTTGTTTGTTTGTTTGTTTATTATTTAATTAAATTAATTTCGATCACGTTTAACTGAAAACAAATATTATTAATAAATGAAAAGAAATTGTTTTTATTTTTGCGCTTTTATGGCAGTCAGTTGCTTTGTTTGATTTGATTTTTGTGTTTTTTTTTTTTTGTTAACTCGTACATATGTAGATTTTGTTAAGTGATTTTAATTATTTCATTTTATGTTTTTGTTTAGTTTTTATTTTTATTTTTTTTTATATAAACTTTAACTAGTTTAGCACGATAACATTTACCATTATTTAATATGTTTTTACTTAATCGTGTTAAACAATAATACTGACTGTCGTATAACGAATATGTTAACGAAAAATGTTAAATATTTATTATACGGTTTTAACATAACAGAAAGAAGCAATCAAATAATTTCACTTTCAATTACAATTAAGGTCGTGCAATCACTTTTCTATTACAAACTGTACTCGCTTGATAAACCTAATTGATTCCTTGAACACTTAGCTTAAGTTAACAAGTTCATTATTCCATGGTAGATTATTGATTAATTGATTTTATTATTTTTATTTTTTTAATTAATTTATTGTTTATTTTGAGTGTACAAATTTGAATTGTAGAGTTTAACTCATCATCAGCAAGTGTTTACTTGCTTAACACAGAAACTAAATCAGGACATAGAGTTTCATTTGAAGAACTACCGGCCACCTTCATTTCCGTCAATATCTATGACAATATTTATGCTAAATGATCATTAAGGTCTCATTATAGCACTTATTTTCATTTAATGACTTATCAGTGTCAAACCTTGTAGCTACCAGAGATCTCGGGTTTCTTCTAGGACCTTAGTTAATGGAACTATGATGAGTCAAGCCTTAATTTTCCTATGTTGACAGACTTCGTGAATAATGATTTAAGCATAAGCATGCTGAATTTTATCATTGTAGTTACTGTATTACAGCTTCCTAAAAATAGGATATTTAAACATACTACAGGTTTAAGTCGTAGCCATGCAAACTATGATTTTCGTACATGAAATCAATTTCCAATTCCAAAATTAGATAAGCTTCTTGTTTTTAAAATAATGTGTAGAGCACGGTCAATTGTACCGGACGTTGGGTTTAAAGAAGCAAGAATTATATTTCCTTCCATCAATTATGGGTTTTTGTGAACATGAGTCGTTCTACTTAAAACCAAAAACTAAGTAACTAAGTAGCATGTTATTATTGTGAGACACAATACTATTGAATTTGTCCACCAAATTTCGGTATTACTTGCTTATTGGATCCATGAAGTTTCGCTGAAATAGTAAAGCCGATAGAATTATCTGATAAAGGTTAGATATAAACACAATACATTGATGGTCACAGAGGATTATGACATTAAATTGAACTTTAACGTCGTCTATCATTAATCTCTGTTCTGTGATTTTCTGCTTTAAGTGAATATAATTGTAACTGACTTATCACAGTCAATTGTTACAGTGATAACAGGGCTAAAGCATACAAACCGGAATGTATAAATCAATTCTTGTTTTATTGAATTATTAGTATTTGTCTGTTATTTGCCTGGTTTTAAATTTTTTAAAATAGTGGTTAGTAGCTCTGTTCCTAATTAGAAAAATATAAGTCAGTTATTTCTTTATTGTATTTGTGTTAGGATTAAATGAAGAAAATATCTGTTTTCTATTTTTCTTGTAAATTATAAGAATCAACATAGAAGGAGCGTCACGATAAAATCGGAACGAAAACAATTTCGGTTTTACTCTCTACAATTAATGCATAATTATCTTTTTTATTTAATTGAGATGTTTAGGATTCATAGCATAAAGTCCTATCTGTAAACGATTAGATTTTAGGTATTTGTGTACGTGGAGAGAAAAATGATCGCTTCGAATGTAACCAAACTTGACCGTTCAACAGTGTGTATCAGTTATAGCCTATATTATATTTGTAAAAAATTGTATGATGTCCATTCTAACGTCGCTGTTTAAGCTAGTTCTAACTTGAGTGACATTTTTGTATGAAATCTAATAATTTTAGTAAACTCTTCGACTTATCTCCTGAATGCCAACAATAGGTGTTGTGCACCGTTTAGATGTTGAGGAGTTTCGTTATGTTGTTTTAATTCCTGTTACAGAATTATTGTCGCATTATATTTTACCGATTTATGATCATTTTACTTCCTGATCTTATAAGAATTATAGACTTTTATAGAATACCTCTCTTCCTTTTTGTGTTTCAGTAATGATATATTAATTACATTATATAACAAATAACATTTACCAGCCCTGATAAACAAAAAAAAAAAAATAAATAAATAAATAATTTTCATTTGATTGAAATCATTTTAAAAGTTTAATGACATTATTATGCCTAATTATAATTATAATTGCTATTTATTTATTATTTGTCGCACACCCAAAATAATTATGTTTTGATTGATTAATTTATTAATACAAAAAAAAAAAAAAACGGCAACAGCAACATCAACAACAAAAACCAATTTCCAAATTTATTTATTTATTCGTTGATGTAAATAATAAATTTAAGTCGCGTGGTCAATTACACAATATAAAACGACTTACATTATATATAATGAAATACAAAAAAAAAAAAATTTAATTCAAAAATACGAAAGTAGCAACAACAATAATAATAACAACAAACAACAACAACGACAACAGCCAACAACAACAGAAATAATAGCATAAAAAATTGGTATTAAATTAAATTCAATATATTTTTATTATTATTACCAATATTGCGTTTATTTATCAGTCAATGTGTCGTCACACGTCATTACATTACATTTGAATAATAATTTATTGAAAAATAAATAAAATAAAATAAAATTCTCGCTGAATTTATTACCAAAAAACAAAAAAGCAGAAAACACTGTGAATAATTAAAAAAAAATTAATTAAAAACAGCACAGTGTAATTGTAATAACGTCTGCACCGTGTTGAAAAGATTTACCTGGATATTTTTGATTGATTAGCGATGAAGAAGCATAAATTCTGCAGTTTTCTTTTCCTGTTTTTTTTTTTAGATACATTTATGCAACTTTTAACACATTGCGTTGCTAGTTTTTATTAATTTTTTTAAGCCGGATTTTAAAATAATTCACAATAATCGCTATTCAATTATTTATTTATTTTTATTTTTTATTTTTTATTATCATTTTGTTGATTTAATCAAGCAATTTAAAACGTGATCGTTTGAATAAATCAGCATTTTTCTATAAATTCTGATTTTGTTTTTAGTTTTTTTTTTTTTTTACTTTTTTATTTAATTTAGATTTTTTAGTTATTTTGTAATATGGCAATTAGTTTATTCGAATTTGATTATGTTGATGAAAGAATATTTAAAAGTGAAAGTCAGAGGAATTTTCCTGAAGATTACGCGAAATTTACTTTTAATGCTCGTGATAATGAAGGAATGATATCTAGAAGTAGCTTAGGTTTTTTATAAGACTTTATAGAAACATTGTTTGTGTTGTTGCTTACAAGAAGATTCATTCTAATAGTGATTCCAAGGTTAATTTTCAATATTGTTGCTTCGTTTATAGCGTAGATCATGTAACCAAATCGTTGTAACGATCCTCTCATTCTGTTCAAAACTTCTGTTTATGATTATTGTACTAAAAATATCCTGAAAAGTACTTAAAATGTTTCAAAATGTCGTTATTACGGTTCCAGAATTTACAAAAATCTTGCCACTATACGATTAAAATATTCAGATGATTAATAAATAATACAGAACAATTTTTTTTTTCTTCATTTAATTGATTGACATTAGCAAAACACCGCAGTTTTATTAAAATTAAATTTTTTATTCCATATCAAAACGTTCATAAAAATCGAAAATCGCATAAATTATTAAATAAATAAATAAAATAAATATAATATATATATATTTTAATTCAAATAAATTAAAAAGCAATAACAGAACAATTGAAAAAATTTTATTTCGTACGGAATAAATTATTGAGAAATTCATAAAAATGGAAAAAAAAAATCATCACCACTGTTTAATACAGCCAATGATCTCGATTTTGTAATTTAGATTTGTTCGGTTTTTTATTGTTTTTTTGTCGCGCCTCATCAGCATTTTATTCAAATTGATTTTTTTTTTCTTGATTTTAAGTAAAACGCGTTTGCGCATTGCAATTTTTTTTTTTTTTTTTTTCATTTTCACTTTAATTATGCGCTTCTTTTACGTAAAATTAAAAATTCAAATTTTTGCGCACAGGATTTTACAATTTTACAATTCATTTTTGTTTTAAATGAGTTTAAATTTTGAGTTAAACAATTTTTAATCTATATTTTTGTTTAAGCACATAGTACAGGAACGTTTTGAATCGACCAGGCCATAGTGTACGGAATATGTATGCATCTGGGACCGATGATCTTATTTGAAACGAAGAAAAACAAATTTCATGCTAAGATCTAAGAATAGCAAACGAATTTCCCTCAAAACCTATTGAAACGATTATCCTAAAGAGTAGAAACTTTGAATCACAAGGCCCTTGATTATCCGCTAACTCTTTTCCATATAGTACGGTTCTGATATATATTTTGTCGTTTGTCACTATTTGTACCGAATTAAGATTTTTTTTTGATTAAAGATTTCAGCATGTAGGAATAATTTTTTCTTGTTTATTTTCGGTGTTTTAATTTTATCCCCATAACTGTAAATTGTTTAAATGTTTATTCAAATGTTTTCGTATTCCCTGTTGTTGTCGTCGTTGTTTGATTGCTGATTTCAAGGACGATGCTTTGTAACGATTTGATTTTTTTATTTATTTTCTTTAATCTTTTAATGATCAATAATGTTTATTTATATGAAAATAATTTTTTTTTTTTTTTGTTAGTTGATTAACATGATAAATGATCATAATTACAGTTTTTCTTTGTTTTTAATAATAATAATTTTATTTAATTTATTTTTATTTTTTTTTCACAAGATATGACCAGTGTTGCTGTTGCTACTTTTATTATTTATTTAATTAATTATTCATTACATAGTTTGATATTTATTTCTGTTACTTATTTACCTAGATGATAATTTATTTATTTTTTTTTTTTTTTAATTAAAAGAGAAAAAAAATCAACATTCAATTCGTGATTACAAAATTAAGCATTTTTTATTTAATTATTTATTTATTTATCTTTTAGCTTGTTGTGTTTTGGTTTTTTGTAATGTAATTTTATAAATTGTTAACAAGAGTTTTTATCATACTTGTGTATTGTTTACATGAATTTTAATGAAAATAATAATAATAATAATTTTTTTTTAACAAGCTTGATTCTTGATTTAAGTAATTGTTTGTTGTTAATAATAAAAAAAAATGTTACTTGAAGTGTTGGCTTGACGTAATTTTAAGCGAAACTTTTTTTTTCTATCTTTTAATTATATATTAAAAGCATTCTCCATGCCGTGTAATTACGCTATTCTAATTGCATTTTATTCTTAAAATCAGTTGAAAAATGTTCATAATTCCATTAAAATTTTTTTTTCTAGTAATGAAAAATCATCCCAATAGTGACATCGTTAGAATTGGTGTCAACCAGGTGCAGAAAACCACCCAATTCAACCTTTTTTTATTAGATTCAACAATGTTAGTCAATTTTCATTATTGCATTCAGATAAATAAACCAAAAGATTGTTAATTGTGCCAATTAATGGTACCTCTTAATTGTTGTTCCGAATTCAGGGTTATTAAAGACATAGAACAGCACCAGAATTGAACACCCTTATCCCAAATTTAGACGTTTTTATAAGACTTTCCGGATAAACTGTCTTTATATCTGAATTGCTGTAAAGATTCCTAGCAAAAAGAACTGTTTTGGTACTGTTAAGTTAGTGACAAAGAAGATCATTTGGAAAGCGAATATATGACACAAAATTTTAGTACAACCAGTTCTAAATTTTAATTTTTATTACTAACAAACGGTCTGACCCGGACACGTAAATAGAATGTTTTACGTGTAATAAACTAGAGACTCAAGCGAATTTTGAGTGTTCTGTGAAATTTGTTGTTTCCTATCTTGGGTTGCATCCTCAGATGACGCGACATTCTTAAAATGATTTTGAAAATAATTTCTAACTGAAGAAACACCCGAATTTGTTGATTATTTAAGTCTACAGTTATTAAAAGAGCTTTACACTCTTTAAGCAGTAAAAACATTATAAAAAAACTTCCAGACTCTTTTAAAAACAAGATAAATCAAATTTTTATCCATTTTTAACAATAATTTTTCGATAAAAAAGCTTCTTTTATTGAATTAAAAAAAAATTCATGATAATTAAACGTTAACATCACGCCTAACCACTCTAAAATGGTAATACTTGAATAATTATTAATATCATTTACTTAATTTACACAAAAAAACAAATAATAAAATTGAAGTGACAAACATAACAATAATAATAATAATAATCCCTAATAAAAACGGATGGGAAATCAACTTCAATTAAGGATTTAAAAGGGTATTTTGCAAACCAGCACCATTCAATATGGTTTCCAGTCGTAACATAACAACACGCAATGTTATGTTTGTTACAAATCATAATTAAAAAAAAAAAAAACACTGAAGGGTCGCCACGCGTCTGTCACACGCTTCGGTCCCATCTATAATCTTCATAGTGTATTTGGAATTACCTACGACGTTAGAGAATAGATAATTCACCCTTAACCCGTAAATGGGTGATCACTTCAAGTTACTTATTACTCGTTTTATTTTATTATTATTCTTTGCTACTAATTCAATGAATATAATAGCAAATAAATTTGAATAGAGGCATAAACTAGGGTTGCATTATATACGGGTTTCACATATATATTTTTTTTTTTTTTTAGGTAAAATTCTTTTAATAAATTTAAGCGGGCAAATTGTCATAACCCTCAAAAATTTAATTTTAACAAAATAAAATGATTTTTTATTAATAATAATAATTGTTGTTGTTAAGGGTTGATGATTTTTAGGGTGGCAAACACAAATACGTCGTTTATTTTTCTATGCATCGTTGCTTATTTATTTATGAAAATTTTATTATGCGGGAATGTGGTCAACTATGGGAAATAAGTTGTTTTTTGCAATGAAATAATTATTATTGGTATTAGTGATGTCCAATGTCACCGTTTATAAATACATTTTTTTTTTAAATTATTTATTTAAAATCGTGCATAATTGGTAAAGCCTATTATTAATTGTATACATTTGCTGGCTGGTTTATTTTTTTAATTAAAAAAAAAAAAAAATAAAAAAAAAAACATAGTTTGTAGCTAAAATTGCATTAATTAACCTCACTTATTACAAATTTATTTATTTTTTTTCGCTAAAATTAATTTATGTTTTATATTGTTTTGCTATTAAAGTGGTATTACAGTGGTGTAAAACAAAAAAAAAAAACATTTTATTCATTGGCATCATTTGTATCTTTACGCAGTTTTTATTGCAACTAAAATTAGATTAGATTAATGAGGAACTTTTTATAATTAAAGGCATTAAACCAACATAAAAGCCAAAAGAAAAACACACATTTTTTCCGTTAATATTGTGTATAGATTAAAGCGTTAAGATTACATTAAACAATCGAGAAACTAGCTTTAAAGGTCACACAACACAACACAAAAAACCTTCCCAAACAAAAATGTGTGCACGGAAACACCCTACAAGATTTTTTGTTCTATTCTTTTTTTTTTGTTTCGCTTCTTTGTTGATTTGGTAGGAAAGGAAAATGAAAAACAATTTAAAAGCAATAACTTGTCTAATTCCCCTGTTTATTTCCTTGACGGTATGCTACCCTAAAAAAAATAAAATAAAATGCCGAAATTGTAATGTGTAAATTGAGAAGAAACGACCAACTTGTTAAAACCGATTTATTATTTTAAAACATTGATTGTAACACGATCCTGTGAGAATAATATACGAGTTTTTTTTTTTTTTTTTTAATGTTTTCAGTAAATTATTTAATTGATTTTAAATTAGTTTTGTTTTATTGGGATAATAATTCATTTTTTTCTGTATCATTAATTTCTTATCGTTTGCTAAGTTATTGTGGAAATTAACAGATTCTTACGTTAAAACGTTAATTGTGTGTCGTAATTTTCTATCCAACGAAAAAATACTTGATCAACTATTTTGATTAACGATTGCTCCTCTATTTTGTATAACATGAGGGGTACAACAAAAATTTATTCATTATGCACGACTCTTTGGTAGTAAAGAAATTTCATTCTATGTGTTCTTGCTATTAAAAATGCTTTTTTTGGACTTCCTGATCCGTTTTGTATTACGTGTTCTATACCAAGGGCAATTTGGTTACATGTTTTCAATATGTGGGTTGAATTTTATTTACAAATGAAATCAATAACAGCTTTGAATTTTTTATATTGTTTTACGGAATTATTCTATTTTGTTAAGATGTCATTAAGATTTATTTGGAAATACTTGGTAGCCATTTTTCCAGGATACAATTTTTGGTATCCACATTTTGATTTTGAAAGCAGTAACGAAGGCTTTGGTGCTTTTTAAAACCGAATTCCATAGAAAAGATAAAATAATTAGAAAAAACCGATCATTTATACCTTAAGTCACTGTAAAACAACTTAGATTTCAGATTAAAATTTATTATTATTGTCGTTTTTATTAATAACAAGGCGGTGAGCTAATTTATTTATATTTTTTCTTCTTTATTTCTTATTAAAATGTGTTAAAATGTGTTAAATATGATATGTCTGGCGTCAAACTGGTAAATGTAACACTGAAGGTTTTTCCCTATTAATATGAATTGATTTTTACTATTCCATTATTTTAATTAATTATAAATGTTTTAACAAAAATAAATTAAATAATAAGTCACGTTAAATGAATTAATTAGTCAGTAATTGAATAAAAAACTTTGTTAAAAACAGTAAAAGCAGAAAAATAAAATGCATCGCGCATGCGCAACTAACTTAACTGAAAGCAATCATTTTTCCGTTGTTTTTTTTTTTTTTTTTTTTTTTTTTTGTTGTGTTTTTACTTTCTCTTTGCAGCACTACATGGCACCACTGCATAAAAATTTTACATGATCGTAGCACAATCAACAACTATTAATCGGTTTTTTCTTGTATTTATTGTGTGCAACGAGGTAAAAATATATTTTTGAAATATTAAAAAAACAAAAAAAAAAGAAAAAAGCAAAAAAATAAATTAAGAGAAGCAGAGAGAGATATAGAAATAATTAAAAAAAAAAAAAAAAAAAACATAACAATACGGAAACCGGAAATATTTTTACCTGTTTTTATGTGTTAAAGCTGGTTGTACGTTTTTTTTTATTAATTTTTAATTTGAAAAAATGTATAAAAAAAAAATCATGACCTACTTCCGGTTTTTTAATTTATTTATTATTTCAGTGAACTACGATCACTACTCGATATTTGATGTGTTTTTTTTTTTTTTTTTCTTCTTCTTTTTTGTTAATGGAAAAAGTAATAAAATGGCATTTATGCGCGACTGACTTAAATGTAGCAAAACAAAAGAAATAAAAAATTATTTGTGTTGGAGATGGGGGCGAGGTGGTTTTGTTTTTATTTCAATTTTGTTTTTGAATCAAAATAATTAAAAATTTGCATTTTAAAGAGGCAATAAAATGAAATAATTTTCAGGAGAACATTCGGGTGTTGTGTGCTAGATGAATTGATGCTAGCTAACATAGTGTTAACACGATTTTATTTTATAGATTGTTGCCAATAATTGGCAAATGGTAAATCACTTCTAGAACAACTGTAATCGCAAAGCTGTTTCTCGTAAAAAAGCTTGAACTTAGCTACTGGGAAACACTGAGAATAGAAAAATTTCTATTTCGTGCAAAATAAAAGTCAAAGAAAAAAAATGTAGCTAGGTGTCAGTGTCATTGTTGTAACAAAACCACCAGAAACAAGCGCTTTTGGTGAAAGTATTTCTTATTGGATTGAATTTCAACGCTTATTCCGTATTATGGATTATTTTTATCTCATCGCATAAAGCGTAATTAACATTTTATTTATTTATTTAAGTTATAAAATTATTTTTATTAAAAATATAAACAAAAACCATTAAGCAAAAAAAAAAAAATTTTTTTTTCTTGTTTTACTTGGCTCAAGATGACCTACTCAAGGTCGACTGTCATCATTATAAATTTTATAAATTTTTATTTTTCGTAGGTAAATAACGTATAAAGCTGTAATTTACACTCTCATGTGACGTTTATCGTGCTTTAATCGTTTTTTAAAAATATTTTTTTTTATTTTTCATGCATATTTTTCTCGAATTTTTTCTTTTTTGTGTTGTTGCTTGTTTACTTCTGATAAATTATCGCAAATCAATTGAGTAAATTAAAATAAGAAAAAAATTAAAAATTAAAATAACGATGCAGTAGCGCCAATAATAATAATAATAATAAAAAAAAAAAACTTTCACCAATGCGCAGTCGTAATCAGCTTATTATTATTTTTTTTTTTTTTTTGGATTCATGATTGATTTTAATGCGGTATGCGCATACGTTTTTTTTTCTTGTTTTGTTGCTTTTAAGTCATGTAGCTTTAATTTTCTTTGATTAAAATCTAAATTTAATGGCAATTTGTCGTGCTTTTCAACAAGTTATTCCTTGGATGCACGGTTTTTGATGCATAGAGCGTATTTTAGGCGTATAAATGAGTCAAAATCATTGATTTCATTGATTTACCTAACAACGATCCTGCTAAACGAATTCATTGCTTGATTGGACCTGTCTTTAATCTTACATGTGACTTAAGAAATCACACTATATTGAAAACCATAATAAAAAAAAAAACATCAAATCGAAAGGGAACAACTATAATGTTGACTCGTTATAAAGATCGAAGACACAAAGATAAATTAAAATCAAAAAGAAGCAAAAATGAAAGTTTAATTAAAAAAATATATTTTTTTTACTTCATGATGCTGGGTTATTTTTAGATTAAATTATAAAAAAAAAAAAATCAATATATGGCGTGTGATTAAAAAAAAATTTTAATTTATTTATTTATTTTTTTTTTTTTTATTACACATTTTGCATGATAAATTTTCTCACACGTAATAGAAACATTAAATAAATTGTTTTAAGAAGAAAGAAAAGAAAAAACCATTAATTAAAGGATTTTTAAACATAAGTAAGTGCATTACACATGCGCATAATCAAACAGCAAAAATGAAAACTTTTTTTAACAATGCCATCTTTATGTCGCCTTTTTAAGACAAAAAACAAAGAAATGGAAAGAGTGAAAAAAAAACGCAATTATGCCTGTTGCTTAAACAAATAAATAATAAAGAGAACCAAAAAAAAAAAAAAAATTAAATAAAAATATGACTTAACTGCTAATGTTGCGCATATTTATCTGAAGAAACAAATTAAAATAAAAAAGGGGTGCGCCGTCTCGTCCTGTTTACATAGAATAAATTAGACAAAAAAAAAAAAAAAAAAAATAAAATGTGCGTCAACATTGTCAAACATACGTTACATGTGCACAGCATCCATTATTCACTTTTGAATAAAAAAAAATGGAGATTTTTCTCACGCCATTTTTGCATTAATAGAAATTTACATTTTAATCTTTCTTTCTTTTCATTTTTAATAAAATTTGGAGAAAATAAAATAAATAAATAAAAACAATTGACAATAGGAGCTTGAAAAGAAAAGTATTTTTAAGTGAAATTGTCACGCATTTAATTCAATTGTCTTCGACGCAGTGATGCTGAGCAAAAACAATTTCTTTATGTCTTGTTTCTTTTCGGATTTAAGTTATAAACAAAAAATCAGAGTTAACAAAAAACCAAACCAAACCAAACGAAGGCGGTTAATTTGTGTCAATTTCTCCTACAATTTAATAATAAGTTCGCTGAAAATAACTTATTTAAATAAATAAAGATTTAAATTATTGCCTTTGTTTAAAAATCACAACGAACTTCACATTGTACGCGGATTTCTATTGTTTCGCTATGTCTTTCTTTTCTGTACGTACATAATTTCAAGAGGAAAAGTTTTTTTTTTTTTTTTTTATTTGTTTTTCATACAAAAATAAATTTATTTTTGTCAATCAGAGCGCTGAAATCTCTGTAAAAACGAAAAACTTTTTTAAGTGCATTGAAAGCTAATCAAGTCAGTTAAAATCTAACTTTTTCTTCTAGCAAGTCATTGCGTGTAATTAAGATAAAACAAAAAACAAAAAAAAAAACAGAAAACGAAAAATATTTTAAAACAAAAGAAAGAGAAAGGTGTAATGGGTGGCGGCGCTTACTTATTATTTAAATATAATCAGGTAATTGATAGTTAATTACAAAATACTTTCATTTTTATTTTTTAATTCAATCAGGCGAGAAGACGTTAGAAATGTTAGAGAGAACAAACAAAACAAGAATTAAATATTGAACAAAATAAAAAAAAAAAAAAAAACAAAAACAGGAATAACGATGGCAACAATGTAGAAAGAAAAGTAAAAGCGCGTTGAAAACATGGTTTAAGGTTTCATACAACAAGAAATGTTGCTGAAAACAAGAAAATCAACTAAAGTAGATGCAGCTATAGTTGCCAGACCCAACCAAAGTTTTATACGAGGCAAAGTTTTTTTATTACTTTGTTAAGAAACGACTTTTGAAACATTATTTCTAATCAAAATTCAAAAGTTTACGAGTTTAAAGCGTAGATTCACTTAGTATTCAAAATCGGTAGTGTTAGAAAAATAAAACCGCAGCAAGCATAACACCATCATAATCTGTGGTTTAGCCGGTTAATAAGCAGCGTGGAATAGAAGCCGCAGAACATAAAGACTAAGTCAAAAATTGATAAAAAAAAAAAAAAAAACATCAACAGCATCAGTACCATCCAACCATAAACGACTTAAAAATAATCAATGACGTCATTTTAATTTCAATTTCAATTTCACTTTCATTTATTTCGTCGACTTAGTTTATATGACTTAGTTAAGTCAATTACAGTTTTTTTTTTTATAGTCGAAACGTGCATTTAATTAATTAATATCATGTTTGTTGTTTAACATTTTTTCCGTTTTGTTATAAAATTAATTTTTCTTGATAAAAATTGCTTTTTTTTTTTTTAATTATATTTTGTTGGTAATAATGTTTAAATGCAATGACAGCAATTAACCAACGAATAAATAAATAAATTAAAACATAAAAAAAAATCAACAAACAAAAAATGCTTTATTAGATTTTCGAAATATCTTATCAAACAAAATTAAAAACATGAAAGTAAAGTAAAGTAAAGTAAAGTAAAGTAAAGTAAAGTAAAGTAAAGTAAAGTAAAGTAAAGTAAAGTAAAGTAAAGTAAAGTAAAGTAAAGTAAAGTAAAGTAAAGTAAAGTAAAGTAAAGTAAAGTAAAGTAAAGTAAAGTAAAGTAAAGTAAAGTAAAGTAAAGTAAAGTAAAGTAAAGTAAAGTAAAGTAAAGTAAAGTAAAGTAAAGTAAAGTAAAGTAAAGTAAAGTAAAGTAAAGTAAAGTAAAGTAAAGTAAAGTAAAGTAAAGTAAAGTAAAGTAAAGTAAAGTAAAGTAAAGTAAAGTAAAGTAAAGTAAAGTAAAGTAAAGTAAAGTAAAGTAAAGTAAAGTAAAGTAAAGTAAAGTAAAGTAAAGTAAAGTAAAGTAAAGTAAAGTAAAGTAAAGTAAAGTAAAGTAAAGTAAAGTAAAGTAAAGTAAAGTAAAGTAAAGTAAAGTAAAGTAAAGTAAAGTAAAGTAAAGTAAAGTAAAGTAAAGTAAAGTAAAGTAAAGTAAAGTAAAGTAAAGTAAAGTAAAGTAAAGTAAAGTAAAGTAAAGTAAAGTAAAGTAAAGTAAAGTAAAGTAAAGTAAAGTAAAGTAAAGTAAAGTAAAGTAAAGTAAAGTAAAGTAAAGTAAAGTAAAGTAAAGTAAAGTAAAGTAAAGTAAAGTAAAGTAAAGTAAAGTAAAGTAAAGTAAAGTAAAGTAAAGTAAAGTAAAGTAAAGTAAAGTAAAGTAAAGTAAAGTAAAGTAAAGTAAAGTAAAGTAAAGTAAAGTAAAGTAAAGTAAAGTAAAGTAAAGTAAAGTAAAGTAAAGTAAAGTAAAGTAAAGTAAAGTAAAGTAAAGTAAAGTAAAGTAAAGTAAAGTAAAGTAAAGTAAAGTAAAGTAAAGTAAAGTAAAGTAAAGTAAAGTAAAGTAAAGTAAAGTAAAGTAAAGTAAAGTAAAGTAAAGTAAAGTAAAGTAAAGTAAAGTAAAGTAATACAACGAATAAATGAAGAGCGTACAAAACAAAACGCATATACATACATATGTATATTTGATAATAAATTACTCAAGTGTTTTATAATTTACAAAAAAAAAAAAAAAGAAAAAGAAAAAAAAACAAAAAAAAAAAGAAAAATTTAACTTAACTTTACAATGTTTTTTAATTGAATTGTTTTTATATGCGCGATTAGATTAAAAAACGAAATTAATGTTCGTCTGATAACATTACTTGCGCGTTTGTTAACTATGGAATAACAAAACAAAAAAACAAAAGAAACACGATTTACTTGATTAAAGCATAAATATTATGAAAAAAAAGAAAAAAAATTATGACTTAAAATTAATTAATAGTGACTTAAAGTGAAAATTTCTTTTCATTTTTTTTTTTTTTTTTTTGTTTTTTCAATTTCTTATTATGAAAAATAGTATACTTTCTCTGCTTGTCATTTATTTTTTATGTTATAAGTAAAGTAGCTTATAAGTCGTGCTTATAAGTGACTTTTAAATTCATATTTTTTATTATTATGGAAAATAACTTGTTATTGATTTGTTTGGAAATTGTGAAAAGTTTTTCTCTGTATTTTTTATATAAAACAATTTCAAATATTTTTTATGATGATTTTAGGGAATTTCAAGGGTTCGTTAGGGAATTTACATTGTATTATTAAATTATTAATAATTCCAACAAAACTTTGTATAACCATCGTAATCTGGATAAAAGTTAACCTAAAATATTATTTAAACATTTTAAATTACTCCTTCTGCTATAGTTCCTAATACTTTTACCCACAAGACGTTGTCTGCGCTCGAAAGCGTGTTTTTTTTTTATAAATTAACATGATGGCTGTTAGCACGAAAGGGTTATTTATTTTAGTCAATCCACACGATCTCGTGGTATCTCTATAAGAGTCCTCCCGTAGATGGTTAATTTAGCCAAGTGGTGTTGCAATCTTATCAGATATAGTCTTCTTGCATGCATAAAACCTATTTCAGATTGGGAACTGATTTTCAAAACACATTAGAAACCAATCAGTTTCTGTAATCACGATTTGACTATTTCTAGGTAATAAAACAATTTTTACTGTGAATCACATTTATAGTACCTTCGAATAAAATAAAACGCAGAAAAACTGCAGCGACCACTAACACTCATTAACTGTATTCCACTGTATTTAAAGCAACGAGTTACTGAGTAAACATCGAGTGAAGCCCAAAAAAAAAAAAAAAACAACAAAATGCATAAATTAAAAGTAATAAAAACACATCAAAGAACAGAAGAACAGAAACAATGTAAGCTTAATGTATGATTTGACACAGTAATGATAGTAATTTTTTAATTTTTATTAATGTTAATGATTCGTGCATTTAAAAGGTAATAAAGGTGAAACATAAAAAAGAAAAAATAATAAATGAATAAAGAAGAGAAAAGCGTCATTAAAAGATAAACAAAAAATAAATTAAAGAAGAATTCAAATGATACAATTTTTTTTTTTTTATTTTTTGCGAATATTCAATACAAAAAAATCATCACGTCATGATTGTTGCGCAAAGAAAAAAATCATCTTCTTTATTTTTCTTTTTTTGTCAATTTTAAATCAGCATTCATTGCGCAGTTTAAGCTGCATATTATTTATTTTATTTTTTTTATATATTTTCAACTACACAGACGCAATAAATAATTTTCTTCTCAACAGTAGCGTTGCAACAAAATATTTTAAAAAAAATTTCAGTATGCGGTTTATAAAGTAAAAAAAAAAAATTCAAAATTTCAGTCAAATCAATAAGTATGCGGGCGAGACAATCTTTTGTTTATTTTGTTTTACCTGGCAGACAGGTGTTTGTTTTGTTTTATTAATCAAAATGTATTTTACGTGTTTTATTGAAATGTATAAAATGTTTGTTCTATGTTTATAACGTCTTTAACGCTGGAAAATTAAAATTTAAATAAATGAAATGAAATGAAATGAAATGAAAAAAAACAAAAAGCCATCAATTGAAGAATTTTATTATTTAAAAGAATGAAAAAAAAAAAAAACAAAAAACAAAAATTAAACCAAATGAAAAATATAAATTAAGACTCAAATCACGTCCTACGTAGGCATCGTAAAATGAGCAGCGAATTGAAAAATTAAAAAAAAACATCACAAAGCCTAAATTAAGCCAACTCACAAGTATATGGGGAAGTTTATTTATTTTCGATTCCAATTCAATCCGCCATATTTAATCATTTTCAATTGTTCTTGTATCATAGTTAAGTCATGTTATATGCAGCAAAACTTAAGTTAACTCAAGTAAACGAACGTAACAACTGAATAAAAATAATTAAATGAAATAAAAAAAAAAAATAATAATAAAAATTGTTCAACAATATGGACACCGGTGAAACATCCTGGTTTGAATAATAAAATTAAAAAAAAAAAGCCACATTTTGTGTTTTTTAATAATAAAACAAAAGACTTGACGATCATTTCAATTAGCTTTAATTTAATTATAATTTTGTTTTGTTTTTGTTTAGATTTTTTTTTTTTTTTATTTATATATTTTATTTATGTTTCAATTGAATTCTGTGACAAATTTTATGTTGGTTTCGTTGTTAATTTAAACATTTGTAAAACAGATAAAATTTAATAAAACATACAGAAGACACTAGAATAACATAGTTAAACATTTTAACTCCTGTTGTTAATTTTATTTTATAAGTTTATTTATTTTTAGTGGTAAATTAAGGAATCATGTGGTGTCTCTAGTTGTGAGTTAGGTGGGAACCGCAACCAAAAATGGGATTTTGTGAAATTTTGTAAAGCGATTAAGAAGAGGGATGCGGAATAATCAGGACACACAACCAGATCACTCTGCTGCTGCTGAATAAAACAAGTGGCCATTGCCAGTTCACGCTGGAATATAGATCGAAATGAACTATGAAATAAACAAACTATCCAGCTTAAGTACCAGTTTTGTAAATTAAGTCTTAAATTACAATAACAATATTTATATAATCTACTTGCTATAATCCAATGTCATAATACGCCATTACGTAACACCAAGTGATCGTAAGACGAGTTTCTTGTCTAACATTGCTTACATAATTCAGCAATTTCCGTGTTATAAGTGACCCTAGGTGAGTCATAATTAAAAAGCGCCTGTACCTTGTACCCTTAAGCAGATAATTCCAAATAAAATCCTTAAAATCTTGTCGTCCTAAGCCGTTGCGTTGTTTTATCATTTTTAAACTTAAGACGCGTAATCATAATCAAACGATTATGTCTGTAAATCTACTAAAATAAATCTTAATGCGTATTTTGCGAAATAGTGTTTCATCTTTATTTTTCGTTATGTAATAGTCTCGTAAGTAAAACGTACGATAAACAATATCGAATAAATCATTGACTAGTACGATAAAACAACATCAGACATGAACCATAACGTATTAGGGTCTAAATAAATTATAAATTCAATAAAAAAGAAATGAAAACAAAACGAAAAAAAAAAACAAAAACTTTAACAACATCAATATGATTCATTAAATTAATTAACATAATCGAAAGAAGTAAATAAAATAATAAATTTTAGGTTATGTTAATATTACCAACCGATATTACGAAAGACAAGAAATTTTAAATAATTTTTCTTTCATTTCTGTTTGTTTCGATAATAAAAATAAAATAATATAATATAAAAAACGACAACAAACTGATTAAATATTCATTATGTGACATTTCAAAAAAAAAAAAAAAAAAAACTTTTATTTTCTATAAAAAAAAAAAAAAAAAAATAATAAATAAATTTTTTCCATTATATTTATTTTTATTTTTTCTTTTTTTTGGTAATAATTATCTGTCTCTAGTTAATTTTATATTTTAGTTTAATTAAAAAACAGCAACATAATTTAAGTAAAAGAAAATACACACACACACACATTCAGTCAAATTTAATTAATTTTTTGTATTTTTATGACGTCAATAAACGAGAAATGTTTAAACAAATAAAACACAGAAAAAAAAAAAAAATTAAATAACAAAAAGCGAAACCAAACCAGCAGATGATTTTTGAATTTGAATAAAACTTAAAAATTTCGTCTCCATCTTTAAATATTTAATCATTAATGAAAAAATTAAAAAATGGCGAAACTATTTATATTAATTAATTAATAAACAACAACAACAGCAACAAGAAAAAATCGAAAACCAACGTAACCAGCGATGAGTTTTTTTTTTTTTTTGTTGATTGGTTTTTCCGTATTGAAAAAAAAAAAAAAAAAAACTATAAGCTATTGGCGCAAGCGCATAAAAGACGTGATTGAAATTTTTTTGTTTTTTTCAACTTTTTTAATTATATTACATCTGCGCAATGCAGTTTTTAATCGTAAATTTAATAACAAGTGATTTGTATGCTAATTAGATTGTCGATGATGATGATGATGATAAAAATGGGGAAAACAAAACAAAAAAAAAAATTGTACAGTGAAAGAGAAAGAATTTTGTTTTGTTTTGTTTTGTTTTTTTTTTTTTTTATCCAATTTAACAGTCCATAAACATTAATCAAAAATTAATAATAATAATTATAATTTTGTTGTTGTTGTCTTTTCTGTATGGTTTATTGCACAACACTTCCGTCTCTTTGCACTACGGATAGAGTAGATTTTTTGCGCTTTTTTTTTTTTTTTTTTTTATAAATATTCCACACATATAATTAGCGTTTTAGCTAAAAAAAAAAAAAATTAAAATCGTGACTATGTTGAATATATATAAAAAAAAAAAAAAAAACAGGCCAACAATGACATATTTTATAATCAACAACGATTAACCGCGGAACGATGACATTTAACTTCTTTTTCAATTTAATTTTTTTTAATTTTTTTTTTTTCTACTTTGCTAACAGCACAAAATTATTAAATTTCACTTTTTAATAGCGAAATAAAACAAAAATAAAATAAAATATTTACAAGCAGTTAAACAATTTTTTAATTGATAAATAAAAATAAAATAATTAATTAATTAAATTATAGCCTTTACATTGTTTTTTTTTTGTCTTTTTGTATTCGATAGTATTGTCGTTGGTCACGATAATCCGTTTTGTTAATTATTTAACCAAGAAATGTGAATTATTACGTTTTCTATTTTGTAAATTCCCAAGACTTGTGAATTTTACTTGGGTTAATATAATTTTTTGTAGAAAATTGTTATCAGGAGTAATAGCCTAATAATAATTATAATTGTATTATTAAAAATTAAACTGTTTTGGAAAGTGTAATCAAGAATAATCAGCATGACCTTTGGTTATGATTAGTGCAACTTTTTAGTACAGATAGCTACTATGAAATGGTAGAAGCAGCAAAGTGTTTTAATTGCGCTGTTTGACTCGGTATGTTTATAACAAACGATAATTGTCTTGAGTTCTAAAGTAATGTAAAGACTTAACTGTCGAATGTAGCATATTAATTTACTAAAAAAGTTTCTAGTTACTAGATACTAGTGCTCTTATTTTCTATCTCAAAAGCTTTTTCATTATTTTAAGCAAGAGAGCCTGTTAAGAAACTTGAGCCTTGTGAACAACTTCAGTTTTACAGTATTAGGATAATTAGAGAGTTTTTTAGAGAGTTACGATAAGGGTTCTAACTACAGTTATCTCTATAAATGACAAGTGTTTAGTACTTCTACATAATTCTTTTGTTTTCTAGTTTTTTATCCGCAAACATTCGGAACTACTTAGCATTTTCATCTTATCCGATTTGCAGCTACTGTTTTTACTTTAGTATGATGCGTCCTATGTACTATCCGATCAACTATGTTTCCATGTTCCAACCGTATTCCATTCCAAACCGCTACTAGATGATGTTTTATGATTAAGTGACTTAATACGTTTAATTTTATGTAAACAAAAAAAAAAAAAAATTCATTACTTAAACATTCCATACAAGGAAATGTGAGAAAATATCAGACAGTCAATACTCCGTTTTGGATTCGACACCAATCAAAAGTTACACTGTAAGTCCCCTTGTAGGCTGTTCAAACGTGAAGACAATAACAAAAACCTTAATAATATTTTTATTTTTTTTATATATATCTAAAGGCTGCTATCAAACATTAAAGCTTAGCGCTCGCCAGTAATGTTCAATTTTGAGTTTTTTTTTTTACTGAAAAATAATTTCATGAATATGTGACTAGGCTTAACAAAGTTATAGCTTAATTAGATTATGTGGTAAATGAACTACATGAATTCAAATAATTACATAAAATTATCCATTATTACCCAGAGATAGTAAGCAGTGGCTTACTGGCGAATATAGATGATTCGTTTGTTCTATGAATTGTTTGTGGTTTTACTGCGAAATATTAGTTTTAAAAAATTCACTAAATTGCAGCGTATACTTTACGCAATTAAACCCTAATGACAACAGTAAATCCATAATAAAGAACAATTCTTTCTGTGTATCAGACATTCCAACAACAAAAGAAGAAGAAAAGCCAGACAAACGACAAAAAAACAATTGATTTGATTGATTTCCCTTGTTCAATAGCAGCAAACCAATAAACATCGCAATAATAATAAAAAAAAAGGAAAAATCATTTTTACATATTTTATGAGAATAAATATTTGAGTTAAATAAAATTAAAAAAAAAAAATTAAAAAAAAAAAATAAATAAAATAAAAATGTAAACAAACGAAAAACACCAAAGTGATAAGAAATTTTAATTTTGGGCCGCAAATAAAATGATCACAGATGGAATTATTATTGATTTTTTTTTTATTTATTTATTAATTTTTTTCGTCTTGTTTATTTTGTTGATAAAAGATTTGTTGTTGTTGTGTCCATCCTGTGTCTGTGTACTTTGTCAAAGGTATTTTCATTTTCATTATTTACATTTTTGTCGTCGTCGTCGATGTCATATAGCCGTTTGCTGTTGCTGTTGTTGTCGTTGTCTTTCATACAATTTATTATTATTATTATTATTTTTTTTTTCTTCTTCTTCACAAACACAAATATTTGATAAAGTCTCTTGCCATGTTTTATAACCATTTGTAAATATTTAACACGATTTTTTGGATTTAAATAACAAAATAAAAAGAAAAAAAAAAATAAATAAACTTTCGTTGCTGTTTGGAGAGAAACATAATTTTTTTTTTGTTTTTTTCTTTTATTTGCTAAAGTGCGATGAAGAATTTTTGTTTTTTAAGCGGTTTTTCTGTTTACATTTTGAAAGACCAAATAAAAAAAAAAAAAAATAAATAAATAAAAGATTTATCGTGTGGTTTACGTTTTTGGCAACAATCTTTATCCGTGTTTTCGTTGTTGTTTTTTAGCTAGATGTTATGAAATTTATCAGTAAAACTTGGTATCAGTGGTTTATTAGGCATTCAATGCCATCAATAATGCAGCAACGTGGTTTTAACAAACATTTACACACATTACAACATTTGTTTGCTTTCCAAAGTATTCTTTAATAACACTCCAGCATTATTATTTCAGGCATGGAAAGTAACAAAATTTTAATTTAAGGGCTAAAATATCCTTAATACCCTATAGATTCATCCATTCATTTTTTTTTTTAATTAAATTTCTTTTTATTTATTTATTACTTAAAAGGTTTGTTTACGTTTCGTTTGTTTAATTTTTTATTACATTTGATAAGACGTTTGTTTGAAATTTTTTTCATTAATTTCTTGTTGTTACAATCAGCTATTTGCTCAGTTAATTATTTTATTTTATAAAGGTCTGTGCTAATGGATGGGATTAATTTTTTTTAATGCATAAATTTACTCTACATTCTACTAAAACTTTAATTTTAAATTTATCTTAGATACAAAAATTGGCATTGACTACATTTTCGACGTTTCATTAATTGTTTACACTATTTGTTTACAGTATGTAGGAAATACACGTAGAGAATAATTATGATATGAAAAAAAAAAAAAAACTTACGTATGCAGTTTGATAATTATTTAACTCACTTAAGTCAGAACTTGTTTAAACCAAAAATATTAAACAAAAAACCTTGGCTAAATATTTAAGATCTTACAAAAGCATCTAGATTGAATCACAGGTTTGAGGTACTTTGATTAGAATCTGATTCAGGGATGTTAATTTCGTATTACATTACCTTATCACTACCATTATCGTACCATTAAATGGTTATTGCTTGAACTACAAGCATTATGTGCATTATAATTGTCAATATAAATATCAATTCTTGGAAAAATTAATCTACAGCAAACCAGTAATATCCAACTTTAACAAACAAACCAAGAAAAATTAATTAATTAAGTAAAAAAAAAAACAATTAATAAATGCCAAATGCTAATCATTTTTCTATAAATATTTTAAATTATTTAATTAAAGAATTATGGAGATAGTTTAAATAAAAAAAAAATACAGAAAAGCATCATTTTTAAGTAAATAAATTAGTACACACACACACACCCTACTATAATGATATTTTTATGACTTAATTAATCAAATAAGTAATAAAATAATCACTTAAGTGAATATGAAAATAAGGAAAAGAAAAAATAATTAAATAAACAATATAAGTAAATCTATTAAATTTATTTATTCTTTTTTATTCATTAATTAAAATTATTAATTTTTTTTTTTTTTTTGTTGTGTTGTTTACATTTCCGGAAATAAACGTTGTTTGCAAAAATAAAATTATAATTAAAAAAAAATAATAATAATAAGAAGAAAAAAAACACGGAAGACATTTCTACTACAACCAACTGGAGAAATTATAAAAGTTATAAAAAAGAAATTATTATTAATAAAAAAAAAACTGATAATTAATTATTGTTTCAGGGTATCAATAGAAATTAAATTAAGTAAAAATAAAAAACAAAATAAATAAATAAATTAAAAAAAAAAAAAAAAGAAAAAACAGTCGAAATAAATAAGATAAGGCAGCTCGATAACACACAAACAACGCGTTATCGAGGTGTTTAAAAAAAAAAAAAAATTGTTTCTCTATTTGTTTATTCATTACTAAAGTGACATTTCTGTACTTACTTTAGTTGGGGGGGGTTTATTATGTTAAGAAGAAATTGAAGTAAAGTCTTGAAAGTTTTTTTTTTTTTTTTTTTTTTTTTCATATTTACTTTGTACCGATAAGAAATTGTTGATAAGAAGAAGAAAACTGAGAAAAACTGAGAAAATAAGTTAATAACACTTAATCAGTATGGAGTTTTTTTTTTTTTTTTTATTTTTTAGAGCGTCTAATATAGAGATAGACTGATAGGCGAGTGACATTTATTTGAGTGGCATTAAATATAATTTGTGCAATACTTTGTGTATAAGATTGTGATCCTTAACCTTTAACTTCTTAGTTTTTGTTTTTTTTTTTTTGTTAACAACAACGTCTTGATAGTCAGGAAATATTTATATTTTGTTAACAAAATGTTTGCCTTTTGTTATAAACAGTGTAAAAGTCACAATAAATCAGAGAAGTAAGATTATTATTGGTACTGAAAATGCATTAATTAAGGTAAAGAAATAATTTGCTTACAACCAAAAAAAAAAAAAAAAATTGATTTACAAAGGAATGACCTGGTGTTCCGTTCAATTTGAAAGAGCGTTGTTTGTTGTTTTAACAATTATTAAAGTTATTTCAAGAACAATAAAATACAAAAGATTGTAAGAATTTCGGGAACAGTCTGTACTAATTTACTTAAGCAAGATAATTAACATTAAAATTTCTAAAATCCTTCTGTAATTTCTGGACTAACACTGCTTTAAGAAAAGCATTGCATCATCATCGCACAGAAACAATCATCAACAAAAGCAAAAAATTAACTAAATGAAACTTAGAAACTACCTTGACTAATTAAAATTTCTTTGCAACCGTAAAAACATATAAACACATAAACACAACAAACGAAAAACCTATAAAATTCCAACATAAAGTCATTTTTTAATTTAACTTTTCATTACTAAATATACACACCACGTGCATTATTAAATAATTTCAAAACATTAACCGGAAAAATGATGAAAAAATTTAATTAAAATAATTGAAAACACAAAATACAAAAAAAAAAATGCTATAAATGGCTAACAACATTTTTATATCGTTTACTTAACTTTTGTCGATTCGCTTTGACGTTTAGTGCGTTGTACGCTTTTGAGGTTATGGTCATTTGCTCGTTTTGTTTGTTTGTTTGTTTATTCGTTTTTTCCATATTTATTTTTTTTTCGTGTAATTCTTCTTATGTTTTTTTTTTCAATTAATTTTCAAGATAAAAAAACTTTAAAAATATGTTTATCGGTCGATCACCAATAAACCAAGCAACAACTGTTTATGACTTAATTATTATTATTTAATTTTTTTTTTTTTTATAATTTTGATTTGAAAACATTTAAAAAAACTTTTTTAATTTTAATTTAATTATTTTATATAAAATTGTTTTCCAAAGGTTATTTAATTTAATTTGTTTTTTTTTTTTTTTTGTAAAATGCATACTTGGGGACTGACGACCCCATTTTTAACCAATTCATGGTCTTTCATTTAGTTTGTTTTTTAAATTAATTTTTTTAGTTTTTTTCAATTTTATTTGTTTTGCTATGCGAAAAAATAAAAATCTTTCTACGTACCTAAAGTGTTTTAATGTTTTACGGATATTGATTGCATTTTTATGTGCGCATTATGATTATTTTGATTTGTTTTACCAGATGGGAACTAGCTATTATTAGTTTTTGAAAGAGAACCATTGTCAGCCTGTCAGTTTTTCTCTCAAATTTAATATACAAGTCTACAAAGCCAACATCATTAATAAATTAAGTAAGATGCCAATAAGCAAATGGATTGTGGAGTAATTTTGTTTCTATCTCATCAACAAGCATTCGACTTTGATTGTGTTTTGCTTCGAAATTTCTATGTACTTCAATTTATACACAGTCTCTTATTCCAAATAAATGGTCTCCGTTCTGTAATTTTATTTCTCGTAAACCTCTCCATGTAGAATATCATTAATTTCATCTGATTTACCATGGATAGTTATGAGTAAAACTTATGTGAAATATGATCATTCGCATTTAGAGAACTTATAATCGTGGATCTCTAAGGATTTGGGGTTACTTATGAATCAAAGAATATGAAGACGGCAGCAAAGACATGCGAATTTAATAGTTGAAGCATTCATATAAAAATCAACCTTAAAAAGGTGAATCAAAGAATACTAAAAAAAAAAATAAAAAACGCATAAACTAATTCAATTTTGGCACGGTAATTATTTTATACAAAATTTTAATGCAAAAAATAAGAAAGGTTTAAGGTTGATTTGCCTAACAATTAAATACTTTTGAAATATCGCGGGCTATACACTAAATTATTCATAAATATTTTCATTAATTTTGTCACCAAATTTCCTATCAACTTTCCGTTTTATAATGGATTAAATGGATGGAAAACATCAAAAAAAAAAAAAAAAATTCAATCTACATGCGGTTTATTTTTTGTGCTTCGTAATTTTTGTTGCTTTTTCTTATTTAATTTTGTTAATTTTTGTATTTATTTTATTTTAGAAAATGAAAGTTGTGGAGTAAAATTATTAAAAAAATATTTTACGTATTTTTTTTTTTTTTTTTTTAATTTTTTTCTTTTTTAATTTAACATGATCGCGTGATTTATCTTTATTCAGTTTCGTTTGTTGTTATTGTTTCCGTTGCTGATGGTGATTTTTTATGGCGATGGTAAAGCAAGTTTTATGTTTTCTTCGTTGTTAATATTATTATTTATTTTTTAATTCAAAAATTAATTATTATTTCTCTTTCGTTTGTGTTGTTTTTATTATTTTTTCTTCATTTTTGTTGAAATTCATTACGGTTTGCTGTTTGCTGCTTTGTAGAAAGTGAAATTAGAGAAGACGAAGAAATTTTTTACTCTTTTTTTTTTTTTTATTTTACGCTTATTAAGTTACTTAGATGAACAATGTAACAAGCATCATAGAGGTAATTACGATAAAAGAAATTTTTTTTGTTACGTATGTGGCCGACTATAAGGCGACACCTGTATTATTATGTTATTTTTTGTATGAAAAACGAGGGTTTTCTGCTCAAAATACACCGAATAAACAAAACATTTCCAATTTTTATTATTAAAAAATTAACAAATAGTGTTACCAGATTAAGATTAGAGTCAATGCATTTTTGCATGTTATACGCGTTAATAATTATTTTTAAAAAAAAAACGTTAAATTTCAATTTATTGAAACGTGTAATCAGTAGAAATGGTTTGGGCTACGAAATTCCGAATGAAGGAACGAAATCACAACAAAATGAAAATTCGTACCGTCTTCTCTTAAATCTCTAAAACCAATTTCCACAAATTCCTTAAATCCAATAACAAAGATGACATGGTAGCTTAACTATTCACAGGTAGACTTTACATCAGAAATCCTAATGCATGTCAGTTTAAATATAGAAAAACAAACCTCAGCTTTATTAATCCAAGTTTAAAGTCAACTCAAATAAAGAAGACATTTTTTCTTTTTAATTTTTCAATGCAATCCAAAGCTTTGCTATTAGCTTAGACTATCTTAACGATTAAAAATCAGGCTTAATTCATTAAAAACATTATTTTTAAAGTCTGCCGTCAATAGTAGTAACAATAACCCTTATAGATTGTCGCTAAACATAAAATGTAGCAAAATCATCACACATCGATAAAAAGGACAATAAAAAATAAAAATATTATTCGCTGATAAAAAGCATCAAGTTATGATTTCTTCACACACACACACACAATCACTAAAGTGACATCATCTGCAGAAATAAAAAAAAAAAAAAAAAAAAAACAATTAGCGAATGAAATCATTAAAAAAAAAATTATTTATATATATTTTTAAATATTAATATTAAACACGAAAAAGAAATTGATAATAAACAACAGGATATGAACTCAATATAATTGGAAAATAAAATTAAAAAAAAAAAAAAAAATTTTTAAATTTATTAAAAATACTTAAAAGTCGAACAAGGTTATAAAAATAAAAATAAATAATATAAAAATAATTTATAAAAGAAAAAAAGTGCAAAAAGATTTTTAATATTTCGTATTAATATATAAATCCTCTTTAAAAAAAAAAAAAATCACTTTCATAATTATTATAAATAAATTATTTACATTAACCGATCGCTACTGTTGCGTTAAAAAAAAAAAACCAAAAAAAAAAAAAAGTTGTTTCAAATTTACTTACCTTGTTTCTTTGCCTCGTTTCAAGTGTTTTTCCTCCACTTCATCTTCTTGTTAATACACAAAAGACGTTATACCGTTGATGATGGCTCATCATCATCATTATTATTATTATTTCATTTTGAATAATTTTGTATTTTACCTTTATCTTGTTGCTTTTGTGTATTAGCTATTTGATTGCAAAATAATAAATGAAGAAAAGGAAAGAACAAGACGATGGCGAAGACGAAACAGTTTATTAAGAATTCATCTTACGGGAAAATAACAATAAATAAGAAATAGAGAAAATAATTGTGTAAAGAATGAAGCTAGAAAATGGAAGAGGTGAAACAGAATTAAGATTCTGTGTCAGTGGGATAAATGAATTTTTTTTTTTTGTTTTTGTTTTGTTGTTCTTTCTACGCTCTTTCTTATTATTTATCCGTTTTATTTTTTATTTTTTGCTTTATTAAACCGTTTCTTCCCTTCATTTTCATTCCTTTTGGTTGTGTGTTTTTTTTTTTTTTTTGCATTAGAAAAAACGAATAAAAAAAAAAAAAAACTAAGAAATCCACATAAGAATCAGGCCTAGTTCTAGTTATTTATTCGTTATTCTCTCAACTTCATGACTTAACTGCATGCCTTAATGATGTTCGTGTTTAATTCAAGATGGCGTATCTCACTTATTTATTGGTTTTTCTTGTTAAAAGCACAGCAGAAAAGATAATTTATAAAAAAAAAAAAAAAAAAATTCTACATGGCTATAAAGAATCGAATTTAAAGTCAAGTCATGCTCTGTTTATAAAGTTTTGCTTCTTTTATTTTATTTTTTTTTTTTTTCGTGGAAAAAACTTATAAATAAATTAAACAAAAAAAAAAAAAAAAAAACAACCAGAATCGGCTTAATATTTTATTTATTATTATTTTTTTTTTTTTATATAGAATAATAAAAGTGAATCAGCTGGTTAAATAACAAAGTAAACGCCACCACTGGCTGTGGTAATTTACTTTTGCTTTAAAATAAAAAAAATAAAATCTGATTTAAGACGAAGAAATAAATTAATAATAATAAAAAAAAAAAAAAAGAAATGAACATCACACCTTATTTCTGCGATTGTTGCGACTTTAAGTTGCGCGCGCATATTTACACTATGTTCGTTTCAACAAACAAACAAACAAAACATCATCCGAAACACCATATTTTTCATTTCAATATTTATTTTCATTTTTTCGTCTCTTTAACTGCGTATTCATTGTATTGTCTCGTTGTTGGTTATATTACCAAGTAGATTGAAGTTTGCTTAATGAAATAAAAGAAGAAAAACAAATCATCATATGTGAAGGACAACTGGAATGACAGCAAAAAAGGGGGAGTTGAACAACAACAAATATGAGACAAGATGATTAAGTAAAAAAAAAAAGTGTTTTTTTTTTTGTTTTTGAAATGTTTAAGTACGTTAAGGGGGTTTTGGAGGGGCAAGATGATTACCATCGTTCATTTTTTTTTTTTTGTTTTTTTTTTCAAGTTTGTGGCTTTTTTATTTGGTTTATTTATTGCTAAAGCTTAATGTACATTAAATGGTTTTTTAATTCAAATTTTTGGTTGGATTCAACATTTTCAGCTCCTATACGTAAACTCTTCAAAGTCTACTTGTTGCTTAAAAGCTGCTTTAAGCAATGAAATAACAAAACAAAAAAAAATTATTTTCTCGGTTTCTAATGAGATATTTGTATGCAGCAAAGTTATTAAGAGTAAACAAAATTTGACCTTCAAATAAAAGTAGACTCTTAATGGTATTTTCATGTTTAAAGAATTTTTTTTTTTGTTTTGTTTTCTAAAAAAAAAAAATTTACGCTGGATACTAATGATCTTATTTGTTTGAAAATAATAGACAGACCTCATTTATACTTATTTCTTATGTGGATTCCGCAAAATTGTAGACATTTTGTTGATTATTTGAGATTCGGTACAGCGAGTGCGTTGGAGTATAGTAGGATTGTTTCACACAGCCAAACCTCATAATGTTACCCAACAATGTTTAGTTATTCAAGATTCTATTTTGTTTACTATTCGAGGTTTCCGTGTACACGAATGTGGATCGATCTGTTACGAAATGGAATATTACATACAGTAAATACGATTAGAAACAGGAACCAAACCAAAAATTTATTTCGCGGGGTCTTACTGTACACAAAAAAAATTATATGACGCAGTTTATCACATCTTTAAGCAATAGACTTAAATAAAAAAAAAAAAAGTTTAATTAATGAATACAGGTCTTGTTAACCCTTTTTTGTTTCAAATGTAATTATTATCAAAAAAATTAAATAATTTTATTCCTCTACTCAATCACGCACGGATAAAACCAAACGAACCAAATAAAATTGTTGGGAACCAATAAAACACCTATAGCACTTGCGAGACAAACAAAGAAAAAAATCTTATAACCGTGTATACGTAGCCTAACATAACAAACATAAATAATTTAAAGAGCATCACCTTAATCAATTTAAAAATTAACTAAGCAAATAAAGAAAAAAAAAAAAAAATTCTCTAATGATGTTGATCATGAACGAGCGGCAAATGTGTCCGCATAATACACACGCAAACAGATTCCTAACCAAAAAAAAAAAAATACGGCTTAACTATTGGATTAATTTTTTGTTTGAAAATCAGTTTCTATTTCATTTTTTTCTGGTTTTTTTTTTTAAACTCACTTAACCGTCGTTAAGTATTAAAACGAAATTTTATCAACTCTTTTATTTTGATTGTAATAAAAAATAAAAAAACTTTTTTAAATAAATTAAAAAATGAATAAAACTAGTTCTATAGCCCTGACCACAATTTTGTTGATATATATTTTTTTTTTTTTTTTATTCACCTTACGTTAAAGTTATGCTAAGTCGGTTTTTTGTTTTATTATTTTTGTTTTTATATGCTTTCTCATCAGACATTATTATTCTAATCAGAAATTTACTTACGTTTTTTATTTTTTTTATCTAGCAGAAACGGAGAATCTCAATGCATAACAAAACGGACAGAAGAACAGATTTAAGTTTTTTATGAAAAAAAAAAAAAAAAAAACGAAGTTAAATAACACGGATATAAAAAAAAAAAAATATAGAGTTTTTGGAGGCTCCTCTTTGACTTAATTTTTTTTTTTTTTCTCGTAACAAAAACGTTGCTTTTTTCGTTTTTTAATTTGAATTTCTGGTTTTTATTTATCGCTAAAATTGTTTTTTTTTTCTACGTGATTGCAATTTTTTTGTTTGTTTGTTTGTTTCTTGCCACTCATTTCGTTGTTCGTTTACACGTTTTACTTAATTTTATTTTTATGAATCGAAAATTTTATTTTTAATTCACTTAGCAGAGTTTACAACGTTTTTTTTTCATGCATGTGTGTGTGTGTGTGTTTGAAGATTTGTTTTTGTTTTTAATTTTTTTCTCCCGACTTATTTACGTACTAGTTTGCGCACGCGTACGCCATCTTGTTCACCTTGAAATGAAATCAGGTAATAATTTTTTTTTGTTTTCGCTTCTTCTATTTCTTGAGGTTTTTTTGTGTTGTTTTTTTTTTTCGTTAATTAATTTATTTATATATTTTTAAGATCAAATTAAATTTGAAATGGAAAATTACCGAAAATATATAAAAAATAAAAAAAAAAATCGTTAATTAATTAATTCGCTGTTAGATATTTAATTATTTACATGGAAATATAATTTGTTGTGTTCTTTGAATGCGGAATGAAATTTTGAACAGAATTTCTGTATAATAGTCGAGGTAGCAACGTAATTTACTTTAACACTTATTACTATTCTACTTAATTCTGCATAAAACTTGGTTCTCGTTAAATGGAAATCGTGATTGTTGTAGCTTTACCTAGAATAACACAGGAAAAATGTCTTAAAATTAATTATTTTGTAGAAATTCTTGTACCAAAATGCAATCAATTTAAGTCAACTATTTTTGGGAAGGTTAAACCAATGTTCTCTCCAATCAGTTCTTAATCTAAATTTGGTTTTAATAACAATCAGATGCTATACGCCTGTCTTTTTACTAGTGCCACCCATTTTGGCACTTCTTGTGCTTCACTTCTTGGTTGTTAATACTGCACAAAAACTAAATTTAATTATACGGTGTGAAAAACTCGTTTTAAACTTCAATCCGTTTGTTATAAATTTAAATAAAAACCAATACGGGGCCGTTTGTTGCGTATAACAGAAAAATATTAATTAATAATAAAAAATTAATTAAAAAAAAAACAAAAGTTAAGCAACAAAAACGCCATGAATTTAGCGAAAAATAAAAAAAAACGAAATATAAAAATTGACTTAATTTGAATAAAATTTATGTTTTAATTTTTACTTAGAAAATGTGGAATTAGTGTTTAAAAATAGCACAAAAAAAAATAAAACATTTAGCAGAAAACATTCGTTTTTTAATATTAATTAATTGAAAAAAAAATAAAAACGGATGAAGGAGACGCGTTAAAATGTTAAAACGAAAAAATAAAAAAAAAATGTTTTGGTAAATTTTTGGTGAACCTTTTATTGATTTGTGTGTAGGTTACAAAGTAAGTAACGTAAGTTACTTAAAAACGATTAAAACAATTATTATGCGTAGAAAGTCGTTTGTGTTTTATTGACAAACAAAAAAAAAAAAAAATTATAAAATAACTTTACGATGCATAGAAATTCTTAATTCGTAATGAAGTCAGAGGCGAACAAGGTGTCCGCACAGTAGAAATGAGTGAGGTGCGTATTCATTGTAAAATTGCGGGTTGTTTTCCTTCATTTTCCTTCTTTTTTTTTTATTTAATACGTGCAAATGGCTGTGAGCTTTATGTGTTTGCCTATTTGTCCGATATTCACTTATGTGGTTAGAGCTTGTGGCACGTCTTCGTCATCTTCTTCGCCACTCAATTGTTTGCCTAACCACAATACACTAATATTATTTTATTTTTCATTATTTTTTGTTGTTGTTGTTATTATTACCACACAGCTTTTATATGGTTGATTTTTTTTTAAATTATTTTTTTCAACAGTACCGTCGCGTTATTATAAATAAATATTTCAAAGCATAAGTAATCGGCGATTTTTAATATTTTGTTTTCACAACTTGTAATAATCGCATAAATAAGTAATCGTAATTATCTTATTCCTAGAAGAGATTGGTCTTTTTTTTTATCGGAATGGCAGAAATATATAACATAAAAAGCCACCATAGAGGAAAATTACGTATCCTCTAGTCTGTCTACAGTTGCGATTGACTAGCAGGATTTTATCTGATTTTAAATGTTTGTTTTGATATCTTTTCTGGAAAAAGTTCTTTTATATGTTTTAGATCAAGCATGTCCAACCAGCGGCCAGTTCCTTTCGTGTGGCACTCTATAGATTACGTAATAGGTTTCATAAATTCCACCAAAAAATTTGCAGTATTTAAATTTCTAGCCATGTCTAAAATGTTATAATTGAAACACTTTAGCACCGCATCGCTTTGTATAACGCTTACAAAGCTAATATATAATTGTATCTGCGGTTCTCGATAGCTTTGGATTGTGTGATAGCTTTGAAAATATGGCCCGAAGTGTTTAAAAGGTGGGACACTTTTCATCTATGTAAAAGTAAAGAAACAAATACAACACAGTAGATACCGTAGATTCTTAAACATAAAAAATATCTCCAAAGCAATGTTCACATTAACAAGAATCTATTGTAAACTTTTATTTTTAAAATATATTTTTTTTTTTTTAACTTAAGAAAACCAACAACATCTAAATCCAGAACGTACAATCCATAATTTTTTATTTATCTTTTACTTGCATAGTGTAGACTGTCTGCTTGCATTACTACCTAGTACCGATGTATATGCGTTCCTTGTGATTGTTTTACAGAATAAAATTAAATTAAATTAAAACAAAAAAAAAATGTATTTCAAGTAGAAACATTTTATGTAGGCAACACACGCATTTTTTTTTTTTTTTTTTTTCAAAGCTATCCCTTAAGAAATTATTTTTATAATAAAGAAAAAATAAAATAAATAAACCGTGTACGTGCTTGTTGATTTTTTTTTTCTTTTTTATTTTCTTTTAAATTAATTTGGTTGAATTTGTTTATTTTCTTACATTAGGTGACGAATATTTATGTTAAAATTATTAATTCAGGCGTTTTTGTGTTTATTTTTTATTTATTTATTTGTTAAAAAGACGAAGGACAAATATCTGGCTTTAAATCATTTTGTGGCTTTTTTTCCATGATGTTTCTGAATGATGGAGTTTTTATTTCAGTTTTTTTTTTTTATTATTATTATTGTATTTCAAAATATGGTTTGAAGATTAATTATTAGGTTAGTTGAGCAACTGAAACTAATATAAAATTTATCGTTTTATAGTTTCGATTTAGATTGGGTCTCCAAAAAGCATTTTATAACAATAAGACAGTTTTTGTCATATAACTGGCGTAAAACGCTTATAAAACTAATCGAAATAGGTATACAAACGATAATTTTTGAATTTCAGGACTGCATAACAATATAAACTCTAGACATTTCGTCTTGGAATATACAACTAACGACTTGAAATGACATTGTATCGTTATTGCGCATTATATTACATTTTTTATTTAAAATTTTTTTTTTATTTTCCCGCCATAAATTATAACTTAGTTTTATCTTTCCTGCTCAGCTTATCATAATTTTTAATCATTTTTTCTTGTATTTAATTACAGAAAAAAAACAAAACAAAACAACAAACAAATTCAACACCCACCCCCACATTAATTAAAAATAAAAATGACGCTTATCAATTTGTTTGTTTGTTTGTTATTGTCGCCATTAAGGCTGACTATTTGCTGACTTTATATTTAAAACGAAAAAAAAAAAAAAAAAATTATATCTACAGTAGTTTGAGTAACATGAGAAATAAATTTATAAAACACAAAAAAGAAAAAATTATTATTTAAAATAAAATAAGGAAAAACTGTTTTCAAAATCAACGGCACAGCAGCTTCCTTCCTTTCGATGATTTCGTTTATCAACGAATATGTTAAAATACAAAACGACTGGAAGCATAATCATAACCTCATTTAATTTTATTTTTTTTTTTTTTTTAATTAAATTAAATTTATATTTTTCTTATCTAATTTGTTTGCTTAAATTAAATAAAAAACACTTTGCTTCACCCATTTGTTGTGTTTCCACTTAAAGAAAAAAATATATACATATATACAGAAAAGGAAAAGATAAAGCTTTGATATAAGCTTCCAGACAGTCTGGAAACATGAGAAAAATGACATTTATTAACCTTTTAGTTTACTTTACTAGTGATTATAATTTTAAAAAAATATTTAGCTTATAAACCAACTTAAATGCCTTTACGTTTCATGGTTGTTCCGGATTGTTGTCTGGAGTTTCAATGAAAACCAAGGAAACTATATAAATATATTTAAGGTACTCCTAAAAACATTTTTAAAAAATTTATACCTGCTTAATTATACTGCAAAAGTGAATAAAAATGATCAAAATAAAACCTAAAACGTATCGGAAATCAGGTAAAATATAAGATTTGAGGTGTGAGTTTGGGAAGTCGAAATCTTTATGATAATTTGTAATTAATTCGATGAGCATTATAATATATATTTCTATCTGGAAACAACTAGGCACTACTGGAGCTTGAACTCTGTTCTTACTTACTTATTTTTTTTTCAAAAGCTATATTATTAACTTCAGGATGTCTTATATCATTAAACTTATTTCAAAAATAATTTTCTTATATACACATCATTACTTTCTTCGTTATTTACTCATAAAACTCTTCTGAAAAACAATTTCAAGTACTCCTAAATTCATTTACTATACTTCAGGTTACACTTATAGCAAGCATTCAGTAATAACCTCTACTGTAAAAACAACAAAATTATTTTATAAATTATATAATATAATTATATTATTACAGTCTGTATGTCAGAATTTAATTATTTATTAAATTATGCCCGAGACAAATAATAATAAAAATCAGGGCTGTCCCATAATTGTTCAAGCAACGATTTCATGTTTCCACATATTGAAGAATGGAATCTCTTACCAATTCTAGACGCGCAACCACGCATAAAATCATCAGTTAATTCGGTCCTGATAATATGCATAACAAACAATAACAAACAACAAACACAACGCAAAAAAAGAAAAACAGACTGAAAATGATTATGAAGTTGAAAATATGAAAACAAAATAAAAAGCTAAACATGCAATCTCGTTGAAATTTTTTTTTTTTTATGTATAAAAAAAATTATAATAATCAGTTCTCGACACTAGAGACCGTCGCTTATCATCATCATTTTTTTTTTTATTTTTTTTTTGTAGAATAAATAACAACAAAAAAAAAGCGACTAAAATTACACAGTTTAAGTATCCGGTTTAGTTTTTAATTTTAATAAATTAAATAACTGAAAAGAAAAAATAAAAAACTCATTTAATACTGATTTTTCATAATTTCTATTTTATTATATATATATATATATATATATATATATATATATATATATATTTTTTTTTTTTACTATTAAAATAGAAAAATAATTAAATCGCATTCAGTCTGTAATTTATGTATTTTTTTTTTTCTATATACTGGAAAATCATAATTTGTTTTGTTTGTATTTAGAATCTCATATTTGGCTTAGTTTGTATAATTTTTTAATGTTTTTATCATGTTTTCTGTTTTATTAGCTAATTTTTAGTAATATAATGACTTTATTATCAAGATCAAGATTAAATAAGTGATTATTGCGAACAGTGGAACAGTGTCGTAACCAGATTTTCATGGTTGCTGAATTGATTTTATGAATTCCTTTATTCATTGTTTTATAAGTGGGGAAGTAGGTAAAATACTTTTCTATTGATATTTATTGTATATATATTGATACGAAACGCACTTAGGTATGAATGTTTAGTATCCTGAAATACTCGCTTCTCAACACTAGAAGAAATGATGATTTTCCATGTACTAGAGTGCAACTCAATTTAATAAAATATCGAAAAGGTTTTGTTCTAACCTTTTGAACACTTTGTTACACATCACTTTGTACAATTAAATAGAAGCGTTAAACAAAGCGTTGTAAGCGTTAAACAAAACAAAGCGGTGCTCAAAGTGTTTCAATTATAGCATGGCTAGAAATTTGAATGCTGCAGATTGTTTTATTGGAATTTGTGAAACAAATATTATAAAAATTATGTAATATTAATATTACGAAATAAATTGAACCAAATGTACTGCAGCCCGCGGGCCATACTTTATGCCTAGTTACAACACTAATTTACTAATAAATCACTTTATTCCACCTTGTAAAATAAAAATATTTAATCGAATCTAGTTTGATTTTAGTTAGATCACTTTAACAGCTTAAAACGTTTCGATATAAACTTTATACTAATGGACTAGGCTTAATGACTTTTTATAGCGCCATTAAACAGTAAGCACTTGAAGTAAATGAAAGCTAAAAGAGAAGATCGAAGATCGCAAAGTGCTAATAATCTAATGAATAATATTTTATTTATTTTTTAATCCACAATTTACTTCAACTACTAATTATAAATACTTACATAAAATCGCAAATACAATTATCTTGTTGTAAATTTAATTATAATTTTGGATTATGTCGTAAGAGCTTTGGAGAATCATCACATGACGCCACTGCATAATATAATTCGTCATAATTGTACTTGAATTTTGTAATATTCCTTAAAACAAGTAAAAAAAAATGTGACTATGTGCTTGTCATTCATTAATTTACTTCGTCCTAAATCTTAAATAAAAATATTTTGGCAACGTTGCAAACAATTTTTTTTTAAATTAATTAGGGAAAAACCCAAAACGAAATATTTATTGGGTATAAAAGCGCATAAAAAAGAAACAAACGATTTTAAAATATAAATTTGACTTAAAACTTACTTAATCGCTCAGTTCAGTATTGGTAAATGACGGAACAAGGTGCAAATTATTTTTAGAGTTTTATCAATACAAATTTGTTTCAATCAAAAGCTAAGTTTTGATCATAAAACAGAGCTTTTAGGGTGGTAATTAATGTAATATAAAATAATTAAATATAAATTTATATCTTAAAAGGTGTAATGTGATAGAAAATAAATTTTTATTTATCCGTTAGACGTTCTGTTTCTGAGGAACCGAAAAAACGAAGAAAGCTGTCATATAATTGGGAAGAAGTTAACAAAACCAAGTAATTGGCTAGCATGGGTTATCTCACATAATAAACAAATTTCGTTATAAGGGTATCCTTATGCTATAGAGTCCTTCTTAAGATTAATAATAACGTCTGTCCGGATATTTCTGCCAACCTTTTTAAAATTTATAAAAAGAAAACCCAAGTGATTTGCAGCGTCGGCGACATAAAGCCAGGTATAATTAGCAAAGCCCATTCATATTTTTTTTATTTTCGAATGCTTGTGTTTCAAAATTTATTTAAAAAATATTTAATTATTCAAAACACAACGATAATAAACAACAACAACAATAACAACCAAAAAAACCATAAGTCGCCCTCCAAACTCGTCCAAATTCAATTTAGATAACCGGAAATATTATTAATTCGCATAATTAAAATGTGGAAAGACGGAGAAAATGATTAAAAAACAAGCGGCAATAAAATCATCTAAAATCAACATGTGGTCAGATGAGATGTAATAAATAAAAATATAAAAAATTCCCTTCCTTAATTAACATCAACTTAGCGTAGCTTAATAACGACTTAGCACAGCTACAGACAACAAATGAGAAGAAGAAGAAAAAGACAAAAAAAAAACTAAAGCGCGATTAATTAAGAAGAAATGAAATAAAATTAAAAAAAAAAAGAAATCATTCTGTCTGCCCTCATTGCTATTATTTAAAATATTTTTTTTTTCCACATTAATTCTTCATTTAAATTTATTGCACCGATACGGATAAGGAAATTAATCACATGATAAATAAATTTTAACAAAAGCGTCACTAATCCAAAAAGCAAATACAATGCACGGTGATTAAGTCAATTAACTGAAGACGTTAAGAATTAAATAACATCAAAGTCATTCTAATCGTATTATTTATTATTAATAAAAGAAGTATTTAGCTCTAAAATCTATTAATCAATAGAAAATATTCCTAGCAATATCGCAATTATTGCTTATCAAGTGAATCGTATTTGGTACATGGTAATAAGTTCACAGAACAATACCAAGCATTCAGATTCTCTTAAAAATAGGAGATTAAACAGATTTCTGATTACAAATATCACAGAAAAAAAAAAAAAAACTTTATAAACATATTTGCAACAAGATTCCATGCAAAAATGTTCCGCATCCTTAATTATGAACGTTTTAACTACCAAAATAAAACTCACAAACAAACAAACGCAAATTCAGATAAAGTCTGCTTAAAAATGGTTGTAAAAAAAAAATCCCATTAAGGACAAATAAATACAAAAAAGATGAAAGAAACTGAGAAAGAAAAAATATATGTATATTTTTTTTTTTTAACTGTTTTGGTTTGAAGATGAAATGTTATGGGGAAGCAAAGCGCATCGAACAAGTGTTTGCAGCATTTTTTTCTTCCCTTTTTTTGTTTTCTTATTCTTAATCTTTATTTTTTTTTTGTATTTTTAATAAATAAATAATTTAAGAGATGTGAAATTTTTATTATTTTGTTTAAATTTTATTTTTTTTTTACTTAACCAACAACGATGAAATCATAAAATGCGCAATCAAGCAATGTAATCTTCTTGTTGGTCGTTTTTGTTTTTGTTTATTTTGTTTTTCAACGAAATAAAAGGCAAAAAAAAAAGAAAAAAAAAACACACACAAGCCGAGCGAGATGTGATAAAACCGAATACAAACACAACGCGAACACATTTATAACGCATTGCACTGAGGCTACGATTGTTTAATGAATAAAAAAGAAGAAAAAAAAGGATAAAAACCGCTTGATCGTAAAAACAAAAGAAATGAAGAGAAAAAAAAAACGAAACATGAATAATGGATGGAAAAACTATCGAATTACACAAAGCATTCGGTGCGAGATTCATTACTTGTTGAAGCAACCCCATGGGCCATTTTTTCTTCTTCTTCTTTCATTCTGTACATCTTCTCAGTGTTTAATTAAATGTTAAGCTTAACCACAAAGTTGCTAGAACGGCATTGTGATTACATCGGCTGCCTGATGATCGAGATTATGATGCTGATGAGGACGCAGGGAACAAGGAACCTGCTTTGTTTTGATTTTTTCTTTTTTTCTTTTTTTTTTTTCGTTTCACGTTTCAAAAGCAAAAAGATTTTTTATTTTCATCTACCAAACGATGCATGCAGGGATAAATAAATAAATAAGTCGAAAGGAACACCAGAAACCAGTTTAGTTACTTAATTTCGTTCGTTCGTTCGTTTTTTTTTAAATCCATTAATTTTTATAACGTAAATGGGGTCTGTTAAGCCACAGAGCACAAGAGAAAAAAATTCGGTTTTTTTTTTTCCTTATTTTATCTTCGAATTACACGAATTTCTTAATATTTTTTTTTTTTTTCTTTTTTTCATCTTTGTCCAAGTCGTGTTCTTTTCTTTAATTTTATTTTATCCTTTATGCCTTTTGCTGGTTGTTCCTTCATTTTACGATTTAATTTTCGTCGACAGTTATCGTTTTGTTGAAAAATACAAACCAGCGACGACCAATCAACTTCTTTAGAAAAGAAAAGAAAAGAAAAAAAATTTTGTTTTTTTTTTTCCTTAATTTATTTCTTTTAGATTTTTCTACACTGATTAGGATTGTTTAGGGTTAGAAAAATGTTAAAACTTTATGTCCTATATTTTATAGATGAAAATATATTTGATTTTTAATTAGTTACTTATTTAATGACTTAAGGGATAAATGAGAAATCTTTCCAATTAAATATTTAATCGATGGGAACAAATTCTACGGATTTTTATTATTTTATTTACAAAAAAAAAAAAAAATGAAAACGTATAAAAGGGGTAGGAGAATACACTTAACTCATATAACTGTCACACTGATCGGTGTTTGTAATCTTGCATTTCATTTTAAAAATGTTTAAGCTATGCACGCATGCGGATTTGTTAATTATTTTATTTTATAAGAAATATTTTTTTTTTTTATATATATTGTTGATGATGTTAAACTAACCACGCATGCGCAATTGTGTTAAATAATTTTCGAAGATTCATTTTCTATGCAAAATTTTTTTACTTTTTATTTTCATTATCATCCTTTTATATTGTTGGTTAATCACACACGCATACAGATATTCCATTCAATTCAGTTTTTTTTTTCTTTTTTCATTTTTTTTTTTTTTGCTTAACAAATGAATAATACTTAATAATCATAAACGCATTGTGAATATAAAATAATAATAATAATAATAATAACAACAGCAGCAGAAGCAGCAGTAACATCAGCAACAAAAACAACATAACGAAATGTTTTTTTTTTTTTTCTGTATTTTGTGAAAGAAGATTTCTTGCACATGTTCGCCGTTCCCACGCATGTAAAAAGCAAAGCAAAATAATAAAAAAAAAAAAAAATCATCATCATCATCATCAACAATAACAAACAGCAAGGAGAAATGAAGAAACTTTAAGCTGTATTAACGCACACATGTGTTCAGCATCTCTCTCCCTATTTTTATAGAAATGTTTTTTTTTCTTTCTTTATTTCTTTCTTCATTTAAGTCAATTCCACTTGGTGAGTTTTTATTCAATTGGGATTTTTTTTTTTTTTATTTATTATATAAAAAAAGAGGAAAATATTTATTTTTTACTGCATCAAGATTTCGCATCAAAAAATTATTAAACATTTTGATTGGATTTTTCAAATTTGTCATTGAATGGCAAAAACGTCGATTTTTGGCCAAAAGGGTTATTTGAGGGGGAAACTTTTGCGAACTATGCATAATAAAATTCCTTGGAAGTTTAAAAGCCTGTCACAAATACAGAAAAAGGATTCATTTAAGGCGTCCTCTAAATTACACCCATAAGGAAGAAACGCAAGTTTGTCGTTTAATAAATTTACTATCACAATGCATTGAAATCTTTTGATTAGTTTCATTTATTGGTCATAAAATTCAAGTTGTTCAATTACTAAATTATTTATGTAAAAATTTTTATTCCTTACTTTTAATCCGTTTCTTAGAAATTCCTTTAAAATAATTTTCTTTCAAAAAAACTAAAAAACAAACATCAATTAACACATGTTTAAAGAAACACAGGAAAAACAAAAACCAACGTTAAACCCTTATTTTGCACTTGTTTATTAATTAAATAAATAGAAAATAAAAAAAAAAAATAATAAAAATTCTTTGATGTTAAAAAAAATAAATAATAAAAGAAAACGAACGAAAACATAAAACCCTTAACGTTGGTTTCTAGTTACACTTAACAATGTAAAAAAAAAAACTATTTTAGCCCATAGTAAAAAACCATTTTACTTGTTTACGGTCTTTTCAACGGTTTTATTTCCCCTTAATACACAACCATTGAGCATTTTTAACGCATTATTTTACAATCTTCGTAAAAATAATCAGAAAACTAACCAGAAAAATCCTCCAAAAAGGACTAAAATAAATAAATAAGGCAAATAATAAAAAAAATAAATAAATAAATTTTAGCACCATCATCATAATTTTTTCGTTCCTTAATATTTATTTCGTCCTTTTTGGTTAAAAATAAATAAATTTAAAAAAAAAAACTTTATTGCTTAACAAATAGGACGAGGGTGTATTGTGCTTGTTTAAAAAGAAAAAAAATTTTTTTTTTTTTTTTTTTGAAAATTAAATCTGATCCTGTTGAATCCTTATTAGTTTTTATTTATTTATTTCATCCTTATATTTATTCCATTCAACAAAAGTAAATAAAATAGAAAAAAATGTTCAGGCACAAAACCCTGTTTTATGGTGATTTTTAGGTAGAATTTTTATTTTTTCTTTGTATTTTAGGGTTTTTTTTGTAAGTGACAAGAAGAAAAGAAAGGCCAAAAAAAAAAAAAATATCGTTAGAAACACACAAACACACAATATAAATGAAGGAAGAAGAAGTTTTTTTGTTAAAATTACGATAAAAAAAAAATAATAATAAATAAAAATGAAGAAACCAAGTGGTAAAAAGGACGCATGAGAACTGAATTATGATTGTTACTTAAAAAAAAAAAGTTTTTATTTTATCGTTTTCTATCTGATTTGCTGTTTAAATAAAAAATAAAATAAAATAAATTAAACGATTAATGCTGTTAGAGACAGGAGAAACGTTAATCAAAAAGGTTAAAGAAAACAAAAAATCAACTAAGTATATTTCCATTGGTGTTTAGTGCACCTGCAAAACTCATTAATCCTGTAATTTTTGGTAGTGCAAAAAAAAATTAAAAGAAAGCATTAACCGTTGTGAAATTGACACCAAGATTAGGACTCATCAGCATGACGAAAGAAATGGCGACACAAAGTGCCTACACTTCTTTTGTACGAATAATAAAAAATTATTTGTGTAAACAAAAATTATGAACAACAGGGTAAAATAGAGATCAAACTGTGAACGCTGCAAGAGAAATAGGGCTAAATGGCTGAAGAAGAAGATTTTTTGTTCATGTTGTGTAATTATAAATGCAAGCCAGGGGGTGGCATTACTGTATTCAGACGCCAAGCAATATCGAAAATCATATTTTAACGCTATGTGTCCAGACCTTTGACAATTTATTTTGTCTGTAGATAAGGGAAGAGATTTGACCTTAGTGTTCGTAGTTCCTACAAAAAAAAGGGCAAATTAAAAAATAAAAAATCTTCCCTAACAAGAAAAACTCATTGCATCTTAATTCGTTTCCTCAAAACAAATAGAAAAAAAAAACGAAAATTCCTAGACTAAACGCAACTATGCATGGGGCATAACAAACGCTTAGTATTTTGTAATTAAAAAAAAAAAAAAAGTTAATACGCGTGACTTAGTGACTTAAATGTGTTTAAAAGTCAGTCAATTAATTTTAGCATCTTAACATTATGATAGATTTCGGTTTTTTTTTCTTTAACTGAAAATGAGATTTAGCTATGGCTGGGAGACGGTTCTAGTTGTTGATGTGATTTGTGGTAGAGAAAAAAAAATTATTTAATCCACATGCTACGTTATTTTGCCTTTGTTAACGATGAATTAAGCTGACAAATACATTTTTTAGTTGTTAACAAAAATAACTTGAGGCTGAATAATTGTGTTCAGTCTCGTCAAGGTGAGTTTAATAATTGTCGCTTTGTTAAGTAGAAAAGATAAAAAAAAAAAACAAAACAAAACGACATTTGCACATCTTCCTTGCATTTATGAATCGTTAAATTTTATATTATTACTTATAATTGTCGTGCTGACAATGAACATTTAATGGGAAATAAATAAATAAATAAAAAAAATAAAAATTTAATAAAAAGTGAATGAATAGAGCGAAGACATTATTTTATTAATTTTTTTTTTTTTACTCAAAGCGGCACACGAGGATATTGCTAATAAAGATTTCCTTTTTGTAAATAAAATAAATCCAGTTGCGGAAATAAAATTATTTTATTTATTGATGTTAAATGAATTCTAATTAATTGGCTATTTCAGAATTTTATGGTCGTTTTTTTTTTTTTTATTGTTTTTCAGTGTTGCATCAGTATTTATACTTGGACTGAAACTAAATTTGCTTGCTTGCTTGCTTACAGAATACTTTATTGTATTTTGTCATGAGATTTTCTATTTTCACTAATAACATTTTGCACAGAATGATTCGCTATCGAAGATATTTACAAGCCAGTAGTCTAGAAACTATTTGTTTAGACCCAAATTTTTCTGTCTTGAAAGACTTGCAAGTTAAAGTAATTTCATGAAAGTTTTTTATTTGTAAATATTGAGAATGAAGCTCTGATGTATTTTACTATTCTTAAGATTTTTCGACCAAATCAAATCAGAACAAGTGTGCCAGTGTTCAAAATTCAAATAAAAGAAAATGGTGGATGAACGTGTTGGTTTGAATTTTTTGCTCTATTAACACACTAATCATCAAAATTTTGTAGATTTTATTTCAGAATATCATTCCTTAAGCATATATAAAAAAAAAACATAATCCACAGCCTAGTTACTACGTTTTGTAGAGACACTATACTGGCCTTTAAGTTACAAAAATCAAACAAAACCAAGCAGACTCAAATTAACCCCGTTTTAAATCTCAAAAGAAAAAATAAATTCTTTATCTACAATTAAAATTAATAATTCACTTAAGCGTCATTAATTTTATTTGTTTTTTTCATTCAAAATTTTTTAAAAAAATAAATAAAACAGAAGTAAAAACTGAATAAATTTAATAAAAATAAATAAAAAAAAAAAATTATGACAAATGTCCTTTAATAACATTTTAAGCATTTTGTTTATTTACAAAAGAAAAAAAAAATAAATGTTTAAGCTGTACGCGCATGATCTCATCAAATGTTTACATTTTAATACAACAACAAATTCTTTTTTTTTTAAATTACACATAATGTAATAAATCTATTTTTGGGCTTAACGAAAAATTGAAAAAATAAATTAACGAAAGAAAATGTAAACAAATAAAAGGAAAAAAAAAATGTTAAAATTTTCTTTTATAATAGAAAAGCGAGAAAATTAATAATAACATGAAATAGGACCTCCTTGACGATGACAACGCCACAGCAAAACTATTTGTTAATTAAAAAAAAAAAAAAAAAAAAAAAAACTTTAACCAACTCGTTCATCCACCATTTTCTTTTATTTGAATCTTGAACACTTGCACACTTTGCACAAAATAAAATGTTCTCTCTTGATTTTCGTTAATTTTTTATTTTTGAAATTACTCGTAATGACATTTTCCGGTGCGTTGTTCGTTTGTTTCATGTTTTCTTAAATTTTACTTTCTTAAATTTATTTTATGATTATAAATAGAAACAGAGAAAATTATTCCTGTGACTAATTTTAAAGTTTTTCTTAATATATATATATATTTTTTTTTTTTGTAATTTTTATTTGGTTCAAAGATTTATTACCAGAAAACCGATTTTTTAATTTTTTTGCATTCGTTGTGGTTATATTTTCTGAGGGATATAGTCTTTGTTGCAAATGTTCTCTTGACATAAATTTTTGGATTTATTTTTTTTTTATATATTTGTAGGACATTCGCAGTTGCTAGCTAAATAACTTATCATCATGGTCGTATATGGATTCAGGTGAATTAAGAGTTTCTGTTGCCAGTGTTGGATCAAAAAAAAAATTTTTTTTTTTATTATTTTTCCAAATGTTTAACGTATCACAGAAGGAACATTTAAAATCATTATGCGACCCATTGTTGTGTTTTATATACTAAATATTATTGCATACAGTTTTAATGTAGGATGGTCTCGGAGATAAACCAACCAGTTCCCGGTTCAGTCCGAGAGTTATATATCAAGAGCGTTATATTTAGATGGATTTTTGGACACTATTAACTAAAAAACTATGAGTTTCAAATATATTCCTGACTTAAGTCGGTGATTATTATAATGTTATGCTATTTGTGAGTTTCAGATTTATTTTTATGCATAAATGATGATTTAATTAGAATAGGCATCATCTAACGATCATAACGATCATTATTCCTTTCGTAAAAGCTGGATTATGTGGCCGTACGACTATATAAACAAGTTTAATTGGTTTTGGAATTTATTTCTCCTTTTTAGCATAAAGTCAAATGGCGTCACACAGAAACAAAAATAAAAATAATAATTACCTTAATATTCAGTAGAAAAGTCAAAACGGTCATAAAAACATAATGAATGGGAATTTTGTCACAAAATAAAATTAAGAAAAGAAAAAAAAAACCAAAACCAAAAACCGAATATTGGCATTTAAATGTCAAAAATTGTAAATTTATAAAAACGATCCAATTAGAGAGGAAAAACACGATTAATTTTTTTTTTTTTTTTTCCTTCGTCTGTTTTTATAGCATTAATTATGTTTTTTCACTAGTTTTTGTGGAGAAAGAAAAAACAAACGAATAAAAATGAAAAAAAAAAACTAACAAACAAACAAATGACTCACAACCAGAAAACACATGTGATACGAATGTTCTTTTCCTTGTTTTTTTCTTAATCCAATGATGATGCTCCAGCTTATTCATCAATAATTTACGTTAACATACGTTATTAGATATTAATGTTATTTGTTGACACACTTATATTGGCCTGTTAACGATTAATAAATTAGTTAGAGAGGAAATCATAAAATATGCGCAATATGATTATCTATGTGCATAGCTTACGCTTGAAAAACGATTATATAATTAACGATTTATTTGCAATAAAATAAAAATAATAACTCTATGCGCAATAGTGTTGACTACAAGCAGAAATTAAACAAAAAGTAAAAAAAAAAAAGTTAAATAAAATAAAAACAATCGAAGATCGCAAGAAAGATAATAATCAATAATTTAACAGGTAAAAAAAAAATAAAAAAATTACAAAACAACCGCATAAATATGATCGTGTCGTGGTTTTTTATTATTTTTATTATTATTATTATTTGTTATTAAATTTCTCGTCACATTTTTCTGCCGAACAAGAAAAAACAAAAAAAAAAAAACTAACAAAAATATTTTGAGCCGTGGCTTAGCCTTCATATTGGTGGTTAAGAATTAAATAACGTCGCTATAGCAGTATATTAAGCAATAATAAAACAAAAACAAAAAAAAAACAAAACAGACGATCGTTGTTGCCGGATGATGATCGCAGCGCAAATATTTAAGCAAAGCAAAAAAAAAAGAAAATTTATTACAATGAAGTTGGCTGTAAAATACATAAAGAGAAGCATAACATTAGAAAGAGATAGAATATAGAAGGCATCCAGCAAGTTAAAGAGGTTTTATTTCAAGGCTAACTTGGCCATTATACGATTTGCTTTTTATTTGTTGTAATTTTTTTTTTATACAAAGTTTTCTGCTAGTGGACGCGGCGCTGTTGTTTTTATATAAATAAATTATTAATAAAAAATATTTTAATTTTTTTTTTTTCTTTAATATTGTATATAAAATGCACAGGGAGACATTTGGACGTGATCGCGCCACGCTGTTTTGTTATGTTACGTTTACTTAAACATTACTATACTTGACTTAACTTAAGAAACATTTTTTACTTGTTTTGCTACTGCGATTTATTATTATTATTATTATTATTATTATTATTATTATTATTATTATTATTATTATTATTTTAAAGAGTTAATTTTTGTATACAAAGTGACTCTTCAAGCAATAACTACATTACATAAAAAAAGGGGATTGTGCAGTAAATATATAACGAAAAAAACATTAAAATTAAATAAAACATTAGCTCGTTCGCTGAAAACAAACAAATATTAACAAAGAAGACTAACTAAAATTCACTCTCCCCGCTATAAATTATCAAGAAAAAACAGAAATTTTTTTTGAATAAAATTTTAATTAATTGAAATTAAATCAATCATATAATGGTTGTGTATCTCCCCATTACAGGCCACCAACCAGCTGTCTCAAAAACTATTTAAAATTCAAAACAAGAAAATAAATAAAAATTATTTTGCAAACATCCGCGTTGTCAATAAGTATAAATAAATTACTAAACGCACCCTAAATGTAATGAATAAAATGAAGAGAAAATCATTCGATTTAACCGGTTACTTGTTTTTGTTTTTTTGTTAATTCTGTCGCGCAGCCTACTGCCATCCTTATTATAAATAAAAATGAATTACAACAAAACCATAACAAATTGTGCTACAAGTTGAATTATGTGTTAAAATTACTTGTTCTGCGCATAGCTTATAATTGTATATACTCCTGCGCAGACTTATAAAATAAAACAATTTTCATTATTTATAACGCATTTTTTTTTTAGTGAATTTAAATTTGTAAGCTACTTAAGTAATGTTTTTTTAAAATCAATTTGCTATATGCTGCGTTTTTTTTTTTTTTTTGACAAAATTGTTTCTCCTGAAAAAAATCTATTAAATTAAATGTAATGCTGTGCAGACGCCTTAGTTAATTTACAATGCTAATCCAAAAGCACTATGTACATTATCTAAAAACGAAAAAAAAAAAAAAGCGACAAAAAATATGCATCGTCATAAATTTATCAGTGACTGAATGAATGAAGCAATAAGTGATTTACTTAAGTCACATAAACATAATAGATGTAAAGAAGCAAACGATAACAACTTATAAGAAGAGATAAAATAAAAATGGTGTTTTCCCTTATCGCAGTGCTTTTCTTCTTTTTATAACAAAAAGAAAAAAGGTCTCAGGGGTCTAGGATTTATTTATTTTTATTTTTCATAGCAGATTCATATTATTTTGTTGTTTGACTGATAAACCCCACTAACCCGAAACGAAGCGATATATAAATCGTTCAATGCAGAAAAATGAACAAAAAAAAAAATTTTTGTTTTTTTTTTAAATCTACTGATAAACTCGTCTAAATTTTTTTTTTTGTACCCCAGCTAATACGATTAAGATGATGTCAGAAATGAAAGAAAATATTATTAATAACCCCAAAGTGCATTTATTTATCATTTGTTGTTGGTTCAACTTTAACATTATTCGGTTTTATTACTAAGATAAGTTTTGTATTTGGTGCGTGTTTTTCGCTGATTAATAAATGGGCCGATTTTACAAACAAAAAATAAAAATTTTTTTCTCTAGCATTACCATGATTTTGATTCCGTAGAATTTAAGAATCGGTTTACCATCAAGTATTAATTACGTATCGTGATTGCTTAGACGTCATAAATTGTGGAAGCATCAAATAAAAACTTCGCTTTATGTTTCTTTGAGAAGTAAAAGAATAAAATATTTCAATTAATTATAATTACCATTTTGGCACCTAGCTTCAATATTCAATATTAATTGATGTCAAGAACTGCCATCGTATCTGTTGCATACAATGTTGTTAAAGAAACTGAAAATGAATAGAATAAAATGTTAATTAATTTAATTTAAGAAGTTATTTATATTTTATTTTACCACAAATGGCAGATGTATATAAAAAAAAACTTTCTAATACCTATGGATTATGCTAGTTTATAGCTAGTTATTACAAGAAAGTTATTAGATAGTTAGATAGATTTAAAAATAATTTAAGCTACTTTAAAGATTCTTTTTTACTTTCTTTTACTCTTTTGTGGTATGATAACAATTATTACGTTCATAAATTATTGTATTCCGGTAGTGTGGATCTTTAATAAATTATTAAAATACGGAAATCGCACTCTAGATACTGCAAAATCACTGGTAACTTTGACTTCGGATAAACACAGCCAACAATTAACGCGTAAATGGGTATTTTAACTGAACGTCCATTAAATTTATCCATTAATTAAAATAATGAAAATAATCAATGAATGTTGGCATGCAGACGGAGAGTATTGATGTTACCTTGCTGAGTAGAAAAATGCGAATTTTAATCAATTTTCACCGATCACCGCTCAACGGTAGACACACAAAACCGATTCCGTATTTATTCTTTAATGAATAATTATTTTTCCTTTTTAATTAAACAAAATGCGATAATTTTAATAAACAAAACGCAAAACATCAAGTGTCGTTTATCATTATTGTTTTGTTTTGTTTTGTTGTGTGTGTGTGTGTGTTTTGTTTACATTATTTCAAAAGTTTGTTGTTTTTTTTTTTTTTTTCGTTTTAATTAATAAAAACGAGTTTTTAATGAATTTCTGTGTTTTTTTTTTATATTCGTCTCTCTATTAAACAAATAATTAAAAGCAAGTTTTTTCTTTATTCAAATATATAAAAATATTAAGTTTATTTTATTTATTATTTTTTTTTTTTTTGTCTTTTTATTTGTTTATTAAATTATGTTTAATAATTTTAGCTTTTTTGTTTTGTGTGGTTTTGTTTTGTGTGGTTTTAACGTTTTCTTTCTTTCTTTCTATTTTTCTTTCTTTCATTAATTTTTGTTAATTTTATTTCTAGTAAGGTAAATACGGCAGCTTATAAATAAAGAAATAGAGAGAGAGAAAAATAAAACATAAATAATTATCTAAATATACAAATAACGTGTATATTTATATTTAAAAAATTGTAAATGTTAATATTTGCACAAATGCTGTCTTAACTCGTTTCCCTTTTATTTACACTCATTTGTCCGCTTTGTTTTTATTTTCATTATTTCTTCGTTTAAAAATGTTTTTTTTTTTTGTTTTATTTTCATTATAAATTGCACACTAATAATATAATAATAATTAATGTAAAGTTAAATGTATTTATGGTAAAAAAAAAAACCTAAGGGTTTTATATCTAATTACATCGCACAATCACACATAAATTACTTAAGATAGTTTAATGATACGATTTACAAACTAAATCAACACATTTTATGTATTTGAACGGTGTGATTACATTAGTTTGTTACAACGATCAATATGATCTTTTACAGCAAAACACTAATGTTCTCCGTCTTATAATCTCTTCAGTCTCTTTATTTAACTTGTAGAAATTTGCTTAGATGATTTAATGAAATGAAAGATCAGCTTAAATTGCGATTATTAAACCGATTGAAGTATAATTGCTGATAGCAATTTTGTAAGTTTTTCTATTATTCAAGTGTAAGAATAGCAACAAACGTAGCAATAAACTTGCAACAGATATTTAAGTGAAAACGCTTATTGACTCTTAAGTAACCAAGAGTAAACAAAGTTAAAGATTATCTACAGTAAAATCAAAACCCTTAACCTTGGGGCAAAGTTAAATAAATTTTCTAAATTAAACTTCAATAGTAAATAAAATTTATTTTATATATATTTACGATATTCTTGTGCTTCAATTTTATTTTTTAATTAAATTTCGCATTAAATGTATTAAAAGTCCATTTAAAATAGGCTGCAAAAGGCAATAAGAAAGTCACAGTAAATCGTTTGTGGCTAATTATCATTTGTTGCGGCATACGGTGTTACCAGTTCAGGAGACTGTTTTGCTTGTAGTTTTTTTTTTTTTTTTTTAAAGCACATAAAACTTATTCAGCTTCAGGGTAATTTTTTTTTTTTAATTAATAGAAGTTTAATTTTCTTTACTTTGTTTACATTTTTTGTGTTTTCTGTTATTCTAGCCAGGTGTTTACTGCATATTTTAATATTGTAGAAATGTTTTTTTCATTCTTTTTTTCATGAAATTCCTATTTTAGTGGGTAGTGAAAATGTTGTGTCGTAAAAAAGTGACTGATCTATATACAATAGCGACAAATTGTTTAAACAATTGGATAACTCGTGTATACAAAACTAACAACAGAATAAGAAAAATTAAAATTTAAAATTAAAATTAAATCCACCTGAATACATAAATAAAAAACAAAAAAAAAAATGTATTTATTTAATGCATTTGTAAAAGGCACAACGAAAATTCAACGAGAATGCAACAATCTAAAGATGTAGAGGTAAAAAAAAAATAAAAAAAGAAAAAAACCTCAACAATCAGTCATCTTATTGTTAAAGAAACAAAAATAAAAAAAAAATTCAATTTTGTTGGGTAAAAAGAAATCTTTACTCAGCTCTTGTTGTTCTTAAAGAAAGAATATAAAAAAAAAAAAGTTTCAATTGAAAAGGGAGAATTCAATGTCTCATTTTACAAAGTTTTTTTTTTTTATTTTTTTACTTGTGCATGGCTGTTGTGTTATTTTAAGTAACTTCTTCTTAAGTTTCATGAATAATAACGAAACATTTATGATGAATAATCGAAACTGCTTCAAGAATACAAATTACAAGACAAAAACATGATGGAATGAATCCTTTTTATTCACATTAAATCAGCTAACGTCATCATTTTACATTTTTTTTTCTTTCTTTTTATTTTTTGTTCTTCTATTTCCTTTTTTTTTTTTATTGACTTTTATGTGAAACTATCAAGGGTTTTTGTTTTGTACTTTGCAGAGGAAATTTGTTCTTTTTTTTCTGGGGGTTTTTAAGTGCGATTTAGATGTGTAACCAAAGCTTAAATCCTACATACTTTTACATAACATCGAAAAACAAAGAATTTCGTGAACTGAAAAACATAATGACCGGATAAGGAACTTGAACCAGGGTGAACTAAATCAAATCAAAATGTTACGTTGAAACCAAATGCACCGAAGAGAAATGATAATGAATGAATCGAAACCTGATAAGTAATTAAGTGTGGTGTTTTGAAGGAATTTGCTATTTTGAACTTATGTCACGGTAAAAAACACTTATTCGACTTATAGACACGCATTCTTAATTATTATTAATGTGTTTCCAACATTGTTATGTGCAAACAAAATCATAAGTTCTTATGAAAAAACTTCTAGATACGAGGTTAACCCCGAACTCTTTTCAAAGTCCTTATATCATCGTTCGCCTTATTCACAATACTTCAGAATCAACATTATAAATTTCCCCAACCTATTGGTTAAGCAGAGCCACTGCTTAATTTTATTTTAATCATTAAAATAAACAAAACTAATTAACAAAATTTAAGCAATCTTTCGGAGAAAGTTACCGAAAACTTTAGGAAATGAAACATAAAGGAAATAAAATTGCATAACATCGACTCACAAATTGTTGATAAAAAATTTCTCTTTTATTTTTGTTTTTATTTTTTTTTTGTGAAATCCAAAGTGTTACCATAACTAAGTGAGTTCTAAAATATTAAACTAAGTAACGGTTTTTAATTAACAAGTATCTAATGAAAAATTTCAGTTAAATTACAAGAACAAAGTCATGTTTTTATTCGTGTTTTCATGCACTTAGAAGAAAAAGTTAAAAATTTAACAAAGAAATTACTAAGGCAACAACTTTTAAACAAAAAGAACGGTTTAGTTAAGTCAAATGACGTTCACATTAATTAGTTTGATTTTCAGAAATAAAATTCACTGTTTTTAAGTCACACCTTTAAAAAAGAAAAAAAAAATTGTCTCTAGAACACGAGATAAACCATGAGCAATACAACTCATAATGCGACTTAAGTAATTCATTTTATTGATATTAACGCTCTTTTATTTTACTATTACAAATTTGCCAATTATATAAAACAAATAATGTGACTTAGTTAAGTGAATCTTTAATTTTTTTTTTTTTTTTTTTTATATTTCATGATTTTACAATATTTTTTTCGGAATTTCGTAAGAAACATTTTAACTTTCAACGTGAAATACCTAATAAATGTAACACTTTCACTTCTTAAGTAAAAACCAAAAATAAATTTGTAGACATGATTTGAGCAATTTAAATCGAAATTTGTGTATACAAATAATAATAAGCAACGAATGGGCTGTTTTAAAGTTGGGGCTGCACCCATGTATTTTAAAAATTTCTAAGAATATTAAACGAATGGATTTATTATTCTTTTGTATACCGATGAAGAATTCATCCTATTAGGAATGTAATAACGATTTATTTTTTCTCATTTGTTTTTTGTTTAAAACCGCAGTGCTGCTATCTTATGGTCGATATTGGTAAATGTTGATAGAAATACTTAAATCACGTCTTCATCGTACGTTTGATATATTATTTAGCATTTGCTTCATAATTATTAAAATCTATAAAGAAATTTTACTTTATACAAAAAAAAAAAAAAATTATTATTGTTGATGCTGCTGCTGCTGCTGTTCTTGTTGTTGTTGTTGTTGTTTCATTTTTGACTACTGGAAAATTTTCATATTTATTTTGTTACTTAAAAAAAACCGTGACTTATTGATTATTACATTTCGCTTCTTTTTTTTTTTTTTTTTTCTTTTTTAAAGAAGAGATTTTTTTATTTTTTTATATTAAAAAAAAAATCACACGCTAAAGGTTATTACATTTGTTTATGGTATTAAGAGAATAAATAAATAAATTTCATTTTCAATAAATAAATAATCAACAACGAACAACACACGAAGAATCACAAAAGCAATCACAAACATTATCACGAGATGAACGTTTTTTTTGTTGGTTAATTGCGGTTATTTATGTGAAATTAAATTATATTTTTATTTGTTTGTTGTTTTTACTAATTTACATAAAATTAATTTTTTTTTTTTTTAGTTGTATTTTTAATTGTTTTTTAAATACGTTTTAACGTATTGGGTTTTTTTTTATAAGATTTTATTAACACGAAATTGCAATTGGAAATAATTTCCATGTTGTCGTCCGACCACAAGGTAAAGCCATTGATTATTCTAATATTTCAGAAATAAAAATGATATCCTTTTAAAGGATTAACGTACTCCGGATATTTGTACCACTTTGCGGGTATACTCTGCGGACCAGGATTTTACTTGCAAACAATTAAAAACCACTAACTACTATAAGTAACAAAAGAGTATTTTATTGTTAAAAATGATTTATTTTCAGGATTTACTTTTAGTTAAATAAAATCTCAAGTCTTTTTCAATAGGATATTCAAGGACAAGCTTTATAATACTCTAGGTGTTTCCAATGCTAATTGTTTGTAAATATTCGATTTACTAATTTAATCCTAGCATAACCAACCCTTCAATCCTTCAATCCAAAACGAATTCTTTTAAGTACAACTCATAGTTTCCAGCTACATCTATGACTGTTCATTTTTAAAAGAGTTTTTATATTATAACTGTTCAAATACTTTCAGAGCTACCTGAAACAATTTATATTTCTTATTGATTTAACATCACTATGCTTATCAATAAATTCGAGGAAGTAAAATATAAAAAAAAAAAAAAACAATGAAAATACCTTTCATGAAAAAAACAAAAATAATTCTTCAATTAACTCGGTTTAGTCATTTCATTATTTATTTATAAATATTAATAAAGAGAAAAAATAGAAATAACAACGCGAATAAATCAAAATACAATAAAATATCTATGCGTCACCGTTTTAAGTACACACAAAGAAACAAGAAATGGCTAAAGAGAGAATTCATTTAATTTGTCACTTGTTCGAGCCTAGATGCACACCTTAAGCACTAAGTACACCAGTAAAATATATTTTCGTTTATTCTTCTGGGGTCTTCTTACATTATGTTAGGGTGAAAGGTGCGCACAGAGAAATGTTTTTGTTGCCGAGAAAAATAATTATAAATCAACAAGTAAGTAGGGGAAAATAAGGTAAAAACGAAGCAAATTAATTCACCTGTCGATTGTCTAAGTTTTTAGCAACCCTCCTAAGGTTTCTTTTGTTGTTCGTTCAGTTTTTGTTTTTTTTTTTTTTACTAAGGACAGCAACAAGTTCACCCTATTTATTATGGTAAATGGCAACAGTCTTGTTGATTTATCATCGTTTTTTTTTCATTTTGTTTGTTGTTTTGATGTAAAACAGCAACAAGTATGATTGTTGGCATAGAGAATAACAAAATAAATTTTTAGTTATTTTTAAATTGGTGACACTCGCTTAGTCAATTTTCTGTTTAGTTTAGTTTAGTTTTTATTACTTTTTTCCATATCTTGATTAAAGATAATTGAACTCACTTGTTGGTTGTTTATTTGTTATTGTTGTTGCATTTGTAGCAACAACCACAACCACAACAAGAAAAAACAAACAAAATTGAACGTGTTGGTCGCGAGCGAGTTTTTTTTTTTTTATTATTATTTTCTCTCCCCATTTGATGATGTAAATAAATTAAAAAAAAAAAAAAATAAAAATTATATTATTTATTGTCAAGTTTAATTTGGTTATTTATCTGCTGTACTAATAAAATAGAATAATGAAAAATAATAAAAATATAAATTGAAATAAATAAGAAACAAAAAATTTATTTAAACTAAAGTGATTAGAGTTTAAAAGATGTTTCAGGGGTGTAATTGGTGTTTTTGAATAGATCATGAAAATATAAATAGTGGTCATACTGTTGTATAGACATAATTTTAGGGATCTATTCAGAAAAGTCAGAGTACCTGTCATTAATTAATGTTCCTCGGCAATATCTATTAGCTCTTCCAAAAATTTTCGATGAATTTAATTCAGGAATAAGTAATCTACACGGAGAGAATTTTGGTTTCTATGCCAATCCATTTAGTTTCTTGAGAAAAAAAAAAAAAAAACAGAAATAATTTCTCGATTTAAATTTATTTTGTTGGTGGTATTTAGTTTTAATTTCTTAGTTTAAGAATTTTTTTTAAGAAAATAAGAAATATTTCTCTTGTAACTAGGAATCATGCAAAATTTTCTTTCTTATTATTAATTCTTTCTGTCTAGTCATCAAAGCCTTCCTGAAAATTTGCACTTGAATGTTCTTATTTAATTAAATAATTTTGTTCCTCAAATTTACTTATACAAAATCTGCTAGGATCTCTAGTGTTAATTGTTCGAACAAAAAGGGAAAAAAGAAGAATAATTTTCAGGATATAAATAATTCAAAACAAAGATCATCCAGTTTCTTCTAAAAAAAATTAACGACTACCAGAAATATTTATTTATTTTCAACCAAAACCAAAACCACTTCAAAAATCCCCATCAATCCAACTCTGATTATTAACAAAAATAAAATAAAAAAAAAACCAAACCAAACCAGTGAACAAACAAACCCATAAATAAGTTTCTACAATTTTAAAAGATCTATAATTGAAATTAAACTAAATTGACTCAAATCATCTTTTGAAGAGTTAACGTTTCATGGACGTTTCGTTAAGAGAATAATTTTTTTTTTTTTTTTGTATAAATTTAATATTGAATAGGAAGCGATAAAGGGGTTATCTCTATTCCCTTTCCTTAAAAAAAAATATTTAATTTTAATTCCTTAGTCAATTCTTAGTCCCTTAAGGCTAGTTAAATATTTTTATAACATGATTTTGTTGTTTGTTCTTTTTATTTTTTGGTAAAATTACGTCCCAAAAATATCTGTTTTTATTCTTAGAGGTCATTTCTTAAAATAATAATAACGTGCGAATGTCTTTAAAATCTTTAAAATTGAATTCATATAAAAATTAACGCAAATCATAAGAGATTTAACGATTTTTATGGAACACTCCTGAAAACCACATGTAATATTATTTAGGCCATCTAGTGCAACTTGTATAATGCCTGTAGAAAAATTACTGATAAAGAAACGGAATTATTATTATAGCAAAAAAGGAGGAGATAGTAGAGATTTATCGGAATAGGTTGGTCTTGAAAGATGCCCAAGTAATAGATACTAATAATCCGCAAAGAGTAAATACGCGTAAATAAGAGCAAAGGAGCTCCAGGCACTGAGAATGTTAACTAAATAAAATAAAATTTCACCTCAAATAAACATCATGAATATTCTGGAATTCATTACAGAACTAGAACTAAAACTAACAAAGCCTAGAAAACACAAATCATAAATAAAACATTTTCGGCACGAAACATCATAATATTACCCTTGAAACATGAATCTTGGCTCTTGATCTTCAATTTTTTAATTTATTTTTGTTTTTTTTTTACGTTTTTTTTCTTCTCATTTTTTTTTGTTAAAACAAAATTATATAAATGCTGGTTCTGTGCCACAAGTGTGCGTTCTTTTGCATCCACACCAAACATAAAAAACAAAAAAAAAAAAATTTATACAAACAAGTCCTTTTAGGCTTGTGTTATGTAGTTAAAAAAAAAAACAGGGTACAAAAAAAGAAGAAGAAAAATTATTTAAAAAAACAGATTTTTATTGTAGTCGTGTCCGCTCTCCCGCAGGGGTTTGTCTGTTTTTTAATAATTTTTCATCTTCGTTCTTTGCTTAATAATTTTGTTGTTGCATTTGAAGAGGTTCCAGTGTTATCTTACTTCGTTTCGTTATTTTATTTTATTTTTTTTCCTTATTCCTTGTTGTTTTCTTTTCTTTCTTTTTCTTTTTTTTTTTTATTTATTTATGTATTTATCAAACATAAGAGATACAGGGGTGTCTGGAGAATTTTTGTTTTTTTTATTTTTTTTAGTGCTTTTTTAAATAAAATAAAAAAAAAAAGAAAAAAAAGGAAACTAACCACTCTGTAGAAAATCTAATTTATTTATTTTTTAAGAAACCAATTTTAATTCTGGCCGTTTTGGTCCTTTTTTCCTTCTACAATCTCTCTGTGTTAAAATAAATTAAAAAAAAAAAAAAAAAAAGAAAGAAAAAAACCTCTTCACGGTTCTCGCATCTTATAATTTCGGTTGTTTATCTCGATTTTGTTTTCTTGTTTTTGTTTTTTTTTTAATATGTTTTGGTTCAGGCCATATCGAGTAATAAATAATTTTTCATAAAGTGAAACAGGAAAATAAAACATAACTACAATCCAATTGCTACATAATTCCTAATTCCTTTTTAATGCATAACACGCCTGAAATTCATTGTTGGTATCTTAAAATTCAGAAATTCACTTGTTGCATTAAAGGCAGCATTGGGAAACTTGAGTATAAAAAAAAACCACAATGACGATTTTCTATTTTGTTTACGTCATCATTTGAAATTGTTTTTAGCAAAACAGATGTTAATCGTCTTGACCTAAGTCTAACTAATAACAAAATCACAAATCTTATGTTAATTACGTAAATATTGGCTATTAATATGATATTTGTGTAATATAATGACGTGGTTCCATGACGTATCAATATTATTTTTTTTTTTTTATCTTATTTCATGATTTCTGTTTAGAAAAAGAATTCACGTCAATTTCAAGGAAAATTATTATTTTATATAATTTTGTGTTTCTTGTTAATAATAACGTAATTGAAAAAAAAAAACATTTTTTATTTAATTTTATTGCAAATGGACTTAAGCTTCTTAAAATATGCCTACTTATGTTTATTTAACAACTCCAAATATAATTTACTTAACTGAACCAAACTATTTACTTAACTGAATAAAAACACAACTAGTAACTCGAAATAACCATATAGTATTAATAACCGGGAAATTCAAAGATAATTAAACGTAATGTTTCCTGTAAGTAGCGTCTAACAAAAATTTATTAACCAAAAAAATAAACATAAGTGTTTCGCTAAAAAAAATTCACTTTATGTATTAGTAATTGATTCTGATCAGATACAAAGAAAAATATTATTGATTGATTAATCAAATAAGTGTGCAAAAAAAAAAACAAAAAAAACGATCAGATAGTAAACAAAAAATGGTCATTCTGCGCAGAAAACTTTTACTTACTACCTAGCTATCAATTGTGGTTTATTTTTGATACCTTGAAGTAAACAAATAATTTGTTTTAACAGTGACATGATTATCTGTATTAAGAATAATAACGTCACAACCTGTAGAATGACGCCTTAATTACGTTAAACATGCGCGTAGTTACAGTTTTAATTAGATTTTATATTGCCAACGATTCGTCATCATTTTTTTTATTATTATTATTATTAATTTTATTAAATGAGATAAAATCGAAGGTTTTTTTTTTTTTTTTTACAACCGTATTTATAGTTTTTTTTTTTTTATATTAATAAAGTGTGTAATTCAGATTATAAAAAGAAAAAAACAAAACAAAAAAAACTCCACGATGAGATTCAGTTACTAATTCAAAACGAACAGAATTTTAATCAAATTTAAAATTTATTATTAGGTAAAATGCGGAAACAAATATTATTAAATTAAATACAAAAAAAATTATTCTAATTCTCATTTAAAATTTACTAAAAAAAAAAAAAAAGAAAAAAAAAATATTTTTTCTAAAGGTTACACAGCCGCACGCGTGACTATGCCTCAATGTTTCTCTTTGTTGTTTTATATTATTACGTTAGTGTTACACAGCAACTTCTAACATTATATAGAAATGTCAAATAATTATGTTTACCTGTACATTGACGACCCGGTAGCAATAATAATAACAAAATAAAATTTGTGACATTGATAAAACAAATTTTAATTAAAAAACGCCAACAGGAAAAAAAAAAACAAAATCGGAAGTAAATTTACATGGCATACGCGTACAACTTTATAACATTATAATGCGCGCGTATAATTGGTTGTTGTTTTTTATTTAATTTAATTAAATATTTAATTACCGTTGACAGCGACCAAATCATCATTTTTATGTGCTGGCTAAAGTGCTTTTTTTTTTTTTTTATTAAGTTTTTTTCGTTTTTTTTTTTCTCTTTTTGCAGAAAAAAAATTGAAATAAATCATTTTTTACGCAGAAAATTAAACATTTTATTTGTGGTTAGTGTAGTCAGTGACGGCACTAGGATTTTTTTTTAGGCCGCAGTGCGAGATTTTTTTTTTTTTTTTTTTATAAACCATGCATGTAAAGCGGGGGGCGCCCAGTTCCGTTCGTGCGGCCCTCAATAGATTTCGTAATGTTAATCTTAGATAATTTTTAGAATATTTGTTTCACAAATTCCAATAAAAAATCTGCAGGCATGTCTCCAATGCTATAATTGAAACACTTTGTTCACCGCTTTCTTTTGTTTAACGCTTGCAAAGCTAATATATAATTGTATCAGCTTTGGAAATGCGGCCCGAAGTGTTCAAAAGATTGGACCTATGGTCTAAACTACTGAATTCTGTAGATTCTCGGATAGACGCTGAAAATGCTGTATTACGTATTTCTGTTATACAATACATTGGCAATTTCAGACGTTTTTAAACTAGAATCAAAACAACTATAATTCTGTAAACTACAAATTTCCTGATCAATCTTTATTGCAGAATTCATAAATTCCCTGGTTCAAATCAAATCAAATAAAATCCAAGACTAAAGTCTATCCACTTTGAATAATTTACAATTCACAAATGGATAATATTCAGGATGCTGATAGAAAATCAATATAAAAGAATGTGTTGTAAGAATGATTCTTGTAATTAAACATTTTCCATTGTGTATTCTAACCTATCCTAGAAAATCGTGTTGATTAACAATTATTACATCTCGTATTTGTTTATTAATTTATTTTTCTTATTTATTTATTATGATAATCGTTGAATACAATTGGTAATAATTATTATTTTGACGCACAGTTAAAAATATAATTTAATTAAAATAATAATAATAATGATTGTTTGTTGGTTTATTATATTTAGCATTTTTATTGCTTAAAAGAGAATAAAAAATTAAAAGAAAAATAGCAGATTAATCCATTTGTGTATTTGAATGATCACACATTAAAAGTGTGTAAATAAGGTCGTTTCTGTGTTTGTAATTAACCAATGTTAAAAAGTAATTAAAAAAAAAAAAAAAAAATTTGCTATTTACCAGTGATGAAAAAACACTGAGTGTTATTTTCGCCTTTTTTTTTTTTTTCATAGTAAATAGTCAATTTAAATCGTGTACATCCGTAACACAAGTATTTGATTAATGATGTTTAATTTCTGGAAGGTCGCAAATATCATTTAGTTTTAGTTTATTTAGTTTTTGAACTACAAAACGCCAAGCACATTAATTTGTTTTACAAGGTTTTTCAAACGCTTTTATTTTCTAAGGTTAGGCTAGTTAATAAAACATTAAAATAAAAACGCACAAAAGAAAGCAAACCGACAGATAAACGGACAACCGATCATATCCTATATTTACTAACAAAATATTGAAATTATTAATTTCTAAAAAAAAAACAAAAATAATCAATAAAAACAAAATACACAGATCACGATTTTTCGCTTAATGATTTTTGCATTATTCATTAACTCGGCCTGTCATTTAGGAGTCAAAAATTTGTTTTTTTCTGTTTATTGCTTATAACAACTAATAATAATTTATCGACATGACAATTAAAAAAAAAAAAAATTTTAAAAACTTTATAAATAGAAAAAAAAAAAAAAAACAAAGCAAAACAAAACAGAAACAACCGCCAAGGTTATTCTCAGTCGCTGTTGATGTTGTTTAACAAATTAAAAAAGAAAAAAAAAACTAAATGATTGTTTCACGCAATTTTCACTCACTGAAATTAAGAAGAAAAACAAAAACAAAACAAAACAGCTCAAGTGGCGTCATAATAAAACTGTTGACATTGTAATTAAGTCAAAAAAACTTCTTTTTTTTTGGTTTTTGGTTTTTGTAAAGTAAAAGTGGGCGCCCTCAGGCTAAGCTTTTATCCTGTCGCGTCGTACAATAATTTTTTACGTTAAAAAGAAAACAAAAAAAAAAAAAAAAAAAAAATTTAATTAAAAAAAATAAAAATGAATGAAAAAACAAAAAAAAAAGTTTTTTTGTTACTCTTAAGCCTTAATGATTTTTCATGAATGACTTTGTTTGTCCGCAAATAAATGTTTATTTCTTAAGCGATAATTTGCCTATCGTTATTTATTTATGGAAATTAACCGACTGATGTTGCAATCAATGGATGTCATTGATATAAAATTTTAAAAAAGACTAAAAACGATCGAAATCCCTTGTTAAATTTATTTACATAAAATAAATCTTTTTTATTGCCCTGTTGAATAAATAACATAGACTGATAAGAGAGATATTAAGTCTTTTGATTGTCCAGCTGAATTTATTTATTATTTATTAAACAAGCCATAAGTTGAATTTTGATTGAGCGATAAGGATTTATTGTAATTTAATTATTTATTTATTTTAATATAAAAGTAAATAGGTTAAACCAAAACGAAAAAAATTCTTTGCAAAGAAATGTGTTTTAATTGAAAATTCTCTCAGATACTCCGGAAAATAAATGCTGAATTGAACTGAAAAGCTGTGTACACTGATTTAAGAAATAACATTTAATATCATTTTGTAATTTGTACCGTGACGACGTTGAATGTCCGGACTATCGGACACTAGTTTCGTTTTTATTTTTGGTGTAAGTCCTTTAAAGTGCAACCTAGGAACTATTGATTACACTGAACATTCTGCAACAATAATAATAAATATATTGTATTAAAGTGTTGTCTGGAGATTAATTATTTAAATTTTCTTTGCTGACTCGAGTATGTAATCAGAGATATTATCTCTTTAGACATGCTAAAATTACGCTCAATAATTAATTTATATATTTCAATGTTAAGAAATTTGTTCTCTTTTTCTTTTCTTTTTTTTTTTATATATATTTTTGTAATCATTTGTCACCACATTTACCATGAATTATTAATAAGCTGATAGAAAACACGTTTTTTTTACTATATATTCAGTCGTAAAAATTTCTTTAAAATGACGAAACTTTAATTAATATTTTGTATCATCAAATCGGTTGGTTGATTATACAAAATGTGATGGAGTTTTTTTTTTTTATTTTTTTTATTTATTTATTGATTGATCGATTACTTTTTAAGTTTTTTTTCTCTCATATTATTGCAGTAAATAATAATTGCATCAGAAATGTCTGTGATAAAATAATGAAAAACCTTGATCATAGTAAAGTTCGCTAACACTAATTATTTACAACACCTAAGAATTTATTTTTTGTGATATTTATGAAATTCACAGGAGTTTCCGAACTAATGTTAAATAATTTTTTTTTTTTTTTTAATTTAATTATTGATATTATTGACAAGAAATCAAACCAGAAATGATTGTATAAAGTGATTATATAATTACCGATAAACAAAAAAAAACAAAAAGTTTACTAAATGCATCTTCCAGATCAATGTTTTCATGATTGCGTGTCGTTTCAAAACACCAAAAAGAAAAAAAAAAAACACGATCCAAATATATCAAACGTATGTCGTTTTGCTAAAAAAAAAAAAAAAACAACCAAATTCTTCTGTTGCCAAATAAAAAAGAAGTAAATACGATATGACTAAAGGCACATCACAGTTTATATAATTAACGACTCAGAAATAATTATAACTTAACGTTTATCCAGAAAAACTTCTTCATAACTTCTTTTCATGGCGTCAAATAGCAGAAGGAAAAAAAAAAAAAAAAAAAAGCGTCACAATATGGTAACAATTGAATGTTTTTCAAAATTGTAAATTTATTTAATTTTCTTTATATTTTACGAACAATAACACATAAAAAAAAAAATGAAGTATTTAAAAACATAACACAGAAATTATGTTGTGCATTTGTTTTGGAGAATATATCAAATTACACGTGTTTATCGTAAAGAATTTCTTTTCTTTTTTTTTTTTTTTTTGGTTTTTTGTATTGTTTTGCTTTTATTTCTGCCATTTTAAGTCGATTAATTATGAACAGAGATGAACTTTTTCTATGGTTTTTCTTTTTATAATTTCTAAAGGATTATTTTGCTGTGTCTTTCCTATTGAGTTACAAATTATTACACAAGATACAATTTTAGGAATAAGGTTTTCGCTGAATTTTTACACATGAGCTTTATAGCAAGCTTTAATCTATTTAAATGGTATTCTATACTAAATACCACGAGGACCACTTACCAGAATCCACATCTGTAATAAGCAACTAAACGTAATAACATTTTAATTTGTGTTATTTGAATTTTTCTTTTTGTTTTATTATTCGGTTCAGTTTAAGTCGCTTAAATAATATTTAAGTAAACAATATGGCGACCACATGTCTTAACTGTTTTTTTCATTCTTTTGTTTATTTTTTTAGTTTATTTTTTTTTTTTTTTTTCTGAGGTTTTCAAGACTTCATTTGTGACAAAATATTAAAAAAAAATAAATTATTTTTCCGTTTTGTGATCAGAATATTGTTTTGCCAAAAAAAATAAATGTGAAATTTATATGTATATACATAGTTAAAACCGCGTTGCCTAAGGGTGTTATTGTTATTGCACATGTTTTTTTTAGTTTTTATGTTTGGCAATTATGTTTTGCTTATTTATTAACAAAAAAAAAAAACAAATAAATTTATTCACAATGTTGCTAATTTATTATTATTATTATTCAAAAAGAAAACGTTTCTCATCTGCTTATTTGAAATAGTTTTTTTTTTTTTTTTTTTAATAATTTAATTGACTTAAAATTAAGTAAAATGACTAATTGCATAATTATTTACGTATTAACATTAATTAACATGATATTAGTTGACCAAAAATATCATGTTTTTGTTATTATCTATGCCACACAATTCATGTCATTTTAACATTTATTATCCTTACAACACCTTTTTACCAATAAAAACAGCTTTTATAGCGCTCTTTTTTTTTTTTTTTTTTGTTTAAAGTTAAGTCAGTTGAAATGACTTTCTAATAAAGCTCGTTATTAGTTTAAATCATTTGAATAGGAAATCACTACAACCTTTAACCGTTTTTTTATTTTTCATTCATTTGCGTGCTTTTGTTACTAACTTAAATTAGCTTAAGTTTGTAAAACAAGGCTCAATTATTTTTTGCTTTAATAAATCACGGAAACAATAAATCAATTTTCGTAATTAAATAAAAAAAAAAATTTAAATAGCATCGAGAAGCTATAAGCGAGTCTATTAATAAATGATTTAAGTGACTTAATAGAGAAAATCTTATACTTTAAAATCAGCTGATTAGATTTCTTTAGAAAACAAAAAAAAAAAAAAACCACTTAAAATTCTAATCAAACGACTTTCAACACGGATGTTCATCTATAAAATCGTGTTTTTTTTTTTTTTTAAGACAAACATATTGCATATTATACTACAATCGCCATTTCGTTTAAGGTCGCCGACGCGACAAATCAACACAAGCTTCGCTGATTCGTCTTTGGCCATTTTTTTTTTTTTTTTAATATGATGCTTAAGTCGCCTAAATATAAATATATTTTTTCTTTATTATATTATTTCTTAAATGTCATGTTAATGCGGAAGATAAATAAATTTTTATTTATTATTTTTTATTTTAATTTATTTATTTATCACAAATTTTTTAATTTTTAATTTTTTTTTCTCTCGTTTTCGTTTCGTTTTCTTATAAACAAAAAATTATAAAAAAAAAATGAAGCTTTTTTGATTATGTGTTATAAATAGAATTTCAAAACGGATTTAGACAATTACGATAATTTTTAATAGTTTAATTGGCGCTCGAACGGTAGCTGGAAGCTATTTTCGTTATAAAAAAAAAACACACACAATAATTCGATAGTAATTTTACGAAAAGTAAAAATATAAAAATAAAATCGAATTAACTAAAAGCGAAAGTGTTTTATGTTATTAGTTAACCTACTAGCTACTACATGGTGGCTTAAAAAAAAAAGAGAAATAAAAACGCTTATATTGCGTTACAAATCAATTTAATGGGTTTCTTTTGTTTAGCTTTGTTTTTGTTTTTTTTTTTTGATCAATTATAGCCCCCGAAAAAAGATTGATTTAACGTAAAAAAAAAAAAAAAAAAAATCCAGCAAAGAAACTTTATAATTGCGTACGTCTGCCGACATTTTTTGTGCCAAAAAGCACCTGAGGCAAAATTACCTAAACGATTTTATTTTTTTTTTGTTGATAAATAAGAAAACAAACCACACCGTGCTTACGTATCATCTGCTTGCAGTTTTAAAAGTAAAAAGTAAGTAAATTTTGTACTAAAGCTATTTTAATAATGTGCTTAGTGGGCTAACGTCACAAATACAAAAAAAAAATAAAATATATTACAAAAACAACCAACAAGTCAAGTAATAAATAAATGATGAAAATAAAAACGAGTTAATTTAAATAAATTACCGATTTTTAGTGTATTTAAGCTCGTTGCGTTGCGCAGTTGACTTTTTAATGTAATTTTATTGTTGTTGTTACTGTTGCTACTTTATTTTCGGTTATTTGAAATGAAAAAAAAAAAATTAAAAATTGTGTCTTGTCGCTTTATATTCGATTACAAAAATAATAATAATAATAACAACAACGAAAAAAAAAGCAACCAAATTACGCAACTAGCAAGCATTTTTATTGTTATTATTTTTGATTAATAAAATGTCGCGTTGGGTTTATTATTATACAAAAAAAAATTTTTTTTTTTTTTTAATGAAAATGAAATTTCAATTTTTTTTTGTTTTGTTATTGATTTTATTATTATTTATTTATTTTTTTTTTTTTCTTCGTTTTTGTTTCTTACTTAAAAAGCAATAAATAAAAACTTGTTTTAAGCTTTTTCTTTCATTTTTATGCTTTTTGTTGTTTTTCATTTGTTTATTACATATCTGGCATGCATGCCATATCATTACTACCAGGCTAACTGGTCGTATTGGCTTAAAATTAAATTTAAAAAAAATCAAAGAAAATCAAAATTTTTTAAATTAAGCATCTAATTCCGCAAATTTTTTTTTTGTATATATTTCTGTTATAAAAACTTTCGGTTGTCGTTAAAAGAGATATATTTGAACACGAGAAATGTCTATGCAAATGTTTTCTGTATTTAAGCTGGTTTAAACTCAAAAACTTTAAACCATTAGATTTTTTTTAGTAATGAATTTTAAAAATTTATTCAAAATTTCATGCAAAAATTTTTACTACGAAAGTCTGTTTATCAAATCAAAAGCTTAGCTTAATATTAGCTTTTTTCAATGAAACCCATCATTTTAAACTATAATCATCTATCAACTAATTTTATTAAACCTTAAGCACCATAGTTAAGTGGATTTTTACTATAATTAATTATAAAACGACTGTCTCAACATGACTTAAAATATGTCAATTTGAAAACTAAATAAAAGTAAATTTTGATCAAATTTTCATGAAAAAAAAAAAACATAAAAAAACTTGAATCAACTTAACATGCGCAAAAAAAAATAAAATTTTCCATCGCACGTTTAAAGCAACGAAAAATAAGAATTAAGCCAAACTAGTTCTTTTTGGATTTTTATTTAATTTGTGTTTTTATTTATTTTGTTTTTTTAGTGAATCTGCAAAAATAACAACAATGGCGGCAGCATCAACAGCAGCAGCAGCATCATAACCACAAAATATTTCTTCTTTTTTTTTTTAAACTAATAATTTTTCGATGAAGAAAATAAATAAATAAATTAAAAAAAAAAATGCCAGCAAAAGCCAAAATCAAATTAAACAAGTTTGGCAAGATTTTTATTTTTTTTTTTTGTTTCTGTTGCTTTTCGCTTGTTTTTGTTATATCATAAAATATTCTTAGCGTTCTTCTTCGTTTTTGCGTTTTTTTTTTCTGTGTTTGTTTTCTTTTTCTTTGGTTTCTTAATAAAATTAACAAAATTAAATATATTAAAAAGAAAAAAAAACCAAATTAAAAATTATGAAAAACCATTCACGAAATATTTATTATTATTATTATTTTGCTTCTTTTTTTTTTTTTTAATTTAATTACAAACAAAATATCTGTTTTTGCGATCAAAAATTACGAAAACAACAGAAAAAAAACACGAAAAAAGCTGCTGAAAAATAAAATTAAATTAAAATAAAAAAAAAAAACTATATTTTGATTTCATAAATGAATTATAAAAATCCCTTATTAATGCATTTATAGTGAATGTTTATTGGTTTAATAAAAACGTACTGACTTAATTACTATTTAAGCTACTAAAAATAGTATTATTGCAGACATACCGCGCTTAATAAACCTAAATTAGTGCTATGCGTACACGATATTTTATTATTTTCGCTAATTTATTAGTTCAAAGGTTCATTATTCACCAGTAATAAATAAAAAAATAATTTAGATTTTGCAGCTTAAAATAGTTACCGTGGATAAAACTAATATTTAAGTGTACTGTACATGCGCGTACAAAAGCCAGACATACATTTTCTTTATTAATTACAAGTGTAAACATAAAAACGAGCATAAAATAAGTTAAAAAAAAATTTGTAACCAAAGTGTAGCATAAATTTATTTTATGTTAAACAATGAAGCATACAATTATAAAACATTAAATATCATTAAAAATGCGAGAACACTATAGTTGTCCTCTACTAAGTTTAAGTCATTAAATTAATTATTTTATTATGTTGGAATAAATAATAAACGGTGACGATGTATTATGTTATTAATTAATTTATGAAAAAAAAAAGTTATGACTTAATTGTGCTAATTCTCTAACAATACAATGGGCAACTAACACTTCCTTATCATAATTATCTGAAATCAAACATAAATAAATGAGAATCTAAAAAAAAAACGCGACTTAATACACTTTATTTTTAAATATAAAGCGCTATGCGCTTATAAAATCAGCAAATACATTTGCGCATTAATAATTAAAAATGACGTCGTCGATAAATTCTTATAATCACGATAGTGCATTTAGCATTAAAAAAAAAAAAATGTTTATAAAATTATGTTTTTATGAAATAAACAAATTAATAATACCTTTAAGTCACGAAATGCTAATTAATACAAAAAATAAAAACTTAATTAACATTTTTCGTTTTTTCTTTTCTTTTTTTTTTCTTTTTTTTTTTCATTGTGAAAATAAGAGTTTTGCGGATTTGTTAGATTTTTTTTTTTGTTCTATAAATGGTGCAAAAAGTATTTGATTTAAATAAAAGAAAGAATGAAAAAAAAAAAATATATATTGTATATACAAATATTATGCGCGCGCTGCTTATTTAATGTTTATTTATTTTTCTATTAGATTGTCGATTGTTTTCATTTCATTTATTTTATTAATTTTATAAGAATTTTCACACATTTTTTATTTTTATTTAATTACGTTTAGTATGCATATAGTAACTTAAAATCTAGCCAAGCTTAAATAAATAAAAAAAAAAATTATGCAAAAAACAATTCTTTGTTGTTTTTCTACAACAAAATAAATAAAAAAAAAATTTATTATAATATGACCGGTTAAGTCAAATGGCTTAGGTTTATGCGTTTTGGTTTTTAATTACATTTTGAATCAATTTTTTTTTATTTTAAAAGAAATAAAAATCTTATCTCTTGATTAAATAATAAAAATTGAAAGAAAGAAAAACAAAATATCAGCCGCATGCGTGATTATTATTATATTTTAAGTAACTATAAACTTACTTGACAACATACTTATTAAGCCACCCACCTATTTTATTACTTATAGTATATAAAAAAGTTGCATATTTGCTGACTAGTTAAAATGTTTAAACAATTAAAAAAAAAAAAAAAAATTAAGCTTTTCTACACAAAGCTTTTGTAATGTTGCATGCATTTTGCATTAATTAATTATTTGGAAATCTTGCAACAATGTAATTTTTTTTGTTTTTATTTTATTATTTCAAGCACAGCATGACGATACCTAATCAAAACAACAGCAAAAAATAAACTATAGCCATTCCATTTTTTCCACAGTAATTAATTAATTTATTTATTTAATTATTATTACTAACACTGTCCATCTCTTTTTAACATAATAAAATATTTTAATGCTAACACTACCTTCGTAACTTACCAGTTTATTTACACTAACACCATTACCAGGCTCAAGTACATTTTATTTATTTATTTCTTTAAGAAATTAATAACAAAAAAAAAAATTTTTTTTTTTTGATTGATTACACTGTTAAAACATTTAACTTGCACCAAGCACACGCACACAAATGTAACCGAAGAACGTAAGAACTGGTAACAGCTAAATAGAAAAAGAAAACTCAACACAACAGTAACCGGCTTTCGAATAAAATTAAAAAAATAAAACTATAAACAAAACATGCTTTAATTTTATTGTATTTTACATATGTTGGAAAGAGTTGGAATGATTGTCGCTGTATAACGTGCTCTCTTTAAACGTTTTTTTTAATTCAAAAATAAATTTATAACCTTTTTTTGGTTTAACGTGGAGGGGGTAATGGAATTTTTTTATTCCTAAAATGTCTCCTTTCTATCGCACAGTAATTTGTTTATTAATATAATAAAAATAAACAGTTAGCTTAGTGTGCGTGCGCAGTAAATGTTGCAAATGAATTGGTAAAAAAAAGAAAAAAAAAAAACGGCTGGAAATGGAATCATGAAAAAACAAACAAATGGAAAAACAGAAAATTTCATTTTCAACAATATTCAGTACTAAAACGAGCGGCGTATGTAACGCACGCGAGGCCGAGTCGAGCTTAGATTAAATTTTATAAATAAAAAAAAAAAAAAAAAAGATTTTCAAATTTCCTCTTATTAATTTAAAAAAAGTTAAATTTTTTATTGTTTTGTTGGATAAATAATTAATTAAAAATAAAAGAGAAAAAAATTATTTGCCTTAAAAGCAAAAAGAAAAAAAACGTGTGGAATAAGTCAAAAAGGGGAAATTTAACCGATAAACTAAGAAAATATAAATTTTTTTTTATTGGATTTTTGACGTGAAATTTACGCAGAAATAAAAATTGAAAAAAAAAAAAAAACGAAAGTGATTAAGACGAATTTAATTTATTAATTAAAGTGAGAAAAGTCCACCTTTTGTGCCTTAATTATTGTTATTTTTTTTTAAATTATTATTATTAAGTTTATTTTTTAATTAAATTAAACAAAAGTGAGTGGGGAATTTTTTTTTTTTAATTATTATTTTTGAAATTTCCAAAGGAATAAATGAAAATCTGTGTCTAGTAATTAAAAATAGGAAGATAAGAAAAATTTCCAGTGAATTTGTGTGCCTTAAAATTTAGTAAAAATATAAATTTTGTGTTTTTAATTGAATTTAATTGAGACGTTGATAAACCAAGGAGCTCCTCAAGCTTATTTTGATAATTTATTTATTTATTTTTGAAAGAAACTTTATTTTCTCAACCGTTAAAATGACGACAGCAATCATGCACCAGAGTGCCTACTACGATATTGGAGAATATTTACTCAAGGTGAGCTAGTGGTTTTATGCCGTAACTTTAATTTTAATTAATTAAGAAAATAAAAAAAATAAATAAAAATTTGCTCCTGTTTTGTTCGCACGTGGTTCACAACAGTAATTCAGTTTTGTGTTAAATCCCCTATGTTTAGGGTATTTTCCATTTTATTTAGTTCCAGTGAAAACAAAAAAGGAAAAACTGCGCATATTCGTTTCGCGTTTAACGGGTTTAATTTTGTAACATTCCTTTTCCCCATTACTACTCTATCTACACATCTATAATTAATTAATTAATTTCGGATTGATAAGAGTTTTTTTGTTTTTATTTTCAATGACTTTTGTGATGCTTGGGTTTTTAATTAACAATTGTACAATGCGCATGTTTATTACGATATATAATAAAATAATTTTTTTTTTCTGTTTTTTTGTTTTCTGTTTTCCACCGTGTGCAATATTTCACAAATTTTTATTTGACGTCGTCGTAGCCATAGTAACTGAAAATTACTTGATGCCAATTTTTAACTGTCAATTTTTTTTTTTCTTAAAATTATTTTTAAACGTCAAAATTATTTTTAAGCGTTTTATTGTTTTATTATTCGTTAATGTCAGTTAGAATAATTATAAAACGGAAATTTAACAGGAATTCAGAGGGTTTTTTGTTTGTCTTTTTTGGAATTTTTCTAGTAACAAGAACGTAACGGAAAATTAGAATTTTTTTTTTTGCTTTTCGGTTGTTTTTCTAACGATTTTATTGTCTACCGACTATTTTCTTGTTATTCGTGTTCTTTATACAAAAAATTAATCAATTTTGTTAAATTGTTTTATTATTATTATTTAAAAAATTTGCATAATTTCACCATTTCATATTTGCACGATTTTTAATTAAAAAAAAAAAAAAAAATTAATGTTTTTTTTTTCGTTTAACTTTCACTGTGCAAAAGTTGTGGGCAAATTAATTAATTATTTTGAAATATGAATAAATAACAAAAAATATACGTGGAATAATTATTTCTGTTTTTTTTTTTTTATGGTTAATTTAATTATAATAATTAAATTGACTTACATAGGTAAACAGTATTGTTTAGAATTTTATTTAATTTTTAATTAATTAATTAAATTCTATTACTTAAAAAAAAAAAAATTACTGCGTAGTTTTATTTTAACGAGCACCGAATGTAATTGACATTGATTTAAAAAAGAAAGAAAAAGAAAAAATTGTTTAATTATTTAATTAATTTTACAGTAATTAAATTTATGTTTTTGTTAAGGTTTTTTAAACTCCACAGCTGGCTAGTGTTTTGTGATTATAAAATTATTTTTACGACTGTGCTTCATGACGTTTTTGTTTTTTGTTTTTTTAATTAAATTTGTTTAATTCGTGGTTTTAATTTTTTTTTTTTTTTTTTTTGTTTTTGCATTACAAATTCTTAAATTTATTTTTGAAATTGCTAATTAATTAATTAAATTGTTTGTGTGCTGTGTGATTGTAGTAAGCTACCTTGTCGCGTATTTAATCACAGGTGTTTTTAAGTTTTTTTTTTTTTTTTTTTTATTCATTTCTCTTAGTGAAATTTCTAGTTTTGCTTAATGAAATTTGTAGTAAAAATTTAACAAAAAAAAAATTTAACAAAATGAAAGAAATTTTTTTGTTTTATTTTGACAAGTATTTAAGCCTTATTATCTATCTGACAGTCGGTTTAATTTTTATTCTCATCTGCTTTACTTGGTTTAATAGAAAAAAAAAATGAAATGAAATGAATTCTGGCGCCAATTCGAGTGTCTTGCTTGTCTCCATCAATTTATTTATTTATTAAAAAAAAAACATTTCTCTTTACACAGCGTTAAGATGTTCGGCTTTGGCTAAAAAAAAAGATTTTTTTTTTATTTAATTATTCGTCGGTTATTGTTTTTTTCAATTATTTTTTGTTTAAGAAAAATCTTTTTTTTTTTTTTTTTTCAAGTGATTTTTTAGTTTTTTTTTTTTTTCTGTTTATTCTGTGCTACTTTGCTTTGTGCGCACACGCAACAAGCTTTTTATTATTTTTTATTTTGAAAATAAATTATTCAATTTGTGAAGATGAATTAAGACAAAAAAAAATTAAGTAAATAAGTTAAGTGAGGTAGCCATTACTATTTTTATATAAAGAAATTTTTTTTTTGGCTAAGCCAACGGACTTAAACACCCTTTTCTTTGTGTAAACAAGGTAAATATTGTTAATTTTGGGTTTTTTTTTGATTAAATAAATCCATTTCCTGTAACCAACCAACAAAGGTTTTCTTCATTGAAGTATTCAACTGGGGTTTTGTGCAAATGTTATTACAAAAAAAAAAAAAAAAAAAAAAAAATTAAATTGACAGGCGCTATTAGCTTAATTTGTTGAACAATAATTAGGAAATAACCAGCATCTTTTTACGTTTAATCAAAGTGTACCAACTAAGTGTAGTGCTTAAATTTTGAATTAATAAAAGAAAACAGTTTGGGCTTATATTTGTTGATTAATTTTCATTGATTGTGTGACGTTGGTGTTTGTCGTAATTTTTTTCCATCAAATAAATCAATTTTTCGTAATTTTATTATTTATTACTATTGTTAATTAATAATTATGGATTGTTGTTGTTGTTGTGTGTTGATCTCTTTTTTTTCGTTTGATTTATTTTTGTCTTGTTTGATTGCTTTCAATTTTTTTTTTTTTTTTTATTTTATTAAATAAACGAAATTTTTCTTTTTTTTTTTTTTTTAATAAATGCAATTGAAGTGTTCGACTTTGTCTTTACTACTTTGTTGCTTAAGTCGCGTTTATTTATTTATGTAAAACTTATGCGGTTGTGTGCTGTGTTGTATTTGATTATTTTGGTTATTATGTGTGGCTTTTTGTGCGCTGTGGCTGGTCGGTCGGTCGGTCGGTCTCTCTCCCCTTATTCATATATCATCATCGAGTAATTCTCTTGTGTATTTATTATTTATTTTTAAATTTAATAAAAATGATCTATGACCGCGAATTTTATGTGTTTTTTTTTCTTCTCCTTTTCTTTATATTTTCTTTCTGTTGTTAATTTATTTCATTTTCATTTGAATTTCAATAACAAAATGTGTAAGCAAGCCCAAGCAAAGAACGTACTATGTGGTTGATTGGACAATTTTTTTTTTTTTATTTATATTTTCAAACAGAAATTAATTCAAACTTGTTTCTGTTCGTTATTATTATTATTATTATTACTAATAAAAATAATATTTTTATTAAAACAATAACCAGAAAAACTGAAATAAAGCTTAAGCTGCGTTTTTTTTTTTTTTTTTTAATAAAGAAAACAACAGCTTTGTCCGTCTACTTGGCGCCAATCAAGTCAATATAACAAGTCACCCAAGTTTTTTTTTGTTTCCATTTCGCTCTATTGCTGTGGCTTTAGGTTTTTTTTTTTTGACGCGAAATTTATTGTTTTTTTTTTTTTTTTGTTCTTTAATTAAATTAATAAGAAAATTAGTTTAGTAGAGAGTGAAAATCTGGCGCAAATGAAAGCAAATAACACCGAACCAACAACCAACACATGTTTGTAAAAAAAAAAAATAATATTCTGCAAATAAGTTTTTCGCGATCTCTCTCTATCCACAGTTTTAGTTTAAATGGAGGTAAAATATAAGAAAAAAAAAAAAAAAGGAAAATTTAATCTTGATAATAAAATTTTTACCTTTATTGTATCAAATGCGTTTGAAGGGCAAATTAATAAAATAAATTTTGGGTAAAGGAGGAGGATTATAGAAAAAGTTCATCAAAAAAAAAAAAAAAAAAAAAAAACCAGATCTTCATTTGTTTATTTCGCTTAAGTCAAGTTTTTTTTTTAAATTTTTCGTTTTCTTTTCTTTTATTTACGGTCTGAAGCAAACAAGAAATCATGATTTTTTTTTTTCGCTGCCATTTTCGCTTAAAATTTAAAATTGGTTGAAATGGAATTGCGTTTTTTTTTTTTTGCTCGGTTGTAGTTTAAGCGTAGTTTAAGTCTTTTACTTTTCTATATTATTGTTGCATTATTATGATTGTGTGATTTAAATTGTGTTAAACATATGATAAAAGCTGGTCTTCATTTATGTAATGCAAAATCGCACATGTCGACTCGACTTAAAAACTATTTTATTTTTGCTGCTTACGCTAAGTTACTTAATATTACTATTCACCATACATTACCCTCTTTTGTGCGGTGTTTTTACACTTGATGGACAATTTCAAATTTTTAGACTGACTTAATCCTTACTTTGCTTTTGTTTTTGTTTTGTTTTGTATTGGTCTGATGGGTTTTTGTTTTTTAATTTTGTTGTCGATTGTTGTTTCGTTTCGTTTGCGCCGCGTTCGCCTGTATGTGATTAGAATTAATTAAAATTTTTAATTTTTTTTTTTTTTTTAATTAAAAAAACAATTCAATTCAAATAATAAGAAATTAAAAATAATTCAAGGTCGTTGTTGTCTTCGTTGTCGTTTCGTTGTAGTGTTTTGAAAGTAAATTGTCGTCGTCAATCATTTTCGTTGTTTTTTTTTTTTAAATTAAATTTTTATTTTTCGCTTTAACTGTGTTTACCCACCCAATCAGCACAACTATCACTTTGCATTTTTTTTTGTTTTGTTTTTGTTTTTAAATTAATTAATTGATTATTTTCCTTTTTTTTTCTCTGTAATTAAAACGTGTTTTATGTGGTTTTTTCTTTTTTTCTTTATTTTATTTATTTTTTTTTTTTTTCCGATTTATATAAATTGAAAACAATTATTAATGATAATTATTTTTTATTAATAAACTTGATTTGTAATTTCCATTTAATATTTAATTATTATTAAAATAATAATAATCATAATCATAATAATAAAGAAAATCTACTTTACTTTGCTTTACCTAACTTAATTACACAAATCAACATACGTTTTGTTTTATTATTAATTTTTTTTTTCTTCTATAATTATTTTTTAATTAAAAAAAAAAAAAAAATTAATTATTGATAAATTATAATTAAAAATAAATAAAATAAAAATGTTTTTTCATATGAATCACATTTGGAATAATCTTGTGAAATGTTATCCGCTCGCGCGCGCGCATATAAATGCAATTTTACTTAATTTCTGTACAAAAAAAAAAAAAACCAATACAACACCAACGCGTTTGTGCGCAGTTAGAGCTGCGTATACCTTTATTTTTTTAAAAATACCTTTTTTTTTAAAATTATTGTTCAAACTGCAATAAGTTCTTTTTGTTTTCTTGTTACCTGGTAAAAGAATTTTTTAAATTATTAACAAAGAAACATGAAAAATATGGATTACCAGTGACATGTGTTGCACCTTTACTTACTTACTTACTTACTTACCTGTGGATGTATTATTATTATTTTTTTGAATTTTACAAATCATCCCGAAAGGTATTGTTGACTGAAGGCTGTTTTGTGTTTGTGTTTCTTTGGAAATATCTTTAAGCCAGCTAGGTAAATTCACCCACAAATACATAGAATAGAAATTAAACAACCTTGCACAATCGGTTAGTTTTTTTTTTTTTTTTTTTGTTCCCATTTTTTAGGTTAAAGTTGCCCTTTTTCCTGCTTTATGTAAAAAAAATTTCCTTGTAACAAAGAATTTATTTTATTATTTATTTCGTCAGTTAACAGTTTTTTTTTTTTGGTTGTTTATTTATGTTGTTATTTTATTGGTTGTTGATTTTCCCCCATGTGTACATAACTTGACTTAACCTTAAGTAACGTACTTAAATTTCTGTTAAAAGACGTTATTATTATTATTATTATTATTTTCACATAATTATCATTAATATTCGCTAAATGTGTTTAATGTTGTCGTCGTCGTTTTCTTTTTTTTTTTTTTTTTATATTCGCTTTGGTTCTAATTTAAATTTAGTGTCGTGGGAAAAATCCGCCCCTAAGTGTTGCAACCAAAACATCAGAGCACACCAAGCATGTGTGTACTTTGTATAGATAAATAATATTAAAAAAAAAAAATCTGTTTGTTACTTTACTTGCCTTCTGCTGTTATTTATCATGTTTTCAGTTTTCTGTTTTTTGACTTTTCGACCTTTTTTCTCGTTTTATTAATCTACTTGCTACAAATATAAAACGTACAAGTGAAAGGATGAGTCTCGTATAATAAAGATAAGGGGAATTTTCGATGCATTTTTTCGTTGTTTTTAACAATCAAAAAAAAAAAAAAAATAAAATAAATAAACGATTCGTCAATTTACCCTTTCACTTTTATTTCTAGTTATTGATACTTCTGTGCGAGCATCACAAATGTTTTGTATCGTGAATTGCATTACAATTGAAATTAAAGCACAGACAAGTTTTTATTTTAAACTATAGTTCAACTGTTGTGGTTTTAAGTAAATTATTTTTAATGACTTTATTGTGTTTTGGGTGGCTTATTAAGTTATTTATTTGTAATTTTTTTTTTTTTTTTCATTATTATTTCTGAAATAAATTGGAAAGCAGCGCATACGGTTTTGTTTAATTTCGCGCGTCTGGTTTTATTTATTTTTGTCTCTTTTGTCTTTTATTATTATTATTATTTGACTTAAAATGCGCGAGTGGGCGCGTACATTAACACAATTTTTACTGCATAAAAGTCGATATGTTTGTAATTTTTTTTTATTTATTTCACTGTATTACTTTTTTTTCTTCTTTTGTGGTTAATTTTTTCCTTGTTTTTTATTTTTTTTCCAATAATTTATTAATTTTTTTTTATTTTTGTAGGAAAAACAATAAAATTTATTAAAATTAAACAGCGCATTTACGCCTTTTATATATATTTTTTTTTTTTCGTAACATGATTGGCAATTTTGTTGTGCTTTAAAAAGAAATACATTGTTGTGCGCATGCTTAATCGACTTTAATACATTATATTCCAACAAATCTTTCTGTTTGTTTTTTATGGAAAATAAATAACATTTTCAGGGATCTCCCACCGTAGTAGTTAATTTAATTTTTGCGTGAACTAAAAAAACAAATGAGTAGATTTTGTACAAACCGTGCTGTAATTTGTAAGTTGCGCGCGAATTTTATTATGTACGTAATTCTTACAAAGCGAAAATTAGACTTTTTGTTTATACATTAGTTATGCTAATGTCTGAAATGTTTTCTTTGGATTGTATGAGTGAAAATTATAAAAGAAATGAATAAACGATTTTATTCTATTTGCATTTTTTTTTTTTTTAATTTACTATACAATAAATAAGGTAATCAAATGACAAAGGTGAACGATGATGATGATTCATTTTTTTTTGTTTTGTTTTTTATTAAACATTTCTTTCAATTAAATTCGCGGTGTTCGCTTAAATATAAATATAAATAAACGTAACGAAATGTAGTGAATAAAATTAAATAAAAAGTAAAAAATAAAAAACACATTGAAAACAATTTCCGGTTCGAATATATTAAATAAATTATTTAAATAATTGAAAGCAGTAGCGCAGCTCTCTTTGCAATGTCACATTTTAAAAAGTAAAAATAATAATTTTTGTTTTCGCTTAAGCTACAGAGTTTTGACAGTGAAATGACTTAAAAATTTGAAAGAAAAAAAAAAAAAAACCAATAAAGTAAAGAGCAACAACGACTTTTACAGCTCGCTACTATATATGCGTTTTTATTAATTAAATTAAGAAATTCATTTCTTTTTCATTTCATTTCATTTCAATTTTATTGTTTGTTGGCTTAATTCGTTGTATTTTAATTTTAGTCAATTTAAGTCAATTAATTTAATGATTCTCTTTCAATTTAATTCACTCACTCACTCACTACAATTTCTTGGTTAATTTATTTTTCTTTTTATTATTATTATTATTATTATTATTATTATTAATAAAAATACATAAATTATGCGTGCATATAAATAATTAATTAATGCTGATGGACAATTATGTTTCTCGATTATTTTAATTAATGAAAAGCCAACAATATCATTAGCTTGTGACAAGTAGTTGATTATATATCTGCTTCACGATTATTATTGTTTTTGTTTTTGTTTCGGGATTTAACTTTAAGACGACATTTGGTTGTTTCTTTAATATAACTGCAGTGATAAACGCAATATTTTCCAATAGTTTTTACATCTTGAATCGATTACTGTCGATTTTTGCTTTACCTACCTATAAGCCAACCGACTGGTTTTTCTTTCTTCTTTCTGTCCGTTTATTTAACTCTCTTTAAAGTCAAGACGTCTTTTTTACTTAAATAAAAAAAATAAAAATAAAAAAGTTTTTATTTACAAAATACTTTAAACAACTTTTAAACGTCTTTTTGAACGTTTAAAACCGCTTAAAAAATGTATACAAGAAAGATGGAGAGAAAAAAAATGATTTTTTTTTCGTCATCAGAGCAGCATCGTCATTGTTGAATGTTGGCTAGCTGGCCGGTTGTTATTTCCAATCTCTTTCTGTATTGGTTTTTTTTTGTGTTTTTTTTTTTTTTACTGTTGGCTTAAAGTTGTTTCGAGCAGTTTTTGTTTTTTTTTTATATGAGAAATTAAAAAGTAAAACTACGATGAAACGCGAGATGAAAAAAAATTTTTTTTTTTAAGCTTGAAGCAACAACAAGAGGTCATTATGGGCGCAGCAGCAATAATAAACAACAACAACAACAACAGCAACATCGTGAAAGAAAAACAAAATAAAAAGTTTCAACGGCAGCTTATGTTGCAGAGAGATAATTATTATTACCAATCATGATGATGATGATGATGTAGTTCTTGTTATTATTGTTTTGTCTTTTTATAAAAAAAAAAAAATTCATCTTGCGTTTGTTGGTAGACGACGGACGGCAGTTAATAGAAAATGAAAACTGTAGATATTTGTACGTCTTGTGTTGAATGAATTAAAAAATAAAATAAAGAAAAGTGAATATAGCAGCATCAGCATCACCGAACAACAACACGAAAGAGCGACATAAAAATAGAAATTAAATGTTGTTTTGGTTTGATTTTAGATTGTTGCTGCTGCTGTTGCTGCTGATGCTGCATCATCGTTTTTTTATTTATAATGCAGGAAAAAGTAAATAAACGAAAGAAACTAAAAGTAAAATGTTCTTGTTATTAATTATTAAACGACTTAAATTATAAGCGACATTACTTTTGACGCCATTTTTTATTTAAGTCACTTTATAAATTATGTTTCATGTAATTTGTGATAATAATTAATAAATTTTTCTGTTTGCCTGCTCTTAAACCGAGGCTACAAAAAATTCTATGTGATTTTGACTGAGTGACTGACTTAGTTTTGTTTTTGTTTTTTTTTATTTCTGTTGTTGTTATTGTTGCGCTCCACTGATTTGTTTTTACCATTTTTACTTTTTTGTTTTCTATTCAACTGGCTTAACATTTCTTGAGTTAACTTAACGAGTCGAAGTGGCGTCATTTTAATTTTTTATTTTCTTCTCCTGTGTCTTATACGCTTTTGTGTGTGTGTGTAAGGGGAAAGTAAAAATGTAAAATTTGAACACAATGGGAAGGGAAATTCCATTTTATTTCCTTTAATTAAAAAAAAAATATATAATTTAGAAAATAGAAAATAAAAGTGAAAATTTTATATTAACTATAATTAGTTTTATGGTTCAATAATTAATTAAGCAGCAACAATGCAAATTGAATATATACAAAAATACAAACGTGTAGTTTATTGGCAATAATATTGTTTGCCTTTGTTGTTGTGTGTTAGTTATGCTGTTTTTGGCATGATTTAAATAACGAAAAAAAACAAAAATTTTACTTTATTTCACTTAAGTCATAACTAACTTAAGTCTAAAATAAAAGTCTCTCGGTTTTCTGTAAAATATAATTGAAAAAGAAGAAAAAAGAAAAGTTAAGTCAAGTTAATTAGAGAGAAAAAAGAAAAAAAAAAAGAATTTACAAAACAAACCACAATGACATCATCGTCCAACGTCTTACAATAAATTTTACTCGCTTCTTTGTTGTTGTTTGGCTTCTTTTTTTTTTTCGCGAAAATAATTTAAGTAAATTTTTTTTTTTTCTTTTTTAAATAAATAAAAAAGTGAAACATGTGATTTGACTAAACTTTGGCCATGGCCCTCCTTCATTTATTTTTCTGTTTGTTTTTTGTATTATTTCGCTGCTTTATTTTATTGTCTTTACTTTGCTCTCTTGTGCTGTTTTCTGATTATTTTATTTCATTAATTTTTTTCGTTTTTATTTGGATTGCTATTAATGTTCGTTTTGGCAGTGACAAGTTGCATTTTTTTTGGTATTGAAAAAATTGTATGTTTTTGTTGTTTGAATTGGTTTTTGTTTATCTTTAGACAAGAATTTCAAGATTTTTTCATTTTTTTGTGTTTTGGCAGTGTAATTTTAATTAAAACAAATTGGAAGAGTTGTTTGCCAGAAGATTGAATGTGTAAAAAGTGTTTTTTGCTGCATAAGTTAACTGAAATAAATAAATAGATCTTTGGTAAATAAATGGATCGCCCTGAACGCAAATATTCTTCACCATTGTACTGTTGTTTGTTCGATGCAATTAAATAAAAACAATACGTTTTTTAAATATGGAAATCATCATCACCCACCACACCACCACCTTACCTATATACAACTTTTTTTTAACACACCCAGTTTATACGACAATTTAAGTAATTTATGATTATTAAAGTAGAAAGTTTGAAAATATTTGCTGTTTTTGCGTTGTCTCTTCCCTCTTATTGGCCTGATATGGAATAAATTATTTTGTACCTGAACGAATAACAATGCGATAGTAACATCCTCGTAGAAACGTAACAATGATATATAAATTTGTTTAATAAAATTCTGTGTAACAAAAACAGGTAAGGATCTCACTACGCATCTACCTCACCTTTCGTTTAAAAACCTACACAGTTTTGGTGATTTATTTCTATTGCAACAATTCATTCTGTCAATTTATGCATTTTTATGAGTTTGAACGGAACACCACAAATAACCACACACCGACTATGTAATCTTATCAGTTGTAAATACTGAATTTTATACAATAAGTTTTTTTTTCTTTTTTCTTTTTTTTTTAATTAAATACAAATAGTTTAATGAACTTTTTGTGGTTTTTTAATTTTTCATTAATTTCATCAATGATTTCTTGTTTGGAAAAATGCCAAAGCTTTTGGTATAAAATAAAGAAAAAAAATTGTTGCTAATTACGAAGCAGCAGTATGTGCTAAATATATTTGGAAATTAGCAAACTGCAAAAGCACACAAATATAAGAGAGAAAAAAAACATCAAATCCGGCTTTTACAAAATTACTTTTAAATATTGGCAAATCCTCAACACAGCAGCAGTATGTTAGTTTGTAACAGATGTTTGCCGCCTACGATTTGTTTTTATGAATGTCGTTTGTTTTTTTTAAGAATCCAATGGTTTTTTTCTTAGTTTTAAGGTATATTACAAGTGTTATTATTTCAAACAGGCCTGACATCAACACTGAGTTTATCTGTAAAGGAAATTTATTGCTGCAAAAAAAAATAAAAAAAAAAAAATTAACGAGAAGAAAAAGTTTTAATAAATTAATGAAAGTTTGTTACAAAAAGGGAAATTATCATGGGCGTATTATAGTTTTGTTTTTTCTTTTTTTTTACTTCCTCCACCTCCTCATATAATTTTTTTTTTTTTTTTTTATTTGACTAACGACGCGACATGCAATTGAATTTAATTAAAGAAGTGACAACAGTGGTTTGGGTAGTTTTTGTACTTTGCACAAAACACATTAACCAACCTATACTGTCGGGTTCTTTGGAAACGAATTTACATTTGATTTTGAGTTTCTGATTGTTTGTCTGTCGATTACAAAATATTAATCGGTTTTCACTTTCATCACATACAAATTAATTGATTAATTAAAAAAATTTTTTTTTTTTTTTTAATTGAACCGGAAGTAACTAAAAACGATAATTTACGTAATTATCATTGTCTGCCTAAGTGTATCGATGTTGTTGCAATTGAATTAAAAGTTGTTTTCTGTGCTTTTTTGGTTAAATTATTTATGGAGATTTATTAATAAGTGTCCACCAAATGTTGTTTTTAAATGGTAAATAGTATTGGTCGTTGTTTTTTATCCGAGAACACACAAATATTCACACTGTGATAGTTAAAGATTAATCATCATCTGGGAGGTCTTTTGTTACTTAAATTTCATAGTGAAAACGAATTCGTGCTTAACGATAAATATAGTTCTAATTAATTTGCAGTTTTTTCTTCTTTTATTTTTCTTATATGCGCGCATTTTAAGCATAGAAAATTGTTTTTTAATATTTATTAGTAATATTGGCTGATATAAAATATAAAAAAAAAAATTAAAAACGAAAACAACACTGAAAAACACGTTCAAAGTCCGGTTGTTGTTGATTTTTGTTATTAGCATAATCAGTTTTGGTTTCTTCTTTAAATATTTATTTTCCATGGAACTTATGTTAAATGTTTAATCATGTAAGCCAGCAGAGCTTTAAGTTTTGCTTAATTTGTTGTAAAATGAAGGAAAAAAAAATGTCACAGCGCAGCGCACAGCAGTACTGCAAACAAATTCGTTTAACTGCTAAAGATGATGCTGCAGCAACAGTAACGCAACAGTTTGTCTTATGTAATAATTTTGTTGTTTTTTTTTTTTTTTATTATTATTATTTCGTTATTTATATTGTTGTTGATTGATTCACATTGCTGTTGCGTTTTTTTTTTTTTTTTCATTGGAAATCTTTTTTTTTTTTTTAATATTTAATTTACCTGTTTGCTGCTTCTTGGAAATTTTTATTTTTTTTTGTTATTTTTATTTATTTACGGTTTTTTTTTATAAATTTATTAACGCGTTGTAGTATATGTTTGTGTTTCCCAACTGTCACTTTTTTAAACTACTAAAAACAGTGTAAAAGCATTATTTAACACGAATAGAAATAAAAAGTTTCTAAATACACTTGGTTGTTGTACAAATACGTGCTGTACAAAATTCATTTTTATTGCTTTACATAACCGCACTATTTACAGCTGTGTTTGTATGTACAAACAACAAAAAAAAAAAAACAACTAAACAAATGAATAATTCTTTTGTATGTTGTTAAATTATAATAAGTCATGAACGCATGCGCGCACTGTATTAATTTTTCTTTAATTAAAAATTAATTTCGCTGTTTTTTTTTTTTGTTCCGTTGAACGTTAATGGTATTAATGTTTTAATTTATTTCACGAAACATAAATAATAAAAAGACTTAAAAAACAAGAGATAAATTTAAAAATAAAATAAAATTATTTATTTATTTATATTTATATAAAAAAAAAGAAATATTTTTTGTGTATTTTGGTCAAAGATAAGATGAGCAAATGTCGCGAGAGACAATATTGTTTTTTTTTTTTGTTTTTTCTTTTATTTATTAATTTATTTACCTAAGATTATATTTATTTTTATTTTAAATTTTTTATTTTGAATAAATTAAAGTTTTATTGTAAAGAAGCTTTTTACTGAATAAAAAAAAGAGAAATCGCTTCTTTTTATTTTTTTTTTATTAATTAAATTATGCAATCGTCCGATGTTTTTTTTTTCTTCTTCACTTATGACGCTTGTGTGTGTGTGTGCTTCTTTTTTTCTTACAAACAATTTTTTTTTTAAAGTAATTTATTTAATCAAAATAACAAGCTAAACATGCAACAGATTTTTTGTGACTCAGCCACAAAAATGCTGATTTTTTTTTTGTTTAACTTTGTGCTGAATGTATACGTTGAAATTAGCACTGAATACTTGGAATTAGTTTCTTACTTCCTATGAATTTATTTACAAGGAATTGTAAATGCTTATGACTCGTGTTTACTAAGAAATTTCAATTTAACTATGTAAATTTTATTACAAATGTTTTTGATGAATGTATTTGGGACGTTGTAGTATCAAAATTATTAAAACAAGCCTCCACTTTTTTTTGGTTTGTTTACTAATGCTTTACAGAAATGACTGGTAATTTCGCTGTAAATTAATTCAAATCTACTTCGGTTGTTTTTAATTAAAAATCTTTGTTTTCAAATTAAGAAATTAATTCAAACTAATTAAATCAAGCATAGAAAAATTAAAAAAAAAATTCCACTCTTTTTCCGCGTTTTTATTTTTTATTTAATTCTCGTGGTTTCTGGCTGATTTTTTTTATTCAATTTATTTATTATTATTTTTTTTTTTTTTTTTTTTGTTTTTTAGTGATAAGATAAGACAAAACAATTTTTTGTTTTTAATTATAATAAACGCGATATGAGCAATAATAATGTTTTGAAGCGCTGTAATGTTTTCTCTATCGCGCGCGCGAGTTAGTTATGTGTTTTTTTTTTTATTTAATTAACTTAATCAACAGAAAATTGAAATTAGCAGAAAAAAAAAAATATAAATAAATAAATAAAATAAAATAAAAACAACAAGAAGAGTAAGAAGACGATTAATCGCGACATAATAATAATAATATAAAGAAAAAAAAAAATTGACTTTTGACTACTTTGAAATTTTTTTTTTAAATTGTTTTAATGAATGGAAAAAAAAAGCAGCAACAAAGTTTGCCATGACTTTGTCAGGGATTCCAGTTTGCTAGGAAAAATATAGAAAAAAGTGACGCGGAAAACGTAAAAAATTACTAGAATTTCGCGACTCTCGGCTTTTTTTTCTTTTTTTTGATTTGTTTTGTTTTTTTTCTAATTTTGTTCTTTCCGTGGAATAATTGCGAAAAAATAAAATGTCTAATTTTTGAGGAAAATTGTTTTATTTTTTTTTATAATTTTTTTTATTTTTTATTTTATTTCATTATCAATCTCTCTAAATGTTTTTCACGATTTTAGTATTTTTGTTTTGAGAATTTTTTTTCTTTCTATTTTTGTAATTAAAAATATTTCTATTTTTTTTTTTTTTTTTTTGTTATTTTTGTTTTGCGGAATTTTCATTTTAATTTTTAATTTTTTTATTTTATTGTTTATATTTATTTGATTGATTTTTCGCGGAATATTTGCTTAATTAATAATTTTGTGTGTATTGTGTGTGTTTGTGCGCGTGTGCATCTTATATTTGGAGAGATGAAAATTATAAAGAAAAATTAATTTTGTGTTTTATTTAATTTAATTTAATTGGAGTCCGTCGTCATCGTGCCCATGTGTATCCAGCCTAATAATTAAAATCCTAATTTATAATTTTTTTTTTTTTTTTTTTTTATTTATAATATTATTTTTTTCATAATTTATAAATTATTAATTTTATTTTGTGAAAGTCGCAAAATTTCCAGTCCCTCCTATAAACGAACATTTTCTTATTTATTTTTGTTTATTAAATTTGAAAGAAAACCAAAAAAATTATCTGTGAAATATACGAATCCTGAACAGAAATGTCAAGTAACGATAAGAAAAATTTCGAAGGTAATTTTGTTAGGACAGCACCACCAGGAGTAGGTTCAGAAAATTGTTGTTCCGGTGAGAATATTGTTGGTAAAAAGCATACAAACACAGTAAGTGGTGTTGGTTGTGAACAGCAACAAACTACAGAAATTTCTGGTGCCGCTGAAGTTCCAGCAACATATAAATTAACTGCCACACAGGCAACAACAACACTTACAATGCCTACTGTTGCAATGGCGACAACCTCAACACCCATCTTGCACTCAATAGCAAAACCGAATAATGAAATAGTTAATGGACAATTCACGAAGTCATATTTGTATTCGCGTAGCAAGTCCAGTGTGGGTGGATTTATGTACTCATTGCCGCCATCAATCATTAAAAACACAACAATCAATAATAAGAATTTTTTTAATAGCCGAAAGAAGTTTGTACCAATGGTTGGTTGTTTTGATATTTCATTTTTTTCTCTATATGTTTTTGTGTTACTTCGGGATATTATCAAAGAAATATTAATTTCATGTTTGTATGTGGTGTTTAGAAGAGCAGTCTAGTCAGGGTACAACTAGGTTGTTCAAAAAAAAAAAATTCTCTCAATGTTTTCACCCTGATAAAATTTGTCCCGAGTAATTTTATTTTAATCAGTTGACTACATGTAATTCCTTATACGAATTTTTGCACGACGTTTATTATTCTCAGTTTGTTTTCTGTGTGTGTGTGTGTGTTTTTTTTCCTAACAGAAACCGGATAAACGTAAAAATAAGAAAAAAAAAAATAAAAACTAAAATAAAAATAATTACTGAAAAGTTTTTTTTTCTTACTCGTAATTAACATTTGAGATTATTTTTTTTTTTTACTACTTTTTAAATAAATAAAAATTAAAAATAACTTGCTAATGCTGTTGCGTTTGTTTGCTTCTGTATTCCTCTTCTGGGTGTGTTGTTGTTGTTGTTGTTTAAACTTGAGATTTTTTTTTCTCTTTTTTTTTTACTGTCTTCGATGTTTTTCTTTTCTTTTAATAAATATTTATCCTATCTTGGGTGGGTTTTTTTTTTGTTATTGAATTTACATTCAAAAGGTATATTTTTAGAATATTTTCGAGAATTTTTATTTCCTTTTTTATATTTCTTTTGAATTTTTTTTTTTTGTTTGTTTACGTTATTTTGTAATTTAAATTTTGAATTTTTCTTATCAATTTCAATATTAAAATTGATTAAAAAAAATATATATATATTTTGTTTTATATGTTTATTATCTTATACTAAAATTTATGAGTAATTTTGAATGAATAAAATTACCTAGTAAGCGGTAATATATTATCAAGTACCGAGTTCTTCACTTGAATAATAAAAATTGGGAAAATTAATGTAATTTAGGGGGGTTTAACTGGTCAATAGACATGCAGAAATGGCATGAAATATTTATTTGCTCTAGTGGAACTATGTTATCATATTATCTAAACTTTTATTTAATTAATCAATTTATTAATTTTTTTTTTTATATTTTTCTTTTAGAATCAAAATGCTTCAAGAACAATGTCACATTTGGCTGCGAATAGTACAGCAGCAGCAGCAGCCGCCGCAATGACAAACGTTATTGGTCAATCTCCATCAATGCCATCGTTAAACAGTAATAATTTAAATAATAATAATACGTTAACAAATAGTAATGCATCATTATCAAGTGGACTAATGTCACCAACATCGACATCAACTGGTTCGGCAAGTCCAAATAGTCTTGCTGCCGTTACAAATTTATTAAATAACAATACATTGGCGGCCGCATTACATCCAGCATTATTACAACAGCAAATAAATGCAGCGGCTGCTGTTCAACAACAACAGCAAAAATTATTATTACATAATGCATTGACCAGGGCTGTATCACATCCACAAAATGGTAATGTTGTATCATTAGTGAATACACTGATTGAAAATTATGAACATAGAAAACTCGAAAGGACACAATCTGAACCATTGCCACAGACATCACGGTAAGCTTTCATTTTTCAATAATTTAAACGCGTTTATTTAATTTTATCGAAATGTTTTTCTATAATTTTTTGCTTTTCTACCCAACCATTAGATACAAGACAGAACTTTGCAGACCTTTTGAGGAGGCTGGCGAATGTAAATACGGTGATAAATGTCAATTTGCACATGGAATGCACGAATTGCGTAATCTTCAACGTCATCCAAAATATAAAACTGAATTATGTCGTACGTTTCATAGTGTAGGCTTCTGTCCATATGGACCACGTTGTCATTTTGTGCATAATGCCGAGGAGGCACGTAATCACAATCGTGCTGTAGCAGCAGCATATCAACGAATGGCAGCAGCCGCTGCTGCCCAACAACAGCAACAGATGAATGGCGGTCAACAACAGCAGCAACAACAACAACAGCATAACTTACCATTAAGTCCACCAATGAGCATGTCGACTGGCTCAGATCGTGCATCGCCCACCGGTTCTTTATCGTTAAGTCCTACAAACTCGATGGCTAGCTTCTTCCCAGATCAGTCAAGTCCAACTAGTTTTGCTGCACCAACACCACCAGCTACATTTACCTTCCCAAATAGCCCACCGGCTAGTCCTCGCGGTGGACTCTCTCCAGTTACAACACCACCACCAGAAGAAACCCGATTACCTGTATTTAATCGTCTTAGCTCCACCATTGAAGCTTTTACAAATTTGGCAATTTAAATTTTTTTTTATTTAATTGAAAAAAGAAAAGAAAAAATTCTCTTTACTATCTATCAACCCTTTTTCCTCTTTTCATTCATTTTTATTATTTTATTTTAATTTTTTTATTATTTTTAATCCTTGAGTGTCTTCCTACATTTATATATATATATTTTTTTTTTGTTTTAAATTAATTAATATATTAATATATATGTATATATATATATACGCGTATATCATATGTACGGTTTAGTGAATATGAATATGAAAATTAAAAGAAATTCCATCACAGAAATCCCAAAAGTGCCTTAAAATCGAAATGAAAATTAAAAAAGAAAAAAAAATCTTCTTCTTGGCTGACGACGATAGACAATCAAACCAAATTACTACAATATAAAAAATATAAAAAGAAAAAAAAAAAAAAATAATCAATCAAACCTAATAACTATAATTACTCCGTTGTGTCAAACGAATTCAAGAATATAAAAGAAAAAAAAAAATTCAAAATGGTGTCTAAATTAAATTTAAGCTGTTTGCGTTTGCGCACAAAGAGATTATTTTCTCTCTCTTTCTTTTATTCAAACGAAAAGCACAAGCGGATAGTTATCATCAGCAGCAATAGTGTGTAATGTGCATCATGGAAGAAAATCGCGTAGCAGCAACAGCCAACAAGAAAGAAAGTAAAAAAAAAACGATAACAAAAAAAAATTCATAAAAAACGAAAAAAAATTTATTAAATAAAAATTTCTTTTAAAAAATTAATTTTTATTACTCATTAATTAATTTTATTTTTTTATTAATATTATCTATTATTATTATTTTTTTATTTTATTGATTAATCAATTAATTTATCTCTGATTAATTATTACAAAATGAAGAAAAAAAAAACACGTAAATCTAATTATTTATATAAACAGAAAAAAAAAATTTATTTAAATTATTTTTATTTTAAAATTAAGAAAAATTAAATTATTGAAACAAGAAAAGAAAGAAAGAAAGAAAAAACAAAAAAAAAATAAAATATTGAATATAAAATTATTAATTTTCTCTCTCCTCCCTTAATTAAATTACGAAATTAGAACAACCGACATACCTTTTCACGCATCCACCACCCACATTTACACAATAACAGCACCCTTTGAATACAACTAAAAACTTTTTTTTTTTTTTTACAACATCAAAGACAATAAAATTTATTTAAAAACAAAATTGAAAAGAAAATTCGTGATAAGAGAAAGTAACGTGCGCGCAATTGTAAAGCGAGCGACCAAAACGAACGCGTTCCTCCAACCGCGTACGTTTATTTTTCATTTATTCTTTGTTTTTAACAAAAGGAATAATTAATTAACGAATAAATTAAAACAACAGTGGGAGAGGAATTATTTTGTTTATATAAAATTAATTTTTTTTTTTTTTAAGTTTAATGTAGCAGACAATTAATTTATTTTTTTATTATTATTTTAAATTAAATTAATTAAGAAAATAACAGGGTTACAATAGTAATTGCACAGTATATTTAACACAGAAAATGAAAAACCCTGTAAAATAATTAAAATTAATGCGTGAATTGAGTACGCGCAGGCGCAATTCACTTAATGTGCCTTTCATTATTATTATTAATTTTTTTTTTTTTATTTCTGCAAATATTTCTGTGAATTTTTGGGTACTTTCACGAGAGAGAAATAAAATGCTTTACAGTAGCAGTACGTACGTACGTACCCCCCAATATATAAATTAAAACTTAAATCATGTGTTTAAAGCATTTAAAATACTTAAGAATTTTTTTTTTTTTTTTTATAAACTATGCAATGGTGGGTGGGTTATAAAAAGGGTGGATTTTTATATTTATTATTATTATTTTTTTTTTTTGTTTAATTTAAGACATTTTTTTTCCGTGTGTTATTATTTCTGGTAATTCCTCCTAGTTTATTTATTATTTAAAAAATTTTGTTAAAATAAATATTTACGTTTAAAAAAAAAAAAAGAAAAAGAAAAAAAAGCATCAGAATTATAAACAAAACAGAAAATTATTGTGTGAAAAAATATTAAAAAAAAAAAAAATTTAAATTAATTTTTTTCCATTAGTTTTTAGTAGCTTTGATAAGTTAAAAACAATTTTTTTTTTATTTTTTTTTAAATTTTTATTTTTATATTTTTTTATCAAAGAAAAATGTGTTTGTGTGCGATATAAATTAATTAACTTTAAAATTAGATAAAAAATTAAACAGAAAATAGAATAATAATAAAATGACATTCAGTCATATGATAACAAGAAATTTACGTTTGATTAGTTGAAAAAAAAAAAATAATAATAATAATTAGTTACTAAATATATGTTACTAATTTCGTGTTAATAACGTTTAAAATCAAATTTTATTTATTATTTAAAAATATTTATAATAATAATTAACATACGATCTCTTAATTAATCAATAAAATAAATGAAATGCAAAAGACATAATTTAATTGAAATCAGAAAAATTAACAAAAAAAAAAAAAATTTAAGCAAATGCAGGAGCGTAACAAGTAAATTATTTGATAAAAAAAAAGAAAAATTAAAAGGCGGTGGGTGGGTGGTGATAAGGAATGTTTAAAATTAATTTATCAGCGTCACTAGAATGCTACTTGGTTATTTGCTTTTTACACTGAAAGTTTGTTGTTCATCGAACACAAATCGCCATTTTTTTTTTCTTCAAATAACGCGCACTTTATAAATTATTTAAATTTAATTTAATTTATTTAATATTTATTAATAAATTGATTTTTAATTTTTTTTTTTTAATTATTTAATTTATGACACCCCTAAAATGCCCCCTTTTTGGTATAGTCGGTATTTTTTATTTATTGTTTTTTTTTTTTTTTATTGTTAATCTAATCAACCGGCCCCACTTAAAGTTATTTGTCTCCAATCCTACCTACTCCACATATTCCCATTAATTATTATTATTATTTTTATTTTAATTACGTGTGTTTTTGGATTACAAATTATTTTTAATTAAGGAAAAAAAAAATTAAGACAATAAAAGAAAAGAAAAGAAAAAAACTCTTGCAATAAGATAAGAAAAATCAAAAGAAAAAAAAATAAAAATTATTTATATTAACGCCTAATTAACAGATATATAATTATATATTTATATTTATGAAAGTTTTTTTTTTTTTAATTAATTAATTTAATTTATTATTTACAATCCTGTCTTCCCCACAAAATATAAATATATAATAAATTAAAAGAGTTAATTATGAACTTTCTGCAAGAAAAATTTAATGAATTTTAATTACGATGATGATGTTGATGATTTGAATAATAATAATAATAATAAAGAGAAAAGAATTTTTTTTTTTTTATTTTAATTATTATTATTATTATTATTATTATTATTATTATTATTATTATTATTATTAATTATTAAGGATATTAATTAATTAAGTTGTTTTATTAATTAATTTATTTTGAAGTTTTTTTTATTATTATTATTATTATTATAATTTTTTTTGTGAAATAAGGGCTCTCAGGCCAGATTTATTTATTATTTTAATTAATTTTATTTTATTTTTTTTTTATTTGTTTATAAGTAAATAATAATTATTAATCCACCACCACCACACCACCCACTCATTTATTATTTTTGTATTTTTCTCTTTTTTCCTACTTTGGTTTATTATTATTATTTTTTTTTTTTTATTTACTGTTATTGAGCTGAGTATTGGGTTTTTTTTTTTATTGATAAAAAAAAGAAAAAAAGTTCGGGTGAATTATAAGTAAATATCGATAGTAATCGACTTAAAATCGTGTGGCTAAAAAAAAAAAGTCTCACAAGCTATTTTTTAAACACTAATCGTCAGGCCAATACAGTAATTTTTTTTTTATTATTTTATTTAATTAAGAAAAACAAAACAAAACAAAAAAAAAAAATTAATTAATTAAATATTAAAAATTTCCTTCTTTTCTCTTTTATTTTATTTAATTTTATTTGTTTGTAATTTTTTGTATTTATTTAATTTAATTTAATTTAATTATTTAAACATTTATTTAAAAACAAGAAGAAATCAAAAAAAAAAAAAATAAAAAAACATTTATTTAATAATTTAATAAAAAAAAAAAATATGAAAAAAAAAAAAAACAAAAATCTATTTAATATTTAATCAAAACACACAAAAAAAAAAAAAAAGAAAACAAAACAAATTTAATTAATTATTTAAGAAAGGAAAAAAAAAATAAAAATATTTTTCCTCATTATTCAAAAATAAAATTAAAAAAAAAAAAAATCAAAAGACAATACATACATTTATTTTTTATTTTTAAAATTATATTTTATTTTATTTTTTCAACCGTTAATTGATAACAAAAAGCGGATCCCTGGATGAAATTAATTACGTCGTAGTTATTTGCATTGACTGCGCTGTCTGGATTAATGACAATCCAAACAGTAATGAATAATTAAATGGGACCAAGTAATTAATTTGATTTTAATTAATCTTATTAATTCATTCCAATAACAATGATTATTCTAATTGCACCACAACTAACACAATCGTTAATTAATATCATTAATTAATTAAATTAAAACAAAATAAAATTTAAAGGAGAATAATTAATAAATGTTATAAATATATTTGGCTTGATTTGAAATTAAGAAATTACTTTGCTTGGTTACTTTAAAAAAAAAGAAAAAGATAAAAACAATAAAAATAAAAATATGAATTTAACGGATGGTGATTGGTTAAAGTACCCTAGCTAAAGTCACGTAATTTAGCCAAGGCACATTATAAAATGTTTTAATCAAACCAAATAATATATTACTTGATGAGAATAATATGGAAATTGTGTAAGAAATGTGAAAAAAAAAAAATTTAATATTATTGCTTTTCCTCCTAATTAATCCGTTTATATACATACATACATAAATACATATTACATACATACATACCTATGATAAGCATAAATATTTATATATTTAAATTTTTATTTTATTTTTATTATATTAATTAATTAAGCCCGATAAAAAACAGACAAACAATATAATAAATTACCTTAGTACCTTAGAATAATATTATTTTAATTATTTTTTTTTTTTGTTTCGGTGCCTTTTTCCATTATTATTTTCCACTCTTATTTTTTTTTATTTTATCCTTTAAAACGAACCAATCAACCAACACAAGCTTTCACCATATCCTTTTTATTATAATTTGTTTGTTTTATTTAAATTTTTCAACAATTAAAAATTTTTTTTTTTTTTTCTAAATACATATATTTATATATAAATTTTATTTAGTTTTATTAATTTATATTAATTATTTTATTATTATTATTATTATTATTATTATTATTATTTGTTTTACACACAAAAAAAAAAAAACATTGAAAAAAAAATAAAAATTTATTTAAAAAATGTGAAATATAAAAAAAAAAAAATGTTTTCTTTTTATTGTTCTATTTGGTTTATAAGAGTTTTTTGATTTGTTTTACTGGTTCGTAAGTTCCGAATAGAAGTACCCATCACCCACCATCGTTATTCGAATGTTCGTTATTCATAAGATTTTTGTGTTTTTTCTTTATTCGCATATTTTGAGGTAAATATTTGAGTTAATTTTATTTCTAGTGGGGCTAGAAAGCTACAGTGAAACCCTGCTGTTGTGTTTTCAAGAATCTGCCAAAAAAACGTTTGGGTCATGAAATGATTTTTTTTTTCCCTACAAACGGTATAAGTGAGTTACAACCAACTTAACTTGGAAATAAATCATGCATTCAAAGGTACAGAGACATTATTATCAAAATTTGAAGACGTGAAGATCGCAAAAAGGCAACAATTTACTCAAATGAACCGGGACTGTGTAGATTTTGATGAAAACCAACTGACACAATTGCTTTAACTCACAAAAGAGTGAACGTAATGAAAAAGCTCAGATGTCATAAAAAATTAAATTTAAATTTAATATAAAAACTCTTTGTGTGTTACGATAAAAATGATTTTTGTAGTTGTCTGATTGTGTAAACGAGGCATTAACTATAATTTATGAATATGAAATAAGACTTCACTTCCAGCAGATGATTAATATTATTATGTGCTGTTACATTAAATACATGAGCACCAAAATCAAAACAGATGGGGAAGCAAACATATAATTTTGTTGAAAAAGTGTTCTGAGAATATTATTTTTGCGAATAATTGGCGAACTCCAATAGCCACGAATCGTGGTTCCGCAACAGTAAGAATAATAAAAAATTACAGTCCTGAATACAGGTTTATTATGTTAAATCGAATTGATATTCGGATAATTATTTGTAAGCAGGAAATAACTAATGCTGTTCACCAAAACCCCCTCAAGGACTACAGTGTTTCGTCAAGGTTACTTCGTATAAGAAAGTCTTGAAATTAAATTGTGGAATAACTCCCTTGAATTGATTTTTATTTTTCCAGATCAAATTCGAATTGTTGCCATCAAAACATCGATATTTCACACCGCAAATTCAAGTTTTTAATTTTCAAATTCAACACAGTGTTCAAAACGTATTTCTTAAAAAAATGTTTACTAAAAATTTTAATCAAACTTAAATAATAATAAATTGATTTACGATACTGTTATCATAGTATCGTGTTATCGGTATCATTTATATTGTAGCCAGTCGAATAAAAAACCCAGAAATAATAAAAAAAAAAAAACAAATTCATATATTATCCTAGAATTGTTTACATAGTCTAGCGCGCCCATCATGTCTAGAAAAATATTTCGTTTTTTTTTTTTCTAGGCGTTGCTTAGTGTTTTTATTATTATTTTTTTTTTTTTAAACACTTAAAATGACCGATAAGAAATTATTTTGTTTTTCCTTTAGGTGGCATATACTCGGCCACTTTTTAATTTTACTTTTAACTCAAACCAAAAAAAAAAAAACGAAAAAAAAAAAAACAAAGAAAAAAAAAATTATCAGCTTTTCCTACTTTATAAATTTTGTTCTCATTTTTTCACGCTCCGTTTAATTTATGTGCGTATGGGACTTTTAACCCGGACTGACTTATATTTGTTTTTTTTTTTAACTGAGTGCGAATCATTAAGCATTCTTTTTTTTTTGTAAATAGAAAACAAGAAACAAGAAAAAAAAATTAAAATTAAAATGATAAGGAAAACATGAAAACAAAAATTTAAGTGGAATATTTAATTAAATTAATTTTTTTTGTAATATTTGCTGCTGCTTTTAATCTTATCACTGAAAATAAAAAAAAACAAAAAACAAAAAAAAAATGATTATCGAAAATAAAATAGAAAAAAAAAAAAAAAACTTTATTTAACAAAAAATAAAATTAATAATTAAGTAAAATAATTAAGAATTAAGTGAACAAAACTAAAAACAAATTTTCTTAGGAAAAATCTTCAAAATATTGAAGATGCGCATACGCAATTTACTTAATTGAATATTAATAATTATTTCAAGGATTAAATTTGATGAAATGTATTTATTTGTTTACTTTGCAAGTGACATAAATCTTTTTAAATTTGGCTTAAGCAGTCATACGGCTTAACAACTTCCTTTACTTCGTTCTCATATTTATATTTTAAAAACATTATTTCTAGAAACATTCTGGAACAAATGATTATTATCTGAAGTATTTAGTTTAGATAAAAATGTGTCAAAGTTTAGAATAAGTAAAAGATTACTAAAAGAACTGTCCTGGGAACACGATATTAAATAAATCGAGTTTTCGAAAGCTCGACACATTATGATTTTTCATTAGCATTTTTAGAAAGATTTCTATCTAATCCATGCCATGGCGACAACATTACTAAACGGGCACTTGAATTATAACATGGAATTCATATCTTCAAGATATTTTAAATGAAAAATATTATTTTTTTTCAATACTGGACTAAATACCTATCATCTCCTATGTAGGGGTCATGAACCAAACTGTACTTAAAAGTAATGTATTGAAGTTTTATAAAAGGTTTCCCGTACCGGTGACAGGCGGTGAACTATCCACTGAGAAGCAGTTCTATAGAAAATCGTCAGTTTACAATATAAATTTATTTTGAGACCTTACACGAAGATCGTACACGGCCAATCCATTTAGTTTCTTGAGAAAAAAAAAACAACAGAAATAATTTCTTGATTTAAATTTATTTTGTTGGTGGTATTTAGTTTTAATTCCTCTTAGTTCAAGAAATTTTTTAAAGAAAATAACAAAATATTTCGCTTGTAACTAGGAATCATGGAAAAATTTTCTTGATTCAATTCATAATTTCGGACATAAAAAACAACAGTGACAGGAAAAACTATGAATAATCCCTGATTGACTTATCTATTTCACTTAAGTATAATTACACAAAAAAAAAAGACTAATTAAAAATGAAAATTGATAAAATAAAAATTTAAACAAAACAATAAGTGAATTAAGTCACAACATAAGTCACTTCTAAGAATTTTCTTTTAGCAAGGTTTTCTGTGGTTTGCACATTGTTTTTTTTTTTTTTTTTATATAAAATGATGCGGTTTTAGTACATTTGTACGTTAATCTTCTAGCTTTTTATCTATAACGCAGTTTTTTTGTTTTTTTTAAACTTAATAAAGTGACTTAAGTAGTCAATATGTTAAAATTAAAATGACTCAATTTACCAATTGACCATTATTTAGTTATATAAAAAAAAAAATGAATTTTTTATTTTTTATTAACTATTAATTATAACTGGTCAATGTTACTTAAGTTACAATCAATTTTCGATAAATTAAAAAAAAAAAAAAAGTTCTCTTTTGTTTTAAAACAAAAACATTTTGTAACGCAACGCGCAATTTCTTATATCGTAATTAACCGGATGGTGGCTGGCTGGCTGTTTATTTATTAATATTTTATCTTTTTTTTTTTTTTTTTTTTATTTACATACTTAGTAATATATTTTTTTTTAATTTTTTTTTTGTTCATATAAAATAAACATAAGTCAGTGTACGAGATGGCAACATACTTGTTTGTGGTTTTTATTTATTTTCTGTATAATTGTATTATGATAATTTGTTGTGGGTGGTGGATTTTTATTTTATTTATTTATTTATTTATTTAACGAATATAATTTTAGTTAGGCATTATAAATTGAATTTTTATTTTATTTTAATATTAATTAAAAATTGATTTTAAAATTATGACAAATATATGACAGAGAAAACTGTCTTTGGTGATTTAATTTCAAGGATAATGACTAATTAAGTATTTATTTAAGATTATTTAGTAAATTTCTATTTAACTTAATTGCATTTAAGCAGCAGTAACACCAATAATATAATTATAGCAAACAAATTGGAAAAAAGTTTCACTTCTAACCGTGTAAAGCATAAGGAGCTGTTCTCACATTTCACTAAGCTAGAAGAGAAGGGGAGAATAAAATAAGAGATGGTTATTCTAAATGAAATGAAAAAAAAACGGGCGTTCCACTGGGTTCCAGTGTTTTAAACCTCTTTCTTTACTTATTGATATGGCTTTGACTTCCTCTCGTTTCAAGACAACACCATAGCAATATTTGTGTATCTATAATGATATTAGCAATTGATAGCTTATTTATAAACAATTTCTAAAACTTTCGAGGAATTATTGTATTGAAATCTGTGGTTGTACTAAAACAGATAATTAATAACCATGGTCAATCCCTATTTGTTACAGAAATATATTAGTAAGTCATTAGATTCAGTTCAATAAAAGAAAATCACTATCACTCATGAACATCGTCTACACAATCCTGAACACCACAGATAACAAAATTAAACCATTTGAATTCATGAAAATTTGCAGCATTTTGCACATATTTCTGGTTCTCATCTAAAACTTATCAAACGGTTAAATTCGCATATAAACGTAATATCTTTAATCAAGCTTAATTAAAATGTGATAATCCAATAAAATCGAAAGCTATTAAAGCTAATAAATTAAGTAATAAAAATTTCTTTTTCCTTTTCATTTTTCATATTTTTTTAGTACTAAACGTATACGTTAAATTACGCACAAATATTTATTTGGAAATTTATTTTATTATTTTTTGATTCTGATACAAAACACCATTGATTAGAATCTTATCAATAACGAATTATTATTGTGAATTGCATTTTATTTTGTTTTTTTTTTACGTTTATATTATCAGCGTATTTTCTGAAAATTTGCTGCGTTCAAATTGTTGATAAAACCATTTTTGTTTTTATTCAAGTTTTTTTTACTGTTTTCGCATAGATATTTCAAATTGTGATTCAATATTTATTATTATTATTATTATTATTATTATATATTTTTTATTAAAAATAAACAAATAATGATTTATGATGTCAGGTATGAATTATTATCAATGAAAAACAACAAATTTTTTCCTTGGGTTTGGCTTAAAAAAATTCATTTAATTAAAACTTATTGCTTTTTAGTGGTCCCTTTTATTCAAATTTATAATTTATTCGAATGGAATTCAAGACTTTTGTTGTGTTTTCATCTACATGAAATGCTTTTCTGTAAGCTTGAGATGTTTTTGTTACTCAGGAATAAACTAAATCTCCATCTGCTAATAGAAATTTATTTAATTCTACGTGTAGTAAATTCTAAAATTACTTTAGTAATGGATGGAGAATTATTTGAGAAATATTTGAAAAGTTTAAGGGCATTTGTGAACTATGTTTCAATTACTATTATTGATTAGTTACCTGATCCAGAATTTGAGTTATCTCAATGTCAGAGTTCAATAATGTTCATTAAATCATTCATCATTCACTGCCATGTAATTAGTATTGTTACAAAATTAGTCGTTTCAGTGGAGATCATTAGTAATTATGATCTCCTGGTAAACAGACAAACAGTAAACTATTTTTGTATTCGTATTAAGAAGGAATAGAACGTCCGACTGACTGTCCAATGTAAAATTCAATGCTCTAAATTTACAGGATAGCATAAGTTATCAACGTAACATCACAATAAAAATTCATAAACTGGATTAAGAATACATTCTTACCACTCAATAAGGCATAGATAAATCTTAAATCAAAGGATCATTCTATCCAATTCAATTAGAAGCTCTGAAATATATGATCACTAATTGAAATCTTTGCTTCCGAAGCATAAAACTACCAATATTTAATCTTCCGGAAATTTAAATTTGTATCAAAGAGAACAATTGTTTTTTCAATTTTGTAAGTTCAATGCGTCTGTAAAATCATCTGGCAAAAAGTGAGTAAAAGAGATATGATCTAGTTCATAGGTGTCCAACCTTTTAAACACTTCGGGCCGCATTTCCAAAGCTATCACACAATCCAAAGCTATCAAGGGCCGCAGATACAATTACATATTGGCTTTGTATGGCGGGCCGTGGGTTAGACATGCATGATCTAGTTAGAGATATAATCACAGTACGAGGCTTTCCGTTGGAATACAAACTTTAAGCGTTTTTTTTTTTTTATAAATTCTTCGAAGCAAACAAATGAAAGAAATTTAATGGCTAGTATAATTAATTATGGCTACAAATTTGTTTGGGCTAATATAGTTTCACCAAAACCAGTAAGACAGCAAACAAGACTTTATTATTGTCATAACAAAAAATTAAATAAATTAAAACGTGTTATCACATAAAATAAATAAATAAATAAAAATAAAAAAAAAAATTTCTTATTTATTTCACAATAATTTAATAAAATTTCTTTGGCAAAAATATTTTGTTTTCTTATCTGTTATCAAGAAAAAAAAATATTAGATCGTGACGTTGTCATTACTGTTTGTTATTTTTCTGCTATTTAGAGGTGTTATTTTGTTTATTTACATATAAATAAATATTTTTGGTATATACATATATATAATACTGAAATTTATAATATTAATATTTAAAACGAAAAATAATAATAATAAAAATAATAAAAAACAAAAATAAAATTGATAAGGAGAACGAGAAATTTTAATTAGTTTTCTTTATGTTTTTTCATTTTTTTTTATTTCTTTTCACTAAGGTCGTCAAATAGTTTGTTTTTTATTTTAAGTAATTAAAAAAAAAATAAAACAGTAATTTAATAACAATAGTAAATAATCGTAGTAGTAATTATTAGAAAAAAAAAAAAAAAACGGGAACATAGTAGCTTGAAAATATTTTAGCTTAAAAACAAAAACAACTTTGTTTAAAATTTGACCTTAGCAAAAGTCACTTTTAAATGTTTTTTGTGTAATATGGTTGTCGTTTGCCTTGTATAGATGCTTTTGTTAACCAAATAGTTTTCGTTAATTTTAATTAATGATTAGGCAGAAATTTTAACTGGATTTAATATGACCTTTGTTTAGGATATATGGTTCCGGATTTGCATATAGTTTGCAGGTTGGTGTTGCGTTATTAAAACTTTTTTAAATCTGTATACGGAAATTAGTTATTTATATGAAATTTTAATGTTTAAGTGATCGTTAGTGTAGGAAATTTACAAAAATAATTGACGAGCATAACCTTAGAAATGCGAAATTTAAACATTCTTTTAAAACTGTTTAAATTCTTAGACAGTAATGATTGGGGAATCCTGAATATGTTTTCTTGTTCAAAATCTTCCCTTTACTAATGATGCAATTTTTCTTTCAATCTGTCTTGAATAACGACTTAAATTAATCGATTTTAGGACACACTTAGTGTTTTGATGCTTTCAACAGTTTAAAACTTAAACCATTCAAAGAAATGATTAGAAAATTGTGACAAGCACTGTAAACTGTACCAGTATAGCAAATAAATATATTTATTTATATGTGTAATAATATAATATAGAAAAAATAAACAAATAATTTTCTATTTACATTTAAAATAAATTATAAAATACGCGCGATTATGCAAATTATTCTTTATCTTAATCACAATTTGCTTGATAAATGTAAGCAAAACAAAGTGCGCAAACAACAAACATTCTCTGTGAATTTTTGTTTTTCTTATTTATTTATTTTTTTTTTTTATTTAATTAATTAATTAAGTATCGTAATGATGCTTGGCCGTTTCTTAATTATTGTTTTTAAAAGAAAAAATAAATAAAATAAAATAAAATAAAAAGCGATCATGATTAGATCTTATTACAGGGACTCCATTTTGTTTTCTAGCAGTTATCAAAGACTAAGTCATTTGTGTTTTTGTTTATTTTCCCTATTAATAGACTTTGACATAATTCATTTTTTGTTTTTTATTCTTTTATCACCAAAATAAATTTTAATTTATAAATTCAGAGTAACATTATTATTCGATTGATTTAATTCATTGATTAATTTGGTTTTTCGCTTATTATTTGTTGTTATGAATTTTTGTATAAATGGAATCAATTATTTTTTTTTTTTAATAGATAAGTGACTTAAATAAATTTAATCTGGTTGTTTTTTTTTTTCTATTTCTTTTGAACTATTTGATAACCGTTTAGATATGATCAAATGTTTTACGAAACTACCATATACGATTTGTAATGAAGCTTTAAAAACGTTTGAATGAAAGAAGATCGAATTATTTCCGGATAGCACAGTACAAATAAAGCGTTGTTTGGTACTGTTAACAGTTTAATTAGTGCAAAATTTAATAAAAACTGTTACTCAGTGTGATGTTTTTGATGGTTCACAACGATTCGTTCAGGATGTTTCATCGAGGGCATAGGTACTGAAGATAGAGCAAGTAATTAAGTAGTAAATACTCTTGTAGAGATTGTGAGATTAGTGTGGGTGATAACATTTTTGTATATTTTAAAATGATAATATTTATCTAGGATGAATCGTCCTACAATTGTTTTTCGCCCATAAGTTTCCGCCTTATTATCAAAGTAAAAAGTTTATTTCTCCTAAATTCCACACAATGACTACAATAATCAATACTTTGACCAATTTGACTCACGTTTAAAATCATTTTTTAATAATTACATTGCAACGTAATCATCATTCAGAAAGATCCAATCATAACAAATCGATAAATTAATAAAGAAAAAAAAAAAAAGGTAAAACAGGTGACTCAACTAAATTAGACGAAGGTAAACCATTGATTGCATTTAATTTGGTTATTTTTCATCATTTAATTATTTTTTTTTTGTTGTTTTTCAAGGTGAAGCAAATGAATTTTGTTTTTTTATTTTTATTTTTTTTGTATTATTATTATTATAATTATTATTTAAAGCTGATTGATTAATTTATAATTGAATGGTAATTTCACGATAAAATAAAAATATAAAAATTCAACTACGTATCAGTATTGATGATGTTTATATTTATAAAAAAAACAAAAAAAATTTAATAAATATGACTCAACAGTAGTTACGTCAGTGGAAGTTTTTTCTTTTTCATATAGTAAAATGTGTGGCGATATTTTGATTAATTTTTATTATTTTTATTTTTCTTACTATTTATTATTGTGACTAAATAATTATTAATAAAAAAAAGAAAAAAGAAAAAAGAAATCAACGCATAATTCACGATGAATCGTAAAATTCAATTTTTTTGTATTCGTTTTTTTAAAGTATCAACATATCAACAAATATCTATGTTTAGCTGATTGTATAACGTTTAATAAGACACACATTTTATCTTACTTACCGATTTTGATACAGGTCTATTTTCCTTGGGAATGGAAGCAGTAAACTTGTGCATGATTCAGCGAGATTGCATACATGGGATTTCGCATAGAAGGGTGGTGCTTATAAGACTTTAGTCGGAATGCCGGATTTATTATGTTTTTAATTAATAGGACTAATCAAATTGAATTATCTGGTTTTATTTTATCCAGTATCCATTTAAGACTTTATTTGTTTTGGATTTTACTTATTGAAGTTCTTGAAAATTTGGTCTAAAATTGTTAAGATTAGGGCCTCATATTCCACTAATATTTAGCTCTTATTCTGCAGATGAAACTTTGATCTGTGATATGTATATCGGACAGCCTATTCTTGCATTTGGTAGTCTTAGACAAGGAACAAGGTTTTTAAAACAAGGAATTAAATGACAAATAATTTTATTGAATTAGACAAAATAATGACATAAAATATGAACAAAGATCATTAAATTTGTTGCTTGAGATCATCCTATATTAATATTTTTTTTAAATTAATCAAAATTCTTAATTACGATTAAAAGAAAATTCTATTATAGTATTCTTTAAAGACTAAATCGGGGATCAAAGCGGAGTTCCGAATTCAGGGAGCTTAACCAATAATTTTATTTTTTTAATTTAATATATAAATAATTCAGTAAAAATTCCATTAAATCAGCGAGATCAGCCGAAACTCTGTGAAATTTGTTATTTTCATGGTGTTGCCATCAGCATGGTTCGCATCCGCGCAGAAATCCACAATGACCAAGAGTAAAATAATGACACTTCTCTTTATTTGTTGTAAAATATCAACATTTTATATCAGACAGACGCAAAAAATGATTTCTAACTTCACTAAGCTTATTACTACGATACCTAATCAAATTTTAAATCAGACATACGCAAATTAACGCGTCAGATTCACCCTATTTCATGAAGTGGCGTCTTGAAAACTGAGTCAATTCTCATCAGAAATTTTTGCTTACATTTTACATAACTCACAACTAGTTTTGTAAATTGTTTTTTACATTTTTTTATGATGTGTCTGGAATATTTAGTTTACTTAAATCACTATTTATTCAGTACTAATACTAAGATTTTTTTTTATTGATTATAAAATTAAAAAATCCATTCGATAAATCGTCAGCAAATGTTTCCGTAGTTTTTTTTTATTGCTTTTAAAATGTTTATTTTCAATTAATTTAATTATTTTTCGTCTTAAGGCTTAATTTTTTTTGTTTTTTTTTTTTTCATCTCTTTCTTAACAATGAATAAATTACACAAAAAAATAAAAATAAAAATAAATAAATTCACACACACACACACACACACACACACACACACATTATTATAATTATTAATTTTTTTTTTTTCTTTTGCCTTTCTAATATCGCGTTACACACTTTTTGTTATTTATTTATTTTTTTCTTCTTTCTTTCTTTTCTTATATTTCATTTGTGTTTTGCTGTACTTTGCATTTAACTTTGTGCTTTTTTTTTTTTTCGATTGTTTCGTACAAAATTGAACTTTTTTTTCATTTTTCATTTTTTCATTTTTTTTTTTGTAATTATTGTGACGTCGTCGTTTTGTTTAATTAAAAGTAATAACTTGACTTTCATAACAAAAAACCAAGATTATTTCATTTTATTTTATTTACATTAATAATTTTTTTTTTGCTTTTCTTTTTTATTAATATGAAATTCAATCTTCGTCGTCATAATTTATTTATGTTTGTTTGTTTGTTTTTTTTTTTATCTATTTTTATTATTTTTCTTAATTATTCATAAATTTTATTATGTTTATGCTAATTTACAAATAATAATTAATATAAATAAATAAATTCGTAGAAAACTAAAATGGTCATTAAAAAAAAAAAAAAAAAAAAAATTGATTTGTGTTTTCGTGAAATATTAGATATTCGTCGCGTTTTTTGGAAGTCAGATAATTAAAATAGTTAATTGCATAAAATTTATTTGTTTATTATTTTATTAATTTTTTTTTTGAAGCAAAGAAATCTATACAGAGAACAGAACAAATAACCAGAATTAAGAACTAAGCTTATCAATAATAAATTGATAAAATAAATATTCAAGCCACGCGAAGATTTGGCTAGAATCGCACAACAGTGCACATCAAGCTCCAAGATTTCACCAACAAATACGTAAGAGCTATATGCAGAATATTCTAACCATATGCCATCAACAGCAAAGAACAAAAAAGGGTAATTAAAGAAGAACCAATATTACAACAAATAAGAAAGATGAAACCGGAAAGCATCACTTGTTTAAAAGAAACATCATCTGAAGAACTAAGTGATCCTGCATGAACGAAAATCAAAACAACAAGATTCAATTGTATCGGATTGTTCTTATTTAAACATTAAAAATTCGACCATAAATGATTAGTTTCAATGATATTCCGAAGTGATTTACGTTTTATGGAGATAAATTACTCAGATGTCTGAAGTTTATATTTCAACAAGTTTACAAAATAGGTAGAATTCAAAAGCACATTATACACGAAGACAGTTGGTTAAAACATATAAATGTTTGTTTGTTTGTACAAAACAAAATATTAATTAAGATACTTCTCGGATTAAGTAGTATTTTGTGAAACAATCGATTAAAAAACAAAAATAGAATCACGAAATAAAGTAAAATTTTAAAAAGTTGGATACGCCATCTTATAAACGAATTAACTGCGCATTAAGCATTTCGTATTTATAACTACCCGTAACGTATTAACCAATTAAAATCCATAACTAAAAACTAATTAGAAGAAAGTTTTTTTTGTTTTTTTGTTTTTCGCTTTTAATTAATAAAAAAAACCATTAATAATTTATAATTTTTCTACCATATCGCAGGAGACAACATTGTTTATTTAATTAATTATGTGTGGAAACAAATAATAATAAAATTTAAAAAAAAAATGGATAAGCCACGCCAAAACAATCCTTTTAAATCAATAAATAATAAATTGTGTTTTGCTTATGTTTATTTGTCGTTTCGTATTAATTAATTATAAAAAAAAAAAAATCCAATTAAATATTTAAATCACTTAATATGCTTAATAAATTATTTTTATTCTTCTGGTTATTAAGAAACAAAGAAATAAATGTAGTAAAAATTGTATAAATAAAAAAATAAATAAATAAACTTACTTAAAGATAATAATAATAATAAAAAATTTCTAAAAAAAAAAAAATTTACTACAAACAACAAAAAACCTGATCACTTTCTCCTTCATTTTTATTAATTATAGTTTATTATTTTACTGCTTTTAGCTCTTTTTTTTTTTTTTTTTTTAATGTTTTTGTTACTTAAAAAGTTTCGATTTCGTTTTCATTTGTTATGTTTCCAATCAAAGCCTATGTTAAGTCAACCAAAATTATGTGTGTGTTTTTTTTTTTTTTTGTTTTTTATAATTAACGATTGATTTTTGCTTTATTTTATAACAATAAATTGTTAATTATGTTTTTGGTTTTACTAATAAAAAAAGCTGTATTAGGCATTACACTATTACAATAAAATATGATTACTGTATTGGTTTAATTAATCAGCTATATTAAGCTGCATTACTAGGTGCACCTGGAAACATTTCAATATTTTTTCTATGTCACAATTAGATGTAAACAATTAAATTTTGTATGTAAAAAAAAAAAATCAATTAATAAATTTGTAAATATTAAAATGAAAAATTATGTTTAATTAATTGATATTTGAAAATTAACAAATAAAAAAAATAATTAAATAATAATAAATGTATTGTAGGATAGTGCGGACATCCATTACGTGAATTATTGTGATACACAGCAACAATTTTTTTTAAAGCATAATTCTATGTCTTGATTTACACGATGTTTTTGGTTGTTTCATATTTAGTTTAATGTGTTCATTCTTTAAGTAAAGATTATGTACAAATGCTTAACTATTCGTGTACTAAAAGTAATTACGTAATATAAACTATTAATTGTTTTTAGATAATTACTAAAGAAGTTTATTGTACACATGAACTTGATGCTGATCTTGTAAGAATTTACAAGCGAATTAATTTTTTCTTTATTAATGCTATTGAAATATCTTAGGATCATAGTCTGCTGCAACTCGCTTCTGAGGTTCTAGAGTTCACAAATCTACAGATGATTTCCCGCATATTTTTCTGTGTACTTTGTTGTTTTATTTTTTGTTGGATTGTCTTACGTTTTTGTCGTCATATCGCCACTGCTTTACTTTACATCATCATAGACTTTACACAAATGCTGAATATTTCTGGCTTAGACTCTCAGGATGAACGATAACATATATTGCTCCATGTATTCATTCATTCAAAATTCTGTTGATGTTACTTCATCATCCAATGGATTAAATACTACTGAGATAGCTGAAAATTTTACCCATTCGATTGGTTAGCATTATTTAATTTAATATTCTGTGCTTATATTATCTTATCTTTTTAAACAACCTTAGATGGTAGAATACTTTTTACAAAATCTATTCTAAAGCTCTCTTTATGAACTCTAAATTAAAAAAAAATAATGTCGTGCAGGTACCAGACATGTAAATAATCAGACATTCAGAAGGACAAGAGTAAATTTTGATTGACAATTTGTAGTAAAACTTCTTGCTTTCAGAAAAATCATTTTTTGTTTTCTTCTTCAGAATACATTAATAATCTAAGATTTTTAAAACAGAGTAATAGTAAAAGTATTTTTTTAAAACACGATTAAAATTGACCAACTGCAAATGTCCAATTTATATAACGTGTAAATCATGGAATAGCCATTTATACATCAAACAGCAACATAAATTATAAAATTGAAAACAAGAAATAAAAATGAATGAATAAAATATAAATGAATTAAAAATGAAAGTGAAATTTCATTATTATTATATTTTGTTGTGTTTTCATTTCTTTTTCATTGATTTATTGTTTATTTATAATGATTTCGTCATTAAAATTAAATTAAATTAAATTAAAAAAAAAAAATAATTACATCCCAGAAGCCCATCTAAAGACATGTTATTAAATATTGGATGAATGCTGGCTTTTTAAATAAATAAATTATACAACGCAAAAATTTTGAATTTGATAATTTTAAATAAAAAAATAAATTAATGATAGTAAGGCAACCGTAGAGACCAAAGCACAACAATAATGAATTATTAACGATGGGAATTTGTTCGCGGTTATTTTTTCCTCCTCTAGTTTCTTTCTATTTTTTTGTTTGTTTCTTATTTTATTGTGCTAAAAACAGAAACAAAAATATTACAAAATTTTGCATAATCATAATAATAATAATAATTTTTTATTGTTTTTTAAAATAGAAATTCCATTTGTTGACCATTTTCTACGCTAATTAATTGCTTAACGCGTACTTTTTATACATTTTTTTTTTTTTTTTGAAAGTTAACAAGTTGTTTTGCGTTTTTTACTCGGAAATTATATTTTGGTTAGTTATTTGTATTTTTAATTAATAAATAATTTTAAAAAATTTCAACTTATTTAAGGCTTAGCTAAGGCTTTTATTATTTACTGTTGGGTTATTTGTGATTTATTTAAAAAGATTTGTTTAACCTTCCATGTTTTTATTGCTTCCTGACCTTTTTTTTTTTTTTGTTTTCGTAATACATTTTTTGTTTATGCTCGAATAGTTTAAGCCAATAAATATTCTTGAGAAGGCACTTGAGAAATAAAAATTTTTGTTTTTGTAGTTTCTAGCGATTTTGAGATAAGATTTGGTGACAAATTACTGTTTTTGTCCTAATGGCTAGATTAGATGATTTTTTAAATAAATTTTAAGGAAAATAAATATACAAGACTGCCTGAAGTATAAATTATCTAATCTTGAATTCAGGATCAGCAGTTTTAAGCAGATTATTAGGTAAAATAGTTAAAATTTTATATTTAATAAAAATAACAGCAAGTATTTTTGGAACCAAACCATTTCATTTAAAAAAGTGCAAAAAGGTAGAAACAAAAAGTTTCAATATTAAAAATACTCTGATACAGGTTTATCCTTAATCTTATTTTAACAGTAACTAGGCTCTAGTTTATTCTGATGTGCCGTTTCATGGTTTTTTGTATTATTATACAAGAGTAAAAAACCATTTCTACTAAAACATAAAACTATAATCAAAACCGAAGTACTCAGGATCAGGTTTCTCCAAACTAATGTAAACTAAGTCTTTAGAAATATGAAAAAAAAAAAAAAAAGGTTTTTATTTTTCTTTCTTTGGCCGTGAGCTTTTGAATTTCATTCACTCTACGTTAAGTCACTTGCATTAAATTTCTATTAAAATAAAAAAAAATAAAGAAAAAAACCAAAATAAAAGTGAACGCATTTCTTTTATCAACATAATTTCATCAATATTCAGTTATTTCTACATTAAAAACCAAAAACAAAACCATAATAATAATTTACTTTGTTAATATTTCCTCAAGCATTACAAGAAAAAGTGAATTTCATTTTTATTATTGTTCTTTTGTCTTATTACTTTTTCATTTCTTTTCAGTAATCTGGATCTTCTTTCACTACAAAAAAGTTTAAAGAAAAGTAAAATAAATACCAAAGAATAATAAAAACAGAAAAGAAAAAATAAAAAAAAAAAATAATAATAAACCTTTCGCTGCGCGTATAACAAATCGCGAGATATTGTCGCGTCGTGATCTTCGCTTCCACCAAAACAATAATTTTTTGTACTTTAAAAAAAAAAAAAAACACCAAAAAAGCAATAATAAAAATAAAAAACAAAAAGTTTTGGAAAATAAGTCGTTTTAACATGTTCTGCTTGCAAAAGTTGGCCTAACTCGTTTGCAGATACCGCAATGGCCATGAAAACAAATTTCTGTTATTCTGCGTCTTGCCGTCTTATTTATTTATTTATTTTTGTGATCTTCTTTCTAAGAAAAATAATAATAATAATAAAAAATAAAAAAAAAATTAAAAATATAAATAAAAACAATTGCCAAAGAGGTTTAGTCTGCTTTTTTTTTTTTATTACCAATTTCGCGGTTTTTTTTTTTTTTATTATTCAACGGAATATGGAGCAAATGTTTTGGTTATTTTTTTCTTTTTTTTTACTGGTTTAAAATAAAATATCATTGCAGTAATCACCCTTTCGTATGATTTCCTTTAAATGCGACAAAATAGCGATCAAATAAAATAAGATAAACAAATAAGAAAGCTTTCAGCATGTTTTTCTAGGAAATATTAAGTTTTTTAACAAATTTCAGAAAGGTTTTTAAAGAGTTTTTGTTTTGTTTTTTTTTTTTTTTTAAATAACTGGTTTTTACCATGGTTTTCTTAAGTTTTGATTATTTTTCTTTCGTTTTTTGCTTTAATTAGATTAGTAAAAATATTTTATTTCTTAGATGTTGATTCTGAGAAATATTTCTTAAAGATTTTTTGATATATTACTAGAGAAATTAGGTGCAAACAAGTATCAAGCAAATGAGAATCTATAGACCAAGATTAGTTTTTTAACATAATATTTTGCAATAACGTCACTCAGGTGCTGTTACGACAATAATTCAAAAATAAGGAATTTCAACAGAGTTTACCAGTAGAGACAATTGCAGAAGAGCTAGATGATACAGTGTATGGATAATTTATGGTTACAAATTTTAGTTCCAATCACATTGTTCTTGACAAACCTTGATCTTCTATTTTTTATTTTAAAGTTAAATTTGACTGATGGATGATGAAAATTTCTTTTGATACGAACGATGCTTCAACTAAATGGATGATGCGTGGAAAGTAATCTATCAAAGACCATATCTCGAATGCTTTATAGTTCTAAAGGAAATACATGTGACCAAAGTTAACCAATGGTATTATTTGTTCAGGACAATAATCATCCAAATCATCGAAAGCTGCGGTAAAACCATCTACTGGAAAGAAGCAAAGAACAATATCACTTGAAGAATTCACGTCCAATTTTATCATAACAATATTTGTTTTGCTTGTAGTAAAATTTTCATAAATTAATTTTGACAACGATTATTTTAAAATACTTCACGATCTCTGCATTAACGATGTATAAACAAAAATGCTTTATATTTTACCAGCGCGCCTTTGTCGTTATATTTTCGGTTTGATATTATCTCTTTTAAAGTAAATCTTTAAAAAAAATATTCTTTTACATTCGAAACGTAGCAATACCTGAAACTAAAACGGAATTAAATAATATTTTAAGGTTTATCAAAAAAAAAACAGATTTAAAGGTTATATTTAGGTGAGCTAATTTCGTATCTTCATCATCTAATAACCTTATAAAAACTATTAAATTTGAATAATAAGAAACAAACAAAACGACAAATAGGCATCAATAAATAAATTTTATTAATTATATTTCATATAAAAAATGAAAAAAAAAACAAATGATTAACATAAGAAAAAGTAATTAACTAACAAATAACATTTAATTTTTAGTAATTAAAAATTTACTTAAAACATATTTCTTAATTTATTATAATTAATAAGGAAACAATAATTAATTTTAATAAAGATTTATCTAATAATAATAATATATATATATAACGTATTAAAAAAAAAAACAATAATAATTGTGCTATTAAACAGTAAAGGAAGCGAACTTAATTAAAGTACACAACTTGCGAGTGAGACAAAGAAAAGAGAGCGTTAGCTGTTTTCTTAATTTTATTATAGAAAAATAGATTTTTTTTTTTTTTTAACCTAGCAAAGCTTTTTTAATTATTATTTATTAAATATCTTTTTTTAGACCGTTTTTTAAGCAGAAACATTCGTTTCACTTGTTGTATAACAATTATTTATATTAATTAAATTAATAAAATCACCAATTTCTTGTTGATAACCATGCTTAACTATTTTTTTGCCCAAATATATTGTATATTTTATAAATTTATCATAATCAGCTTCATCAATTACCATTTGTTTATATTTTCCATGTTGATATAAGTCATCACCGTTTATAAGATGCCATTTCTTTGATTTTAAATGTCGACAAAATCGTAATATAACAATAAAAATATTTTCAATCATTTTATTAAATTCAATACTACGTTTATTCAGCATACAGAGGAAACGTATCCGTTTTATGTACACTGTATGCTTTCGATATAAATCCTCCATTGATTTTGTTGTTAATAAGTCATCGTGGAATTTTTTCCACGAACCTTGTAACGCAATTGATGTTATATGATTTTCTAATGTTGATACAAAATGTAATAATTTATGACGGATTAATTGGACGTGACGATACTGTGGCGATAATAACATTAAACGATTTGTTTTCTTAACAATATCCTTTAAAGACTACAAAATAATAAATATTTTTTATTAATTTACAAAATACATTTTAAAAATACATTTTTAACAATTTTCCTTACCTGAAATGCTTCATCTAATAACCAACTTATTCTTCTTACTTTAATTAAATAACGAAATATATTTGAATATTGCTCCAATGTTTCATTATTCAGAATTAAATTTAATGGCCATGTTACTTTGTAACTTAAACTTAATACACTCAATACATCTGGTGATGTTAAATCAAATCTCTCTGGTATTTGTTCAACAATAAATGATAACCGTTCGCCGTTCTTATCATTACCTTAAAAATAAAAAAAAATATTAATTTTATGTTAATAATTGTAAATAAAAGGAAAACTAACCACGTATAGAAGAGCCTAGGGCATTATCTAAGATACTATGCAATGTTTGAAAATTTAATAAATTCAATGGTTTTATGCCACTTTCCAATGTCCTTATGATACCATCAGATATGTAACTACCATATTCGCCATCCATTAAAAAATAATAATTACGTAAACTCTTAAAATGATTTAATATATCTAAGTCATACAGGTACATTTTTAATATCTCATTATTTAATATCTCCATATATGTGTTCAATGGTATTACAATGGACATTTGTATAAAACGTTTCAATATTGTACCATCGATATATTTAACATCATTTAAATTTGTTTTTAATAAATCATTTAATATATCCTTATTATTATTATCCTTATTATTATCATTATTATCCTTATTATTATCATTATTATTACTAATATTATTTGTACTATTGGAATTATTATTTGTAGCAATTTCATCGGTATTAAATGGAAAGAATGGGGTCATCTTTTTCGGGTAAAATAAATCCTGAACTTGCAGGTAGGAAAATTTTTTAATTAAATATTTTCTATCGGTTTCCAGTTCAATTTCTGTTATAATGTGATTATTATTATCAGTAGTAAAATTAAAGCCTTGCTTATGTAAGACACCAGCCGTGTTTAAACCACTTGCTGGTGTCTCCTTAGCTAATATCGCGGTATCAGGAATACCACATCGTTTCGGTATACAATCATCGTTCTCTTTATTAACTGTTGCCGCTAATACTGTGTCTAATTTGAGATTACACTTCGACGATTTTCTTATTGTAACGTTAGCAAACCGATCATCTTCATCCAACATTTCCGAATCACATATTTCTGCAATTTTATTATGTTCACTAATAATTCCACTACCGATGTCATCGGATGTTGTAGACATTGGTGTTGTTACTAGACTTTCCTCACTGCCAATTCTTAAACCAGTTATTATGTCAAACTCACTTTCCAACACTTTACGACGATTACGGGCACGATCAGTTGACACCAAATCTAAACAAAGACCTCGTGAATTCTGGGCATTATTTTCCTGTCCAACGATGTTAAATTCGCAGGATAATACCTTTTTTCGAATTCTTTGCAGGTCCGTCAACTCTTTTCCATCAGAATAATCATAACAGATATCTTTATTAGTTAATTCTTCCGGTAAATTATAGCCAAACTCGTGCTTCATTATCTTCAACCGATTTTTTTGTAAATCCGATAAAACGTTCGCTTTACCCAAATGTTCATCATTTATTTGTACTCGTTTTTGTACTTTAGTCAAATTCGAATCTTTATTTATTGAGATTTTCATATTTGCATTATTATAATTATCATAATCAGCTACATGGGAAATGGATTTGATTTTATTTTTTTGAGCTTCTGTTAAATTTTCTACTGAATTACTTCTATCCGACTGTGTCTGAGAATTATCAATGGCAAAGAAATCGCTGATGTCTGAGCCAAGAATTTTTTGTTTATTCCGCTTAAGTTCAGCATCGATGTCATTTGCATTTAAATAGTCTGATACACTTTTCTTCATGCCGATTGGATGTGTGTATGATTCCCTCATTTGGTCATGAATGTAGTTCTCATTTTGAGTACTTGTTAGATCGATACTCGTCGATGACGTAAGGCCGTCATCAGCAGTAACGAAACATTCACTTCCCAATGACATCGCCATAATACTTGTTTCACATGACACCTTTTCCAAGTCTTCGTATAATGATGTTGTTTCCTCTTCCTCCTCTTCGTTATCTGTACAAGATTCAGATTCATTAATACCTTGAAGTCCATCAAGCATATCCAATTCTTCTTGACGTTCTCGCTTATGTTCCTTTTCCGCACGTTCTTTTTGATCGGAAGCAATTTTATTCAATTCTGTATAATATTGTATTCGTTTTTCTCTTGCAATAAGTTCGTGCTCCAAGCGACGATCTTCCAATTCCATTTCATGTTGCAAATATAACTTTTCTTGTTCAATATTTGCTTTTTTTTCAGCTAAACGCTGCGCTTTGACATTTTGCATTTGTAGCTTTAAATTCTCTAAGCGTCGATGCTTCTCCTGATTGACTTCAGCAGCCAATGTTATTTGTTCTTCACGCCATATTTCCATGTTTTCACGTTCGCGCTCTTTTACTATTTTTAAAAATGCTTCACGTCGTTCAGCTTTTTCTTTATATACGATTGAAACTGACACGGAAGGTCCACAAACTTCTTGCGCTCGTTTGGTATAATCGGCACATTCATTTCGTAACTTCTCAATTTGTTGAAATGACAGACATACTGTAATATTTGGTGGAGACAACGAAAATATAGGATGCGTTGGCTTAAAAGTTCGTAATAGCATCGTATATTTGCCACATAATAGAATATCCTCTTCAAAACCTTGAAGAAAATCAGGAACAGATTGCTTTCGGATAACAAACGCCTTATCAAAGTAATATTTCGTATTTATACGATAATGATCTATAAAATAAATAAACAACTCCTTGTATGGATCATCCAGGTGTCCGTAGAATATCCATTTTTGAAAGTTTTTAAAATAAACATGACAACACTCTTTCAGTATAAATATTAAAAGCATAATCATGTCCCGTTGAGTTACATTAATTATTTCTTTATACAAATAACATAGGAAATCAGATCCTGTTGGAATTTTCTTATCATAATCAATATGCGGATGAACTCCTAATATATGCGATAAAGTTATTAATTGTTTCCTGATACGGCCAATGCGTGATGATAGTTGTAGTAAACTTATGTCATCACATGTTAACACTGTTTTACGGAAAAGTACTAAAAATTTTGAAACACATGAGCACAACGCCTGAAAATTAAAAAAATTGTTACTTATGCAGAAAAATATAAAATTCAATAAAAGATAAAAATAATACTTACACGAAACACAAAACCATCAAAAACTAATTTAAAATTTTCATTATTTTTGGAAGTAAGAATTTGTAATCGTTTAAAGCAAGTTCCACACTCTAAAAACTCTTTTATTGTGTTTCTAAGCGCAACAATTGATAAATTATTTATCGTTAAATTTGGATAAATATCGAAAATATACAAATCATTGTATAAAAATGATTCGGATCGTATGCCAACAATAAGCATTTTAATGTCCCGCATAAACTCCTTTAATGGCACTATTTTCGGTTCGTAATTTTGATAATTCGATTTTTTATTATAAACTGCCAGCAAATGATAAAATGCACATGAATTTTCTGTTGCAAATAGTGACTCGTGACGAATGTTTAAATTTCCTAAATTCTCCCAACAATAACGACTACCCACTGAATGCAATTCATGAATTTGATGTTTTTTAACTACAGGAACAATCTGAGTATGATTTAACTTATTTTGTAAAGGTTTTAATTTAACAAAATTATTTTCTGATACGCGTTGCACAGTCAATGCTTCCAAAAAACAACTACTTGTGCCATTGACTAGATTGGATAATAAAAGTTCATTTCTTGGTGACAAAGATGTCATCGATTCTTTTGCATTTATACTACATAAATTTGTAAACGACGAAAAGACACTATCCATACTCTTTTCATAATCTAAAATAACAATTTTTAAAGTTAATATTTATTCATGTAAAGATTGAGTTGATGTTACTGTTACCTGGTCTTCCTCTATATGTAATACTTCGGCGATAATACGCCGAAACGTATGGATTGTTTTTAACTATTGAATGTTTTTGATCTAAAATATTATCTATATTTTTAGGAATACGAAACAATGACGTGCCAATATATGTAACTGAGTTATGTGTCCCATTCCATGGGTATTGGTACTGGAAGGGCGCAATAGTTGTTTCCTTAACAAAAATAATGTAATTAATTAATAAAATAATGGTCCCACTGAGCATTCAAAAAAATACAAACTTTATAACTATTGTGGCAAGAGTTTTGTAAATGCAAAAGGAAATCTAATGTTGCTTGGACACTTGTTGTTTTAAATTCCTCGTGTTGATTCACTTCTTCGACTATTTTCTCGAATTCTTCACATTTCTTTTTCTCTGCATAACATTTAGCTTTCATTCGCATTTCATAGCTACTATATTCCAATTCTTTTTCTACATCAAAATCATCATCGGTTGATATTGTTATTGTTGCTGATTTCTTCAATAAGATTTCAAACGCCTTAGTTCTACATAGTTTAATAACTGCATCACAATTGGTCTCGCTGTCTGATTCTTTACATAAATTATAACACAACGAGTTTATCAATTGATAAACACTTTCCTCACTTTCCATATTGAATTTTGTATTTAATTACTTATTTATCTTCTAAATTTATTTATTTATTATTATTTTTCTACATATAAGAGAATATTTATTTTCTTTATTACATTATCGCAGCCGCGCACTTTTACAATTTTGACAGTTCTAATAGATTTTCTTATTCAATTGGTAGCACTGTTTATTGACAGTTTATTATGTTAAAATCCACTCAGTTTTTAATGGAACAAAAAATTGAGACAAAATACATAATATTAAAGCTGTTATCCAATTAAAAAATGTATAAATATTGTTTATTAATCATAATTTTATTACTAATTTAATTATTTTTCAGGATAACAATCAATTAAACTTTTTTTATTTATTCTTTTCCTATATGCATGTGTTTTCATTGTGAGATGACATCGCATAGTTAATTAATATTTGGCTAAAAACAAATAATTTAAAATTGCGACCTTAATGAAAGGGTTTATACCAAAGTAGCCATTGCGTGAAAGAGAACAAATTTTGTTTAAAAAAAATAACAAGGAAGAAAAAACCAAACATGGCCACTACGGCACCTTGTTTCTTGTTCTGACAGTTCTTCTAAATTTATAATTTTCACAAAAATATTATCTGTTTAAATGTTTAAAAATAATATAAATTAAGTGTTTGTACGATTAAACAATTACTTATTGTTAAAAATTAAATAAAAAACTATTAAGATACTATTTAAGTTATAGATTTTTATTTAGTGTTGATCATATTCTGATTAAAATAAAGAAAGAAAACTTTTTTCATTTTGTTCATTTTGAAGAATTTTTTTTTTATTTTATTATTTCTTTTCTTTTTTGGTAATTACCGAAGAAATTTATTGGAAAAAATAAATTTTTGGCGGAAGTGAAAATATTTTGATAAACACAAAAGTTATGTCTGTAAAATTTTTAATAAATGAATAAAAAAAATTTGTCTTATAATGACATCGATGGACGTTCAGCTGCGACCGCAGCCATACCTCGATGTAAAGTGGCTACGTGCTGATTTGAATGCAGCTCTACGAAACCCAGAAGACCTGTCTGTACTGTGGAATAATCTTGTACAAGACAATGAATTGGCCTTAACACAACAAACTGGTGTTGTTAACAATTCTGGTCATTTGTGTTATCAGCGAGAGGATGGTAAATACTATTGTGGCGTTGAACGTCTGTCATGTGCTTGTTGTACTGGTTATTGCAGTCCTGCATCGGCATGCAATTGTTCATCCTGTCAACGTTTGGACAGTGAAGATACACCAAAGAAAAACAATTCAACAATTAATAATCCATCTGGAACTACTATGACAGGTGTATCTGCATCAGAGACTATATTTGAGTCGTGGTTGTGGGGTCCGATCCCTAATCAAGATCAAAAATCATCGTGTATTAAGGCATTATTAACTGAACAGCGTGAACTAAGTTTACAAGCAGCTGGAAACTGTCTTTCAGCTATGCACTTAAAACAACTCTTATTGATTTATCAAAGATATTTCACAGCGTTGTCCAGATGCAAGGCTTACGAAACAGATAACAAAAAGAAACTACCAGATATTAGTCTTGATAGTTTAATGCATAAATACAGAATGGAGAGTCCAATTAAAAATTCTGAGAAAGCAACATTGGGTTTGGCACGTGTCGGCACAAGGGCAGCATTAAACTTTTCGTTTGCATTTTTACGCAGGGCGTGGAGATCTGGTGAAGATACAGAATTGTGCAGTGAACTGTTAATTGAATCTCTAGAAGCTCTTCAGGGTTTACCAGAAGCATCTTTGTTTGATACATCACAAGTTTCTCAATTATGGCTGGAGGTTCTCGAGAGATCTATAAAATTTTTGCGACAAGTGGTTTTAGGGTACAAAAAATAAATCAAATTTTGATGCATAAATTAATTTTTATTCTTTGTTTAGAGATGTAATGGGTGGTCGTTGTACTGTGCCTCGTGCTGACCGACATATTGCACTAAACTTATTATTAGAGTTAGGTGCACAAAAGGGAAGTTTAGGAGCTGCCTTGGAAGCAGTTCTGTTGCTACTAACACTTTGGGAAAAGGATAAGGAAACAGACGACAATCGCGTTTTACCGCAAAATATCGGAGCCCCTTTAGTTCCTATTTTAAGGCGTTTTGAAAGAATTTTAAATCCAGGATCATCCAATTCGTCAGAGAGTGTTCTTGCTAGTCCGACGGAATCTTTTTTACGATTTCTAACATTACCCGAACAAGAAACATCGAATATTGATCTTAAACAAGCGGCTGTGGTTATAGTTAGTCATTTGGATCGATTGGCAAAACCTCATCTTCCTGCTGGTAATTTTACAAGTAAAACCAATTCTTCACAATCTCAGCAAATTTTTGCATTGGGCTGGTTTACGCTAGCAGCAGAAACTTATGGTTTCACAGCGGAACCAGCTGCGTCTAGATCATCTGCAATGCCCGGACAAGGCAAACAATATTCTGCAGCAGCATTAGATATTGGAAATAATGATATGTGTGTGGATGATGTGATTTGTTCGGAAAAGTGTATTCATATTTTAACAAAAAGTGGTGAAGTTTATGTTATTAACTTTAATAACATGCAAAATGGATCAGGTATAAGTTCCGAGGGATTAGCTCCAAGTTTAGTGGAAGGATTTGACGGTGTGCCCGTTTTAAAAGTGGCATCACACTTTGAAGCAAAACATTTTTTGGCTTTGACATCAGACCATCAGGTTTATTCTTGGGGAATTGGTGATTCTGGACGTTTGGGTCATGGTGACACTCAAACAAAGGATGTTCCTACTAAAATTCAAGCACTATCAGACAAAGTAGTAACCGGAATTTTTTGTGGTGCTACATATAGTGCAGCGGTAACAGCGGCTGGTGAATTATACACATGGGGTCTTGGTAGATATGGTCGTTTGGGACATGGCAGTTCAGATGATAAACATACTCCAGTACTTGTAACAGCAATAAAACCCCACCATATAATGGATGTTGCTTTAGGAACAGGAGATGCTCACACTTTATGTGTAACCACTGATGGTATTGTCTTTTCATGGGGCGACGGTGATTTTGGAAAACTCGGCACTAATTTAATTGCGTCTCAATTACCGGTTCAAATTGAAAGTATATCACGAGTCTCACGTGTTTATTCGGGAGCCAATTTCAGTGTTGCACTTACTATGGATGGTTCGGTTTACACTTGGGGCTATGGCCCTGGTGGTAGATTGGGACATGATATTGCAGAAAATAAACAACTACCCACAATTGTGCAGGCTTTACAAGGAAAAAAAATTATACACTTGGCAGTTGGATCAGCTCATTGTTTAGCACTAAGCATTTCTGGTGAATTATATGGATGGGGACGTAATGATTATCAGCAAGTATGTCCTTCTTCTATTTCGCGTGATCCAATAATTAAAACACCAATTTTGGCCACACCTCTGTCGTTGCGTGTATCAGGAATATCATGTGGACTCGCACAAAGTATTATATGGTGCCACGCATCAGCTTTAAGGGTACCAACACGCACACCTTTTATTATTGATCTCACAGAACATACATTTCGTATGTTGGAACAACTGCTGGCAGTAGTTTGTTCCACTGAAACACGTCAGCCTCCTAGTCAAGAAGCAGAATGTATTGCTGTCGCGTGTTTAAATCTCTTAAGGCTACAATTGCATGCTCTTATTTCCAATAATATATCTCCACGCACTGTTGGATTAGGAGAAGGTTCCAGGTTATTAGCCAGTTTGAAAAGTAGAATTCTTGTACTCGCTGGTGGTCCAACAATTTTAAGAACAATGCAAGAGGCAGCACAATGGACGTTGCAAGTTGGTTGGAGTGTCCTTTTGCCAACTGCTGCGGAACGAGCTCAAACATTAACATCATTTTTGCCAACTGGCTTAGAGCCAAGCACTTCCACATCCGGGCATAGATTTATGACTGATTTATTAGTTGGTTCATTAATGGCAGAAGGTGGACTACAAACTGCGCTTAGTCAAGCTATTAACTCTGAACCAGAAGACTGTTCAAATGGACACAACCTTCCCTTGTTACATTTAATTAAACAATTATTACGAAATAATGCTGGACTGACTCAAGTGAGGCTTGGACAATTGCATACACCATCATTTTTAAAAACTGGTCCAGGAGACGTTACAGAACCTAATAATTTGTCTCCGGAACCTTCTGTTTCCCCCAGTCTGGATTTATTACATCGTTTTCAACGATTGCTCTTATCGCACATTTATCAATCAAACGGTGATGAGCTTGCAGGCGCTGAAGCATTATTAAGTAAATATTTGCAACACGTCGTGACACTTTGCATAGGAACATTAAACAAAGCTTACGAAGTAGCACTCCAAGGAAAAGATGGCGTAGCTGATATTTTACGTGCAGATATATCAGATACATTACTTTATGAACTATTAATTGGTTTAATCTTGCTACACCGCAATAAATCAAATTTATTGACATCTTTCGAATGGATGAAAACTTTAGTCCCTCTTTTACATTCCCTGGATAATGTGAATCGCTTGATATGTGAAAGTGAAATTCAGGATGCTGATGATATGGGATGGCCAGCGATTATTTGTCGTGGACCCCATAAGCCACCACCACCTCCGGAAGAAACATTCCTTGTACGTAAAAGTGATTTAGAAAACCATACTGTTGATGGTGGGAAATGGATAATTATCAATGGAGTTGTTTATGATATAAAAGATTACCAATGTGATAATTCAGTATTATTTGAATTCTTACAAACTGCGCCGGGGAAGGATGTAACTGCAGAACTGACTGCACCACAATATCGAACAAATTTAGAGTACATAACGTCACATTTGCGTGTTGGAAAGTATGGACTAAATGATTGTGATGAAAAAAAATTGATATACCATCCATCAGTTGTATTAACACATTTTGATACGGAACGAACACTTGCTTATTTATTAGGGTTGCGAGCTGGGCTTTTACAAAAAGGGCCTGCTTTACAAACAGCAGAACTCCAATGTCGAAATCACTTGCGTTCCGCCATACTCAGCGGAGGATTACAAATGTTGCAACCAAGTAATCCATTTGACGAAGAAAAGGGTGAAGCACGTAGTAGCGCGTCGACAGCTGGAAGCACACCAACAACTGAAGCAGGAGCAAATCAACAGCACGTAGCTGCATCCGTTGCAGCTGGTGGAAGAGATTTGCCGTTACATGCGACAACGTCGGCAACTTGGCCGCATCTTCTAGTTGCACAGCGTGTTGAATCTTTGTTGATGGCATTAAGTGAAGCAAAACTTACAGATCCCCTTGTTATCACCTGGATTAGTATCGCTGAACGCTTTTGTAAAGATAATAACTTAATATGGCATCAAGATTTTCCACCAGAACATCCTGTCCAAGAGTTAGAACGTTTGTTGACTGCAGTTTTGATACGTCACCAAAGCTTAGGCCCACTTGTTTTAGCTGTTATTGATCGAGAGCTCAGTGGAACGTCCAATAAGCCACCGAAACCTGTAGCCGATATAATTCGCTTAGTTCAACAAACAAAATGGACTCTTATAAGAACAAGGCAACAACTTAATCGTAGCTACAAAGAAGTTTGCGCTCCAATCTTGGATAGATGCAGATTTTTACTATATGAAATTCGGCCAGCTATAAGTCTCGAGCAAAATGGGTTGAGACGCTTATGCATATTATATAAATTTCCCCGTTTTAAGGCACTAGTTTGCCGAATAATTGCAGAAATGCGAATTGCAAGAAAACAATTGGCTTGTGCAAAGCCTGAGGATATATTAAATGTAACGATTCAAAGTCAGCAGCATCAGCAAGCAGGCAAACAACAAGTATTAAATGCATCAACACCTGCATGTGGACGTGACATTCTTACTGAAACGGTTAATCTTGCTACAAAGAATTTATCCAATGAAAATTTATATAAACTAAATTCAAGTAATGAAAATTTAGATACAGTAACCCCTACTCTCGGCATAAGTGAAGCTGAAAATAAAAGTTTTTCCGATGAAAATCTAGTTGAAAATGGTTCTGGGGATAGCAATGTGTTTGCAGAAAAGAAAACCGAAACTTCACCTATACCTTTAGAGGATACAAAAACTCCAACAAATGAGCCAGTCGAATTTGTTAGAAAGCAAAAGAGTTTTGATTCAGCAGTAACTGAACAATTTATAAACGATGTAATTTCTAAGCTTAGTGAGAAATGTCTATTAGCAGAATTGGCTGGAGCAGATGTTCGTCACTCGTCTATGGGATCTAGTCAAGGATCGCAAATAATGCATCAAATTGTGGAATTTATTATGCAGGAGTCTGGTAGTGATGTAGAAACTTTACGTCGAGCAATGTTTTGTCAGGTGCAACGATATCATATACGTCGTCAAGGCTTGGATATGTTTGCTGAACTTTTATCTATTTCTGGACTTTTAGATGCCGTACAATATAATTTATTAAGTGGATACCTTGGATTGTTTCTTGATAGAAAACAACATTTAAATTTAACATGCAATGTTCTCGACGATCTCAATATGGTCACAGCATTTCAAAAAGCAGATGTCATTTTGGCCCAATCAAAAATCATCGAATGGGGAATTTCAGAATTGCAAAGATTTGTTAATCAAGATCAAGTATTTGGACGGCAAAAATATCATAATAGCGGAAAGGATAATTCAAATTTAGGAACGTATGTTTTTCTAAAGAAATTACCTCGTGCGAGATTTTTACTTAGTGTCTTTGGAGTGCTAGCTAGAGATTTGGGACCAAACGAATTGAGTTTAGTTATTAATTCAGGAACATTAGGAAGTATTTTAGGTTTATTAAGACAAACCGGGAATGATGTAGCATCAACTAAAGTAGGTTCTGAGTTGACTGTTGTTTATGAAGATACAATATTAAAGGTAAGTGTTTTGAGTTGGTACTTATATATCAATTAAATTTATTAATTTTAATTTTCTTTCAAATTTAGCAAAAGTCATCAAAAGCTAATTTAACTGGTCCGGAACTTGCAAAATTAATGAAAATAGGAACTCGTATTGTACGAGGTGCTAATTGGAAATGGGCTGATCAAGACGGTCCTTCGCCGGGTGAAGGGCGAATTATAAGCGAAGTTGGTGAAGATGGTTGGGTGCGAGTTGAGTGGGACACAGGTGCAACCAATTCTTATCGCATGGGTAAAGAAGGACAATACGATCTTGGATTAGCTGAAAGTGCATCGAACATCGTCTCACCTGACGTTGATTCTGATAAAGATGATATATTAAATGATCTTCAATTATGTGGAGATTCGCATCCAACGAAACTCTTAAAACAAGTGTGTATAAAAATGTTACAAATAATTTCTGTAGGTGTGGGTCAGCATGGCGATCAAATGCAAAAAAGTGCTGTAATGGGAGTAGCATCAATGTTCCGTGCAATTCTAGGATCGAGAATGAGTTTTCTTAATCTCGGCCTAGAACACTGGACAACATTAGGATTTTTAAGAGCGCTTTCTTCTTCAAAAGTGTTATCAAAATATTTGACAGCTCCAATTTGGATTGAACAACATTTGGATATTCTGCAAAATGGAATAACATGCGAACAAGATGTTTACAAGAAAGTACAGTGTATGAGATTACTTCAAGCAACATTGATTAATTGGGATTATGAAGACGTGCATAGAACTGGGGAACTAGTGCGTAAAATGTTTATAATTTTAGGAACTGTTTGTCTTTATTGTCCATACGATTTGTCCCTGCTTCAATGTCCTAGTGATGTAAAATCCAGAGTTCCTTTAACCACGTCGCATTCGGGAACTATTGCCGAAGAAATAATTGTTCTTTTAAGAAAGCTACATACTCTACCACTCTGGAATGGTGTAATAAATTCATTTTTATCCCAAAAACTATGCGTTGCTGCCGAATTATTTTCTCAGGATGGCGATGCTGAAGTGGAAGGAGTTTCGGAGCAGCCAGAACCAAATGATAATGAGAATATAGATGAACGTATATATGTCGCAGGAACATTAAATACAATTGGTGGATGCGATCCAAGGCCACGATTAGGCATGAACTTAACTTTTGATGGCCAACGTGGAACCATTGCACGTTTCACAAATAAAGGAAAAGTTTTAATGAGCGTACATGTTACAAGTGGTCCGGGAGAAGTTAAAAAAATACCTATCGCTGTTGTCACCGAATCTGCGGATATTGGTGCGTTCAGTTTATCACGTTTACCAATAAATGAAATGCTTCTCAACTCTTGGTCTGTACTTCTGTATGGAATGGGAGACAAAAGAAATATGGGTTTAAATGGTAGTGGTGTTGGTTCGATAAGCAGCTTTGGTGGAAGCATCGACGTTCAATTATTAAGGAAACAACAGACTCAGTTAGCAGCATTAAATGGTACCTGCGTATTATTTCGACATCAGAATATTTTACGTAAAATATTAAGACAACGATCGCCAGGAATTATAACACGTTACTCTTCAGATGAAAGTCTAAGTGAAAAAGAAGAAGGGACTGATGCAGTAGATGATATGCAAACTGGAAAATGCCATGCTGATAATGATAATAATAATCCAAATCAAGAAGTAACTCCGTTGCCAAATACATTACAACGTGACAATGAATTACTAGTTCAAAGCATTTTACAACGTGCAACTCAACCTAGTCCCTTAAAAGCTTCATACACATTTCAAGAATTAGCTTTAGCTGCTTTGAATGTGTCTCAAATGCTGTCAAGTCATGTGCATGTTGAAGTAACAGCACCGTTTACGGTAACATCACGAAACAGTTTACCTCCGGCTCAGCCAACACTTGTTCATGGAATTCCAGTTTACAATGATATAACAATGATTGACGACACAGCTAGTATTTCTACAACGAGAAATCGGGATACGTCTGGAGTAGCATCAGCAACATCATTACCACCACCTTGTCCACTTGTCTCACAAATAATAGAAATGGGATTCTCACGTCAAAGTATCGAACTAGCAATTAGTACATTAACAAGTCACGCAGAAGTTCCACCGACAGCTGAACAAATAGTCCAGTGGATCTTAGAGCATATTGATCAGTGTCCACTGCCTGTAGTTGATAGTAATGAAAATATGGCTTGTGGTCCATCAGGTATGACTGGGATGCATTATGGCATTGCATCAGCTGCCGTTGGCGCTCCTACAACAGACATAATAGATTCAGACTCAGATAGTGTTAGTTCCGATACTGTTGAAGGATCATCATTGCAGGAAGTTTCGGTAAAAATATAAAAAAATTAAATTATATATTTAATTTTTGTTTTAATATCTGCCTTTATATTTATAGCAAACAAAATATGCAACAAGAGACGATTTCAAGACGGCTGACCAGTATGCAATGTATGTAAGGGGCTTAGTATGTCCAGGCATGACGATTCGCTGTTGTCGTGATTTCGAGGAAATTCGTGAAGGTGATATTGGAACCGTAATGAAAGTGGATACCGAGGGCTTACATGATTTAAATGTACAAGTTGACTGGCAAATGCATGGAAGTACTTTTTGGATGTGTTTTATTCATATTGAAATGCTAGAACCGCCACCATCAATGGCTGGAACTTTTTCTGCTCCTGGACCCCATGTTCGAGTTTGTGACAATCTACCATCGGCTGAGCCTACTCCATTTATTACAGTCGGCTCTCAGGTTCGAATTCGCAACACTGTATCAACCACAGGGGCATCATCAAAATCAAAAGAAAGTTTCATTACACGTGGAAGCGTAGGAACTGTAACTAATATTAATGGTCGTGATATAACAGTCGACTTTCATAACGATCATATTAACTGGGTTGGTCAAGTGCATGAAGTAGAATTACTAAATGGCAATGTAACAGCACAAAAGGGAACGTTAGCTCAAAATTTATCTGGAGTCGGGCAATCTGTAGAAAATACAGATCTTCTTAATGATTGGTCGCGTTGTATTCGTTCCTTAACGGTTTCTTCAAATGAGCCTCAAGCTAAACACTTATTAGATCGTTCTACTAATTATTGGCAAAGTTCAAGTAATAATCAACAGATCAAGCATTGGATTCGTATAGAAGTACATGATAATATATTAATTCATCAATTATCTTTGACCGTGGACCCGGCAGATTGGTCTCATATGCCAGCTTTGATTGTTGTTCGTGTTGGTGACACTTTATCAACATTAAAAGATTTCAGCTGGGTATCAGTGAATACAGCAGATGTTACAGTACCGCTTCTCGCTGATATTAAACAATATTACCAATGGGTGGAAATAGTTATCAAGCAATGCAGAAATAATGGAATACAATGTCGAGTTCATGGAGTACAGATTGTGGGTCGTCGAAAACAAACGGATTTAGATTTAATGCTAATAAATGCTGCCTTTTTGGCATCTGAATATGATACTTCATCATGTGTAGAGCCAACTTGTACAACTTCGGCCACACCAAATGTTACAGGTGAACCATCTGCCTCATATTCGTATTCTGATGAGATGACTGCTCCTTCAGATGCCTCACAATGTAAAGTTCTTGTATGGGGATTAAATGATAAAGAGCAATTAGGCGGACTAAAAGGATCCAAAATTAAAATCCCGACGTTATCGGCTACACTCAGTCAATTAAGGCCAATTCATTTAGCTGGCGGTTCAAAATCATTATTTGTTGTATCCCAAGATGGTAAGGTTTATGCTTGTGGTGAAGGAACAAATGGTAGATTGGGATTAGGAAATAATTGTAATGTTTCAACACCACGACAAGTTCCGATTCTAAGTCAGTATGTCGTAAAAAAGGTTGCCGTCCATTCTGGTGGTAAACATGCAATGGCATTGACGCTAGATGGTAAAGTATTTTCGTGGGGTGAAGGTGAAGATGGTAAATTAGGACATGGTAATCGTATGACACTAGATAAACCAAAATTAATTGAAACCCTTCGATCAAAGCGAGTTCGTGACATTGCTTGTGGATCATCTCATAGGTTTGTTGATATCAGTTTAACTAATAACCAAGTGATTTAAATTAATAATTATTTTATTTTTAGTGCCGCAATTACAAGTTCTGGTGAATTGTATACATGGGGTCTTGGGGAATATGGTCGATTAGGTCATAGTGATAATTGTACCCAACTAAAGCCAAAGTTAATTGCTTCACTTTTCGGTCATCGCATTGTTCAGGTAGCTTGTGGAAGTCGAGATGCTCAAACTTTAGCTCTTACTGAGGAAGGTTTAGTATTTTCATGGGGCGATGGCGACTTTGGTAAATTAGGACGTGGTGGTTCAGAAGGCTGTTCTATTCCCCATCAAATTGAACGCTTAAATGGAGCAGGAATAATACAAATAGAATGTGGAGCACAATTTAGTCTAGCTTTGACGAGGTCTGGAGAAGTGTGGACATGGGGCAAAGGTGACTATTATCGTCTGGGACACGGTTCCGATCAGCATGTGCGCAAGCCAACACCCATTCAAGGACTTCGAGGAAAAAAAGTTATCCATGTTGCTGTAGGAGCTTTACATTGTCTGGCTGTAACTGATATCGGGCAAGTTTATGCTTGGGGTGATAACGATCATGGTCAACAAGGTTCTGGCAGTACAACAGTCAATAAAAAACCATGTCAAGTAGTTGGCCTAGATGGAATCTTTGTTAATAGAGTTGCGTGCGGAAGTTCACATTCTGTTGCTTGGAGTCTACCACAGAGCCCTGCAGAAGAAGATAAAAAAGAACCAGTTCCATTTAATGTTGCCAAAGATCCACTTGGCAGTAATAGTTTAGGAATTTATGATTCGGAACCACAAGCAATAACAACAGCTACATGTGCGGCTCTTTTAAAACAACCAGTTATTGTAAAACCATCGTTATCAGAAACTTTACTCTCATTGGAATCATATGCAGCTCGTCAAACTGCTTTAAATTATGTAATAAATGCAATGAGTATATTACAAGCAAGACAATGCATCGTAGCTGCATTAACTAGTCATAGTCAAATGGGAAACATAGGAATGGGTGCACCAACAGCCGAGAAATCAAATTGTGACATGACTACTATGGCTTTGCAAATTAATGATGAAACAATGGAACTAGATAATCACACAATAGGCGGTGGTGGGAGTGGACTCGGTAGTGAGAACGGTGGTGCTGGACCAGCAAGCTTAAATGGCGTTGAACTAATAGCACAAGGTGGTGGAGAAGGTCCTGCAGATGTTTCTGCTATAGACGCCACACCTGATAGTGAAGCATTGCCACTTCATCCTTTAGCAGGTGGACCATTAGGTGCTTTTCAAAGCTTAGCTGGTTCTTTGTCATTATCTGCCTCGATTTCTAGTTGTAATGCCACACAAAAGCATTCTAAAATGTCAGCAAGTGCAATGTCCGTAATGGCAGTGACAATGACTCACCAAGAAGAAATGATCAATGAAACTATAACTGGATTGGATGACTTTACATCGTTGCTTGGTGAAACGGAAGCCAAATCTTTAGTGGAATTATTAAAGTTGAGTGTAGCAGGTCGTACAGGGCCTCCTACTACAGTAAAAATAATAGCCAATACACTTATAGCACTTGGATCTAATTCTCCATCAATTGGATCAATGCTACTTGAAACTTGTATAACAGAATTAGAAGATTTATGCACTTCGCGTCATTGTATTGGTCGAGTACCAAAACCAGTATGTCAAGAAACTAGCCACCCCTATATTGATGATATAACATTAGTTGGTCAAGTTAAAATTCCCGGTGCAGAAGCTTTAAGGCTAGAATTCGATAGACAATGCACTACTGAAAAAAGAAATGATCCTTTGGTAATTATGGACGGTAGTGGCCGAGTAATTGCTACAAGATCTGGGCGAGAATATGCGCTGTGGGCTCCAGAAATACGTATACCAGGAGATGAGATGAGATGGAAATTCACCAGTGATAGTTCTGTTAATGGATGGGGTTGGCGATTCTGGGTTCACGCAATTATGCCTTCATCATTTCTTCATGAACTAGGTTCAGATAGATCCATATTATCGCAACCATCTATGGATTTGGTTATGGCGTTACTAGAAACTTCTAGACTTGGGCCGCAAAGCTCTTCAATATTTCTACGATTAGCATCGGCATTGTCCGCGTGTGCTCAACTAAGCAGTTTACCTATCGCACAACGAATTTGGTCATTAAAAAAATTGCACAATATTTTGACATCATCTAAATATGCCCCACCACCTTTTGACCCAACATTAAGTGCTATTTTGTTACCATTGATACCTGCATTGTTACGACAATATGAGTACGAAGAGCCTCAAGTTCGAGGTGGAATTCATTTAATGCATTCAGAATATTTCAAAACTTTAGCAGCACTAGCGTCCGATATGCAATTAGACACTCTTCTTCCACCAAGTGATTTGCATCGTTGGGCATGGTTCCGTCGATATTGTTCCGCAGTCCGTGTCGCCCAAACGTTAATACATCGAAATCCGCTACCTCGACCATTTTGCTCGGAGGTTCGTAAAAAATTAAACGAAATGATGCCACAAAGTACCGCATCCAATACTTCTAATTTAATTGTAAATCGTACCACAGTATTAGGTAATTCCACATTATCAGCAGCAATGTCTACAGGTAGCGTGTCCAATTTAATGTCCCTTCCAAATATGTCTACAATAATAACACAGTCAACACAGAACTTGTCTATGACGACTAGTAGTGGTCCCTCGAGTACACATTATATGGATTTAGCTCTTGGAAGTAGTGTTACAGATATAGACCGTACATCATCATCTTCGTCATCTACAGCCACAGTTGCTGACGCTGCTCATTCTATGTTACATGAAGATCATAATCTCTTTAAGTCACAGCATGATAGTCAATTATTGCAATGGCTGAATCGACGCCCAGAAGATTGGGCTCTTTCTTGGGGTGGTGCAAGTACTATATATGGCTGGGGTCATAACCATCGAGGACAATTAGGAGGATTGGAAGGAGGACGAATAAAAATTCCTACGCCTTGTGAGGCATTGAGTCTATTACGTCCAATTCAATTAGCTGGTGGAGAACAAACATTGTATTCTGTTACACCAGATGGCAAATTATTTGCCACTGGATACGGTGCAAGTGGACGTTTGGGTATTAATAATGGTGGCGATTCTGTTGCAGCACCAACACTAATAGAATCCTTACAGCACGTCTTTGTTAAAAAAGTTGCTGTAAATTCAGGGGGAAAACATTGTTTAGCGTTAACGGCCGATGGTGGAGTTTATTCATGGGGAGAAGGAGAAGACGGCAAACTTGGGCATGGAAATCATGTTAGCTATGATAGACCTAAATTAATAGAAGCATTAACTGGAATAGGAGTGGTTGATATAGCATGTGGGAGTGCACATTCTGCTTGTATAACCTCGCAAGGTCATGTTTTAACTTGGGGCAAAGGTAGATACGGGCGACTTGGTCATGGAGACTCAGAAGATCAGTTACGACCAAAATTCGTTGAAGCACTTCTTGGATACAGAGCTGTGGACATTGCTTGTGGGTCAGGAGACGCTCAAACTCTTTGCATTACAGATGATGATAATGTTTGGAGCTGGGGAGATGGTGATTATGGAAAACTAGGTCGAGGAGGATCAGATGGATGTAAAATTCCGATGAAAATCGAAAGTCTATCAGGACTAGGTGTTGTGAAAGTGGAATGTGGGTCACAATTTTCAGTAGCTTTGACACGCTCTGGAGCTGTATACACATGGGGAAAAGGAGATTATCATAGATTGGGACACGGTACAGTTGATCATATACGTCGTCCGAAAAAAGTAGCCGCCCTTCAAGGCAAAAAAATCATTTCAATAGCTACAGGGTCATTACACTGTGTTGCTTGCAGTGATTCAGGTGAAGTATTTACATGGGGAGACAATGATGAGGGTCAACTAGGAGATGGTACAGTAAGCGCTATTCAGCGACCTCGTTTGGTTACAGCACTTCAAGATAAGCATATTGTAAAAGTAACCTGCGGTTCAGCTCACACGTTAGCATTATCCACAGCACAGTTAAGTGAAGGTGCTCGTCTACCACCAAGCCCCCCGTTGGAATACGATCTTGTTCGAGATTTACCTTCAGATGCTCTACATGCTCGACTTGTTTTATTGCATCACTTCTCAGAATTGTTATGTCCATGTCTTGCAATGCTGCCAATTACTGGAGATTTGTCTCTTGGCGCTCTCAAAGATGTTCTTGTTTACAGTATTAAAGAAGCCGCATTTCGCAAAGTGATTCAAACTACAATGGTGCGTGACAAACATCATGGTCCAGTCATTGAATTAAACAGGATTCAAGTGAAACGATCCCGAAGTCGTTCTGGCGGTGGTCTAGCAGGTGTTGATGGAATGAAAAGTGTTTTTGGACAAATGGTACAAAAATTACCTTTGCTCACTCAGGAAGCATTATCACTACCTCATCGTGTTTGGAAGGTAAAATTTGTTGGCGAAAGTGTTGACGATTGTGGTGGTGGCTACAGTGAATCAATTGCTGAAATGTGTGATGAACTGCAAAACGGCAGTGTTCCTCTGCTTATACAGACTCCCAATGGTAGAGGCGAAGCGGGAGCCAATAGGGATTGTTTCCTTTTAGATCCAACGTTGACTTCTGTTCTCCAAATGAATATGTTCCGTTTTCTCGGAGTTTTAATGGGCATAGCTGTACGTACTGGATCGCCATTAAGTTTAAAGTAAGATTTTAATATTATTGTTTTTGTTAACTTTTCTCTAATTTTCAATTTTTGTTGTTTTCTTTTTTATTATTTGTTTACCTTTAGTATGGCGGAACCAGTTTGGCGACAACTAGCAGGTGAAACTGTACGTCCAAATGATCTGACAGAAGTTGATCGTGATTATGTAGCTGGTCTGTTATGTATTCGAGATATGGATGATGACCCAAAAGTATTTTCAACATTGGAGTTGCCTTTCTCCACTCCTTCTGCAAAAGGTCACGAAATACCTTTGTCGACCCGTTACACCAGGATTACGCCAAGCAATCGACACGAATATGTGAGGTTGGCACTTAATTACCGTATACATGAGTTTGATGAGCAAGTGAAAGCTGTGCGAGATGGTATGTCTAAAGTTATACCAGTTCCACTATTGTCATTATTTTCAGCCGCCGAACTACAAGTAAGTATTTCATTTAATTTATACAAATATATATTTTTGTTTAATTAAACTTTTGTCAATAGGCAATGGTTTGTGGCTCCCCGGATATACCTTTAGGCTTATTAAAATCAGTAGCAACTTATAAAGGTATTGAATCCACGTCACCACTTGTCGCTTGGTTTTGGGATGTCATGGAAGAGTTTTCCAATCAGGTTAGTTATTGTAATATGATATTAAATGCTTTTTCTAAATAAAATCTCATTTTTTATAGGAACGATCATTATTTCTACGTTTTGTATGGGGTCGTACACGCTTACCTCGTACAATTGCTGATTTCCGTGGACGTGATTTTGTATTACAAGTCCTTGACAAATATAATCCACCAGACCATTTTCTACCGGAGAGTTATACATGTTTTTTCTTATTAAAAATGCCACGGTACTCCTGTAAATCGGTATTATTAGAGAAATTAAAATATGCAATATATTTTTGTAAAAGTATTGATACGGATGAGTATGCCCGTGTTGCAATGGGTGATCCCACAGAAGCTACCGGCAGCGAGGATAATAGTGATTTAGAATCAGTTACCAGTCATGATGTTATTTATTAAAAATATTAATCATTTATAATTTTAATGAAAAAAAAAAAAAGAGTGTGTTGTGCCTAAAAATTATTTCACAAAAGAAAACGAAAAAAATTATTATTAATTCAATTTATATTTAAGAGAGAGAGAGAGAGAGAGAATAATAATAATTATTATTATTATTTTTTTTTTTTGTATGTGTTTTTTTCTTTTTCTTTTCTTGTTAAATTAAAAATAAAAACTATGTTATTAATTAATAATCCATTTAAAATTAAGAATGAAAAAGAAAATTAATTTTTACATGAATTTTTGAACATTAAAAAAGCAATTAATTAAAATTAAGTAAAAAAAAAAAGAAAAATTATTGTCCACACTGCAGCTATTTAAAAGAATAGAAAATTTCTTTTCTCTTTTCTTTTTTTTCGTTTTATTAAAATTAATTAATTAAACTACATTCATTAACGATAATTATTAATTTAAGCTCATAGAGCTTTAATATTTAATAAATAATTAAATTACAGCTTTAGATATTCAATTATTTGCTGTTATAACTATTAAATGTATGTCCAAAAATAAATTAGAAGCTTAATTATTAGTAAAAATCAAATTAAATTAACATAAAAAAAGAAAACGTAGTAAAACACACACACACACACATACAACCAAAAATTAAAATTTAAAAGCTTTCTTTAGAATTTATAAAAAAATTGAATAATAACGTAGCTGTTGGCTACTTAAATAAAATAAAAAAAAATTAGTAATTGAGAGAAAATTATTAAATAATTAATATTAAATTACTCAAAAAAACTACTGGGCTAAGTAGAATTATTAATACAAAAACCGACACGATAATAGATGAAAAATGTTCAATTTTCTATTGATAACTAATCGGAAATTAATTTCGATGTGTTTAATGGTATTTAGATGTCAAGAAATAATGTTTTTAATTGCGTTATATATATTTATTTTTAGCGAAAAATAATTTATATAGATGGGGAAATATAAGGAAAAAGAAAAATATCAGTTATAAAATGCTATAATATCGCCCTTGTATCGCCATAGTTTACAAAGCTTTTTATCTTAGTCGATTTTTACCCGTTAACGATTTTTTCTTTATTTTTATTTCCATCTTAATCACCCCCATCCTCAACATCATGATATATTTTTTAATTAAACTATAAAAACACAAACCGCGACACTTCTACATTAATATTTAATAAATAAAATAAAATTAAAAAAAAAATTAAATCAAAATATACTTTCTAGTCGTTAAAAAAAAAACACACACATACATATATATAAAATATTTATTATATAAAAACTAATTAATAATTAATTAACATTTATTATTATTTATAATTTATTTATTTATAAGAAAATATTTCCTTATCAAAAAATTTAGTTAATTTATATTATAATTAAAAAAAAAAAAAAAAAAATAGAAATAAAGAGAAAATGAATTAATTTAAAAATACAACACAAATATGATATGAAATAAAATTATAAAATAAAATGAAAAGAAAAGAAATTAATTGATAATTTATAGATATAATTAGAGAGAGAGAGAAAGCTCAGCACATAATAATTAACGCGAATTATTCTCACATTATTTTGCTAATTATTAACGGTGCTATATGTTTTATGTTTTTTTTTTTTTTTTTTTTTTGTATTATCCACAAATTTTATTTCTCCTGTGTAACTTTCTGTAATATTTGTCTCCTCTTTTTCTCGCTTTAATTCCGTTAAATTATAAATAATGAAAAATTCCTTTATTTTTAAATAGAAAAAAAAAACCAACATTCCAGAATTCCAGAACATCCCCAAAAAAAAAAATCTCATTGATCCCCAATAAAACAAAAAAATTAAAATATTTTCTCTATATGTGATAATTCCACAATTTTAATTTTTTTTGTTTTTTTCTACTCATTTTTTGGTTTGATTAAATTTTTTTTTTTACAAACATATTTTATAATAATGAAAGAAATAATAATAAAAAAAAAAAAATTAATTAAAGAATTAAAACAAAAAATAAATAAAAAAAAAAAAAAAAACTTTTTTTCTACCACTTTTTAACTGAAAATTATAAACTCAACGAAAAAAAAAAAAAAAGAAAAGAATTTACCTGTTGACCACAAACGTACCTAAAAAAAAAAAAAAAACAATTTTTCACTAAACTGTTTTATCTAATTAATTAATTAATTAAAAAAAAAAATTAATTAATTAAACTCTTGTAAACCAACCGCATTCATTCAACATTTATTCCTGGCACATTTTTTTATTTTATTTTTTGTTTAATTATTATTCCATGCAAAATAAAATGCATCATAACGTCGTTAATTATGTTAGAAGCTTAAAAATAATAAAAAAAAAAAATTATTAAATAATAATAAGAATAAAAATAATTAAATCTAATTGCACGAAAATAAAATAATTATTTTTTTTTTTTATTATTTAAATCAAAAGGAAAACGAAATATTTTTTTCTCATTCCTTTTGTGTCAAAAGAACCGTCAAAATGGTGTTTGAAAAATGAAAATAATTGCTTGGAAGGGATTGGTATCAAATGTGGTAATTAGGGGAAATAAAAGCCATTTTTACGTTTTTTTTTTTATTATTAATTTTATTATTTATAAACTAATTATAGATGTTTAATATTCAAATAAATGCTTAACAGCTTAATAATTAATTAATAAATTTTTTTTTTTATTTGTGTTTAATTATAAAAATTTGAATGAACAAATTATGAAAAGTCTTAAAAATGGTGATGATTAATTAATTTAATTATTTAATAATTAAAGCAGCTTAATAAAAACATCAATAATTGTATTATTATTATTTTTTTTTTTTACATTTAAATCATCTCAGTTAAGTCACTTAAATATAAAATTTATAAATCTGATTGGAATCTTAAATGATATGACTTAAATAAGGCTTGTGTGACAAGAAATGAATGCTTAACTATGTAATTATGAAACAGGAATAATCACTATAATTTATATTTTGTGAATATAATTATTATTAATTATTAATTATTATTTTTGTATTGAAAATGAAAAAAATAAAAAATTAAATTAAATAAAAAATTTATAATAAAGAGCACTTTGCATATTACATTTGTAAGTAAATTATTGTTAAATTAAAAAAAAAATTGAATTAAATTACTCAAAGCATGCTAAAAATGTCAAATAATTATTGAAGAAAAAAAAAATAAAATAAAATAAATTTAATATATGTAAACATTAAAATAATTGATTGTGTTATGTTATTTATTTAATTAATAACCTTTTACCATATTAATTATTAATAAAATTTTAAAAAGTGATAAAAATGGTAGCAAACGAAGAAAAAGTTACGGATTTGAAGGGTTTTTCAAAATATTTTAACAATCAGACAATTGAGGGGCGTGCAAATGTAAAGTTTTTATCACACATTTTATTAATTAATAAACAATTAATAAATTATGATTTTAGGTGGCTAAAGCAACATTGGGATCATTGCTTGTATTTTATATATTGAAAAAAATATCAAATAAATTTGGATCGAAAAATAAAATAGAAAAAAAATAGGAATTTTTTATATAAAAAAAAGAAGTTATTTTATATTAAGAGATGTCGCTGTTTTTATTTATTTAAAAAAAATATTATTTTTGGTATGCTGCTTACGCCCATTTGAAGGAGTTACATAACCAAATTTTTACTTTGCAATTTTATCACCTAGCTGAAAAAGCAAAGTTGATAATTTTCTATTTTTAATTATATTTCTCGTGTTGTTCAATATTTCAATTTGAAGTAATTATTTCATTAAATTAGTTAATAAAAAATGTTTAAAAATTAATTTTCTTTACATAATTATTTTTTATATAATTTTTGACATTGACAGAATGGGTGGTCACAGTGCCGATGCTGCAGCCGAAGCAAAATTATCTGGCATGGCAAAAATCTTTAATGGAGAGACAATTAGAGGACGTGCAAATGTAAATAATAGATAAAAAAAATAATTAAGGTTAATAAATTTTCACGATAAAAAAATTGTTTTAGGTTGCAAAAGCAACATACGCAGCTGTTGGTCTTATAATCATGTATGTCAGTCTCAAACCAAAGAAGAAGTAAGGACTCTACCTGCCATTATGCAAATTATTGTTTAATTTAATTTATTAATTATGCAACACAAAGTTATAAAAAATAAATAAAATCCATTCTAGAGTTATATTGTAAAGCGTGAAATTTAATTAAAAAAAAAAAAATTAATAAAATTACAACAGACACGAAAAGTCAATAATAAATTAGTTTAATACAAAAAAAATATATAAACACTGGAGTCTTCTGTTAATTTTTTTTTTTTTTTAAGTAATATCTGTAAATTAGTTGCCCGTAGCATTTCGTTAAACTTGAATGTGCAGATCTAGTTTTCGTATTATGTCTTTGGCCTTGTTGAGAGAGGCTGGTCCGTGTGAGTTTGACGTTGACATATCATGCAAATCTGTCATGTATTTATCAATGTTCTGCAACGATGCACCATTTAGTTCCGTTGGTATCGATAATCCAGATAATGCACCGGCTAATTTTGATTTAAGTTTCTCCAAGTAATTTTGCAACAGTAAATTATTGTCACGCATCGCAACTGTTTCCGTTTGTAATTTATCTATTCCGTTACGCATATTCTCGACATGTTTTTCAAGTACAGAATTCTGCTGTTCATAGTCAATATTTGATTTTCGTAGTAGCCTTAATTCTGAGTCAACTGTTTTGTTATGTTCGAGGAATTCATCGGTGAATATTGGAATGTCGTAATCCCCAGCTTTCGGGATATTAAATATTTTTTCAGTGTGCTGTTGATTTTCTTTGCCATTAGAATGAAATTTGTCAGGTGATTTTTCAACTTTCTCTACAGCCACCGGGGTTGATGTTGTGGGCACTGATCGTTTCGCTTCATTTTGCTTGTATTCATCTAGTTCCTTATTGTAACGTTCCCGATCGATTTCTGCAGCATCTAGGTATGGTTTTTTCTGGTCTTCAATTAATTTTGTCCACTCATCCGCAATTAATCGGGTGACTTCTTGAAATCCCATACCTGGATTTTGTTTACGAATTTCATCTTTGCGATCATTCATATAACGAATGTATCCTGAAATGAATGCTTTATTAATAGCTAAATTTAAATAATTGAATAGAATTACCTGTTAGTGGATGCTTTGGAGCACTCGCATCCCTTGGTGGTTTCTTCTTACGTTTCTTCGCCTTATTTGGTGTAGTTTTCTTTTTCACTACTGTGGTGGATGGTAGATCTGTTGTTAAAGGACCGGCTATTATTTCAGTCTTATCTGGTTCAGATGAATTTTCTTTTAATACTGTTGCTGGGTTGTGAATATCCGTTTCCGATTTTTCATCAATAGTTATTGACGTTGTACTAGTTTCCATTTTAATAATCAACCCTTATTAGAAATTCTTTACAATTTTTTGAAGGATTCAGATTTTATAAAGACACAACAATGAACTTACTTTGTCGTTTGGGAAAAAACGCTTTAAAAAATGTAATAAACGCACTTATTTTAAGAAAAGGTATTCCAATGTAAATAACATGAAGTTATCAACTTTCCAATAAATAAAAGCTTATAAAAAATTAAACACAGCGACGCTACTGTCGTTTAAAAAAATATTTCTGACGTTTTAGTTTTTTTTATTCCGATTCCAAAAATAAACAAATAAAATCTGACGTCACAATAATGCGAAATTTCCTATTTCTGCATCATTAATTAACAAAAAATAAAAAATGTTAAAAGTGTTAACACGATAAACACGAAAAACCTATTAATTTTTTTTTTTAATCTAGTTTATTATCATTAAAAGTAATTCATTCAGTTTTTTATGTTGTTAATATAGTTTGTTGTGTCTGCTTCATGTCAAGGCATAAGAATAAAATCAAAATAAAAACAGAAAGAGCAACAAGAATGATTTCTTTGTGTGGCTGAGTATCGTCTGTAATAATATTTTTTTGTCTCTATTTAAAGATTATTTAATTAATTTAATCTATGCTTAACAAACAAACAATACGATTGATTAAAATATAATAAAAATACCGAGTGCCGAGTGTAATTTTATTGCGTGTGGGGGTGATTTGTGTGTATTTGAAATATTAAATTCAAATTCATTTATCATAAGGCAAAGTCAGTTTATTAAAATGAACATAAATGAGTCACTTAACTGATTTATTTAATTAATATAAAAGAGTAAAATTATCAAGTCAATAAATAGATGATTAAATATTAAATTATTTATTTTTAAATTTATTCCTATTGTAGATTTGTAACACTCGGTAAATATACGTGGTGATTTTGTTGATTGTTTTGTGTTTGAATTATTTTTATTTTTTGTGTTTAATATCTATATTAGCCAATTAAGTTTAATTTAAAAAAAATAAAATAAAATACAAGGGGAAAGTGTTGTAAAATGTCTAAGTCAAAGGCAGCACAGAATCAACAGAAAAATGTAATAAATTCAATTATGTGCTTCTTACCAGACAATCGTCCAGTCACTTCAATACAACTCGTGGAGGATTGCAAAAAGTATTTGTATTCACATAAAACAAGAAATCGTTTTTATTCCAAGTTTTAATTTTAGATGTCCAAAAAATTTCCTTCCAATTCATAAAACATTTGATATGGACTCTGATGCTGATTTATGGCGTGAAACATTGTTATTTGGTAAGTTAACATTGCGGTACCTTTGCTTATCAAAAACAGAAGGTCTACAGGATTTTATTGTGGAGACAATTAGAGTCATTGGTGAAAAGGAGACCGCACCAGAAGGTTTTTCAGTGTTAACGAAAACAGCTGACTCGAGCCAAAAGGCCTGGCGTAAAAAGCAAATTGTTTATAAATTATCAAAGCGTTGTGCTGTTACCCAGGCGGTAACGGATATCATATTGTGCTCAAAAGTAAAAACGGTGCCACATAGTTTTCAATTAGCAGGGGAAATAAACGGGATTATGTTGTGTTTTAAAATGGGTCAGTTGGATTTTGAACATAGACAGCCACCGCCAGTGCCACCTAAAATGCCAGCAACAACGAATGCTGTAACCTCAGTTAATGACGATTTTGCTCATTTAAATTTATATACAAAGCCGCAATTTCCGGTTTGTTCGAATTATATTAATTCATTATTAGTTTAAAAATTGATTTTTGCTTAATTTATCTGTTTCAGAATAATTCTTATTTAAACAATGACGTTTATAAAAATTTTACGCAAATAAATAATATGGTACCGCAACGAGCAGCTCCTAAACCTCCAGTATTACAAAACGGAACAATGAACGGTGTTCATGGGGACGTGGACGGTATCCCATTTGTACTAAATCCAAATTTAAGTGATCACAAATATGATATGCCTTTCGTTAAACTGAATCCAATTGTTGCCAATTTAGGATATGATTTTGCTCTAGAACGACAAATACTTTGTACAATAAAAACAAAAAGTGATGAAAATAAAATGAAAAATCCATTCTTCCAATGAGTAACGAAGTAGTGTCATTTGCCAAGGAAATATAAAACTTCCAAAAAAAAAGGAACATACATGAGATTAATTATATATTACAAAAGAAAGAAGAAAAACAATTAACTAATAATTTAAAGTCATACAACGTAAATGAAGAGTTTTCTCTTCAGTTTTTATTTTATTTCATATAATTAATCAATATTTATTTTTTTAAAATAACGAATTTAGTCTGTTTGGTGTCATTTAATTTTTTTTTGATATTTAACTATAATTGTATGAATTAAATTAGGGTGCCTTTAGTATCTAGTATATATATATTATCATTAAGAATTAATCAACATATTATTAATTGTTACATTTTTAATTAATAAATTAATATTTTATTACATATTCTTATGATTAAATAAATCCGTTTTTTTCAATGAAATTAAAAAATATATTTTCTATTTGTATTATTTTATTCAATTATAATAGGGCTTTACCTAACATGTCCTTTATTTATATTTTTTTTTTGTATTAATAAAAATATTTAAACCGACTGCACTGAGGTTTCATTTCTCGTAATAACCTTTAAAAAAAATTATTAATAAATATCACTTTTAAGGTTATGTAATAAATATTATGATTTGATAAATTTTGCTTACAGATGTCGCTATATTAAGCGTCATTCCTGACGTCACATTATATTGATCGTAAAAAAGTACGATCTCTGTGGCTGTGGCTCACAGTCGCCATTTTGAAAAATATCTGAAAACGTAGATTCGCATAAAGTAATTAAAGAAATCCCTAATCATCCGTCCCTAAATACATAATTAGTGGTGTTTATTTAATACATGAGTTAATTACCTATTTATTGAACCTAGGTGAGTTATTATTTGTGGTAAAGATAGTGTATTTTAAAAGGTTAATTTAAAAGAGTTTTTAGCCGAACGTACAAAAAAAAATTTTTTTCTTTTTTTTTTTTTGTATTACAAAACAAAAAAAAAATTATTCATTGGGATTACGAAGACGCCGCTGAATGCCTTTGTTTTGTCAAAAAGAAAAAAAAATAAATATTTTATTGGATTGGAATAAGCAAAACAGCATAAAATTATTATAAAGTGTTTAACGAAAACAAAAAAAAAAAAAAAAATTATAAAAAGGAAAAAAAAAAGTGTTTGTTTAATATAAATTATTTTTTAAAAATTAAATTTAAGTGTAAAATAAATTACGGTGAGCAATTAAAATGCTAAGAATCATTGAAGCGATTTGTGAAGTTTAATTCATTAATGGTGTCGACATTTTAAATTTTTTTTTTTTTTGTCTATGTACCAAAAGCAAAATCAAATAATTTTTTTGTATATAGAGCCATTCGAATAAAATTAAATAATTTTTTTTTTTTTTTGGTTCGATAACTCATTGAAATTAGTTTTTGTTCTTATTTAAGCTGATTCAAGGTCGGTTATTGCTACTTCCTATACTTTTTTTCTACACACTTGAATTATCTTTAATCAAGTATTATAATTGTGACATAGCCAATAAATTGTGTTGTATTGTAATTATAGTTTGTAAAAAAAAAAAAAAAAAACATTTTGTCTTTCTTGTCGCGAAAAGTTTTTTTTTTTTCTTTTTTTTATATAAAAATCTTTTGTCCAATAGTAAGTGGGCGGGCGGGTTCATTAATATAATTTCGGCTGTCAAAAAAAAAATAAAAAATCCCAAACTGTCATTTTTTACATTAATAAATTTTTTTTAATGTTTTTTTCGTCTATTTTTTATGTAAAAAAAAAAAAAAAATCATTATTTTTATAGAAATTAGTTTAAATCGAATTTTATTTTATTTTATTTTTTCAATGAATGTGCATCATCGCAAGTTTATTGATCGAGGATACAGTAAAAAAAAAAAAAAAACTACAAGAAGACTAAATACATATATTGGTGTGCGGGGTTTACATGTTCTCCAACGTACAAATAATTATTTTCTGTTCTTTTATTTTAAATAAAAATTCTCTTCATTTTTTTTTCTTTTCTGTTTTAGTTAACGTAGTATTTGTTTGTTGATTTTATTTTAATTAAGTAAATTATAAAGTTAAAATAAATGTACCGATGTATGTAGAAATAAACACACAAATAAGTATATGAAAGTAATGGATGATGAAGCAAAGCAAAGCAAAGTAAAATATATTTAATGAAATTAAAAAAAAAAAGTGCAAAATAATACGTATCACTGTGTTTATTCTGTGTGTGTCTAAATTGTTGAAGAACTTCTTTTACTGCTGGGCAATAGTTTAATTGGACTGAAATTAAAATAACGTTAATCCAACAGCAAACATTTAAAAAACCGCAATATTTTCTGGTGAAGTTTGATCAGCAATAGTAAATTTGGTGTAAATCCTATTTAGTTTTGTTGTTGCTCTTTTGCTACGTTACTATTTTATTTGTGTTCTTTGCATTCCCGAAGACGAATCAAGCACAAATATTAATCCAAATTTAATTGTTAAATTAGTAGTATTACTCTGTACGCAATACAGTTTTTTTTATTAATAATTTATTTATTGAAAAATTATTTAATATTATTGCAAAGAGAAGCCTTCAGTTTATTATTTTTATTTTTAATTCGCTGCTTTTATTGTTTTAGTATATTAATTTTTATTGCACATTCATTGTTTTGTAATAATAAATAAATAAATAAATAAATAGGAAATTTGAATGACATATTTCTTTATTTTTAAATTAATTTTATTATTAATTACCGATTATTATTGTTTATTTCTAATAAATATTTAATTTGTTTATAACGACAATAATAAGCATTATCTATATACACGTCGATAGTTTTTTTTTTCTAAACATCTAACATTAAGTTTTGTTTTTAAACTAACATTTTGATTATATAATTTCTTATTTTTTATTCTTTTCTTTAATAGTAACAAGTTTTGTATTTGAGAGTTTACGTTTTTCCTAAATCATTTCATTGAAAAAATTCATTTTTAAATTATCTAAATGTTTGTAGAATTTTATATGATTGTGTGTCATTCTCAATTGAGTACGATTACATAGTTGCGACAACAACAGTGTTTTACAATTTAAATTTTATTTATTTGTATAAATTGATTATTGTTTTACCTAACTTTTGTGTTACCTGAATTCATTTTATTTTATTTATTTTTATATAGAAAAATAGAAAATATAAAAATAATACACAAAACACGCAATTACAATTACAAGTAATTAATTAATTGAAGAAAATTATAGTTTTCTTTTTGTTTGTTTTTAATTTTAATTATGTTTTGAGGTTAAGTAATTATGGAGGAAAAAAAAAAATTAAAAATTCTAGCTAAAAAATCTATTTATTTGTTTTACATTGGTACATTGTTTTCGGTTTTAGGTGATTATAATTTAAAAACCTCGGTCACACTACGTTTTGTACATGAAGGTGTTGAAAAAACGCTTTTGTATATAGACTAGACGTCTTCATTGTTTAAAAGATTTCACCATTTTCTGTTTTTATTAACTTAAAAGGCAGGCATTCTGTCGTTCGGTGTTATTGAAAATCAATTTAAATACATCTTTAATTTATTAATAAAAATTATATTTTAACTATTTTAAATAATTGATTAATGTTTGTATTTTTTCTGTTTTTTTTTTTTTCATTTGCAGTAACTAAACACAAGGTTCTAAGAAATTGTTTGATTATTTAGAACAGGGAACACAAAATTGATTAATCAATAAAAAAAAAAAAAAAATAATAATAAATAAAAAGAAAAAAAAAAATTAATAATAATATTATTTGATTTTTTTTTTTTATTATTTATTTATTTATATTTATTTAAACCAAAAAAAAGAAAAAATAGAAAAGAAAAACAAGAAGGATTGAATATAAAATTATAGCATTTTTATTAAGGAAAAAAGATTTTTTTTTTTTAAGACAAGAAAATTATTAAAATTTATGCGGATCTATCGTCTCTGTCAGAATTTTTGAGAAGATAGTGTCAAATTAAAGAAGAAGAATCAAAATTAAAATCAAACACATAATTTGTGATAAGAGAAGACGAAGCAGAGTGCTCGCATTTTAGTGTTAAGATTCTTTAGCCACCACATCGTGTGGCTAAAAACTTTTTAACAATTAAAAAATATTTTCTTTTAAATTAAAGTAAAAAGGCGAAGGATTCGCAAAAAAAAAAAATTATAATAAGGAAGATAAAGCAGTAAAAACAGAAAACAAAAACTGTGAAAAATCACAAAGGTCATTAAAAAACGACGAAGACGGTGAATTTTTTGTTCATCATCTTCGTCGGGTTATAGCTTGTCTCTGAAGCTCATTTATTATTTAATTAATTATTTTATTTTATTTTTTACTTTCCTAATAAATAATAATTTAAAAAAAAATAAAAAAACTAAAATTAATTAATTATAATAAAAATAATAATAATAAGAATTTATTAAAAGACTGATTAATTAAAGAAATAATTAAACAAAACAAAAAATTAATAAATAATTAAACAGTCTGATAGCAATAAATAAATATTTAAAAAAATATAACAAAAAGTTAATAAAGAAGAGCAAACGACAAGTAAATTAAATTAATTATATAATCCTTAAAAAAAAAAAATTAAAGAAAGAAGCAAAGGGGAATAACTATTAGTATTTCTACTTTAACTAAACTATTGAAAAAAAACTTCAACGCGAAAACACTGCAACCAGCAAAAAAATCAATATTTATAAAGTCGTCGTCGAGTACGGTGAAGCAAAGGCAATTTTGCTGATGAGGATTCTCTGGCAGCATGAGCACATTGGGGGGAAGTAGGGGGGAGCGACATGCAAAGCCCAAATTCGCAGCATTAGATATTAATAGTTTATACAGAACCAGTCGTGTAAGTATTTTATTAAATTTTAATTAAATTGTTATTTGATCAATAATTTGGATTTTTTTAAAAATTGTTTAATGTTTTAATAGGGTGAATCTCTTGAGCCCTCAACACAAAAGAACGCAGTCGTTCGTAAACATGGCATGCAAAGTTTGGGCAAAGTCCCTTCGGCCAGACGGCCACCAGCTAATTTGCCATCTTTGAAAGCTGAAACATCAACACCTGCTGAACAACAAGGTACTTGGGGAGGTTCAGATTCAACAACAACACCAACTACAGCGTCAGCTCAACAAGCAACAGTAACAACAGTATCATCATCATCATTCACACAATCATCGGTAATACCAGGTGCACAAATAGCAACTGGAAGTGGTTTAAATACATCAATTTCAACAAATACAGTACTTTCGAATAACCAGTCTTCGACAAATAATAGTCACAGTAATTCCATTAGTAATACGTTAATTGGAGGAATAGGAAATAATAGTGGTCAATTAGGAGGAGGACCAGCAAGTACAACATGGAGCTCAGTGGCGATAGGAGCGAGTGGCAATGGAGCTGCAGATGCAGGCGGATCCCAGCAACAACCCCCATTATACCAGAGTCCACAGTTTCAACACGAATTTCCATCATTATTGGATGGTGGTGTGAACGTGAGCAGTGGTGGAGGTTCTGGTGGTGTATCGAATACAAAATCAGTACAACAACAGATCAATATTCAACTACAGAATCAGATCCAAATAGATGCACGAGTGCAAACAGACGCAGCCAATTGGCAATTGCAACAGCAGCAGCAACAAATGAGTGGCGGAGGAGGCGGAAGAAGCAGCGACAGCAACAGTTCACAATCATCCCAACAGGGCCAGGTCCTCCAGCAGGTACCTCCTCAATTTCGCGCCCTGATGCCGCCTTTTATGTGTCGTGGAAGTGGCGGCAACGGGGGTCAGCAGCAGGCGGAACAATTGATGGTTCCGCCAGCTGCATCGTCGACACCACCAGCCATTCATCATTCTTCATCACATGGCAATCTTGGTGGTATTGGTGGCAGTGGCGGTGGCAGAATCAACAGTGGTGGGCCAAACTTTGGCAATCATCCACAACACCACCAACAACAGCAACAGCACCACCATCAACAACATCATTCACAACAAAATTACTCTGCGATCCCGGCTAGACCGCGTTCACAACCTGGAGCTCAGTCATCTCATCATCAACAACAGCAACAGCAGCACCACCAACAACAACAATTTCGTGATCGTGAACGAGAACGCGAAATACAAAGAGAACAGCAGCAGCAACAAATGCATCGTGAACAACAAAATCAACAATATATTGTGAATGAAACCACCCCAACAGTATTACGTAGGGGTCCTGCTCCAACGTCTTCTTCTTCGTCGGCTTCTTCTTCACGTGCACAATCTGTAAGATTACAAGATGATGTAATTATTCCGTTGCAACAAACAACACCACAAACAGTTGTTCAACGTGCTCCAAATGATCGAAGATCACCATCTCTTCCATTAATCGAGCCAGAAGTCGTTTTACAGCAGAGACCAATTATTAAAAACGAAGAACTTGAACGAATGGACTCCATAGCAAAAGTGGATGGATGGTCAAAACAAGATGAAATTGATTATAATCAAAAACTACATTTTTCTGATGATGAATCAGTTGACACTCCAATTGGAGGAGGAAAGATGATGGATACTAAAGAAGCACGGGAAAGACGTAATATGAGACAGCAACAACATCATCATCACCAACAGCAACAATTGCAACAGCAGCATCACCAACAACAACTTCAACAACAACAACACCAGCAAATACAGCAGCAGTTGCAACAACAGCAGCAACAACAACACCATCATCATCAGCAGCAGCAGCAGCAGCAACAACAACAGCAGCAGCAGCAGCAACATTCTCATCACCAAGATGAAGACAATCGTAATAGTAATTGGAATCGTGATCGGGAACGCGAAAAAGAGAGAATAGAGAGGATCGAACGTGAACGAATGGAACGTGAAAGAAATGAGAGAAATGATCGTGATCGTCAAATGTCTATTGAGAAAGAACGACATCATCACCAAGATCCAGATGCTAATGTAAGTGTAGTTAATAACATAATGATTCGTGAACGGCCACAGCAAAATGGGCACCGCAGTGGCGGTCTTGATGCTGAAGTTGTTGAACGAGTGAAACAAAGAAAAGAAGAAGAAGAGAAACGTGTATTTGAGCGGAAACAAGCAGCTGCTAAAAAATTACAGGAACTCGAAATGAAGTTAAAGAAAAAACAAAATAGCGTCGAAAAAGATGGTGAAATAATTGAACAACGAGACGGTAGTACTACAGCTATAGTATCTACTAGTGCTTCCAGTATAGGTGGTGTTGGAGAAGTATCTGATTTTCGTGCAATGACACAAATAAGTGATGGACGTTCTTTTATGTCGAGGCAAGACTCAGATCGTCCAAGAGGAAATGATCGTGATCGTAATGATTTTGGACGTTACGACAAATATGATCGTGATATTAATTCACGTGAAAGAGATGTTACATATAAAGAAGGTGGATATGGAGGTGGCCGTGATCGAGATAGAGATCGTGATGGTCGTGACAGGGATCCAATGACTAGGGACAATCGTGACGTTAGAGATAGGGATAATAGAGACCGAGAGAGGGGTGACCGTGGTAAAGAACGTTCAAATGAAGGTGGAAATGCCGTTTCATTTTCTTGGCACTTCCAATCTAATTTGCCACCACGTTTCCAAAAGCAACAAATTGAACGCAATAACGCAGCAATTAGTTCAGGTGGAAGCACAAGTTCTTCAGGAGGACATGGTGGAGGAAGCGGATATGGAGCGAATCGCAATAATAACACTGCCAATATCCATCAAACTTCAATTAGTGGTTCCATAAATAACGATACTAAAACTGTTCCGTTTGCTCAGCAATATGACCCTCGGTATATTTCTGCATATGGCAAGCAGCAGCAACAACAACAAATAAGAAGAAATCCATCGGACGAGATAATGCGTCGTGGTGACGGTAATATAAGACGTCGCGGAGACTCTGAGGACGATGATCGTTTTAGTAGTGGTCGCGAGTCTACAAGTCGTAATTCAATGTCAACACCACAACTAGCACGCAGTATTTCTGATTCTTCTCAAAGAAAAACCAGTGTATCTAGCGAAGAAAAACCAACTTCAGTTGATCAACGTGTTGAGCGTTCTGAGTCACGTGAATTTACTGGTTCATGGGCAGATGAATTAGAAGCTGATATCCGACGTATGGATATTAAATCTGCAGCTGAAAATTCAGCTATTTGCAATGATGCCGTTAAAGAACACATTGATGATACGCCAAAACAAATTTTGCAACGTGTACCAAAAACATCAGTATCATCTGGTGATATATCCGTTAAAGATTTAGGTAAAGAGAAACGTGAAGAGGAGAAACCGTTATCGCAAAGAGTTTCCGAAAGTCCTAAATCTTGGGCTGATAGCGTTCCAGAGGAGTTAGGCAAAAATGGAAGAGCATCTATTGAGAAATTGACCGAAAATTTAAGTCTAAATGATTCACATTTAGTTGATGATAAGACAAATATTGAAAAAATGAATGAGAAAACAATAAATATAATATTAGATAAAAAGAACGATGAGGAAAAGCGTGAATCTTCACTACCACCACAATCTGGAATCGTCGGATGTGCCTCATCTAATAAAGATTTGTCACAATCTCACAATGATGAGAAGCATGGTATGAAACGTCCCAGTTCAAGAGGGGGTGGTTCTCATATTTCAAATAGTGTAAACAGACATGATGCACGTGGTCAATCTCGTGGTGGATACACTATGTATCGTGGAGGTAACAGTTGGAATCGTCGTGGTAACAATGGGCCTCGTATGGGAAGGTATGGAAATTCTAACGAATATATGTACAGTGAGTCTGAAGGCTCTGAAGAGGATGAAGAATATGGAAGGCGTTCAGAACGTAGTCCAAAAATACCACGTAAAGAATCAGGGGGTGGCAGCGATCGTCGTCATGATTCAACACGCAGCAGTGGTAGTTCCACTGGGATGCCACATCAAGGTAAAGAAGGTTTTGCACCACGAGGAGAACCATCACGTCGTGGACGTGGCAGTAGTTCCGCTTTTCGTCGTGGACCGGCTTCAAGTACTAAGAGAATTGACGGCTATGGTCCTCCTAGTTCAAAAAGTCCTTTTGGCACAAGTGATGAGAAATTGGAAAATGTTAAAAAAGACAATAAATTCGATAATTTAAATATTACAGAAGATAAGATAAAATTGACTCAAATGACGGCTAACACTGGAATATCAAATAGATCACAGAAAGTTACAATTGCCGCTGCGTTACAAGGAACACAACGCAGTAGTAGCGGAAATTTAAAACCTCCAGGTAAACCATCAGAAGAGCAATCATTCCTTGATACGAATTCTGAACATTCAGATAACAATCAGGATGGAAGTAGTAAAAATAAAATGTCAGGAGCACAATCAATGACCAGATCAAATGCTTCAAATTCATCGGTCACATCTTCAAATAAAACTGTTATTGGAGATAAGCGAATGTCACCGAAGCCAGCGAATATTGTATCAAATACTTCAAGTGGAATGAGTAACATTAAGAAAGATAATTATACTACTGGGCCGAGAGTTACTTCTGGTGAATCTCAAAAGAAAGAAGATAATAACAGCGATGATCAAAGGAAAACACAAATTTGCACTCAAACATTAGCAAATCAACAACAAAATCAACGTGGTGCTCCAATGGATCGAAGAGATTCTCGTGGGACTAATAGTGTGAAATCAGTTAAGGATGATGTTCGTCCAAGCTCTGGCACACTTACTAAAACAACAATCACTAATAAACCGGCGATTAGTTCAGGCGGTAGCATTTCAAATAATAATATAAATGGTGCAAAAGTTAGTAATACTGGAATGCAACCTGCTAATACTGGTCGTATTATAGATCAGACAAGTGGAAATCAAAATAAAACAAATATCGATCGTGATATACGAAATAATGGTGCCAATCGACAAAATAAATTGCCCCCACGTTTTGCTAAGCAACGAGAGCGTTTACAACGTGCAGCGGAAATGAATGGTTCTCCAATGTCTGGTGGAAACGCTTGGGAAAAACCTCTAAGCGGTACACAGCAAGATCAAAATATAAATAATCAAACTGAACAAGGCATATCTGATAACTTGGGAAGTACTGAGAATGTTCAGTCTGGTAGCGCGGGTCAACGCACCACTCCAGGACAAACTGTTGGAGATAAAAATATTAATGCAAATATAAAAACTGATGGTAATAAACCATTGTTAGATGGAAGCACACCACCAGTGAACACTTTAATATTTGAAAATACAAATTACAAAACTGGACCTGCTCCTATTAAGCGTCAAGTCACATCGCAGCAGTCAGATAAAAAATCCGATGATGTTTTCAAATCAACATCGGTGCCAGATATGATAGATGCTCAACAACAGCAACGTAACGTTAATGTTGCTCAAACCCAACAGCAAGAGTCAATTTCATCCGCTCTTTCAACAATAGCATTCCCTAAAACTGATGCCGAATATGAAAAGGACATGAAATTAGCATTTACTTTTGATTCTGAGATATCTTCGTTAACAGATGATAAATCTGGTTCATCAACGGTTTCGAAGGGAAATAACAGTGGCGGATTATGTCTACCTCGCACGTCAATACATTCAGTGACATCAGGTGCACAAAGCACAACAGCTGATTTAAATATGAAAATCGCTAGTGTTAAAAAAGTGTGGGAAAGTGTTCCTGCTATGCCAACTGTTCTCGAGCATGGTTGTAACGATGATCCTAATAATCAACTAGCAAATAATTTCGTTTCTTCGCAACATCAACCGCATTTACATCAATATGCTCATGGTAATATGGCCGCTCATGTTCAGCATGCATTATCACCAGGTCCTTCTTACGGAAATTCGTTTGGAAGTGACGGCGGCGTATGTCAACTGGATCAACATTATAAATCAGCGGACGGTGTGGGAGTAGAGTCTGAGGGTGGATACAGCTCCAGTCCCCAACATGTTGTTGGGCCTGGAAATCATGGCCAGCATCCGTCGCAAAATCTTTGTCTGAAACAAGCAGTCGATGTGCTTGCCACGACAACAAATGTCTGTAAAGTGAAGCCGACTCAACAACAAATGCATCAATCTGGATTAGGATTATCACCACCTCCTATGCAACAGGGTACATTGCAAGCTGCTCCACCATATTATCCTCCATCCCAGTTTGGTGGTATCTCAGCGATTCCATCACCGCCAGCGGTTTTATACAATTCATCAGCGATGCCATCACAAGGTGGACTATATGGGGCCTTCCAAATTGAAGCTGGTCGTCAATATTCTCAATACCCAGGGCCCTATGGAAATGTTACAGCTGGCAATGCACCATACAGTGCCTACATGCAAACTCCAAATATACCAACAACACCAGCACCGGATATGTATCAAAATTTGACATCTCAATTCCGTATGGGTGGGGCCGTTCAGGCACCATTTAATCAATCACAACAGCTGAATCCGAATCAAAGTACCGTTTTAATATCATCATCATCTAATTCTTTGATGTCAGCCTCTGTAAAACCAACATCCCAACAAATTGGTGCTATTGGATCTAAAAGCGGTGGTGCTGTTGGACAACCTTATGGGCAATATGCAATGAGCATGTACACTCAACAGGCTCCGCCCTTGCAGAGTAGCAGCTACTATTCAAATTCAGCTGGTGGTCAAGGATTTTTTGGTGGCCCAGCTGGTAATGCCGCACAAAACTATGGTCTACAAGCAACTGGAATGTTTGGTGGACATGGTGCTCCAGCTCCATCTAATGCACCGCCTCAACAACAAGTAGGAAGTTTCGGTTCGCAATTCCTGAGTTCACCATTAATTACAGCAGCCGCCATGAATCAACAATACCGTGGTGGACCAACACCCCAGACGGCCTACATGAAATCGAATCAACAGCAATCTCACATGCAAGATCCAGTGAGTTCCACTTCTTACTTTAAATAGAGTGTGTTTTTGTTTTGTTTTTGTGTTGTCTTTTGGTTTTTAGTTTCATTTTAATTTATTTCTATATATTACCTTCCTCACCATCATTTAATTATCTAAATTCAATTAACCAAAAATATTATCAAGGTGCAACACAATTGCACATGTCAACTTGAATTACAACCAAAAGTTACATATAGATTATCGGGTTGATCATATTGGTGCTTTTCTTAAATAGTTTTCTTTTTTATTTTAAACATAATATTTATGATAATTGTATTGAATAATTGATTGTGGGTGCTGTTTGTGGATTTTATATAGTCTAGACTTGATCTAACAGTTTTATTGATTTTAATCAAAATGAGAATCTTTGCATAAATTTTTGCTTGCTTAAAATAAAGCACAAATTTTTCTTTGTTTTATAATTTTTGATAGAATTTTTTCAGGATTGTCTGAAGTTTTTTTTTGATTCTTTAAAAGTTATTTCTTGGCCTTTTATTATTATTATTAGTATTATTATCTATCTGCTAGTTTTGCTATCCTTTATAAATCGTTCTACTTTAATTTAAGTATGGTAATACTCAAATAATATAATTTATCAATTCACAATAAATTTTAATTTTTTTTTTTATGTTTTCTAATCTATAAATAAATTGTTCGTAGTTTAAAAATAATTCGCTTTGTTCATTCATAATAATGATAAAAAAAAAATGTTTTTGATATAGAAATTACGAAACAAACAGACAACCAGCCAATATAAGATGAATAATTTGCTTAAAGTTTTTTAAGTGATTTAGCACTTAAGTCGTATCGGTAATTATTTTTAAAATTCTGTTATCTCTAAAACACAGGTTTTATTGATTTAAAATTTGAGTTGGCTACACTTGAACTGCTCCGCTGGTGGCTTTAACGTACGTTTCGTATTTAAAAAGATATTCTTTCAACAGCAGTTTCTTTATTCAAATTTTTCTCAATGTTTTACTTTAATCATTCCTTTGGTGGTTTCTTATTAATTAATTGCGGTACACAAGAGCATTATAGTGGTACGGTGTTTAGTGTTTAATTAATTACTTTAAATGTCGTCATATTTTTTAAATCGCATTGCAATAAAATTTTTAATTTATATTTTTTTTTTTTCATTTTATTAATACAGGACTATTGTTGACATCCAGTCAAAGTGGTTCTATAAAAGTTATTCTAAGTTTTGAAATAGATATTTTCCATGAAGAATTAATCAAAAATTTGTTTGTAAAACCACATTTAGTATTATTATTATTTATTTATTTATTATAATAATAATTATTAATTTTTTTTATTTACTCTTATGATTTATTTATTTTATTTTATTTAATCAATTAAAAAAATAACAAAGAAAAAAAAAAGAAAACAAAACAAATTATTTAGCCACATTTTTGCTGTTGTGTAGTAACGATTTGTTTGAGTTTTTCATAGTTTTAAATCGATTTAAATGTTTAATTTAAACTCAATAATGCGTTACACAGTAATTAAGAAACGTTTTTATTATTAAAAAAAAAAAAAATAATAATAACGAGAAATTAATTTTAAATTAAAAACAAATTGAGAGAAAACGATACAAATTTTTTTATTAGTTTTTCTTTTGCACATTTTTGTTGTTTTTATTATTTTAATATATGAAGGTAAATACGCACAAATTAATTAATTAATCAATCAGCAATCTTTAATAGATTTTAATTTGTTTTTCTTATTTAATAATATAATTTTTGTTTAATTAAATTAATTCATTGATTACAACAATGTTCGGTTTGCTGCTGATGCTATGATAAAAATGTTTGTTAAACATGAATCATTTTAAAAATGTTTTTTTTTGTTTTAGGAAAAGCGTGAAATGTTCTAGGGAAAGTTTTCATTTTAAATGATTAATAAACGCTTAGCCACCCCCAGAACACATTGCACAGTAGTAGTTTAAGTGTCGTTTTTTTTAAATAAATATTAATTATTGATTGTTTGTTTATTTGTCTCTCTGATTTTTATATTTACATTTAAATTTTTAAAATTTGCTATGACAAAAAATTTAATAAAATAATTAACAAAAAACTAGGTAGGTGTATTGTTGTTTAAAGGAAAAATTAAATAAATTTAATAAATTAACTAACATAATCATCATTTTGTTATTGTTGTTGTTTGTGTGTTTAGTAAAAGTTTCCGATGGGGTGTGTACACCCTTGTTATATGTAACACGTTGTTGTATTACATTAAATACATTGCAGTATAATTAATTAGCATAATTTTAAAAATATTATAACAAAGTAAAAAAAATGTTGTGTGTATAAATACAAGGGTATAAATTATTATATAAAAGAAAATTAATAATTATACTATGTATATAGAAATGCAATAATAATAACAATAATAATAATAGTTAGAAGAAGAAGATAAAACAATCACAATAATAAATTATTTAATTCAAATTAGCTTGATGTTGTTGTGTGTGACTTATAAAAATATATTTTTTTTTTTTTTTTTTTTTGTAAGCAATTGAGAGAGGAATTAATTAATTAAAAATTTAATTTTAAAATCAAAAACAGAAAAGAAAGAAAAGAAAAACACTTGATATTGTTTTTAATTATAATAATTAATATAATTATTTTTAATTATTCATAAATTTAATTGATAAAATAATAAATTAAAAATGTATAATGCAAAAAAAAAAATAGAAAAAAAAATGAAAAGAAAAGAAAAATAATAAAATAAAATTTGTTGTTTTTATTTTTAATTTTAATTTTTTTAATTTAATTAATTATTTTTTTTTTGTTTTCTTTTTTTACTTTCTCTTTTCTTTTCTCTTTTTTTTTTTTAATTGATTTTTATTTATTTATTTTTTTAATCTATATTTTTGTATGAACTCTTTTGTTCTCAACCACCCAATTTTATGCACTGTTTGGTTGTGTTTTCTTTGTTTTTTTTTTACTAGTTTTGTGGTTGGATTTGTTTTTTTTTCACTTTATGGCAGTTTTTGTGTATTTTTGGGGTTACTTTTTTTCACCCTTTGGCACCGTTTTAGGGTGTTTTTTTTTTTTTTTTGTATAACTATTTCTCTATATCTTGATTTTATTGATTTTTCCCAAAGGTATTCTTGGTTACTCTATTACATTAAGCAGCTCCTCATTTTCGAATCATTTTACCTCATTATCGAATAATTTTCTTCAATTTTATGTAAACAAAAATTATTTATTATTATTTTTATTTTGTTTTCTTGTAGTCGGGTCGTCAATTGAAGAGTCCATTAAGTAATGATGTTGCTATAAATTTAAAACAAGCACCGCCACAAGCAAGTCCACCACATCATAAAAATTATGGCCAAACTGTAAGTCAAATTGAAGAATATTTTATGGTAAGTCGATGAATATGAAAGGTTTTTTTTTCTGTTAATTTATTTATTTATTTTTTTTTTTGCCTATAAAAACAAAATTTTGATTATTTTTTTTTATTTATTTATTATTGATTTATCGATTGTTATCTTACCTTTCTTATTTATTGTTTGTTTGTTTTTTCTTTTTTTTTTTTTATTATTGTCTATTTTGTGTGTTGATGATCTATCATTAAAGTGGGATCTTCAGAATCATCATATGCAACAGCAACAACAGCAGCAGCAACAGCATCAAGTACAGCAGCAGCAACAACAACAGCAGCAGCAACAGCAATCTGTGCAGAATCAACGTAGTAATATGTCGAGTGGATTATCAACGGGTAGTGCGCAAAATCGATCAGGGCAAGGACCACAAAGATATCCAGCTCCAATACAACGACCGACAAATTATCAAGCTGCACAACAGCAGCAACAACAACAACAGCAACAGCAGATTAATCAAGGTGTGCAGTCACAACACCGTACGATGCGTCAACAGCCTCAACAACAACAACAGCAGCAGCAACAACAACAACAACCAAATACATCAATAAACAAACATTACTATGCTAGTAGTAATAATGCTGCAACGGGAGCAGGAGGTGCTGGTGGTCAACCGCAACCACCTAGAGGTCAAACCACCCGACGAGAAACAACAAGAACATCAACTGATCCACCAACAAATTGATGCAACAAAAATTAATTATTTTAAAGTTAAGAATGCGAACCACCCCCGACAACAAAATATTATAGAAAAAGAGAATGCCGAAGAATACAGAGAAAAACGATTTTTTTTTTATATAAATATATATTAATTAATTATGGAGAACCGGAACGATGAACGATGGAGAGATAAGAATAAGTAAATAAAATTGGAAACGATCATGAAATGAGGTTATGAAGTGCGATAAAACTGCTGGTGAGGAGGAAAATAAATGCAAATGCTGCATTGCATCTAAGAATTAATTTTTTCTTTCTTTTTTATTTTCGCTGTCAAAAAAACAAACGATGATGAAAAATCATGAAAAAAAATTAATTAAAATAAAATAAAAATACAATTTATATTATATGGACTTTGAGAGAGAGAGAGAAGAAAATTATTTAAAAAAAAATTAACCAATAAAAAAAGAATTAAAATATATATATATATGTAAATGTACTTTGGGTTTGAAAAGAGGTGCACTATGCCCAGTGCCAATGCAATAATAATACAAAAAATAAGGAAACTCTATGACTCACTCGATTGAGAATTTACGAAATAATAACAAAATATGATTGAAAAACCCTTAAAATTCTATACATAGACGATGGAGAGTAAAATAAAAAATATTATTATGAATGGTGAAATTATGAAATGAGGAAGGACAGTTGGACAACCCAAATTGAGCGCAAAATTTCATCACAATATACAGCGATAAGATTTGGCTTTGAAAAAATAAATTTTGTTTTTTAATTTTAATAATAATAAAAGAAATGAAAAGAAAAATGAAAAATCACCCACCCACAATAGTAAATTGTTTAAAAAAAAAGCGAAGAAAAACATATAATTCGTACACATTAATAATTAATTGATTTTATTTTAATTTTTTTTTTTTTTTATATAATATAAAAAATTACCAATTGCTGCATGGGAGGGATTTTATTTTTCATATGTTGATGAAGATGATGATGATTGTTGTTATTTTATTGAAAAGTTTTTTTTTTTGTTTTTAATGTAATTAAAACAATGAAATTCACAATAAACTACTACCACCACCACCACACTAATAATTAATTTAAGTTAAAATAAATAATATAATTCAAACCAAAGGTGTGTAATTTCCCTTAATTATGTGTTTGATTGATAACAAAAAAAAAAAAAAAAAAATTATCCAATGGACATTTTCTTGATTAAAATTTAAAAATGTAAAAAAAAAAAACAAATAATAATTAATAAATAATTTTTAATTAAAAGTAAAAAAAAAAAAAATTAAATTAAGGAATGACGAATACAATCCTCCAACAAACACTTTACAACACCCAACCGGACAATTTATTTATTTATTTAATTTTTTATTTTTTGGTTTTGTTTTGTTTTACCTGTGTTCCGTTTTACATCGGTTGTTGTTGTTTGACTTTTTTTTTTTTTTTTTTTAAATTAATAAGTGTGTGTGTGTAGTAAAGATTCTAACTTTAAGAAGAAGAAGAAGAAATTTACTTTCTCAGTTTTCAAATTAAAATAAATTCTATCGAACACAAGTAATTATTTCAAAATTAATTAAGAAAACTCCAATCTGGAATATGCAAAAAAAAAAGTATAAAAGCATGTTATAATGTTGCGATAGAAGAACAAGAAGTAAACAAAAAATTTATAAAAATATTAATTAATTAAAATCGTTAATAAAAATTAATTAATAGATCTAATTATTCTAATAACTGTGTACAGTGCAGTGATATATAATTTTATTATAATTCTATTATTGATTTAAATTAATTCCCCCTTCTAATAGAAAAACGACTTTATTATGAAAATTCAAATAAAAAATTAATAAATTAATTAATTAATTGATTGATGAATTGAGAAGAAAAAAAACAAAAAACTTTTATTCAAATATAATGTACACGGATTAAACGAATATATAACCGATAAAGTGTGGTTCATTAATGATTTAACAAAAAATGTAAAAAAATTTAATTAATGAAAAACAAAAATAATTAAAGAAAATTTCACTTTTGTCTTTTCATGCATTTGTTAGTTGTGCGTGCGTCTTTTTTCTTTTTTTCAATATAATTCACGCAAGACACTGCAATTAATAAATCCCCTTACTAATTAATTAATTAATTTTTTTTTTTAAATATAAACAGGGGATGCAACAGTGTTGCAACAAATTTTCCATAAAATGTGTTGGTTTGTCAAACAACACAATTTAATGATTCTATAATAAATCACCGAGCATCGGTGGTATAATAAAGATTTAAAATTATTAATTAATAATATAAATCTTTGTTATTGTTTTTATTATTTCAATTTAAATTAATCAAAATACAAAAAATTAATTAATTAAATATATTAAGGTATATATATAAATTATACACACAACACTTTACAAGTTTTATGATGAATCTTAAAACGAAATTAACAATGAAATATATATTAAAGGAAAAATTTAATTAAAATTAAAATTTAAAAGAGATAAAGAAAAAAAAAAAAAAAAAAAACTCAAATCAAACAAGAATAAAAATATAAAATTAATTAATATTTAATTTAATTAATTATATAAAAAAAAAAAAAAAAAAAAAAAAACTTACAATGTATAGTGTTTTTTGTGGCCGCCACCATTTAATTTATATTGGGTGGGGCAAATAAAATAAAATAAATAATAAAATACAAAACAAAAATTAAACATAAAATTAATTAATAAACTAATTAATTATAATTTATTATTAAAATACAAAAATTAACAGAAAATTTAATTATTGAAAAAGAAAAAAAAAAATGCCGGTGAGAGAGCAGTAGATGAGAAATGTGAAGATATTTTTTTTTTCTCCTTTTTTTTTTTTTTTTAATAATAATATTATTTTTTAATTTTTACTCTTAAAATAATTAATTAATTAATTAAAAATATATAATAATTAAATAATAAAATAAATACATAATAATGAAAAATAAAAAGAAAAGAAAAACCACTTTAATATTAATTTTTAAAGTAATTAAAAAAAAAAAAAACATAAAAATTGATTTGTCGTAATGGAAAGAAAAATTAATGAAAAAAAAAAAAAAAATTAAAATAAATAAGAAAAAAGAAAAGAAATTTAAATAAATAAATAAAAAATGAAAAAAAAAAAAAATAATAATTAAGGTAAAACAAATAATTGTCTTTTCGTTATCTATCCAGAAATTTGTTTTTTGTACAAGTTTAGGGAATTTTGTGTGCTTATTGAGGAGGTAAAAGTATCCTTTATCTTCGAGAGACTTGTTTTGTTTGGATGAAACTGTAGCTGCAGTAATATTAACTCATTAGTGCTGAAAATAAACCAATAAATAGGATGAAAACAAAGAAAAAGGACATGATATGTCCTAGTTAGCTCTTACCTAAATTTAGCCTTGCAATGATTTCTTGTAAACAGAGATTTTTATGGTTAAACTCTAGAGATCTAGAAAGATCACCTAATATTAGTGTCGTTGAGAAGATAACGAACCAATACAATAAATCTGAGTAACACTTCACACATCCTGTAATTAATTACAATTAAAAAAAAAAAAAATTCCGATTAAACATAAAACGTTTGAGATTTATTTTAGTTATAAATTGCTAGAAAATTTAGTTTTCTATAATTGGCACCATTGAGCATTAAAAATGAGTGCGTTCATTACTTTTGAATTGAATATGAATTGAGACCGTATTGAAAAAAACCAATAGCGGATATTTTTATTGAAACTTTGCTTTTCCGTGTGTTTTAAAAATATTTAAACGGTCCTGCGCAGAATATTTTTTAAATAAGGAAAAGTACAGCACGCTCTCCTTGTCTATATATTTAGTCACAAAATTAACACGAATCCAAACACCCTTAAACACAAATATTTGTTTACATTAACTGCGGATATGGATCCACATTTTAGATACGTTTGCATAGGAAATTTTTTTTAATTGGTAAGTTTTTCTTGAATGTGTAAAAGAAAGATAGAAAACTTTTCCAATATATGTTTGTCGAAAATTATTGTTTGTACATGAAATTAGCATAAAAAGGCAATAAAACGTTTGGTAAATAAATAAAAGGAAAATGATAAAGCGCAACGCTGAATATAAGAAAAACTAAACACAATCCGATATAGAGTCGCAGCTGAGAATTAATAATTTTCAACTCAACCAGACCAGATCCTACAAAACCAAACCACAGCAGTGAAGTACAGAAGTTTTTCATACAGAAGGCACAACCAGACCAGTACATTTTCTCTCGTATACAATACAGTCGAATTTTCCTTTTGTAACACAGGAAAAAAAAATAAAGAAAAAAAAATATTTTTTTTTTTTTTTTTCAATTTTTGTTTTGTTTATATTAGACGAAAATATTTACTTTTCTCCTTTTTTCTTAAATTTAGTTTAATTATAATTAATTTTTCTTCTTCTGTAATATAAGAACCAAATACTGCTATAGCTGCCATAAATAAATAAATAAAAAAGCAAAAAAAAAAAAAAAACTTAAAATATTTGTGAATTTTTTTTTTTTGTTTTGGTAGAGAAATTAGAATACAGAATTTTCCTTCGTAAAAAATATTCTTTATTTATGTGTTAGTGTGGGTTAGGCAAGGAGATCTCAGTGTAATCAAATTAAATTATTAAATAAATAATTAAAAATATTTTGTCATTGTGCATTTAAACCATAATTAATAAAAACATTTTTTTTTTATATTTTTGTTTATTCGATGTCTGCTGTTGATGTTGCCCAGAATTAAATTAAAATAAATTTTCAAGTTGTTCTGTTGTTTGTGTTAGTGTGTTTTTCGTGCCTTTTTTTTTTTTTCTTTTTTGTTCATATTGTAAAGTTATCAAGTAGAAAATGGCGTTTTTCCAGGATTTGACATGACATTTTCATTGAATATTTTTTGTGTTGGTGTGTGAAAACCACTTTTCTTTATGCAAAGGCGATTTTGGATACTAAAACAGAAAACAAAACAACAACAACAACAAATAAAACTTTTTTTAAATAATTAAAAAACAAAATAAAAGTCGTACCGGTAAGTGATGTACAAAAAAAATTCTTTTTTATAGTAAAAATATTAGGTTTAGATGAAACAAAAATCTTATAGGATTTTCATGTTGTTTAAATGATTTGTGCTAATTAATAAATACGGCTAACATAAATATGGTTTGTTACTCCTGTTGTACCATGTTAATGAAATAAAAAAAAAAAAAATAAAATTTTCTTTTCTTATTGAACGGTAAGATAGAGGTCAAATAATTTTTTTTTTTTACAACACAACAACTGCTATCAACTTATTAAAGTTTCTCTTTAATTTCCTTTTATTCCGATTTTTAAAAATAACAGATTAAATCCTAAATTAAAGCTGTTTCAGCTTTAATTGAATTAATCAATTTTATAAATAAATTTATTTTATGACGCGACCGCAACTCACCGGTGTATAGTTTTCTACGTACTATAATCCAAATTTATTTATTTTTTTTTATAGATTATCACTGATTACGTTATTAGTTATTAGAATAATATTTCTGTGATTTTGGTGTAATTATGTTTTTTAAATAATCAGAACAAGTGGTAGTTGGAATAACATGCATTAATTCTTTGAACAGGACCCTTAAGAGTGGATTTTCAATGTGTGATTAAATTAATGAGGTTCGTTGATGGTTATGCTACCAGTGATAACCTGTGATAATCGGAATACCATGAAAAATTCTTTCATCTTGTGAATGTTGCTTATTTAATTCCTATCCCATCTTTAACTCAGTCACCGTTGCATTTGATTGGGATTCAGACTTTGTTTACTAGAAACTAGCTAATGATTAGAAATGGGTTTTCGTAATCACAGCCGCTTTATTGCCATCAACAAAAGGAGCTAAACACACAGCTAGACTGGCCGAAGCACTGAATTGATTTCGTTGCCTTAGGATTTTATTTTGTTCTGTCACTTTAGTAAGAAGTCGTACAAAATTCTGAAATTTTGAAAGAAAGAAAATGTAAAACAAAGATTTTGCTGTTATAAGTTCGAGTTCGACCTTAAGCCAAAGTAGTTGGGTGCTGGAGGTGTGACTGTGCATTCTGTCAGTTTAAACAAATCCATTTAAATATTTACTTTAATGAAAATTAATTATGTATATAAATAAAATAAAATCAATTAAAAATTATTCATTAAATAAATTAAAAAAAAAAAAAAAAAAATGATTTATGCATATGATTAAGCAAAATTTTGTTTAGTTTATTTTGTCTAACTCGCTTCTAATCACTTACAGAGTTACAAGAGAGAATAGAGGTACAAAGTAAAAATAATCAATTTTAATTTTTATACCATATTAACACGAAACCTACCCTTTTTAAGCGTCTAATTTATAATTTACCTTGTGTATGGTTTTTTTTTTTTACCTTTTTATTTTTCGTTGTTTTCTGTTTCCTTACAATATTCAACCAATGGATGGGTGCATGATGATAGTAACTAACTATTATTTTACACTATAATAATAATAATAATAAAAAACGGAAGGATGTGATATAGGAGAAATTGTTTTTTTTTTTTTTTTCTTGTTCCAAATTATGTTTTAAAATGAGTTATAAATTTTTGGTTATAATTAATTAAAGGTGTTTTAAATTTTCATTGATTTAGTTAAATTAGTGTAAATGTTCACGTTCGTGTTATACGGTGAAATGAAATTTTAATAAATTTAAATTACTTTGAATTTTGCGTTTAAATAAATCTTTAGAGGGGGAGACCTTTTAAATTCTTTGTAGGTGATATTTAAGAATTTTTGAATTTAACGAATTTGGCTTTTGTATTGTCAATCTTTTTATACGTGGGGTTTGTTATTTAGTCATGTCTCAAGATACAACCCTAGAATTTATGAAAGGATAATTTTGTATTTTTGAAATCTGGTAGCACAGTGCATTAGATACGCAATTGTTAGAAGAAATATCGAAGCATTAAAGGAGTCCTAGGTATCCTTCTATTTGTATCGTGAATCATCTCAGTTTGTTCAGGATTGTGATGTTATTTTTGCACGAAATTATATCGTTTTGTAGGAAAAAACAATTTACATTAGTTACAACACGGATAGAATTTTGTTTTCAAAGCTAATCTAAGCATTTCGTTTCTTGAGACATGAAAAATCCACAAAAATTTATTTTATTGGTATTTAGTTTTTATTTCTAAGTTTAAGAAAAGTTTTGAAGAAAATAAGAAATATTTCTCTTGTAATTAGGAATCATGCAAAAATTTCTTGATTCAATTTCACATAATTTCGGTGGATTTAGAAAATAATTCTTTCCGTGCAGCACTTAGTATGAATGATGAAAACAGTATTGTGGATTCGAAAATTTTGTTTATACAAAAATCGTACGATTTCAACAGAAACTTGATGCATTAAACAAAACATTTTATTTCAATTATTAAATATATTAGAATGTATGAATCAAGTGTAAAAATAATCATAAATTATTTTAGAACAATTTAGTTTTCTTAAGAGAATATTTTCTTCAAGTAATTCCATTGAATTCCGATGGAAAATAAATAGTTTAATATTTTTTCTTTTCGTTTAGTACGAAATTACTTTAAATGGTTCCTAAGAAAACTCCAATGCCGTTCAAACTCATTTTTATAATAATAATTATTATTATTGTGGAAAATATTTGCAGAATTATTTAGGGATATTTTTGATTTTGTATGCATCTGTATTCTGTATATTTATACAGATGGCTATTTAATTTCTATTTAAATTTTCATAATCGCATCAAGTGTATTTATCTATATTAATATTATTTTTATTAGGTGTTCGTTTTGTTCGCTTGTTGGAGATTTTTTTTTTTAGTAATTTGGCGTAAATTTTAAACGTTAAAATTATTTTCTATATTTTTGTTATTAGTTATTAGTATTAGTATTAGTATTAGTATTAGTAATTGTTAAATGGAATTTATGGAATTTTTTTTTTTTTTTATTTTTTCTTGTTAATTTAATTAAAAATTATTCTATGTAGGTTTTCGATAAAGTTCTTGTTCTATGATGTACGTTTATGTGTTTATATTCGGTTTTTTTTTTTTTTTTTTTTATTATTTACTTAGTTATTTTTATATTTACTCGCAAACTAGTCTTGTATCTATTATGTAGCTAAAAATATTTTAATTTTTTTTTTGTTTTCTTTCTTTTATTTTATGTAGTCTTAGTCGCTAGAAATAATTTTTGTTTTTTTTTTGTTTTTTATTAATATTCATAAAATATATGAAATTAAGATGAATTAATTTATAAAGTATTTTTGCGATGCTAAGCTAAATTAATGAAAATGCTATAAAGCATAAATTTAATTACAGTCAGTTCTCGATTTACGATTAATTAATCGTGGGATTGTGAGTGGATGATACATTTAATTATGAATTAGATACGTGGAATTTTAATTTGAAAGTTAATGGTTATGAGGTATTTTTGAACGTCTGTAGCAGATTGCTGCTAAAAGGAATTTAGTTGCTAAGTTCAGTTTTTATTGCAGTTAACGGTTGCGATTCGTTGAAACAAAGGTATTCAAAAATTTATAATTCAGGACCTTAAATGGTGTTGGACATTAATTATCTTTATTCCACATGGGACACTTTTTATTTTGAAGGAAACCTTAAGAATAAATAATGCAGAAAGACAGGAATTCCCCGCTTAAGGAAATGATACGATTAGATACTTGAAATCGGTACGTTACCAAGGAGTTTATTATCCGAAGATCACTTAAACGAGGTTTACTTTACATTATGAATACAATGATTGAAAATTGGTACTAAACGTATGAAAATATAAAAAACTTAGTACTAATCTAAGGGCTCATACCGTAAATTCAGCACTGACTTAAATAAAAAAAAATTATTTAACATAGTAGGTCTCTAGTGGTACATAACCCTGACAAATAATTGAGAGAGATAAATTTAAAAATATATAAAACAGACATCATCACAGCAATCGTATTAATAATTCTACCGTAGAAACATATGACTTAAATGGTTTGAATGTTGGCTAAAAACGTAACTGGTGTAAAAAAAATTTTTTTTTTTTTTACTTTTTTAAATTTGTGTAGCTTTTGGAGAATAGGTAATAAATTTTTTTTTATTATATATTTAATTATTTTTTGTTGTTTTTTTTTTTAAAGATTGACGTAACAATAATAATATAAAAAAATAAATTTAATGGAATGGAATGGAAGTGGTACTTATGTACACTGAATATTGTTTTGAGCGTGAAAATAGTTTTTATTATTATTTTTTTTTTTGTATTTAGGTTGAGGCGGCGGCGGTAGCAAAATCAGTTGTTGTTTTGTTTTTTTTTGTTTTTTTTTTTTTATATTACGATCGTGATCATGCTTTTGTTTTGTTTATAAATTTTTTTTTTTTTTTTATTATATATTTCAACATTCAGCATCAACATATAAGAATTTAATAATCCACTACCATTGTATAGTCGATGGAAGCTTTATGTTTTTATTTTGTTTTTGTTTTCTTTCTCATTTCAATGTTGTAATTTAATTTAATTTATTTATTTATATTATAAATTTTTATTATTATTATTATTATTATTATTATTGCTGTTGCTGTTGTAACATAATTCATCAGCGTGTTAATTGTTTATGAAAATTATTATTATGCTGTTTGTAGTAAAAATTATTAAATAACAAAAAAAAAAAAAACAGAAAAACCATTTAAGTCTACTTGCCTTGTGTTTTATATGTAGATAGAGGAAATAATATTAATTTTGTAGAAATTTTTTTTGTTTTAAGTATGTTGATTCTGCGCTCTTGTTTTCCCTCTTCTCACATTTAATTAACAAAACCAAATTATCAACAAGAAAGTTTTAATTGAAATTAAAAAATTTTTAATGTTGTTGCCGCTGTTGTTGTGTACGCATAAGTAATTATAATAATAATATTTTTTTTTTTAATTATATTTCTTTACTTCTTGGTTTGTTTCTTTTGTGTTTTTTCTTTTTTTTTTACAATAAATTTCATTGAATAATTTTATATTTTTTTTTTGTATATAACAGTAGGTACATCGGTAGGTGTGTAATGATGACGGTGGTGCAGTGTTTTTTTTTAACACCTGATAATTATGTATTATTTGTAAACAATAAATTAATTAAAACAAACTGTGTTTACATTAGTTTACGTTTGCTTTACTTAACTAAACCTTTTATGTTATCTTAATTAAGTTGCTTTATTTAAAATGAACTTAACTTGTATGATTTAATTTAATTAATTGTGGTTTTAATGTTGTATTTTTATATTATTTTTTTTTTTTTAATACATTTATTCACTAGGACTAGACGAGAGTTCCTAAAGTGAGGATTTTAAATAACTATTCATTAGCCCTATTTTTATTCCCATTTCAATTAAAAATTACTTTTAGATTTTACTGCAGTTCGTTACAGTTTCGCATACGAATTTTAAACGGCGTTAGTCTATCTGTTATTAAACCAAGTCCGAAATAGTAACATTCTGCAGGTTATTTAATCTTAGGACCATTCTCTAGTACTCTAGTAATGAGAATGCAAATGGTATTCACTGTAATAAGAACATTGGCAATGTTTCTGAAACGCATGAACTAATGTACTTGTAGTGGAAAATGCACTTTAAATCATTTAATAAACAGAAAAAAAAATTTTTGTATAAAATTAGTTAAGTGGTGTAAAGTATCGTTTTTATTTTTTATCATTATTATTAATTAATTATTTGTTGTTTATCATTCGTTTTAAATATATAAAAATAAAAAATTGTATTATGTATTGGTTTGTTTGTTTGTTTGTTATAATGATGACGAATATTTTGTATTGCTTGCTATGTATGTAATGTTAAACCATTCATATAAATATTTTTTAATTTTGTTAAAGAGTTGAAACAATAATTAAATAAATATTTAAATTGAGAGAGAATACGCATAGTTTTTAAGAGAAATTTTATTTTGTTGTTTTGTTGAATTAATAATGAATAAATTGTTGAATTAATAAAATTAAGCTTAAATGTGTATATGGCGTTATAATAAGTGAGATTATTTTTTATTTTTTTTTTAATAATATAAATTGACGCATGTGTAAAAAAGACACATATAAATGTTTTTTTTTTCTTTTTTAAATTCTCTGACTATATTAAGCTAAAATTAAAGCTATGCTTAAGCTAAGTATTAACTTATTTACAGCTAAAAGTTTTTCTTTTCATTTGGTGTCGTATTAAATATATATATATATTTTTTTTACGCTACATTTTGTAGTCAATTCTTCTCTCTATTTTCAATTAAGTCAGTTTCAGTTTACTTTTCAATCACTAAGCTATTGGTATTGTTTACTAGTTGTTGCTTATTTATCAGTTTTCGGTTCGGTTCGGTACGTTTTTTTTTTTTTTTTTTTGTTTTTTGTAATTATTTATAAAAATTTAATTAATTAATTAATTAAAGAAAGAAAGAAAAAAAAAATTAATAATTTATTGGTGGTACTTTAATTTTTTTTTTTTTTTTTTGTTAATTAAAAAATTATTTAAAACTAACTAAAATATCAAATGGAATTAACTTAACTTGACTTAACTTAAAATAATTTATTTTTTTTTAAAATTTTTTTTTTTTAATTTTTACCACCCACATTTAAAGATATTTTGTTTAAATTAAAATTTATTTATATGGTTTTAGGTGTTTTAAGTTTTTTTTTAATTTTAAAACTATTTTTGTGTTCTCTCTCTCACTCTTGTGATTATTTTCCTTCACTTAAATTGAATTTAAAAACAAAACAAAACAGAAAAAAAAAAAAAAACGAAATGAAAATTTAAAGCAGAGAAAACTTTTTTTTTTGTGTTCGTTGTATTTATTTATGAAAAAATAAATTAATTAAATAATCAAAAGAATAATAAACTGCGGTGTGTTTTATAAATTATCAGTGTGTGTGTGTGTGTGTGTGTTGTATAAAAAAAAAAACAACCAAAATTTTTTTTTAATTATAACAAAACGGATATTAGCTTAAAATAGTAAGTTTAATTAATAAAATAAATTTAATTTAATTTATTATTGTAGTAAAATTAAACGAAACTAGCCATATCTGTATATGATAACAAAATATGAATAAATATTTTGGTTTTTTATAAAAATTATTGCATCATTTTGTATCAATATAAAAATTTAAATAAATTATAAATTAATTGCATTTGTTGTGTAAATAATTAAACAAGTTATATGCTGTGATACTTTATAATGACTTAAGTTGACAAAATAAAAATTCAGTCGCAGTTTTTCTATATACAAAGAGAATGTACAAAATTCTGTCTAAATATATAAATATATAAATTATTATTATTATTATTATTATTTATTTATTTTTCTTTTTTTCTTTCAATAAAATATTTAACAATGAATATTAGCTACGTGATAAAGAATGTATCGTTATGATAAAATACCTATTGCCAATTCTTACGTACAGGTCTTTATTGTCTTTATATATTTTATTGGTGTTTATATGTGTGATTTATTATTACGCAAAGGGTTAATAATAATAATAATGATAATAATACATGGGAAATATTACAGTTTTTAACGTTTCACGATTTCAGGTGTGTTTGACCGATTTTGTAAATACATTTAGTCTGTTATCGGGTGTTCACGCGCATTATACTTACCATCTGCATATGCAAATATTAATTAATTATATTCCTTACACCATAAATAACCTAATTTCGTGTTAATTAGATAATAATAATTGTGTGTACCAACTCCGCAGGTAAAGCAAAAGTGTGAAAATTCTCTAAACTGCACATGAAAATACCTTTGCAACTTAAAGCTACATTATCAGTATGAATTTGTTTTGCTACAAATTTAAATCTAGGCATTAAACATTCCACATAAAATTATTATATTATCCAATGCTATTCAAATTTGTACCTTGATAAATTAATTAAATAATTATTCATTTTTACGGACTATGAAGAATTTCAATTTCTAAATCATCGTACGCTCATTAATATTTCAAGTGGTTTTTCTTTTTCTCTTTTTCTTCTTCTCTTTTTAAAAATATGTTTTTAACATTTCTTATTTAATTATTACACATAAATATTATACAAATAAATTATGTAAATAATAAATATGGATTTTAATTTAAATAGCGACATTTCGCACATTTTATTTTTTTTTTCTTCTACGCTAATTTAATTTTTATTGCATTTAATACAGCAGAATGTGTTTTGATTGATTTGTTTTGTTTTAAATGAATTAAGGAAATTAAGAAATTTTTATTTGTAATATTTTTTATATGGTGGAACAATCATATTTTTTTGTATCAGTGACCGATAAGACGCAATATTATACTTATATCGGCGTATCTACTTATAATTTTTTTTTTATAGTTTATCAGGATAAAGTTGAATCAGCTTATTGTTACGCGTATTCCATTATATCATTACCAAGAAATGTAATAAACAAATAAACGGTTCTTTCACGATTTCAGTATAACATTTATCGATTATCTCGGCGTATAAGTTTGCGTATCAGCTGTTTGTTGTTTCAGGCGTTTCGTACCGTTTCGCCAAACCAATTTTCTACAAAATTTTATTTTTGAACAGGGCGAAAAAAAAAAATTCATCATCTGTATTTGTTTGTTTCATAACTTAGATGACAATAAATCTTTACGATAAATAAAAGTTAAACAAAAACCTTAAGTAACTATATGTACTTAATTAAGCTCTTAGATTTTTCTTTATTTTTTTGTGTTTTATTTACTTTTTTTTTTTTTTAACAAAATGTCGAAAATTCCTATTGAAACTTTGTAATAACTTTGAAAAAACATAAAGTTAGGTGGTGGGCGTTTTTTTTTTTTTTTTTAAATATTTGCTTAGTGCGTTGTTTGCTCAGAATGATTTTGTTGTTTGTGTGTGTGAGTGTATGTTTTTTTATTTTGTTTTCATATTCTGCCTACATGGAGATGAAACTTTGACTTACAGCATTAAGTCATATCACTTTGATCACGTTAATCGAATTCATATAGAAAATTTATAAACAAAAAAAAAAAAAAAGAAAAAATGTAAAATTTACGATGTGTTGCCCATTAACCTTGAAAAAGAGTTGCGTGGCCGTAAGTCTTGGATGTTGTAAGTCGAGGCCTGACTGTATTATGTGTAGAAAAACATTTTTATTGATAAATTAACAATATAGATCGACTTTATTATAGTTATTAGTGATGGAAGATTATTTATCAATAAATAAACGGACAAACAAACAAAAGTCTCATCAATAATTTTAAAAAAATGTTTCATAGAAAATTCTTAATAAAATTAATTCAGCATATGCATGCATTATAGCCAACAATATGACATGTATGTATGTGACTGACATTAATTGTTATTTTATTTATTATTTTTTTTTTTTGTAATTAAATATTTAAATCACGCAAAAGTTTATTAAACTTTTTTTGTATTTATTCTGTTTTTGCCTGCTGTAGTACAGTTGTGCTTTGATAATTATTTATTTACTTTTTAGTAGTAAACGTAGACACACTACGTTTATTATTTATTTATTTATTAATTTTTTTTTGTTACGTTTTTATTAACTCTTTACATACATACGGTGTTCACGTTAAAAAAGAAATTAATTGAATAGCTGTGCTGTGTGTTTACAATAATTTGTTTAAAACGGTGATAAGAAATTTCTATTTAATTGTTATCTAATTTTATGTATTTAATTTACTAAAAACAGTTTTCTGCGGTATGCAAAGGGTTTATTATTATTTTTTGTTAATTAAAAATTATTTTTCTTGTATAAAATTATGAAGCATTTTGAGCATTGAACGGGTTAAAACGTTTTAATGTTGTGCTGTCAAAAGTTCTGAATTGAAATTTAGATTTTAATGTGTTTAAATTTTGACACATTTTATATGTGTTTGTAATTGAACTTTCTATTATAAGCGGATGAAAATAAAATTTCCCAGAAAAGAAAAATGTAGAAAAAGATAAAATAAAATGACAACAAACACACAATATGTAATAAATTATTATGGAAATTGGATTTTGGTATTGTTTTGTTAACTTGTAACGTTTATAAAATTCAGAATTGTATGATATTCATAAAGTGAATGAGATGAATAATAAAAAAAATTGTGTGAAAAAGATTGAAAAGATAAATAAATTAAATTTAAAAACTTTTTTGAACTTTTTTTTTTTTTTTTTGTTTACCAAATCACAGGGTTATGTATTTTTGTGTTTTATGTTCCTGATAATAGCTGTTATCATATTTTGAGTGCAATTTTTAAGCTCATTCAAATTAGAAGATGAATTGAAGTGTTTTTCGCTAGATTCTCTTTAACATTATTGTTATGGAAATTCTTCAATACGATGCACATATGTGTTTCCAATATGGCTTCAGACAAATATCATTTGAGAGGCCTTAAAACGAATTAACTAATTTCTATAAAGATTAAACTCTACTCCAAAGAAAGCTTCTCAAGATAAGAAGCCTTTGGTTTCTTGCTAATGCTTATTGTCGTTCGTATTTTCTACTTCATTTAACATCCAATCCTTTCACACAAATGTCTAAGAATTTTTAAAAGTCCGTCAGACGAATTATCATTTATCATTAAACTGTCCTCAATTTGTGGCCATTATTCTTGAAAGTATAAATTGTCGCATACTTAGATTGTCACATCTCGAGTATTGACTGTAAATATTTTATAATTGTTGCCTAACCAGACTTGATAAAAATGTTTTATTTTTTATGTCTTCAGGAATATTACTTAATTTATACGAACGACCCCCAACAAAAATAAAAGTAGAAGGAAGCATGCAAAATATTACAACTAAATAATAAAGTTAAAAAATTTGAAAAGTTTTTGAGGGAATTTTATTTGTTTTATTTATAATAAAGTTTGTTAAAGTTTTCCCTTTAATACAAATTGTGAAGGAGAAAATAAATAAATAATTTTCGGTAAATAAATAACTTCTTTTTTTTTCCCTTATTTTCTTTGTGTGTGTGTGGGTGTGTGTGTGTGTCTATTTTGTGGTTAAATAATATTTGTTTTTCTTTCTTTCTTATCGTTTGTTTATTATTAAAAATTATATTCTCTCCACACGAATGTTATAAAAAAATTTTTTTTTTGTGTCTTATTATTTCGATAATTAATTTTTATTTTTGTGTCTTTTGCATTGTATTGTAAATTAAATTAAATTAAATTAAATTAAATTAAATTAAATTAAATTACGTAATTAAGCTTTGTTTGTTTGTTTATTTAACAGTCTACTACTGTAGACATAGCCGTTTGCGTCATTTTTTTCTTTGCATATTATTTGTGTCTTTTTTTTTATTAAATATTTTTTATTCGTTTTTATTAATTACATTTATACGACTTTGCTACAATAGATTGAATCAACAATCGACAGCAAAAAAAATGCACAGTGTTTAAATTATTTAAATGCGAATAATGAAATTTTTTTTTTTTCTTTAATTAACTAAAAAAAAAAAAAAACGAAAGAGAGATAGAATCATGTAAAATGGTAATAAAACGTGTTTGAAGGTTGATTATAGCATGTGTTTTTATACAAATAAGGGCGTAATATATACCGTCTGATAATCAATCAAATGATAAAAATAAAAGGAAACGATGAAATAAATTCCATACCGAAAACATTGATTGAAATTTATTTGTGTTTTCCTATGACAAATTAACATCAAGTGAGTTTAAACAGCTGATAATTAAATGTTTATGCTTCTATCGCTGGCTACGGTTACGTATTTATTAAAATTGTGCACATGATTTAAAGATTACAAAAAAAAAATTAATTAATAAACACAGAGTGTATAAAAAGTTAAAATCCTTTTGTAATTAAAACAAAAAATTTCACTTTTATCGGTAATAAAGCTCTCATTAGCTCATTTGTGTATTATGATGAATCACAACGGGGCATAAACCTAATTTCCTTGCATGCAAAAATAATTATTAATATTTCTATACAAATTAAATAGAAAAATGATTTTTTTTTTGTTTCCATTTACACTTTTTTGTAACTTTTCATTAAAATTGATAAAGTTTTACTCGCTGTTAGCTTATAGCTTTTTTTAATAAACAAACAAATTATGACAAATAACTTTTTAAAATTTCTTTTTAATTATTAATCATCATTTATATGAAAAATATTTATTTATAGCAAAATATTTATTTATTAAAAAAAAGAAAAAAAACCACAACAGAAATTATTATAAGGTCGATAGAAAGAAATAACATGCTGAAATATTATAATTTACTATTAAATCGCTGTTTATCGCTTATAAAAGATAATAAAAAATTATTTCAAGGATAGTAAGACAGTAAGATCACGTCGTCATTAGCCAACCAACCTTTAAGATTTAACACAGAGACAAGTGAATAAACTTTTTTGCCATTTTTTTATGTTTTTATCTTTTCTTCTAATTAATGTAATGAATTCTTTTGTTTAAATTTATTAATCATTAATGAGAGAACACAAATGAAATTAATAAAAAAAAAAAAAAAAAAAAAAGAATTTGTAAGAGTTATTATCAAACGAAACCGTTTTTAATGAATTTTGTTGTTCCTTCTTTAATATCAGTGTTACAATGTTAATGAATGTTTATTCTTTTATTTTATTCCTTTTAACTGTTATCTTTATATGTCAGTAAAATACTCCTTTTTTTTTTTTTTTTTTTTTATTTAATTAAATAAAGGGAAGAAACAAAGCACAAAAAACATAAAATTATTATAGCAACCATAAAGCTTTTTAAAAAATCAAACAAAAAATTAAATATTTAATACAAAAAATATATAATTTACATTATGAATTGAGTTTTGTTGTTAATTATATGGTAATTACACTAAACACAAAACGTTAAGCTTATTACAGTTTAATGTGTGATTTGCCTTTTGTTTGTTATTTTTTTGTTATTTTTTACTTTTGTATAATTAAATTAGTATCAAAATTTATATTAATTACATCGATAAACAGGTGTTTGTTTTATTATTCATTCATTTCGTTTCATTTCATTTCATTTTATATTATCTGCTTCTCATCATAACAACAAAAAAATAATAAAAATTACGTGCATTTCGTTTTGTTGAAACATAATAAAAATAAAAAACGAAAAATATTTCTTAAGGAATGAAAACTAATAAATTTACGCAAATAAAAAAATGTCACAAATCAATATAATGAACAAAATTAATCAGCTAGTAGTATTTTGCCAGCTATGTAGTTAAATAGTGAATTGTGTATTTCGTAATAGAAACAGCAAAAAAAAAAAAAACGATTATTTAAGATACGCATCTGGTATTGAAGAGAGGAGAGATGAACAAAACTATATAAAAGAACAACAATAAAATTAATTTTATTTTACTGAGAAGAAATGTATTATGGATTTTATTGTGCTTTTTTTTTTTTTTCTTCAGAAGCTTTCATTTATTAAATTGGCTACAGCAGTGCTTCTAAACATAAATTGTTTGAAGAATTAGTTCAATCCTAATTCGTTTTTTTTTTTTTTTTTTTTGTTATTTTACTCATGCTTGGCATAATGTTTGATGGACGTTTTTTTTTTCTTAAACGAATGAACTAGAAGAGAATTAAATTTGAGGAAATTTTTATATTTTCATTTATTCCCATTTGTTCTGTTTTTTAAAGAATGCCGGGTTATGTAAAACAGAGAAATAATAATCGACATCTGTTTAATGGTTTTATGCATTAACGACTGATAGCTAAATATTAAAGTCTGGATTTTCTGTTTTAAATTATTTTATACATTTTTTGAATCAAAATCATATTGTAGGAATGCAAGTAATAAGCACAAATCATCTGCAGATAAATTTAAACGTTTGTTATGAAATGCCAAGTAGTTTTTTGTTTGTGAACTACTACTGCTTGAAACTATTGCTTGGGTAGCACTGGCTTTTAGTAATTTATTATTTTGTTGTTGAATGACTGGCTTTAATGAGTGTGTGTGTGTGTGTGCTCATGTCCATATATCTCTATTATATAATTTTTTTATATAGAATATATGAATATGATACATATGGAATTATGTTTCAACGAAATATTTATTATTTAGATTAATAGAATTATTTCTGTTTTTCTATTGTATTTAGAAATTATATTTCTTCATCCGACGATTTATATAAACATAATTAAAATTTGTGTTTTTATTATTAATACAAATGTAATCATAATGAAAAATAAAAATACTTAAATAGTAATTACGTTTTCTGCCCTGTAATCAGTCATTTTAATATCTTTGCCTTTAATTAATTAGCTAATCTTTCATTATACAAAGAAAAAAATGAACACAACAGTTCATTGAGTTCATTTTGATTAATTAAACTAATTATAATTAATATAAACAACTGCATTTAAGTCAACTCACATAAACATTATTTTCACTTTATAATTATATTTTTTTCATCTATATTTAGCAAATATTAAAAAAAGAAAAAAAAAACAAACTAGCAAAAATGGTACAAAACAAGTACTTGAGAGAAAGTTCAATTCGCACATTGAATTCAGATAGTAAAAACGACAGAAAATGACAAAAAAAAAACAGAATAATAAATGAGGAAATTTCTAAATTACGCGACAAACATTTTATTTTACTTACATTTAATAATAATAATTAAAATAATTATTTTCATTATCCGTTTTTTTTCTTTTCGGTTTCATTTATTAGTCATTATTCTTGTTGTGTTTTTTTTTTTTTTTATATATATTTATATTAGATTAATATAATATCTTAATTGAAATCAATTAACCTATTGGTCATGCCATTAGTCATTATTTTCATTTTATTTAATTTTAATTTTTCTTTTTTTTTTTTTTTTTGGATTAATCAATTATGACAGATTTTTGTTTGTACTTTAGTTAGCTTTAGGTATTTAATGTATTTTATTTATTTTTATTTGTTTACGATCTGTATACGTGGTAAGGTTTTTCGTTGAGATGCGCCTTATAACTGTTAAGTGTCCTCGACCGTTGCTTTGTTCTTCAATCCAATCTTTATTTTATCGTTTAATTTTTAAACCGATTGATTTGATTAGTCTGACAAAAAATCGTTGCACATTATTAGGATAGCGCTTCCGTTCGAATTAATTAACACGGATTAATTGTTTTCTTTATTATAGGCAATTAAAGCTAACTGGTAAAGTTATTTTTAAAAGAAATTTAACTCTGTTTATTGCAATTTATCGTAGAATCTTAAAAAATAAAAATATCATAGTGATACTATGATAAATATTTATTATTCGCTAATAACTTAACCAATTCACATTAATATGGTTATCTAAATTGGCAGAGGGTAGGGATTTTTATATATTTTAGTATATCTACCCAATATATTATCCATTGAGTATCTACATTTTAATAGAACAAGTTTTGTTGCTAATTTTTTAGTGGTAAATATTGACAGATTAGTCAAATATTAATCAATATATTTATTAAATTTTATCACTTATCTTTAGTGATATAAAAGTCACTGTGAGCTTTAATAAATACTATTAAAATTGTTTTTAATTTCGTCTTGGTCGATAATTTAATTAATAAATGTGTTGGATGACTGTGTTTAATAGGAATCAACTTTTATCAATTATTAAAAATTAAATAATAATAATAATAATAATTGAAGATGAAAAATTGTCATTTGTTATTATTATTATCGCTATTTAGTTTATATCTTGATGATATTTTTATTTCATTCATTTATTTATAATTATTATTAATAAAAATTATTTTATGTGCACTTTTTGCTGTTTGAAGCACTTTGTTTTTTTTTTTTTTTCATTGCTTTTGCTGTAATTTATTTTCATTTAACTTCTTAAGCATCAACTTGATTATCTTGTATTTATTTTATTATTTGGTGTTGCAACTTTATAAAACTAGTGCACACAATTTATAAAAACTACAGTATGTGCTCATTAATACATACAGTTGGCTATATACACCCATATATGGTTTAAAATACAAATTTCTTATCTAAATATGCGAAATATTACACTCATATAAATAACAATAAATAAATTTAAAAAAAAAATTGAGTTGATTATTAATAATTTTGTTGGAAAATGAAAACAATTTGTCATTGAAAATTTAAATGATAATTTTGATTTTGATGAAGAAGAAACAAATTAATGATAACATTTCATAATAAACACCTCAAATAATATTGATTTAAAATCTTATAGCTTTATTTACTAACGTTATCTACGATTACAATATTAATAGAAATCAAAACTATGGTCGGTAATAACTGTCAAGTTTTTTTTTCTTTTTTTTTTATTATTATTTATTCTTCATTTTTATCTATTTTTAAACGTTTATATTTTGCGGCTTTATATATTCAAGTATTAATATTCGTTATTATTGACTTACAAACATAAAATTTAATTTTCTTTCTGCAAATAAGGGATATTTGTCTATCTTGAGTAACATCAATGAATTTATTTTTTGAAGATAGACCGATAATCGAAACTTTTTACCATACAACGTTATTACAATATTAATTTGGATCAAACCACGAAGCTTCTGTCTTCTTTTAGAAAACAAGTATTTTTAGCAATCAAATAAAAGATTACAATATAAGCTGAATGACTTGAAACAATGAAAATGACTACAATCAGTCAAATGCGTTGAACATTTAAGTATTTAATAAATTTATATTAACCTGCAGTTACTGTAAATACATTTTTTTTTTTTGCTTATGGCTTAGTAATTGCTTCTTGTATTTTATTTATTCTCGTACAAATGGAAATTTTTTTTTTTTTTTTAGGTTCAAATTAATTTCTACTCGTACATAAACTCAATTAATAATAATAAAAATAAAAATAATAAAAAATAATAACAACTATATATATGTTTGGATTATAGCCAAAAAGGAAATTCGTAAATGCTACAAAAATAAAAAGTATAATAGTTAAAAAGTGAAATTTTTCTTTTTAAATCACAACAATTATAAATAAGGTAATTGTTGTTGATGTTGTCTATCCACTGAGTAGATAAATTTACTTGAAAAGCTACCGATTTCTTCTTAACAATTTAATCTTTGATCACAATTTATGATTTAGCAATATTTTCAATGAAATTACTTCTTTTTTTTTATAATAATTATTAATTTTCTTTTAATTTGTTTAAAGTTTTATAAAAAGGCTTTTCTACCGCCACCGAAAATCAAATTTTTAGGTTATTCTAATAAGTCCGTCTTATTAGCTAGATTGTTGAATTTGTTAGGTAAAGAAGCACGCAATGTTCATAGGGATTAGTACAATCTTAAGTTTGATACTATAATTCATTAATTTACTGATGCTATCTCTTCTCAAATTACAACATTGTTAATAAAAATTAAGGTTCAAAGTTCAATCTTGAAAGACAAGATCGCAGTAAGACTCTTTGTTAAATAGATCACAATGGTTCTATACTAATATAGTTTAAAATATATAATACATATTTTAGGTGTTCAATGAACATCGAATACACGTCTACACACATCAACTACTTAATCGTAAAAATGGGCGATTTATTGAATAAATTTTTCATTTGAATAAATAAAGCATTTAGCGAAAGACACAAATTATTATAGAAAGCAAATATGTAGAAACATTTGTACACATCTATCGTCGTTTATATAAAAGAATTTTTATTTGCTTTTATTTTATTTAATTTAATTAAATTTTACTTTGTTACTTTTCTTGTGTTGTTGTTGTTTGTTGTCGCACTGCTATAACCGAAACAAAAAAAACTCATTTAAGTTTTCTTCTTTGTTTTAAATTAAAGTCAAGACACTTATAATTTGTGCGACTTAATGTTTTTTTTTTTAATTAGAAAACCTCTATAATTAGTTGTCTGTCAAACAAAGAAAATAAAAAAAATTAAACAATCAATAGTAGAAAAAAAAAAAAGAAGTTAATTGTAGGTGGATTGAATAGACCTTGATATGTTTTCATTATTTAAAAAGAAAAAAATAAATTAATTAAATTACTGTAAATTATAAAAATTAATTTTAATTAGCAACAAAATTAATCAATCAATGAAATTTTATAATAATAATAATAATAAAGCTAAAAATAATGTTTATCATTTCTATTTTCTATCATTGTCTGTTTGTCTATCAGAAGAATATTCTTTTGTGCCTATTATATTATTTAGTTTACTTAAATAGGTCAATGATTTTTAATGATTTATTTTAAAATGCTTAAAAAACATCATTTAAGGATATATTAATAATGTTTAAAAAATTTTTATTATTATTCACAATACTGAATTTAAAATTTATAGAAAATAAAATTATTCTCGTTCACATTTATCGTTAATTGTGAATAACAAAATTGAATTCGTATGCAGTTGAATTTTAATTAAATGTTTTTTTGTTATTTTGTTGTTGTTGTTGTTGTTGTTATTGTTGTTGTTGTACGGTGAAAGCTCTATAATTATGAACACTTTGATCGAGAATATTTGATTATTCGGATAAAGTTTACACTAACAATGTGCGTTGTAAGATATTCAAATTTGATTCTACATTTGGTGGAAATAATGTATTCGTGATTATTATAAATATTTTCGCTTCTCGCTAATAATTCTGATTAATGGTGCTTTCACTGTATTTAGAGAATATCAACAGAATTTTATTAAAAATAATAATAATAGAAATATTCAAGAAACTATTTGGTGATATAAAAATAGCAGCAGCAGCAGTAGTAGTAGAAGAAGTAAATAAGCAGTCAGCCTGTTTTTCAAGTTTCCTACATTTTTATATTTTGTTTTCGCGATTTTTATTTCTTTTAATAATATGCAATTTTTATTTGTTTTTGTCGTATTGTCGTTTTATGTTTAATTTTTCATTCTTAATTTTTGTGTAGAAAAACTACGTTTATTTACTTGTTTGTTAGTTAGCTAAAAATTAATTATTTTGTTTTTTTTTTTATTCTTTTGGTGGATACTTGTTTTATTATTTGTTAAAACGAATTAACAATATGCGACAACAGGTTAACAAATTAATTTACAATTTTATATATATATATATATATATATATATATATTATTATACATTTAATGTGCTTTAAAAATTTTAAGTATCATATGGATAAAGTTGTAGGTGTAGTGCCGTTTGAACTTGTGTTCATATGGTTATCCGGAGTGAATAAGAAACTAAACTTTGTTCTGTCGAATCCAATAATAAATTATTGTTTTTTTTTTTTTTTGTTTAATCAGATTTGCGAAAAAGAAAATTCCTAATGAATTTATTTTGTTATCAAAAAAAAAAAAAAAACTGGAAGAAATGAACACAAAAATAATATTTGAGGGTAATAAAAGCTGAACATGGGACTTTTAAAGTTTCAAACATTACAGTAGCAACAAATATTAATCTTAATTCAATGCGACTACAATTACGTTAAAAGCTTAATTAAGATCTATTCCACCGTTGGTTTTTATCAGGTTGATCCTTCCTAATTTATTCAAGTGATAATAACACCTGATAATTTTTTTAAAAATTTTATCTATTAAATTATGTTTGGTAGTGACTTAAAATGTACTTTTTTAAAACTATCTAGTCTTTCGATTACTTTTTAACGCCCACTGTTTATTTGATCAAGCATTAAATTATTTGAATGTTCCACCTGAAAAACTCAACTTCTGGGATTCTTTAGTAACGCATTGTTGCTAACTTAGGCCATAGAAAACCATAAAAACATTAACGCAAATTAAGCGTATACATTCCAAAACTTTGTATTGCGTCATGCAGAGAAGATGACAAGTTTAAAGATTAATCGAATTAAGTTTTAACAGACTCATAACCTCGATAATCTCTCAAATACTTATTATGAATCGAGAATTATATATTTATATATAATATTTCCCAGCCTTAAATACAAAAAAAAAAAAAAAAACCTATCAATGCCATAGTATTTATTATATAAACAATGTATAAGAAAATGAAAAAATAAAAATAACGAAGATGAGAGAAAACTGAACGCAATAAATGTGTCTTGCATAAGAAAAATCATCATCAATTTGCAATCAATGCTTCTTATTATTATTCTTATTTATTATTTTTGGTTAAAATACGCATTTTTTACTTCTTCTTCTTCTTCTTCTACTTTGTTTTTTTTTGCTTCTTTGCGCTGAATTCTTTACAAAGTGAATGACGTAAAAATTATTATTGAAAATACAAAATGCAAAGAAAAATTACAAAACTAAATTACAAAAAATCGAGAGAAACGAATGAAAATTTTATTTCTTTTGCTGCTTTGCGTTTTTTTTTTTTTTTTGCTATTTATTTTTTATATAAAAGCGAATTAAACTTTGATTAAATGTAAATTAACAAACAAAAATAATAAAAATAAATAAATAAAATTAAATTAGAATATTATTATAGCCAGATTTTGTGTTTATTCGAAAGAGTTTTAAATTAGCATAATGTCTCTTCGTTGTTGGACTTTTTGTCTCTGTGAAGCAAACAAAACAAAACAAGAAGAAAAGAAAATAAAACATAAATACACACTTATGTATAAAACAACGAAAAACTTGTGAAATATTTTTTTTTTTTTTTTTTTTTTGTTATTTTATTGGATTATTATTTTGTAGTCTGGATTTCTAGTTGGTGGTGTGGTACTGTATTGTGATGTGTAAAGCGTCGCGGTAAATATCGTAGCACTATATAAAAAAACATAAAAAAACACAAATCGAGCAACTTTTGCTACCATTACCACACTCTATTCATCCATCCTACATCTAAAAGCAAAATAAAAAAATAAAAATAACAACAACACACATCAATTTCTAATTCTGTATCGTTTTTTTTTTTTTTTTTACATTGCTTTGGTTTTCTTTCATTTCAACAATTTTAATTACGTTTGTTGTGTCGTTTAAGAGAAAAGAAATTTATTTCGTACCTTTTTTTTTTTCTTTTGATTGATTTGTTCGCGGTTCGCAGGTTTTTTTTTTTTTTTAAATATAATCAATTTGCTTGGTACAGAAATTATCTAAATAAAAAAAAAAAAAAAAATGAAAGAAAAATACAGAAATTAATGAAGAACCTCAGTAGAATACTAATTTTATATTTATTTATAACATTGTGTTAGTATATATAATGTTCATGTTAAAATTAAATATTTAAATGCGCCTGCGTGTGATACTTAATGTGCGCAAAGTGTGTTGTATTCGTTTAATAAAAATAAACATCAATTCTAATCGGTTTTTTCGGTTGAGTTTTTCACCAACTTTTCGTAAATATTTTCTTTACTTTATAATAAATGAATTAATAATTTTTTTTTTTTTTTTAATAATAAATTAATTTATATATTAGATTAACTACTTTAATAATAAAATATATATTTTTAAATAAATATCTTTTTAGCTTTTATATATATATATAAATTTTAAATACACACAAAATTGTTAAATAAAATAAAAAATACTTTTTTCTATATAAATTATTTTTATCTCTATTTCAGTCACCACACAAATCTATATTTACATCATTTTGAAGCAAAAAGGCAACACAACATTCGGCTTGGTACGCACTACAAATCGGCTTTTTTTTTTCTTTTTTTTTACACTGTATACTTTACTCTAGTGAATACGCGGAGACGACGTTTTCAGAAGAAAAAAAGTGAGATCTCCTCTTCTCATTTAAGTTTTAAGTTTTTTTTTTTTTTTGTGTTTTGTGTTTTCTATGTTAAACTAAATAATTACGTAAAAAAAAAGTAAAAAACGACGACGACAAACTAATACAAAAAAAATCCAAAGAAAATTCGAATTTAACTCAGTTCTATTAGTGTTTTGTAACGAATCTTTTATGTAGAATTACAGTAGCCCAAGTTACAGTACATACCGTTGATTACACTACAGTACAGTGCACTATAATACCTCAAAAATGGTTGGATGTGATTAATTTACTAATTAATTAAGTGTAAAGTGATATTAACCAAAAAAATAGTGAAAATTCAATAAAATTTAAAGAAAACAAAAGTGTTTTTAGGTGCTTAAAAATAATATTAAAAATATGTGACGCGACAAACCATATCAAAGAATAATTAATTAATTAATAATAATTAAAAACGAATGATATGTTATTCTTCTCGAACAATTTTTTTTATTATTTAAAAAATAAAAGAAAAGATTTTTTCTCTTTTTTTTTTTTTTTTTCTTTTTTTTTTGATTCATTTTTATCAAAGCTTTAATTTAGTTTAATTAAACAAAATTCTATGTAATACGAAATTAATTAAATTAACAAAATTTAGAAAAAAAATAAAATTAATGTAAGTAAAAACAAAAAAAAAAAAATAAATAAAAGCGTTTATATAATTAATAATAATAAAAAATAAAAAATTCAATTAGCATACTAGTGTGATAAAAGTTTGCTAAAATTAATTAACTTTTAATGAATAATAAAAAAAAAAAAAAAAAAAATTATAAATTTTAAATTTATAATTTTTTTTTTTTTTTTTTTTTTTTAGTTTTTCATTAATCTCCTCTGCTTACCTTAATTAATTAAGATTTTTTTTTTTTTGTTTTTTTTTTAACCAAAGATTTTTTATTTTTTTTATGCTAAAAAACGCTTTTATAACAAATTGCGTTTGTATTTAAAAGAATAAAAAAAAAAATTAATTAATTAATTAAGAGAAAATTAAAAAAAAAAAAAAAAAAAAAACGCAACTAAATACACGACTGTAAGTGAATTTATTATTATTTTTTTTCATGTTAATTATTATTTACCTGTTTATTAAATATTGTTTTGTTTATTGTGTAAATTTTGTTTATCTGTTTTTCTTGTTTTTTGATTATTAATTAATTAATGTTGTATTTGTTTATTTATTTTTTTTTAAGTATACAAAATAAAAGAAAAGAAAAATAAAATAAAATTAATTAATTAATGACAATAATAAAATTCTAAAAAGGCATTAATAAAATAACGTGAAGAAGACTATGAAGTTTTTTGGTCAAAGGATAACATTTTGAAAATAAGAAAGAAAATCGTTTTGGTTAATTTCTTTTTTGATTAAGTTTTTCTCTTCATTGAATTTTAAAATTAAAAATACATAAAAAAAAAAAAGAAAGAAAATTATAAAATAATGTGTGTGTGTGATTTTTGATCTTTGTTTTTTTTTTTTTTGTTGTTTTCTTTGGTTTATAAATTAAATTAAGCAGAATTGGAAAATGCAAATAAATGTTTTGAAATGAAAAGGAATAGTGCTAAAAAAAAAAAGGAAAGAGTAAAATCTAGTGACTTTTTATATAATTTTTTTTTTTTTTTTTTTCGTTCATGCTGTTTATTTTATTTTCTAATTAATTAATTTTCGTTGATTTTTATTTTGATACTTTTAATTTCTTGTTGTTGTTGTGTTGTGTTGTGTTTTTTTTTGTTAATTATTTATTTGTTTGGAGTGGTTTTTCTGTGTTGTGTTTTGTGTGCATACTGTAAAAGTAAGCTATCAAAGAGGTGAATTAAAAATCAAAAAAAGAAAAGTAAACACATTAAAAATAAAATACACAGGGCTAGACAAATAATAACAAAAAGTAAAAGTAAAAAAAAAAAAAAAAAATCAGTAAATTAAATGAGATAAATATTCAGAAAATTATTATAAAAAAAAAAAGAAAACAAACAAAGAAAATTAATAAACTAACCACGCGAAAATATCGTCATGGCAACAACTGCTAAACAATCCTCAGCGGTAAGAAGTTCATCGTCAAATTTTTCAGAAGGCCAAGAAGATATTGATATAATAGCAAAACAAATTTCTGATCATGCTGAAGCGATTTATCAAACGTGGAAGGCACGTGGTTTAGCACCATCAGAACTTTTAAACTGTCATACGGGTAATACAGACACTTTTGGAAAAACATTAACACCAAGTAATAATAATAGTAGTGTTGTTGTTGTTGGAGGTGGTGGTGGTGGTGGTGGTGGTGTTGTTGTTGGTAGTGGTGTTATTGGTGGCGGTGCCATTGGAACTGGTGTTGGCGTTCAAAAAGAAACATCACCAGTGGCTGAGTTATTAGCCGGTGCCCCAGATATGTCGAATAACAATTTAGAAAAACTTGTTAGTTCATTTGTTAGCGAGGATAAGGCTAGGATTGCGGCCCGTAATCGTAGCGGCAGTGGTCTTGGCAGTCCCACAAGTCCTACAAATAATACAAATACCAGCGTTGGTAAAATTAGTAGTAGTAGTAGTTTAACTGGTGGAACCGTACAAAATACACTTCGCAAATTTAAAACAAATGATACAAACAATAGTAGTACTAGTCCTAGTGGTAGTAGTGTCGTTAATAAAACAAATTATGTGCGAAATTCCAGTCCACAACCAGTGAATAATACAAATACACTAAATAAAAATGTTCCAGATGTTTTAATGGACACAATTGAACAAGTGCTTCCAAAAGATGCTATGCCATCATTACAAAAGCCCCAGACACCGGCCAAGCCGGCAAACTTGGTAAATCATGTACCATCGTGGCCATTAAAAAATCGTTTTGGCAATAGTGCTGTGCGTAAAGATTTAGTCAAAACGGCGGACAACGAGAAAAAAAGTGCTGGTAAACCAGCCGTTATATTAGATAAGAAAAGTGCTGATTTATTAGATGAAGTTTCTCGTGAAGAGGAACGATTAATAAATGCGTTGAAAACGGGTATAGTGTTGAATAATAGTGAAAAACTACTGCCCGAGGTGATTACATCAACATTAAGTGAAAATAAAATTAATGATCGTACCGCCTGGAGTAATAGTGGCGGAGGTGGTACAACACCAGATGTCTCTACGATGACGTCAAATACCTCCTCTTCCGATAATAATGTTTCGGTAATTGATAGTAAAACGTCAATATCGGAATCATCATGGAATGGAATACCAATGAAACCGCTCACACCAAATATTGCATTAGACAAACCATTTCCGAAAGATGACGGAAATACCCCAAAAGTAATTAAAGTAAGAGGGCCTCGTGCAGAAAATGTACCACATCCGGAATTAAGTGCTAATCGAAAATCCGGTGTAAATCCTGTACGGCCATTTTTAACACGAGGCTCTGTCGCTGAACGGGTATTAATATTTGAAAAGTGTCCGGAAATTAAAGCACCACCTAGAAATGCGGTCAAAGAACCAGCCAAAATAATGGTAAGTCAATTTTACTTGTCATTTTATTTATAAATTTAAAAATTAAAACAAAAAATTGTTCTATAAAAGTGATCACACTGTGATGAAATATTTCGTTTCTAAATCTTTATTTTATTTAATCATTAAAGATCGTTTTGTGAATTTTATTTATACAAAAAACGTCACATAAATATGTACGCTCTGGCTCACTAAATCAACGACAACATTCTTCATTCCGCTTAATTCACAAAAAACACACACGCACACACTGATAAAGATTTTTCTTAAAGAACATGTAGAAATTATAATAATAATAATAATAATTTTATTTTTGTTGTTATTATAATAATTATAATACAGAAATAATATTTATAGATTGAAAAACATTATTTTGTGTACGTGCTATTTATACATTGAGAATAGGAAAAAGGAGAAAAACGAAATGATGAAAATTAAATAAAAATAATATACAATTTCTTGGCTATAGTTGTAGTTTCCGACTTAATTGAAAATTATGTATTTATTTTCTTTTCTACAAAAGTTCTAATTTCTTCAAAATAATTACAAAACAAAATAAATAAAAAACTTCTGAAAAAATTAATTTTTTTTTTTAATCTAGAAATTGCCCAACGAAGCAAAATATGATACGGGTTTAACAACATTTATGCAATATTTAATTATATTTTCACGTGAATTAATGTCATAGTGTCTACTATTTCTGTGATCTCTACTTTTACTTTAATTTTAAATTTCATTAAATCTATTTTAGGAGGGGTAGTAGATTGTAATTTACAAGGAATGCGCTGGAATTTTATAATCATTAACAATTTAATTAAGAAGAATTTCGAAATTATTTTTTATGTCGCATTTATCCTTTTTAGAATTGTAAATATATGCAAAATGCGTAGGGTTTGACTTTCTTTAAAAAAAAATGTATGGTTTAAAACAGATTACATAAGAAAATTACTGAAATTTTAATTAATGGCTCAAAAAGATAGCCAAAACTTAGTTACATTATTGACGCGAAACCCTAACCTATCCTGATCCTTGTAATACTGTGACAAGGTTAACACGTCAATACAAATAACTATATGACCGCAAATTCTAAGAAAACTGTTTTACTAAATTCAGCAAATAGTATTTTCATTTCCGTACAACATTTGATATTACTAATTTTCAGTATTGCAACATTTAAAAATATCGTTTTTTTTTTTACCGATAATTAGATCATATTTATTATAAAGTCCTAGATTCATAGAGCTATTGATCAGCAAGTGTGAACTGTTCTTAAAAAAATAGTTAAACGGAATGAAACTTCTATTACTAATAACACTTGTCACAAATAGTCGCAAATGGACAGTTAATGGAATTTGGTATCATTTCCTGCAATCGGAAAAACCATCTTGTAAGCCTTTAGGAATATCCATATTAAAATATCCAAATTCCACCAGAGAGTGGCCTCTTCTACATCACTTTGTGTATCTAATTGGGTTTTGTCTTACTTAGTTTTACTATAATGCCCCAAATTATGTCACTAAATTAAAATGTGACTTAAAAACATAAAAAACCGCAATTTTAACTTTTATTTTTCAAATTATTTAACAAATTATTTAATAATGTTTAATTAGAAACAACATATAGACAAATTATTACTAGCAAAACACATCAAACAAATAATTATTATAATTGTTTGATCAACAAATAAAACTTTATTGAAATATTATAAATGTTGATTATATTGATGATGATTGTTTTAAGCATATTAAAAATTTTTTGAATAATTAATAAAACAAAAAATAGAAGAAAAAAAGTTACATAACTTTGCTGTATTTCCATCAAAAGATAAAACAAAAAAGTAATAATAAATTAGCTTAAATAATTTAAAAATTTTTTTTTTTTTTTTTTACATCTGAATTGATTATCAGATTAACAATCTCAGGAAAATAATTTGAAAAAAAAAAAAATAAATAATAATAATGATTAATAATTTTTATTATTTACAATGCAAATATCGAGTAAATTTAATTAATTTTTAAATAAATTCATAAATAAATATTTACTTGAATATTGATTTGATTTTTTTTTAATTTTTTATTAAAACTTTTATTAAATTGATACAGAGGCAAAAAAAAAATTTTTTTTTATGCTTTTTTTTGTTTTTAAATTTATATTTAAAAATAAATTAAAAGCAAAAAACATAAAAATAATTTTTTTTTTTTTTTTAAATTAAAATAAAACGTGGGTATGTCAAGGAGAGCCAACGTTGCCATTTTATTATATAAAAATATATATTTATATTTGCATGAAAAAAGTTTTGAAGAGTTAGGTGTATCGGACGTTATGTTGTTTTAGTTCTCTTTCTATCTATGATTATTGTAATAAAAAAATTAATAAATTTCATTTTTTTTTTTTTTTTATGGCTACTTGCCAAGATTTATGCCATTAACATATTATTATTGTAAGAATTTTGTAAGTAATTGGTAATATATAATGTAAAATAATCAATATGTTGAAATTTGATTGAAATTTTAATTAATTAACGATGAAAACGTGCATTTTTTTTTTGTGTGAATAATTTTGAAAAAAAAGAATTTTTACTTTTACGTAGTTTTAAGAAATTTGTAAATCATCCGTCCGGAAATACTGATAATTTTTGTTTCTTAAACGTTACGTTACGTTGTACCCTACTGGTTCTCTAGTGTGATGTTTTTCCTAATGTGATTTTAAGTTGTAGGCCCATTGTTAATTAATAGTTTTTAAAAATAATGATAAAGTGACTCTTGAGTAGGATTATTAATCTTAAATTAACTTAGAATTGAGGAAACAGTAGCTCTCCGACACATCTTAATAAAGAGAGTTTAATAAAAAATTAAAAGATGGTAAAAATGTGACAAAAAATGAAGGAAACGCGTCATAATTTAGAACAAACGAAAACATTCAACAAGTTGAAATATTTTTATTTCTCAAATGTCAGAGTTTTCCAGATAAAGTAATGTAATGCAATCATAGAGCGTTTACTGTATTTTAAAAATTGAAAATATCAAATGTCACATACAGAAATATTCTGAAAACAAAACAAAACTGAATACTTTTACAAGCAATCAGTGGATGACAGTCAATTCCTAGTTTAATCCCTCTCAATGCTCGGAAATAACTTTTTCCTGTAGATAAAGTTTTCATTTACAATTAGAATTAATTGCAATTAATTAAAATATCTCAGGGATTTTTTAAATATATGCATTTGCACAATTTTTACAAGAAAACTCAGGTTATATCATCTTTTGCATATTATTCCCTTTTCTAAACAGTCTCCACCGATATTCAATTAAAGTTGGTGGCGCAGAATTTGTTTATCTTATAGAAATCATTTTACGCTGTGAACAATAGAAAAACCTATCGTTTAAATTGTCTTGAATAAGTCAGTTCTTTATTTATTTAATAATGTTTAATGTAACAAATGAATTCTCGCATATTTGTAAATATTTTCATTAATCAAATTTGGTTGATGTTTCATTGAATTTTGGTATCCACCTCAGAAAAGGGAATGAATTATTAAAATGTCTGATCAAATTCGTACATAGCTTAGATTATAAATTTCGGTTTTATACTCTGTTGAATTAAATATATAATTTTATTAACACATTAATAAATGCACTTAGATAAGTTGCGCTTGTTGTAAAAAAGTTGTTTACAAGTTACTTGTATTATAATTCATAAAATAATTATAAATCTTTTTTAATTACTAAAACTATTATTATGCGATTACAATAATAATAATAATTTCAATCAATAATTAAAATTTTATTAGTAATATACATCTCAATTACATCAAATGACATCAATATATTGTCGCTATAATAATAAATTTTTATTTAATTGCATCTATAAAGATAAATTAAATTCATTTTTATAATTCGAAGTGGTTTTATGTAATTATACTGAGGTTGTTGTAACTTTAAAGCATTAATAAATGAATTTAATTGATCAAGAATTGTAAAATGTTTTGCTACTTGTTTTTACTACTTGCTGTTCTTTTCCAAATTCAAATCGCATTTTTTTTTTTTTTGTTATTGGTGGAGTATTGTGATTGTTAACTACTGTACTAGAATTCATTAAAGCGTGATACTATTCACTGAAAATTATTGGCCTGTCTTAATTTTACCTATAGACAGACAATTAAGCAATTTTATTCACTTGAATTTAGGTGCCAAAAATGAAAAAAAAAAAAAATAATAATAAAATTACTGCCTGAGAGTACGTGAGTGAGTACGTGATAATATTTACTTGTGTCACTTTTTGAAAGAAACATTTATTTTTTTTTAATTTACCGTTTTTATTATTGATATGTGCTATTAATTAATTTAAATATTGCATTTTTTTGTATGATTAATGTTTTTTTTTTTTTTTTGTGTAATTAAATAATTAAAAAAAAAAAAATAAAATAACTTTTAACTTTGTTTTTTATTGCAATAACGAAAAAGTAAAAAGATTCAAATCATACATGGGAGCAGCATTTTTATATTAACGAATTGCATCAAAATGAATGATTAATCATTATAATCAGCGAAAACAAAAGGAAAAGAATAAAATCTTATAATATATGTTAATGAGAATTTAATTGTTTTATGTTTTAAACATGTGACTTTTTTTTTTTTTTTGTTTGAAGTATGTTGATGTTTGATTGCGAATAGGGTGTAACTCTGTCGTATTCTGCCTATTTATGTGATTTTATTATTATTATTATTACATACACACACACACAAGAGATAAACAATTGAATAGAAATAAAATAATCCTAATGAATAATAGTAACCTTGGTTTACCTAATAAAAACTACATTTATTATATGTCATTCATTCAACATAATACATAAATTTTGTAATAATTTATTACACAATATTTATATTAATTAAATTTAATTGTTATACGTAGTAATATACAATATTACTTTAATCACAAATTAAATATTTTTGAATTTTTATTTATTATGCTTTATGTGAAATGTATTCAATTTAATTCATATTATGGACATATTTAGTTTAACTTTTTCCGATAAGTTGTTTTTTATTAAACTTATTGGCTGGCTGATGAAGGTTAAATTGTATTGTTTATACAAGTTACCAATTAATTGGTAAAACATTAAAAGAAAAAGTAATCTTTAGCGAAAAGTAAGAAAAAATGTTTGTCTTGTATCAGAGAAATGAGAACTAATTTGACTTTGTGTCAGATTTTTAAAATTCACTTATTATCAAAGTTTTTTCTTCTGATTTTCTTCGCTTTGGTACTTTTACTAGTTTTGCGTTATGATTAAATAAAAATTATATGAGGCTACATCTAAAATTTTTAATAAATCATTTATTACTTGCTTTGTATTTGAATAAGCCTATTTGTCAGATAGGAAAATTGTCGTTTTTCCTGTTATTTTTAACAAAATGCCTCTGTTTCTGACACTGGAATTATCTAGCGAAAATTTCGTCAAAAACTTCTATTTGAACAGTTATGTAAAAAAGATGAGAAATCAGTGGAAAATGATTGTCAGTGAGATGATAACTTTAACTATCCAGAGAATAACTAATTGCACAAAACCAGTATTAGTGTAATAAACATTGTAAGAATGGGGCATAGTCATAAAATGTGAGCTGCTGATCTTTGATTGTAAACATTTTTTATTAAATATTTATAGGAACCGACAGATATACAGATTGATATTGAATCGAGTAAAATATTATTTTTTATATAAAACGTATAAAGATTATCTAGCAATATGTAAACTTGATAAAATAATCTTCGTTGTGCCAATAAGAATATCAAGGTAATATAACCATATGGCAATTTTACGATTGATAAAAATTTACTTCAAAAAAAATATCCCGGATATTTGATTTGTTTATCATTATTTGCGCGGATATTAAAAGTTTCTACAAGATAAATAATTGTATTTATTGAGATTTATTTTCTTGGTAAAATGGTAAATGGTAAATGCCGTAGATTATGTCAATTTTTCTGTAATGAAAAAATAATTTAATAATTTGTCACTCAACAAAAAAAATATTTATTGCAATACCCCTAAGTTGAAATTGAAAAAGTTTTTAAAGATTAATGATGAAAAAAAAAATTGAAATTCAAATTTTTTAAATTACCACGTTTTTCTGGTTGGAATAAGTAATGAAGGATCAAAAAGCTTAGCAAATTTTTCTCCAATTCTTCTTCATATGAAAATGTAAAAAATTGCAGAATTTTGATTTTATTTTTAGGCCCTTCAACTAATTTTATAGTCTTTTGGGCATTGTTATGAAATACTAAAAATCAGCAATAGTAAAAGTCTCCACTTTAGAAGTAGTATCTAGAGATACAATAAAATATTTAAAGGGAAGAGGCCTCATAAGGCTTTAGTCTGGATGCTAGAATAGTAGAAAAAAATTCTGTCGGATTTAATTTGTTACAATGTCTGATATCGTGCCTAAATGTTAAACTTGCCATGTTGAATTTATATTAAGGTTCAGAGTTTGTTTTATGGTATAGGGATGTGATAGGGGCTCGTCAAAAAATTAAGCTTAGACTATATGTGTGTGTATGTCATAATGAAATTATTTAAATATTTGCTAATACAAAAATAATAATTAATTGCCTATATAATCAAAAAAAAAAAAAAAAAAACTGATCTTGTCCCCATGTAAATGTTTTTATTGTTAAATCCAATGATTTTTATTAAATTCTATACAAAAAATATGTAAATCATGAATTATTTGCAACTGATCATGATTGCATCTATTCAAAAGTGCATTTAACTTTATAATAAATTAAGCTTAATTGTGAAATACTTTTTTTTTCTTATTATAAAAACAAACACAATGTGTATAACAATAGTTTTACAAACGAAACAATATTATTAATTTATATATTTCGAGAGGAATTTAAATTAGTTTTATTATTAATAAACCAGATCAAATAAAAAGTTAATAATTTATTGTACACAAAAGAATCTATTAAAAGGGGGTTAAATTAGTTTGTAAGACTTAACTTTCCTAACTTACGTAACATCGTATTTCTTAAAATATTATTTAATCATAATTCGTTTAAAACTAATAGCGCAATATCGTTAGTTTATATAGGTCAAGTGGATTTTGCTTTATTTTTTAAAAACTTTTTAACCGTTTTTTTTTCTTCCTATTTTTTATTTTCATTTTTATTTATTTTAGTTTTAAACAAAATTTACCTTCTATTTTTTGCATTTTGCTTCCGATACAATTTTATACCGGAAACCAATCTTAAATTGGTTACATGTTATTCGTTATTATTATTATTATTATTTAATGTGATGAAAAGTATTTATGGTTTTTCAATATAAAAATTATTCAATACATAGATAATGTGCTAATTTTAATTTTTATATCAATCTACGTGTGAAATCCTCCTTGTGTGTGTGTTTTTTTCTTCTTTTTTTTTTGCAAGGAAATTCAATTTGTGTATAAAACACAAGAATTTTTATTTTTTTTTAAATCAGTGTTGTACCTAGAGAAAGTGACGTAAATTCGTTTCAGATAGTCAGTTTTATTTTAACGAGTAGTGAAAAATAAGATTATGTTAATGCTGAAATGAAATATTTAAATATTGGATAAAAATACTCATTTGGGGATACGTATCTATCGTTTTTATTGTTCAATGTTCCATAAACTACCTTTGAAAATAAAATCTTTTACGAAAAATTTCTTACAGATATTAAAAAATCTATTTCGTGTTGAAATCGTCGAAACTTTTGCACAGGATTAATGAAATACTAATTACAGCACTGATGATGATGATGGTGATGATACATCTAACATGCATGTTTCTCGATAACATGTGCAAAGTTTTTTTCTTTTTATTTCGTTATTAATAATTAATGGAAAATATTTTTTATATATTTTTTTAACAAGATAATAAAAACAGACAATTTGTACCCATGCTATCCATTTATAAAATATTTTATTGAATCCATACATATTTATATACGATATACGCAATATGTTTTGTCTTTTATGTATTATAACTGAGCTTACGACACAAATTGGTTGTTATGAATAAACGTCATGGTTTGAGGCCTAAAACACATGCAATTACACCATAGTACAAATGTTTATTCGTTAAAAATGAGAATATGAAAAATAATTTTTTTATTTCTTAATGAATATCATATGCAAATTTTATAATAAATAAAATTAAAACAATGATAAGTGTTAAAGTTCATGGCCTTTATTTTTGTTTGTTGAAATAATTTTTCAAACACTTAGAATAACGGATTAAATGCTTAATTAAATAACCGATTACGAATTGTTTTAAATAATTAAACATTTAACCATTTCTAGTAATCTGTAATTAAATTAATTTTATTTAATTGATTAACATATTGCATATACATACATACATACGTTTACTAAAAATAGTAAACGGTACTCTGTAATAATAGTAACCGTTGTAACATTTTATTATTTATTATTATTATTATTATTAAAATAGATTTTTTGTTTGTATTTCCTATAGAACGTGATTATTTTAATTGTAATTAAATATATGAATTAATAAAAATAGATACAGTAAATGGCACATAATATTGTTTATGATTCAATATTCAATAATATTAATAGAAATTTTGATTAAAAATTCTTTAAATTGCAAATCAAAAATTAAAATTATTTAGTCATTTCTCAAATGTGTATCAATCAGATGACTTGTGTGTTACGTCTAAAGAGAATTTTTTTTTTATTTTGTGCGGGCTGCTTAGTTATGTATCTTTTTTTTTTTTTTTTAAACTAGAATCATATTTTAAGCGATTATTGTTATGCATGTTGGCTTACATAAATCAGATTATTCTATAATTATTTTTTTAAATGAATTTCAATAATAATAAATAAATTTTAACATTCTGCTGGTTCACTGCTGCAATTTATCATAGAATAATTATAATTATGTAATTGTTTATGACTTAATTTAATTTTTAAAATAAACATTAAGTTTATGCCAGTGTCGCAGTATTGCATAGGGACAAATGCCAAAGCGTCTAATAATAACAAATTTTAACAAGTAAACATATTTACGCGAAAATCCTCACTCTTCTTATAGCTGTTTTGTTTAGGTTTTATGACAATTAGGGATTGGATCTATGAAATTTTTGAACATTGCTAATAAAGATCGTAGATCAAGTACAGACCTCGTTTAAAGCTGGTTCAAGATTACATGGTAGTATTTAGTTTAATTTAACGCTCGAACATATTGGAACATATCCTTCGTGTTAAACAGGGTCTTACGGAGTTGTAATACAACACGTCTCTGTATCCTAAATAATAATACTAATAGGCCCTGTTGTTTAAGGATGTTTCATATACATAATTTTCTTGTACAAATCTCTAAAAAGTCTAACATTTATATTGTATCCTAGGAATGATATAACATTATGAACATTCAGGAGAATAATAGAATAATTTGAAAGGCAATAACATTACTACAGCTCTGTTTAAAATAAATATAAACACAAAAACAAAATCTTTCGCTAGATCTAGTAGTAAAATATGACTCAAAATAATATTTGACTTGTATGTTTCGTTATTTATTTAAGTACATATGCAATGAATTTAAAAAAAAAAAAAAGATAATAATAATAATAATAATAATTAAAATGCCATATGCTCTGCCTATCTACTGAATTTACCTAATATTATTAATAAATATTAAATGTTTATTATGTGTGAACACATTTTAATGCCTTTTTTTTATAATTAATAGTTTAAACCCTTATAATATAAGAAAAATGTATAAATTTGATCGAAAATAAATTTTAATATCTTTTCAACAAATAATTATCAAAGCATAATCAGATATTTGTATTAAAAAAATACAACTATCAAATTAACGATTAACTTTTGGTACACAATCACTGGTATCACAATGACTGTCTTGGGGTTCATAACAAAAAAAAAAAAATTTACTTTATCTTTACATTAAAATTAAATGATCATACTTTGTAGGTAATTTTATATCCTGTTTTAATAATTATACTCTTTAAGAATTACAACAGTTTGTTGGTTATTAGATATCATTTCCTTTATAAAATCCCGAAAACAAAAATAATAGTTCATAGTACTTTTGAAACGTACAAACTAGATGCTTAGACTAGAACTAAGTGTACATAAAGAAAAAAAAAAATAAGAAATTTCTTCCGGATGAGTACAAAGTAAAATACACCGTAAAATATAAATTTTCTTATAAATGTTTTATAAATGAAGAACGACTGCTATAATCGCCTATAGCCTATATGAAATACTGAATAAATGAAACCTATAATAAAATTATTTAAAGTAATTTTAGTACATTATTAATATTATTATTATTATTATTATTATTATTATTATTATTATTATTATAAAAGTTTAATGACTTTGTCTTTCATTAAAATTATTATTAAAGATACTCTAAAGGAGGCAAGCAAAAAAACAAAACAAAAAAAAAAAAATTAATAATATTAAGATGAATAAATAAGAAGCGACTAAACAAACTAACGTACACTTACATTACGGTGATTAAAATTTGATAAAATGAAAATAATTTGATGTGATGTTGATGGCTGAATTCTTGTATTATTGTAAAATTTTGGCAATAAACCAAAAATGAAAGAAAAAACGAAAACGTTTTTTTTTTGTTTCTTTTATAATTTAATGTTATGTTACTATGCTATTAGTGTAGTGGCGACAGCAATGAATAAATAGTTTTTTTTTTCTTTTTTTTTTGTGTATATAGTAATAATGATTATAAAATGTGATGTGATGTGATGTAGATTCGTTATGATGTGACGAGGTTGTTTTCTCTAATCTTTTTTATTCTTCTTCTACGTTTAAAACATAAAAAATGAAAAATGTTTGAACATATGTCATAAAATTAATTACGAGTCACATAATAATGTTACATTAAACCGCCCTAAAAATAATTAATAAAAAATCTCCACCAAATTCACATTTTAATCATATTTTCAAGTAATTTATTTAGTTTCGTTATATATTTTTACGTTACTATCTATAAGAAATAAGTGGTAGTAGGTGGTAGACACATCAAACAAGACACAGATTTTATTACTTATTAAAAGAAAAACAGATTTTATAGAAAATAAAAACTCGATGAAAAGCCTTTTCTAAGCTTAATAATGTCGTCATTAAAAAAAAAAAAAAACGAAAATTGTATCATCCTGCAAAGTTGGTTACATGTTTTTGTCATTTTATCGTTTTTCGCACTTGTTCAGTATAACAACAAAATTGTGTCAACTTAAGTCAGTTTTCTTTTCTTTTCTTTTCTTTTTTTACGATATCAAGGTCAACAGTTTTCAACACATTATTAGTTAATCTAAAATATTCTTTTTTTATTTTTTTTTTAATGATTTGTTGTTGAATAAAATTAATAATTATAATAATTAGTTGAAAGTTTTTTCGGCAATCAAGTCTAGGCACAGAAAATGCCTTTTTTTATGATAGAGGTAACAAGGCACTATGATACGGTTTTTCATAAATCTAAAATAAGCAACATACAGCACACAGGATATGAGCATAATAAAAAAATAATTTTAATCATGTAAAATATTTGTGACAATTAAAGTTCTTTATGAAACCATTTTCCCATTCAGTATTTAATGTGACAAAAAAGGATTATCTATAATCTTATTTGAAGGGCTATAAACTTAGTAATGAGAGAATTATTAAGGATTTTTTCGTAATCGATAAGTTCTGGCCCTAGGATTCTAATATGAGTAGAATTGTATAAGAAACTCTTTTGCTTGCTCATTCGGATTGTTCATTCAAGATTTATTTACGTAATGAAATGTTTTAAAAAAAATCTACAAAAGTCCCAGTTCTGCGAATAAAGTTTGCTTTACTTGAGTAGATATCATTTTATTTATATTTAGTGAATAAACAGATATGAATCTAGGCAGTTCCCAAATACAACTGGCTACTGAAAAACAAAAACAAATTGATTCTTCATAAGTATATTATAGAATCGGATTCGTGCACGGTAAATTCATTTGTGGATTTTGTGCTTTTAAATTTTTAAAATACAAGAAAAGGCTAATCGTACTTCATATTAAATATAAAATTAATTAAAAAAAAAATTATTTCATTCTGCATAAAAAAATATTAATTAATAAATATAAACCAGAAAAAAAAAAACAAAAAAGTATTTTATTTAGCCACCTGTTTTGTGCATGTATAAATAGATTTCAATCGATATTTTTTTTTTTTTTTTTTTGGTTTTCTACAAATACAAAACTAAAATAAAATAGAGGAAATTTATAAAATCTATTATCGTTTGTTAAAGAGTTAAAAAAAAATTCATAATATGTCTTAAATTAATTAAAAAAAAAAAGCATCATATGCGTTTGGAAAAATTTCTATACTTAGCTATATGACGGATTAAATAATTTATAAATTTTATGAATGTCACAAATAGTCAACCACATATCATGGAAAAAAGTTTAAATTAAATAAATACAAATAGTTTAATAATAATTAAAGAATTAAATTAAAAAATATTTTAAAAACTAAAAAATTATTCTCCTCATACTGCTGCACGTCACTTCGCATTTAATTGCATAAATGAACAAAAAAAAAAAAAAAAACAAACAAACAAACTACCAATTATTATTATAAAAATAATTAAATAATTAAATTTTTTTGTAAAAAAACAAAAAAAAAAAAACAATAAGCAAAGAAGCTCCACCAAATATAATAATTCGTGACCTTTAATTCAACTTGACATGTTTTGTTTGTTTCTTAATCTTTTTTTTTTTTTTTTTGTATTAGCCTCTTGTTTAGCTGCTTAATAAATTAATTTTATTGTTTAGCATTTTTATTTTATTTAATTTTGTTTTTTTCTTTTTTTTTTTTTGCGTTCTTAATAAGAATTAAATGAAAATAAATATTATTGGCAGTAATAATAAACCAACCGGAATGATTTTTATTAATTTAAAATAAAAAGAATAATCGAAATAAAATGATTTCTTATTGTTATTTCATCGTATTAACTGAACTTAACTGCTGTGAGGTTTAATAAAAGTTAAGTCGTGTTAATTTGTTGTTGTTACTAATATTTTCTAAACAAAATTAAAAAAACGCCTCAATCAATAGCAATGTTTGTTTCACGGAGTTTTTCTAGAAGTATTTTGTAAATTAAACTTTGAATTGTTCTGCAGTTTCGTCCTTTTATTATTTCTATAAATTATTTTCTTTCAACACTTTATGGTGGAACAACTAAAAATTCTTCACTAATCTTATTATGATTATAGCATTTTGAAATAAAAAAATAAGTTTGTTACCCTAGTCATGAATCCAGAATTATTCGGCTTAGAAAAAATCATACGGAAATTGAAAGTAAAAATTTTTTTGTTTTTGTTTTTTGTGATAATTAATGACTAAGTAGACAATTAAATAGAATTAATTATTTATTTACAAAGATTTAAAGTTGACATGAAGTCATTATCACCACTTAGTGTTTCATACTGGCATCAGAAATCCCGAGAATGACATGATACAAAAATTTATGAGATTATAAATAAATGCAATTTATGAAAAACTTTAGTCATATTTTGCTTTGCTATTCGACTATTATTATTATTATTATCCCCGGCTTTACTCAACTAATGTCCTCTCACTTACTTAAATTACATTTTTGTATTTAATTTTTGTTTTTTTTTTATTGTACGGTTTGTGTGTGGTTGGGGACCGCCCGCCCGCCGTTGCCGTTATACATGAATCTCACTAAAAATACAAAAAAAAAAGAAAAAAAAATGTTTTTTTTTGAATACGCAAGTCTTTGAAAATAATTCTGTAATTACATTATTATCCAACCGTTTGTGCATTTTTATAGGAAAATACGTTTATTTTTAGAAAGGAAAATAAACATTTTATTTTATTTTATTGAATTTTTTGTTTTTTCTTTTTCATAAACACACATGTTGTTTTTTTTTTTTTTATATCTTTTGGTTCAATTCTAAACTTTAGTCTTAATTATAATATTCTAGGTTTAAAGATATAAACAAAAGACTATGTAGGAATATTTTACGTTTACACATTTACCACATCACATCCTCAACATCATCATCATCATCGTTGTTTTTTTTCTTTTTTTGTACTAAATAACATAAATAAATTAAATTTTTTTTCTTAATTCCAGAAATAAACTAAACCCGAACGACATTTTCAAATGTTGTCTTTGTTTGTTTTGTCACTATATATATTGTGTCGTTTATACTGTCGTCGTTCATTTAATAAAATAAATAATTATAATAAATATAAATCCCTCATTCCTTCTACAATTTTTATTTATTTTTTATTCATTACTTTTAATAGGGTATTTCCTCTTCTTTTAAAAGCACAATTTTATATATATACTTTTTTTTTCATTTCAATTATTTAAATATTCAATGATGTTAATTCTTTATTTAGTTTAACAAAAAATAAAATTATTATTTTGTTAAATATGCACAATAAAAAGTAAAATTATTAATCAAAATAATTTTTTTTTATTTTTTTTACTCCAGTATTAGAGAATAAGGTGATTCTTAAATTTCATCATAACATTTGCATACAATATTATATTTATGTTGTGTGCTCTGTGTGCATTAAAATGAGCCATGGATTATTTTTTAAGATTTTCAATTCGGTATTTCGGTACTCATAAATGATACCTTTTCTCATATTTACGTGGTACATTTCGATTATTTCGCTACTCCAAACGTTGCAGCTTTTATATTCGCTGTGTAGAGTAGGAATTTCTAGTAAAGTTTTATACTTTTATTTGAAATATCATGAAATATGGTTATAAAATTACACAAATTGAGTTAATAAAACCCCTACAGACCGGGTTGCAGTTGAATAATATCCTGCAATGTGTTTTGTGTCCAATTGATATTGAAACACTGAGGTAATCATCGCTTGATTATTATTTTGCGTACCTAGCTAACCAGGTTAATTAATTTATGAAATTCATAAATAAGTTTGATATAAATTTTAGGCTTCTGCCATATTATTTTATTATTATGGTTGATAGTCACAGTAATTATGTAACATAATTACAGCAAATTCTATTTTTACGATCAAATATATCTAATTCTTAATGTTGTTGATTAATTAACAATCATAAATCAACCATATCTATGATTAATTTAGTAAAATGATCGAGTATTTACTTTATAAACTCTCATTAATTAATATTAATGTAAAAGGTGAAAGTTTTTAATCAATAGTAGATTTGACTAGCTGTTAAACAAGATTAAATTACACAAAGGTTAATTATTGTGGAAAAATGAAAAAGAATTATTGAAACACCGTGTTTAATGTATTAGTAGTGGTATATAAATTTTATATTTTTTAATATCAAATTGATAATTAATTGAATTAACATACCAAAGTTTATTACCAAAAAACAAAATTAATAAATTAAGTAAATATTTTATGTTTTTTTTTTTTTTTTTTTTTTCTTTAAATAAAATTAATTTATACAAATATTTACGTTGTGAACAATATAATAATTTATATACATAGATAGAGATTTATGGACTCAATAGAAATAATAATAATAATAATAATAATAATAAATATGCAAAAAATAAAAATTACTCAGTAAATAGGTGGGGGTTTATGAAATCAGCAGTAGGTGTGTAATTTCCCAAAAAAAAAAAACAAAAAATAAATAAATAAATAAGAAATAAAAATCTTTCCTAGAATTAGAAAAAAAAAATAATAAAAAAATGTAACAATCCAAAAATAAATAAAATGTTTATCAGAAATATCTCTCGATACAATTACAAGAAAAATCGATTCTGTAGAAATTAAATCAAAAAAAAAAAAAAAAAAAAAAAAAAAAAAAAAATCCACTTTGATTTCTTTCTTTTTTTTTTTTTTTACTTTAAAGTTCTGCAGATAAGGAATCTTTTTTTTTTTTCTCTTCTTCTTCTTCTTTATTTCTAAATATATTTCCACATCAATTATTTTTATATTCGATAGTAGTAGAAACAAACATACATACATACATATATATAATGTCGTTAATAAATTTTGTTATTATAATAATCATTCATGTGATGAAAGATCTACATAATGCATGCTACAATTAATTTATTTGTAAAATGTTTATTTAAAATAGAATTTATATAAAATAATAACAAACAAAAAAAAAAAGGAAAAATTAATAAATTTTATTATTTTATGGAATGCAGTAGTGTGGAAGGTAGAAGATTCATACGTAATACATGATTTGTCTACGATAATATGACAAAAGTTTTTAATGGTATGCCAATTTAAATGTAAAGAATATTGAAATATATGTAAATGCACTATGGTAACCACATAGTACGCAATAAAACTGACGTTTAATGAAATTTTTTTTTTTTTTTTGGTTTAATTTCAAAAATTTTTGTATGGTTTATCATTGATAATATTTATTTTAGAAAATATTATTTAAAATGAAAACCCTTCAAAGATTCGGTATGATTAGGTGAAGTTCGTTCCATATTAAATTATTTCTTATTGGGAAAATATATTTTACTTAACCATTAACAGAATGTTTTTGTCATTTTATTTTTTAAATCAAAATATTATTAAAAAACGAAATAATTTATGGTTTTTGTATATTAACATATATTATCATATAAATAAGGGAGAGACTGTTAGTTATAGAGCTTTTACTTTGATTTATTTTTTAATCCTTGATATACCTTGAAAGAGGTTCAAGTTTCCACAAAACATTTTCATTGTTAAAAAAAATAATCAAACTAGACTAGGATATTTAGACTAGATAAAACTAGGATTTTGAATTTAAAACAAAACGTCGAAACAGAAATAAATGATTTTTTTTTTTAATTTGGAAAAAAGCGAATAAATGTTGGCCCCTTTTAGTGGTGTAGAATAATTTTAGAGAATGAGTTTTTGTATTATTTTAAAATTTAATGCTTTTGAGGTCTGTGTTGGGATTATAAATTGAAATTTTTCTTATATCGATTTAAGTATAACCGCTTAAACGAAATTAAAATTATTTAATTTAAATGTTGTAACAGCGACTATTAAGCTTAATAACTAATTAAAGAATAATAATTTCTTTTTCTTTTTCATTTTCTTTTTCTATAGACAAAACCATTGATAAAACCATTATTATCGCATACAACATTACAGCGACATGTCAAAAATTCATCGAAAAGTATGTATATTCCAAGGTAAGTCTAAAAATAAGAATCGTCAAACATTTTTTTGTACCAGATAGAGATAATTGATTTTTTATTTATTTTGTTTTTTACTTTTTCTTTTTCCACTTTTAGATTTCATTTTCCACAAGGGAAACCACCGGCTCAAATAACAATTGAAACAGCAACACAACGTTTACAACAAACAATTAATCAATTTGCAAATTGCTTAATACCAAGAGATCGTTTTCATCAAATTGTTGCTGTTTGTGGTTTTCCAGCATATTGGCGTGCGCCACTATTTAATTGTACACCGCTAACACCGTCTGGTGTATGCGATGGAAATAAACTTCTTGATTTTTGGAAACGGTAAACACATTGATTTTTTTTTTTATTTATTTATTTTTGTTTTAATAATTTTATTGTTTGTTTTTAATTGTTTAGTATGACACTCTTTTGTCATGACGCCGTTGCACGTTTTATATTTATTTTATCAAAGGGCAATCGATCACGTCAATATATATTACCGGATGATTTAGTGCCATTAGTACAAGATGTCGTCGATACACATCCGGGTCTAGCCTTTCTTAAAGAAGCGTCAGAATTTCATTCTCGATATGTACATACAGTTATAGCCAGAATATATTATTCAGTTAATAGAAGTTGGAGTGGTAAAATAACTGCCTCCGAATTAAGACGTTCAAATTTATTGCAGGTATAAATTTAATTTGTATTCAATTTAATGAATATAAGTAAACAGACAAAAATTTTTTTTTTATTATAAGGTAATACAATTGTTGGACGAGGAGGAAGATATAAATCAAATAATTGCCTACTTTAGCTATGAACATTTTTATGTTATTTATTGCAAATTTTGGGAACTTGATAGAGATCATGACTTAAATATTGATCAACATGATTTAGCTAAGCATAATGATCATGGTAATTTTAATAATAATAATAATAAAAAAAAAACAAAAATTTATAATAAGAAATAATTTTTAGCATTATCGTCACGTATGATTGAACGAATTTTCTCTGGTTGTGTTACAAGAGGCCCCCTAAAACGTGTACCTGGCCAAACAGGTGTTATACCAAAAATGACTTATACCGAATTTGTATGGTTTTTATTAGCAGAAGAAGATAAATCACATCCAACGGCAATTGAATATTGGTTCCGTTGTATGGATCTCGATGGGGATGGTGTTTTATCAATGTATGAATTAGAATATTTTTATGTTGAACAGCAACATAGAATGGAGCTAATAGGAATTGAAACTTTGCCTTTTGAAGACTGTTTATGTCAGGTAGGAAATAATTTTGTGTTAAATTATTAAAAACAATTTTTAATTTATGATTTTTGTTCATTTTTATAGATGTTAGATATGATAAAACCCAGCCGTCCAGGCTGTATTACATTAAGTGATTTGAAAAGATGTAAAATGACCCCAATCTTTTTTGATACATTTTTCAATGTTGAAAAATATATGGAGCATGAACAACGAGATCCATTTGCTAATACACGTGATAATGAAGAAGTATGTTGTTTTAAGGGTTTTAAATTACTGTTTTTGGTTTTTATTTAAATGCTAATAAATTGTTTTAAAATTTTAGTTATCTGATTGGGATCGATTTGCAGCACAAGAATATGAAATGCTTGTTTCAGAAGAAGGTGATACACAGGGGTGATTATTTTTATCTTTTTTCTTATTAATTATCAACAATTCATCAGTTTTTTTTTTATTATTTATTTATCTTATTTATAATTAATTTAATTTGATTACTTTTATTTTACTTTATTTTTTTGTTTAATCATTTTTTTTTTATTTATTAATTAATTCTTATATTAAAGTAATAAATTGGGTAATTATTATAATTATTATTATTAGCTGATTTGTACGTTCATGTTAATTAATATTATTTATTTATATATTTATTATAATTTAAATTTTATTTATTTTAATTTATTTTATTTTTATTTCATTACTTTTATTTATTAAACAAAATTTATATAAATATAAAAAAATACCAAAACAAAAAAACATAATTATAATGGGTGAAGGGCTGATGATGGCAATATTAGGGTAAGAATTTTTAAGCAACGCAAAAAACCGAGCATGAAAAAAACAATTCATTTATTTGTTGATTTATTATTTGTTTCTTTTCTTTTTTATTTATTTATTAACAAGATTTTCGATATTCAAACACATAATCAGTGATAAATAATAATGAATGAAATGTCATCATCATCATCATCATCATCATTAATTGTATTGAAAAGATTTTTTTTTATTTTTAATATTATTATTTATGATTTTATATTTTGTTTGAACTCATAATAGCATGATAATAATGAGTTAAGTAAATTTTGATATTGCGATACATATTGATTGTGTCATATTCTATTTTATTTATAACAATTTATAATATCAAGGATAACACATATTGATTTATATTAATATCAGAGATTTAAAACGTTATTAGTGATTGTGATATTCAAATCACATTATCTAATTAATCTGATGTTAAATAATGAATTTTTGGATCCTAATCCATTCTTTTTCTCATCATAAAAATTGTCAAAATGAAAACACACCAAATATGTATATGAAAATAACGAAATTGCGCTTTTATTACGGTATAATAACGAAGAACGTATAATAACGAATAACGCTAAAAACAAATAAAACAATTTCAAGTTAATAATAACACTTTACAATGCATAAAACATTAATACAAATATTTTTTTTCCTTAAACCATAACGCAACGATAACATTTATATCGTTATATAACAAAATAACGTTACGATAACAAATAAAATAATCGTTATATAACCGCTATTAGTCTTATAGCATTGATTAATACTAACAAATTGTTATATTTTACGTTTTTGTTATTGTATTTGTTTATCAATGCATGTTAAATTAATGCAATTAAGTTTTTTTGTTTTATTTTTTTATTTTGTTTTTATTTTATTTTAGCAACTAGAGAAGAAATTCCTGAAATAATTTTCGTTTCACCCAATAACAAAACAAAAACAAATTTAAATTAAAAATAGAAAAAAAAAAAAAATCTCATTTTACATCATCAATCAAAGCTCATTACAAATAGTATGTATTATAAAATTGGTTTTTAATAAAAATTATTTACTTTTTTTCCTTTAAAAGTCTCTTTGATTAAAAAAAAAATTTCCATTGCATAGTGCTAAAAATAAATGAATCGTTTAACGTTTCCACGATTCTTTGCATAACAAATTTTTATTTGAGCTTTTATGTTTAATCATTTCGAAATAATTTATATATAATATATATATATATATATATATATATATATATATATACATATACAATTAACAAAGTAACAAAATATTTAGAATAAAAAAAAAAAAGAAAAAAAAAGAAGTGTTTTAGTTATGAAAAAATTAAATTAATCTAAAAATATTTTATCTTTTTCTAGCTCAAACGATGATGACGATGAGTATGAGTCTAATATAGACATTTTAGAATCACAAATTGATGACTGTATGATAAATGAGTGGTAAAAGAGAGAGATTTGATATAAAAATTATGGAAAAAATCATAATGTTGTAACAAAGGTGTTGTTTTTTTTTTTAACTTTTAATCCATAAAGAATTTTGCTCACACAAAAAGAGAAATCAATTAACCAAAATAAAAGAAAGAAGAAAATTATATATGCGCTCACATTTAATTATAATTTTAAATTTAATTATTTACTAAACAAAACTAATGGATAACGAATAAGAAAATCTGGGAATTGTATAAAATTAAATGGAATTAATAACGCAACACAAAAAGAATATTGTTGATAATATATAAAAAAAAAAGAGAGAAAATAACCATTGATAATATTTATCAAAAATAAAATGCAAAAATATAATTAAATATAATAGTTTTGCTTAAGTGGGTTGCTTAAGTCAATTTAATTTATTTATTTCAATTGATATGTTTACAGTCGCATAGTCATATAAAACAAAATAATTAATTTAAAGGAAGACAGAAAGAAGAAAACAAAAAAAAACTGCACACGATTGTTTAATGGTAAAATTTTAATCAATTTTTACTAAAACAAAATTAGTTTAATTATTTAAACTCCATAAAATTAATAATAATTGTAAATAAATAAATAATACGGAAATATGTCTCTAAGTAGTAAAGAAAAAAAAAAAAAAAAGAAAGAAAAACAGAAAAGTAACAAAAAAAAACAAATAAAGGAAAGAAACGAAAAAGATAAAGATAAAAATAAATTAATCTTTGTTATTATATTTTTAATTTAGTTAATAAAATAAAATAATTATTTATTCAAATTTAGTTTAAATTTTAATGCATATTTATGTTACACTAAATTATTTTTAATTTATTTCTATAATTATTATTATTATTATTATTATTATTATTATTATTATTATTATTATTATTATTATTTTATAATTAATTAATTAATTAAATTTTATTTGTTAAGTTTGTTATTTTCATTTTCTACATGTACCGGAATTTATTAAAATATTATATAAACTACACAGTGGTTTATTTAGATATTATGCAAATATTTTACCAGAATATTTACATACCCTGATGGCTTATTTATTTATTTTTTTTTTTTCTTTTTATTTTCATAGTTCCTAAGTCTGTTTCATAATTTTAATGCAGTGATTTGAAGTTATTATTCATGATTATTATTATTATTATTATGCAAGATAGTTACAATAAAATTTTAGCAATGCTATTTTCTCGTTTATAATGATGCTTTTTAAAAAATGTAGACTATTTCGATGATGATGGCTCTCAACAATAAATAGTTTTGATCATATTCTAACTAGCTAAGTAATAAAATTTCAATTTTCTAACCAGTCGATATGCCATAAAAGCAAGTATTAAAAATCTAAAACGTTTTAATTATTTTTTTTTTGGAAAGGCAGCTGTGTATTTCGCATACATGGTAGAGCCATCATCCAATTTTCTTTTCTTTTTTTATTTGTTAACAGAATAATGATAAAAACAATATGCTAATCAACAAAAAAAAAAATACTTTGATTTGTTAATATGAAAATGTGGACATTTAATTAAATTATTGAAAAAAAATTATTATAATTACTTACCAAAACCACATCACACATTGCTTAAGTAATTATTAATATTAACAAAAATAAAAGGAAATATAATAATAATAATAATTAATCAATCACCAAGTATTTTACCATATAATTATTATAATTTTTAATAAATAAATTAACAAACAGAAAAATAAAAAGTAAAGCGCAAAACGTACGTATACAAAAGAAGAAACAATTTTTATTTTTTTTTTTTTAATAAATATATCAATCAAAATAAAAATAATTATGAAAATAGATAGACAAAACAGAAAAGGAATTAATTTTTTAATTAAAAAAAAAAAAAAATAAAGAAGAAAAAATTTAATTAAGATTAAAAGTATTAACAGTTAGTTACACAGATATTTATAATTTTTTTTTTTTTTCATTTAATTTTTATTAATTAAATTTAATTTTAATTATCATGATTAATATCTTTTTCTAAAAGGGTAATAAATAAATTAAAAAATGAAAAAATATTTAATTAGTTTCTTTTTTGATTAATTTTAGTGAATATTATTTATAAATTTAATTTAATATCTCTTTTACTATCTAAATTTATTAATAATAATTATCTATTACATTAAAGTTTCTACATCTTTATCAAAAATTTAAAATTAAAATTAATTTTCTTAATTTTTTTTTTTTGTTTTGTTTTAATCAATATTTGTAAAATTAATTACAAAAATTGAACATAAATTATATGAATAAGAAAGAAAGAAAAACTAAATAAATCCTAGTATAAGTAAAAAATAAAACAAATAATATTACAAAAAATTGAATTAATTAAATTTTTATAATAAAACTAAAAAATAATTAATTATACGAGAAAATAATAATAATAATAATAATAATAGGAGAAATTATATGATAAAAACAAAAAAAAAAAAACATTTAAGACTAACGAAAGAAAAATTTTATGATAAAAATACTCAAAATAAGTTTTGTTTCTTTTTTTTTTTTTTTTTATTATTAATTAATTAATTGATTAATTAATTTAAATAATTAGACACATTAAGGAATTAATAATAATTAACTAATTAATTGTAATAACAATAATAATAATTATAAGAAAAAAATAGTCATTAATTAATTAATTAATAATAATAATAATCAAAGTACTGTAACTAAAGAAAAAAAAAATAATAAAGAAAATTAATTAATTAATTAAAAATATAAGCAAATATTATTCTACAATTCAGTTCACAAAAATAACAATAAAAAAATAAAAAATTAATTAACATAATTAATTAATTAATTAATTAACTTAATCACAAAAAATAAAACAAACACAAATTAATAATTAAGAAAAATTAAATATAAAAATAATAATAATAATAATATAGAAAAAAAAAAAATATTTTTGGCACATTAAAATTTTTTTATAATTAATTAATTCAATAAATAAAATTTGTGAAAAAGAAAAAATTTTCTTGATAAGAAATTAATAGAGAGAAAGTTTTTCTATTAATTATTATAATAGATTACCTGGTTTGTTTTTAACCCTTTTTTCTATTCATGACAAACTGTATGTAAAGTGTTATGTATTTTTGAAGTAATAATAAAGAAAGAGAAAAAAAAAAAAATGCAAAATAGGTAAAAGGAAAAAAAAAAAAATAAATAAATAAATCAATAAAAAAAAAAACATTTTTTACTTTAATTAAAAATTATGGATATAAAAATTTTAATGTAATTAATTAATAATCAATTATTATTTAAATATCCACCCCACATAACGTAACATAATTTTTAGTTAACATTCAGAGAGAGAGACAGAGAGATAAAGTACATAGAATTGTAATTAAAAAAATTAAAAAATATGTTTACTGAAAGATTTAATTAAATATTAATTATTGTAAAATAAATTCATCATCAATACAACAAATAAATTAACAACATAATCATCCTAGTCATAATGCTATAATTTTGCACATTTAATGACAAAAAAAAAATAAAAAATAATAATAATTTTTTTGTAATAATAACGCCAAAGTCGTCGTCATAATAAAAAAAAAAAAAATAAATAAAATTTATTTTCTTATAAAATATTTTTATTAGCAACAAAAATAAAATAAAATAAAAGTAATTAAAATTGTATATTTGCAACATCGCGCTTTAAATACTATTGATAATAATAATAATAATAATAATAATAATTAATTATATTACGATAAATGTTCCAATAAAAACGGCCATTTATTCATTACTAGATTACAAATAAAAAGCCACTCATAATCATTTAAACATTATAATTTCCTTTATAAATTAAACAATTAAAATCTCCTAAATTATAGAGTAAATTAAGGTTAAATAAATAAATTAAAAAAAAAAACTGTTCATAATAAAAGCGCCTACATAATATAAGATTAAATAAAAATACGATGATAAAATTATTAAAAGAAAATATTAAATTTGCATGTTGTCGTCGTTGTTATATTCACTAAAAAAAAAAAAGTACTAGATTCAAATAGAATTTAACATTTCTATACTCAACGTGTTGTATCTTATGTTGTATCCCATCACATAATTAGTACATTTTTTGAATGAATATTAAACACGGGCTCAATATTAATCAAATAATTCAAACACAAATTAAATGATAAAACAAATAAAAAAAATATAATGTTTACTATTAATTAACTTAATTAAATAATATTAATATATTAAATACTAATAGAAGAAAAAAGAAAAAAAAGTGCCATAATACTCATCATATAATTTTATTAATTATAATTTTCTCTTAACCCTTTAATATTATTTTAATTGTTTTTTCTTGTATTTAAAATAATAATTAGTTTATTTGGTGTCATTGTATAGAAAGAAGTAAATAATAATAATAATAATACAGGTAAATTAATAAATGAATAGAAAACAAAACAAAATTAATAAAAAATTAACAAAATTAAGTAAAATGATAAGGGTTCACCGTGTTACTGTACAAATTATTATTATTATAATTATAATTATAATTTTTTTTTTGTAACATTAATCTAGTCTTTTATTTGTGCTAATATTAATTAATTAATTAATAAATTAATTACATAATATTAAAAAAAAAAAAAAAAAAACACAATTTTTAATTAAATAAACTATGTTAATTATGTTTCTTATAATTTAAATAAAAATAAATATATTTATTAATATTGAGAAAAAAATGAAAAAAGAAAGAAAAAAAAAACACTTTTACACACACACACACACACAAGATGAAAAATTTAATTAATTATTAATCCACACACAAACATACACTTTGAATATACATAGTAAAAAAAAAAAACATAAAACAAGATTTAATCCTTAATTTATTAATTAGTTTTTCTGATTTATTTCTCTTATCACCACCCAATGATTATCTTACTTTTAATTTACAAATTAAATATAATTAAAATTAAAATTCAACGAAATGAATCAATAATAAATAATTATTATTTAAAAAATAAAATCAAGTTTATAAAAGAATTAAATTAAAACAAAAAAAAAACGTTTTTAATTAATATTTGTTTAACTAGAAATTGATTAAGGAACTTCGTTGAAGGAATGAATGATTAATGATTAATAAGGGTTGTAAACGAATAAAGTAAAGAGAAGCCAAGAGTTTTGAACGGTCGTGTATGGAATATTGTTGCCATGTATGTGGAGCTGCGTCAAATAGGTCATTACAGTTATTAGATAGGGTTCAGAGATGTGCTGTGCGGTTAATAAATGCTTAAAAACTTTATTCGCCTAAGCAAGGGCGCGATGTGTCCAACCTCACAATTTTTTTTTTATAAATATAGCTTAGGCCACTGTTTAAAGGAGGTTGAGGAAATCAGCCTACTCTCGAAAGTGTGTATACGCTACTAGGGCTGGAACAGCTGCATACAGCCGAACGGTGATAATAGATAAGATACGCACCGCAAATTACCAATAGAACCGTGATAAAATGGAATGTTTTACCATTGCCCATAAATACCTAAAGTCCAATCCTTAAAATTAACAAGGTAGCATATGCAATGCATATGTAGCACATGTCAATTTTTAGACATAGTAAAACGTTGAGATTTTATTTAATTTATCAACTTTGTTTAACCTGGGGTATTGCGCCATTTTACACAAAACGGTTAACTGCTGAAAATTAACACAAACAGAATTTAAGATACAGATTGTAGTTGGAATAATACAGGAACGTTGTCAAGAAATGTGAATAATCAAAAAAGGAACGTAAAGCCCGCACATTGATACGTTCTACCGGTAAATTCACATTGCTTTGATATCCCTTTTTAATACACAACACACATAATCATAACTGAAATATTTTGAAAAATAAAAGTGAAATCAAACAATTATAAATACCTCACAATATTTACACCAAATTAACTAAATTTTTACCAGTAATTAATTTTTTTTTTCTATTACAACAAAACAATGGGAATAAAATTACAAGAAATCTTTTTTAAAACTTTAATAATGAGGTCAACATAAAAAACAAAAAGTTTTTAATCACATGACGTTTGTTACCATGGTTATCGCTATAAACAAAATTTGAAAGCAAAAAAAAAAAAAAAAAATTGAAAGTTTGCTAAAAAAAACAAAAAATAAAAAAAAAAAAATTTTATTCTTTTGAATTAGTAGGCATTGAATAATCAAAGGAAAATATTAACCCTTAAAAAATAGTTAAGTGCACAATTTGTTGATGGGTAAAATGTGCAGTTTTACTAGTTCTTTGATAAAATTCAATAAATTTTTATCCTTTTAATCAATAACAAAAAAAAAAATTTACAATTCTTAACCCTTAAAACGACAAAAAAAAAAAAAAGGACAATTTTGTAGTATCAAGGTTACCATTTAGAATTTTATTTACTTTTTTTTTCTTGGGGTGTATTTAAAATTGGGCTATCATATGCTTTTTGATATGTAATAAAAACAAAAAAAAAAAGTAACAAATATCAGTCAAGTTTACCATCAATCAGAACGTAAATTTTTCAAAGTCTAGTTTAGTTTTAGTTTTTTTTTTTGATTTTGACTTTATTTAAATTTTTATTAATAAAAGTGTAAAGTGTAGAAAATAATTTAGAGTTTACGATAAAAAAAAAAAAAATTAAAAAATGAATACACCAAAATGGATACCAAAACAGCATAACGATATAAAAAAATTATTTGAACAGTCAAGACAATTAGAAAGAGATTTACGTGTATTAGGGAAAAAATTTGCAACTGATATTAATCTAGATTTACCTGATTATTATGTAAGATTAAAAGAAATTTATTATTATTTAATATAGAAAGAAGTAATTGACTTTTTAATTAGTGTTTAGTGAAAAATAAACAAATTTTTTTTTATCTAGATGTTCTGCCAATTTGATTGTAATTCATTTCTAAATGGTTCAATGAATTAAAAGAATTAAAGTGTTAATTATTAGAAGAACTTTTGAATTCCACCTTAGAATAGTATCCTAATAAAAACGGATAAAATAAAATAACACAGAACACCCTGTTTCTAAAAGATAATATTCGATATTTTTCATTCATTTCAATTTTGATTTTATTTTTGGGAATCGCAACTGGGTCAATAAAAATCAAAATGAACACGCAATGTCCTTGAATACAATTTTTTGTTTGCTTTGCTTTACTTTGCTTTTATTTTCAGGTGGATTTGAATTTTTTATTTTCCTTGTGTTTAGAGTTCATAGTTCATTGAAATTTTTTTTTTTCTTTTTTGCTCGTCTTTCTTGATTATTTTTCTAAAATATTTATTTCTATTTTTATGATAAATGGTAATGTCTTGGTTTTCTTCTATTTTTATATAGGAATTTGAACAATTACTTGGCCAAAGTAAACATTCATTTGAATTAAGTGTACAAATACAGCAACGTTTAATGCGTTTAGGTGCTAAATCATTAGATAAAAATATTGAACGGAGCCCATTTAAAGTTATGCAAACAAGAAAATCATTTTTAATTAGGCAAAATTTAAAACGACGTCATTATCAATTAATGTTTATTATAAATAAAATGGTAAACGTTTAGTATGCATTTAGGTGAATAAAATAAAAAAAAAAAACAAATTTTTAATTTTCTATCTTTAGATAAAACAAATGTTTAACGTTTGCATACATTCCGATATTGTAATTGATGGTGCGTTATTATTATGTTGTTTATATAATAATAGTGTAATACTTTTATTACAAAGTCTTTCAAATACTTCATGTGGTGCACAAATATGTAGTAATACATTTCCGGCATTACTATCTCAGCCAAAAAAGATCGATGTCAGTTTAATACTCCAGGTAATATTAATTAATAATAATATCATCCTTTTGCACAATTCATTTCATTTTTATATTATTATCTAGGCTATTTCAAAGCAAAGAAGTGAACAGTGTTGTTTATTATTGATATCCTGTTTATTGACCACATGTAAAACTGAATTAAGTTCAAATTGTGATTCAGAAACATCAAGTATTGAAATTTTAAAAGCTCTAACGACACATTTAACACCAACATCACCAATTAATCGTTTAATAATAAATACGCCAACGTCTTTATCTAATTTACGGACTAAAAGTGCTCCTGGTAAGGAGACGGGAATACATTTGCTAGATGTGCATCGTCCGGAAATTATGAGTGATTCAGAGACAAATGTAACAAAAACTAGATTATTTTGAAATATTTTATTTTGACGGTTTATCAACTTTTAATTAAAATCCTAAAAAGGATCCTACGATGAAATTTTTTGATAATATAGCGGTGGCAAGCGATTTCTCTTCTATGATGCCATCATCATTGAATGATCAGCAAAAAGATTTGGACGGCATTGAATTGCTAGAACAATTAATACAGGATGAAGAGAACTATATCGCCAGCGTTCTATACAAATGCGTTAAATTGTGCCCTAGTTCGTTTGAGGATAAATTGAATAAAAATGAACTAATTAAATGGGTAAATCGAGGTTCACGTGGATTATGGACTCAGGTAGGTGGTACATTAGAGCACGTTGTTTTATGGTGGAGCAATGCACCACTTGGTTGTCGACCTTCTACATGTGCCAAATATTTACGTGACTGGTTATTGATTATACAACCTGAAGGTAACGTATTTGTGGTCGGGTTTTCACTCAATCTCAAAAACAGAATTTATACCTTTGAGTTTTAGATGCACCTGAGCCTATATTATCAACGCTTAAAGGTTTGGGCGAGTCGTTAACTGTTCACGTGACTGCAACTACGTGGGACAAACAATTTCGTTTAGCATTAGTGGCATCATCTCTACCCGTTGATTATCAATTTGATAATCCAGAATTTAGTTGCTCAACTATTATTGAGAAGGGTACTTCGCCTGGACGAATTTGGAGTGAATTACTTTACACCTTAACAACGTTTACAAATAGCTGTGATCAATACGGTACCATTCCAAATGAACTGCCGATTGTTGAACAAATACCAATATTACATAGGCTAGGCAAGTCAAACTGTTGATATATAATTAATAATTAAGACTGATTATTATGTAAAAAGTAAATTTATTGTTATAAAATTTCAGATCATTCTGTGCACACAATGCGATTATGGGCATCTGCGAAGGCAAAATCATTATGCTCCGAATGGAGTATGAATATCTTTTTTCGCGTTGTACACGATGATGTTGGTTTGTGCTTAGATCAACTTCACGAATTACGTGTTCCCGTATTAGCGTCTGCTGATCCGTTAGAAGTTCATATACAAGTATGTGTCGCGTTACGTGCAAAGCTAGTGTCCGAAATAAAAACAAATATCAATAAATTAAAGCAAACCCATGTACAATGTAATGAGGTGCTAGCGTCGATTTGCCGAACAATGAGTTTAGCCACGTTGAGCTTATGCTTTCCAGCTGCCAAATTATGGCAATCAGAATTAATGCAAACTAAAGCAAATGAATATGTTGAATATTTTTTAAGTAAAGTTCGGGTAAATCCATTTAAAAGTTATGTGACAATATATTCTTTATATTTTAGATGAAATATATTTGCCAGTGTTGGAAGCAACAAAGGATATTGATATTCTACGTCTTGTCTTGAAAATAATCTGTGAAGCTTGGCTAGATCATATTTATTCTAAGAAAATTAAATTTAGTCGGGTCGGTGCAATAAATTTATTAAAAGATTTCGATGGTGTTGCCGACTGGATAATAAATTGTTCTTCGGTTGCTACTGAACACTCAGAGATATTATCAAAACATGAAGTACTACGTATGTGCGAAGGTGTTGGTCGCATTTTATTACGAAAGCCTGAGGAAGTCATATCGATGTTACCTAGTCCACATATGTTACGAAATACAATGACGAATTGTGAACAAGATGAAAAACCTCCATTGCCACCAGAAATGTTTGTACCAAATCAACAACGATGGTTAGAATTAAGGGCACGCAATCGTCGATCAATAAATTGTCTGTGTTTGGGTATACAACCAGATGAGAATTAATTATTTTGTAATGTAAAAAAAAAAAAATAACTCACTCTTAGCAGAGACACGATCCATTTACAACATAACTGCTATAAGTGGTATAACCGGTAAAAAAAAAAGAGGGGCAAAGAAAATTGAAAAAAAATTAAAAAATTATTTGCATCTCCAACTTTTTACATTTTAAATAAATACAAAATTATTACAATTTAATTTTATTCGTTTTGGAATATAAAAATAATAATATTAATTAATTTTAATGGGAATAATAAATTATTAAAACAAAACAAAAATAATAAAATGTAATTTCAAATGTTTTTTTTTTTTTTTTTTTACAGGTTTTTCACGCCTCTCGCTTTATTATCATTATTATTATATTATCTTTATAAAAATAAAATTTTAATTTAAATTACAAATTAATATATATATATATATATATGTATATGCATATATCAAAATTGCATGGGAAAGTGGGGACGACAAGATAATAAAATAACATAACAAATAATTAGACTAGATTACGTACAAAAATTAAAAAAAAAAAAAAAAATTAGAAAAAAAAAAATTTAATTAAATTAAACATTATCGGGAACATAAACATTCCTCTGTGAATGATTCGATCTTTCCAATTCCTTTTTAAAATATGCTATAGTCTTATCTAAACCAACTTTTAATGGCACCTATTTAAAAAACAAGAGATCATATCACATTATTCAATAAATCTATAATAATAATATAATCAAATATAACCCACCCTTGGTTCCCAATTTAAATACTTTCTAGCCCTAGTAATATCAGGTTTACGCCTTTGCGGATCATCTTCAACTGCTGCCATTTGTTGTATTTTACTTTTACCACCAACTAAATCTCTTATTTTTACAGCAAATTCTAAAATAATAAACGAAAAAATCATTTTCAAAAAAAATTTTTTTGTTTTACCTCATAAACAAACCTTCAATTGTGTGTTCCACAGGATTTCCAATATTTATTGGTTGTGTATAATTTGATGCCATTAATGAAATCAAACCATCAATTAAGTCCGATACATATTGGAATGATCGTGTTTGTTTACCATTTCCATATATCTTTAAATTTAGAATTATTTAGAAATGTTTTTTTTTTTTTGTTTTTGTTTTTTTATTATATTTTCCTTAACTAACCGTTATTGTTTCATTTTGCAATGCCTGCAATATAAAATTTGATACGACACGACCATCATTCATATGCATTCTTGGTCCGTAAGTGTTAAAAATACGTGCAACGCGCACTTTAACATTTTCTTGTTTTGCATATGCGTAGCTAAGTGTTTCTGAAACTCGTTTACCTTCATCGTAACAAGCGCGAGGTCCTATAGAATCGAATTAATTTATCATTTAATCATGTATTGCAATTAATTAAATTATATATTTTACCAATTGGATTAACGTGACCCCAATAAGTTTCGGGCTGCGGATGAACATCAGGATCACCATACACTTCTGATGTGCTTGCTATCAATACCTTGGCACCGACTCGTTTCGCTAAACCAAGCATATTTATTGTACCTACAAGACAATTATTTAAATATTTAATAAAGACATTAAAAAAAAAAAAAAAAAGTTGTCACTATACAGATTTACCCATAGTATTTGTTTTAATTGTTTTAACTGGATTATACATGTAATGTGGTGGTGATGCTGGACTTGCCAAATGATATATCTCATCAACTTCTATAAATAATGGATTGACAATATCATGGTGGATTAGTTCAAAATTTTCATGGCCAAACCAATGTTCCACGTTACGTTTGCGGCCGGTAAAAAAATTATCAACAACAATTACCTCATGGCCTTGCATCATTAAATAATCAAGTAAATGTGAACCAACAAAACCAGCACCACCAGTTATTAAAATACGTTTACGATTTTTATAATTTAAAAATGCCACATCAGGATATTTAATTGGTATACGTGTTTCTAATTCTTTTATTTTTATCTCTAATTGTCTAATTTTTAACTTAGCCTCATATATTTCAAAATATTTTGTTTGTACATCTGTTTCATCAAATAATTCATTTTTATTGTTAATATTATCTTTTATTATTTTAAAATCATCTATTTTTGTTGGTTTTGTTAATTCGGGATTAGCTAAAGATTTATATAAACATATCACTGAAAAGATAGTAAAAACTTTATTTAAAGAATTTTTATTTTTTTTATCACAAATCACTATAAATTTAAAGGTTAAGAATTTTTAAAACAAATCCAATGATTACACATTTATTTCAAATATATATTAAATAAATAAATTTACCTAATATAAGTATAACACCAAAAATAAAAAAATGTTTCATTTTACGTTTAGAAAATATCATAATCACTTTAAAATAAATTTTATTAAAATTTTTGTAAACATTTTAATTATTTTCTTTCTGTTGTTCAATTTTAATGTCATTTTTGACATTTACTTTATAATTCGTGTTTGTATTTGTTTATCATCATATTTTTATTATTATTATTATTATTATTATTCTTATTATGCTTATTTGTTTGTGTTTATTGCAGTGGATGAACACCTTTTTATTGTTGTTACTCTTGAACAATATTCATTTTATAATATAAATAATAATTTTGTTATGGAAAATTAATTATTATTTATTTTTTTGTAATAATGAGTAAATAATCAAATCAAAAAATATTCAATACTAATGATAAATTATGTTTATTCAATTTATTTATACAAAATATATTCTAGTAGTTTTAATTATAGCAGAGATGCAACATTTAATGTACGAATACTAAATTTCAGATAAATGTCAATTAAATATTTATTAATTTTGCAATATATCAGTACAGAATTTGCATTATAAGGAGAATCATATTTGATTAATTCAAAATATAAGATATGTAGATCTGTAATCTTCCAGATTGTTATTTACCGAGAACATAATCATTGCAGCATATGGCCTACGTTTCAATTAGCCGAGACAAATTATAAATTTTCAAATAATTTAATTTCAGTTAAAACTAAAACCGAAAACACAAGATATATAGTGGAAAAATGAAGCTAGTCTTTAGTTTTAAACAAACAATTTTCTGACTGTATTCCCCATATAATTGGTGCTGATAGGACTTAAGTTTGATTTTGGGATTAAAGTACATTTTTAATTACACTGTTAAATCATTTAGATTTTAATTATTCTGATTAAAATGAACTATAAAGTTCTAAGCTCTCCAAAAAAGTTAGCCTAGTAGCCGCTTTATAATATAGGGAACATGAATTATACAATGCACATTTTTACTCCTACAACTGAAAACTATTTTTTCCGGATTCTTCATTTAAAATTCCAGCAGACCGCTTTCGACAAAGTATTAGAATTAATATTTACAATAATTACATTAAAAATTATATATTTATAAATTTATTCATACATTCATGTATTGTAATACATTTATTATTTATTATAATGGATATGTAAAATTTGTTTCAAATATAATGCCTGAAATATTTATATTTAACAACTTTGAATAAAAAGACAACAAAAAAAAAAAAGGATAAGAAAAGAAATAATAAAATTTACAGTCTATTGATGACTGTCAGAGATTTTAATTAAATTTGGATCTAAAACCACTTCGTATTGTATTAAACTAGCATAATGCTTCAACAATTCCCTCCAATAACATTTAATATCGTCCATTCTCAAATGGTTCCATATTTGTTCGTAGCCATTTTCAGCAATTCGCTTTGCAATATCATCATGTTGATGGAAGAATTTGATCAAATTTAATATATCCTTTTGGCTAGCATTTTTATCAACCGGCACATAGTGGATCCATGGTTTAAGAAAGCGATAGAAAAATTCTTGATAATCATCACCAACATGAAAAACCAACGATTTACATAAAAATAAATGCTTAAAACGAAAACTTGCTGCAATTCCGCGATAATTAAATAAATATTTATATTGGCAATGGTCTTCTAAGGAAATTTCCAATGCTGGTGCCTCATTTAAAGTGTCCTTTGGTGATTTCCATGCCTGATTTTTTGTATATTGTGCATTTACAAGCTCGGGGTTTTGTCGTGATAATAAAACTAAAGCATCTCGTTCATCAGATGTCCGCGATCCTCTAAAAAATGCCATATTTTCTTTAGTATCCCAGTTCCAATGATCTCCAGCTTCTTTGATTGTTTGCCGATGTTTATCCCATCGACCTATCCCAGTAGGATATAGTGATATTGCTGGGCCTCCCTCCCAGAATGACCATGCTGGATACATTATATCCAAATAGTCTCGTGTGCGACTAAAAGAAAATACCGGACCTTTTCTACCTAAAAGTCTACTTATTTGAGGCCAATCACGACAATTTATCACCATTTCCATATCTGGTAAATCTGTTAAGATTTGTGTTAAAAAATATTGTATTCCATTACAACGGGAGGGAAATAAACAGCTCTTCTCTCTATATAATGTATGATTGATTATTTGAAATTTGGTTCCACGGTCAACAACATCTTCAATCAATTGTTGCGTTATACCATTTTCGTATGGACGTAAATCATTTGTTATTGTTTCCAATAAACAGGTACAATTTTTATAATAACAAGGTTCGTAATTCTCTTCAGCATCTAGTATATTATTCATTATTTCGTTGTATTCTGCAAGATGTTAAAAAAAAAAACAAAACATTAAAAATAATTAATAAGTTCGTTATTTACTGACAAACCTTGAGCATATTTTGTCGCTGGTTTATCATCTTGTACTATAAACACACAGCTCTCAGAGGTACAATATTCTTTTGTGTGTGGAGTACTATAATGATGAAGGGTATCACATTTTAAGGTTGAAATACTATAAACTAGGTAAATTATAAGCAAACTAATTTTCATTGAGATTCCCATATTTCTTTTTATCACATTAAACTTTTAAATAAATTTTCTTTTTCTTTTTTTAATTCAAAACATCATCTAAACATAAATTTAACATTTAATTAAAATGGAATGTAATTTTAATTTATGATTTTTAATTAAATAGAATAAAACATTTATTTGTTATTTATTTATTATTATTATTATTAAAAAAAAAAAAACTCTTATATTATTTTGTAAATACTATTTGTGGAACGTCAAATAAGCAGTATCCAGTTTAAATTATTTCTGCTGTCTGTTGCTGTCAAATGTAATAATTGAAATGAACGAAAAACATTGCTTTTAGGTTAAAATTTACTTTATTTAAAATTTATTTTATTTTATGTGAATTCGGTTTAATAACATAACTGTACTATTACTTGAAAATACCTATTTTAACAAAAGCAGGTAAGATTTTTATTTCTATAACCATCTTTACCAGGTAAATCTAAGGATTGTAAAAGTTTCCTTTTTCTACCTGGTTATATGAATACATTTTATAACCTCTAACTAACTAAATTTTTAGATGAGTTCTGTACAAACAATTTGAATAGCTTAAAATTATAATAAAATATGGCTATAACAGAATATATATCCAGTTTATCTGATAATCCATATTTTGGAGCTGGTTTTGGTTTATTTGGCTTGGGTGCTGGAGCGGCAATATTACGTAAAAGCTTTCAAGGGGCATTAATATTATTCCGGCGACATTATATGATAACTTTGGAGGTACCTTGTCGTGATAAATCATACCAATGGCTACTACAATGGATTACGCAAAAAGGGGCTCGTTCTACTCAGCATTTAAGTGTTGAAACATCTTTTGTTCAAAAAGATACTGGTCATGTAAACACAAAATATGATTTTATACCAAGTATAGGCACACATATAATGAATTATGATGGTACATGGATAAAAGTTGAACGAACTAGAGAACAACATACACTTGATTTGCATATGGGTGTTCCATGGGAAACTGTAACATTGACAGCATTTGGCAGAAATAAAAGCATTTATTTTAATATGCTGGAAGACGGTTAGTGTCTCAATTCTAATAATGATGCATTTATATTGTATATGTCTATCGTTAAACAAACCTTTATTTAGCCAGACAGTTAGCCCTAAAGTATACCGAAGGAAAAACTATTATGTATTCCGCAATTGGCTCAGAATGGAGACCATTTGGACATCCACGGAAACGAAGACCTTTGACTTCTGTATGTTTAGATAATGGTGTTGCTGATAGAATTTTAACAGATTGTCAAGAATTTATACGCAATCCATTATGGTATTCGGATCGAGGTTTGATTTGTTTTTGTTCTTTTTTCTTAAGAAATAAAATTAAAAACCAAATTAATTGTTTTAGGTATTCCTTACAGACGAGGTTATTTGCTTCATGGGCCACCAGGTTGTGGTAAATCTAGTTTTATTACCGCATTAGCCGGTGAAATAGAATTTGGTATTTGCTTATTAAATTTATCTGAACGTGGCTTAACTGACGATAGATTAAATCATTTATTAAGGTAATTAAATTCTTGCAAATTATTTTTCATTAATTAATCAATTTTCTTTTCAATTAAAGTGTTGCTCCCCAACAATCCATTATATTATTAGAAGATATCGATGCGGCATTTGTATCAAGACAGGATACATCACAACAAAAAGCAGCATACGATGGTTTAAATCGAGTCACATTTAGTGGTTTGTTGAATTGTTTAGATGGTGTAGCGTCGACTGAAGCAAGAATTGTATTTATGACAACAAATTACATTGAAAGGTAACGAATTGTATGATCAAATTGAAAATAAAACGAAAACTAATCGTTTTTTCTAATATAGATTGGATCCTGCTTTAATTCGACCAGGTCGTGTTGATGTTAAGGAATTTATTGGCTATTGTAGTGGATTTCAGTTGGAGCACATGTTCACGCGATTTTATACAGGAGAATTAAGTACGGAAAATGCTAAAGAATTCGCAAAACGTGTATTGAGTGAGAAGCGTTCAGTTAGTCCAGCACAAATACAAGGTTACTTTATGATAAATAAAGAGTCCAAACAGGAACAAGTATTAAATGATGTTAAAAGGATATGGGAATCGTAATAATATGATGAAAAAACAGTATCTCCAAGAGTCAAATGTTGTAATTTAGTTAATTTGTTAAAAATAAAATGCATAAATGAAAGAAAATTAAAATTTTTATTATTTTTTCTTTTTGCCTTTTTTACCCCCCTTCTTTTTCTTTTTATAGGGACCAAAGCTGTGACGGACCATTGTGCCACGCCACCACGCTTGCAGTACTATTGCACTCTTTAACTGTAGTACCTGTAAAGCCTTTTCTTTAGCTTGTTTCTCTTTTGCATCTAGACAGCTTTGAATTTGTGCCTGTCGTGATTCGTACAATTCCATATTTTCTTTATTTTTCTGTTGTGCATCCAGTATCTTTTCTTTTGTTATTTGAATTTGTGTGTCATAGCTCTCAATTTCTTCTTCATATTTTTCCATCCAATGTAATGTTAAATCATTATTTTCGTTAATTCGAAGGTTAAGAAATCCTTAAATTAAAAAAAAAACGGAAAATTAATATTTTTACATACATTTTTTTTTGATAAATTTTGTTCAATTACTATCAATATCATAAGCTAATCGTTTTTCACGGTCATTTGTGTATAAGATATCTTTGTAAGAATCCCTCAATTTGTCTTCTTCCTTCTTTAATAATGTAGCCATTTGTTCCTTTCTTGTTGTTTCCCAGTTTTCGACTAATCTTCGTTTTATTTCATTTTCAATTAATACAAACTGAAAATGGTTGAATACATTTTTTTCACTCATTATAGCCCGTTGTTAAATAAATTAAATTTATAAAAAACACTTGCATGTATCTCATTATCCAGTTCTTGAATTGTCTCGTTCAGTTCTTTAATTTTGTCATTACTCTCTTCAGTAACATTTTTAAGCTTTTTTTCTAAATAACTTAATGTGATTTTATTTTTACAAAAATCTTCAACAATTTCAACTTCATCCTGTTGATCTTTTGTATCAAACTCAACAGCATCTTTTAACGAATTGAATGTACGACTAGTCTCCAATTCATCTAGTGTTTCTTGTAATATATATCGAACATAATCACTACAAAAATAAATAAATAAAATAAATTAACAAATAAACAAAATAAAATTGTAAATATTTACATATCTTCATCTAATTTCATTGGAATCATATTTCGAAGGGCTTCATCAATAGGCTCAATTGTTTCTGAATCATATAAAGTTTTATATTTTATCAATCTATCTTTAAAACGTTTTAAACGTATTTTTGTGCTCGGTAAATTATTTTTTCCATTATTCACCGTAATTATTTCATCAATTGCGTCTTTCAATAAAAATTTTGTTATAACTAATAATAATGGACTTAATCTATCTGATGAAAAATCTTCAAAATTATTGTAATCAGTATTCGTACTACTACTACTGCTACTACTGTTACTACTACTACCACTACCAAGATTATGTTTTATCTCCATCTTACGTGCGTCGGCAAAATATTTTTTTTTATCTTGAAATTAAAAGTTAATAAAAAATTAAAAATTATTTAGAAAAAACAAAAAAAAATTGTAAAATAAAAAATAGAATTACCACAATCAGCAAAGAATTTAGTTAACACATTAATATTTTTTGATTCTTTAATGTGAGACGAGTCCATTACTAATTTAATTAAATTTTTTATTTACTTTCACATAAAATAAATATATATATATTTTTTTTTTATAAAAAAATTATTTAAAAAACTATAAAAATCATAAAGAATTTCTTTAAGAAACTGCCAATTATATTATCGTATGATAATTATTAATAAAATAAAAAAAAAAGTATTAAATAAATAAAAAAAAAAAATGTTTAAACAATTTCCTTTTACAATTTCTGTGATTTTAATTTATTTTTGTTTGCTTGTTTAATTTATTTAATAAAAATGTAATAAAAAAAAAAAAAAGCATCGTAGCAACCGATTTTTGTTTATCATTTATAAACAAGTTAAATAATGTAACCTAGAGATCGTAAGCTCTTGTGTATCCATAAGTAAATAAAATTATATGGTAACCAGTGCATATTATCAAGATTGATAAGAATACTCAAAGACATTAAAATTTAAGCTACAAAACCATTTAATTTCGGTATTAACCGTTCAGGTTTTCTTATCGCCTATACACAATAAACATAAAAATCACTTTACAATATATTTTATGGTTAAAGATCGATTTAATTGGAATAATAACTACCAAGAGAAGTTTTTATTTATATAATTTATTTGAAAAAAAAAAAGAAAAAAAGGAAACATTTAAAACAGCATACATGAAAATGATAGCGCATAAATAAAATTAATTAAATTAGAAAACGTTTATCAATTAATGTTTTTTTTGCTAAATTATTCTTTGTTGTTAATTTGGCTATTAGTTCAAAGCACTAAAAATGAAAAGTAGAAGTAATAAAAAAACAAATATTAATATTATAATGATTAAAACAAATAAGAAATAATTTACCTTGTAAACAATACCAACACATAATATTGCGAGTAAATAATTATTCGTTATTGTATGAATAAATGTAAATAAAATAATTTCAAATTGAAATATAATCGTTTCATTACCATAGAAAAAAACATTATCAAATGAATGGGAATTATCAACATAAAATATTCCTCTATCTAGAAAATGAATTTCCAATTTAATTTTATAAGAAAAAAAAAATGAAAAATTAATTTATTGGAAGCTTACTCTCTGTTAAATTATTTGTTAGTTCACAATCAAATATAGATTCAATAATTGAACGTTCCTTAACAATGTAATCCAAATCTTTTAAAGCCTTGAAATACAAACATTATTTATAAATATTTCTTAAATAAAAATATTAGGAACTTACATGATCAATAAATGCACCTAAAAATCTATTTATATTATGATAAGCAAGTATTGTACGTTCAAAATTACTTTCACAATTTTTATTACTTAATAGATCTTGTTCCATATTATGGACAATTATTGGTATTGGTTTTTGTAATGGTGATATTAATTTATCATAGAAAATTCTGTAATTAATATTAGAAAAATGATTTAATTTCTATCTTTCTATATAATAATTAATTTACCTTAAATTTTTCGGTGCTAAAAAGCAATAAGTTTGTTGTTCAGAACCTGGCATTAGTCCACGATGTCCACACATATTTTCCTCCTCACGACGAAATTGTATTATCATTGAACACATATCTGTATCGGAGAAGCCATGCGGTGAACGTCCATGTATATAATAACCATATGATTCATTTGATAATATAAATACAGATATATTTGCAATTGAACATACATCAATAAATTGTTGCATTGGATTTTTAATATAACGTTCATATAATAGATAATTAAAAACTCTTTCAATTATATAAATTAATGAATACATTATTATACCAACAGCAATTTTTAATATTTTATCATTATTTGTTGTCGTTTTTAATGAATTTATTGTTAAATTAAAACTTAAATTAAAATCAGTTAATGTCCAATTTTCAAAGCCAAATATCTAAAAATTAATTAATAAATTATTCATATATTATGGCTAGTAGATGTCTGTTAATTATATTTACAATTAATAAGAAAGCAACAGATATTATATGAAAATATATTGAAACTTTACGTTTTGTTATCAATTCTTGCCATTCGTTGGCTATAAAATAATTTCTCCATGCTGAAACACAATCGTATGTTGAATTTTTTACCTAAAAATAAATAAATAAATTATTATTAAACAAAATATTAATGTATTATAATCAGGTCTGTAAAATAAATAAAATAATCAGTTAGTTGGTATTTTGTACGTTAAAAAATGTAAACATAATATTTAGCGCAACGATGGGCGATATAAAGCTGTAAGCACACAGTTTTAGGATTGATTAACAATAAATTCAGGATCGGCACGGATCAAGGAAATTCACTGTCTAATTATAACAAAGCATTGATGGCACTAGCGAGTGTTGACACAATGTTATTTCAGCTCAGTGCTCTGAAAGTCCATCTTCAATTTAATATTAAGATTTCTTATTTAGTTAAAATTAATTAAATTCCACGCATTATTTATAATAACGTTTATTTTATTTCGTTATAACGCTACGCTATGATTAACGTTTTATATCCCCTTGATATTATTGACAAATAAATAATTTAGTTCCATTTAAAATTTAAAAAACTTACACTTGAACATAAGGAAGGTGTATCCAAATTATTTGTTCTAATTGTACTTGTATGATGACTTTCAAAAATCTTTGGTCTTTCCCAATCAATAAAGAATATATCTATATTCGACATATGCCATAATATTTCCATTAATTTAATACTCTTTAAAAATAAGAAAAAATAAATAAATTTATTAAATAAACTCATCTATATATTATAAATACCTTTAATATAAGTGCAATAATAATAAAAATCTCAATCATATCTTGATTATTTGTTGGTAATAATATTTTTATTATATTTTGTGTTTTATATATAATAAATGTATATATACTTATTATACATACAATTGTAAATAATGCATTTGATATATTTGAAAATAAATATATAAAAAATTTTATAAGTACATCAATATCAAAGTATAATTTATTTTCTCTTATTTTATAACAATATGATTGAAATAATGATAATAGAAAACCAAATATAATAAATATTGGTAATAATATCTGAAAAAAATAAAATTAAAATCTATTATCTATATCATTGGAGAAAATAACAATAAATTTGTACGTAATTATCGTTAATTTATTTATTTATAAATTATAATTAATTAATTTACCTCTAATAAAAATTCAAATGAATAATTTTTCGTATGTATAATTGAAAATTTAAAATCAAAATCCATTAAATGATGATAATTTGTATTTTTTGTTAAATTTATAAATTTATATATAATTTTAACAATTGGTATTAATATTTTATTACCATTTATATTATTATTATTATCTATTTGTATATTTATTTCAATATTACTAGCATATGTTATTGTTGTAAATTTTTTATCATAACTATTATCCGTTTTTATAAATTCATTTTTATAATTATTATTATATCCGGTTATTGTATCTAATAAATAAAAACGATGTACCAGTTGCCAATTCTCTTTATCATTATCCTAAAAAAGAAAATAAAATTATTATTATATAGATAGTAAAAATGATAATTAATTGTTTTACATAATTTTTTGAGAATACTTGTTTCAATAATATTGGTATCGCACGTAATATATTTAAATTATTCTCATAATAATTAAGATATAAATTTATAAAATTCATATCACCATTATTATACCAACGTTCCATTATATCATTTATATTTATTTTACATTCATTTATATAATTCTCACCGAAATTAATAAAAATTTTATTATTATTACATAAATTTAAATCTCTTATTGTTAATTCTTTAAATTTATTTAATTTACCATCAATATTATATGATATTAATGTTATATTAATTATTGTATTATTATTATTATTATTATTAATATTTTGATGATTTTTATTTAAATCATATTTATAATCAATAACACGATTTAATAATTCTGTTGTTATTTTACCTTTACGATAAAATAATAATGGTTTAATACGATAATTATATTCATTTTCATTAAATTCATTTATATTTTGTAATAGAAAAAATATTGTACATGGTGAATATTGATCTAAATTATACATAGTTAATATACATAAATTTGCTAAATGATTACATGATGTTTGATTATGTAATGTTTTGCAAAAAAATGTTTTTACTCTTAAATTTTTATATAAATCAATATCTTTTTTATAATTATTATATATTTGGTATTCTTTTAATAAATTATTAAATATACAATATTCCTTATTATAAAATGTATTATTTTTCTTATCACATAAACAATTTATATTTTCTTTTTTATATATAATTACATTAATTGTTTGTATTTTATTATATAATGTTGTGTTTATGAATTTAATATTACATTTATTTCGATGATCATTTTCATTATTAAGTGTATCAATTCCCGTTGAATTACAATGCTCTAAAGGATTATTATCATTGCTTAAAGAACATTTTCTTTCACAAACCGGTTGCCTTAAAATATTATCATATTCATATTTGATCGTTGAATTTTGATTGCATGTACACGATATATCTATAATAAAATAAAAAGTATTTTTTTTTGTATTTTTTTTTAATTAAAAACGAAGGCGTAGTTAGAAGTAATGTGATTGAGCAAATCATAAATTTAAGTGTAATCGGAGCATTCAATGAATTTTTATTGTTTAATTAATTTCAATAAGAAATGTGACTTAGTTTAAATCGAGAGACATTTTTTTTAGACTGAATTAGTTAAATTTATATAAAAAAAGTTTTCCAATATAAATTTCAGCTGAACGTATGAAAAATAATTGCTTTGAAAAATTTTATGGCTTTTTATTAAAGTTTTATCATTAATTAAATTATTATTCTGATAGAGGTTTAAACAGATGGCTTAAAGTGCAAAGCTTATTTTTTTTTTTTTAGTTTCATTGAATTTGAATTTTTTACACTAAAATAAACCATCAATATGCCCTGAATACAACATTATTTGCTTTTATACATTCAATAAAATCACAAACTTTTAATTACGTCAATGTTATAATTATTAATAATTAATTATAAATTAAAACACAAACTGTTATCCGATGGTATTAAATTTAATAATGGTTCACATAATTTACATTTTAAGTAATCTATATCAAAATATTCATTCGTTTTACAGTGTATACTATTGAATAAATATATATTTTCATCATTTCCATTTATTATTATTAAACAATAAACATTATATATAATTAAATACTTTATTAAAGACATTTTTTTTTTTTTTTATTAAAAATAAACTTATATTAATCACTATTCATATATTTATATGCACGTGCATTAATTTATGTATTTTTATTTTATTTTAAACAATCGTTTGATTAATTTATTTTTATTAATTTTTATTTTCTAATTATTTAAGGAAGCAAATATTGTTGAATACTGACTAAGGCTGGACTTTAAGTAATTTATTTTAATTTTTTTTTTATATACATATTTTCTTACCGAAAAAGGCATAGTAAAGGTGTATTGAAAATAAAATAATAAAACAAAAAAAAAAGGAAGTTTGTTTTGTATGGTTACTATGGTAACGATATTTTATTATTATTTTTGGTTATTAATATTGTCGCGTGTAATTAGCTATGCGTAAATATGCGGTAGCACTCATTTCTGTTCTATAGTTTTTTTTTTTTTTTTTTGTGAATAAATAAAATTATTATTTTAATTGTTTTCCTATATACAAAATTAAGCTGAAAATAATTTTATTAAATATAAAGAGCGTGCACTCAATTATTTTCTTTCTTTTTTTTTGTTAGTTATTACATTAAGGAAATTTAAGGAAATAACAGATTGTTTTACCTTCATGTTGGACAATGAAGGTAAACTTTAATTAAATACTGCATACAGTATTTTTATTTTTGACTAATAATTTATTCTGACATTTTCTTTTTTTTTTAATGAAAAAATTATTAAAAATATTATTCTTGATAGAATTATGAATGGTAATCATTTTTCTTCGTGCATTCCTTCACTGAAGTTTCAAAGTTTTTAATTCATTTCCTTAGTAAATGACAAAAAAAAAATGTATAGGAAGATTTTAGTTTGAAAAATGGTATTAAAATCCGTTCGACTTTTAAAGAATATTTTTTTATTATATTTTAAGAATTTTCAATACTATTGACCCTTTATTTATATGAAGCAAGGGACTTTTTCAAAGAGCGTTGTCATTAAATTTTTGAAAAAGTCGTTAATCGTTTTTTTTTAGTTTAGTTAATGCTAGTTTATGGGGTGATGAGAATCGATTCTACATTGACAGGTGATCAATTATCAGAACAATTTTTTGCTTGCAATATAATTATATTATAAACAGAGATTATTTATACACAATTAATGGCAGCATGTGATTTAAACTTGATTTAGTTGAAAATTTTTGTTTGCAATTCAAAGATGTGAATTCCAATAACACAAAAATTGTCCAAGTTATCTCAAAAGTCCAATCTTATAATTCAATAACAATCTATGTAACGATTAATGAATGTTACTTAAAAGATAGTAAATAGAATTACTAACAAATATACTCACATTTCATCTAAAATTGATTAATATAGAAATAAATATAATATATAATGAATTTACAGTAAGAATAAATTAGTTTAACTTTAAGGATTCCAGACTTATCCATATCAAAACAATTGGTGATTTAAATTAAATTAAATTATTGGCTATACCCACTTAGACTCTCAAAACGATCTAGAAGAAGTAGAGGGTAGAATTTGGTATCAAATGAAAGATATGAAAAAACTGTTAGAAAAATCGGTATTGCCATGTTTTTAAAAATTTATTGTGAAGAAAATAGAAAGAAAATTGAAAATTTTTTAATCACAATTTATTAATTATTTCGCATATTATTAACTTAATTATTATCTTAATATGGATTTTCCTAAAGACTAACAAAAAAAATTGGGTTTTCCGATTGCCGGAAAAGTAATGGAAATTGTTCATAATAGTTTTTTAATATATTTCAATTGATAACCGAATCCAACCTCTACTTCTTCTAGATCGTCTTGAGAGTCTAAGTCGGTAGTACCAATTTATTAACATGCTTCTTATCCTCTTGTTGTATTTAAATAAGGAAATTTAAAATCGTTTCTAAAATAACCTCGTTCTTTTTTTTTCACTCAAAAATTCTTAATTTTCGTAACCATTTAAACATTAACAAACAAAAATGGAAAATAAATTTTTATCAAAACAAAAAACACAAAAATTTTCTATTAAAAAGCAGAGATAAAAAAATAAAATTATTAAAATCACGAATATTCATGGTTGTAAAATAGTAGATAGTAGATAATAAATTGAATTTATGGGTCTAAGAATAGAAATAAACCAAACGAACAGAAGCAAATAAACTTTTTTTTTTCTTTTTTATTAATAAAAATAAAAACCAATTGACCGAAAAACGATTTCTATTTACGATTTTACATTTTGTTTAAAATTAATTATTAGTTTGGGTGTGAATAAAACGTGTCTTATCAATTTTTTGTTAATTTTATTAAAAAATTAATCGATAACACGTATATATGTTATTATTTTGATTGCTCATCGTATTTTATGTTAAAAAAATTATCGTAATTTTGGCAACTCTAATACGACCAAAGATTCTACACTTTAAAGACTAATTCGGTTAATAAAATTGACAAAACAAAAATTACACAATCATGATCTATTAAAAATCATTTAATATTCAGGAATAAAATTCGATTTTAATAAACAGTAGAATTGTGAATGCTTATGCTTGCTTTGAATACCTGATTAAAGTAGGCGCATGAAGCAAGTAGTTAAATCGTGTGTCCTTCCTTGACAAAATGGTTTGGACATAAAATTAAATGAAATTACTTAGAAAAAATAATTAATTAAATAATTCTATTCCCATCCATTCTCTTTCCATTTTATTCAGCTCTTTTCATTAATAACTTAAAATCAATTATTCTCTACAAAAAACAAATAAATTCACAGATTAACTTACTTAAGAACACTGCGATCGGTAAATGCATTTGCATTAGAAAACATACTTAATTTACACAAATAATTAATTTTCACTTTAATTCACATTAATTTATTAAAATTCATAATTACAATACAAGATGTTTAATATTACATGATAATTAATTAATTGAATTACAAAAGAGTAAGTATGTAATGCATAAGTTTAGATTTTTTCAATTTTAAACCAAAGACCGGATTCAGATACTAGAACGATGGAACTCGCTTTAAAGTTGAGAGTTTTTGTTGTTTTCGCACACGGTGTTATTTTGTAGTTTGATAATATTTTAATGATGCCAATTTTTACTTGTAAAACACCAAAACGCATTCCAATACAACTGCGGGGTCCGTCACCAAAAGGTATAAAACTATATGGATGCCTTTTCTTTATATTTTCGTCAGTAAAACGATCTGGATCAAATATTTCCGGGTTTGGAAAGTATTCAGGATCATGATGGAAACAATAGATTGGAATCATTAGTAAAGCACCTTTCGGCATTATTTTATCTGTGTTTGGCACTTTGTAGTCACGGTCTACAATTCTTACAATATTATCAACGGGTGGATACATACGAAGCGATTCTTAAAGAAAAAAAAGGATTCATTAATAATTGTTAAAATAGTTATATCGAAAATATGAACCGTTTACGACGTTATCCAAATAACGCATTTCCATAATAGCATCATAAGTCACCTCGCCATTATACTTTTCCAAAACTTCTAAAATCTCATTACGTAATTTATCTTGAATATTTTGGTTAAGGCATAATTCGTGAAAACAGAAAGACATAGTCGTTGAAGATGTTTCAAACCCAGCAATAAAAAATACAAACGACTGAGCGGCTAGTTCATTAAATGTTAAAGTTCCTAAATTTGCACTTGATTCATCAGTATCGTCGGTAATTTTTCCAAAGTTTTTTATTTGCAACAATAAATTCATAAAGTCATTTCTTTTGACATCATTTTTTTCACGATAATTTACTGTGTCTTGTATGACTTCCATAAAGAATTTACTAACTTCTGAATTGATAACTTTTAACCCTAATTTCCTCGATAGGTCTTTAAAGATACTCATAAAGAAAATTTGCATTACACCTGCTGTAGGCTCGTTGAATAATTTATTTGCCATTTTCCGGAATTCATTGTCCGGATTTTTTAAGCTATTACATTCAAATCCGAATGCACAAGATCCTATAACATCAGTTGTAAATCTAGAAGCGATTTCCTTTATTTCAATGTCGGCAGACTTCTCAGCATAAGGCAGCATATATTTGCAAAATTCATTACCCACATCTAAGATCGTACTAAACATCATGCGCATTTTTCCTGATGTAAACGTCGGTGTCAGTTTGGTACGTATATTCTTCCATCGTTGACCCTCCAAAGCAAATACATGCCCAGTTAATGGATCGTCTTTTAAATTATAATAAATTCCACGATCATGAAAATAATTAAAATCCTTTATGAATACATTTTTTGCTAAATCTGGATCTATTACCAAAACCGCTGGTTGTATAAAAAAATATATTCCACCAAATGAACATTTTCCTTTTAATTGTGTATACAGTCCTTGCATTAATTTAGATCCACGAATTTTAGTGCCCATACCTTTTATGTTGCCATAAGGAAATTCGGGAGCGATAAACGGCACCCCTTTAGACTCCCAATATGAGAATTTACGTCTTATATACAAATAACCAACAAATATAATTGACACAATTGTTAACAGAATAATATTTAGTTCCATTTTATTTCTTTAGCAACACAGTTTTAGAAACACAATTTTTAAAAACTTTTTAATTCTATTCAATGAATTTATAATTTTATTAAATGTTTATAGAAATGACAATTAACTAGACAAAATTTAAAACTCAACTAACTCTCAAATGAATAAATTTTTGTATTTTAATCAGGAAAACAGCAAACACATCTACCGATAATTTTAAAGCAAACACATCAAACGTACACTCTTCAATCGTCAAGGTTAGTTTTTTTTTTTTTTTTATTCATATATTCTGGTACATTATGCATGAATTATTAATTTTTGCATTATATGTTTTAATTTGTTGTGTTATCAAACACATGTAAGTATGTATACCGAGGCATATACTTCTATATAATTTTAAATATTTTATTTTTATTAAATCTAAACAATATTAGATATGATTATCTATTCCAAATACTATTTTTAATTTTTGATTCATAATATTTGATTATTTGTTTTATATACATATATAAATTTAATATGTTATCATGTATATAGTATTGTTTAATATAAATATTTTATTTTTTTTCTATTAATAAGTAATAAATTAAATCATTCTTATAACATGCAATCAAATTTTTTATAAATAATTGATTATTTCAAAAAGACTCACTTTTATTATGTAAACATTCTTAAATAATGTTTAACCGTTGGTTCAAAGGGAAAATGTATTCTTAGATATGATTATACGCTAATAAACTGCATTTTTAAGCTATTCATAAGAATAATTAATTGATTATAAATATTTTTTATGGAACTATCTGTTGTCTTATCCCGAGATGCTGTGACAAAATACTAAAACGAATTGTTCAATAGAACCGCGTCAAAATTTAACATTCAATCCTTTAAAATAAATATTTAAAATCCAATCCTTTTTATTCCAATTCCAATTGACATAGTAGCTTAGGCTATTCACAGGAATACTTTAAGTAATAAAGTCTAACATGTCAATCTTTCAACATAAGAAAAAACAATAATAATAATAATAAATTTATTAATAATTTAATGATAATAGTTTTTTTTTAATTAAAATTACTATAAAACCTGTGGTACCTGGCTTCGCGTAATCTTTTCTCCAAGAATAAGTATAAACTTTTCTCGCTGTCATTTCTTTTCCAATTCTCGATCAACAAGCTATAAGATATTTATTCAATAATTCAATTGCACTTTTTAAATGATATCAAAATACACACATTTTACTTCATATAGATTAAGGTAGTTTATCTAAAATTTGCTTTGAATAGTAATTATGTAAATAGAAAAAATGTCATAAAAGTAGGACGCTAGGATGATTTTTTATAGAATTGTATTTTTTTTATACACTTTTAGATCCTGAAGTTATGAATTTATTTATGTTGGGATATTTTTTAATTGAACTGACTACATCGCCCGACAAATTATTAATTATTATTTCTTTGTATTTGTAGTAGGGCGGCATGCATTCTCAAATGAACTTAGACTTAGACTCTCTGGAAGTACCTCTTCTATAAGAGGTAGTGTAACTTGGCATCATTTAAAATGTATTAGAAAACTGTAGAGAACTGATACGTGCACAAATTTTTTTCATACAAATAAATGATCTTAATGAATTTAAATCCAAATAGGAAATTATTTGCCATCTTTGATCGTAGTAATCATTGAAATTTTTAAAAAATATATTTTATTTATTTTTTCCATAAATGTCATTTGTCATTTATTTGCTTTACGGTAGTGATAGGGAGGAGATGTGTAATTTTTTTTTTAATTAATTATCATTAGTTTTCTTTTTGTATAAACATATATATACACATCGTAGATAATTTTTATATTTAATTATATTTTTTAATGTTTTTACATTAAGTAGCTATTACTATTCGTTTAATTTAAGTCAATAGCAATGCCTGGTAATTTAAGTCAAACATTTTTTTGGTTTTTTTATAAATTTTATAAAATTACAGTTTCGGATGTTCGACTAAATTGGTATAACACAGTAATTGTTACGTTTATACTTAATGATTCTACTATATTACTATCAGCAATGACAAGTATGATACGTAAAACTGATAAAAATGAAAAGAATGTATTTGAAAAAAAGAAATCTTTAAAGAAAAGAATTGCTGATGCGAATAAAATAAATGTGACCTTTCATCAAGAAACATTAGAGAGTATGGAAGAGGCACTAAATCGTTTAAAATTACAAAAACTTTACACTGATAAGTAAATAATTCAACAAAATATTATGAAAAAGTTATTGAGTTTCTTTTTTTTTTTTTTTTTTCTTTTTAGAAATGATATTACAAAAGTTTTATTAAAATGTGGCAAAGAGATAAAGAACAAAAGAACTTTTAAGTTATTGAATGCTGTAATTATCAATCAAAGACGCATGCAAAATGAAGAAAATAATTTTATTCAAATAACCACAAAAAATTATTTGAAAGAACATAAAATTGAACAGGACCTCGAGAAAGTATTAAAAAATCAAAATTTAAATACAACACAACTATACGTTGATATAGCAGCGATTGATAATATAAATTATGTAAAATATGAATAAATTATATTTATATATAATTATGTTAATAAATTTATTCTACTAGGATCATACACTGAACATACTTCGAAAAAAACGTTATCTTAATAAATGGGAACAAGCACGTATTGATTTACAAAAAAAATATTACAATACAATTCAAAATAAATACATAAAAGATTATCATAATTATGAGTATTTGAAAAGACGTGAAATTGTTGTTGTATCAGATATATTCGGTATTATAAATAATCAAATTGAATTATATAAAGAGGAGTGTATATATTGGATGGAGAAATACGAATCCGAAAATGATTCAATTGATATTGATATACAAATTGAAACGGAAAATATTGCACAAAAAATGGATAAATATAATAAACTTTTAGATGATCTTGATCAAAGAAAACTCGATATGGAAAATTTTATTAAATTTAAAGCGCAACAGAAAATTGAACGAAGTGCAATCAAAATTCAGGTAAATATATAATTATATCTAATTTAGTTTTAATTAAATATAAAATAAATAATAATAATAATAATTTTTTATTTTTAAATAATTTCACAAAGGGATGGTGGCGTCGTTTAATGTATCTTAGAAAAAAACCAAAGAAACCGAAGAAAAAATCAAAGTCGAAAAAAGAAAAGGGGAAAAAAAGAAAATAAAATTTTATAAAAATGTTATCAGTGCCAGTGTATAGGAGTCAAAATTAAATTTATTGAAAAACCAAAATGTTTTTATATTTGTATTTATATTATGGAATAAATGTATTATAATCATATGCATAATAGTTTAACAGTACTATTAAACGCCATTTACACTTAAGGTGAAAAGTAATTTAAAACTGAACAGAAGTTTACTTCACATTTTATAGGAAAATAAAAACTTTTTACCGCTTTACATTGGAATGCTTGTCGATACTTAACACAAAAATTAGAAAATAACGACAGATTAAAAAAAAAAATTATAAAAAATGGCTTAAGCAAAAGCATTACAAAGATAAACTTGATACAAAATTCTACATCCTTACACTTTACCATTTATATGAAATGTTTAGAGAGTGTAAATTGGTAAATAAGTTCCAAAATTATCAAATAATTTCTATCGTTTCCGTTATTTATTAAATTATTGAAACGCCACCTGTGAATCCAACACATAAAAAACATAACAATTTTAATTCATAAAAACAAAAACGGTTTGAATCTAAGATCTGTCATTTGAATATCGTTTTCTGTGTACCGATATATCATTTGTGTGTTTCAAAGAAAAGTTAAATAAATAAAAATGCTGAAAAATTTATTAAAAACAAAGAATTTAATTGATATTAGTTGTAGATCATTTGGGCAACATAATAAAAAACATATTTATAAAGGGGAAGGTGTAAAATATGAAGGAATAAGATATTATCCAAGGTGAGAAAATTATTTGTTTTAAAAAGTTTGGTTATGTTTATCTATTAATTGTTTCAGAGAAACCGATCATGAAGACCCTCCAATTGAAGCTTCGAAATTATTTCGTGTGCAACGCATTAAACCGATTAAGGGAAATCCATTTTGGGAAAAGAGAATTTTAAATGATTTAGGAATTGGTGAAAGAGTAAGCACTGCTTTGTCATTAATATAGACCATATTTTTAAATTGAAATTTCCCTTTACAGAAATGTACAGTAGCTATAGTTAAGAATATACCGGAAAATAACGCCAGATTATGGAAAATAAAGCATCTAGTAAAAATAACACCAATAATATTCCCCTATGGTGAGCCAACGAAAAATGATATAAATTACACATTTCTAAAGGAAACCGGTGAATGTTATGTCGCAAAAGAAATTGAAATCGACTGCAAACGCATCGAAGCATCAGAAAATTTTAATAATGATAAACATCGTTTGGATACAGATTTATTAAAAAAAGATTCACATATGAAGTGGTTAAATCCATGGTAATTTTATATCCAAGTAATCTTTAAAATATATGTAATTATTTAGTTTAATTAAAATAGATAATTTTGAATTATAATATTATTTTTGTTTAATTTATTTCCACGATAATTTTTTTTTTTAGCTGAGACACAATTATTACATACATTTTATACCCTACTTTATAAGCAATAAATAAATTCCCTTTAACACAGCTGATCAATAATTAAAACGTCATATTGGAAAATAAGTTTGGTTATGTTACTGTTTCTGCACAAAAAAAACATTTTTGTTTATAAGCTAAAAGTCTATTTATACATTTGTAAACATTCAAATAATTAAAAATAAACACATTTGAAAAGAAACATGCTGATAATATATATATAAATATATTCGTTACTACATCAGCATATCAATCATATGATTTTATTAAAAATAAAACGTAAAAGTTGTTCTTAAGTAGGATGGTTAACTTTGTGTTTTCAGAGTTATTTACGTTTCTATGTGCAACAAACAAGCTTGGCTTACATTAAGAAGAAATAGCAAAAAAAAAAAAACATCTCAAGTATCGTTTAAAACTGAAAATAAATTTTGTGAAAATCAAAAATATATTATGTGTTAAACACCTTTCCCTCCCCATTCCGTTACTTGCTTCCCAACAGTTATATCTGTTAAACAGAAAATTTATGTGTTTTCTAAAATAAAAAACGAAAAATAATTATTAAAGCGAATATTTTTAAAAACAGCCTCCGAACATATCTTGGGCGCCATTCTATCGTCATTTATTTAAATAAATTTGAAACAATCAGTTGTCTTTATTGTGAGTTACACAAGTTGTTATATAATTTAATAATTACTAATTACTTAATAAAAAAATGAAAAATAAAGTCATAGAAATTAAACAGGGATCATTAATTTTAACTGAAAAACCTTTTGTTTATGTTTTGAAGTCTAAATATAGAACCGAAAGATGTGATTTCTGTTTAGCAAAGTAAGTTTAATTGTTTTATTGTAGTTAAATTGTTGAATTAATTGTAATTTCTGTAAAGTGGTAAGGTGCATCAATGTCGCGGGTGTCAGTATGCATATTACTGTAATGTAGAATGCCAGAAAAGTGGGTGGAAGCAACATAAACTTGAGTGTCCATCGTTGAAAAATATAAAACCTCGTATTGTACCAGATGCTGCTCGTATTTTATCGAAAATAATATGGAAACTAAAAAATGGTGGTGATTTAGAGAAGGGATATTATACAGAAAAATCGTACAGAAAATTCAGAGATTTAATGTCACGTTAGTATAATATTGTTTAATTGTTATACAGCTTTTTAGATTTGATCATTTTTAGATTACGCCGAACTGAAAAATGATTCTAAGCGTATGGAACACATTGAAACATTAACAATGGTATTGAAAGACTTAATTGTTGATACTGTTTTACCCAATCCAACTGAGCTTCTTGGGATTTACGGTCGGGTAATTAAAATGATTAAAATTCACCATGTAAATTCTTTTACATGACGTAACAAATATATTTTTTTTTTTTAATAATATTCCAAAGCTTATAACAAACGGTTTCAATATATTGGACGATGAAATGAATTCTATCGGTACTGGAATATATTTAGGCGTATCAGTGACTGACCACAGTTGCATCCCAAATGCTGTTGCAACGTTTAACAAGACAACACTATACATTCGCACCATTAAAGATTTGCCAAATTTAGACTGGTCACAGGTGTTCATATCGTACATTGATTTATTAAACACAACCGAGGATCGACGCAATGATTTAAAAGAGAATTATTATTTCTTATGTGTATGCAGCAAATGCATTGGTAAATTTTTAAAATTATTTAATTTGCACCTTTGTTGTTATTTAGAAAGTGGCAAAATGAGCTGAATAACTGAAATGTTTCGTTTTATATTTAGATCCAACAGAGCCAATTGAAATGTCATCAGCTGCTTGCCCTAATCAACTTTGCAGCGAATTTATAAACATTGAAACAATGACAAAATGTCCCAAGTGCGACCACGAAATTGCAACGGTCTTCAAACAAGAATATTACGATGTCATGGAATTTACAAAAATTCATTTGGAAAACATGAAGGATGTGGCTTGTAAGTCTTTTAAAGAAAAAAAAAAAACAAAACGGATTTTACTTTTCATTGTCTTTAATTATAGATTTAGATGTGAGTAATATTTGCTTAAAGAAACAGAGAAATGTGTTGCATAAGTTGAATTTGTGGCACGTTAAGACTTTGGATGCTGCCTTTGAGAGCGCTATAAACATTGGTAAATTTGAGGAGGCGCTATTATTTGGACGAAAATTAGTGCCTGGATTCAAGTAATTATTTAAACATTTAATTTCATTACATGTTTACAATATTTTGCGTTTTTTTTTTTTTTTTTTTTTTTTTTATTTATTAAAGGAAATATTACGGAGATTTCAATCCCCTGCTTGGTTTGCTATATATGAAATTGGGTAAAATTGAGTTATACGACAATCAGATAAAGGAAGCCAAACACAATTTAATATTATCAGAGAAAATAATTAAAATAACACACGGTACTGATAGTAATTTATATAAAAATGAATTAATACCATTGTTAATACAGGCAACGACATTGTCTGATAATTAACATGGAAAAAATATATTTTTATTGTTGTTGTTTACCCTAATCAATAGTATTAATATTTGTTTTTATTCATTGTTAATAAATGTAAAAAATCAATAAAATTAAATCGTTTTTTTTTTATAAATAATCCCGTATAAGTAATTTTTTAATTATCTTTATGAATTTATATGATTTTGATATGCCCGCATTTTATTTTTAAAACTAATTTCATCTAATACTCAAACCATTGATTCATTTAATGCAAAAAAACGTACGTCTAGTACTACAACAAAAGCTTCATAATTACGATAATAATAAAATTTTAGTGTATTTTATTTTTCTTCTATTGTACACTCTGTTATTTAAAATTTTCTCCTAGCATAATCATCGCCGTTCAGTGTGTATTAAAAAGAAAGGCAAAAGTCACAAATGTCGTCTGTCTGTCAAACGCGTTTGTATCGTTTATGGTTTTTATGGTGAAGAAGAGAAGAAATTTTTTTTTTTTATTTATATATATTTTTAATTAAATAATTTAAATAGTTCATATAATAAAGTGTATTTGCATAGAAAAGTGTTTTAATAATAAAAAGTTTAATAAAATAGGAAAAATGGCTATATATATAAAAATATTAATTTTATTAATTTATATATTGATGCCAACATATCATTGTGATGGACATGATTTACCAACAAAAACATTATTTATGTATAATGATAATGATATGAGTAGTAATTATAATAATAAACCAAAAATAATAAATAGTTTAAGTGATTTTAATAATATAAGAAATAAACGTGATGTTAATAATTTTAATAAAAATTTAACAAATGTAACTGGAACACCATCAGCAGCAGCAGCAGAAACAATAGCAACACAAACAATAGATAAAGCAGCAGATTCATCAGCAGCAACAGCAACCACACAAAATCCGGTTAAATTAACTAAAAATACATCAACAACAGGAGCAAATAATTTAAATGATAAAATTATACCAATTGTAAGTATATATAAGGGTATATAAAAATCTATTTCAAAAAATTGTGCAATTAACCACGAAAAAGAATAAAAACAAATTTTTTACGGCGTAATTTGTTTTTTTTTTCCTCTAAGCCCGTCATTTTCTTTTTCTTCTTGTGTACAAAGAAATGTAATAAAAAATTACAGCAACAATTTAAAGGGTATAAAGACTTTATTTTTGCTTTCGGAATTTTTAGTCAATGTATGGTAAACCCCTGTGCTGTTTATTTTCTTTTGTTTATTGTTTTTTTCTTTTCTTTTTTTTTTTTCTATTGATATGTATGATTATTACTAGGTTGTCGCTATCTGTTATTTTGCCAGTGACAACCTTGCTTTGTGTTTACTTATTTAGTAACTAAACTAAATTATTTTATTCCTTTTTTAGAAATTAATTAACTTTTTCTTTTTTATGTTTTTTATTTTCGTATTTTTTGATTTGTCATTGCACAGTTGTACGGTTTTTTTTTTATTTTTGTTTTAAACATTTTATTCTATTTTTTTTTTATTGTGGTTTTTATGTTGTTTTCGCTAATGTGTTATTATTTTTTTTTTAATCGTTTTTCGTGGGTTTTTTTCGCTTATACTAATTATTATATTTTTTAATTTTAGCTTTTTGATGAATTTTTAATCATTTTGTTTTGCTTTCGTGAATTTTATTTTTACAGTGTATGGTTATTGTTAAAAATTCTTCTTTTTCCTGTAAACTCATCTATTGTGATGACAGTTCTGCTTGCTAGCTAGCTAGCAATCATATTGGCTGGATAGTTCGTATTTGCCTCTAAAATTAAAGATTTTTTTTTTTTTTGTATATTATAAAGAAATCTTAATTAGGATTATCTCCGCTGGTAGCAAAATTTAAAATAATTTAAATAATATATTTATTTATTTTTTTTTCTTACAAAAGATTTGAATGACATAAATATTGCTGTTGTCCGTCCGGTAATCATTTTAAACCAAAAAAAAAAAATTAATATAAACGTATACTTATTAAAGTCATGTGATGTATTCGAAATGTACTAGAAGAATTATTTAAAAAAAAAAAAATTTTTTTCTTAGAATTAGAGGATTAGTTAGAATGGAATGGAGATTTTTTCAAATTTAAATTAATAGCACGTGATCATAATGACGTTGAAGAAAAAAAAAAAATTGAAATAGGAAAAAAAGCAAAAGTTTAAAATTATTTATTTCACACTTTCCGGCTAAATAATAACCGGTTACCGGTCTTTTTTTGTTTTGTTATTAATTAATAAAAAATAATTTGAATGAAAAGTAAAAAAAAATCGATTTTTTTTTCGTGTTATATTTACCGTTATGGATTTTGTCTTGAATTTTGTAGAATAATAAAAAAAAGTAAGAAACCGTAGTAAAATCATTTTTTTGTTTTTTTTTTTTGTTTTTAAGAATTTAAGCCAAGTTTTTCGGTGTAAAGCTGACAGCGCACCAATTTTTATTACATTTTACGTTTTCGTTTGTTTTGTTCGGCAGAATGTAAAGCAACGGGCGGTGATACATAAAGTAATTTATGGCTTAAAGACATTTGACAGATAATAAATTTAAATAGATGAATGCAGAAAAAAACTAACAGTTAAGTCAATGGTAGATCATTGAATGTGTGTGTGTGTGTGTTTTTTTTTTTTTGTAATTTTCTATTGCTATTATTATTCTAAGCTGTTGTGTACGTTTTCTGTAGCTTAAACTTTACCCAAGATCAATTTCAATATAATTTAGCTTATTGATTCTTGTGAAATTTTCGCATTTACGATTAGGACAGTTGCAATAGTTTTGATGGTAGAAATTCTTTCTTTGAAATAAGTTTTTAATGTCTCAATTTTATTAAGAAAAACCTTGCATTTAACTTGCATAGAAATTCTGAAATTCATTTCCATACCAAAGCAACATGTTAGCAACGTTTGGCGGTTTTAACTTAGGAAAAAGTAAATTGACAGCAATACACTTCTATTTTTAAACCTAAAATTCCTTGGTTTTTTTTTTTTTTTTGTTGGGGGAGTAACAAAATTAATTAGTTTTGGAAAATTAGACTTTTTAAAAAATTTTTTTTTTATTTTCAGGAGTAAACATTTTGTAAATATTTTTACATGTTTGGATGGTGGATAATGGTTTAGTTGGTTGTTTGTTTTTTTTTTTTTTTTAATATGCCTTCTGGTTTTACGTTATTTATGAATGTTGATAAATTAATTAATAAATAAGTCACAGGTTGGATACTTTTGGCTGTTATAACGATTTTTTCTTTTTAGGATTTAAAATATTAGAGTGGCGAATCTTTTTGTGATACGCTTTTAAATGATATATTATGTATTCTAGAGAAATTTAGTTAGTCACTTAATTGGTTTAGTTAGTTAAGCAATTAATTAATTATTTAAGAAAAAAATGGTGAAAAGTTTCCCAGAGTTTATCGCATCGCGCTATTTTCATTCTAATTTCTACTTCTTTGTAAATGAGTACAATATATTTTTTTTTTGTTTATCATTTTTAATTGAATTCAAATGACAGCACAAAAACAGTAAAAAATGAATAAATAAAATTAAAAAAAGAGAAGAAAATTCAAAAGTTTTTCTTTTACACTGATTTCGGTTGGCTATCATCCAACAATGATTTTTTTTTTTTTTTTTTTTTTTTTTTTGTTTTCTCTATTATTGAATTGAAATTGAAACAATAAAAGAAAGTTTTCAATATTGTTGTTTTTTATTTTCATTTACTTTTATTTATTTTTTATCTAAATCTTATTTCCCTTTCATTAACAATAAGAGCAATAATGAAAAAAAAAAAAACTCATATTTTGCATTGAATATAGACTTGCTTTTGGGATGTCTGGACTGTCTATCTGTCTGTTTATAGAATATAATGTAAAAACAAGGAAAACTTTTGTATAAAGTTGTGCTTTATTAAGGGAAATTAATTGTTCTACGGAGTTCTACTCTGGTGAAAAGGTACAACGATGACAGGTAGTTAAATTTGTGCTTTTAAATTGTTTTTATATATATTGATTAATATATGGATGGGAACCTACTGTTTGAATTTTTATTTGATGAACTTGATGCTCGATTAAATTCCTTTCAACATCACAGCGGTTCACAAGTTTTTTTTTTTTTTTTTTTATTATAGTTTTGTTCCTCAAAGCGGCGCATATGCATTTGACAGTTTTTTTTTTCGAACTATTTTTATTTGTTTTCATTTTCCTTGTAGTAGCTGCTTATATAATATTGTAGTTCCCCTAAGTGTATGATTAAGAGTAGAGCAGAGTATTTGTAATGCAGATTTGATGTTGATTCAATGTATTTTTTTTTTTGTATAAAATAAATAAACGAATTTAAATCGTCACAACACGAAAATGTTAACAAAAATACTAAATAATAAAAATGATAATAAACATTTCCTTATTAAATTAAATTCCAAGTATGACGCGATGAGAAGTCGCTTTTAAATTTTTTTTTGTTTATTTCAATAATAATAATAATAATAAAAAATTTATTTAATTTTCTTTCTATCTGTTTTGATTCTTTTATTATTTGTTTGTTTAGTTTGTTACTTTTCTTTATTTCATTTTTTAATTTCATAAAAAACAGTTTTTTTTTTGTTGTATATGGTTCAAATAACACAAATTATTCTTCTTTATTCATTCATATTCAAAAAAAAAATCATAATGACTTAAGTCGTCTTAAGACTTTTATTTTTGTTTTTTTCCTTTCTTTCTTTTTATTACTCTATAAAATATATATTTGGGTATCAAAGTGTTGTTAACTACGTATGTGTGTTATTCAATGCTTTACAATTATATTTTTAATTCAATTAAATGAATGAAATGATATATAAAAAAAAAAAATTAAATGCGATATTTATTTCATTAGACGAATACAATGCGAAAAAAAAAAAAAAGGCAGACGATGCCTTGGTAATTGGTAGAGTTGGAATTTCAAGATAAATATAATTAATTTAAAAATTGTTGTACGATGATTTTTTTTTTTTTTTTTTTTTTTTTTTTTTTTTTTGTTAAATGTAATTGAGTTTGGAGATAAAAAAAATTTACTCTGGTTTCTCCAGAGTATTATTGGAAATACAATCCTTTAATTGGTTTCTTTAGTAAAATATTGGTGTGCCCCAGCATATTAATCAGGGCTTCTAATCATCTCAATTGACTTACGCGCTTTCCGTCATACTTTTATTAAAAAATAAAATAAATTTAAGGATATTTGTTATACAATTGTGATGAAATATTTCGGAAACCTTTTTTTGCAATAATAATACAAAAAAATAATAATAAAATTAAAAGACAAAATTGGATTCATTAAATTCATTAAAAAAAAAATTGTTTTAAATTTTTTAATTAACTATTAGTCTGTTATTACATTTTCTTGGAAATGTTTCTTCATTAATTTGTTTAATATTAAATTTTCTGGAATTTTTTGAGGCATCATATTTCGCTCTGTTATAAATATATTTTTTTTATTTTTATTTTAACTATTTTCATGTTTTTTTTTTTTTTTCTGTTGTACAGATGTAAAATAGTGTAAATTTTTATTCGTAGTACAGGATACATGGTGTTTGGAGGAAATACAAAATTTAATTGATTGGTTTTGTATTTAAAATTATTACTTCAATAGATTCAAATTGCAAAATGCACAGAATATAAGTTAAAATTCTTTGGTATCCCTGTCAAATTTGGTGTAAATTCTGTCACAAACTTTTCTTAGATATTTCGAACAATTTTATGACTTAAACAAATATTGTCTTAGTTCAATATAATTTATAATCCAAAGGCGCAATAAGATTATTTTATGTATTTAGCTTTAATATGATTTTGTATTATTTTTAAATTAAGTTTAACTAAAACGCATTGTATGCGGATCTACATAAATAATTAATTTGTTATTGTTATTGAAGTATTTTCACCACAAGTAAATAAACTTAATCGCATTGGAAACCAATTGCATACAATTGATAAAGTTATTAAATTATTAAATTATTATTGGTTAAGACATTATTAAATTGATTTTTGTTGTTTAAACACATTAACCATACAACTGTCCAATTGCTGATTATTTATGATTTGTTATGAAAAATAATTTTTTCTATATAATTTTAAAACAAAGAAATTCAAAGAAATAATTATTATTATTATAATTTTTGATCTAATTTGTTTAATATAAATAAAATAAAAAATTTACAATGAATCATTGTTATATTGCATTGCAAGTGATGACAAGTGTTTAGTGTATAATTGTTTTTCTTGCTAATGATAATAATATAGAATCTAATATCTATATACGGTGTTATGTTACATTTATGCTTTTTTTCTATGCTTAATTTGTTGTGGCTTTGGTTAAGATACATTTTTAATTGTATTGTAACAAAGGAAAACCTTTATTTGTTTAATCAAATTTAAATTGAATGAATAATAAACAATATAAAGTGCTGATGGCTGGCTGTATTACTAAAATTTAAGAGTTATTTATTAAATTATAATTAATCATGGGAATTGAATGTATTGACAAAATATTATTTATCAAAAAAATTTAATTAAATGAACACAGACGACATGGTACAAATGGTGAAGCGAACTTAATAAAACCTTTGTAAATTCCTTTCACGTTTTTTTTTTTTTATATTAAAAATTAAATACTATCTGCTATTTGATTCACAAATGAACACAATTCATCTGTATTTTAGGTATATGAAATAAATTAAAATCTAATTTCTATCAAAAAAAAAATTGAATTTTATGAAAATGCAAGGTAACAATATTTAATCAATTGGAATTTCACTATATTAATAAAATATTTTCGATAAAATAGAGAATGTGGGACGTTAAATATTGGACTTTACATGGTAGTATGAATTTTGAAAAATTCGTTTTTCAACCGCAAAGAATTTAATGTTTTTGTTTTTGTTTTTTTTTTTCTATAACATGTCCGTGACCTTCATGGTTTAAAACTGTCGTATGAGCAGAATAAATATGATTCAATAATATTAAAACTGATAAACGTGGTTTTGTATGCGGGGGCTGACAATAGCAAAAAAAAAAAAAAAAAAAAAAAATTATTATCTCTACGTCATTTATTATTATCACCAGTTGCATTTTTTTACGCAATAAGATGATTTCATAGCGAATTAACATTGAAATTTTATTTTGTATTTTGACTCAGTTTCCTGATTTTAATTAATTAATTAATTAATTAAATAAATCAAAGAATATTGTTGGCTTGATTATTATTTTTATTATAAAGCTAAAGTTAAATTACTAAAGTTAAGTTACTAAAACTTAAGTTTCTTTTATAAAAATACCTGTTTTAATAAAGACTAATAATTTTAATTTATTATTAAAGGAAGGATGCTGATGCTGTAAAATAATCTAGTTTTTTTTTTTTTTAATCTTATTCATTTAATTTTCTCTACATATAATTGGCTATATTAGTGAAGTGTCTGTAGACATTTGATGTAAGATTTTTTTTTTTTTTTAATACACTGATGATGGTTCCGTAATGCATCTACGGCTGCCATATAATCTAATTTGAAGTGATTTATTTATTATTTAAAAGTGACAACGAGAAGATTCTTAATAAAAAAAAAAACGAATGAATTTTTAATATTAAACAATTTAATTGAATAAAATTTGATTAGATAGGAAGTTGTCTATTATCACTATTTATGCTGCTATGCTTTTCGTCTCTACGTTTCTTTCTTTTTTTTCTTTTATTTTCTCTCTATTACATTATTGCTGCTACTGCTGCTGCTGCTGCTGGGTGATGAATTTTGCTCGTTTCTCGTTTAAAAAAATTTATTTTTTTTATTTAATTTATCTCGATTATTTTTTCGTTTTATCATAATGATGGTATTATCAACAATAATGATAATTATAATGTTATTTTTTAATTTTTAATAAATATTAATAATAATTTATGGGATTATTTGTATTTATATCAATATTTATGCCACCATAAATTGGTTATTTTATGTTTTCCTTTTTTTTTGTCTATAGATTTTTGCCAATTTTTATTTCTTTAATTATCAAATTTTTCGTTTTTTATATGAACTATATTTCGATATTATCATTGGTGTTTCCATTACCACAATAAATAATTTTATCGATTTTGCCAAGTAAATTAAATTGAAATATTTCGATTCAATTCCGTTATTTTGTGGTTATAATTATCGCTATGTATAATTATCAAATTAGATTTATATTGTTATGAAAATAGCATGGTATTAGATAAGAGAGCTTTTTTTTTTCTCTTTTTTAAAGAGCTCCTTTACGTTCATAATTGTGCTTTAAGTGGTAATTCTACATACATATGTGTAAACGTTTTAACAGTATTTTAAGGTTGTGGACCACACGGAAAGAATAATTTTCTAAATCCACCGAAATTATGAATTGAATTAAGAAAATGTTTGCATGATTCCTAGTTACAAGAGAAATATTTCTTATTTTCTTCAAAACTTTTTCTTAAACTAAGAAATTAAAATAAAATACCAACAAAAAATAAGTTTAAATCGTTTTTTTTTTTTTTGTGGATTTTCTTGTCTCAAGAAACGAAATGGATTAGCATAGAAACCAAAATTCGTACACTATGTAATTTTTTTTATAAAATATTAAATTATCTTTATTCCTACATTAACGAATTTTAGATCCTTCAACCATTTAATATAACCCCTGTAACCCTTTTTTTTTCTACCCTTTATTACTAATGTGTTAGCGAATGGCGATTTATTGTAAAATCTAATTAAAATTAACTGACACGACATGATAAAATTAAAAAATAAAGAATTTTCAATTATTTATAATAATAATAATAATAATAATAATAATAATACGTCTTAATCCGGTGTAACATGAGGAAATAAAAAATAAAGAAATTAAAAGCTTAACACATTTTTCGTATTTATGTTATAAAAATGTCTCCAATTAAGCTATAGCATTGAACATTATTTACCGGTTTTCTGTTTCGCCTTTACAAAAATTCAATTATTGACGCCTCTGTAAACTTCCGTTGACTTTTTTTTTTTTTAAATAAAATAAAAATTATTGATAATAATAATTTTAATTTGATTGAACAAAGATGCATTTAAAAAAAAAAAGTAAACAACGTGACGGGCGGATGTTTTATCTTGAATTAATATTGTTAAATGGTTCTGTTTGTAATCTTATCAAATTGCTGACTTTTTTTGTAATTTTTTAATTAATCAATTAGTGTTAATTTTAATATTTGGTTCACGAATATTATTGCTTTTTGTTTTGAGTAATGTGTGGGTGTTTTTTTTTTTATATTAGCTTAATCTGTTCACAATGTAAGACTTGTTGCAATCATACATTGTCTGTGCAGTAATTTCGGTGATCACTTAAATAAGTGATGTGATTATTTGAAAGACGATCAAGACCCGGAATTTTTATTGTTTCTCATCATCATTGTCGTGGCATAGTTTTCATTTTATTATAGCTTATTCGCTTTTTATGCGTTATTTTACAATGTAAAAAAAAATATATTTATTTAATTAATTAATTTGTAAAATACTTTGCGTTGTTTGTTTATTCATTTTTGTCGTAAAGCAAAATATAATAATAAATAAATAAGCAGAAAAATAATCGAAAAATATGTACTTAAGTAAATTGATTAGGTTTTTTATTTTTTTTTTTTATTATTTTTGTTTATTTATTTATTTTTGATTTTGCGTTTTGTTTTGTTTTGTTTTGTTTTGTACGGTTTTGTACGATTTTTATTGTATGATAAGACAACTTTATTATAACTTGACAACAAATAATCTTTGTTTAGTTAATTTTCTTTTTTTTTTTTAATTTTATTTACGTTTTTCTTCTTTCAAAGTAACATTCGCTGTTTTGTGATTTTACTTTGTGTGGATTGTACTTTGGGTGTATAGAATTAATTTAATTTTTTTTTTTTGTTGTTGATTAATTAGATTTTCATTTTTATTTTTAAGCGGTAAACAACAAATTTTATTTTATTACGTTACTTTTTTTTTTTTTTTTTATTTTTAATGACAATTCAAAGGCATATTGTTTTACTGTGTAGGTGGTTCGTTTTTATGAATTACACTTTGGCAAAGAAAATGAACAATTTTTCAATGATTATGACCAGAAGTTGTAAAATTTTAACACAAAGCATCTTGCTGTGTATTTCAATGCATTTAGTCATAATATATCAAAGTCAATAATAACTTGTTCTTACTATCAATCATTGTTTATAACATTAATCTGATAAGATATAATTAAACACAGATGCGTAATAATATAGAATAAACATTCCTAGATAAAATTTAAAAATAAGTAAATAATCTAACACTAAATGCGTAATTTAATCATTTTAATTGAAAGGTCGTTGTATTATCATAATTATAGAATCTTAATAGAAAATGCATTTATTATGAACTCTTTTTGTAGAAATATTTTGCGTGGTATTAAAATGAATCCTGTATTTGTGCCAAAATTAAAAGTTGTTTTTTTATTATTATCATTTACTGAAGTTATTTAAAATGCCTGAAAAGAGTCTTAATATTTATTATGTGATTAGTTTTTGGATTAGCATCACCATCACCGAGTCAAACAACAATTTTATCCAATGTTTGTTTTTATCATCTAATCTCTTTTGTTTTTCTTTGTGTGGGTGGTGCATAAGGTTGTTTAGAAACTCTACAAGTACTTAATTCTGGTCAGTAGTCGTCTGTTACGAATGATTTAACATAATCTATTATGTTGGTTTTGAACACCATTTCTGTGGAATACAACCGCATAAATGTACACCAATGTTGTGTATCATATTTTGTTATTATTCACGGAATTTAAATCCATACCTTATCACCATAAGTTATGCGATTTGCGCTTATTTATTCATTAATAATATAAATGTGTACTTTCTACATATGTACATATATGCGCCTTTGCATTATTTAATAAATTAATCAAATAAATCTCACTAATTTTGCTAATTTGTTTAATTTAATTTTTTTTTATTTATTTATTTATTTATTTCTTTGATTTTCTTTCTTTATGATAATTATTTCTTAATTATAATTTAAATCATTTTGGTTAACCGTGTGTTGTGTAGGTAAATGAACTTTTTTTTTTTTGCGCAATTGCTTGCTTAACTCTTTGTTATCATAAACATTTTTTTTGTTTGTATTTATAATGGCGATAGTGACGATGTGTTTTCTGTTAAAAAAAAAAAAAAAATTCGCAGATAATACTGTTATTATTGTTGTATCGGTGTGGTGGTGTTTGGATGATTGTTGTTTACCGAATAATTGCATTTAGAAAATGAAAATAATAAAAAAAAAAAATGTATTTAGACAAAAATATTGGCTTAGTGCCAAAAGGTCATTAAAGGTTTTTAAAAACTGCATGTTCACATACTTTGTAATCGAATATTTATTTACAATTGAAAAAGAAAAAAATGGCATTTTCTACTCTCCTTTGTGTGTTGTGTCCGTTTATTTATTTTGCTCCTAATTTAATGCGTTTTTAATTATAATTTGTTTTTGTATTTATTGTTTTAATTTTGCATATTAATTAGAGTTTTGTTTGGTTGATTTTGTTACATCGCATATCAATTGTTGTTCCAAGTAAAATGTAATTATTGGTTAGTGTCTGTGTGTTTTATTGATTTATTTATTTTTTGTATTTTGTATTTTATGGATTGTTTGTGCCATCTGGTTGGTTTTGTTTCTATTATGCAAATTTGATTGTTGTTTTGTATTAATTGAATTTTTTTTTATTTTTTTTATTTTCTCTATGTATTTAGTAATAAAAAAAAAAAAAAAAAAAGGATTTTATCAAAATAATTTATTAATTTAAATAAGCAAACTGATGGCTCCACATCGTCTAGTTTTTTTTTTTTTTTTTTTTTTTTTTATGCTTTAAATCTGTTTTATTTTTAGTTGTTTACTTTATTTTAATTATGTTTTAACGCTTACCGCGTATATAAAAATATGAAAAAATATAAAAAAAAAGACCCATAATAAAGTACTTTATAACACGACGGTTTTGTCATTTGATTTGTATTTTTGTGTATATATAATTTAAGCTCTAGTTACCGCTGATTTGATTATCACGAATTTTTATTAATTAAAAATTGGATTTTATTTTGATTAAATAACTAACACTAAGCTACTTAACAAATAATCTGAATTGTAGGTGGTTTATTATGAAAATGGAAGTATTTTAGACCAATATTTTCCTTTGATTTCAGGTATTCATTGTATTTAACCGTTGAGCTTTATTAATAATACCTTAAATTGTATTTTTTTTAATCTTTAGATTATTTCGATGGAAATTATGACTTAATAGAATATTTTTAAAGTTGAATTGTAGTTAAATTTTTACTTTAATAATATTTTTGATTTATTTCTGTAGTAACTTTTGTTACCTGAAATACTACAACTAGCTTAGCTTAACAGTTTAGGGAAATGTTTAGCTAACATACGATGCCCATATCTATCATTTACCCCAATCTCGGATATGATATTATTATAAGGTTTATTTGTTGTAATGTTAATCTTATCTACTGTAGATAAATTATTACTGACGAAAAACAATACACTGAAATCTTTCAGCTTTAATATAAAAATATTACCAAGTAGTACCGGTTAAATGATAATTTTTAATTAAACGATTTTAGAACTATTATTATGATATGTAGGCCAATCGGCTTATTTATTTAGGTTCAATTGTTATTAAATTAGCAAGATAAAAATAAATTCTCTTAGAATTATGTTTTATTATTATTATTATTATTATTATTATGCTTTATTATTATCATCACGTCTTGCATAGCATCGCATTATCTTCGATTTAATAATATAATTTCTATTTAATGAATTAGAATTAAAAGCGATAAAAAATATTATACGATTAAACATATTTTTTCAGGGATGGGTAACCTTTAATTGTCAATGGGCAGAGTATGTTCAGTTATTTGGGCACAATGATGATTTAATTCACAAAAATTAATTATTATTTGTATGGTCTGATAATTCTGTTGTTTTATAAAAAAGAATAAAGAAGAAATTTATTATAATTGTCGTTTATTCATTTAATTTAATTTCACATTATTATTATTATTCGTGTTATTAATTCATTGATTATGTAAATTTTTTCGTTTTTTATTATTTTTTTTTTTCTCTTCTATATCAATTCTTTTCTCCTTTATTAATTTATAATTGACCTATAAAACATATTTATTTGATTTGATTTGAATGTTTTTTTTTTTTTTTTTTAATATTTTTCGCTGCTGATGTCTTTATTTACTTATTTAAATTTATTAGAAAGAATAAAAATGTACAATGATGAGATTCGTCTTATTTAAATTAATATAAATGAAATGTCAAGATTTATTTATATTATGATTTGGTGTGTTGTTATATTTGATTGAATAATTTCTGTTGTTTATTAATTTTTTTTATTATTAATTTTTTTTTATGTATATTTGCAGCGAAATGAATTAGAGGATAGTCATGCTCAGTTGATGGTACATTGGCTAGGTGAAGGGACAAATGTAATGATTTGTTTAGCACGTGAACCGCCACCAACTCAAACACCAGCTAGCAGTACTGTATATGATCAACCTGTGTCACCCTCAGCTGTTTATATATCATATGATTATGGTGATAAATTCATCAATAAAACCGATTTATTTAAATTTACAAGTAATAATACAGATACAATGGCGACATTAGATCAATTTATGACACATTCAAAATTTAATACGGTAAGAAAGAGTTTTTAGTTTTTTTTTTTTAATTATATTATTAAATCTATAATATTAAGTGCAAAGATGAGTCAGAATCTATTATTTATAGAAATTACGAAGTTTAGTAATTTGATTGATGACTTATAGGATTGAAATTGATTCTCAATACATGTTTTTACTTTGATGTAGCATCTGATTTTATTTTAATAATTATTTAAATTTTATGTTGATACTTTATGCTAACACAAAATCATTTTTATAAAAGTGTGTATGAGATTGGTGGTCTATGATTTTTGCTTTAAAAATAAGAGAAAGCAATATAAGATCTCTAGTATTCAAAAGATATCGACAAGAGGAGAACGAAGTGAAATTATAAATTATGGTTCTGTCTTTTTAATTAGAAATTATAGTTCAAAGTAATAGAACCGGTCCAAGGCAGCACTCGATTAAGAGCGCTATTCATGTATTTAATATAGTAACCAAGCAATGGAAAATAACTAAATATGAGCCCATCCATTTAGATGTAGACTAGATAGAGCTAGTGCATCGTTACCCACAAACTGTTTCCCAAAAAATGAACATAAATATGCACAAACTTGCAATTATTACTTTTCTGTGGACTTTTTAATAATTTTGGTTTAAAGTTCCATCTGGAAAATCTGATACTCATTAAATTAATTTGTATATTTATACAATAAATGTATTTCGCTGTAATTGTTTATAGACTCGAATCCGGACCGTGTAAGTATCGTTTGAGAACCCTGATTCTTGCTACGTAGACCACCGCGGCCTTTGCTACTTATTAGCCATGCAAAAAAATTAATTAAATAATAAATAATTATTCGTGTATTGTGTTTCAAGTAATAATTTATTAAATATTATTTTGTATTAATTACAATTAGTAATATTTAATATTAATTAATACTGAAGTGTAGTAAAAATTATTATCATTAAATTGTTTAAACACAAAACAACATATATATCTAATTAAATAGATTACCACCAACACACGATTTTTTTTATTAAACTATAAAATGTTAATCAAACTGATTGTTTATTTGTATATTTAGATTATAAAAAAATAATTTTAATTAATTAATTTAATTTATGATTGGGAGCCCGAGGTAACGTACATGCAAATTGTTCTGCGTTCTCATAGCTACTAAACGAATAACCTTTATTGATTTCTTAATAAATTCTTCTTTTTTTTTGTGATTTTAATAATTAATCAATTAATTAATTAATCAATTGAAATGTATGTTTATAAATATTTATTGTTTTTGTTTTAGATTGTTTTTACTGATATACGCAATAAAGCCATATTTACATCAAAGGATCATGGTAAAACGATAAAACGTCATCAATTAGAGTTTAGCCCATCAGATGTATCATTTTATGAATTAGATCCATCAACATTTTTAATATTAGATAAAGAGGATCCGGAACGTAAAATTTATTATACTGTTGATTTTGGTGAAACATTTACAATGTTACAAAGTTATGTTAAATCGTTTTTGTGGTCATCCGGTGATGGTATACCGGTACATTTATATATAGAACGTCGTGAACCATCAAGTAATAATAATAATTTTATTTTTCATATTATTAAATAAATTATGTTAATTATTTATATTGTATAAATTAGATACCTCAGCAGTGTTATTTATGAATGCATCGTTTTTAATTAAGGATGGACCAAAGAAGTTTAATTTATTAATTGAGAATGTACAAGATTTTCATATAAAAAAAGATTTTATGTTTGCAACACGTAAAGTATTAAATAATACACAATTATTAATATCATATAAACGTGGACGTTTTGTTAAGGCTGATTTTCAAACGGAATTGGATATAAAGGTAATTAATATTTTGTGTAATAAATAAATAAACAATACAAAAGTAACAATATTAAATAATTTATAGGCAATTCATGTGGCTGATGTTGAAGGACGTCGCATTATGGTATCTGCTGTACATTCAGAAATTTTCTCACATTTATATGTATCTGAATCCGATGCAAATGTATCAAATATAAAATTTGTACCTAGTTTAGAGAATATATTCACTTATATACCGGAAATAATGTGGAAAACTAGTTGGCTAGTGCATACCTCGGATGAAGCATTTACTGATTTATATAAAGTGGAAGGTTTACGCGGTATTTATATAGCATCACGTATATCACGTCCACTGGTAACAACATCAAAAATATACACAAACATTGGTCCCGAACATTTAGTATCGGTTATAACATTTGATCATGGTAGCAGTTGGAATCCAATAACAGCGCCTACCGTTGACGATGAAGGTCAAATGATTAATTGTACGAAAGATTGTAGTTTACATTTGTCACAAAAATTCAATCAATTGTATCCAGTAACCAGATCAGTAACAATAATGAGTTCAAAATCAGCACCTGGTGTTATAATGGCATCAGGTGTTATTGGCAAATCGTTAAAAGGGCACCCTGGAGTTTTTATCTCTCGTGATGCTGGTCTTACGTGGAAACAAATATTAAAAAATTATCATTTCTTTAATTTTGGTGATCATGGTGGTGTACTTGTGGCGGTAAAATATTTCAAAATCAAAGGTGAAACAAATGAAATATTATATTCAACGGATGAAGGTGAAAAATGGGTGTCGCAGGAATTCCATAGTACAGATTTAAAGGTTTATGGTTTAATGACAGAACCTAATACAAATACAACGATATTTACCCTGTTTGGCAGTGAATTATCGGAACACAAATGGCTTATTATAAAAATTGATTTAAAGAATGCTTTTAGTGCAAATTGTACACAAGATGATTATAAATATTGGGCGCCGGGCTCCCAGACTGGTAATTCTGTAATGCCATGTGTTCTAGGTTTACATGAAACATATCAGAGACGTGTTGCCCATGCTAATTGTTATAATGGACCGGATTATGAGAGACCAATACGATCGGAAGTGTGTCAATGTAATATATGGGATTTTGAATGTGACTTTGGATTTTCACGTCTTAATCGTAATCAACCATGTTTACGCAATAAAACAGCATTATTATCATATGATCCTTATAAGATACCCGCCTCATGCCGCCCTGGACAATTTTATGAACGCACGAAAGGTTATCGTAAAATTGAGGGTGATGTTTGCATCGATGGCTATTCCTCACAATATTTACCACAAATGGTGCCATGTCCATTTAATGAATCCAACGAATTTCTTGTTGTTGCGCAACGTGACAAAATATCGCGAATTGATTTAAAGAATGGTAATAAAGAAGTATTTCCTGTGGATAATTTACGAAATGTAATTGCAATTGAATTTGATATAAAAAATAATTGTGTATTTTGGGCCGATATATTATCAGATACGATTGGCAGACAATGTCTGAATGGTAATCAGAGCGTTGAAATTTTGGTTGAAACAGAATTAGCATCGGTAGAAGGTATGTCCTACGACTGGATCTCAGAGTTATTATTTTTTGTTGATGGAACCCGTACGAAAATTGAAGCTGTTAAAACCTCAGGAGACAGTTTGGCTAAGATGAGGCGTACTATTGTTGATTCAAAACATTTGTCAAAGCCTCGCGGTGTTGTTGTTCACCCGATTGAAGGATATCTTTTTTGGACAGACTGGAGCTCATTGAAGCCATCATTGTCACGCTCCAATCTCGATGGATCAGACGTTCGTGTTCTATTTACAAAACCACAAGTAGTTTGGCCAAATGGTGTTACAATTGATTATATCGCTGAACGTGTGTACTGGGTTGATGCAAGTAAAGATTATATTGCCAGCAGTGATCTACAGGGCAAAAGTTTTATGAAAATTCTAGACCAAGATTCACGCGTTGCTCATCCATTTGCCGTTGCTGTGTATAAGGATTTAATGTACTGGGATGATTGGAAAATGAATTCAATTTTTTCAGCTGATAAAGATCATGGAATAATGATCCGTACAATAGCAGAAGGAATGTCAAGCTTGATGGATTTAAAAGTGTACGCTCATTCTATACAAGAAGGTTCAAATGCCTGTGCCAATAGTAATTGCAGTCATATATGTGTTGGAGCACCAAAAGGTGGCTTCACTTGTCTTTGTCCTGATGGAATGGAAAAATCACTTACTTCTGATGAATGTCTGTGTCCAGGAGGCTTGAAACCGTATATGAATAAAACATGCCCACAAATGGACAGTACGTGTGGGCCAACTTTTTTCACATGTGCCAATAAATTATGTGTCTCTAACTTATATAGATGTGATGATGAAAATGATTGCGGTGATAATTCCGATGAGATTGATTGTGTTGTCAAGAAACCACCATGTCCACCCAACATGTTTACATGCAAATCAGATAATCATTGCATACCTTTATACTTTGCTTGTGATTATGATCGTGATTGTATTGATGGAAGTGACGAGATGGATTGTAAATTTAGCAAGTGTTCCGACTCACAATTTGCATGTAAGAATGGTCGATGTGTATCGAAGAAGTGGGTTTGTGATGGCGAAGATGATTGCCGTGATAATTCCGACGAAGAAGACTGTAAATCGAAAAATACTACTTCACTAGCCTCTTGTAAACCAGATGAGTTTAGATGTACTGTAAGTGGATTTTGTATTCCAAAACAATGGCGCTGTGATGCGGACTATGACTGTCCAGATTCTTCTGATGAAATTGATTGCAAAAAAATTGATTGTGTTTCATGGATGTTTGATTGTGGCGATGGACATTGCATTTATAAAACATGGACATGCGATGGTGATAATGATTGTGCCAATGGTGCAGATGAGAAAAATTGCACAGCTCCAATTGAACCAATAAGAACACCAGGGTTTCCAGTTATACCTTCAGGCATTTGTCAGGATTGGATGTTTAAGTGCGCAAATAATAAATGTGTACCGTTCTGGTGGAAATGCGATGGTGTTAATGATTGTGGTGATAGTTCTGATGAAATGGGTTGTGATAAAATGGCGACAACCACTATTATTCCATCTAAAACCTCTACAGAAACTCCACCACCACAGAAACCAATTAATGTAAAATGTTCATCAAACGATTACCACTGCGGTTCTGGAGTTTGTATACCAAAACGTTACGTTTGTGATGGATTAGCTGATTGCTTACACGGCGATGATGAAGATAATTGTTCACCAGATGTAGTAAAACAGTGTGGGTTGGGCAAATTTAGATGCCGTAGTGACGGTTTTTGTTTGCCAATAGAAAAATATTGTGATAAACAATTAGATTGCGTGGATGGAAGTGATGAGGAAGATTGTAAACAACATCCAAACAATAAAACTGATACACCAAGTCTCTGTCAATCAGGTTTCTTCAGTTGTGATAATATGTGTCTACCATTGCATAAGATTTGCGATACTGTATCCGATTGCTATGATGGCACCGACGAGAAAAATTGCAAAGAATCCTCAAGAATTCACCAAGTAGTACAAATTACAGCCGATGAACGAAATTTAAATGCAACACAATTTGTTGTTTTCTGGCTTATACCAACGCCACAGAACATTGTTTTTGAATTCTTGCCATCAATTGCATTGGCTGGCAGTGATAATTGGAAAAACAATACAGAATGGTTACAAAAAACCGAATATAATTTCATTAATTTGCGGCCATACACCACCTATAATGTCACCGTTTACGTTCGTATTTTAGGAAATGATCGTATTTTCCCACCTTATTTGTATTTTAATGTAACAACAGCTGAAGGAGTTCCTACTGTTCCAATTAATGTTCGTGTGCAGCAATTGAATGGTTCACGCGTACAAGTATCCTGGGATCCACCAAAGGAGCCATATGGCACACTTGTCTCTTACACAGTTTATTATTTACCCGAAATTCAACAACAATTATTTCCTGTACAACATGTGAAGGCAGCAGCCGATGAACGATCCGTTACAATTGAATATAAATTCCAACCAAATGTTACTTACCAATTTTGGGTACGTGCCAGTAATACAAAATATGATTCGCCGTCATCTATCTTATCGAAATTAACGTTTGACGGTTTATCAAATGTTGATGATTTGACTGGAATTGTGATAAAGAGTCAAAAGAATCATACGATCGAAATTGAATGGAATCCAATTAAAAATGTAGATGGATATGTGGTACAGCCATTATTGCCCCAACCGTATCCGAGAATGGAATCGATTAAAACTATTGAGCCTAGAGCCACTATAACAAATATGACTTATGGTGTACAATATGTTATTAAAGTCTCAGCTTTTGTAAAAAATTACTTTGGACGACCACAGGCCATTTCAGCCACACTATCAAACGATCCATTGCCTTTGGTGCCCAACGTAGCTATTCAGCACACACCAGACAAAGTTTTATTACACTGGAGTAAACCAAAAACAATTTACAATGACTTGGTATATGGCATTTATTACGGAACCTCCATGGATGATTTAATTGATAGTAAGCCTTTCGATTAATCCAATAATAGATATGAAATTAAATTTTGGTTTGTTTTTTATTCTTTTCAGAACCACGAATTGTAACAAAATTGTTATCAGCAGAAGTAAAAGATCTCTTGCCATGTAAATCGTATTTACTAGCTGTGGGTATTGTTGGGCCAGTTGGGCCGGGTCCACTTGGCCGCAATCTTCAAACAATCGAAACAAAATTCAATAGTAGTGCAGCACCGAAAAATTTGCATGCCGAAATAAATGAAGAAACTAATCAAATGATATTAACATGGGAGCATAGCTGTCCATTCTCCGGCTTTAACCTTGGCTATATTGTAATTATGAAATTATTTTTTGTAAAAAAAATGAATTTTTTAATATTTTCTTTGTGTTTTTGTTAGATAATTGTTACGGAATTGCAACAAAATAAGACATCCCGTCTAGAATTACAACCAACCAAAGAAAAGGCTGTTTCCCATACATTTAATAATATCCCTCATGGAGCAAGTTACAATATAAGCATATCTACAAATACAAAGAATGCGGAATTAGCGTACACAGATGTGAAAGCACCATTATTGCCAATACCACAACAATTAAAAGTTTGGCCTGAAAAGAATGGAACTTTTGTTGTTTATTGGAAGGAAATTGAGGAAATGGACGAGAAGTATGTTTTTGTTTTTTTGTTTTTGTCTTAAAACACATTTACTCACCAATCTAATTTTATTTTAGTTATCAATATGAAATAGTAGTCTTCCTTGGTTTTGGCATAAGTAATACGAGTGAACCTATATTTATGCATACCACCAAAAAGACTCCATTCTTAATAAACCCAGAGGATTTAGGTGCAGATTCACCTGGTAAAGTGTACACAGTTGGTATCCGTGTTAAATCAGATAAAGTAAGTTCTTCTATTAATATAAAATTGAAAATTAATTTAATTAATTAATTTATTTTTTGTAAAGGGTTTTTATTCGGATATTTGTGAATCAGAACATGTTGATATCCACCCAGATACATGGATCACAACCGTATTACCAACATCAACATCTGTTTGGCTTGTGATAATACCAATACTATTGGTATTATCACTTGTCGCCATTGTGTTTTATCTAATACAGCGTCATCGTCGCCTCCAAAGTTCATTTAGTCGCTTTGCAAATTCACATTATGATACAAAAACGGGTGCAACACGAATTGGTGATGTATTAGATGATGATGAACATCAGGATGCACCACGCTTTGCAGATGATGAACCACTTGTAATAGCGTGAAATTCAGTTATTGATGATAATAATAGGCAACATCACCAATCACAATATCAACAACAAACATCATCTGCATCAGCATTATTATTATCATCATCATCATCAGCATCATCTTTATTATTAACAACAATGGCCGGAGGTAGAGAAGTAGAAGGCACAAAAAATCATAAAACAACATCCGCTGCCTCATCAATATTATCAACATTGAAAATAAAACCAAAACGACAACAATTCTTTAAGCAACATTATCAGCAGCAGCACCAACAGGTTTGAGTTACTATATAAAGATAAAAGCAATTAATTTTGCTATATATTTCGTTTTGATTATAATTTTTTATTTATATTTTTCGTATCATAAATAAGAAAAAAAAAAAGAAAACGCGAAATTAAAGACAAAAGAAAATTAAAAGTAAAATTTTTATTGTAGATAAATATTGTGTTGTGGTGTACGTGGGTGTATGTGTTTGTGCGTGTGCCTGGTATTACATGTTGTGAATGCGTGAGTATTTAGTTAAATGACTGATTAATTTATTAACCTAAGAAATAAAATAATTAATAAAACAATAATAATAATAATAATAAACGCCAAGATAGATTTTTTTAAAATTTTTTTTTGTTTATTTCGGGATAAGGTAGAGAAAATGTTTTTTTTTTTTTCTTCTTTTTGTTCTCTTTTGTGGTAAAAGTGTCTCTTTTATATATATATTTTATTATGGTTTTAGTTATTAGAAGAGTTTATTTATATTTATATGAGAAATTTATTTATAAAAAAACAGCAACCACCACCAACACCAGTTTTATGTTATGTTAAAAATATCAAAAATATGTTTATTCATTAATTTGGAGACATAATTTATCAGTAATTTACTGGTAAAATATGTTTCCTTGTAAAAAAAGAAAAAAAGAAAAAATTATTTGATATCGACAAGAGATTAATGAAGAAATATTTTTATTAACCCTAGACACATAATTTTTCTTTCATTATTGATTTTTGTTATTTATCTGTGTTTTGCTGTTGCTGTTAAATAATTCACAAAAAATATATTTTTTTTTTTTATAATCAGTTAAAATGTTTTGTGTGTCGTCAACAGTTTTTTTTTTTTTTTTATAATAATTATAATAAATAAAAAAAATTTATCCTAGTAATTGTCGTGTTTGATAATAAGAAAATAAATATAAAAAAAAAAACAGAATATTGATGAAATGGGTTCTTGAGTGAAATATCTCATTATAGGGTGATAGTTTTAGAAGATGTGGAACTTGAATTATAAAGAAGCATTGAGAGTAAATAAACCGCAAAAAAAAAAGAAAAATAGTAAAGAATTTTATAATGTGTGTGGGAACAAAAAGATATTTATGCTCTTCTATAATTCACAATTTATTTGTGGTTTTTGGTTATTTTTTTTTAATAGATATTAGCCATTCAGAGGCTATTTTTCTTTTTTATATTTTGTGTTTTTTATTTTTTATTATTATTTATTTATTTCCTATTAACTAAATGTAAAATTACATAATTTTTTATTAACAAATAGCAAATAGAATTAATATAATTAGAATTAATTTTTAAATAAAAAGATGGAGAGTGATGATGATGATTTAAATCTAAATAAGTAAAGTTGTTGAAGAAGATGGAAAAAATTGTATAAAAGCGAAAATTGATTCAAACTTATCATTGGCTCGCTACAGAAACACAAAAAACTTGATTTTTTTCCTTTAAATGGGTGCAAATTTGCTGTTTGTTGTTGATTTAAATTTTTCACCTGTAAAGAATTTTTTCATTCATACAAAAACCATTCAATAATGAATTAAAAAAAAAAAAAAAAAATCACCTGTGCTCTGTGAATGAATTCAAAAATAATTCTTTTTCACCTCTTTAAACTATACGAAGAACTATACTCACTGTTTTTTCATAACTCCAAAGCAACGTTTCACGTTAATAAATTAAATGTTCTATTTTCTGTCCAAATAAATGAAAAAAAAAAAAAAAAAAAAAACCTTTTTGAACCTTTTTGTTTTTATTATTTTTTTTTTTTTTTTACTAATTTTAAGATGAAATAATAAAAAATTTTCCCAAATAATTTTCTAGTGGTTAGATGTTTAAGATTTATATAAAAAAAAAAAAAAAAAAAAAAACTAATAATAATTAAAGAATGTAATTAAAATTTTGTTTTAATAAAAAAAAAGGCAAAAAAAAAAAAAAAAAAAAAAAAAATAGTTACAAAAAATTAATTAATTAATGTTTAAATAAATACAGGAAGAAAAAAAAATAAATAAATAAAGGAAAATAACTTTTGTGTGTGAGAGAGATTAGTTAAAAGCACTAAAATATTTTGGTTGTACTTTATTGAATTACTTTTACTCATTGCGGTAATATATTACAATAGATGTTTAGTGAAATGGAAATATTTATTTAATTATTTGTGCTATAATAAATCATAAACCAAATGGACGATTACACCCAAATAAAATATACATTTTGCTGGTGCTCTTATGTTATTTATCCATAAATTATTCATACATCTAAACATAGTTTAAAATTAAATATTTCCAAAGTGTAATTTCCAGTTAATTGTCTTTAACTAGATTATTAATCAAATTACTTGTTGAATTACTTAACTACTCTCTCTCTTTCTCTCTCTAATCCAAAGTTGTTAACTTTAATAAAAAAAAATTCACTGTTTAAAAAAATAAATAAAAAGTAATTAAAAAAAATAATATATATATATATATATATATGTATGTATGTGTGTATGTGTTTATCTTAAATTAAATTAAAACAATAAAAAAAAAAAAAAAGAAAAGAAAAATACCAAACAAAAAAAAATAAATAAATAAATTAAATTAAAATAAAAAATAAAAATTAAATAAAAAAAAAAGAAAAATACTTTTTTGTGGATTTATTTTCATCTCTAGATATTAAGTAAAAACTAATTAAAATTAACTGATGTAAATATGAATGATAAAAATCATAATTAATAATTAATTTGAATTAAAATTTATGTAATTATTGATTAATGAAAAGTTATATAAATTATAATAAAACAAAAAAAATAAATTAATAAAAATGAAATGAAATAAAATAATTTAATTACATGATAATATTTATCTCTGTGTATTTTTGCGTTTTTTTTTTTTTTTGTTTTTGATAACATTTATTTTGTGGTATTTTGGTTGTTTATTATTTATAGAGACCCCCTTATTTATAAGGGATATTACTTGAGGACTAACCAGAATAAAAGATACATCTATAAAATATAGAGAGAATATTCACTTTTTGCAGAGCGCTGAGCGACAAACGTTCAGCGACCATATTTTTAATTGTCATATAAGTAAAAAAGTATTGTGCGAAATCATGATACTAATATTAGTATCATGGTGCGAAATTATAGAAAGTTCGTATTTCTGATCGGGCAATAGGGTTGTCTTATGATTATTAATAATAGAGACGGTAAAGAAGGGATATTACTTATTGCAACGATAATCATTTAGGTAAAGCATGTCTAAACGAAATTAACTTAATCTTTCTAGAGAAAACCAGTCGAATTGAAGCATGATAATGATTATTGTGTACAAAATACTGAGAAAATACAAATACTGAAAATAGGAGTCTTAACGGATGTGTATAATGTAAGAACTTGTTTGTAAAGTGTGATATGCAAGATTATTCTATGGAAACCGAAAGCATATAATTTGAAGTAACACATAGACCACTGATTTAAAGCTCGAATCCCGAACTGAGTAAGTATTTTTTAATGTTTAATAAAAAATTGGGATAGATCATAGATGACAGAAAATAATTCCTCTTTTATAACGTTGCCTGCTATTTTTGGCACCGATAATTGCTGTCAGAAGAAAACAAAATCCGACAATCATCACCGACATGTGTGCGTTTTTAGGGTGTAAATGTTGGTCGGAAATAGATAAATAAATCGTATTACGATTTCTGTATTACGATATGCTGTAGTTTGGATAATCATCTATTTGAAAAGATTTTGTTGTTTTGAATACTTTATGGGCCCAGTCTTTTTTTTTATTTTACTCCCAGGTAGTTGTTTTTCTAATGGTTCGTCAAAAGGTGGCTAGAAGGATTAAACGTTGTTTTATTTATTTACGGTGACTGCTAGTGCTGCTTATTCAGTGTTAAAATTCAATTTGTTTTGCACAGTCAATGACAGCACTACTGCCTAAAAGTTTTACAAATTTTAAAAAATTGATTTTTGATACGAAAATTAATCCACAAATATTATATAATGTCCGGTGGTACTCACCTGGTGTTTGCCTATCTAGCCATAATAATGTTATTGCTATTTCTAAATGCAAATTACTAGAATTTAGAGAGAACCCAACTCCTATAGATAGACACCAGATTGTTTTTGATAGAGATAGTCGTTAATTAAGCAAAATGAATGCAACACAAAACATAACAATTTAATTATTTTTTTTTTTTTTTTTGTATATTTATTTTATTTTATTTTATTTTTATATCATCAATGTATAGATTTATTTTTTTATTTTATTTAATTTCATTCATTCATTCATTCATTTAATTTTCTTATTATTTTATTAATTTTTATTTAATTAATTAATTAAATAAATATTGAAATAATAATAATAATAACAACATTAATTCAATTATTATTTTTTATTATTATTATTATTTATTTAATTATTACATTGTGTATGTTGTGTTGTATATATGTATGTATGTATATATAATAATAATTTTTATTTAAATTTATTTAATTAATTATAATTAATTTACTGTTTTAATTTCTATAATTAAATTTTTTTTTTATTTTATATAAATTATATTATTAATCATAATAATAATACATATTGTGTTAAAAATAAAGTTTTTTTTTTATTATTATTATTTAATTAATTAATTAATTATTTTATTATTCTTATTATTATTACATTTAATTTAAAATAAATGAATTAATTAATTTTTTATTCTTTATTCTTTTTTTTTAAATAGGCAGTTTTATTTTAGCTAGTCTTGTGTTTTTTTTTTTTTTTACAATTTTTTTTATTTTTTATTTCTTAATTAATTTCTTTAATTATAATTAAAATGATTAAAAAAAATATTTTTTTTCTTTTTCTTTGTTGTAAATTTTTGAATTTAATTAATTTGTTTGTCTTATACGAATAAGAACAAGCATTGTCTCTGATTGATTGAGTTTTCTTAATTTAATTTAATTTTATATTTGGTTTAAGTAGGACTTTTACGGACTTAAAGTTAAGTGTGAAAATTAATAATAATTTGAACCGTGTAAATCAAGGGATATTTAAGCGAAATACTTGCTTAGTAAGCATGCCAAAATTATTACGCTGTGTAGTCCGTGAAAAGTTTTCCCTTCGTTAAACCTTTAAACACATTTTTCAAATCAATCAGAAATATCGAAAATAAATCGTTAATTTATAAAATTATTCAGAAAAATTAATTTATTTACAGGTTAAAACTATGGTTAAAACACACACAAAGAAAATTTAATTAATTAAAGTAAAATAGGATTTAAATGACGACAAATTTAACTGTCAACGAAAATTAATTCTTTTATCATAGCCGTGCTGCTGTATTTATCATTTATTATTTATTCTTTAACGAAATAATTTTGTATAATTTTATTCTTCTAAATTTATGTTTAATTTTTATTTATTTTTTACTATGTTTATGCTTTTATTTACATTTAAATTTTATTAATGTATTGATTAGAAATGTTCGGTTAGCTGGTGTGAATGCAACGCGAAAAACTGATGAAAAAAAAAAAGAAAATGGGTGAAAAAACTGATAAATGTGTGTCTTTGCTGTTTATATTAATAATAAAACTTGCGGTTCTATTGGTTGATGTATTTGCTAACACTATTTGAAAATCTCTTATTGGGAAACTTCAAAATGTAACAAAAAAGTTTTATCTTAAATATTTCGTGTTTGTTTTTTTTTTTTTTTTTTTAATTTTATTTTATTTTGTTAAACATTTAATATATTATTATAATTAATTTAATTTTATCGGTTTTATTAATTAATTTAAATTTAATAATCACTAAAAACTAAGAGCACCATATGTTGTTTTTTTTTTTTATAATTTTCTTATTAATATAAATTTATTTACTATAAATTTTGGTTGATTTATTACTTTTTCATACACAATTTAATTAATTTTTATTAATTAAATTTTCAGTAAAGTAATTAAAAATAATTTTTCTTTTCTTGTATACTGTTAATTAAAAAAGCTTATAGATGGCACAGTAAGCGTGTTAGTGAGATATGCTTTAAAGAAAATTAATGCGAATTAAGAGTTTAATAATATTGTGGAGAAAATTAAGAAAAAGAAATTATTTTATTTTGAATCATATTTCTTGTGCAAAAGATTAGAAAAGTAATTTCTTTTTCTTCAAAAAATAGAAAACTAATAGAATAAGCATAGAGATTTGGTGGAAATGCAAATATTAAATAATAGAATAATGTGTTCTCGATTTAGTTAATCATTACTCGCCTTACGATCCGATTCATTAAACCTTACTAAACGTTTACTTTACATAACTTTAAATGCTTAATAATAGTGCTAGTGGCTTTATTTTCTATTTAACATTTTTAAATTGGTATACGGTTCAATTAATTTTTTATTTTTATCCCTTAATTATATGATTAACCAAAAAAAAGGTGGTGTCTACAAAAAAAAAAAAACAAAAAGATTACCCCTTAAAAGATGTTGATGCCATCTAGTTTTTTTTTTTTTTTTTTTAACAAGAACAAATTCAAAATTACTTTTAATGACACCATTAGTATAATTAGTTAATTACTTTAATTTTATTTGGTTAAAAGATTTTTGTTTAATTTTTTTCCTTTTTTTTTTTGTTTTTTTTTTTTAATTATATTTAATAATTCTATTGAAATATTTACAAGACAATAAAACAAATAAATAAAAATAGTAATAGATATTTATAAATATTTATAGTTTATCTATTGTACAATAGATGGCAGTCATATGTAGCTGGTGTTTATTGGTTTTTTTTTTTTTTTTTTATTTTACCAATTTTCCTTACATTACTACTATTATATTATTTATTTTTATATTTAGGTAACTGTTTCCGTTATTATGTTTTTTTCATTTTTTTTTTCTTCATATGATTTTAATTATTCATTTTTTGTACAAATATTAATTAACGTTTTTAGTTTTATTTAATTAAGTAATTATAGAAATTAATTATTATGTAAATATGCTTATCTATTGTTATTGTTGTTTTTATTTTATATATTTATTGGTTTCACTGGTAACAACTAGAGCTCGCTATTATTATATTTGTTGTTGTTTTCTTTTCTTGCTGTTGTATTTTTGCTGTAGCAATGGCTTCAGTTTTTTTTTTTTATTTATGTTTGTTTTTAATTATTATTTAATTCATTTTAATTAATTTATTGTTATTTTAAACACTAAAATTTAATTTAATTACTATAAATTTAATTATTTTTATTTATATTTTGTTTTCTTTTTACAAAAATATTTTAATTTTGCTGTTGCTTGTTGACATTACAATTGCTGCTGCTGTTTCTTTTTTTTTTTTTTTTGTTTTGCCTAGCTGGTTAAGCATCTGACTTTGAATTAATTGCATTTGAATTTGAATTATAAACGTTTTTCTTTTTCTTTTTTGTGTTTTATTTAATAATTTAATTTAATGAGTTATTTATGTAAAATGTTTCGTTAATGACTTTACATAGATTTGAAAATTTATATTTAACAGAAATGTGTAGGGAAAGTGATGCAAAAAAAAAAAAAAAATAGAAAAAATGTCAACGGAAAAATACTTTTTCAAAATTTATCAAAAATTCACAATTGAAACGGAATGGTTTTATTTTATTTAATTTTTATATAGGCTAATTAAGGATAAATTAATTAATTAATCAATTTTTTTTTGTATTAATTAAAAATGAATGATTATAATGATATAAAAATGTGTGAAAGTTTTTTTGATGTTGAGTTTTGAACAATGCGTGTGAATATTAATATTAATGAAAACAAATGTAATGTCAACAAAAATTTAAATTAATTAATCAATTAATTAATAATTAAGAATAAATAATAAATAAAAATAATTAAGCTGCACACGTGACTTAAAAAATAGACAAAAATTTTTTTACAATAGTAAAATATAATTATTTTTCTTTATAAAAATTTTAATTAAATTAATTAATTAATTAATTCTTCTGTTTAATTAAATAAATTAATTTTGATTAACTAAAAAAATAAAAAATAAAAATAATAGTTTTAAACAATGGGACAACGAAACATTTATAGAGACAAAAACATTTTTTTGTTTTTTTTTTTTAATTAATTAAAATAATTAAAATATTTTATTAATTAACTATAATTAACTTGGTTGTTGTAAATAAATTTCTTTATTTTATTTATTATTTATTAACTAAAAAATATATATATATTTTTTTTTTGTTTTTAATTTTTTATATTTTCACTAATTAATTTAATTTATTTTATTTTAATTTAATTTAATTTAATTTAATTTATTTAAAATTATTGATTTTAAAGAAAAATATATAAAACATTTCTTCAATTAATTTAATTTTATTTAATTTAAACTAAAAAAAAAAAAAAACTCATTAATGAAATATAATTAATTTAATTTGATTTAATTAAAAAAAAAAAGGAAAAAAAAAAACTAAAAATAAGTCTAATTCACAAAATATTTGTTATCTTCTTCCCATCATCATCTTCTTCTTCTTTTATTTATGTTTAATTCTTATTTTAATTAATTAATTAATTAAATATTTTTTTTTTTTTTATATATTCTTGTTAATTAATTAATTTGAAGGCATTTTTTGTCAGACTTCCTAGTGTAATGAAGAACTTTTTTACGTTTCTTCATTTATTTATTTTAAAATTTTTATTTATTTTTATTAATTAATTAATTAGTTAATTAAGACTTAATTATATATTTTTTTTAATTAGTCTGTATGTGTGTGTGTGTGTGTGTTTGTGTAGTTTTTTTTTTTTTTTTTTAATTTTCAGTGAAAATAATTTTTTGTTTTTTTTTTTTTATTAATTAATATTAATTATTATTAATTTTTTTTTTAGTTAAGGAAATTTATGTCAAATTAACTTAATTTAATTAAATTAAAATATAAACAATTGTGATTTAAATTTACAATAATTGTAATTAAAAAAAAAGAGAAAAAAAAAAAACTATTGAGAAAATTAAAAAAAAGAGAAATTTTCTTCTATGGTTTGTATCCATGGTATCTATCCACAGTCATACTGGTGCATTTTTTTACTTTTATAGTTAAAGTGTCTTTACTTATCATATACACTTTTTATTATTATTATTTTTTTTTTTCGTTACTTCTCTTAATTAAAACAATTTTATTTATTTTTTTTTGCTATGCAAAGTCTTTGTTTTAGCTTTTTTTTTTGTAATAATTAATTCATCATTAATATATTTTTGTTTGTCTTATTAATAAATTTTAAGTTCAATGGTGATCAGGTAACACTGTATTTTTAACAACGACGGTAACTTGGGAATTGTTTGTTTCGCGAATAATTGATTGATGGTGTTGCTGTGGTTGCTGTTGTTGTTGGTTTTGTGTCGATGAATGAATTATGTGACTAATTGGTCGCAATTTCGGCACTGGTGGGTGTACGTGAACACCACTAGTTGATGATGCTGGTTCTTGGAACTGGTTAATATTTGCTTCACGCTGTTGGTGCTGTTGTAAAAATGCCAATCCTTGACTTTTATTCTGGGTAAATTTGTGGCTGTATTCATCACGACGGTGGGTTTGGCTGAATCCAGTTAATGTTGTTGTCGAGGTGGCTGTATCATCGTCATTCTCATTGCCGTCGTCGTCGTTTTCAATGAATTTATTATCAATACTCACGACATTCATATTTTGCTTATGCTCGTGCTGCTGCTGCTGCTGATGCAGTTGTTGCTCATACTGATATTGTTGTAATTCTTGTTGCTGATGATATTGTATTTGTTGGGGTGTTAATAAACCCCTTTCAACCATCTGCTACCTAATACTTGCCGAATTTAATACAAAGGGTACATAAAACATTTTACTTTCTAGTAACAAGCTGGCGGCCGCTTGAATCTAAAAACGCAAAATTGTGTTAATGAATGAAAATATTTTGGAATAGCGGGAAGCACTTACCTCAGGGATATGCGCAATAAGGTCATTTAAGCGATTTGGATTGTGTGGCGATGAGTGTTGTAAGTAACAACGAAGAACCTGCACATACCGTTCCTGTATGCTCTCCAGTTCCATTTCTGTAATTATTTTGAAGATATTTAAATATCTGAGTAAAAGCACCCTATAAATCGGATCTACTTTCGAGTTATCAGAGCATTATCGAGGCTTACCTTTGTTAAGTAATATGTAAACTTTCAAACAGACGTACTCTTCCATTTTCAGTTTGATTCGTCGAAACATAATTGTTATTTGGGTCATTTTTTCAACCATGTGACCAACATCGAGTTTTAGTTGTTCCATGGAGATCGGATGACCCATAAGGGTGGTAAGACAAGTTTGCAGAGTGCATAGATGTGCAGTGACTTCGTGTACGAATTCTGGGTCATTTTTTTCTGGTGGAACGATGCCAGAAACAGCAGCTGATTGCACTTGAGTCTGACCACTAGCTCCATTACCAGAACTACCACCCCCGGGTGTTGATGATTTCTTACCGTGTAACGCCTGATAAGCTGCCGTTGTTAATACTAAAATCTCGTGCCACTTATCTGTTAGTAGTTTTGTATGAATTTCAACAGGTATCTCCAGGTAGAATGGTAACTTCTTCGTCCACGATACCAACTTATGAACTATAGAATCACCAATGTTACATAACTTATCACCTATTTCTGATTTATCTTCAAGGAACTCTGGAAAATGTGGCAATGTAGCAATATCTTCTATTGCATCACAATCAATTAATGTCTGAATCATGGTAAGCGTATGCTCATAGGAAATTGCTCGATCTTTGGACGAGCTAACAGCGTTGTCTAGTCGATGTCGCAAATGAACGATTTCACTAGGATTGGTTAAAGCTGTTTTAAGGATGGTACCGTTTACTAAATGCGACGGAACGCTTATTGCGTCACTAGGTTTGCAACCGGACTGGGGTTGAGAGTGTTGAAACATTGATGATTTTCCAGAATCAGCAGGAATTGCTGATGGCGGCCCAAGTTTTGTTGTTGGAGCCGGAGGACTATTCCCTTGATTATTTCCCGATTGAGTGTTTGATGCTCCCCCCTTTTGGCTGGTTTTCTTGTGTTTTTTATATTTCACTTTATAAAGATTATAAACTGCTCCACTGTTTCGCCCCCCTGGCATACGATCTTCACGAACGGCTAAAGAAAGAAATCAGGAATAAATTACGAAGGTGTAAATTAGAATCTGTTATATTCATAATGTGTGTGTTATGAATACTCACCCTGTAAAACCATCCCTTGTTCGATACATTTTTTGAATCGGCAATACTGACAACGGTTTCGCTGTGCCTTAGTTATTTCGCAAGTTCCATCCGCCACACATGTGTACACACGACGATTTTGCACAGTTCGTTTGAAGAAACCTTTACACCCTTCGCATGTGATTATACCGTAATGTAACCCCGTCGCTTTGTCCTCGCAGATCATACAAACTAAAGGCTGATCTTCCTCGTCTACTGGGCCAGAGCTCTCCGAAGTTTGCCCCGACGAGTTACCAGATAAACCCGATGAGGCAGGATTTGATGAGTCAGTCTGTTCCTGGAAAATATTGTAATTAGTCATAAAATAATCAAGACTCGACGCTTCAGTTTGGTTGCTGTGATAAAATGATTGAGTTATAAAGTACTGTGACATAGACAAAACAAGAAATAATTTCAAAATCAAACAAACGAAAATAATAAATGGAACAACTGAACTACTTTTAAATAGGATCGGGCGGCAATACAGCTGCTGTCAACATATGTCAACGACGATGGTGATGGTGGTGGTAGGTGATGATTGTGGTTGAGGTGATAGTTGGGGAACAGTCTGACCTTGTTCGTTAAATGATGTCCAATGGCTTGAGGCCATTGTTGCTGGTGTTGTGCGCTGAGGTTGAGAGCGTGCATTTGCTGGCCAGCTGGTAATTGGCTGTAATCGCCAGCCCATAGACGTTCCATATTTAGGGGATGAGTCGTTCGAGTTGGTGGTCCAGCTTGCCGAGGACGAGAATCTGTCACTGTAACTGAGGTTGAGATTGTGGTACGAGCTGGGCCGCCTTGTCCTAAACTGAGCAACAATTGGGCAGCTTCCTCATTCTGCGAAGTCCCAGCAGATTGTGGTGGCGATGCATTTGTTTGAACAACGGATTGTTGAGGTTCAAAACCCCAGACCATTGTTCGAACTCCACACGATTCACCCATTATAACGGTAGGTGTCGCACGAGGCTGTGTTGTTTGGGAGGGATTTTGGCCCCCTATTGACATTGCTTGTGACGTAGGTGGTGGTAGTCGTAAACCTGGCATTGGACCACCAATGATTTCAGGTTTCACACCATTGATACGCGTATTTGAACCCCAAACCATCCTGTGCTGAGGATTAGTCAAGCCAGTAGGCATCTGCACTTCATTTTTAATACGGAATAATATTGCCGGGTCACGCATTGGATTTCGCATCATTCCAGACTGTCCAGCCGTAGGACTTTGAGGACTAATGTTACCTACTTGCAACGGTGAATTCTGTTGTCGCGGGTGTGGCGGTGAAATCGTTACGGCACCTACACCATGACCAAGCATAGTATGATTTGGAGATCGTTCTCTTTTTATGCGTATTTGATGCTGTGGTGCATGTACAACTTGAATTGGAATCTGCTGCTGTTGTTGCTGTTGCTGTCTCTGACCACCCGGAGATATACCACCCGGCGACGTATGTCCTGATCGTTGAATAATTTGTTGCCCACCAGGTCCATGATGCAGCATTTGGATCTGTACAGATTGCGGTCCACTGCTTTGCAGCATATAACTAGTCGTTGTCGGGGCATTGGATTCTCGCAAATGAATATGATTTCCGTTACCTTAAAGAAAATGAGACAATTGTTTATACGAATAAAGGATTAAGATTTCAGTGCATTGTACTCACCATTGCTGCCTCCATTATTATTGTTGTGGTTATTATTGTTATTATTATTATTGTTATTATTATTATTATTATTGTTGTTGTTGTTGTTATTCAATCCAGAACTCGTCGATGACATGGGCGGACTAGGTTTTCGCATTCCAACAATTGTCGTCGTATGAGGCTGATGCTGCTGTTGATGATGGTGTTGTTGCTGTTGTTGGTGTTGTTGATGTTGATGTTGTTGTTGCTGTTGATGTTGCTGCTGTTGTTGTTGTTGTTGCTGCTGTTGCTGCTGTTGTTGCTGTTGCAGTTGCTGTTGTTCATTTTTCATACGTGACGGTGTAACTAGAACGGTGACATGCTGCGCTGATGACTGTTGCATGTGTTGTATTGAATGATGTTGCGGTGGGGTACGTGCCGGGGGCGTTCTTGACGGATGGCATTCATCTGCAACCGAACGTATAACGCTTGCCCCACTGCTACTCTGTGAATGACTATGGATTATCGACGATGGAGCAGCTGATACAGCAGCTGGTGCTAGCATCGCCGTTGTCGTCGTCGGTTGTATATCTTCAGTGATTGCTGGTGAATCGGGTGAAGCCCGATTACTTCCACCGCTTCCACTGCTAGCATCCGTATCGGTACTACTACTATTATTACTACTGCTGCTGTTACTTCCATTTTTATTAATATTATGTGCGCCAATGTTGGTCACTTGTCCACCGGTTGTCGTCGGTGCTAATGTTGTTATTGTTGTTGTACCTGATGTTGGCGTCGTTGTTGGTATTGTTACTACAGTTTGATCGCACATTTTTGGCGATAATGGCCCAGCCAATAAATCTGGTGACGATGTGCTTGTATCAGCTACTGATTCACCATCGCTACTGCATCTCGAATCGACTTTTCTTCGCTTCAGCTTTAGGTCCTGAAAGAGGCTCATTTTATCGAGCTCGCTGTACGGGCCACGGCTCAGTGTCATAATTCCTATAAACAAAAAAATTATTATTATTAACGAGACTGCATTGTGTTTTGAATTAAATTAAATCTAAACGATGTTTTGTAGGAGTGGCATTAACTGTTTACTATTTCAATTTGTATTTTGTTCAATACTTTCAATTTTCTATTTTTTTTTTTCGTTTGTATTGTGCAATTGCCAACCTTAATATGTTAACCTCCTCCCTACCAAACAACAGACATATAACATATAACATATAACATTAATAGATTTATCAAATTAAACATAATTTTTCTAAACAAAACGATACAAAAATAATTTAATCAGCGGAAAGTTCAATGTTTTATTTATTTATTATTATTTAAAAAAAATAAATTAAATAAATAAATAAATCGATGATGAGGCTTTTAATTTAATAAAATAAAAATGTATTATAATAATTCCATATATAAAACGTTTGAAGAATAAGAAAAGAAAAAACGGAAAGAAATGAAAAGAGAAAAAACTTTCACTTCCAAAAAGAAAAAAATTGTTATAACGAAATAACTCTCACTCTTTACAATTAAAATAAAATTAACTACTTAAGTTGGTGAAAATTAACAAATAATCAAATGAAGAAGAAGAGGAAGAAGAAGAAGAAAGAAAAAAAAAATTCAAATTTACTTGTTGGCTTTGACTTTTAAAGCATCTACAAGGCAAACGGTATAGTAAATCGGTTTTGAATAGTAGGAGCGAGAAATTTTTATTTAAAATCATTTTTTGTTGTGTCTTTTTTTTTTTTTTTATTTATTTATTAAAGTAAGGAAATAAAAATTTAATTTATAAAAAAAAAAAAAACAAACATTGGTACCTGTATGTGTTTATAAATATAAACCCACACACACAAGGAAAATAATAAAAAATTAGCGATCATAAGGCGGGAGGGCTTCATAATTTCTTAACGGCCGAAAAAAAAAAAAAAAATTACAAAATAGAAAGTTTTTTATTATTTTTGTTTTCTTTACATTTTGTCGTTAGTATTATTGTATAGTTAAAAATTGTTGTTTTGTATTTTCATTTAAATATTTTATTAATTAATTAATTAATTAATTAATTATTTAAGCAAACGATGTGCCATCAGAATTATTCAACTTTTTTTTATTTTTCATTTATTTCTTTATAAATTTAAAATTGAAATATTTTTTTGCCAGCCATTTTTACGGAATGTAATTTGTGAAATAGAAAATGATAGCCATTTTGTCGGTAGAATAAATTTAATAATGATTACTGCGATTTGTATGATAGAATACAAATTTAATAATGGTTAATATAGTATGTACGCCATTTTGTCGGCAGAATGTTAAACCAAACTTAACATATTAATTTATATTATTCTGGTGCAATTTACATGGTAAAATATAATAAATAATGTAATAAAAACGATTAATATTTGGTCGACAATATAAAATCAAATAATTTTTTTTTTTTAATTTTAGCCATTTATACGGGTTTGTAATAGAATTTTGCTAATATCACGATAACAATTTTATCGTCATTCGATGGGGATTGACTTGAAGCAATGAATTACATTGAACTATTTTCACTTATTAACTTTTTGTTTCAGTAATAAAATATCGAAAATTTTCAATACTAATTAACGTTTAACGTGTGAATTTATTTTTTCTTTTCTTTTTTTTTTTTTTTTTACTTATTATAATATAATATTATTAATTATTTGTACACGCGGATTCATCAACAATTTATTTAATTTTTCTCTTTTTTTTATTTTATTTTTTTATTTTTATTCTTTGTATATCAATTGTTAAACAATTTAATTAATGAAAAAAAAAAAAAAAAAAAAGAATTTTTTAAATTATCATAATTAATAAATAAATAAATAACAAAAAACAAAAAAAAAAGAAATATTAAAACAAAAATAATTAAGAATTTATTATAGTAGAGGTTCTGTACGGTGAACTGTTTAAAATAATTTTTTTTTTTTTTTGTATTTACTCAATTGGATTCAAACTTGATGGAGTTAAGTTTGATGTGTGATGGGTTTCAGGAAGTGCTTATTCACTCCAATTTGTAATCTTAATTATAATTAGCGATCTAGCTAAAAAATGTCACCAAACTACCCAATAGTTCGTACTTTATGCAATCAACGTAGGTATGAGACGCTACTAAGCTAATTAAACATTACGACGCGTACGAAAACTTTTTTTTCTTTATTTAATTAAATTTATTCTTAATTATATTAATTTAATTTAATTTTTTTTTTTTTTGTTTTGTTTTCAGAAGAATAATAATAATAATAATTATTACTGTAAGAAAAATGTATTTTTTTTTTATTTAGGACAATGAGACAATGAATTTTATGGAGTTCATGGTTAAATTTGTTTTTAATTTTTTTTTGCTGATTTTTTCTTATTTATTTTATTTGCATTTTAAACAAATGTGTGTGTGTGTGTGTGTGTGTGATGTTTACTTAAAAAACAAAAAAAAAAAAAAAAAAACACCAAAATTAAAACGAAACGATTAATACGTTAATAAAAAAAAAATAATTTAGTTGATTTTATATAGAAAAAAGTGAATTTGTGGTTTTGTCGTGTTCAAATCAATTTCTAACAAATGCTTAATACACTAAGCACCCAGCATCACAGTTGTAAAGAATAAGAAAATCAAAAAAAAAGTAAAAAAAAAAAATGTAAAATTACTTGACCTACAAAAAAAAAAAAAAAAAAAAAAAAAAATTAATGTTTGCTGGTTGCTGGTTGCATGAATCATGACATGACAATAAAAATAATTTTTTTTTTTTTTTTTCATATCGATAATGATGAGCAACAACTGCGTTCATTGTATTTCATATTAGCAGCGGCATATACAGGCAAAACGCAGTGTATAACGAAAAAAAACTGATAATTCCCGGTTATAAAAATAGAAAAATAGGGCGCACACGTTTTACTAATTTTAAACAACAAAAAAACATCTTATTGGGCAAGCAGCCATCACCAACAAGCCAAAAAAGCATAATCTAATTCCATCAAATAAACCAACTAGGCAAAATTGGTATGCCATAGTAAAAAAAAATGCGTTGATATATAAAAAAGTGAAACAATATATGTATGTGAAATGAGATGCGGAATTTATAACGCGGAAGTTTTGCTTCTTTTCATCAACAATTTCGTTGTTGGTATTCTACAGTCAAATCGCAACCAAATTGATTAGTCATTGATTTGTGTGCGCTATTTTGTGTGCACAGCGTTAAGGTAAATGTCACATTCTCAGAATAATGTGAATAGACTGTAAACATTGTTGTTTTATTATTACTAGAGAATATTCAAGAATTTCTCTCTGTAGATTTAAAAAAAAAATTTTTATTGAATTGCAAACTGAATATAAAACCTGCAGCAATAGCCTTAAATTTTTTTTTGTCTATATTTAATAAAATTATTAAATAAATTATCACATAATTATGTTATGTTTAGTCAAATATAATTTAATTATTATGTCGCTTAGAACATAAACATTAAAAAGTTATTTTCGGTAATAGAAAGTCATAAACCTATATAATTATGTTATTGAGTGAAGCAAAAAAAAAAAGGACGACAGATCGGTTTAAATGCAGCGCTTCTGTTTATGAATAAAATAATTATCCCTGGTTTTTTGGTTTGTTGTTAAACGAAAAATGAATGAAAAAACATTTTTTATTGCCGTCTTAATGTTATTTTAAAATAACAAAAATTCATTTGTAATAAAGAAAATCGAAAATAATTCACAAATGCATTGAAATATTTTTTTATTACAAAAATGATCAACATGTAGCCTTCGAATTGACAATAATTCACTTTAGTTTATTACTTTATTCTGGTTGTTGTTTTTTTTTTTTTTTTCGTTTAGTTTAATAAATAATTTTTTTATTTTTCAAATGAATGAAAACTACTAGTTGGTGGTTTTTAAGGTATTTTTTTTTACAACACTATTTACTTTCAAGCCATTCTTAATTGATTTCATAACTATTTAGTCATCTAGTTGCATTTGACGAGTGTAATAATTAATTAAAAAATAATAAGAGAGTCTCTACGGGACTAGAAACTAACAAAAACTCTATGAAAAATTATAGCAGTTTTATTGTACACGAAGTGAATTTTAGTTTCTATGCCAATCCATTTCGTTTCTTCAGACAAGAAAATCCAGAAAAAAAAGAAACAGAAATAATTTCTCGATTTAAATTTATTTTGTTTAGTTTTAATTTCTTAGTTTAAGAAAATAACAAAATATTTCTCTTGTAATTAGGAATCATGCAAAAATTTCTTGATTCACTTTTATAATTTCGGTGGTTTTAGTAAAAAATTCTTTTTGTGTCGGTTTTTATTTTCCACTTATAATTGAAGAAGCTTTTTATGGCGGTAAAAGCCCGAACATTGCATTTTGTTTGTGATTTTTTTTTTTTTTTAGCTTTTAGCTTGTTGTATGAATGATTTCTGTGTGAGATTAATTGGGAGGTAATTAGCAGGAAATTCAATAAAAATTAGAACAATCTGAAACATAGTTTTATAATTGAATAAAGTGGATAAAAACGGATTACTGCAGTTTTACTATAAATCAAAATAAATAGTTCTAGCTAGGCTTTTTTTTTTTTCAGGAATGCCACTATTTCAATTACCCACAATAAATTAAAAGGAAGCGACTTCACCACCTAGTGTTACACCAAGTAGAAACATAATTTTTTTAGTAAAAAAAAAAAAAAAAACAAATTCTCTCCTCTCCCAATCAACTATTAATTTATATATTTTATTTTTTTTATAAAACCTTCAAATAAAAATAAATAATATTCATAATAATAATTTACTATGAAAGTATTTATAATTTCTGTTATTATTCAAACGATGCGGAATTGTCAATGGATTTTAATTAATTTTTGCTTTAAAAAGAAAAAAAAAAAGAAAAACAAATAGAAAAAACGTTTATAAAAAGTAAAAAAAAGAAGCAAAATAGTAATAAAATAAATTTATTTTAATTAATTAATAAATATGTAATAACCACTAAGTAAAAAAATCATAAAATACAAAAAAATTAACGAAACTATATGAGTACTAAGCAAACGTAACGTTGAAGATGGAAAGATGTGTTTTTTTTGCCTAAGGGCTTGTGTTAATTTACTAAAAATAACATTTGAAGGTTTTACTATAAAAACTTCTATTAGTAATTAATTCACTTGCGTTTTTTATAGCCACGATTAACAGTGACAGAAGTTAAAGAAGAAAACTCTCAATGTTAGTTTTTTTGTTTTTGTTTTTCTATTAAATATTTTTTCAATCAAATAAATCGATTTACGTAAAAAAGAAAAAAAAGGTACTAAGCTTGTATTAAGCTATAATTAATGTTGAGTGTCGTTAACGCTTATTAAGAATTTGATGGAATATTTGTTAATTTTTTTTTTTTTTTTGTATATGTATAGATAGTTTTCTTAGTCTTGCAATAATTTTTTTATATTTTTTTTAATTAATTAATGAGTAATCAGCATTGTTGCCTGCCTTGAACTAAATTATTTGATTTTTCTTATAATTTTTATTTAAATATTATTATTATTATTATTATTTGATTTTATTTTATTTTATATGAAGTGAAGTTCACTTAAATATAGCCGACTATAAGGAACAATTATGATTTGTTGTTTTTCTTTTGGCTTTGAAATTTCACGTTGACTTTGATTTTGGTTTTTCTATAAAAGATTAAAGATTTTCTATGCTATAAATTATGTAAAAAAAAAAAAAAATAGCATTAGCACAGTCCCTTAAACGTTAATAAACTTAACTAAGCTTTAATTTCGTTACATATTACGTTCATAATGCGGAACTGAATTGTGTAAGAAATATTAAAAAAAACACTTAGACATTCAAAAAAAAAAAAATAATAAATAAACGTAAGGTGATCAAACGTTATATACGATTAAGTAATTAAATAATAATTTAATTGGTTCTCCATTAATTTATTATAAGGAAAACAGTTTTTTTTTTTTTTTAAATTTATTTATTCATTAATTAATTAATTAAGAATTTCGATGATTATACTGCGTTAACTTATGGTTTTTTTAAATAATATTTGGTGTTGCTATTGTTTTGGTGACTTAAGTAATTAATGAAGTAATTTAAAGTGAAACAATAACAAAGAATACGTATGTGACTTATCACATTAAATCGTTTGAATGTGTCACTGTTGTTGTAAGAAAGTAAAAAAAAAGTAAAAAAAAAAAAAAAAATCAGTTGTGTCTCGACAGTTACCTTAATTAAAAGAAAAAAACAATTTTTTTTATTTTTTTTTTTATTTATTAAACAAGGTTAATGAGTAGAGAAGAAATATAAATAAAAATTCAAATAACGTCACAAAGTGTACTTTTACAGTTAAAAAGTGACTTAACGAAATGCGTAGGTGATAATTGCAATGGTGTGTGCGCGCGCGCGCGCGCTGGATTAATTCTATATTCTTGAAGCAAAGAAGAAAAAAACCATGAATGAAATAAAAAGTGAAAAAAAAGAAGAAAAAACAATTAAATGAGGTAAAGTAAATTACAGTTAAGTCAGGTAGAGACCTTTGTTAATGCATTGTGAGTAGGTAAAACACGATAAAACACATTTTATTTGTGCAGCAACTTAGTAAGAAAAATCTTGAAACAAATTTCAATAAATTTTAATCCAACTTTTTTATACCAAGATTAATTCAATAAAACAATTTTATGTAAAGAAGAAAAAAAAAGAAAAAAACGCGACAACACTGTCCACAAGTTGACTTAACTATAATTGTGTTACAAACACTTTCAGCATAAAAAGCAAGATTTTTTGCTTTAATTTTTTTTTTTTTTTTTTTTCTTTATGAATTTTTATTCGACCTAATTTTAAAATTTTAATCTTAATTTTCTTGTCTGTTTGTTATTGTCGATGTTTTCGCTGTTATTTTGTATACTTTCATCAGCGCCGTCGTTTTATTTTGCTCTCTGTTTTACTCATTTTGCCATTTTTTCTTTTTTTATATACATATTTAATAATTAATGATTGGCGTGTGTATTGGTGAGAAGATTAATTATTTAAAAAAAAAAAAAAAAAGACATGAGACATGAGACATAACTTCTGAGTTAACTTACTTAATTATATTGCTCATTGATTTTTGCTTGTTTTTTTTCGTATTATGTCTCCGTATGCAATGTTAACGTAATTACTTTATATAATATGGCTCATACGACTTAACGTATCGCAAATTATAAAAAAAAAAAACAAAAGAAAGAGAATTAGTTTGCCATTTAAATCCGAGTGTTATCGATGTGCTCAAATACAGCAAAAATTCTCACATAAATGTGTCTGGGCTAAAATATAATTAAATTTATTTATCAATAAAAAAAAAAAAACAAAAATAAATAAATAATAACAACGCCTGACCTAACTCAACTATTTTAATTTAGATAAATAATTCGTAAATTATTATTTAATAAAAAAAAAAAAAATTAAAACATTTTTTTCAGATTGCACAGTATTGCTGACTGTGTACACTTAATGATCTGACTTAATAATACAATTTTAGTTTGCGTTTTTTATGTTTTTTATATTCTCCGATAGTCAGGAAATACTTTGGAAATTACAGAACACAACGCACAAAAGAAAAAGAAAATGTATTTTTAGTTAAAATAATTCGTTGAAAAAAAAAAAATTTTTTTTTTTGTCACGTGATATAAATAGTTATGCGACTTAAAAGAATTTTGTTTTTAGTTCTATTTATTTTTTTTTTAAATTTAATTTAATTTAAAAATATAAAAGATGGCGATTTGTGTTAAACGATTTTTTTTTTGTGTGCTCATATATTTTGCCTAATCAAGTAAAATCAATACCGGTAATTTCTACACCTAATCAATTAGGTTCAACCAACTTTTGTTTAACAAAAACAACAAGAAAATGGGGGAGAAAAGTAGTAAAAGCAAAAAGTGTATTAAATATTTAATAAAAGGGGTAAATAAAATAGACGAACGATAACAAATAACAAAGCATTTATTTTGTCACAATATTTCGGTGATGTAAAATAAAAAGGGTGAATTCGGAAATTTTTGATTGATCCATTATGGTAGAGGCGGCATAGCATTAATTATGAATAAGAAATAAAATACCCCTAATTTCATCTCTGCACTATAAATCAATTTTGAAAATAAATAACATACCATAGACACAAACCAATTACAACAACAACAACAACACCAACAACAAAACATTTAATTACATAACTAAAAAAATTGCAAAAACAGAAAAAAAGAAATTTAATTTCCTCTTCACATAAAAAACAATGAAAGTGAAATTTTTTTTTTTTTTTTTCTAAATTAATTAATTAAATTAAATAAGCAAAAAAAAAAAAAAAATTAATAAAATACACGGCGATGTAGTAAAATTTATATTTAATGAAATTAAATTAAATTAAATTAAATTAAATTAACGAAAAAAAAAAAAAAAAAAATTATAAATTAAATTTACCTAGCGATGTCATTTTACGAAAATCTCTTCCGTGAAAAATTTTTTTTTTGTCGTTATATCCGGGTTTTTTTTGTTTTTTTAATTTTTTTTAATAAGATAAACGCACTGAACACTGCACTATGCAAATGTGACGCAATCACTCTTATCACGTAATGTTTTCTTTTTGTTGTCGTGACGTTACGTAGAACACACTGTTTTCTTTTCTTTTTTATGACTTAATTTGTCATTAAATTGCAACGTTATTTAAGTCGTTTGTTTATGTTTTTTCTTGCTTCTATTTTTAATTGCAACTAAGTGCAACTAATTTAATTATTTAATAAACAAATAATTTCTTTTTTTTTTTTTTTTTTGTATTTTCAATTAAAATTCGTTGTGAGTCATTCAGTTTTTTTTTTTTTTTTTTATAAATAATTTTTGTTAAAACAATTAATCACATAACTTAAGTTAATCCACTGTTTTTTTTTGTGTGTCTTGTTTTGATTTCTCACATTAAAAAAAAAAAAAATGAATAAACAGAATGTTTTCTCTCAAACCGGAAATTAAATAATTTCCTTACGTTAATTAATTACGTTGGCTTTACGCTGATAAATACATTTTTCTTTTCTTTTCTTTTTCTTTTTTTTTACGTTTTAATCGTATCCACATTTAATTTCTGATTAAAACATTTAATCAAACGTTTACGCTGTTTGCGATTATATTTCTTTTTAAATTCAAACATTTTGTAAATATAGGGAGAAAAAAAAATACACTAAAAAAAAAAAAACAACAACAACAACAATAATAAACAAAAAATTAATTAATTAATTAATTAATAAAAATTCACATAGAAAAAACACAGAAAAGTTTTTTTTTTTTTATTTATTTATTTTTATTCACTTCCGTGCAGAAAAATATTTTATTTAATTAAATTTAATTTAAATTTCACTTTTGTTTTCTTAATTAATTAATTAATTAATAAAAGCGCCAGCCACCACAATGATTTTTTTATTAAATTTCTTTCCAAAGTGCGCACAGGCCACAACTACCAACAACAACAAATTACAAATGAATGAAGATTTTTGTAGTTTTGTATTGAACGAATGTAACGAATTTTTACCGTTCAAATGTTTTGGTTGCCTTTTGAAAACTATTTTTTAATTAAAATTTCTGCTTTTTGTTTTTTTTTTTTTTTTTTCGTTTTAGGTAAGTAAGTAAGAGTGAGAGTTGTAGTAGTGGGAGGTAAAAACACCTCTTTCTTTTCTTTTCTTTTCTTTTCCTTTAACTTTTGTGGCTTAAAGCTTTGTGTTGTTTGTAGTCGGTTTAACAGCGTATAGTGAAAGAAGTGATGCGATACACTGAAACGATTAACGGTGCAAACAGCATAAAATACACGGGGAATACTTTAAAGGTGCTGAAGACGGAAAACTAACCGCGAAACACTTAATAATGAAAGAAGAAGTTTTTTTTTTTTTTTTTTTTTTTTATTAAGTAAAACTTTCACTTGTTTCTGTTTTTTTTTTTTTCTTTCTTTCTTTCTTTTTTTTATTTATTTATTTATTTATTCAAAGCTCATAAACTCATACAAGTCTATAGCGTTTCTAGTGTTTGATTTTTTTTTTTATTTTTTTTTTTATTTTGTAATGAAAACGAAAACTATTTGCATTTTTTTTTTTTGTGTGTAATCAAATCACTTTTTAAGTCACTTTTGAGTGTAGCTTCGTTTTTTTTTTTTCAAAGGAAGTAAACGCAGATTAACACCGCTTTAGTCCTTGCTAAATTTTTGTTTGTTTGTATACAAATGAAAATTTCCACCACAATTACTACTATTTTTGTTTTTTATCCTGTAAAAATCCTTTGCACAATTTTTTTTTGCATTTTTACAATTTTAATTCACTTTCCGTATCCGTATCGTTAACAAGCGAGTTGATGGTTTTTTTTTTTCTTTAATTAATTTTAGCAGAAACCGAACTATTAAACGAGAATTATAAAAGAAAAAAATTAACAACAAAACCAGTAAAATGCGAAATTTTAATATTTTTACAAAAAAAAAAAAATAAATGAAAAAAAAACCCAACAACCCAACTGAGTCAATTCACAACGGCGAACTGGTAAGTGAGTCAATGATTCAACAATGCTAAAGCTGCTGCTGTTGCTGTTGCTGTTGTTACTACTACTGTGGTTGTTGGTGTTTGTTGTTGTTGTTTAGTTTTACCGTCGTTGATGATGCTAATATGTTTTGTGGCAATAAAAATTGCGCTGTTTATGGTGGTGGTGGTGGTGGTGGTGATGGTGGTAATGCAGTGTATTACATTACGTTACATTACAAATTTAAAATACTTGCTGTCACGGTGAAGTTTTAATTAATTTCTGTCAATGAAATCGATAATAAAAAAAAAATCATTTTATTCTCTTTTTTTTCTTCAAAACGACTAAACTCGTCAGAGTTTTTAAAAAGATTTTTTTTTTTTATTTTTATTTACGAAAGCAGATCAAATTCACGTCATTCGCTTTTTGAAAAAAAAAAAAACCGTCGTCGTTATGTATTTTTAGTTAAATTTTCTCTACAACGAACGTTTTAAACGATTCAACATTCACTTTCAGTATGATTTTTTTTTAATTTTAATTTTATTTTCTGTGGTATTTTACTGTTGTTGTTGCAGCTTTTTTAATTTTTTGTTTTTTTTTGTTTTACCTTTAAGCTGCTTTAATAAAAAAAAAAATTAAAAAAAAAAAAATTACAGCCCGTTATGTTGATTAATTGATTTAATTAAGAAAACAAAAACCCAAAAAAAAAAAAAAAGGGGTGAAAATTTTTCAATTTTTTAATTAATAAATTTCCAAAATAATTATTTAATTTAATTTAATTATTTTTTTTTTTTATATATATATGTATAAATTTAATTAACAAAATAAAAAAAACAAAGAAAGACAAAAGAAAAAAAAAAATTATTTTTTTTTTTTACAAGTAACGCGTTCGACTCCGTGCAAAGTAGGTTACAAACTGAACTGAAATGAACCTAAAGTACATTTTAACGCTACACAGCACAGTACAATACAGCACACACACACACACACACACAAAATACACACACACAAAATACACAACACAAAAAAAAAAAAATTGTAAGAGTAGAAAAAAAAGCCAACAAAGTATGTGTGAATATAAAAAAAAAAAAAATTAATTTTTTTTTTTCGTAAATTTTCTTGTAAATTAATTAAAGAAAAAAAAAATTATATTTTTTTTACATGATTTAATCAAGTTTAGGTTACTGCTTCATAGCATAACAATACCGAAAATACCGTTTTTAAGGGGCAATAAATGACATCAGAGAAATTACCACCAAATAGTTCAAGTTTAAGCTTTTGATTAAGCTTTCAACAAATTTAATTAAAAAAAAAAAAAAAAAAAAAAACCCCTTAAAACTGCATACAGACAACACTAATTATTATTAATATTTTCTTCGTTTTATTAAATGCAGAAAAGCAGCAGAAGGCAAAACCGATATTTTCATTTTCATTATAAATTTTTTATTAATTATTTTAAATATTAAACAATACAGTGATATATACAAAAGCAACGTTGATAAATGAAAAAGCTTGACCCAGAAATATGTTTTTTTTTTTTTTTTTGTTTGTTTTTATTTTCTCAATGTGGTACGCCATGCTAATAAATGACACGACATTATTATTATTATTATTATTTATAAATATAAAATTATCATTATTAGTATTAATAAAAAAATAGTTTTTTTAATAATAATAATAATAATAAATATGCTCTATTGTTGCATCTAATGCAAGTTAATGTAATTAGCACAAGTATTACGCAAAGTATGTGACTGTGATTGTTAAATAAATTTTATGTTGGAAATATCAACTAATTTACATGAACCATAAGCGTATTGTTGTTAGTTCGGGATTAGGGGAATGATTTTTAAACAGTTTGTCTTGTCACGAAAACTCTGTTCTGACCAGCGTAGGGTCTTTTGAGTATTTTATAGGAAAACAGTGGAGAATTTGAATAAGAGATTAATTGATTGGTTTGTGACCAGAAAGTTTGGTTTAACCACGAAGTATCTGTCCTTACAACTAGATATCCGGTCAGTGTTATTCTAAATCTTTCCAAATCCAACCCTTCTGGAATTATTGGGTATTTTACAGGAAAACAGTGGAGATTTTTAATAAGAGATCGGTTGATTGGATGATGACGAGACAGTTTGGTTTAACGGCACACAGTTTCGCATATCACGAAGTCTCTGTCCTTACAGATAAGTACCCAACCAGCGTTGATCTTAATCCTTCTAGATCCTTAGAAAAGTTTTGAAGAAATATTTCTCTTGTAACTAGAATCATGGAAAATTTTATTGATTCACTTTCATAATTTCTGCTGGATGAAGAAAATAATTCTTTCCACATTGGATCAGCGGTTAGAGTTAAATTTAACATTTTTTGTTTACAAATTTATCTCCAAATTGGACAATAACGACAGAATCAATAAAAATGTAAAAGAAAAAACTGTAAACGATAACCCTTTGGACACACTTCCGAGTTTCCGATAAATGAAAATAATTTTTATTTTTATTTCTAGAATTATTACCAAAAACAATTTCCTTACAATTGTAATTCTTTCTCTGTTTTAACACCCTCAAATAATGAAACGAAATAGTTGGATGATTAGTGGGGGGACCTTAGTCAACTTTTAAATTTTAAGTTTTAGAAGTTAAAACAGTTTTAGTAAAAACAAAGTAAAATGTAATGAAGCCAATTAAAATGTTATAACCGTAAAGAAACAATTAAAAAATAAGTTAAATCATTTGATTAAGGATTAATTACTAATAATAGTTGTTATCAGATGGCATAACATCGTGTAACATTAAATATTCACTAAATAAATTTTATTAATTAATTAACAAATATTTCAATAACAAAATAATAATTCTCGAGTTTTTTTTTGATTGATTAATTTTGATTTGTTTTTGTTATATGAAAAACAAACGAAAGGAAAAGTTTTTCTTCATTCACCTTTTTTTTTTTTTTTTTTTTGGTATCATAATTAATTTTTTCTGTATTTTTTTTTTTTTTTTAATGGTTAATAAACGCGGTAATATTATACAAGCAGTATCTGTTTGCGTTAACGTTTATAAAAAATAAAAAAACGAAACGAAAAGCACACATAGAAAAATAAAAAGCACGTAAAAGTCGACAAAACAAATAAAAAGAGAAAAACCAGAAAAGTAAAATTAAAAAAGTAAAAAAGAAAAAAAAAAAAATGCGGAAAAGAGAAATTTCTTTTTTTTTTTTTTTATTAAATCAGGTTCGTCTTGGTTGAATTAACTTAAGTCAAATAAATTTAAGCAAAAAAATGCTAATGTTGGTGGGGAAATCAAATTGTTGTTTGTTTTCTTTCTTACTTCTTGCTTTACGTAATTATTTTAATTTTTTTTTTTTACCCATTATAATCCACCTTTCGCTTTCTTTTAAAAGCTTTGGTTAAGCAAAATAAAAACAATAACAACAACAACAACAATAACAACAAAAGCTTTTATCTTTTCATCGAATTTTTTTCTTTTTTTAATTAATGATAAATTTGTTGTTATTGATATCGTTGAGGTATTTGGTGGGCGCTTAAGGTTAAGGCCCCAATATCGTTGTTTTTCTTATTATTATTATTATTTATTTATTTTTTTTTTAACTAATATTATTAATACATCAGCATATTCATAAATAAATATAATGAATAATCCTTACAAATTTTTTTTAATACCATGGTAACTTAATCAAAAAGCTCATGTAACGGAAAAAAAAATTGACTAATTTTTACATAAATTAAGAAATCATTAGAAAAACGATTAAATAAGCAAATCTTAAAAAAAAAAAAAAAATTAAAAGCACAAATTATCGACTTTACTTAAGTCACTTTTAATAAAAAAAAAAAAAAAAGCTATAATTTTACTTATAAAACATTTTTAATTAAAGAAAAGAAAAGAAAAAAAAAATAATAATAAAAATGTAATTAAATTAAAGTTACTTAAAAGCTCTTTAATTTTTTTTTTTTTCCAAATTTCACTTTCATGCAACCAACCTTTCATGCGATGATAAAGCAAAGAAATAAAAATAAAAATTATTGAAAAAGTAATTTATGCAAAAATCCAATTTTTTTTTTGTCGTTTTCTGTGCTTTGAAGAAAAAAGAAGCCAAGTGAATGCGATCGTGATCGTGATTTTTTTTTAATCAAGCTTAACTCTGATTTGGTTTTGGTTTCGTTAAGTTAATGAAATGTTTTTTTTTTTTTTGTTTTTGTCTTTTAATTGAATAAAAGAAAGGTAAATGCGCGCGTTGTTTAAATGTTTGTGTGCATGTTTGATGATATTGTTGGGTAGGGACAATAACAGAAATGAATCAATGCAAAAGAAGTATAACTTTAAGTGACTTAAAGAGAAGGTGATTTGTTTTTGTTGTTTTTTTATTAATAAATCGTGAAGATCACAAACAAAATAAATAAATTAAATGAATTTGTTAAAACATAACAAAAATAAATAAATAGAAAGCGAAAGTTTACTTTTATTATTAACTATAATTTAGCTGTTCACGATTATTTTGACTTTGCTTCTATTGCTGGTGCTACTATTGCTGCTGTTGCTGTTGCTACTACCGCTACTGCTGTTGCTGATATTGTTGTTGTTCGGTTGAGCAACATATAATTCGTTGATTTTTGTTTTATTTATTTATATTATTATTATTATATTTTTTTTTAATTTAATGTCAAGTATGCAAACGATGACGAAATTAATTTTATTTTTTGTTAAATTTTCTTTAATAAATCAAAACAAAACAAAACCAAAAAAAAAATTAAACAACGACAACAAAACAATTTAATTAATTTTTTTTTATTATTTATGACTTATAGAAGTATTAACTAACGCATTTTTAATTAATATTAAAAAAAATTAAAGGCTGAAAAGTCAATTAAAATCATTTATAACCGCTGGTTACTACTTAGCTAAGCTGGTTAGCTAATTTACAGCAACTTTATGTTGGTTTTTGTTGTTTTGTGGGAGTGATATGGCTTAACATCTATTCTGGTTATTCTCCCTTTTTTTTTTAAAAAAAAAGGTTTAAGGAGTTTGGAACATTATTGGGAAAAGAGAAATTTTCATACACAAAAGTTTAGCTTTTTTCGATTCATGTTTTAGTGCAGATTTTATTGCAGGATTTATATTCAAGGCATGATTCAAACCTTCCAAGGTGTCTACATTTGTTTTGTTTTGTTTTTTTTTTTTAAGAAGCTTAAGTCATTCATCTTGCGTTTAATTGTTCAGAGAAGCGTCTTCATTTTTGAATGTAATTTTCCATTTAAATAATTTTGCAAAGGAAAATTGGATTATTTATACGGCTTAATAATGGCAGAGTCAACAGTTTATAATCTTTATGCAGTTACATAGAAGAGAAAAAAAGCAGTGAATTTATGCTTAAAAGAGAACAAAATAGGATAAAGCATTAATTAACAATTTTTGAGCTTTTTTTCTCTCTCTCTCACTTTTCGGATAAAAAAAAACCTTCGCCTATGTTTTTAGAAAAAAAAAAAAATAAAAAATGTTTTAATATAAATGTCTTGTTTGCCATGATAATAACCTATTGATTTTGATAATCAGTTAAGAATAATTAAATTAAATTAAATTAAATAATAATTCAACTGTAACGAAACGCGTTTATTGATTGTCCTCGTAGCCGCACCTATGTTAATTCACCAATAATAAACGAACACCAATAAGTTGCATATCGAAAAAATATTTCATTAACAAAAATATGAATAACAATAAAAAAAAAAAAAAAAAAAAACGCCAAGAATTTCCTTATTATGTATGAAAATTAGAAGAATAAAATTTTATTATTAATTTCCTGCTTTGTTTTTTCAATAACAATTTTTTTTTTTAAATGCAAAATTTTTTGTCTTCTTGTTCTACACACACACACACACACACACAAAAAAAATGTTTTAACGCAACTACGGTAAAAAGAAAAAATAAAAATTTTGCGGTGAAAGTTGTTGAAAAAAAAAAAACATAAACGAAACAATGTGACTTAAACAGGGGAAAACGCCACACAAAGCAAAGCATTCATCAGCAATAAATAAAGAAAAAATAAAAAAAAAATTAAAATTAAATCACAACATACAACTATAAAGCCAATGTGAAAGAATTAAAATAAAAGTGAAGAGAAAAAGAAAAAAGAAAAAACTGTAAAAAAAAACAAGAGAACAACGGTAAAGTGAGTATAAAACAGAAACAAAAGAAAAAAATAATAAAGCCACAGCGCAACAGCAAATCAATCAAAAGTAATAAAAAACAAAAAAAAAAAAAAAAAAATGTTAAGTCAAGTAAAAGAGAAAAGACAACACCGAAGATGACGAGGTAAGAAAACTACAAAATAATAAAAGAGATAATAAAGAAAAGAAAAAAAAAGAAAATCATAGAAATAAAAAGTAAAATTCGTGAAAGTAAAAGTGAAAAAAAAAAAAAATAATAACTAAATAAAATTTTTAAATATAGAAAATAAGATGCGTGCACTATTTCCTACTTACAAAAACCCGTCCGTGTTTAAAACATTTTTTATACTTAATAAACAAGTTAAAGATTGCAAACAACAAATGTAAATAATTTTTAAGTAATCAACGAGTCACCTTATATTAAAGTCACTTTAAATAAGAAGAATTTATGATTCGATACAGAAAAAATAAAAAAAAATAAAAAAAAACTTTAATCACTAACGCAACACATTTAATGTATGGGACTATGTTGCATTTTCATTAAATTATTATTTATTTATTTGTTTTTTTTTGTATCATGTGAGCTTTTTAAGTACTTTGCACAGTCGCAGTTAAATATAAAATTTAAAATGCCTAGACATAGTGACACGAAGAGAGAGCGAAAGTTTGTTGTTAGTTTTGTTTTTTTTTTTTCCTACTACTCTTCTGTTCTTCTATCATTAATTTCTATTTCATGTTTAATTTGTTTTTTTTATTCTTCAACAATTACTTGTCAATCAACTTGTGAAATGCAGAAATAGTTTTCGCTTTTTTAATAAAGGAAAAAAAACAAAAACTGCATAACATTCACTAAACTTGCAGTTTCTTTCCTCTTTTTTGCTGCTTGAAAACAAAATAAAAAATATTTATTAAATGTGATTACGTTGTGCTTCCCTCTTTCATATTATATTTATTCGCATTTTCATTTTATTTTTATAAATGAGGTTATATAACATTAGCTTAACAAGACAAATGAATGCATAACATAAAAACCCGATTTGCAGCAATAGTAGCAATACAGCAAACAATATAGCAACTAATATACAATAAAATGCATAACAAAATGTTTTCTATGTTGGCTTAGAGGACGCCATATTGTTATTTTTTTTCAGTTTTTTAATCAAATAGCAAAAATAAAAACAAAAGAATGCATTTTTTTTTTTTTATGGTTTTTAATCTAATAGCAACACTTTTGAAACTGTGCTAAGCAACAGCAGGTTTTCATTTCTTTTCTTTTTTTTTTTTTTTTGTTAAGAATAGAAAACCCGGAAGAGATAATAAAAGTTTTTCTTGTTTTCTGTTGATGCAAAGAATATTTAAAGAAAAACAAAAAAAAAAATAAACAAATGAAAAAGAAAAGTTTTAAATCTGCTTAAATGGCCGCCATTTATTTTTAGCATTTTGTTCGTTATTTTTCCGTTTATTTTTATCGACATTTTACAGAATATTTTATTCAAACAAAACGCAACCTTTAAAAATTACTCAAATCGATTTAAGTCACATTTTTTTTTTATTATTTTTTTTTTTTTGTTGTATTTTATCTATGAAAATGCATTTATTTTTCTAAGTTGCCTTGTTTATTTATAGAAAAAGAAAAAAAAAAAAAAAAGAAAAGAATTTTTGTTTTATGTTTTCGATGTATGAAGAGTTTGTCGGGGGGGAACGATGCACGGTGAGGAGCTAAACTCTGAACATTAGCAAAAGCTTTGAAATAAAAAAATTAATAAAATAGAATTCAGGCTAGGCAACAACAACAACAACAACAACAACAACAGCAGCAGCAGCATAAATCGACTTGATGTCGACGTTTTACGTTTTTATTTATTTTTCTGTATTAACAACAAAACATAAAATAATAATAATAATAATAATAATAATAAAATAAAAATGAAATACCAAGTAACCTAGTTTTCCAGAGTTGAATTAACGAGTGTACAACGTGTTCAGGTCAAAGACCTGGAGGAGGTTGCTTGCTTTTTAGTTTTGCTATAGTAGCAAACATATCAACCAAATGCATTTGTAGTAGTTTTAAATATGCGCAGATTGCATGTAACAAATACATTGATTATGTATAGGAATGGAGTAATTGTGTAAAACATATGTGGCGGTAGGATTCAGGTGTTTATTCATTAACTGGTTAAATAAGACGAAGAAAATGAATAAAATTAATTTTTTCTTTACGTCATTAAAATAGTTATAAAAAGCAACGAGGAATGGAGGCATTTAGAAAATAAAATAAAATAAAATAAAAAAATAAAACGATTAGGTAACTACATTTCACCTTCTCATTTGCCACCAATAACGTTGCTTTTACAAAAACACATAATTTGTGTCATTGACCGTTGTTTAGTTGCTAAAGCTAAAGCATTAATAATTATAAAACCATCCCAACGCCACCCAGTAACAGCAAATCTTCTATAGTAGTCGGTACCCCTTTAACCTAAATTTAAATTTTCTTTATTTATTGAATAGAAATTTCTATAAAAAAAAACTACTAGAATACACCTACATAAATAAATTAAAATTAATTAACAGACATTTTTTTTTTTTTCTTTTTTTTTTCATACACTGTTTAATTAATTTTTAAATGAATTAAAATGGCGATTATTGTTGATTCATGTTGGTTCATGTCTGTGTAACAAATAATTTTATTATTATGAATTCTTGATCCAGGGAAATGAATTTGTGTTTTTTCCCAACTTGCCCAGATATTAGATTATCCGTTAAATTCAATAATAATGTGGGAATACATACTACTCTGTATGAAACTATATTTATCTGATCACAAAACCAAGTGAAGCGATTAATTCATTTTTACTGTTGTTAATAATTAGAAATTTATTTTCATTTCAAATTTTTTATTTTTTTTGAAATTATGACAATTAATGAAATTGAAATGAATGAAAACGGTAGCTAATTAGAATCTTAAAGCAAAATTCAAAACATTTAATAGAAAATTATTCTGCTGCTGTTTTGTTTACTCCATCAATTTCCATCAATAATTACCTTACGAAGCTTTACGAAATGTAACAAAAAAAGTTCAAACTAAGTGAATAAACTTTGTAATGAAAGTGGCAACACTGTATTGAGCCGATGACGAAACCAACTAGTTTAATTAATTAAAAAAAAAAAAAAAAATTTAATATTATACGGAATAATAAATAAAAGAGAAAAAAAAAAAAGTTTAGTTAACTTTCACTTTCACGATCTCTTCAATTTCAATTTCATTTTCATTTACTTTTCTTTTTCCGTTGGCTTAACCGTAAGAAACGGTTTTGTTTGTGACTTCAATCCACAGTTAAATCAATTTTTTATTTTGTTAATTGAATAAATTTGAATTTAAATCAGTCAGTTTAGATTAAATAAAACGAAAAAAAAATAAAAATTAAAAGTCAAGTTTAATTGCGTTAACAATATTTTATTTTTTTGGTTATTCAACTTACTGTACGATCGCTTCGATTTTGTTGGTTTTTTTTTTTTCCCCAACTAACAACTAATAACGCGTGCGGGTGGGCACTACGCCAAATAGTAAACAAACGAAAAGTAAACACAACGACGACAAAATAAATGAACAAAAATAATTCATACACATTGTTGCCCCAATTTAATTAAATAATTTTCTTAACAGAGAAATTATTTTAAATAAAAAACAATCAATAAATATGGTTTCAGGTAGACAAACAAGATAACGATTACCATGTAGAATTAAAACACTATACCACTATCATATTCGACAAATAATTTTTTATTATTATGTAAAAAGATTTAAAATATAAAATGGCGATTCATGCAAACGTAAAAACTCTCTACACAAAAATTAATTTAAAATTAAACAAAAAACAAAAAAATCTGTGTCGTTAAACAGACAATACAAAAAAAAAAAAAAAAAAATAAAAAATTAATTAAAATACGCATGCGCAATTATCTTAAATAAAAAATCTACAAACATTTCTGTATAAGATTTTGTTTTTATGTTTTTATGTTTTTTTTATACGAAAAAGAAAGTAAATGAAGATAATTGAATAAAAAGATAAAAAAAATAAACAGAAAAATTAAACAAGTTACTTAACAATAAAACAATTTATACAAAAAATAAAAACCACTTAAGGGATTTTTTTTTGTTTAAAGTGAAAAAGATACAAAACATGATTTTTCCACACACTTAATCAACAGTTTTTTTTTTTTTTTTTTTGTGTATACTTTTCTATTTTGGGAACTAAGAGAGAGGTAATATATAAAGGAAGAAGCACACGGTGCTTGGATATTCTAATGTAACAATATGAACAATAATCAGAGCATCAGTTGAGTTTTTTTTTTTTGTTATTTTTTTTATTTGTATTACGATTAAAAATGGTGAAAAGTAAAAGTAATCGAACCTGTTTTCGTACAATCATTATTACTTTTATTATTTTTGTTTGTCAGTGGAAAAACATTTTTGGTAAATATAATATATCTATAGTGGCCAGAAAAACCAGTAAATAAAACACAACAAAAGGTAAAATTACAAAGTCTGCAAACGCTGGTAACCAGAATCACACATCTGCGATTCTGTTATTCACCTAAAGCAAAAATAAAAATTTTATCGTGGGAAAAATATTGCTTTTCTAATGCAAAATAATAAAAAAAAAGCGAAAGAAACAATAGATGACGTATTGTAAGTAAAGAAAAAAAATCGTGGGTGTAAAAGGTTAACACTAAAAAAAAAAATTCAAACGAAACTTTCACAATTACAACCGATTCTGCCCAAAAAGCTCTTAGAGTACAAAATAATTTTTAAAATAAAGAGTAAAAATTTGTGTCCATGACTTTAATGGTGGAAACTCTACACAATATGACGGATGTGTAGAGTTATGTTGTTTGTGAAATTATTTATCAAAAATTAATTAAATTCTCTGTTAACATGTGAACCCGCCTTATGCAGTAATTTGTCATGATCATGACTACAGAGTAATTGAAATGAGAAAGTTTTTTTTTTTTTTTTTTCTCGTTTATGTTATTTTTCTCGCAGTTGTTTTTTTTTTTTTTTTTTTTGGGAACATTATCGTATTAAAAAAATTGTTTAATCTTTATTCCTATATTATAGTAAACAATAATTATCATTATTAAAAATTAATTAAAAAACTACTCAAGACATTCAGAATTTCATTAAATTAATAAATCGTTTTGATAATTTATTTTAAACGCAACCAAATCAAGATTTATTTATAGTAAGTAAAAAAAAAAAAAAATATATATAAATTTCACTTTTAGCATGTCTTATAAGTTAAATTTCTATAAAAATTCATAGTATTTAAAGGTTAATTACGTTGTTAAACAAAAAAAAAAAAAGAAGTAAATTCAAAGTTAATAATAATTTTGTGTGTGTGTGTGTGTGTTATATCCGAAACGCAATGTTTTTATGTTCAGAAAATACAAAATTATAAAACGCTTGAAAAATATTGTATTTACTGATTATGGTGAGAAATTTTAGCGAGAAACAATAGTTAAAATGAATTTCCTTATACATATATAAAAAAAATATTATTTATGGCATAATTTACCATCAATACGTCTGTCAATAGTCAACAAAAACGAAATTAAGTCTAACGAAACATCAAAAAGCTGCAATCGTGACTTTACTGTTATTTATTATTTCATTAATGAAAAAATTAAAGAAACAACAGAAATGTGCCACCTCCACAATATAAGCCATATAGCTTAAATCGTACTTCACCAACGTTGCCAGTTTATTTAATAATAAAAAAATTAAAAACAATAAATAAATAAATTTAAAAAGAAAAAAAAAAAAAAAAAAAAAAAGAGAAAGCGGTTTTGGCCATGATCCTGTGACATGACTCCCAATAATTTTTTTTTTTTTGTTATTAAATTTTCGTTGTTTGTTGCTTTTTTGTTGTTGTTGTTGTTGTTGTTGTTGTTGTAAAGCCACAAATAAAACAATTGAATACCGAACAGCTACTAAAACGTTTTTAACTTCATTTTGTACACTGTGTGTGTGTTGTTTTGTTTTTTATTGGTTCTATTTTTGGGGTCAACATGACTGACAATGATATGTTTAATAAAAAAAAATAATTTTATTAATTATTAAACAAAAATAATTAATTTAGTTTTAATTATACGTTTTTATTGGTAATTTCATTGGCTTAAAGGAAGTAAATATGTTGTCTAACCGTTACAAGAATACAAGGATGCTTTTCAATAATACTAGATTGTGTTACTTAAGATGAATACAAGTACCATTTAGTTTGTTTTTCCCATTCAGATTCGAATTCAAAGTTTAATTACTTATCTGTCCACATAAAACTTACATTTTTCACGTGCTTATCAATTGGTTTTACCTACACGGAGAGAATTTTGGTTTCTATGCCAATCTATTTCATTTCTTGAGAAAAAAAGAAGAAACATGCAAACATTTCTTGATACAATTCATAATTTCTGGTGGATTTAGAAAATAATTATTTCCGTGTACATCGAAACATATAAAGCGAAGTTAAACAGAATGCAATCAGAATATTTGTTTGTGGAGAAACTAATGTCTAGATGGCATAAAACAATCCAACTGTTTAATTCTTCGGTAAATCTTTTTAAATATTCCGTAATAAGAGAATTAAACGCTTATAAAGAGTTAAAAATTCTTGCAACAAAAAAAAAAATGAGAGAAAATAAATAATTTGATCATACCCGGCCCTTCTTTATCATAATTTACCAATATAACTTTAAACACGGAGATGGTAGGTAATACGTGAAAAAATAAAGCCAATAAACACGATCACGTTTAATTATTTATAAATTAAAATTAAAATTAAAATCTTTAGTAATTTCAAAACAAAACTTTATTCAGGTAAAAAAAAATTTTTTTCAATCTTTGTATCACAGAAAAAATGCCACGAAATTGACATCAACTTTCTAAATAACAAGAAACCTAAAGCATTACCTAAGTACAAACAAGATTTAACAAATGTTGTTAAACTTCACGATTATTTTGTTAATTAAATTTGTAACAAGTAAACAACAGTGAATCTAATTTGTGAATTATTTGCAATATATTTACCATTAAGCAGCGAATAATAACCTTTTTTTTTCTTTCTTTTCGTTGGTGTAATATGTTTTGAAAGAGTTGTTGGTTGTTTTGGTAGCGTAAAACAAAAAAAAAAGGCGAAAGAAATTGTTTTTTTTTTTTTGTTTCTATAAAATCCACGTTTACAAAATACCCAAACGTAACGCCCATAATGGTGTAATGCAATGTAGAGGAAAATATTTTTGTTTAAATAACAAAAAAAAAAAAAAACACACAGATAAAATGCACGCAATAAAAGCTTTAAAGAAACTTAAACTTTACAAAGGAGTAGAGGTAAAATATATACAAAAAAATAATAAACAGCCAAACGATGGAAAACGTTTTTTTTTCAATAATAACGCAGAAAGTACGACGAGGTCATTGTTGCTTTTACATAATGTGTTTATTGGTAGGAAAAAAAAATAAAAAAAATTATCGAAAAGTGTAGAAAACACTTAAAAAATATATTAAAAAAAAAAAATGAAAAAAAAAAAAAACGCCATTTGTCGTTTGTATGGTAAACGAAAAGGCAGGTGAAAACGCAAAATGAGAGAAACAACAGAAACTTGACAAAAATACAAAAATTATGAATGTCAAAAATAAAATAACAATTTTAACAAGGTGGGGGCCATTTCGTTTAAAAATCTTACCTTAACCATTAACAAAGGTAAATAAGAAAAGAAAATGAAACGTTGCGTTGATGCAATACACAAAAGGGTTATTATTTAGTAACTTGCAGACGCAAAAAAACAAAAAACCAAAAAAAAAAAAACGTTTTTTTTTACGGTAGAAGAAGATGTAAGAAGCAGAAGCAAAAAAAAAAAAAAAATTCTTTTAATGTCAGGGTTTTACAGCGTACGTGTAGCGTACACGTTGTTACTTAATTAAACCTGAACTGATGGTGTGGTTGGAAATTATATTTTACAAAGGTTGACTTAAGACATGGTGTAATGGTGAATTAGAAACGCTTTGGAAACAAACAAAAAAAAAAAAAAACGCTAATTAAAAAGCGGTCACTGCCGTAAAGCAGATTAATTTTTTTTTTTTTTTTTTTTTTTTGTTTTATTAAATTCAACAAAACGTAAAGGCAAATAGGTAAGAAAGTTCATTGCACCGTAAAACTATTAAAAAATATTTTAAACGATATGTCAAGTGCATTTTCGCTTAATTAAAAGCATACCAACATAAATTTTTTTATTTGTACCCAACCAGTCCAGGAAGGCCTTAAGCTTTCACAGCTACACAATTTGTATGCAGAAAACAAAAAAAAAAAAAATGTAGAAAAACTAATTTTTCTTATCTATTTATACTCGCGACAGGCATAAAATCTAGGAGGGTTTAAGCAGAAAAAAAAATTCTCTAAAATTACCAAAATTTAATTCCAGATTTTTTTTTTTGGTTTAAAAAAAAAAAGAAAAAATAAAAGCGATAAAAACAAGTCGAAAAGTGGGACACAATGATTAAGTTACCAAAAAAAAAAAAAAATATAAAAAATTAAAACAAAAATTGAAAAAAGTTGTAGCTGGGCCTACTGGAACAGAACCGATCACCGTTATATTTGCGCATGCGCAAACAGCTTATTATCAACAAAACAAAAACAATAAAACATTTCAGAATAAAAAGTAAAACAAATGCACGAGCGAAAGTGGTTAACAGTAATAAATTTCCATTTTACTGTAAAATTTTTTTTTTACTTTTTTTTTTTTATCATCATTATTGTCTTCGACACACACACACACACACATATGCGGATTTTTCTATTCTATGCTTAATTTTAGACTTGAAAAATGAGGTGAACGGAAATAATTGAATTTATTTTTGTCTGTTAATAAAATAACAAAAAAAAAAAAAGGTTTTTAATTTGTTTTTTTTTTTTTTTTTTTTTTTCTTTTTTTGTGTTATCTATCGAGGTGTTAATGCGACAAATAATAAATAAATTTATATGTTGTAAGCACACGCATAGAAATATTTAACAAAAAAAAAAAAAATGTTTAAATTTTTAAAAATAAAATAAAACACTAATTGGGTCATCTTTGTTGTTTTTACATTACTTTACTTTACTTTACTTAACTTAACTTAATATTACAGTTTGTACTTTGAATGTAATTCTTATTATTATTTTTTTTTTTTTTAATTATTTTTTAATATTTGGTTTGTAATTAAAATGTTTGTTTGAAAGAAATGAAAAAAAAAAAAAAAATTATATATTTTTATATATAAAAGGGTTTAATGCGCATGCGTGTGTGGTTTATATCGTATTACATAGAATATTGTAATATTTTTGGAGAGCATGTATTTTCTGGAGAGATTAATAAAAAAAAACAAAAAAAATGCTTCATAATAGTAAATTTTTATCTCTGACTTAAATAAACATAGAAAAAAAAACACCCGTTGCATCCCATTATTAGTAATCTTTTATCTAAAAATTCTTTGGTTTTTTTTTGTTTTTTTTTTTTGTGTGATCCGCGAGAAAATAAAGAAATGAGCTTAGTACGTTTAAAATTAAACATAAATCCGTGTAGCCTTATGGATTCAATGGATTTCATTGGTTTATAACAATATTATGCATCTCTTAGCGTAAATAAACCGCAACTGGGAAACAGAACGCATATAATAAAAGAAGAATTAAAACAAAAATAAAAAAAAATGTAAATAAAGTGCAATAAAAATGTTTTTTTTTTTTTTTTCTTTATTATTCAAATAAAATTAAAATCAAGTAAATAATGCATAGCATATATGTGTGTATATATAGCAGTAAGCTGTTGCTTTCGAGAGCACCAGCTTAACACAAACCGCACAAATACTGCTGCACAGATAATATAAAAACTTAAATAGCAATACGAGCATGCTGTGGCGCACGTTGATTGTATATTTTTAATACACCGATTCCCGTTTAATAGAAAATGGGTCAGGCATTGAACCCATCCGTTGACGATATAATCGTCGTTTGCTATATAACAACCAAACAGCTACAGTCGGTTGCCCTGTTCCCGCATACAATCGACTAAGTCTGCTTAGCATCAGACAATTCTGTTTTGTAAACAGAAAATGAAAAAAAATAGTAAAACGTCACACAATACAAACAACTACATGCAGAAACCGACGTCCATATTTGTATAGAAAATATGTTTTCGCTTTTATTTAAGCCATCAAAAAATAGAAAAAAAAAGCTACATCAAGCTTAAAGCTGTCTAATTTAAATAATTTAAACCAAAACACAAGTACAAACAAACAACAGGAAGGAAACTTAAATTTAAAAAGTGTAGAAAAAAACTTTCTCTTCGCCATTTTTTTTTTTTTTATTTTAATTTTGTTTTTGTTTCTATTCTAATGCAACTTTTTGTTAATTTTCCGCTATTTCACTGACAACATTTCGCTGAGGAAAAGTTAATAAATATTTAGAAAAAAAAAAACAATTTTGCGCGGTGTACGGAAGGGCAAAGCCTCATTAAAAACAAAAGTTCATCTTCCGCCATTTTATGCTCTAGCAACGTTTTTTAATTTTATTTTTATTTCTATTTATTCTCTATTGTTTTGTCTGCAATTTTTCCCACAAACAGACCAGCAATGGTTGGTTAATTCTTCTTCTTCTTCTTCTTCTTTGTTTTTCGATTTTTTCTATTTTTATAGCAAACAAGTAGATAACAAGTGAAAGTTTCTCTTTTTTTTATTTGTATATTTATTTCTAATAAGAACCGTTGAGTTATTGTTAGTTTTAACTGTTATATGCAGTTATTAACAAAGCAATGAGAAAAAAATTAATCAACAATAGTAAAATTAATGATTAGGAAATATAAAACGATGAGAATAAAAAAATAAAAATAAAATATGTATGCAAATTAATTAGTATATTAATTACAATTTTATTTAACTTTTACTTTAGTTTTAATTACTATTTTAAATGAAATAGATAATAAATAAATTCATTTCCTGACTGCGATTTGATTAGCGTTTCTATTGTTGATTTCATTATCCTGAAATATTATAATTTTGGTGATTGGTTATTTGTTTCTTTTAATTGTGAGCTTTTTGTTGACTTATAAAGTACTACACGACAACGTTAGAAATAAGCACTTAAGACATGGCTGTATACATATTATAACTGTATACAGGGTTATTATTATTATTGGCATTAATATAATTTTGGTTTTTTACTTTTGAAAGCTCAAAATAATAATAACTATCGTACTAAAGTAAATAAGCTACAGTACCTAAACTAACGTTTTCATAATAATTGACCACAATATCGAAAGCAATGCATAGTGAATCGTTGCTATTTATTATGATTTACGATTTCCCGAATTTACGAAATTAATGACACATAAAGGATTCAACCTCAGGCTGGTTAATATTATCAACAAAATACTATTCATTAAAATGCATAAAATAAAAAAAAAAAAAAGAAAAAAGTTTTCAACGCAATTCCTGTGTAATTTCTCTTTAAAAAACTTGAAAAACTCCACCTTAATAATCGGTCCATTGGAGACACAATTATAAATCAAAATCATTCTAATGGTTTTTTATTCAAGTACTTTACTTACTACCCAACAACAGCAACAACAATGAGTGAAAACGAATTAATATACAAAAATGCGGTAAATGATCAAATCAAATAAAAATAATCGCATTAAGTTCATTAAACCTTAAATAAGCATATATATAGAAAACTATAAACATAATACACCTTTAATACCATTTACATTGCATTTTAACTTAATTAATAATTTTTTTTTAACACCAGTAACAGCAAGCAGCAGTAGCAACAACATAAAAATGTCAAAATGTCGCTTAAGTAACCAGAAAGAAAAAAACGAACGAAAAAATTTAATTAATAAAAGTAGAAATATAAATTAACAACGGTTATTGTTTAAAAAATAAATAAATAAAATATGCTAAGACCGTTACCAATCAACAAAAAGAATTTATTAATGTAAAAGAAGTTAATTCGCAAAAAAAAAAAAAATTAAAAAATTTACATAAACATTTGATTAGAAATGTTTATTCCCGCTATTGGTTAGATATTTGAAAATGTTATCAAATGTTATTTTGCCCATTGTTATAGGATTTTCAATTTAACGCCTTAAGAAAGCAAAAAAAAAAAAAAAAAACAAATTTACTTAGATAAGAGATTAGAGTATTTAAGGTATAAATTATTTGATGGAATTTAATATTATTGTAGGTGTTGAGATTTTTTATAAATAAAATAACAGAAATATTCAATAATTGAATCCAGATGTAACTCCGATGGAAAACATTTAGCTGATTGCATTACTGCCCATAATCAACACGAAAAGAATTATTTTCTAAATCCACCGAAATTATGAATTGAATCAAGACATTTTTACATGATTCCTAGTTACAAGAGAAATATTTCTTATTTTCTTAAAAACTTTTCTTAAACTAAGAAATTAAAACTAAATTCCACCAACAAAATAAATTTAAAACGAGAAATTATTTCTGTTGTTTCTTTTTCTTTGTGGATTTTCTTGTCTTAAGAAACGAAATTCGCTCCGTGTTGTTAATTGCACACAAGATGATTTTTTTCAGCAGTGTAAAGCAGTCCAAAAATTCCAATTCATTATGAGAAAAAATTAAAAATTTTTGTATTAGCTGAAATGCCATTCGTTTGGTTAAAAACGGTTAAAATGCAATGCCTCTAAGTTATCGTGTACAGTTACGGTTCCAAGGTTTATTCTCTCAATAGGATAAGCACACGTAATGATAAAACCCTAAAAAATCCTCTAGTTTTCATACAGAGCCATACAGTAAAAGATAAACATTGATTAAATCATTGCATTTAAATTCATACATCAAACAATTTTAACAAGCTTAGCTATATGCACCAAGAGATCGCAGCACCGTTTATCCATATAACCAACAACAACCAAAAACTTCATTAGAACGATTTTTTTTTAAATCTTTTTTATTATTTTTTGGTTATTAAAATAAAAAGTAATAAAAAACCAACAACAACATGGAGGCCATCAACCTCAAACATTTTTTATTGTTGTTGTTGTTGTTAAAACAAAAGATTGTTAAAATTAAAAAAGTGGAAAAATTTGCTCCAGTCACAGTTAAATTGTTGTTTTTATTTATTTTTTGCACTTATTTACATTTTTTTTTTACGTAATCTTCATGGAAAATTATTTAAAACAAACAAAAATAAATGAAGTAAAGAAAGCAAAAAAAAAAATAATAAAAATAAAAATCAGAAAAAAAAAAACATTTGCATTAAAAGAGTTTTGTGTTTGTGGATTTTTTTTCAATAATGCATAATAATGCATTTGAATAAAAGCGAACAATAATTACAAGAAGAAATTTTCTATAGCAGCGAAACGATACGTTTGTAACTGCATAAATTGTTGTGAACGTTGTGACAAACTGGTAAATTGTATGTTTCTAGCCTTCATCAATTTTTCGTAACGAAAATGTTTTTTTTTCTTTTTTTTTTTTTCGTTTTTCTGTTTCTTATTATTTTTTTAATATGAAGAGAAATGTAAAAGCAGGAAGTTTATTTGCTTCTTTAGATATTTTTTTTTAATGCAATTTATACATGCAAAAAAAAAAAAACAGCATAACTTAATAAGCGTGCAACGATGGAACAAAGTAATTAAACTTAAAAACAAAACACAAAAAAAAAAATCATTTTCCGCGTTCCATCGACAGAAAAAATAAAAAAAAAAAAAAATAAATAATAGAAAATAGAAAATTTTTTAAAAATGCTAAAGTAATAAAAATCGTGAATCAATTTATGTATTTAGAGGCAGGAAAAACGACTAAAAGTAAAAGTTTAATTAAATGTAATTTCTGTAATAATTTTTTTTTTGTTTTTGTTTCAATTAATAATTGAATAAGTTGAATAAAAACTTGTAATGATTATGTGAAAATACAAAAAGAAAAAAGTGTTAGATAACAGTAGAAATTATATAAAATGATCAATAGGATCAATTAGTTTGTTTGTATAACGTTTTTTTCGTCTCGATTAACTCATTTCTGAGCAACTAAATGCATTGATAGTAGGGTTTTTAGTATCGATAGTATCAGTATCGAATTTCGATACTATCGGAAAAAAAAACAGTATCAAAAGTATCGATATTTCAAAGAAGAACTATCGATACTTTCATATAATCATTTTAATACATTATTACTGATTTTTTTAAAATATATTCAAAGCATATTTTATTTCTAATGAATCGTATTTTAATAAAATAATTTGTAATAATAAAACATAGAATCGATAGTATCGAGAGTATTCTTATGAGATAGTATCGAAATATCGATACTAGCAAAATACTCCGATACAGGAAACCCTAATTGATAGAAGATCTTTTGTATTGAATGAGGAGAACGTAACACATTTTTCACTGTAACCAAGGTATCTTATTCTTTTCTATGTCTACAGGATGCACACTGATCTTCAAGTACATTTTGTAGCTTTTCAGAATCATGTGTTGAGAATTACGCTTCTTGATACGATCTCACTCGCAACTAAATGTTTCTCGGATATAACCTTTAACTTAAAAGATCAGCTTTAATTTTATAAATAAAAATTGATAATAAAGGAAGATCATAGACTAGGGATCATTTTCTTTAACTTCTAGAGGAATCTAGAGCTATTTCAACAAAATTGTTTGCAAGAGATTTTTCAAAATATAAATATCTAAACTTTTTGCCATATTATGCTTTGAATAATGATAGTTTTAAGGGTTTTATACTAAACTATAATTATCTATTAAAATAGTGTGTATGGCAATCGTATCGTGATTATTTTTTTTAAAGCTTTTGAGGGTAAGTAAGTATTAAACACTTACACTTGCAATAAATAATAGCAATAATAAATCGTTTAAAAAACAAAACAATAAAAAAAACAAAACTGCATCTAACAACTGAAAGTGAATAATAATTGTTTTCAAAACAAAATTGCACAATTTTCAATAATAATAATAATAATAATAATAGTAGTTTGTAAAAAAAGCATAGAAACAACATTGAAACTTCCTCCCACTGCACGATTGATACAAAACAATTTTTTTTTTTTTTTTTGCTCTCTTCTATTTTTATTCGAATTCAACACAAACTTAGCTTAGCTTTGTTGCTTCGCTTAAGCTATCATTACATCAAACAACAACAACAATAACAACATCGATGAAAATCTAAATAATTTTTTATTATTATTTTAAACAGAAAAAGCGAAACAAACAAACAGCACAACGCAATTGAAAATGTTATGGCAATGACTCTGATCTAAAGTTTATTGAAAAACAAAAAAAAAAAAAAAAACCGTGTGAATACGTTTGTCTCATTTATTTGCTTATAAACTTCTTTTCGGTTTGTTTGTTTGTGTTTTTTTTTTTTTGTTTTCCTCTCATTTTTCTATAGCGTAATAGCATTTTGTTATTAGATTTTTATTGTTTTTTATAACTAAGATTAATAATAATAATAATAAAAAATAAAAAAAAAATTTTAAAGTGAAATCTTGAATACAACAGTAGCCAACACAAGAACAATGAAAACCGTAGATAAAATTTCCCATTAATGAATTAATTAATTAATTAAATAAATAAAAGAATCGAAAATGCACACAAATCCAACTACTAATAATAATATTGGCGATCGCATTTTTAAAGTTCACTATCTGTTTGTTTTGTTGTGGTTTTTTTTTTTTTTTTTTTTTTTTTACGCATTTTGCAATGTTCAACCTCGATTTGAAAAAATATGCTTGAAAAATATTTTTGAAAACAGAAATAAATTAATGAGGAATAAATTTTTCATTTATTTGTTTGTTTGTTTAATAAATTATAAAAAAAAAAAACAAAGTGCAAAAAAATGTGACGCAATAGTTAGTAGATGGAGACGCCTGGTCATTTACTTGGTTTAAAAGTACAAACGGTTTTTTTTTTTGTTTTTTTAACAATTTTATTTCTCATTTAATTCTCAGCAATAAAGTAAAAATGTATGGCCTAATTTTAATATCCGTATTATCTGTAAGTTTATTTTATTTTTGTATTAATTAAATGACTTAAATGACTGAGTCAGCAAAAAAAAAGAAAAAAAAAAACTTTTAAACACTTACACTGACGCCATGATTGTGTCGTTATTTCGTGCTTTTTGCAAACACTGACAACACTGAAACTGTTTTTCTTTTCTTTAATTTTTTTTTTTTATAATTTTCCAATCATTGGCAACATGTTAACGAATTTTTATTATCAGTTGCAACACTTTGTTTATCTAAAAAAGAAAAACTAATTTAATTCACTCGATAATATTATCAATTATAAGGAAGATAAAAGCAAAAAAAAAAATAAAAAAGCACAATAATGGCAACACTTAATCACGAAATAATTGATGACGCAATAGAATAACTTTTTTAATAATATTTATTACGTCTCATTGAAATGCTAAACAAAACGACAAACTCAACAATTCCCAACACAAATTCATTGCAATTGGTTGTTTCTTACATTTTAAGTAAACACTTTTGTAAACTACGAATAATTACGCAGATAATTAACAAAAGTTTTTTTGTTTTTTCATATATTAAAGCTTTAAAAAATGGCAAATCACACCGTAACCGTTTTGAGCCGTTCAAAATTCTTCTATCGTAATTACTTGTTGTAAATTGTTATCAATTTCAATCAATATATTATGAATGAAAAATTATTTAAACTATTGATGCAGGGCACAATCACAATTTTATATAACTTTTATTCCTTATTCCCGATCACACATAATATACGCTGAGTAACTTTACTTCCTTATTTGCTAAATTATTATTTTTTTTTTTTTGTTTTGCTTATGAATTAACAAAAGAACTCGATTTAGAAAAACGCGCTTATTTTACGAAAATCAAAATATAAACAAATGAAACCGCTAAAAACAAAACAGAATAACTCGCGTAAATTTTTTTTTGTTTTGATTTTTGTTTTGTTTTTTGTTTTTTTTAAAGCAGCTAAAGAAATGCATAAGAAATTTTATTTTTTTTAAATTTTTTTATTTTTTGTTTCTCTATTTTGGATTAAATTTGTGTGCGTTCTGTTTACAGTTTTATCTATTTAAATCGCCCCACCATTGGGATGAAGTTTTATTACGAATAGATATGTTTTGGATTGCAAATAAACAAACAAACAAAAATTGCGCGATCTTTTTGTACCAAAAATAAGAAACACATACTCACTCACACAACAAAAGTAGGGACAGCATGCCATACAAATACTAACGCAAGACCTTGTTTAATATTTATTTATTTATGAATTTTTACTCTATTATTTTATCAGCATTTATGTGTGTGATGTTATTGTTGTGTCATGTTTATTTTGTTGCTTATTTGTTGTTATCAGATATGCTGGCAGATGATTTTATTTCAATGAAAATATTTGCTGAACAATTCTCTAGGAAATTATAAAAACGAAAACAACAAAAAAACAACAAAAAAAAAAAATTTGTTTTACAAAAATGTTACTCATTTTTCTAAAAAATGCATTAAAGTGAATTGGTGCTGCCTGATTATACTAAGTGAACAATTTCCATCGGCAATCATTCGGCTTCCGATGTATATAAATACGTTCATCACTTAGATGACGATCACTTAATTACTGGAATAACCAGAAAGTATTTTAAATTTCTAAATTAAATTGATGTAAATAAAAGCTCGGGCTTTAAAATATTCTAAGAGATGCTTTTGATTACTTGGTTTTTACTACTTAACTAGAAATAGAGCTACGTCCAACAACTTTATTATGACAAATTAAACTAATTTAACTAATTATTGGGTTAATTAATGAGTTAAAAGCTTCATTGGAAAATAAACCCGAATTACAACTGGTAACACTGATTAATAACATAACATTGAATAACATTAACACCAAACTTGCTACAAAAAAATAAAAAATTTAATAGAAAGCAACAAACCCATCGATATTTAATATTCATAATTCTTATTATTCAAAATCAATAAAAAAGAAAGAAAATTAATACAAAAATTTTTGTTTACTTCTCGTCTTTTCCTTTTTCCATTTAAAATAATTATTTTTATTATTTTTTTTTTTTTTGAATACATGCGAAAATAACAACAAATACAGCAAAAAAAAGAAAGAAAGAAAGAAGCAAATGAATTAATTTTGCAACAACAAAAAAAAAATTATTATTATTATTACGTAGTATTGTGACTTAGTTGCTGATGTTAATTTATTTTTTATTTTTATATATAAAATGTGTGTCATATAAAACATAATTGATGTAACAGAAAATACGCTTAACTTTACATAGATTAACTAAGCTAAATTTAAAATGAAGAAAAATAAAAATTATTTATTATCGTTATGTTTTGCGTCGCCATCGAACCTAGTGATTTCATGAAACAACAAGCAAACAAACAAACAAACAAACAAAATATATGTGGAAAAAGAAAAAAAGGAAACAAAATAAAAAAATTGGTAGCTTTCCAGTGAAATTGTAAAACAATTATCGGGTATAAACGGTTTCCATTGCATTTTAGATGAATTACCTTGATTTTCATAGAAGCCCATCGATTGGAGGTGAAAATAAAAAAAAATTAAAATCTAATGGGTTGTTTCTAGCATAAATTATCCTTAATCAGGTCGGTAAGAATGCGAATGTAGAAGCTGTAAAATATAAATTTGAAGACTCCGCAAATTCAGTATTTTTTAGTCGGTATCCTTAGCTGTTTTTGAAGTAATATTGATAATAGCTTTAAGCCAAATAAACAGTCTTTCTTATGAAGTAATAACCCTCGGAAGAATTGTAAAATTCTACAACAGATTCACCTTATCAGTTGTTTTACTGTAATTTACTTAATTTAGCCGAAAATTAGTTAAGAAAACGGAAATACAGCGAAAAGTGGACAAGACAAGCATAATCTAAATCAATTTTTCCTATAATTTTCTGATGAAATAATATTAAACAATAAAACAGTAAAAATTCACAGTCGCCTACTGTAAATACTTTTGTCATAATTCGCTGTATTTTTTGCAAACTAAAATTATTTCTTGTGAACGACCTTCGCTACGTGAATGATTCTCCTTCTAATATTAATACAGCATAAAAGCTATAAACACTATAAAAAGAAAAAAAAAGAGCTTTATCTATTTCCATCTATTTCCATCTCTTTCCCTAATGCTAATATAAAATATAAAAATAATTTTATTCATTTTGTTTTGTTGCAAATAAATTTATTTATGCATTGGCAAAAAATTAAAAATCATAAAAAAAAAAGAAAAAATCCCAACATTGTTGTGAAATGAAATTTTTTTTTTATTTTTTTTCACTAGTCGTCAGTATTTTCAATGTAAATGTCTGCAAATGATGTGAGGAGAGTAAATAAAAAAATGATTAAGCGTTGAGGTATTTAAAAATCGTAAAGCTTAATAAAAACTTTGTATTGCGATTCTAAAAACTTTTGAGAAGCTATCACGAAATGATTTTACAACATGGTCTAGATTGGAAGGTGAGATCTAAAAATTAATGGAAAAGTAACCAAAATAAAAAAATTAATTCAATCGAAAAAAGGTAAAGGACACTTGTACCAGTAATTAGACAAATAAAATCATGACATTGGTAATTTATTTAAAAGTTTAACTTAAAAATCGAATCGAATCGAATTTCTGAAGGAAAACTGGTTGCAGCTAGTGGTTTTTTATTTATTTATTATTTCTACTGGAATTTATTATCAAAATTAAGTAGCATACAGTCTAAAAACCGTCTACTAAAATTTATTATACAAAAAATTCATCAAAAGCTTCATAAACAGTCAATAACCAGCTTAACGAAGAAAGCACAAAATTACCATTGATAAAGATCGAATTAAAAGTTTCTTAACCTCGTTGGTGATATATTTCGTGCTTTATTAATAACAAAAAATTCATCATAAATTTATGGATTAGCGTTTTAATCAAATTATCATAAATTCGCAAAGTTATATTGTGAATTCAGGCAAAAATCGGCTATTCACTTGGTGGTTTTTTAGTTTTAATGCTACTAATTTTATTACACAAAAAAAAAAAATAAGAGGTACATTCGTTAATTGCCTAACGATATTCGTAAGTAATGACACGTGAAGGCTTAATTATAAAATCGCTACGTTTGTCTCAGTAGTAACGCAGCTATTCACACAACGCTCTTGTTTTTACAAGAACGTTAAGCATTATAAACAAATGTCAAGGATTTCCAAAAGCCACCAAGAAAACGTTTGACAATGAATTCAATAATTTTCTATTACCCTTTAAAAAAAAAAAAAAAAAGAAAAAATTATTTTTTAAAAATTAATTATTTCTCTTCTTCATTCCGTAAAATTGATTACAAAAACATTTATTGTTTTAATTATTTATTAATTTATTTACCTGTATAAACAAAAACAAAAACAAAATTAACATAAATAATTATTTTCATTGCAAAATTAACCTAAAAAAAAAAAAAAAAATTAAATTGAAAATAAGTAAATTTATTCAGCGGCCAAGGCAAAAAAAAAAAAAAAATTATTTAGATTAAAGAAAAATAAAAATTTATTACAATTGTGCAAAATATATAATATATATAATAAATAAAAAATAATAATAGAATTTTTGAATAAATAAACAAAATTTTGCCGATAAAATAAAAATGAATCCGCGTGAAAGAAAGTAGGTGAAAGGTTAAAGACCTGCCGCAATAATGCCAGTACACAGTACACAGTACACAAACAAGCAAAAAAAAAAAAAATCAATTTCTGTTCACCGTGTGCGTTTTAGTTTATAGTTTTCAATGCACTTTTGTACCAGGGGTTGATGGTTGACAAAACAGTGTACAACCAATGTGCACAACAAGGACACTGTTAATAATACGTAAATAAAAAAAAAAAAAAACGGTTTTAAGTCTTTTTCAAACAACCGCAATGTGGTGTATCTCGTGTCTTAAACACCAAAACCCACTTAGGAAGGATTAAATAAAAAAAAATAAAATAAATAACCGCTATAAACGCCCCTTTCAATCAATAATGCAGTAAAAATGTTTTTTTTTTTTTCTTTTTCTTTTTCAAATTGGTTTTTGATGAGATTTATTTTGTTGACGGATTTGTGATGTTTTGCTGTTTTATTACTTCATGAAACTCGTTGAGGGATATCTATTTGGGTAAATAAAAACCCTGATTTGATGTTAATTTTTGTAAATGTATTTTAAGGCTGTGAAATGGGCAACTGATGGTTCAAACATTTCATTCAAACTTTAGCACAACGTACACCCTTAAATTAATTTTTTATACAAATTGTTTTAATTAATGAATCAATTTCAGTCATTCAAACAAAATAAATGAAAAATAATAAATTAAAATTCCCCCGTTAATTAATTGTTAGGTTATGTCATACATTTCTTAATCAAAAGTCTTCAATCTTTAATATTTTTTTTTTTTTATTATCATTTTTGAAAAATCTTTTGTACAAATTTATAAGCAGAAAAACATATAAAAATAGTCTAGAATTTTAATTAAGAAGCAGGGGTGTAATTATCTAGTTCAAAGTTGTGATACTAAAATAAGTCTTTGAAGTTTCGTAAATCAATGGAATTGGACACAGCACTCCTTAAATCTGTTTTAAATGCATATATTTTTGGTACATTAATTCTAGGGTAGGTATATATAGACCGTGGATACGTCGTTAGCTAGATTAATAAGAAAATCCCATTAATAAACTGTTTAAATGTTTCCGACTGGCGATACTCAGTGCTCATTATTGATGGCACCTATCAAATTCTTGTTTTCAAGACGGAATCTTAATATATTTTCAAATTATTATCAAACGATTGTAATATTGATTAGCCCCCATAATAAATTCGTCTCTGCTACAGTATTTTTATTTTTCATTTATTTAATTAATTCACTAGACACAATTTTAATTTTATTTATTTTTTCTCTCTATTTCATCTTGTTTTGCTGCTGCTATTATTATTTGTTACAGAATAATTTATCATATTTATTCGTTAATGTTTGTTGGTTGGTTGGTTGGTTGTTGTGTTTATTTTCGCTATTAATGTAACAAATAAAATAAGAAAATAAGAAAAACCAACGTAATAGACTAGCTAATAAAATACAAAATAAAAATGAAACGTTGCAACGACAATTATAATAATAATAATAATAATAATAAACAGAGAAAAGACAGCTAAAAAAACCCGTCAAGATAGACAGACTATCACACAGTCATATTAGTGAAAGTTAAGCTAACAAAAAATAAATAATAATATTTTTAACAGTGTTAAGTCACTTTGTTAAGTCATTTATAAATAATAATAATAATAATAAAAATCATGTACAAACTTAAGCTTACTTTCTTGTTTAAAAGCAATAAAAGCAAAAATCACACAACATTGACAACGAAAATATTTTTATTTGATTTAATTAATTGGAAAATGTAAAATACTACTTACACAATAACGCCATCTGTTAGTGTAATGGACTTACTAACTATATTATCTCTCTCTTAATTTTTTTTTTACAGTGTAATTATTATTATCAATTTTTTTTTTTCTTTTTATACTTTTAATCAAGCATTTTTTTGGTGTTTTTTATTTTTGTTTTACTAGTTAGCACAGAAAATAAATTAATTTACAAGAAAAAATCCGGTGTGGAAAAAGAATTAATGAATTTTGAAGTTGTTACATTAAATAATTAACACGAAGAACGTGCGTTAAAAACGTTTAAACGTATATAGATCCCCTCAGATATACAATTTTGGTTGTTCGTTATTTCGTTTAATCACTTTAAATAAATAAATAAATAAAAATGAAAACAACCGCGAAAAAAATTAAAACGGCAATGACAGTGTATTCTTAGTAGGTCAAATAATTCCGGCCAATGGCCTCATCGTTTTTATACAAATATGTTTTATGTTTAAATACAGAAATGTATCAATTGTGTTATGTGTTGGTGATGTTCGTGTTGTTTGCATTTAATTTCAACTGATTAAGCAAGCGAATAGTGTTTTGACTGTGCAACACACGTAAGACTAGCACACCAATCTTTATTTAAATAAAAAAAAAAAAAAAAAAAGTCTATCTGTGTGCAAAGTTGAATTTAATTTTTATTTTTCTTCTTTTTTTTTTTTGTGTTTCTATGAATTTTTTTTTTTATTTAAAAGTTTATTTGCGCAGAGTAGGATACAAATGAGAAACACACACACACACACACACACACTAAATCGGCTTTATTATTAAATAACGTCATGCGCTGTGTAATTGTTATTAAAATTCATCTGAGCTTAACAAATTTGCAAAACTCCCACCGCCACCACCACCATCACAACCCTGCATTTCTTTTTCAATCTATCTTTTTACGTAATCGAAAATATGTTTACTTACTTACATAAATAATTAAGCGTTTAAATTTGACTTAACTCAAATTGGTTTTAAACTTTTGTTGCTGACTTTACTAAGTACAATTAAAAATGATTAAAGTGTCTCGTTTACCCCGCTGTCTCAGTTGTCTCATAACAATAAAAAAATAAATATATTTTGTGATTTTCAGGAGTTCGGCTTTTCCGATTATTTTAAAACCTAAATCTTGTTTTGCTACTAATTCTCCATTTTTTTTTTTTTTTATTTGTAAAACAATCGAATCACATTTTGAATTTCAAAACGACAGAAGAATAATTACATAACCTCCATATTTTTTTTTTTTTTTTTTTTAAATAAATTTAAATTCAAAAATCGATTGCAAAGTTTTTTTGTTTTGTTTTATTATTAATTTTCCTCTGGTGTGTCGCGTCCATTGAACTTGTGTTCTACTTTGCGATAGTAAAAAAAAAAAAAAAAATTAATTATTTTCACTATTTTTCTGTATGCTCATCGTTTTCATTCGTTGCTTTTAGTTTTTCTTTAAAGCATCGTTTCCTTCTCTGTTGCGTCTATGAATTAATGAAAAAGAAACAAATTCTAATTTTCAACCGTATTGCAAAATGAGATAAAAAATGAAAAGAACTTTAATGAGGAAAATGTTGTGTAGGAAATAAAACTAAGCACTGATTACTGATTACTGTAGGAAGTGCAAGGTAAATACATTCAATTAGGGTTTGTCTCTCTTATTTCATTGATAATTTACACCTATGCAAGGAAATCAGTTTTTTACTTTTTGTTTCAAATATTCAAATCATAAAAAATGGCGACGAAACATGATAAAATTTTTGTTTTTTTTTTTTTTTTGTTTTGAAAACTAATTTTCGTCAACAACTTATCTCGAAGCGAACTGAACATTCATAATTGGATTACGTCCATAAACTTGCTGTCACCGGTAAAATGATTTTATTTCCTTTTTCCTATTTTCTACTAGAAACAGCATAGACTCTACCAGAAATGTCCTACATTTTTCTATATTTTGGTTTTTTCATTATTTTGTTCGTTCCCTGTATGCTAAAAAAAGAAAAATGTTTTTGTTTTCTGTTTGTTTGTTTGTTTGTTTTTTAGTTATAAAAATGAAAAGCGATGCAAAAACAGAAAAACAAATCAGCACACACCACATGACAAAAACAGAACCTACGACAACAAGCTGTGTATTAAGGCAGAACATCAGGCAAAACTACAACAAAAATGACAACAGCGGCAATAGTAGTAGCAGCCAAAACCAGCACCAAGCAAAAACCGAGTAAAACGAGACATAAGAGTAGTAGAAGCAGAGAATAAAAGTAGAGGAAAAAGGAAGAAACATAAAAAAAAAAAAAATAGAAAACGAAGGGAAAATCATTATAAAGGGGTTGGGCAGGCGAATATATGTTTTTTTTTTTTCTATATTCTGTCGTCACTGCGTTGATGTTGTTGTTGTTTTATTTATTTGTTTATGTCGGTAGCAATGACCCCCAATTGGAACACAAATACATTTGCATAAAATCAGTATGTTCACGATTAAATGCCAGCCGCATAAATTCTTTTTTATTTTAGTATAAGCACTAAGTAGTAACTAGGGCCAATGAGGAAAAACATTTAAACAAACAACACGTGAAGGGAAATCGGTGTTTTCTGTGTAGAAACAAAAGAAAAAGAAAAAAATATCGCAAGTGGAGACGCCAGGTTGGTTGTAAAATTGAAAAAAAAAAAAATAATAATAAAAATTTTCGTTTTGTTGTTTTTCCTACTTCCGGGAAGGTTTTTTTCTTTCATATTTTTATTCTATTGATTTTATGGGGTTTCCTCAGTTACTAAAACTAATACTTTAAGAAGCCAATTTTAAGCATAGCGACGACTTTTTCCATAACAATTTATTTTCAGTTTTTTTCCCAAGAATAAAAATTTTCAATCCTTTGTTCCTGGCAATCAAATCAAATTCTCAAGCTTTTTTATGTTGCCGTAATGGTAGTTTTTCTAGTAATTTTCAGTGGTTTTTATTATGCACTAAAAGAAAATATCAATAAAAACCGGAAATTAGTTAATAAAACAAAAGTTTAATTTTCTATAGAAAGATTATAACAGTGATGAAAAGACAACAAGAACAACAACAACAACAAAAACTGCATGCTAGGGTGAATGCACTCAGGGTTGTCCCAGGTCGGGGTAGCCAACAGCAACACTACCATCAGTAGAATAAACAAAAATATTTTGCAAAAAAAAATCGATTGACTTTTCTGTGTCGGTTAACATAGAATGACAGTTTGTTGCATCGATGTACCCATGTGAATGTGTGCGTCCATTGCAGGCCAAATATGCATTTTGATAATAAAGTAAACCCAACCAAGCAGCCAATCAGCCAACATCGGAACAACCAGAAATGCAATTTTCCTATATTGTGCATAGCTAAAGTAGTGCGATTGCAGCGCGCAACAACCAAAACCAAATTATATTTCTCTGTCTGTTTAACAAGCGCTTTTCGCCAATGCATGTAAAAAGCACTGAAGAATAAAAATCGAAATTTTTCTTCCGGAGTGGGGTACCACTGTTAAACAAAAAACTTCAACAGTGGGAGAACTAGGAATACAAAGTAGGAGAAAAGAGAGAATAATGGAGACTTTCTCTAAAATAAATTTCTTTTAATATTGAACACTGTGTAGCAATTGTTGCTTGCCGTTCGGCGAATTATTTTTGTACAAAACAAAAAAAAATCATTTGTATGCCATGCGCATTATAAATGTTTTTCTTCTGTCTTTTTACTAAAATTTTATGTCCGGGTTCCCCTAGAATACGTTTTGGGAAAAATCTTTTCTGTTTTTTTTTTTTTTTGCTTTCTTTCTGCCCTTCACATAAATGCTGCTGTTTTTGGTTGTTTCGCTTATACTTGAGGGAGGTGAACCATAATTTTCATGGGCAACAAACAAAAAAAAAACCACAAAAGAGAGCAAAACTATAAAATTAGAGCAATGTGTAAGTAGGATAGCGATAATAACAAATGATTTTTCATTTGCACTTTATAAAAAGAGCCGATGACGATTATGATGATGGTGGTTGAGTTGAACGACCGATATCGACCCTGAGCTATGAGTTCACCAACCCTTAAAACTGTACATTATCGATTTATTTTCTGCCTCTGCGTTTTTGGGAAAATTCGGTATTTCTAAGAAATTCAATGTTTTCGCAATAATTTTAGTTTGTTTCCGTGCATTTCTAATGCGATAAAATGAATTAATTAAAATAAAAATCCACTATAAAATGGCACCAATTACAACAGCAGCAGCAAGAAAAAAACAAAAAAAAAAAAAAAAACGAAATCGATTACGCAATATTTTAATGCAAACAATTGAATTTTTTCTTTTTTTTTAATTTTTAAATCTTTTGCTACTATGGCGAAATAATTTAATTTCATTGATTTGAAATGTGAAGAAAAACATAAAAAAAAAAAAAAATTATTGACAGAAAATACCGTAATGACCTGCCTCAATCGTTTTTTCTGCAAAAATTTTTTTTAAAAATTTATTTCCACTCATAAATATAGCAAAGTTTTTTTTTTTTTTTTTTTTTAATTAAAGACTATTTTATTGGCGCCTCCACTTGCAGGTAATTTTTTTTTTTTTTTTTTTTTTTTGTCGAGTTCAAAGTGCTTTACTATATTGATTTTTTGCTTTGGCAATGGTAATGAGTGTTAGTTAAGGCATAATTGCTAATACGGGTTAAAACGGCGCAACAAGACTTTTAAGGGAATTAAACAGAAAACAACAAAAAAAAAAAAAAAAAATATATATTAAATAAAAACGACAAATAAAACGAAGAAACAATGAACAAACAAACGACAACAACGTAGCAAATAACTTGATAACAAAAATATTATTTTATCCGCCCTTGACTTTGTATTTGTTTCTTTAGTTCATTTTTTTTTTCTTTTTGTTTATTTATTTATTTATTTATTAAGTTTTTGTTAAGTTGATAAAAAAAAAAATAAAAAAATTTCTCTGTGGTTAAATATAAAAAACAAAACACAAAAAACAGAAAAAAAAAATCGCAAAAGCTAAATCGCAACTGCTTACAAAGCAAACAACAGATTTGAAAATTGTTTTTTTTATTTTTTTTTTTCAAAACGCAGATAAGTCGCAAGTTTATTGTTGTTTGTTTATGTTTTTCAATAACGAATTCAGCGATAAAGCAATAGCAGCAACAGAAAAAGTTACCATGGGTTATTAGAAATAAGTAGGACGTTGCACCCGCACAGCTATCTATCAAAGCAAACTACAATTCAGTTTGTTTCTATTTATTTTTGCACTTTATTTGCTAAACGACAGATGATTGACACTAGCTAGGTGTTTATCTTTTGATTTGATTAAAACATCAACAGACGGGGTGAAATGGGGATAAATATTAACTTAAAAAACGCGATTTGTTTGTTTTTTTCCATGATATACAATCGCTTCGTAGTGCGAGGCTTATAAGACATAAGTCAATCCAGAAAATCTTGGAACTTGAAACCTTTTAGAAATAATTAAATTGCCCCTTGCAAATTATCGTCTAGGACCATGGATTCCAATCTTTCCGAATTTCCAAAGCTATCACACAATCCAACGCTGTGACGCTATTCATTCGGTGGGTTCCAGTACGTCCGAAATCTTCCTCTTTAAATTCTCCTGAATACTCATTTTATTTCATGACATTTTAATTTTACAAGTGTGATTCAATTAAAATATCTTCCATCAGCCGGTAAAACCGCCGGTATAAACGTTCACGGTAAAAACCGTCTCAACCAAAAGAAGCAACAATGCAGCTAAAACATTCTTAATAAACGTTCTATGAAAACTTCGAGAAATACTGTCAAATGTACCAAACCAAATGCTGCAAAGCACTTTGGAAAAAATTAAGATGACGAAATCACAATAAAATGACAACGAAGTGACCTTGGCAATCATATTTGATTATTTGTCATTCGATCGCGCGCGTGTGTGTGTTTATGGGTGTGTGTGTATGTATACAGAATTGTTTATTCAATTTAAACTTGCTTAAAAGAAAAAACAAAAAAAAACACACAAAATAATAATAATACGCCACAAACACCCCCACACTAATCACAAATTTTTTGTTTACAAAAATTATTAAAAAAAAATTTATTTCTCTTTGTAGCTCAGTTAAAATAAAAAAAAAAAAAAAAAATTATTTTTTTTTTTCTTTATAAACAAAAACCCAAAAATTATCGGTCATTGAATTCTCGTTTCGGTAAACGCGCGCGCGTGCATGTGTGTGTGACAAATTAAACAAAAAAAAAAAAAATTATATATATTTTTTTTTTTGCTGTGATTAATGCGTACAGCGACAAAAGTAGCAACAGCAGCAAAAGATCGCGCGGTACACTACGCATTATGTACGTTTTGTTCGCAAGCAAAGAATTTTTTTATCACACACAAACGTATAAAAATGAAAAAAAATTACAATAGGAATATACAAAAAAAAAAAAAAAAGAATTTATTGATAAAATTGATAAGGAAATATTCATTTTTTATTTCAAGCAGATAGGATAACGCACAAAAATTACGCATAAGCAAATGCGTTATTGAACGCAACAACAGTCGTGCGTCAATCTATAAAAAAAAAGAAGTCGAAAAATTATTCTATTTGGGTATTAAACTTGTAGGCGTTAATCAGCTGCTACTGTTAAAATCGGCTAGGTCGGACGTTCACCCTGAGCTCCTACATATAAAATGATTTTTAAAGCCGTAACTAAGAGAGTGAGAGAAAGAGAGAGACAGAGAGGTGTTAAAAAATCAAGAGAGAAAATTAAAATTAATAATAATAAAGTGGGGATTTGGGTAAAAATAACCGAAAAAAAAATTAAACGTCAGTGTATTGGGTGGCGTAATTTAATTAAATTAAATTAAAGAAAAAAAAAATTATCAATGGATTGGTAATGATGAGTAAACTTTGCGTAAATTGAGAGAAAATAATTTATTTGCAACGTTGCCATGGTTATTTAAATTTTTATATATGCTGAGTTCACTTAAACCAATCAAAATCACTTCGATGCAAATTAAAGTTACATTAAAAAAAAAAAAAAAAAAAACACTTAAGTGCCTTAAGTAATTTTTAATTTAATTAATATAAAAAAAAAAAAGAAAAATTTAAGTGATCAGCTGTTAAGACGCATTATAAACGTAGAGAAAAGATTTGGTGTGGCAACATTGCACTTAGTTAAGTTAAGTCGATTTAACTTAAGTCAACTTATTTTACACATTATACCGTAACATGCTATGCGGTATTCACTCTTCTTGTTTCTTGTCTATAAAATGAAAAAAAATACAAATATTTCGGCTTTAATTTCTCTTCCTTCATTCCGCACATTTTAAGTCGTCTTTTCGTCTTTATTTAGAATTATTTTTATTACTGCTTTATGTCTAAGTCTAATGTCTAATCTAATTTAAATGTCTCATTATTTAATTCTGTGGTTTTGTTTTGTGTGCTTTTCGCTACTTTATTCATCTAAATCATCGCGATTTTACATTCATTTTCTATTCATCGGTTTGAATCACAATCATCACAGTTTTAAATTAAAAACAAAACAGTTCGTACAAGTTCATTTACATTAAGGCAAATGAATTTCATAACGAACAAAAAAAAAACAAAAAAACATGACTTAAGTGCAAATAATTTCAACAGCAGCAGTAGCAGCAAAAAAAAAAAAATTAAAAATAAAAGGCAAAACGATGTGACATCAACCTGCTCGCAACAATCGAAGTAAACGACTTAAAATTGGATAAAGCGCAGTCTTAGCAATCATAGAGGCTTCATTTTAAAATTTTTGAATAAAAGAATATTCAGGAAGAACCAAAAATCCACACACGTGCCATCCAATTATGGTTGTCCCCTCGTCCTTCAATCCGAACAAAACATTTTTTTACCGGTAAACTGGAAGCAAACGAAATAGGAACAAAAAAACCTCTAGCTGCCTATAGCCTAAGATTAGGGTAATCATGCTTTCCGCTTAAAGCTTCTGTAGCTCATATTTAAATTTTTTATTTTTATCTACCAAAATGCGCTTCTGTTGATTAAAATCCAAAAAGGAAAAAAAAATTATCTAAAGCATGCGCAAGAAAATTTATAATAGAGAAGAAAAAAAATTTATTTTCACCAAATTGAAATTTATATAGAAGCGATTGAATGACGTAGTTTTGTTGTTGCTGTGCCGCAACCAGCTGTATTGGTATATGTAAGTCAGTTGGTGTCAATACAATGTTTAAAAAAATTATAATTAATTAAAAGAGAGTATTCATATATGCGAATGAGTAAATGTGTGTTAGTGCATGTTGATTAATAATATACATGAGAGAAAGAGAATACGTGAGCAAGAGCGAGCGCATGTACGTTGATGAGAATAAAAATCGTCACTCAATCAGTCAGGGCAATGACCTCCAAAGCCCGGCCATGGCTTTAAACAAAACAAAAATAAAAGAAATAAATAAATAATAAAAAAAAAGAAGAAGAATATTTTGGATGATTTTTTGTGAGTAATTCGGTTTTGTTTTTATGAATATGATACACAACGCCCTTGTCCTCTACAATAGCATGCTACCAACACTACTGCATATTCTGTTAACTGATTATGACACAACTACTAGCAAACGGATTAAAATGCAAAGGAATATTTTGGTGTTTTTTTTTTTATATTCTTTTTTGACAGTTCTGTTTATTTGACAAAACTTTGCCATGTTGTCATTTAATTCGATTGTTTTTTTTTTTTTCGATTTTATTATTATTTAACTGTAAAGGGTGGATGACATTGAAATTATTTTTAGATTGTTTTTTTTTTCAAAGTTATTTACGGTGTGCTTAAGTCGTGGTATTTTATAAAAACAAAAAAAAAAAAAAACAAACATTTTTTTTTTTCAGTTTTTTGTACGCAAAATAATGTGACAGATAAGCGTGTTTTATCGCTGCTTCGCACTTTTTTTTTTATTTTTCGGTTTGTTAATTTTTTAATCAACAAAACAAATTAATTAAATGAAAACAAAACAAAACAAAAACAAAAAAAAAAAACATTTCACGTTCAATTTAAGTAATAAAAATGAACTAATTAAATAACTAATTTGACGGTCATGGCTTTTGTGGTTTTAGTTTTTTCACAGTGACACACGGAAAATTCCGATTGCACCCATAACACCGAATGACAAACAAAAAATTTCCACTTTATTCAACTCACATCATCTAATTACCCCCTTTGATTAAACATTTTTATTGGCTAAGTAATGATTTATGTACGGTTCATTCATTGGCTTCATTTATTTATGTGTTTGTATTGAAATTTTGATTTAAGCCATCGGGAAGTATTTAAATCATTTTTACGCGATATAATGCGCTGTTAAAGTCAATTTTTTTGTTTTCTTTAAAGTCACTTTAAGCCGTTTTTACTAATTTTTCTTTTTACACAAAGAGGTTTTTGGTGAAAAACGATTGATTTCTGGGAAAACAGCAACGGTAATCAGTCATGTGTAGGTAATTGTTGGCTTAATGGACCCGATCTAAAAGGTTTTCTGATAATTTTTGATTATTTTTTGAGGATTTATGTCGATTTAAGTCATATTCCAGAGCCTAGCCTAAATAATAATGTCAACTTCCACCATTTTTCGGCATTCAGTTCTAGTTACTGTGACGGATCATGGAAGGATTATTGTTTTTTTTTCGGTTTTTTAAGTTCAGTCCTGCAGTAAAGGCCATTGACATTTATTTTTAATTTTTTTTTTTAATATTTTCTTTTTCCTGTAACAAAGGCGGCAATAAAGTCAAAATTCTCGTAACATAAACTGGGTTAGAAATAAATAAAAAAAAAAAAAAAAAAAAACGAATTAATTATTTAATTAATTTGCATCACTCAAGTCTTTTGCTATTTTATGAATAAAAAATTTGTCGCTGTTTTTCTTCTGCTTCTTTTTTTTTTATTTTTTTATTCTTTCTTTCCTCCTTTCTTTTCGTTAAACCAAAAATTCATTGACACATATTTCATGGTAATTTGTTACCTTTTTTTTTCTTGTCATTTTATTTCATGAATTAATTTGTGTAATTTACGTGAATTAAGTCAAATTTAAATCAGAAAATTAAGTCAAAAGAATTTTTTAAGTTTTCTGTTTAAGTCAGGAATAAATAAAAAAAAAATTTTTGACTTCGTATTTTATTTTTTTTTTTGATTAAAAATAATTAAGATAAAAGAACCAACGGCAATTGGTATAAATCATATAAAAAAAAAAGAAAAAAAAGAAAAGAAAATAGAAAAAATGTTAAAAGTTCAAAACTTTCTCTTTAGCAAATTTATTTTTATCGCTGTTTATTGATGATATGTGTGTTCCGTTTACTTATTTATTTTGATTTTGACTGACTTAGTTTAAATAAATAAATAAATTAAAAATAAAAAAAAGGTTGAGCAGACATCACCATGACAGATGAGCCAAATGAATGATTGATTTAATTGTGGATAGGAAATTATCTGAATATGACAAAATCCAGTTCATTGTGAAATATCAAAAAAAAAACATGCGGAACCGGGAGTAAAAACAATTTCTCATTAATTATTTATTAATTTATTAATTTATTGTTGAATGATGTCAATGGACTAGCGAACAATCAAAATGTTGCGACACTTGCAGTGTCTTACTTACAGCACAGTCTTAACCAATCAGCAAAATGCTGACTTATTTTACTAGAGTTTAGTTTACTAACTCAATTTATAAATTATCGGATAACTTTTAATTATTAATTAATTCTACAAATATTAAACGAAAACATCGTTATTGGTAATTTAATAAAAAAAAATTAAATTAAATGAGGAAATGAAATTTTAGTTTTTGTTTGAGTTAAGGAAAATTGACCATGTTTGTGATTAGTGTGCAAAAAAAAAAAAAAAACAATCCGCATGGGTCATATAATTAAAATTAAGAATATTCTGTAATTAGCTAGAAACAAATTGGCAAACATTTCATAAAAATATCGAGAAAAATCAGAATCGCAAACTATGGTGAAAAAAACATCGAAATTGAGCTAAATATGAGCTAAAAAATAAGGAAAACAAAAAACTCATGAAAATTTCAATAAATTTTGACCTCATTTCATACCAAAAATGTTAAAGAAAAAAAAAAAAAAAGCTGAACCAAATGCTTTTACAAGAGACATGGAACATTAATCCAATATCATAGATCAAATTGAAAATGTTTACAAAATTGAGCTAAAACAAAGCAAACAGATTCCACATGAATTAAATAAATAAAAAATTTAATTTGCTTAGTTAAAAAAAAAAAATAATAATAAAAATCCAATGTTGTAGGAAGTGAAAGCATTTTTTGCAACAACTGAGGCAACAAAATAGCAAAAAAAAAGAAAAAACTTAAAAAATTCACATAAAATCTTTGAATCTCTTTGCAAATAAAAAAAAAATATTTTTAAACGCGGAAGTGTTTGCAAAAAAAAAATAAAAATTATTGAGTGATGTCATTTAGGGGGGTTTAGCCGGTTTTGGCATACAGAATAAAAAAACTTCATGGTTCAAACTTCAATGAAAATTAAGTTTAATAAAAAAAAATAAAAAAATTCTTCACGACTACTTTGTACTGGGAAACCTTTTTCGATTGCCGTTTAAATATATTTTTTCTTCGATTCGCACAGTAACTGCAGAATCACCAAACACCCACAGTTTATTAACCTGGGAATGTTTTCTTTTCTTTTTTTTTTTATTGGCGATTTTGATTGAATTCTACTGATTTCAGTCACTTTAGTTCACCTTTAGTTTTTTTTTTTTTTTTGGAAAAACCTACGGTGGGCTTAAATTGTCACCACAAATGTGTTCATATATTCATTGACCACCCACCCTTAAATTATTATTCGCATTTTATGCCTTTTTTTCGTCGAACAAAAAAAAAAACCCCCAAATCAGAAGTTCTGATCAGGTTAGCAACGGTTCACAACCACAACAACAAGATGATGAAAAATTCTTATCGAAAAATAAATAAAACTGCGATTAGAATGTGGAGGTGTGGATGGTTACAATGCTTAACTTTACTATTACAAAAGTTCGATGCACTTTGAACGAATTTTCCATGTTAATGCGAAACGTCGACGCACAGTTGAAAAGAAATCAAAACAAAACAAAAGGAAAGGAAAGGAAAGGAAAAAACAACCACACGCAACATCATCATCATCATCATCGCGGTCGACGACACAGTAGTGCGTTTATTTGCTGTTGTCTTAACTGCTCTGTTCTTTCTTATGTAATTTAATCTCGTATTGTTTACTCGTATCGTTTTATTATTAAGAATAAATAAAGGATGTGAATGTCCTGTTAAGCTGTATTCAAATGAAAAAACAAAGCGAATATCGAAAATGAATGGTTTTTAGTTTGATGTTCATGTTATTGTTTAACATTAATTAAGAAAAAAAAATAAAAGGAGGAAAATTTGAATGGAAGTAATGCCAGCAAACAACATACAAAACATTTCTCTACTATTTTAATGGCACGAAACTAGAAATTAACTGTAGGGATTAAAAGTGAGCTAGTTGTTGGTATAGAAATATGATGAATGTTTTTAGAAATTTCAATGGCTTCGTAGTTACAGAATGAAAAGGAAACAAGTTAAAAAAAAAAAAACAGAAAGGATTAAACACAATATAGGGAGCATTTCTATGTAATACGGGAAATAACACTAAGCGTTATAAAAATGAATAAAAAATGTAATCGAATTAATTTAATAAATAAAATTAATTAAACTAATTGAAATGAATTAAAGAGGATTAAAAGGGATCAGTAATACCGATAAAACTACAAAAAAAAATTAACTATGGACAACAAAAAACGCGATTAAATCACTCAATAATACTTTTAAAAAATTCAAAAACACCAAGAACAGAGCTAAGTACTAAATTAAATCGTTTAATGTTTACTTAAGCTTATTAAATTATTCATGGTAACAATACAAGACGTATAGAAATCCTAATAGATCAAAAAAGTTGATCAGATTCCTTCGAGTCATGCACTAAAAGCAATCGGTAAATATTTTTTCCCAAAAGACAATCAAAAAGGAAATTTTAAGAGTACCAAATGTTTTCTTGTATGAATTAAAGCAATAACTGAGTTAAAATTAAGTTATTCAGTGACTAGATAGTCAAAGGACACTCATTTATTGGTAAATTACATATCCATTAAGTCTTCTAATTTTTCTTCCATTTTTTATTTCAATTTCAAGTGAATTTGATCAATGCGTTTAAATTCCACTATGAAAACTTTTATCGGCTAATGAGTGTGACTCAGAATTAGCCAATTTCCTTCTACATTACATCACTGCTAGGTAAATTTAGTACTAAATGGTGCTAAATTTATTTTTTATAAGGCTTCAAAGGGACAAAATTATTCAAAAAAAAACAAATCAATTTGGCTGCTATCAAATAAATAATCAATCTCAAAATATAATTGAAATACGTAGAAAGAAAAACGAAAAAAAAAAAAAAAAATGCGTAATTAAGGACGAATTTGTGCGAAACGAAAATCACAAACACAACGAACACAACGAAAATAAATGAAAAGTTCAAGATCAGCGCAATAAACAAAACAATTGAATGACGAAATGAGAAAGAAAAAAAAATAAAAATAAATTTTTATTTTTTATTCTGAGTTCAATGACATTTGTACGCACACATTTTCATTGCGCCTGTTTTTCATTTCTCATCTGAAAAATAAATGATTTTTCTCCATCGTATCGTTTTTTTATTTTTCACCGCTGACAAAATTCATATGGATATTATTGTACCACATTATAAAATCAACATGAGACAACAAACACATACACACACACAAACACACAAAACAAAAAAAAACGCAAACGGAAAATAAGAAACCAAAGTAACAGTTTAGGACAAGAAGTGGTAAATTTGAGGGAAAATTTAATGTGAGGGGACACAAGGACGCACGAATGTAAATAGGGTATAACACCCTCATAAAAATCGGAAATATTTCCAAAGATTGCACCTTAAAAATCAACCGAAAAGGATTTATTTTCATATCGGGTCACTTGCTAAGCTTGGTTTTTCCCTTAAATTTATTTCTAAACAGAAGAATGCAAAAAACTGTAAAAAAAAAACAAAAATTAAACATGAGACAGTCTAAGGATAAATCAATCCTTAAAAAAAAAAAAAAAAAAAAAAAAATCAATATCTGTGGGCCTTCAAAAACTTTATTCCATTCTTCCTATCATCGCTTTTTCACTTTGAAAAAGAAAAGAAAAATTGTCTTGTGCTCTGTTCACTTCCTCGTTCCCAATTATTTACTTAGGCTGTGAGCATTACATCCGCACACATACACACACACAAACACACAGAAACATAGAAGAAAATCCAAGAGGGCAAAAACCGTCAAACCAGAGACACATCCTTCATTATTTGTCTATCCATAGCCTATCCCTATGCTTAATACTTCAATCGTTAAAATATTCTTTTCCGTTAGGAATGGGAAAACTGTGTAATGCCGAAGCCCACAGCACTTGTTTGAAAACAGCAAGTAGAAGAGGGCAATAGGCAACCGTACAACAGAAATCTAAAAGGAAGAAATTTTATATATTTTTATCATAGAAATGCCGAAAAAGCAGCCAAAAATATCACAAACAAAAAAAGTGAGCAAGAGAGAGCCTAAAACATGCTAAAGAGCATCACAGGCCGATTGCTTGAACTTGAAAATTTCCACAGCACACGTCTATGCCCCCTTAATGGTGTACATAAAAAACAATTACATAAGTATTGGTTGCTCATTTAGATAAAAAAAATTATTTTATCCAAAAGTCGTCGTCCTTTGAATCATCCTAAAAAAAAAAAAAAAAACTTGCAATTCTCCGTGCCGCTCTCTAACGAAAACGATAAAAAATGTTTTTTTTTTATCCAAAAATGACATATCGTGGTCACACACACACACACGCGCGCAACCAAACCAATCCAAATATATTTCAATGTTCACAGGCAAAACGTGAAGCTTTTTTCGAAGGTCGACGACCTCGGGACAACATGCCGGCTGCTTGTTTTGTATTTTCAATTGCGATATGTGACGACATCAACGGCAAAAAAGCAACAAGGCGCGCTGCTATGTTTAGCGTTGCGCGATATTTATATTTTATTTTCATTTATTTATCTTTACTGTGCTCTGATGTTTTATTTTTATCAACGAAATGAAGGAACCGAATAATCAGCCAAAGTACAAAAAAAAAACAAAACAAAAAAATTCGATTACAAGTAGGTTGTTTTGTGTAGTTAATGGGTATTTTTTTTTTTTTGCGGTACACAGAAACCCTCTTTGGATATTCTAGCTCTGAGAGTCTCTCGAAGGCAGGCCTATTTCATTTATTGTTTCTTCGTCGTTGCGATGTCAATGAAATGTTAATGCGTTTTTGGTATTTCTTGGTCTTCCTTCGCCTAATCAATTGTTATTTGAATAGGAGTGGTTGTGGCCACCCCAAGTCGATGCCCTACAATGCTGTAATAAATATCGCAAGGTGCGGGGCAACAAAATTACTTCTTCTTCTACATTCTCTACATTATTAGTTTGGTTAATTTGATCAATTTATGAATTTGACCATCGATTGGGTGAGGCAGTAGTAAGTATGGCAATAGTTTCCGTATACTTCGGCGACAAATTGAATATTAGTTAAAGGCTTTACGTTCATTGAGATATATTTTGTTTTATAACGAATTTGTAGAAAAAACAACTATTCACAATGGCAACACTAATATTATTAATTTAAAAAATAATTATTTATTGATTGGTCGTGTTTTGATCCTGCTTCCATTAAATTTTTCCTACAGCGATTTTTACTGGGTTTTTTCTGTTTTTAACTAAGTAGTTGCAGTGCTGATGATGCCTACGTTTAAAAGTGGTTGACAGAATAATGGAGTAAAATATTGTAACTAATATGGTTTCTCAAATTTATTTGTTATCTTTTAACAATTAGATCTCTAAGGCGGCTGCCTAAAAGGTTTACATATAACAATGACAACGCTAATAACAAAAAAACATCTACAACATGGCTAAAAACAAATCAAAGTGAAAATCCATTTATCAAAAACAATGAAAAATTATTTGTTTTTTTTTTTATACAATTTAATGAAAATAGATAGTTGGGTAATATTGGATGGGTTGGTGGGTGTGTGATACTTTAATTAAACATATCTTCATTCTGTTAGTTGGTAAAAAAAAAACTTTTGTTGTTCCATTCATTAAATAGTGATAAGCGAATAATCGAACAATAAGATTACATAAAAACCATTTTAATGTTAATTAAAATAAGCAAAACCAATTGAAAATTCAAATCTTTGGAAAAATGTTTACGAAGCGATAAAATATTACGAAGAGATCAACGATCCTTCGTGTGTGTCCATCTGCTTTTGCCTTAGAAACAACTTTTGTGGTTATTCCAAAAATACTTCCAAAAAGATTATAAAAAATTAAATCATTTTAAAAAATGACGAAAATTTTCTGTCATCTCTTCGTTTTTTAAAATTCAAGTTCAAATCCAAATTACAGCAGAAAAATAAGCAGCAAAAAAAAAAAAAACAAACAAAAAAATCGTTAAAAGGCAATCAGAGTGCGTTGTACTCACAAAAATAACTCATAACGCATTTATTTCTGTTTATTTTACGCAGAATATTAAAAAAAAAAAATAAAGAAATTAATCCAACTTTCGCTATTGGAACAGCTAAACAACGCAGCGTTTTTATAAATTAATGAAACCGGTAAAACTTTCACTCGTACCAACATTACAAAGAAGAAAAATTATTTTAATTTTTTTTTTTTTTGTTATTTTAATTTTTAATCTCAACTCGTTCTACCACTTTTGATGGTTTACATTTCTCGTTTCGATTTAACTTTTACTTTGTAACCGACGAAATACACCGAATACCGTTTTGATTGGAAATGAAAACAAAAACAAAACCAAAAAGAAAAATAAGAAGGCAAGAAACATAACCTCACTTAAAAGTAACAAAGCTTAATGTTCACTACACACACTATGCTCACTTAAATTACAAACACTTGAGCACAGTAAATTATATCTAAGCAAATAAATCAAAAGAAATGAGCAAAGTCATTAATAAAGTTCTGTGTTGTTGCTTCTTTGTTGTATCTAACATGACTTAACTAAGTAAAATAGAAAGAAAGAAAAAAAAAAACAAATGTTCAAACATAATTTAAGCGTGAGCTTGTTGTACCAAGCACAACATTAAACTTTTACTTTAATTTTTCGTGACTTTACATCTCTCGCTTTTTTCTTTCACATACAAAATGTTAAACGAAAAGAAAAACAAAGCAAAAAATTAAATAGACTTAAGCCATAATCAAAGAATTGTTTTTTATTACATTATGCTAGATTAATAATAATAATAATAATAATAATAATAATAATAAAAGTGGCTCATCAACATTTTTTTTTTCTTCTTCTACTTCTTCTATGGTGTTGTTTTCATTTTCTATAAAACAAAGTTTTTATATTAAAAACGTATAGCGCGCATACTCTCACGTCTTAAACGAATAATAATGGAGAATAAAACACAAAAATAACTACGACTAGACAAACAAACGGTAAATTAAGCTAGCTTTATTTATTTATTTCTACATACATATATATATATATTTTTTTTTTTGAACTTTAAAACAACTAGAATTGGTTTTAAAATGTTTGGCTTAAATTAATTATGACGTAACTAAGCATAATGCCATGAATAATTTCTGTTAAAATTTTCCTTTCCATTAGCTAATTTACTATAAAAAAAAAAAAAAAAAACTAAGAAAGTAAAAACGATTTCAGTTCGTTAGTTTTTTTTTTTTTTTTTTACTTTTGCTTATATAAAGCTTAAAATTTCTATAAAATTAACAAAAAAAAAAAATTCCAAAGCTTAGTTAAGTCACAATTTTTTTTTTTCGTTCAAAGTAATTAAACATTAATGACTTTAATTATCTCAAAAGAATTAAATAAAACGAATATAGGAGAAGAATACTTAGTTAAGTAACGCATCAATTACTATACGCACGCGCAACATAAATAAAAAAATAAAAAACCGTTAGTTCACTTAGAGACCCACTAAAATTCCCCATCTCTATTCTATATGTCTTCGTTTATTTATTTTTTTTTTTTTCAACTAAACTTTTATTTTCGTTTTATTGCCATCGTCTTCGTTCCTCCTATATAATTTCTCAACTAGAAAATTTAAACAATGGCGTTAAGTTAGCAGTGAAAGTGAAAACAAAAACTGTTTTTTAGTCTTTTATTTTTTTTAAGTATTTAACGCATGCGTAATAGAGAATAATATATTGTTTCTTATTTAATGCGATTCTTCGGATTTAAATACAAAATACAGCTCTGAAAACATTTATTTCGATATTAAAAAAGAAAAAAGAAAAAAAAAAGGTGAGAAAAAATGATTTATGCTACTTACAAAAAATCCACTAGTCTAACCATTGTCGTCCGCCATTTTTAAATGGTTTTAATTTAAAAATTTTGCTTGTTGTTCTCCTCTTTTTTATTTTTTAAATTTATTTTCTTATCAATAAAATTATTGGATAACTCTTTATTCTGGTTTATGTTGCCTGTTGCTATGTTGATTGATAGAGTTCTATTACTTTTGTGGCTTTAATTAATTAATTTATTTATTAATTAGTTAATTATGTATCACAGATTTTTCATACCTTAATACACACATACACACAATACACACTTAAACAGTTCAAAACCACAGAAATTAATAAAGTTTATACAAAAAAAAAAAAAAAAAAAAAGAAAACCAGCTGGTTAAAAATTATTAATTCTGTTAATGTTCATCGTTGTTGTGTTATCGTTTGTTGTTGTTGATGTAATTAATTCCCACGTGGTAAAAATATTTAGGTAACAGAATTTTTTGGTGTTTACTTTTTTTCTTTTTTTTTTTAAGTCTTTATTCTCTCCATTACCACATAAATTTGTTACGATTTTTAAGAAACTTTTTTTTATTTCTTATTGGAAAATGTTTAATTATTTATTTTTTTTTTTTTTCTCTCTGTTTTTACATACGTTGCTATTTGTTTTATAGAAATTTTTGTAAAAAAAAAATAAAAGAAAAAAACAACAAAAAAAAGTCATAAATTTCTCTTTCGTTTGTTTTGGTGTTTTTTTCTTTTTTTTTTTTTTACACAAAATAATATGAAAATAAAGTTTTTTTTGTTTTTTTTCTTTTACTGGTGTTTACTGCCGCTTTAATTTACGCGATTTAGTTAAAGTAAAAGGTTAAAGCCGTTAATCGACTTAATCGTCATCGAAAAACCAGAGAGAAGAAAAATGTTTAATTGCAAAAACAAATTGCGCCTACAGAAGTTGTAAACTTTTTTTCTTTTTTTTTTGTAATATATTAACCGGTTAACTTAAAAGTGGTTTTTTTCTCTGATTTATTTACAACAAAAAACCAAAAAAAAAAAAATAAAATAAAACTCAAGCTAAGAATGAAAACTCAGCAAAACTACACAAACAACCGTAACATTCCGTAGACAAATACAAAAAAAAAAAAAAAAAAGAAAAAAAAGAAGAAAAGATGAAAAAAAAAAATTCATTTAAAGAACCAAGCAGAAGAAATTAACCACAGAGAAATTTAAATATAAGATAAAACCGACATCAAGAAACTAGAATTTTTTTTTTTTTTCAATCCGGTTCAATAAAAAAATCTTTATAAGCAAGATTCTTTTTCTTTTTTGTTACTTGTGCCACAGTTAAGTGCTATGCGCACACCGTTTAACGGGATTATTTGTAAGAATTTCTGACGTACAATTGCTGACATGAAAAAAACAAAAACAAAAAGAAGATACGGGATAAGAACACAATTTCAAAACATAAATTCAAAAATTCGATTCGAAAAAATCGTTAAAATGAATCAGCCATTTTGTAGCATTTTTACTTTAACTGTGGTTTACCGGTAATTAAATAAAGTAAACGGAATAGTAGCAGTTTTGAGTTACTTATCTAATCAATACATGAGTTTGGAAAACGGATTTACTATGATAATTCAGTGGGTGATCGAACCCGGGTCTGTTAGTTTTCCGTTACATTGCCTATCGCATGCGACAAACGATATTTTTTTTTTTTTTCACCAGCAAAAACTTTTTCTGTATCAAATCAAATTAATTTCCCGATATTTTGAAATTCTATTACCCTGTCAGTTCAAACGTAAAACAAAAATTTAACAAAAAAAAAAAAAAAAAAACAAATTTCTTGTTTGCACAAGACAAATGATAAAATCCTAAAAAAAAACAAAACAAAGATCACTTGAGGTCCTTTTTCATTAATGTCCTTCTCACATTCTATTAACTCTTGTCACTCAGTTACTTCACAAAAAATGTTTTTTATTTCATTTAATTTCTATTCATAAAGTCCATATAAAAAAAAAATTAACAAAACTCAGAAGAAACGTTTTTTTGAAGTGTCGTGATGCTGGAGGCCTACAAAATTGCTATCTTAACTCAGTCAAATCACTTTGTTAATTTCCCGAATTTTCGTAATTTAACAAAAAAAAAAAAAAATTATTTTTCTTCCCAAAACCAACGAGAAACTCTCACAAAATTTTCTTCACTAAAAATTTGTTTTATTAAAAATCTGAAAATGACCAAAAAAAAAAAAAAACGACACAAAAATTAATTTCTTTTAATAATAAAAAAAAAAAAAAAAAACAAAGACGAAGAAAAAAAATTCAAAACTTTCTTTTAACGAAATATATTTTTTTTTTAAATTTTTTTGACTTTAAAAAAAAAAATAAAACAAAAAAAAATAATTTCACTTAATTCACGTCATTTTCGGTTTGAAAATAATTTTTTTTTCACTGAAAAAAACAAAAAAAAAAAAAAAAAAAAAATTCATTTCACTGAAACTAGTAAACTGCACCTTTGATGATACAAAATCGTTTCCTAGCTACTTCTGTTAAACTAATTAATTAATTAATTAATTAAAAAAAAAAAAAAAAAACAAATTTTTTTTTAATTAAAGTGTTTGATTTGTTTTATGACTTTAAAATCCGTCGATCACGTAAAATTAAGTCGAATAAACGTCCTTAACGCCAGTACTGTGACTTTCTTGGTTTATGTCCTGGCTTAATTAAATTTTTCTACAAAAAATACAAATTTTATTGTTTTCTCTCGTATTCACTCACTCACTCATAATTACACTCGCACACAAACAAATAATCTGTCTCTTAAGCACTTTTAATTAAGGCTTCTTATTTTTCCTTTGGCTAATTAAGGAATTTTGATTAAACTTTTTTAATTAAATGCGATTTGAATGCGACAAACAACACGGCGTCGATTCTATTGCAGAATTTAATTATTATTATTATTATTATTTTTCTTTTTGTTTTTGGTCGTCGTCGGCGATGTATCGTTGCGCGAACTCTTAAGTGAAATGACTGAATTATTTGAACGATATAATATTGGCTGAGGTGAATGACCGACGGGCCCGCGTGTGTTTTTTTTTTTTTTTTTTTCATTGTACTATTACTCACACAATTACATGTCGATAGTTTTTTTTTTTTTTTAATTTATCAGAGAAGAGAAGAAAACAATGAGAAACACACACACACACTCACGCAAATTTAATAACGAAATATGTATGGAACAAATGAATGGAGAAGAGATTTAAAATAAACATAAAATAAAAATAATCTACCCCAGTTTATAATAATTGATTATTCTATGAGGAAAAAATGCGCGCGCAAATGAAATGTAGTAAAAAACAGGGGAAATTATGTTGCACATTTTCTTATGTGTATTACATATACATACGTTATATGGTAGCGCAACCTTAAAGCTACCATGTCTAAAAGAAAGAGAGAATCAAAACAAATATACAACGCATTTTGCATACTATTGTAAAACAATAACAATTTTTTTTTTTTTTCGTTTCATTCGAAAGAGAATTTAAATTTTTTTGTGCTCGCGCACAGCTGTTTACGGGTTAATGTACTGTATTTCCATCTGTTTATATTTGTATAAATGAAATAGGAAATGTTTTGTTATTGTATTTCCACTTCACTCTAGCTTTTATTTATAAATATATATATATATTTAGATTGCAAGTGCGAGTGTGTTGGTTAAATTTGCGGTTTTGTTTTAAATGAGGGGAAGTTTTTGTAGACATATTTTTGCTTTTATACAAATGCCGGCATTTGTGGAGTTTTTTTGTTTTTATTTGTGCCTTTCAGTGGAGAAAGTTTTTTCTTTCTTTTTTGATTTTATTTGACTGTGGGTAACCAAGTTGCGGTTTTTTTTTTGTTTCATTAATTTTTTTTATTAATTAAAAATAGGAGAAAGTTTTTGCCGTTAGAAAAATTGCAGATTTTATCATTGCGCGACTATGTGAAAATTTTAGTGTTTTATGCACGCGTGCGGCATTTACTTCCTGTCTCCATCTCTATCACTTTGCACCATAGTAGATGATAATTTTCTTTGCTACGACAAATCGCTTTCCAGTTACGTTCTATCTATGCAGTTTACACTGTAATTATTTTGCCTGTTGTGAATTAAATGAAAAAAAAAAAAAATAATAAAACAATTTTCTTCTTTTTTTTTTTATTATGATTTTTCATTGAAATTTTTCTTTATTTAAATAGTTAAATATTGTGTAATAATTTTCTTTATTAAATTAAATTAAATAATAATTTTTCTTATTAATGGGTGAAGTTGTATTCATTTTATTTTCATTTCTTTTCATTTCTTATTTATTTTTGTGCCCACATTTATTTATATATATATATATTATATACATATACATATACATACATATATTAATTATTATTATTTATTTTTATTGTTTTCTTTGGTTATAATATTTAATTTTTTTTTTTTTTTTTTTTATTTTTAATTTTATTTTTATTTTCTTCTTATTTTATCTTACTAGCTAAACAAATTATCTCTTTTAAAAATGCAAATTGCATGTTCTGCAAAAGAGAAACAGAAAAGAAAAGAAAAGAAAAGAAAAGTAAAGAAATGATAAAACCGTGAAAACATATTTAAGAGCCTAATACTAAAAATAATTAAAGTTTTATTCAATAAATACTGATTGTTTAATGCATTTATTTGTTTTTTTTTTTTTTTTTTTTGCTACTCTGATCATGTCCTCCGCTTTTTAATTTATTTGTTTTTTTCTTTTTTTTTTTAATTTTCTTTGATAAATTTGTACAATGCGCGCATGCTTAACTCACTTATAACTTAGAATAAAAAATAAAATCTCTAAAATTATTTTACAGTGTAATGGATTAAAAAGTAGAAAGAAATATATTTATTTATAAATTTAACAGGTGGAGGCAGTATCGCTTATGTGTGGCCCGGTTTGTGTTTGCGATGAGCCTTGTTGCTGCTGTTGACTCTCGTACCGTTGCCGTAGACTAGCCAAGGCACTGAGCAGGCGATTATTTGCCGCATCAAGGGCAGCGATTTGTTGGCCTTGCGCTTCAATAACTCGCTGTTTGTGGGTCAACGCCAATGACATTTTTAATTGTTCACGGCGAAGCTCCTCTTCCATTGTTATTAACCTGAGAATTAAAAACAATTATTAATTTGATTTGTAGAAGCAAAAAACGAAAAACTTTTATCCGCACCTTGCAATTATGCTGCGCATTTTACTTTCGCTGTGCTGCGACACGTTCAGATCACCGTTTTCACCTTCCAAGTCATTACCACTGCCACCACCATTCGAACGGATATCAGATTCTTCAAGTTTGCTGCGCAACGAGTCAACAGATGCCTGAAGACGTTGAATTTCTCGTTCGCAGGCATCGACGGATCGGTTTGCAGCTGCTTCAGCAGCAGCGTTAACGTTTGTTGCGGCAACGTTAATATTACCAGCGACAGCGCGTCTTCGTTTTCCACCTTCCACGTTTGCCGCTGTGTGACACAATCCTAAATAAAATATTAAAAATAATAAAAGTTTTAGAACATGTTTTGTCAGTGTTTGTAGGTTTGGTTTTGGAAGCAATACGAACCTTCTGTGTCTGTGGAACTGTCAGAGAGAGTGCGTGCGGACTCCAGACTTAATCGACGTTGGTATCGGTCACGCAGTCCACTCACCATGCCATTGCTGATGCCGTTCGTTGTGGCTACCACTGCTGCGTGATAAGTGCCACCGCGACCATCTCCGTTCGGCACATGCTTACCAACATTTACATTTGTGGTAACTCCCGAGCGCTGTGTGTTTATGTATGTCGGTTCGATGGGCTCCTCGCGTTTTGTATATTGCATTAAAGGATTAGTGCGTGGAATCCGCGATACACCACCACCTAATCTCCGCGAACCGCTTAATCCGCCATTTAATACGCTGACACTCATCAAAGCTGCCCGGTCTTTCTCCTTCAACAGCAAATCGTCATCCGCTTCATCAACGTCGGCATCGATATCATAACCATTGCCTGCATTAATTATTCCTGCATTTAATAGGTGGTTGCCACCCAGACCATTTTCCATTCCACAATAGTCACCGCTGAGTCGTTCCTCGCTGGACGATGGTGTCAAGGAGGACGCCTTGTGATGAACGAGACGACGATGGCTTAATTGCGGAACACGTGAATGACTGTTTTCATGATGGTGATGATAGAGAGGATTCTTGAATGCCAGAGGTTGGACTCCCGTCACAATATTGCTTTGGTATTTGTTGCCATTGGTTAGACGACGACCACTTCGATTACCGTTAACGCCGTTGAATTCAATGTTCTGTTGTCCCACAAGTTCCACAGGACTCGAACTTTGTGATTGTGTTGCTATGCTCTGATAACCTGAGCTGCAAATATTTGATATCTGACCGATGGAGATGTTACTTCCTTTGCCACCTCCATTGCATCCGTTTTGATCTTTTTGAACCACGGTTATTATCGTTTTGTTATTATTATTCCCAGATGTTGATGAGACTACGTTATTGTTGGTAGACACTACATCAGCGACCTTTTTCTCATTGTGCTCTTCTGCGTATTTTATCAGATCGTCAAGATCTTCGAGATTCATTGGCATATTCGAGTTTGACGAAGAAGAACAATTTGTGGCCGATGCAGAATGATGCAAGGGGTTGAAGTGGTGATGATGATTGTGATGATGATGATACTGCTGATTAAGATTTGAGTCAGAAGTTATTGGAATTCCAAGGCCCAATGGTAGTGCTAGCGTGGTGCTGATTCCACCACCAGCCGATCGATCACTCAAAAGACTCAACTGGGAGCCAGACAAATTGCGGTTTCTGTTTCCACCGATTTGCGTTGAAGTGATTCCATTTTTCATCATCGGAGTTGGACTTTTTCGTACGAATGCATTTGAAGTATCCAAGCCGATTTGAATTAAATTCGAATTGTGATCGTCAGTATGTACGGTGTCCTCTATGCTTCCGTTGTTATTCCCAACATGTTTATCCACTCCATTTGGCAAATGGTGATGTCCTGCGTTATTTCGCGGTAACGTATTGGCACGTATGCTGCCACCACCAACCAAGCTGCCGTTGCTTGAGGCCGTGTAATAATGTGATGTCGTGTTATAGCCATTCGTGTTCACTACGGTGCGTCCTTTGGACATGTCGTTGGCCATGTGTTGCACTGTTGTCGGAATATGCGCTTCGCGTTCGCGTTGCATTCGCTGTTGACTTGCGGCTGACGACGCAATGCTCGATGTGGAATGGGAATGTTGTATCGCCGTGTTCCCATTCAACATCGGTGATACAGTTGGGTCATTATAGCGGAAAATATTCTTTTCTAAGGAACTGGGAGTAAGGACACCTCGCATAATACCGCGTTCGGCTGGTGTTGGTCGAATTACACTTGTCTGGCTATGGTGATGGTTGTGCATCTCAAGTTTCTGTGTCGACTGATGCATTTGGCCCTCCTTTGCACGTGTAATCGATTCCAGTATAGACGACAACTGTGCAAGTTCATTCTGTCGGTTGGGAGGCAATTTCTGTAAGCTCTCAGATAATAATGAATGAAGTATGGACAATTGTTTGCCCTGATCAATATATCCTGCCCAATCGATTATTGAATCTGGCAAAGGATTCTCTGATCTAGTAGATATTTTATGTAGGAAATCCTTCATCTTTGGTGCCTCTTGCTCGAGAAAGTCATTCAAAAATTCCATAAAATTTTCTTTGCCTTGGAACCGTGTGAAATTGGCCAACGTTTGTAACGTTTTTGCCACTAAGGTAAGATTACGGGTTGCCCGTGCAGATGGTAACTCTGTAAATAGGAGAAATTGGTGTGTCATATATCTGGAATAACAATTTTTTAAATAATCTGAAAAATTACCATTGGTAATGTTGAATAAACTTGGTGATAAAATAGCTGGGCACAGGAAGCGTAAAAATATTGAGGCGCTGATTAGATTGTCGGCCATATCCTCACGATCAAGTATTTGAAGTCTTTCTCGAAATGTTGCGAAGCATTCTCGCAGTTGTGGCGGAAAAAGTCTACAAAGCAAAATAAAAATAAAAGAAATTAAATTTGATAAAAAAAAGTGGAAACTTGAATATTCACTTGTGAGACTCGGCAATGCTGTTCCATGATGAACGCACTGCTGAACGTAAGGCTTGTTGCTGTCTCGAAAGAGATCCGGATGCCTTCAACGGATCAACCTCGCAATCCTGATCAGATGCTATTACAGCTGATATTGGTCCATTTAGTGTGTCTTGCAAATATTGTTCTCCGGTCAATTTCAGAAATGCTTCCATGCTCTTGGTAGCTAGGGAATTACCACGGAAGGTAAGTCTTTGATCTCCGACACGTAATAAGTCTAATGCGACAACATCCGTAAGGAAAGCACCTGCCATCCCTTGGGCATGCATTAATAAAACCAATGCTTGACCGATATCCTCTTTAGCTTTGACCCCTATTACTGGTTCTAAGTGTTCACAAACTTTTTTGTAATTTTCCCGTAGGTACGTCAAAAAGTCCGAATAAATATCTATCGGCAAAATGTCGATGCTCTGGAAACGACATTTAATTCGTAGAGTAGGTATAGCGTCTTTAGTACTACCACTCCGACCAATACTGTCATGGTGCTTCTCGGACATAATAGGGTACCAATCTTCAGAGAACACCCGAGATGTGACATCATGGATGGGAATTTTCACGGAACCCACTAGACTGTGCTTCTCATTGGCGCGCTTTTTTTTTTTGTCACCTTCACGAAATACGTTTACAGTTATCACATTGATGTCTGGTATGTCGGGAAAATCAAAATATTCGCCCCAGAACAGCAGATCTGAACGTAGTTTGACTGAAGTTCTTCCGTAAAGAGTTTTGTCTAAATTGATTTCACAAAAGTAACGTTTTTTTGTAGGCATCGATTTTGCCTCGTAAATCCACATCTTCAATGAATTGTCTGTGCGACGAATATTATCTGCATTTGGTGCAATCGACTTGCGAAGACTGTGAATCCAAAGATCACGTTCTTGACGCGAACTGCAGCTGTAATAACGTTCGCCGCGGGGACCGCCTCGTACTTGAAAACAGTGACGACGTCCTAACACCGACTGGTGAACAGGTGCAACACCCACAGCACCGGTACAAGACAAATCAATTGTTGACATCACAGCATGACTTGATAATAAACTTTCGTGCGATCGGGAACCTCTTAAGCCGCCTGGCCCACGCTTTGTGCGTTCCAACTTTGTCTGTGACTTTGTTCTTTTAAGCGGGTTCGAACGGAAAGATCTAAAAGATTAAATATAATAAAAAATAAATTTAGTGTTTCAAAAAATTAAGTAATCTCGATAAATTACCGTTTTGAGAAAAAATTCGAGAAGCGTGAACCGCCACCACCACTGCTTGTCTGTTCGATTTGCTTCTGGCCGAGAACTGGTGTAGCCGGTGCTGATCCACGTCGACATGCCTTTTCATATGATGTGTCTGTACATAAAGAAACAAAAAATAACGAGAAATTAACAAAGTTATTAAAAAATTAAAATTAATTACAATTTTTTTTATTTATTTATTTATTTAAGTCAAATGCGCCGCGCTATGTATCATCAATTTTTTTTTTATCTATTTCGTTAGAATTATCCAGTTACAGAATTGATATTTCATTTATTAATTCATTATTTGTCTCTATTTTTGATGAAATAAGAAAATAATAAAAGAATTTCAAAACCAATAAAATTAACTCGATTTTGACTTAATTTTATAACTTAAGTCTTGTTGAGTCATTTGACACAATTCCTAATAAAAATGAAAATAAAAAAAAAAAAAATATAATTTTCGCATGATTATTACTGATATCCGGTGATTTATATTAACTTTTCGGAAGTAAAAAAAAATAAATGTTTTATATGATAAGTCAAGTCAAGTTACGTTAAGTCAAGTTGCAAACGTGAACGTTGAATAATAGTTGAAAAGTCAGGAAATAATAAAAAAAAAAACACAAACAAAAGCCAACATGAAGAAATGGTGAATTAAGTCGTAGATAAGAAAGCGTTATAAAGTAATAAAAATTTTAAAGTAACCAAGCGAGTAGTCGCCATAACCGTAGTCAAGGTCAACAACAATATAACCATTTATAACCACACTTTTCGTACTGCAAAACCCAAAGACATTTCATTTTAATTATTTATTTATTTATTTATTTACATGTTTTTTCGGTTGTATTTTGTTTCTTTTCGTATTCAATTTCAGCATGTTAATGAAATAAAAAAAAGAAAACATACATATACGCATGCGCAATATACTTTGAACAAAAATGTAAACAAGATTACGTAATCAAAATCGTCACCTTTAGAAAAATTTGTTTACCTGTTAAAAAAACGGAGGATTACATTGATTAACAGGAAAGCAAATGTGACGCCATTTTATTATGTTTAAATTCGCCTAAAGGAATGTTTAATTTTGGTCTTGTGCGCACTTTTTTTTTTTTTTTTGGAAGCTAAGATAAATTTTCTAATAATTACGTCACTTGTTTATTGAGTCGAAGCAATAGTAATACGCGATTTAAGTCAATCAGTTAACGAATTGTGTTTTGTTTTTGAAAACAAATGATGATTAATAATCCGTCAAGATATCCTTGGCTTGAAGTTGAAATTTAAATGTTGCTTTTAAACTAGTTGCGAACAAGAACAAAAAAAAAGCAGAATAACCAAAAACAATAAAACATGGCACAAATGGTCAAACAACAGAAAGTCAAATTATAAAAGTGAAAAATAGAAAGAAAAAAAAAATTAAAAACAATTTCTACGCAACTCGACGAGATTTAAGTAAAATAATAAATAAACAAGAAGGTGTGTGCTACAGTTTTGTTCATGCTCGTGTTCTTGTTGTTGAAAAGTAAATCTAAGTGAAGCACAACACGAATCGGATTACACAGAATAATTCACAACATGGCACAGTAATTATGTTTTTGTTTTTCTTTATAAGTTAGTTTTAGGGTTGTAGTTCCAGTTTAATAAGCTTAATTATATTATTTTATATAATTATTACAATAAAATTAAACACAACCATTTTTAATCCGTTTTTTTTCTTAAAATACAAATTATTTTAAGTGATTTAACGCTACTTTGTTTTTGTTTCCATAAGTAGATTCAGCTGCAAAGGTATTTTAATTTAAATCGACTTAGTAAGATAATTTGAATAAAAATCGTTAAAGGTCTACTTCCTAATTATATAGCCCTGTAGTATCTGATTAAAAACGTTCGGGTTGTAACGATAAATGCATCGAAAGCGGTTACTTTTAAATTTTATTGCAGTACCCCTGAAGAAATATAAAAAAACAATTTTTTTAGCGCCTTTTTTTTTGTATTGTATAAATAATACCGAACCAACAGAAGTTCATCAAAGCGAATAAAGAATTAACAAAACAAAACAAAGCACAGCAACAATGTGATGTGCACAATGTGGAACTGGTCACCAATCAGACAATTATTTCAATTTTTATTCTGGTTTCACCTTTTCAATCTTTTATGTTATTCATTAAAAACTTTTTTTTTTTTTTTTTTTTTTAATTCTTTACATTGTTGCCACTCATTTGATTTTTCTTCATTTAATTTAATTTGATTAATTTATTTTTTACCTTCGTTTTTTGATTAATAAAATTAAATTTGTTTTTGGTTTTTTTTTTTTTTTTTTTTAATAACATAGATGAAGGTCATTTTACAGATGAAAATTAAATTTTATTTGTTGTTTGGTTGTAATTTATGATTCGAATTTTTAATTTTTTTTTTTTTTTTTATTACGCAATGAATCAACGGGTTAACAGATAATTGTTACAAAACAGGCATTTTGTTGAAAATTCCTTTGATTATACAAAACGTACGTTAAGTCATTTTGTTTTCTAAGAAAATTGTTAGATTTTTCATGGTGTTTTCTTCAGAATAATAATAATAATAATAAATCTCTGTATGATTTGCTGTTTCATAAAAGATTCCGAAGATGAAATTTTTGCTTAAATGATTTGTCAGGTAGAAAATGTAACTTTTAATGCTTTAATCACATTAAAACAAACAAATAAGATTATTACTGACTTAACTGGCTAATAAATAATAATGTTTTGTTTAAAATAAATTATTTACTTTGAGCTTAAGTTAAGTGAAAACCATAAGTTTGGTAATTAGCATAAGAAAAGTCATTAATAACATAATTTGCATGTAAAAACAATTTTTTTTCATATTATAAATCAATAACAAGAAATAAAAAATACTTAACGTAGTTTAACTAAGCTGACTTAACACAATTAAATTTTCCAACATTATTTGTCAATTTGTTTACAAACAAATAAAGTTTTAATTCGCGTAAATTTTGGGGCTACGCATCACGAATATTTTGTTTAAGGCAAACTTCCTCTCTCCCGTACACATTTACGAAGGTTTTTTTTTCTTCAAGAGGAAGTCTGCCTTTATTGTAGCCAGTGTTGCCACCATCACAACCAGCACATAAATTACAAAAACGCTATATGCACATTCAAAAAAAAAAAAATGGTTCTAAAAAATTCGTTTGCTTTCTTAATTACCATCGATTCATTACAAGAAACACAAAAATGTTTAACCTCTTGACGGGGTTTATTTTTTTTTTTGTTATTTTCTTCTTCTATTTTATTACCTTGTTAAAACCAGAAAAGAAATATTTTTTTCACTCTCCTACAACACAACATAAATTTCAATCGAAAGAATATTAAAAATGAAAATTTAATTCAAATAAATAAATAGAGGGAAATAAAAAAAAAAAAGAGTTGAAAAACCGAAAATACCAACCAAGAGAATGGAATTTTTAAATTACGCACGAACAGTGTACCAACGCATCAGCAACAGGTTTTTTTTTTTCTCTGGCTTTTACTATGCTGGTCGCGGCTGTTGTTGCTGCTGCTGATGTTATTGTTGTTTATGTTTGTTTGTTTGTTTATTTATTTATTAAAACATAACAAAAAATGAACAAAACACGATTTTAGAGAACAAAATATATCAAACAAATAAAGAACAGCAGAAGGGGACACCACAGTGTCATTAAACATTCTATCGATTTCGTTGTTTTAAAAGTAATTGGTGGAATAGTTCCAGCCTTACATAAACATTCGTTTTTGTGAATTGTAACAATAAAAATTGTGATTAAAGAAGCCGAAAGATGAATAGGAAACCAATCATCGAAATGTTTTGGTTTTTTTTTTATTTTTTGTTAGAAAACATAAAAAATGTATAAATCGAAAAGCATTATCAGGTCAATGGTTAGCTATGAGTTTTGTGGAGTTTTATGTTACGCTTTAAGGTTTGGAAGACTGGCAATACACAGGGACGTGAAGAACAAAATTTTTATTACCTACAAAAAACGATTTGTTAATGGGTTTTTCGAAATAGATGTCTAGCAATTTTATTGTTTATAACTGAAATCCCATAAACAAACCGATAAGGATTTGCATTTACGCTGAAAACTTTCACTTTATTTCTTGCATCACAGGAAAATACAAAGTTTTTGGAAAAAAAAAAAACCAAGGTGGAAAGAATGAATACTGATAACAAATAGATAAGGTGTTTGTCCTATAAACCAAAACTATTGCCACCCTAACAATTATTAATAACAAAGAAACACCGTTTTGTTAGTTCCCTCTTATCAAATAACATTAAATGTGCATTTCTTAGCTTGTTATTAATTGAATGACCTACATTCGATTTTGTATTTATTTTTTTTCTTTCTTTATTATTATTTTTGTTATTTGTTTTACTTTACGTTACTTGACTTAACATTTAATTCAATTAAATAAAGAAAAATAAAATAAAAAAATTATTTCTTATCTTTTTAATAAACGAAAAATGAAAAGCAAAACGAAACAAAACAAAAAAAAAACCCAATTAAAGGGTGTTCCACACAATAATCGTATTATGTTTTAAGCTGAAAATTCCAAATAATCATTTGATGTCAACGAACTTAACTTTTAAGTTAATACCCTTGTTTGGTTACTAATTAAGTGAGTATAGCTTAGTAAACACTCTCTGATTAGAATAAAAATCATTAATTTATATATCGTATTCTATTATTAATGTAAAGGTGTTCAAAATTAAGCTTATAAGCTACATGACTTAATTAAGCATGAGTGTAAAGCAAATAATTAAGTAAACAATAGTTTAAGATATTGAAATTTTGCTCCTATTGCAGCTCTAGAGAACTTTACTGAATTTATATTATTTTGCCAAAACTACTGTAGAAATTTCGTATTAACTGAATGACAAATAGTGTCACCAAACCGTTTGATTAATTAATCATATTTATTTAAAAGAAACAAGCAAAAAAAAAAATGATTTTTTGAGAGTAAAGCACGAGATTAAAAGAGAAGGAAAAAATTGGTGATTCAACAATTCCGCAACAAGAACACAAATAGTGAAATACAAAAAAAAAAGTAAAGAAAGAAAAACCACAATCAAGATTTCACGCTCTCATTTTCATTTATTAATTGAAAATAAAATTTATTTTAGTATTTTGTAGAAAATAGTAATCAACGCGATTATTACATTAACGTTAACTCATAAACGCTAATGCTAACGGTAATGGCGCGAACATTATTTTTGTTTTTCTTTGCGCAAGAATTATTGAAAATAGAAAAAATTATTTTAAGTCGTTTGTACATTTTTTAAATTTAATAACACACAAATAAAATGCGTAAAGTGTGTGGCTTTTAAACGTAATTAATTAATTAATTTAAAAGAATTACAAAATTAGCTAATAGTCGCAGCAGCAACAGCAACAAATATTTTTTGTCGACTTGATTGATGTTTGATTTTTAAGTATGTTAAGTATGTTGGCTCAACGGAATTTTTTTTTTTTTTTTTAATTTATTTTAAAGTGTTTTCACTAGAGAATAGTTTTATTGAATTATTAACCAAAATATCCACAGAAATAGTGTAGGGAAAGTAGATTAATCCTATACAAAAAATTCACTTTTAATTAGATTATTTAGCGCAATAGCTGCCTGAGTTTATAACAAAAAGAATTTTATTTTTTAATTAATTAATTAATTAAATTGATTAAATGTAAAAACAAAGAATTGATAACCAACAATTTAATATAAATTTTCTATAATCGATGATTCCATGGTAATAATTATTATTTTTTATTTTACTTTAATTAAAAACAATTATTCGCGGTTTTTAAAGTGGCATTTTAAAATGGCGGACATAACTAAGTTTTAAAGAATTAATTCTGAATTTATTTTTATTTATTTTTTTTTTTTGATGTGTTTGATGTATGCGGGGTTAACAGACGTTGTCCAACTGTTCTCAAAACATTTTTTTTTTATAATGTTAGAAGATTTCAAGGAAGCAAAATTAAGCTAACTGGATTAAATTTTTCCAGTACAAAATAAGTAAGAAAAAAAAACAGGAAATGTTTTATTTGTCTATAAATAGATTTCTCTTTTTTTTTATTTCTTTTTAAAGAATGCTCATCTGGTGTACCTGCTTAATTACAACATAGTTTATGGCGTCTCAAAAAAAAAAAACTAATCGGTGATACCCGTTTGACAGCTAATTCAAATAACAAAATCAAGTTGAATCCCCAAAGCGTTAAAAAAGTGTTCTCAAAGTTATAAACAACGTGAAGTGGTGAAGTTTTATCCAAATCATTACAAAAGACTCTCAGACAGACAATGCTCAGGTTTAAGCTGAGAAACTCACAAAAAAAAAAAATAAAAAAATGTGAAATAGTTGAAATTTTTTTATTAATTATTTCATAATAAAAAACGAATTTTTTTTTATCGTCTAATCAACAGTCGTACTTATATAATTGACAATATAAAAAAATGTTGATAGGAGAAAACAATGAACCGTTGTCACATCGCAACATAATCGTTTTGAAAATTTAACCTAAATATTATTTAAAAAAGAAAAAAGAAAAGAAATTATCGCTGTGTTTTTGTCATTAAAATTTATTTCGTAAATAATTCGTTTTTCTAGGTTGCATGGTTGTTACATGGTAGTGCCTTATAGTTTTATTAACATTAAATACATTAAATAAAAATATGATTAGTCTTATATATTTTTTTTAATTTCTATTTTCTATTAGTGAAACATAATTAATTATCAATTTAATTAAAATTAAAAATGAACTTTACCAACAAATAGAAAAAGAGAAAAAAAAAAACGAAAAACGAAAAAGAACCAACAAGAAAATAATTATTTTTAATTAAAATTAAAATGAACAGAAAAAGAAGAAAAGAAAAAAGAAATTTCGAAATGCATTTAAATGGCTACATGAAATTTATATTTCCTGATTATTAATTATTTGTAATTGTGCCTGTAGTAATAATAGAAAAAGAAAAAACCCATTCAACAGATGGTGTGGTATGAATAGAATTGGAAAGTAGGAAAATCACTTAATTACAAACATAATAAAACCCTTTTATAGCGTTAAAACTCATTATTTAAATATAGAAAAATCGATTAAGCAGCAATAAGAATTTTTTTTTAATAAATCAACAGTCGAATTTAATTCAGTCAATGCTGAATAAGGGCGAATAAGCACCCTTAAAATAATCATAAAGCAATTAACACACATAATAAACTAAGTAATTAAAAAAACCGACTTAAAACCAATCAACAAGAAAACAAAAAAAACATTTTCGATTATTATCGACACATGTCGTCGTAATGCTTTTTACGTTTCGAAAGGTACAAAAAAATTAAATGAAATATTATTGATAGAAATTAAAGTTTAAAGGGAACAAAATTTAAAAAAACAAAAAAAAAACGTTTCACGTGACTTAATCTCTTTTTTGTTTTATTAGAGCGAATCATATTTAAGCCTTTTGTCATGTTGACATAGTTTTAAAGCAACACAACCAACCACAATCATAGAGTAATTTTTTAATAATACACTTTCTGTGGTTTCTTATTTACATTACTTATATTTAAAAAAAGAAAGATTAAATTTCATTATTATTTAAGTCAACTTTAAACCTAACCGAACAATTATTTATTATTAATTAATTAATAATAATTATGTTTTTTACCGATTCATGTAACATTGACTAATATTTTAATTTGTTTTATTTGAAAGTAAATATTAATTAGTTTGTGGTAATATTTGTATAGAATATGTCAATATGTGTACAGTTAACAGCTGTGGTAATATATAACAACGACATTTATTTAAATAAGTAGCAACGAACAATTACTACAGAGGTGTAAACAACGGTAAAACTAATATTTTCTTTTTTTTTTTTTTTTTGTCTTTTCTTTAAAGACATTTTTAATGGAATTATTGACAAAAGACTTAACTAATTTACGTTAATGAATATGACTTAACTCTTCATGGAACAATTATGGTAGTAAACGAGTAGGATTTATTTTTATTTATAAAAGCTGTGCTGTCTGTCATACAGGTAGAAACTACTTTAGATTTTGATTAAATTTTCGCTTTCAGGAGAAACACTTTAAAAATGTTTGAAAATATTCAAGAATAAACATTTGACAATATTTATATATTCTAAGATGTGTTGCAAAAAAATTTCCATTTTTAAGTCGCATTTAAGTTTGTTAGCTACTGTCATAATTGAACGACTTTAATTGAATGCACAGTGCTGGAGTGAGGCATTATAACACATTTATTGATTTATTTATATTAGTACAAATACAAATAAGTAGTTTTATATAAATGCATTAAATATTATATAAGTGACATATTTCGTAAGTTATCCTTACGTAATCCGTATGTAATGGATGATGTGCTTGAATAATTAGTAAGATTACCATGCTATAGATCATTAAACGTTTAACTATTATTTGCATTCAACAAAAAAGAAGAAGAAAATGTATTATATTATACAGAAAAACACTTTTTAAAGGCTTAAGTCATATTAACACGATTTTAAGTCACAAATAAATCAATTTTACCTATTTGCACAAGTATTTTATAAACATTTATTCAAAAGCGTTAAAGACTGCGCTTTTAATGTAGCAAGACACTCTTTTAGCTGTCTTAATTCACACATTAAACTACTTAAGTCACATATTAATGTTAATTATATTCTTATTAATAATATTCTTTTGGATTTCATTTATATAAATATCCGGTCGATCACTTGACCGTTGAAAACTGTCACAAAATAATCACATTAGCCAACCGGAAGGGGTTAATTCTTTAATCAAAGATTTATTTATATTATTTTAAGTAAACAAAATGGTACGGACAGAATTATAATTGAATATAATTTCCCAAAAAGATTTAAAACGTTTATTTTTTTTTTGGTTAAATTCAATCATCAAAATAAATAAATAAAAGCAGTAAAAACGCTCCTTTCCAATTCATTAAATTTGTTGATGCGAATCGTCGATGAGTTTTTACATATTTAGAAATTTTTATTTCAAGGAATTTTTTTTTTTGATAAACATAAATTAACACATCTGGATAATGGAAATAATCAACAAAACTCTTTTTAATAATATCAGTGTAAATGGAAAAGTGGGAAAAAAAAAAAATTAAATACAAACTGCACGATCTCGGTTAAATTATTATTGAAAAAAATGTTTTTTTTTTTTTTTTTTCCTATTTTAATTAATGTCATGGTTGGTCAAAGCGTGAAAAAATATTCAGTTTTGCAGTTTTTTTTTTTTTATTAACACAACAAATAAAGAAAAAAATAAATAATTTTGTCATTTACACTAATGGAAATGAACCAGACGGTTATTACGTTTGTTTTGAGTTTTTTTTTTCTCTAGAGAATAATCCCCCAATACAATACACTTCATCTGGTTATTACACTCAGTTTTGTATAATTATCAAAATTTCACTTCAGCCAAACGCAGCAACAAATACTGATTATAATTGCATGCATTATGTCGTTACAACCCACAATGCATGAAAATTGTTAAAAAACAAAAACAAAAAGAAAAGTCAAACGAAACACGAACATTTGCTAGTAATAATAAAGCAAACAAAAAAAAAAAAAATTATAAAATGATGCGTTGTCTTGACCAGGGACAATATAATTTTGCTAAAACAAAGGGAATTTAGCATTAAATCAAATGTAAAAAAAAACCTTGACCTATACTTTAGTAGTGATTAAATAAATAAACTCTTGACGCCCCTTTGTTTATTTTTAACTTCAACAAAATCCATCTCTTGCTGATAAACAAAATTAAAAACAAAAATTACCAGAATGAACCGCAGTGTCGTCTTCCTTATTCGTTATACTTGATGTTGACGGTCGTTGATGTTTCTGTTGTTTCTGCTGTTCCTGTTCGTTTTTCTCACATGAGATCAATGTGTTTTGGAAAAATAACTCCTGTATAAAGTCATTAAGTTTGTCATCATTTCCTTGTGTCATTACACGCTCTAAGCGTTCAAATTGTAATTCACAGACTGGATATGGAAAATTCAAATCGCAACTATTCGCATCATTGCTTTTGGTCGATGTTAAACTTTTCAGCAGTGAATTTGATCGGGATAGCTTTGTGGAGTGTGCCCGCCTTATAAAGCTAAGGGACTTTTTTGGACTGGGTGATGTTGCCGAGGAATCCCCAGAATAGTTTAGTGAGTTCATTTTGGGTGTGGATTTTAACAGGAAAGAGTTTTTTGGTGGGAATGTGTTTGCTGCCGATAGATTTTGTGGCAAAGTTTTTGACTTTTCCTTAGCGGTTGCAACGTCAATACGGACAGGCGGTGGTGATATCGTTGTCGAAATACCACGTTCAGCTAGTGTCAAAATATTTGAGCGGCTCCGTGACTTCATTAATCGAATCGGAGTTGAAGTGTTGCTGTGTCGATCCTTTTCTTTATCACGTGCTGTATCCGAATTCGATGTGTACTCATCACTTCCACGATTACTATCCGCTTTTGATTTAAGTTCATTTGCTGTTGTGGCGGCAAGCAGTGAGTCATCCAAACTCCACTCAAAACTGCACGCACTTAGGTCAGGATTGTATATGCGATCAAGCGACCGTTGACTGCCACTTACATCTGGCTCTGTCGGGACATCGTTCAACGGGACATAAAATGTAGATCTACGACGTGAAGTCTCCTCCACACCACTATTACCACTAATGCTCGTTATGTTACTGCTGCTTAACGATATCGTTTCTGTCATTGTCGTTATTTGTTGCATTTTCACCCTTTTTTTTTTTTTTTGTTTTCTTTACTTTTATATATCTTCTTCTAATTTTAACTCTTTTTCGTTTCGGTCACAATTTATTATCACTTAATCACTTTATCATTTCATTTTTTTTTTTTTTTTTTGTATTTATTTATTTTTACACCACGTTCCTACATATCTATTTTATTTTTATTGCACCTATAAAGATAATATTTTTTTTTCTCCAATTATATTACTTTAGTCTTCGTTTGTTTTTGTTAGCACACGTATTGATTTTTTTATTAATATTATTTGTATTGAGCCATGAAAAAAAAAAAAAAAAAAAACCGCGATGGTTTATTTGTGCAAAGTAGAAAATAAAAAAAAAAAAATGTAAAAAAAAAAAAACGCAAACGAAAAACCACGATAAAAAGAATAAAGTCAAACAGAATTATCTTTAAGTAGTTTTAATACAATAATAAATTAATGTAATGAACAGTAGAGTCGTGTTAAAGTGTACACGTATAATACAACTTGCATGTAAACAATGAAAATTTCTTGTTGAAAACCACTGCTGATTCACTAAAAGAAAAAAAAAACACAACGAGTTTTTTTGTATTTGTTTAAAGATTAATTAATTAATGAAAAAAAAAAAATAATTTTTTTTTTTTTTTTAAAGCGACAGAGCGAGTGATAAACAAAATTAAATATGAAAAAAATTACAACGCAATTACTGTGATAAAAACACAACGAAAAACAAATTAAAATTAATTTTCTTTATCAGTAAATTTATTTGTGGGAGTGTGAGGCGAACTTTATAGATTATCGTTTGATAACGAATTATTGGTTTATTGCAGTTTGGTATTTTTTTTTTTTTTTTTTTTTGAAATTAAATTTATTTTGTAAAAGCGATTCGGGATCAAATAGGTAATCAACCCTTTTACTTTTACTTATAAACAGTAATTAACCCTTTGTAAACTAAATGTTTAAACGTTTATGACAGAGTTAAATGAAAAACTTGTTTTAAAACCCTGACAATTAATAATTTACAGGTAAAAAACAGTGCACGTCACACAATAAATAATTTAAAAATAAATATTGCAGCGATTCTCTATACACATTTACACATTTTATATTTATCTAATAATAAATTTAATTAAATTTTTGATAAGGTTTGCAAATAAAAGCGCACAAAATAAATGACTCATCGTGTATTGATTTTGTGTTATTAATCCAACAACATAAACGGAAAATAAGTAACAAAAACAGGAGAAAACAACAATTATTTAATAATTATATTATTCCATTTGTGGGGGGCAAACACTTTACCACTGAATTATAATTTAAATTTCATTCACTTGAATAAACTTTTAATAAAAAAAAAGAAAAACACTCACACAAAACGCACATAGAATTAATTAAAAACAAAACAAAGAATTTTTTTTTATTTATCCATAAAATTCTCTTTTTTTTTTTGTTGTGGTTGTTGTTGTTGTTTCTATCACAAGAAAACGAAAACTTAAACTTTTACTTAAGAATAAAAAAACAAAAACAGAAAAATTAAAAGTAATTAAAAACCGCGCGCATCTTAAACTTTAAAAAACAATCGCAAATTCCTTTTTTTTTTTTTGTTTTTTTCTTTTAAAATAAAAAAATATTTAATTTACTGTTGCACTGTGAGTACGTAAATAAAATCCCCCAAAGTGAACACGTCAACGTTGCATTTTCAACTGAGTAAGCTTACAATACAGAAATAAATTTAGCCTTTGCTGTGCCTATGGTAAGCTTATTCCGTTTATTTGTGTATGGGTGCGTTAAATTATATACGATTTAAGCTTCACAGTGTTTGTGTGTGCATATATAGCCAGCTTTGTTTGGAAATTAATTTTTTAATTTAGCTAAAGCGAGAGGAACAGTAAGGAATTTTTTGCCGATTTTTTTTTTATTTATTAAAAAAGGCAGTGGCGTGTTTTTTGTTTATTATTTACTAAAATTAAGCCGAGTTAATACGATATGACGTTAAACAAACGTTTTTGTAAGTAAATAAATAATCCTTTAATCTAGTACAATTATAATTACAAAAAGTCATAAAATTATGTCGTCCAAATACAGGAGAATCAAAATAAATATGTTTTGGAAAATAAAGAAAATTCGTTTCGATTACAAAAAACACGTTTTAAGACAGTTGGTCTCTCTCCTTCTCTTCAATAACTAGCCTTTAATTTACCTTAACAAATTTTTTTAATTTCCTCATCACTTGCCCTTTGCTTATAAAACCCTTTGCTCTAGCTATAAATAATTAAAAATTATTAAAGTTTAAGTCAAAGAAAAAAAATAAAAAATAAACTTTTTGTTTTGTTCTTTTCTTACTTAAACATCAACCAGCCGGGCAACCAGCATCGTCACCCATTTCAAAGTCATAAAAAAAGCGTAATGCGAAGAGAAATATGAACAAATCTAAAGACCGTAAAGAAAAAAAAAACATTTTGTTAAGTCACTATAGACAGACAGAATAAGAAAGAAAATTTCAAACAACTGGATTCCGTTTTTTTTTTTTTTTCTTTTCTTATTCTTTTTGCCATATGAACGCATAGTTAACGTACGTCTTAAGTCGTTTAAATAATTTTTATTCGTTTTTAAAAGAAATGAAAAAACTCATCAGCTGCTGCAGCTGAGCGTATCAAGCAGTCGCATAATAACTAACACCAATTGGTACACCAAAGAAAGGAATAAATAGAAATATTTTCCACATAATTCAATACTTTTATTTAATTTTAATTTATATATTCTAGCCCAGGGACATTAACTTGCCCAAAGAATAAATAGCGAAAAAACTTGCACAGCATGAGACATTTGTTCTTCTTCTTCTTCTACTTCTTATTGAAATAACGTAAAAAGAATTATTTAAAATGAAATGAAAATGATATAAACAACTTGTTTGTTATTGCGCATGCGACAATGTCTTAAACTAATAAAAACAAAACAAAAATACAATATTTTCTCATTTATCTTCTCGCATAAAACATCAGTCAATCAAATATCACGGAAAAAGGCGGAAAAATAAGAAATAAAAAAATGTTTTTCTGTCGTTAATTTCACTTGAACGCCATTTTTAATCACATTTTTAAAGTCTTTTTTTGTTTTTTTTTTTTTTTTTTTTATAATTTTAAAGAAAATTATCATCATTTGGTTATACATTTTTTTTGGTTTTATTAAATTATCAATTCCTTTGTGTATTGATAACGACACTTGTAATGAAGCTTAAAGTGAACCAAAAATTATCGCATAACCTAGAAATAATCTTTTTTTTGTTTATTTAACCAAAAATATTACTAATTCTTAGTTTAATAAGTACATAATAAACACCCCTCAGTTATTCCCTGTTGTGCCTTTTATTTATTTATTTATTTATTTTTTTTTTTTTTTGTTTTTACGCTTTTATTACATTTAAGTCACTTTCGATTTCTTGATGCAGTTTTTATTAAACAAGCTCAGCTGGATTTGATTTGTTTCATTTTACGTTGCTTCCCTTAAACAACCTTTAGCCTTCGTTTGTACTTTTTTTTTTTTTTAGTATTAATAATAATAAAACAATAAAACTATAACAATGCGTTTTGTTATTATTACTGTTGCGCTCCCGGTTAGGCTTGAAATAACTAGACTTAAGCCTGTCAGCCAGCCTATTACTACTTTAAAGATAATAAAAAAAAAAAAAAATCGTAAACAAAAACAACAGGACATTTTAGATAACAATGTGCGGTTTAACAATATTTACTGCGCAATATTATTAAGCTTAATAATATATATTTTTAATAAAACTACCAGGCAGATGCCATTTGTTTACTTAAAATTATAAAAAAAAAAAAAAAATTGCAATACGCTGATTTTTTTTTTTTTTTTTTTTTTATATATTTTCGAATTCAAATCAAAATCAAAAAAATGAAGAAATTAATAAAAAATGATGAAAGGCGACTTTGTTAAGCTAAAAAAAATGAAAAAAAAATGAAAATTCAAACGAACGAACACCTGTCATGTTGAACCTTTTGTGAATTTCGTGATTTTTTTTTTTCTTCTCTTTGGAATTCGAGATTCTTTTCGAGATGGTGTTGTTTGGCGAACCGTAAAATCGCTCGAGTTTAAACTAAACAAAAATAAATAAATAAAGGGACTTAAACATGTTGGGCATTCTCAAATTTAAGCAGAATAATATAAAAAAAAAAAAACAAGTTTCAACCTGAATTTTGTGTTATTTTCAACAACAAAATTATAAAATAAAAATAAAGTTCTGCATCCTAAATGTCAATGGAGAATATATTTAAGGAAAAACAAAAAAAAAAAAAAAACGTGACAGGATGGGATTTTTATAATTTTTCAATGGAATTCATAAAAAAAAAAAAAATTGTATAGGAGAGTTTTGCTTTAATTAAAAATTTATTTCCCTTTTTTGTTAAACTTTATATTTATAAAGAAATTGAATTAAATTTATGTTAAAAAAAATTCCATAAAACCTATAAACATTTAATTAATTTTAATAAAGTTAACATTAAGTCATTTCTGAATGCTTTATAAATGATAGAACAATTAAAAAAGATTAATATAGAACTTAGTATTGCATTTCTGCAACCGGATAAGACAAATTTATGAATAAAAATAAAAATTATAACAAATCGACTTAACAAAGTCACTACTAATTTAAAATAATTTTGCTACCAAAATGAAAAAAAAAAAAAAAAAATTGTGACTTAGTTAAGTCATGTTTAAACTATGAAAAATTAATTCAATTAAAAACAGAAATTCTTTCATTAAAGTCACAAGTGACGTAGCGAAGGCTTAGTATTAATTACATAAAAATGTGACAGAATCGTAGCCTTCAATATTTAAGGTTTATGTGGCTAATTTTGAAGCACAGCCAAGTCCTGATAAAACCCCTGAAATTAAATTTAAAAAAATTTCCCGATACTGTTTAAGCCAAAAAAAAAAAAATTCAATTGTGATTTGTTCGTCTGAAATTAATATTTTAATAAATAAAAAAAAAAAAATATTTAAAGTCACTTAACATAATAATAATTTTGCCACAATGCCTAATGAATTAAATAAAATTAATGACAAGCAAAAATGCAGCTTTGTGAAGGTTGAATTAAGTTATAAACAAAAAAAAAAATAAAAACTACAAAACGCACACCAGAATCATGAATAATTAATTTTCAGTATTTTTTGTATTTGCCGTTTTTTTTTTATTTAAACTATTAAAATTGCGTGCGATATGAAATCAGACATGCGTCGTCGACTTAAACAAAAATAAAAAAATCATTTGTTTGGAACACATGCGGTGCGGTTTAGCGTTTTAATTATTTATTTGATTATATTTACATGGAGAAATGGTGATATGATATTACATAAATGGAAAGGAAAGGAAGTGGCGCACAGGTAAGCACACACACACACAAAATGGTTTAATTTTGAAAAAAGAAGAAGATGAAGGTAAAAAAAAAAAAAAACAAAACCAAAAACGAATAAAACGGTTTTAGTGTTTCTTCTAAAAAAAAAAAAAAACAATTTTTCGCTGTTGTTGATTTAAGCGATAATTAATTTTTATTTATTGAAACCAACGAAAAACCGTTAGAATGAGTTAATTAAATATGTCATCGACTCTACTATGCTGGGGATTTTTTGTTTCTAAAAAATTAAAAAAAAAAAACATTTGAAAAACGCTACTTTGTGCGTTGTTTTGATCAGGGCATTTTCGTACATTTGCAGTTTCGCTATTTGTAAGACGCTTTAGTCATCGACTGTCTTTTCGTTACCCTGACACAAACACTGTGGCGCTTAATCCTCCTTCCTTAAGCCAAAAGACTCAGAGGTTCAGAAAAAAAAGAGAAGAAAAGTCAACAAATTTTTTTTGTACCTAGAGCACACTGACACTTTTTATGAGTTTAATGCTTGATAACTAATGACAACAGAGCTGAATACAAATGACCAGCTGTTAGTATGCTGTTGTCATACTTTAAAAATACTTCCGCCTACAAAATAATATTTTTTTTCCTCATTTATTTTGCTAAGTTGATAGGCTTCGAGTTACATAACATAAGAACTTTTATGCAATGTAAACATGCATTTGCTTTACGTGAGTTTAAAAAGTGACCGATTGTTTGCCTGGGTTTACATAACCAAAAAAAAAAAAAAACAAACAAACAAAAATAATAAATAATTAAAATTTCTGTTTTTAGATAAAAAAAAACACCAAACAAACCGGATATATTCGTGCACGTCGCACAACCACATCGTTTTATTTGGAGACAGAATAAAAAATTGTTAATTTTTTTTTTTGTTACTTCCTACAACCATCGTAATTAACCGTCATCACCAAAGTCATACGCCTAGAATAATTTTTGTGTTTTTTTTTTTTTCATTTTTTCATTTCTTTATTTAATTAAAAAAATTTGTTTTTCACACTTAAGTATGATTTAAGTCAATTAGCTGTTAAAAAAAATACCATTTACTTAATTTCATTTGATTAAAAGATTAACAAAGTGGTTGCTGGTATTGTTTCATTTCATTTAATTCACAAGTTATTGAGAAATAGGGGTCTGCATGTGACTTTTATTTCTTAATACGCTTAAATTGGCTTAATTTGAAGGTTAGGAAAACTCAAGAAGTAAAAAAACAAAACAATTTGTTTAATTATCTATGTTAATCATAGAAAATAAATGAAATATCAGACCACACAAGATGCTCTAATAAAGTAGAAGGAATGTTATGTATAATTAGGGTCTATTCGATGTTTGTAGAACACAACAAACCAACAAAGCAAACTGCATATGCAATGCATGAAACGAAAATGTTAATAATAAATCCGCCGGAAAGCATGCAAATCTATAATCCATGTTTAAAGCAGACAACAGGTAGGATTTTTTTTTTGTAAATTTTTTTACTTGTTTACCTATCATAACAGAGGAAGAGTAAATAAATAAATATTTGTTCGTGTTTTTTTTTGCTTCTCTCTGTTTATTTTATATTAATTTATGAACTGGCAGATAATCTTGTTAAACTAATTGTAGGTGGTAGAACGTAATAAACTTTTCAAAGGCAATAAAACAGTAAAAAACAAAAAAAAAACATTTAAGGGCACACGAGTGTGTTTTTTTTTATAACATAATTATTTCATTAAGTTAATACACTGATATGTAGATTTTTAATTATATAATAATTAAAAAGCCAATAAACGTGATTGAAATTAATAAAAATTAAATTAAAATAGTACAGCTATGAACCATAATAAGTTAACGGAAGTTTATATTGCGTTACGTTTAACAGCAACCGAATGTAAATTTTGTATTCAAGTGCCATCTATACGTGAGTAGATTAAAAAAATAAATAAATTTTTTCTTTACTTTGTAGCTGCTATCTGTTTTCAGGCATAAAACAGGAACAAATTACCTTAACTAGTTTAAATAAACGACAAGTTGGTTAAAATATAATTTCTATTTAGCCAACAAAAAGCCTAGAAATATTTATTGGCATACGTGATTTCTATGTCATTTTACAATTTTTTTCTTTTTTTTTTTTCTAATAGAGAATTTATTAATTATTGTTTTATTTATTTTAAAATTAAAATATTTATCTCTTAGCTTGAATTAATAAAGAAAAAAAAAAAAAAATTATAACAAAGTTATTTACTTGTCTTGTCTTGATAAGATGCAAGTAACTTATATGAAGTTTAAGAAGAAACGATTAATGGTAGTAGTAGTAGTAGAGTAGGAGAAGTAGAATAATCACAATGAGGTCATTAAATAATTAATAAATGAATTAAAATGAAAGAAAAGTCAATAAAGTTATTAATTAATTTATTAAATAGGATGAATAAAAGCATTTTTATTATTTATTTCAATTTGAAATAATTTTAATTTTTATTACTTTATCATGTTTACGCATGCGTAAGTATTTATCGCATGCGCATTGATCACAGTAATTGATGAAATTTAATAATTTAAAATTATAATTTTTTTTTTTTTTTTTGTTTTATATTATTTAAAATGATTGATTAGAGCCGTATTTGGGTTTTTATTTTTATTAGATTAAAGTTTCTGACTTAATTTGATCGAACTTGATTAAATTAAATAATTGTAAAATAGTGGAGAACCTGGATGCTTTATAAAGCAGATTCTTTTTAAATTTAAAACGCAATTCGTGATATAAATCCGTACCCTGAAACTATTTCCATTTCAATGCATTTCTAAAAGAATTAACGGATTTGCACTTATATAATCCGTTGGAATTATCGCTTAACTGCGTAAGTAATTGACTAAAACTAAGCTACTGATGTTTATTGAGATTTTAAAGTAAATTTGCTTATATAAAGGTTTACGGAGAGCCCTGAATCTTAGGATGATCCAAATCAATTATGCAATCATTTCGGGTCTAATTTTTATTAAAGCCTTATTATTAATATTAATCCACCTACTTAAAACCATAAAATAATCTGTAAAACTGAATCAAAATCGTATGTAAAATATTTAAAAAATACTATTTTCTCTACACTAGCTTAACAGAGAGAAGCCCTGTTTAGGGACCATACCTTCAATCTAGTCTGGAGAACTATTTGTGACAAACTACCGATAAAGTCCATACAATAATTAACAGGGTAACACAATAAATAACGCAAATTATTATTCCACAAAAATGCATTTAAATTTTTTTTTTTTACTTCTTGCACCATTTGGCTTTGCCTGTGCATTGTGGAAATTGTTTAAGAGGAAAACTACATACAGTTAGTTACATAGTCACTTCAATTTAAAGAAATAATTTAAAAAAAACTGAAAAGATGAATACAGTAATAGAAGGCGAATGAAGTAAAATTAACAAACTATGAATATGAATGAAATGAATGAATGCGTTTTGTGGTCGGATCTCATTTTTTATAAAGAAGATAAATAAGACAATGCCAGAAGAGGGAGTATTGTAATGTTGGGAGGATATTCTGTGTTTAAATAAGAGTAAAGTAATGAGCCTACATAACATGTACAAGTAAACAAGCAACCATCAACAACAATACTGTGAACAATAATAATAATAATAATAATAATAATAATAATAATAATAATAATAATAATAATAATAATAATAATAATAATAATAATAATAATAATAATAATAATAATAATAATAATAATAATAATAATAATAATAAAGAAAATCCAAAAGATATAAATTAGGTCAATGAACTAATAATCTTATTATAATAAACATTTGAGTACATTTGGTTTTTTTTTTTTACTTCTACTTCTCCGTATTCTTCTTGGCCGTATTCTGCATTTTATATAAAAATAAATAAATATATAAATAAAATTATTGATGTATTTATACAGTAAAAATTATTTATCTATTTATTTATTTAAACACATGTGTTCGACGATATAATTTACGACTTTTAAAGTTATTTCAGAGGTGAAAAAAGAAAATTTCGTTTATCAATGAAATTGATAAAACTTTGAATGGGAAAATTCCCAGGAAAACGCATTCGAGTGTTAAACAAATAATTAACAAAAAAAAAAAAACTACAAATTCTTAATGAATTTCGCAAAGAAACGAAATTTAAATCCAAACAAATGAGCAAATATTAAAAGTAGGTCACAAAAGGTTTGTAAACAAACGAAAGCATCGTGTTTTTGGGATCGCACAGACAAAAATTTGTTTACATTTTGTGTGTTGGGTGCGATTAGATTAGCTAAGAGGAGAATAAAAGAAACAAAAAAGTTTCAGTGATCGGACGCAAGTAAAAGAAAGCAGAGGATACAACACACAGCAGGTATATCAGCTGGGGATTTTTTTTTGTGCTTTAATTGCTTAATCCGACAATTGTATAATTTGAAGTTGTTTATTTTTTTTTTTTAAGCTTTATTACTGCATGTTGCGACTAGACTTGTGAAAGGTAATTCTTAGTGCGATGAAAACGTTTGCATAAGCTCGCTGTGATTGTTGTCGTCTGCGTGTGAACTATGTTAGGCTTATCACGATTCTCTATTGTCTTAGGATAAACCTTTTGTCGAATAACAACACCAACATCAGATTACTACGGTTATTCTCTTTCAAATTAAATCCATGAATTTTTTTTTCTTTCTGTTTTCTCCTTTTTTCATTTGGGAAAATTTTCTATAATTTTATTTACTTATTGTTTCAAGTTTAATTTCTTTAATTATTTTTTTCTTTTTATATTCGAATAATAATAATAATATTAATTAAAGTGTTTATGATTATTTAAAAAAAAAAAAAAAAAAAAACTGAATTACAAGTAGAGAAAAGTAATTTTTCACTCGCATATAACTAGCACAGTGAAATTTTTTTTCGTTTTTTTTTTTTTTTATGTAATTTGCTATAAATTAATTTTTTATTTAAATAAATAAATAAATGATTATATTGAATTAAGCTAATAGTGATGATTATTATTATTATTATTATTAAACGAATATTATTTTAAAGTTGTTGCAATAGACAATTTAAGATGTACAAAAAAAAAAAAAATCAATTGAAATTCAGGAAATTCACGATGAAATTATGTAAAAAGAAATGTTTGACTGTTATTTGGCATAAATGATTTTTACATAAACGAATCAATTTATTGCAAATATAATTTAAATTTACAAATTATAGTTGTTTGTTGTGCAATTATCGCATTTTTAAGTCATTTATATAATTTTCTGCAATTAAATTAATCGCATCTAACTTCAATATGAAGTAGAATAATTGGTAAATAAGGGAAATACCCATTTAATACCCACTCGACACGATTCACTATACGTACGTATTGCACTTTTATTGACTTTATTTTGAATTATCAGCGAACTACATACTCCAGCTTTTAAAGCTTTTCCAAAGCAGTATAACCATTTCCGATAGTAAATCAGTTTTCTACTAATTATTAATAAAATATTCATCGAATCTAAATCAAACAAACTGATTAAATACTTTTGTAAATAATAAGACAAAGAAGAAAGAAAAAAAAGTTTTTGTTTTAATTAAAATTTCCCTTCATTCATATAAAATTGTTTTTATAATCTAATTAACTGTTTAATTGAAATCTAATTAAAAGTAATTATAATTTGCAGTAGCAACAATACAAACGGTAATTATAATGATAAACAAAACAAGAAAAATACAAAACAAAAAAAATAAATAAATTAAAAATAATAATTAGGCCGGAAAGTAGAGATAATAAAATAAAGAATTGAGTAAGGAAATTGAAATTTGTCATTATAATTATAATTTGTAAACATAAATTAAGCTTAGTTAAGTCAAGCTTTATGAATTTAGTACAAGCTATGTTTTGTTTAATTTAATTTATGTACATTTATGGTATTATTCTTGGTTTGTTTGCTTCTGTATCAACTTGATATCGGTTTGATTGTGAAAATGGTTGCGTTCGTTTAGGACGTTAATATAGGGAACAATATATAGGCCGTAGCCGGACCTATCGTCCTATGATAGGCATATAAGGAAACGTATAACAAGCTACCAGTAATCATTCCTGTTAACCATTAATTGGCTTTAATATTTAAAACCGTCACATTCCCATAAAAACTAGTCTGGTCTCGCCCTGGATAATTTCCACATTAATAAACATTTTTATTTAATTAATAATTTAATTATTTTTCATAAGTAAAATATTATTAAAAAAAAAAATTTTTTAATTTTTAATTTTGTTTTTTTTTTTTTTATTTTCTTGTTACATTTTTGGGTGCGCGGATTATGCAATTGAATTTTGTTAAAAAAAAAAAACTTAAAAAATAACAAAAACAAAAAAAAAAAAATTCATTTATTTTTGTTTATTTTATACAAAAAAAAACAAAACATTAATTATAAAATAAATAAATGAATAATGCTGTAATTGTTATATATTCATGTTGCATGTAGTTTTTTTTTTTTCTTTTTCTTTTTTCATTTCTCTCTGTAATATACATTTTTTTTAATAAATTAATTTTTTAAGCGTAAAACAAAATAAACATAACTTAAATATAGCATTAAAAAAAAAAAAATAAAAATAAATAATAATAATATGGGAAAATAAGTAAAATATAACGAAAGAGTGGAACATAAAAAAAAAAAAAAGAAAACTTCAATGAGTTTTTGGGGGTTTTATTTTCTGGTTTACGCCATTTATAACAATAGAATTCTAAAATTAAATAATTTTTCTTTTATTATTATAACAAAAAAAAAAAAAAAACTAAATAAATAAAGCTACAAACGCATGCGCACATACAAAACACAAGTTTTCAAGTTACACTGCAGCTGACTTCATATTGTTAATGTTTCGAATTAAAATTTATTAACGAAAATATAATTACGGACAAGTACATACATTAATATTATGATGAAATTAATTAATAAAGAGTTTTTTTTTTATTTATTATTATTATTATTTGCTGTTTTTTGTGTTGTAATTTCCCTTTTTCTTCTTTATTTAAAAAAAAAAAAATATATTCTTCATTTTGTCTGGTTTAAAATTCGTTGTTGCTGTCGTAATAGAAACGAAAAACAAACAAAAAATAAAATTCACACGCGTTTGTAATTATATTTTTCTAAAAAAAAAAATTTAAATTGCTTTACGTAAAGTAATTAAAGATTATTAAAAAATATATAGAAAAAAGACACAAAATTTGTATTTAATGATAATTAAATAAAATGTTTTTTCTTCTTTTACTTCGTTTATTATTTATTCGTCTTGATTTAATTAAGTCATAATTAAGTATGTTAATTCAATTAGCTTTGGCTTTTTTTTATTTATTTTTATTTATTTATTATTATTATTTCATGGATCAAATATAAATTGTATGGTGTGGATTCGTATGGTAATTTAATAATTAATTACATTTTGGAGATGATGATTAACGTTATTAACGATGTTGCAAATTTTATTAATAATTAATAATAAGGTAATTGACTTAAATACCGATGTCACACTTTCTCAGGCTGAGCGTTAAAATTTGTTATTCAACCCCACAAACGAAGGCGATGTTCTGAGATTCCGCATTGATACCACCTAGTTCCATGTAATTTCCTGTAATTCCAAACTAGTTTATATTTAACATACGAGATTAATACTTTGTCTGCTTTTTCAGAAGCAAATTCAGAAGACCAATAAATATATTATGGCGTTCGGAAAAAAAAAATACCAAATAACAAGCGATTCTTGTAATTAATAAAATAATTAAAACAATACAAATAATTGGAAACGTGAATTCAATTTATATGACATCATTTCGCAAAAAATTAACATAAAAACACCTTAAAAATCCCATAAAACTCAATCAAAATATATCAAGAAATAATTAAATTATTCAATTATTTCAAAGCAACAACGCAAACCTATTGTTAAGACGTGTTTTTAGTCATTGTTTTATATTTATACAGGTAAATAATTAAATGCAACAGTTTAAACTGTCACATAAATGACCTTCAATTATATGTATATATATAAAAAAAAACGATTTACTTAAATAATCACGAACGATTAATTAAGATGTCAATTGCACCCTATAATGTTATTTGCGCATTATATACATTGCGCAGATTAAGTAGCGTACCTAAACGTACGAATAATCCAAAACCAAAACCAAAAAATGCAAGTCTAACAAAAATAAATAAATTCCAATACAAATGTGTTCGATTTGTTTGAGTACACAAACTGCGCCAACTGTACTTAATAAATGTGTCATGTCGGCTTAAATTTTTTCGGTTCATTCGATTTGTTTGTTTATTATTTTATTAAATAATAACAAAAATACCAAATTTTTTTTTTATTAATTACTTAATTAAGTATTATTAAATTAAAATTTTTTTTTTTAATTTTTTTGCTTTTCTCATTGGTTTTATTTTTTTTTTCGTATTTTTTTTTAAATTTTTACCTTCACAGCTACGTATGTCATCATCATCATAATGAAAACGAGGCAGAGTTTTTGACTTATATAACTCACCTGTAAATAAAAATAAAAAAGAAACAAAAGATTAATTAAATAATTAATGAATTAATTAATTAATAAATATAAAAAAGTAATTAATAAATTAATTAATTAATGATGATTAATGGTTATTTGTTAGTAAATATATTTTGTAATAGGTGGTGTAAGATGGCTTTTTTATCGTATTGTGGGTCTATAATCAAAATGACTCTTATATATGATGGATTAACAAGGTTTCGATTTGGAACATTACCACGTTAAATTCACTTTTATTTTGTAACAAAAAAATTCCAGCCTAGTTTAAATATCAAAGTGATCGTAAAGAGATGAAAATTGACGAATCTACACAGAAAGAATTTTGTTTTCTACGCCAATCCATTCCGTTTCTTGAGACAAGAAAATCCAAAAAAAAAAAGAAACAGAAATAATTTCTCGATTTTAATTTTGTTGGTATTTAGTTTTAATTTCTTAGTTTAAGAAAAAGTTTTGTAGAAAATAAGAAATATTTCTCTTGTAACTAGAATCATGCAAACATTTTCTTGATTCAATTTCACATAATTTCTGGTGGATTTAGAAAATAATTCTTTTCGTGTAGAGACTTTTTTTTGAGAAAATCTCCTACAAAATTAAGAAAACAAGTGTTTTGCTATGATTTTTACTCTCGTATTACCTTTAACACTGCTAAGCATCACCTTTAATGTTTAATGTAAACAAAGCAACACATAATAGATTGTGGTTAAAATAACGTAAATACCATAAAAAATGATTAATTATTACTGTGGAAAAAAAAAAAAAGCTACAGTTTATAACACGGTAAATTTTACCGTGCTATACAAGCTTATCATTTTGTTAATTACAAAATACTTTAAAGGTGTAACAACAGATTTTTACTATAACACTAACTACTACCATCATAACTACCTGTATCATAATTATATCAATGCAAATTTTTTTAAATTTTTCGTGTTAATTTGAATAAAACAAACAAACAAACAAAAAAAAAAAAAATAAAAATTTCACACCATGTCCGTTACTCCAATTACAATAAGAAAATTTAGAAAATTAAGAAAAAAAAAATAAAAATGTTTAATTCTTGTTCCTCTTGCGATGATCACGCTTTGATTGTGAATTTTTTTTTATTATTATTATTATTATTATTATAATTATGATTAATAATAATTTTCTATTAATTAAAAAAAATAAAAGATAGAAATAAAAAAAGAAAGAAAGAAAGAAATTTTTTTCTTTTTTTTAATTTCTTAATGATCGTGTTTTTGTTTTCGCTGTTTTTTTTTTTCTTTTTTGCAAAAACAATGAAATGTAATTAAAAAATTAAAACAATATGCGGCTGTTAATTAAATATATATAAAATTAAAAAAAAATTATTAAAACAAATAAATAATAATAAATAATAATAATATTTTCAATTAGAATGTGCAGTTAAAAATATATAATTGAGATCATCTAACGTCGACATGTAGTCTGAAGTAATTTTTTTTTTCTCCATTTTTCTGCTTTTCTATGTTTTTTCCTTCTTCGTCTTCTTCTACTTCTGGTTTTTAATATATAAATTTTCCATGTCTTGTTTCATTTCATTTTCATTAATTTTTTGCTTTATTTACTGCAACAGAGCTGCTTTGTAATTTACAAAAATTTGTTCATTATTTGATCTCATATCTATTTAAATTTTTTTTTTTTTTATATTAAACGAACAAACAACCAACATATGGCTTTTTTTTTGTTTTTTTTTTCGGTTTTTGTTCTGTTTTTATTAGCAAAAAAATTTATTATTTTTGTGTTATATTTTGCGTAATTAAATTCAATTTTATTGCTTAATTCATTGCATTGTGAATTATTTAATTGCTTTTGTATGGCTGCTTTATTGTCTTTTTGTTTAAATGATTTAATTTATAAGAATTATTTAGTTTAAAATTAATACGACGTATTTAGTTTGAATTAATGTTGATCGTTTTCCAGCTAGGAAATGTTGTAATCACTGTTCATCAGAATTATGAGTGTTTGTGTTTGGATATTTGAGAATCGTCTTGTGGTTTGTCATTGTTAAGTCAATTATTTAAATCATTATTAAGTTAAAAATTGATAAATTAGAGAAAATAAATGTCATTTTATTGCCGTTATAATTCAGGAAATATGGTAATTGTTGCAGAAAATATTCACACTCGTAGCTAGAGCTTTAGTCACTTTAAATATTAAGCTTATTCACTTAAAATTAATGAAAGTGCAAGCTTTCCGTATAAAATTTAAGTAATAGAAAGAAAATTAAATGATTTTATTGAAACAGAAGTTATTTGGTGTAAGGAAAGCAAATTAAAATATTCGTATCCACCCAAGAAGATCATCTAAATTCTTCCTAAATGACTCACGTTAAATCGTTAATCGTTAATCGTTTCTACACGGAAAGAATTATTTTCTAAATCACCAGAAATTATGAATTGAATCAAGACATTTTTACATGATTCCTAGAACAAGAGAAATATTTCTTATTTTCTTCAAAACTTTTCTTAGACTAAGAAATTAAAACTAAATACCAACAAAATAAATTAAAATCGAGAAATTATTTCTGTTCCTTTTTTTGTGGATTTTCTTGTCTCAAGAAACGAAATGGATTGGCATAGAAACCAAAAATCTTTCTGTGTATGGTTTAAAGAATTCACTATCGTTTGCATTTGAAAACTGGTCCCTGGTGTATTTAGTAGACGATACAAGAGAGTTTTGTAAATTTTGTTTGCCTCAGATCTAAAGCCAGAAAAATGATTATTTAAAAAGAATCTTGTTGAAACAGAATCCTGTTCAATAAAGAACAGAAAATTCAGATAAATTAACTAGGGCAACTTAATTATTAACATAATTTTCTCCAACATAAGCTGATTATGCCTTACAGCATACAACAAGAATAAAAAAAAAATCGCAATATGCATTCACAATTATAACTTCCACATGGCTTAATCTTATCTTAATTAATAAAAAATAAAAAATTCAGGAATTTTTATGACAAATCTTAACGTCAGAATTTTTACCACTGACTTTAAGTAAATCTGAAAAATTTTTTTTTTGTGTTGTATTTTTCTTTTTTATTATTGTTGGAACAGAAAATTAATTTTTTTCTTTCCGACTTAATATAAAAAAAAATTAAAAACTAAAAGAAGAATTGAACAGAATATAATTTTTTTTTTTTTTATTATGTTAATCGTGGGAAATTAGCCTAACTTAATTTCAGTTATTTAAATTTTTTTTCATTCATTTATTTATTCATCTTTTTTCTTCTTCGCTTCTTTTTGCTGTTGTGGCTGTTGTGGTTGTTGCTGTTATTGTTGTTACATCTACTAGATTTCTAATGTATGTTAAAAACATACAATAATAATAATAATAATAATAATAATAAATAATTAATTTTGTTGTTCACAAAAAAATAAAATTATTTATTAACATGAAAAGTGAATAAATTTTTCACAGCGTAAAATTATTATTTTAAAGAAATATTTTTATTTTTTTTTTTTGCTTAATTTAAATTAATTAATTTATTTTTTTTTTTTTTCTGTTTCGCTATTCTCCATTTTATTGTTTTATTTCATTATAGAGAAAATATTTTTATTAATAAACGAATTTACTGTGAACTGGTTTGACGTATTTAAATACAATTAACAACCACTGGAAACAATGCGAAACAACGCGAAACAACGCGATTGATTGATATTGAAAAACGAAAAAAAAAAAAAATTTCTATCTAAAATTATTTTAATTAATTAATAATTGAATGAAGTGAAATTAAAAGGTGAGATGCATGGATGAAAGATCAACAGAAATATTATTATTATTATTATTAAATATAGGCTGAAAGGAAATTGTTATTGAAAATGCAATATTTTGCTCTACTTTACATCGCTTAAGCGAGTTAATTCTGTTTTTTTTTTTTTTTTTTTAAGTGAATTAACTTGTTATTCACACGTTTATTGCAGCGACAATTATTTAAATTTTTTTTATTTTTAATCAGAAATTAAACCGACTATTATCGCGTAATTTTTTTTTTTTTTAAAGTCTTACTTACGGAAATAATTGGCAACACTAATTGTTTTTAATTACACGCATTTTTTTTTTTTAATCTCTCTTATAAATTACTTAATTATTCTAATAATTAATTAACATAACAGGAGATTACAATTACTTAAAAGCAAAAAAAAAAAATAATAATAATAAATAAATAAATAATAATTTATGATCAACAGGTAGCAAGCATAAGTACAGTTAAGTCAATTTGATGGTAAAAACCTAAAACAACAAGAAAAAAAAAGAATTCTTTACTTAAGTCAATTAATTTCAAGTAATTTGCAATAAAAAAAAACCCACAGCGAAGCCACTTAAAGTAAAGTAAAATAAAGTAAATGAATCAATGTTACTTAAGTAACAAGGTATTTATGGCTTAACAAGATACATTTACACACATAATTTTTATTATTATTATTTTTTTTTGTTTGTAACTAAAGTGGATAGACTATGACAATTTTCAAACTTAAATTAAAGTAATAATAAATATTGATTTACAAGGAAAATAAAAAACATTTAAATTATTTTATGCAAATATTATAAAATCCAATGAAGAAGAAATTTCCATTTAAAATGAGCAAAGAATTTATTTATCGCACTAAAGTGACAAATTTGTTTTTTTTTTTTTTTGTAACAACAAAACAATCGAAATGCATTGTCTTTAGTAAATAAATAAAAATAAGTGACTTAATAAAAAAAAAAAAATAAAAATCATTGTAATTCGTAAAAGGAAAACGTGAAGGAATTACTAAAGTCCACTCTCTCGCTGTTTTACCTTTTGTTTTAAGAAATGGCGAAAAATAAAAAATCCAACATTAATAACAAATGAATTTATGGCGAAACGAAAGTGTTTCTGTTTTTCTGTTTTATTTTTTCTGGTTTCATCAATAAAGAAGCCTGCGCATGCATGATTTAGCATGAATTAATTTTTTATTTCTCTAATAAAGATAACTCAACTGCGCATACATTAATTGGAAATTGTGTGTAACACATGCGCATAATAATGTATATATTTTTATTAAAAATTATGAAACTAAGCTAAATTTGATATTTAACAGTTTTATTTTATGAATTAAGACTTGGTAATATGACTTAATTATTCTTTTATTTTGTTTATAAACAATTCATGTCCCCCCTGTTTTGTTGTTGTTGTTGTTTTTTTTTTTTATATTTTCTACGTATGTAGGTGTCAACGTTGTAACCACACTGAGTAAAACTTGATTTTTGTTTTTATTATAAAATAAATTAAAAAAATTTCTGACATAATATCACCATATATTCATAATTTAAATAAATATTAAATATTCTTAGCAAAAAATAGAAAGATCTAAACAAGATTTAAGCGATATAGAAAAAAAAAACAGATTTAACGTTTTTTTCTTTCTTTTCTTTTAAAGCAAAGCAACGTAGAACGTAGTTAAATGGGATTCTATTTGTGATTATTTGATTACCATGAAGTTTGAAATGTTTCAAAAAGAAAAAAATTCTATTTAAGTATGCGCACAACAAACAGTATTTGATACAAATAATTACCAAAAATTTTACTAACAGACGAATATTTAAATTTATTTCTAACATAATTTAATTTAAGATAATTAGACAAATCTGGGTTACAAAATCAGTGATTTAACCTTGTGTTTACCTTGTTTATAGCAAAAAAAAAAAATTACGAAATAACAGTAATTTTCCAACTGTCTACGTAAACAATAATAAAATTTCCATTGTAAATTTCTTATTTATTTAAATTCGCAAAAAAAAAAAAACAAAAAAAAGAAAAAAGCAATAAATAACCGATTACAGATAATTAAAAAGAAAGAAATACAGGCGAAAAAGTTATGCCAATTAGCATTAAATAAATCAATAATCGATTAAAATTAAGAGAAAAAATAAAATAAAAAAGTAAAAACATGACAAAATAGGCGATAATCCTTTGTAGAAAGTTTTTTTTGTTTTTATTTTTAATTATCCGGTTTTAGAGAAAACGAAGAAACAAATTAAATAAATTACCGGTTATTAACGAAGTAATACAAAAAAAAATAATTAGCAAAAAAAAAAAAATTTTTTTAGAGAAACGGGTAATTAAAATTTTAGAAAAAAAAAAAAAAATTAATAAAAGACGTGGCAAGAACGCATAATAAAAGGGGGACAAGGACAGTGGTTACATCCACCACAAAAAAAAAAAACCATAATATTAATAAATTGTCATAAAACTTTTAATACGGTTTTAATGTTTATGTACCGGTTTGACTACAAAACTCACTACTCATGTTTTTTTTTTTTTTTTTAAATTTAAAGTGTAGTCGTCCACTGCTGATTGTAATTATTTATGTTAAGAAATTATTTATGTCCTAGAAATGCATGTTTTCAATAAATTATGTAAAACACGTTTAATGTTTTTGTTTATCCGGAATATATCGTTTAATTTTGTTATCACTTTATGTTGTTTTCTATCGTAATTTAATTCAATAATTATTGACTGACTTTTATTATCGGTTATTTGGTCAAACGTTTATTTGCGATTTGAATGCATGATGATCACATCACACCATTTAAAAAGAGTAAAACTTTGGTAAAATAAAAAGATGAAATTTATTAGCCTTATTCTTTACGAAGACTTCCGGACATTAAAATATGCCTAATAGCCTTACCAGATCCATGAAATGTTTAATTTTTATGGAACCCGGTAAAAAATTTATTTCTTGACTCATTGAATGAAATTCATTGAGTTCATCCATGAACTTTGAATGCATTAAACATGAATTAAGTTGAATCTCTCTTCTTCGGTAAATAATTATTTTTTATTTTATTTTCTCCGGCGGTTTTATTTATAAAAACAATAAATAATAACATAAATGTTTCGTTTCGTTTTTTGTTAACACAAAGAAAAGCGAAGCAAGTACAAAACACCGGACGGAAGTTTTTTTTTTTTATTTCATTTCATTTCATTTCTATGTTTCACTTTATTGATGTTTTATGTGACAAAATATGAATAATTTTTTGAAATAAATAAATCGTTTTAACCTTCTAATAATTTTATTCATTAAAAATTAATGGACTGACAATTAGATGCAAACAACGTTTGTGAATTTTTTAATTAAACAAAACGATGATTTTTTTTTTTTTTTATGTAAAATCAGTTGATGATGTAATCGTGAAATAAATTTTTAGAGAGAACAAAAATGAATAAATATTTATTCGCAGCTTCTGTTTAATTGAGAAAAATATTTAAAATTTTTGTCTATTTATCAGGAACATCAAAATAAATAATCGAATAATCATCGTGCATCATCATGTCATGTGAATTGAAATTTTTTTTTTTTTTTAGTTTATTCAAAAATTACATTAATCAACGGTTGGATGATTTTGGTTGTTTGTTACAAAAAAAGTTGATCACTACGTAAGGAATAAACTTTTTGCTGTTAAACATAGGATGGATGTTACACTGCTTTCGAAATACCTGAGATATGTAAACAATTTTTTTCTGTTTTACCTACTCAATAACTATTAAAAATTACTCAAACACTCCTGAAATCCACACAAAAAAAAACACAGACTAATACACAGTTTAATGAATTATTCATGTTAAATACATAAATAGAGTGAAAAATAATTCACCTGTGACTACCTTTAATACTGAAAAACCGGAGAAAAACTATCTTTAGTTAGGAAGAGTGCAAAAAAAAAAAAAAAAAAATTAATTACTATCAGGATTATTTTGTAAAAAATATTTTTCGCAGTTTTTACCAACGGAAATTAATCTTCATTGTTATAAACAGAATGAATCCCTGTCTAAACAAAAGTGTAATTAAAAACTATAATCATGAACTACGTCAACAGCAGAAAATCATCCGCAATGAACAGAAAGAAAGAAAGAAAAAAATCGTGTTTAGTTTTTACCGCATACGGATGTTGCAAATATTTAGGTCATCTGTTAAGAGACGGTTTTTAATGTTTGTATGCTTCGTCCGTAAATTCACAATCAAACAAACATGAAAACGTAACAGAAAAAGCGTCAAGAACAGAAATAATGCAGGGAGGAGATCGGTGAAACAGTTGATATAGCGGCAAAGAAATCATTAAACCGTGAAGGTCGTTTGTAACCCAATTATTTGATGATTTTTTTCTTTCTTTCTTTCTTTTTTTTTTTCGTTGTTTTTATATTTGTTTTGCTGTATTTTCCTATCCTTCAGTAAACAATTTTTGTTTTGTTCTCCTCATATCTAATCCGATTTTACAGACTAGACACAACTAGTCAACGTTGAGCATTCGGCAAGACAAATAAACAAAACGTCAACAACATCACTTAATTTATTTTCGCTTTTTTTTTTTTTGCTGCTTCAACAAGCAATAATAATAATAAAATTAAATTATGTGATAAATTTGGAGATTCGGACAACAATCTTTGCTGCTTAGAAATCTTTATTTTTATTTATTTTTTCTTATGTTTTTAAATAAACTTTTGACTTAAATGCGTCGTAAATTAATTCTTTTTTCATTTTTTTTTTCTTTGCTATAATTATTTTTAGTTTTATTCGCATTTTTTTTTCCTTTCTTTCTTAAAGGCTTATTTAGAATAAAAGATACAACTACAAAATTCAATGGTTTCTGAGCAAATACGCTCTAGTTCTAACAGAATCAGAACTTCAAACGTTCAGCGTCAAAATACAAAATAAGAAATAGATTAAATTTCTCTCTATTTGCTTCTCTCGGCATGTAATTTGCTTGACAAAAGTTGTAGTTAGTAGTTGTATCTTTCATTCTGTTTCCTGCATAATATGTCATAGAAAAATCGTTTAAAAAACTTTTTTTTTAGGTGGAAACTTGATAATTACGTAGCTGATTTGTATGTTTGGCCATTTAAAACGATTAACCTTTGTTAACTGAAATTGTTTTCATTTTTATTTTCTTGTTAAGTGACCTGTGACAATATACCGTTTCTAAGTGACTTAAATAAGAGTTTTTCCAACTTTCTCTATAATTTTGTTTTAATGAAAAAAAAAAAAAAAGCATAAAAACCTCAACAGAATACAATCTAATAACTGAAATCAATTAAAACAAAAAAAAAAGAATTCTATTAAGTATTAGAAAGTGATTATAAATGTATTATTATGTATTTAACACTCTAATTATTATACTAAATTGCTTAGCTAAGTCAGAAAGTCGTAATAAACTAAGGTAGTACTTGGATATTCAAATAAAACTTGGAGAATCAACTAACAAATAATTAAATCAGATAAAAACATTTATTAATAATCATATTCATGTAAAATAATTTAATTATGTATTTTTTCTACAACAACAAGAATCATATTACATAAGTACAAAAAAAAAAAAAAAATTAACTGAGTGTCTGTCAGAGATCGTGCTTTTTGAGTACACAGCGAACTCTTGAATGTTAAAAATGCATAAATCGCGTTTTTTATTACATTTGTATAATAAAACTGTTAAATAATGATAATAATGATAATAATAATAATAATAATAATAAAAAAAAAAGCAAAATTATGATATTAATAAATTATAACGACAAGGCGAATACAACAGAGATGAATTTCTAGGAGGACTTGGTGATTCTAAAGGTGGTTTATCAAGTGATTACAAACGTTTTAATATTCAATAGAATATTCAGGGAACAACTTCTGAAAATACCGATAAACATTACAGATTTTTTAATTTTTGGATTAATGATTAAAGCAAAAGCTCAATGTTACTCAGAAACATTTTTTCAATTAATATGTTTGGCGCCACAAAAAAAAATGGAAAAAAAAACAACAAACAAATAATAAAACAATTGAAATGACTTTTGTTCTGGAAGCGTACACAATAAACCGAATAAAAAAAAAAAAAAAAAAACAAATTTTTTGTTGTTTGAAAAAATTAAAATATGAAAAATGTAATTAAAAAATAATTAGAATTAAAGTTTTCTTTTTTGTGTTCGTTTTTTAGTTTCTCGTGTTTATTAGGAGGGAAGAATGATTTAAATTTTTTTTTTTTTTTTTTTTTTTAATACAATTCTCTGCATTGTTATTGACTGTGCTCTGTGTTGTGTGCTGCTATTGCTGCCGCTGCTATTATTGTTGTTTATTTAATTATATTTAGGTTGGGATTTCTGTGTAATTTTTTTGTTTTTTTTTTTTTTTTTATAACTTTAAGTCATAGATATAAGAGGCATATGTGTGTGTTTTTATGACGACTATATTGAAATGTTGATCATTCTTAATTATTAAATAACATTGGGAATGACTTTTTCAATGATTGATTCTCAATTGACTTTGAATTGGAATAATCAGACGAAATAATTAAATTTTTGTTTACAGTTTGCTTGCTTCAATGATTATTATGAAATTATTATTATTCTGGAAGAAATTTTTGTCTTGAAACACTTTCTTCGATTTGTAATCTCATTACATGCACGAAAAAAAATTATTTTCTAAATCCACTAGAAATTATGAAAGGGAATCAATAAATTTTTGCATGATTCTAAAACTGTTTTCTTTAACTAAGGAATTAAAACAAAATTAATTTAAATCGAGAAATTATTGCTGTTTATTATTTTTTATTTATTTTTTTTTTGATTTTCTTGTCTCAAGAAACGAAATGGATTAACTCCGTGTAATTTTACTACTGAAGTACAGCAGGTATCCCTTAATATTAATTAAAATAATTTTACTAACAAGAAAAGGTAATAAAACAATTAGATTGACCTATTTTGATTACATACACAAAAAAAAAAAAAAAAAAAAGTTTATTCACCCTTAATACACTGGGCTAGTGTAAATACATAGGAATTGTTTCCTTTGATGAATTTGTCCCTAACTAAAAACTACCATTAAATGAGTCACTGGGATTTATTCCCGTTCCCTTTTCCATTTATCCTTATTTTATTTTAATAAGAAAACAAAACAAAACAAAAAAAAATTTAACTAACCCTCTGCCTCGTCCTGTTCACCTCTTAAACATGACGTTAAACCACGCGATGTACGTGGCCGCTGGTCACATTTATCACGTTCATAGACTTTATCCTCTGGCATTATTGTTGCACAATTCATATTCTAATTTTATATTTGCTGGATTAATTAATTCTTTTAAATTCGATAATTTTTTTTATTTTTTATTCACTTCAAGTTAAGTCGACTTTTCACTAAAAATTATTATTTATTTATTTTATTTTTTTTTTTTTGTAGTTTCACTGCTGATTTTTTTGTGTTATCACATTTTCAACCTTTTTTCGTTCGGTATTTCAATTAACTAACAAAAAGCAAAAAAAGCAAAAAAAACATTTTCAATGTTTAATTCGAAACGACAAAGCACAAAACATAATTTATGTAATCAAAAACAAAACGAAAATTGAAAAAAATGAAAAAAAAGAAAAAAAAAAGAAAAAATTAGAACAAGAACAATGCAAAAAAAAATTTCTTATCAATTTCTTGTTTGTAAATGCTTCGAAGGCTAAGTTATAAGTAATTAATTTTAATTTAATTCAATAAAATTGCATTTTGAAAAAACAATTTTTTCTTTTATTTATATTTGTTTTTGTTTGTAAATATTTAATTAAATGAAAATTATAAAGAAATAGATTGTATTAGTACATAGAAATATGTGGTTTGAATGAACAAAAAAAAAAAAAAAAAGAAAGAAAAAAAACTATTTAAGTCCTTTGCGCATACAGAAATAACTACGTAAACAGCAAAAAAAAAAAACTTGTCTATCGTACATGGAAAAATAATGGAAAATATTTTTTCAATAGCACATTTCACAGGCATAACTAATGGGTTAAACAATAAATGACAAAATAAGTCCTTTGCGCATCCAAAAATAAATGCGATGACTACAAACAAACTTATATTTTCCTTAAATGTCGATTAGCTATTACTTTTATATATAAATCGTCTGAATAAATAATAAAACTCCAAATATAACAAATAACGCAAAATAAATTTAATTAAACCAAGGTTAGCAAAATTATGTGAATTTTTGTAGGTGTAACGAAAAGGTGAACAAAAGTAAAATTCATTAAATTGCGCCTGTGTCCGGTAAATTATAAAATATTCAGTGACAGCAGAAAACAAAAACAAAATGAAAAAACTGCAACCGGATGAAATGGTCATTTTTTGTCCCGGATGGTAAACCAGAAGATCAAACCAACCGAATCGATTTTTTTGTAGAAAGAAAACATGAATTTTCATGAATTAATTTCAATTCAATTCAATTCAACCGGACGGCAATGAGAAGGCGTAAGAATTGTTCTTGCTTTTTACCGAATAATTTCTATTTCAGAAAAATAATTCCCAAATCACTTAGCTGTAGATGGACACAAATAATTTTAACACTAAATGTCATTTGGGTTTATCCAAATATTTTAATTAATAACTAGAAGCCAATAAAAAATAATTCTTTTTTTTCTCTTGTTTTGTTTTAACCGGATGAACAGAAATTTTTATTAAAAGTTCACACAAAAAGTTCTTTTGTCTTTTCTGCATTAAAAAAATGATTTTAAGTCACTTTTGTGACGTATCAAACGCCTCTATGATAAACACAAAAAAGAATTAAAATTTTATTTTCGGAATTACGAATGACTTTGAAGAGACAAAATTGTTGGTGAAGAATAAAGAAAAAAAAAATAAAATAGAAACACTAGACATGGTTTTATCTGATAATAATTCAGGCGTTTCAGGGATATTTTTTTATTTAAATGTAAATTTCATGTACTTAAAACAGTCAAAAGATGAAAACAGTCAAAAGATATTTTTATTTTTGATTTTCTTTGATCTTTGCTTGCTGAGCAAAGGCAACACAAAGCGTTAAGCCATTACCATGATTCATTTTCGTAACATCTTGATAGAATTTTATTCCCCATTGTCGCTATTTTTATTTATTCCTTTTCTTTTTGAACGTACTAAAACCAATCTGGGGGATGTGGTTTTTGCTTAATTCAATACTTCGTTGCCTTTAATTATTTCAAACGTTAAGTCACATGGATTAAAAAAACAAAACAAAAACATTGTAATGTGTTACCCGATTGACAACTTTACAAAATCAAAGGTGTTGCCAGTTTAATTTGGCATAAAAATTAAAATTCAGCCTACATAGAAATAAAAAGAAAAGAACAGAGTCATGCGCATTAATAAATCATCATTTAATTCATTATAGCATGCGCACAAAATGGAAATAAATAAAATTTTATTATGTTTTCATTTTTCCTTTAATTTCTTCTATTTTTTTTTTTTTTTTTCAAGAAAAATCATGACAAGTGTCAAGGTTATCCTCGTTTTGTAAGTTTTCCATTTTTTCTCAGATTAATTAAATTATTCTAACTCTCGCCAAGTTTTTTGTTATTGTCTAATATTCTTGGTGTAAAATTTTATTTATAGATTGCAATACGCGTTTTTTTTTTTTTTTTTACAAATTCTTTCTTTACTTTTTTTTTGCCGTTGTTGTTACCGTCATCAGCTACAAAATATCGCCCATAATAATGTTTAATGAAGTCTCTGTTGAGTGACTAATTTTAGTTTTACTAAAAACAAATTTTTTTGGATTTATTTCTAGTTAGGACTGGGTGATTAATAAGTTTTTTTTTTTTTTTCTTTATGATTTTAATTGAATTTTGGATTAAATCTAAATTTGTGTATTTCCTAATGGAACAACATCTGGATTCAACAAAGAAGAGATGATTCAGATTGTCTCGATAAAAACACAGACAAGTAAACAAATATAATAATAATAATATTTAACTGGAAATATGAAAAATAAACTCCACTCCTATTTTAAATACTCTATGCTTAATGATTTTGATAAAATTTATTCCTACAGACAAAAATACCAATAAAATGAAATTCTTTGGCTCTTTTTGGTAATAAAACTAAAAAAAATTTTAATTTTTTGGTTTTAATTAGTAAACAAAATTTAATTTTTTTATTTTTTTATTTTATTTGATTAATGCGGTCGTAAGCTTAAAATTGTAATAAAAAGAAGAAAACATTTTTTTTTTGTTTCTGATGACAAATTTGGAGTATTTGGTGGGCGCAAGTTATTACTTTACTTTGATTTCTTTTCTATTTTGCAGCAGCAGCAGCAGTTTTTTTTTTTTTTTTCTATCTACTAAACAAGTTCGATTGTTATTTAGTGAAAATAACCAAAATCTTATTGTTTATTATTTCTATATTATTATTATTATTATTGACATTGTGTGTCGTATTATTCAGAAGAAGAAATAATCACATTTGTTTATACAATTAACACCTACTCATTAATGAATAACTAATTATCGGTTTCAAAAATTACGGGGTTGCAGTAGAAATAAGCGAAACTGTACGATGCTAATTTAAAAATCAACAACAATAAGCTTTATAGCTCAAAAATAAGAATTCGATCATCATTTTCATTGAATTTAAAAACTTTTAAAACGCTTCTAAGTAACTTTTATTTTTTTTTTTCGTTTTGCAGCCATACAATTTTGCAGCTGAATTTTTAGCTGAACGTTAAAAAAAAAAAAAAATAAAATTATTTTTATTTAATATTCTAGGTGTAAGCCTAGCGATAAACAGCACAGAAAACACATAAACATCGTTGATAAACTCACAAAATTAACAAAAAAATAAATAGAAAATGCTTAGATTTCGTTTACAAATAAATTTTAGAAGAAAAACACACAAAACTCGCGATTTAATTATTTATATAAAAAATTAATTTTTTTTTTTTACTTTCACATCGCGCGATCGCGATGTTGTTATTAACAGCGAAGTACAGAGCGAACTGACTAAGCTTTTTACGTTTTTTTTTTTTTTGTTGTTTTTCTTTTTCAACAAACGAAACCGCAGCACTGACTCGATTTTTTAACTTAATTTTACTTTGCTTTGGTTTGCTGGTTCCCTCTCTTGAAAATGGTTTGCATGTGTGTGTGTTGTTGTGTATGCGATTACAGTCGAGTACAAATTATATGAATTTCTTGTTTTGTGTCACGGAATTTCTTTTATTTTATTTAATGCAAGAAACAAAGATTCCAAACGACATACAAATTGTTCTTTAGGACTTTCGAGAAATATCCAGACTTGATAAAAATATCGAATAATTTTCTTTGTTTTTTAGAGATTTTTGTTCTGAATTCCGGTATTCAGGATTCGTTTAAAATTCGATCTTTATTAAAAATATATTAAATTGAAATTGGTAAATCTACCAGAATTAAGTTATCTTTTAGTTACTTTAAATTTTCCGGAGTCCTGAAATCTATTATAACTTTTATAAAACATCAAACATAAATCTAAAATAACTTCTGTAAATAAATGATGTTTCAATAAGAAATCTAGTTTTTCAGGAAATTCTCTTGAATCTTGAATTTATTTTATTATATGTATTATGCTGTATAAACAGTATCAATATGTTTTTCATTGAATTGATACCAACACACCGAATTCAGCATAAATAAATATTCCTTATTTCGCTTCACTCAACTGAACGAAACAGAAAAACAAAAAAAAAAAATTCTAAAATTCTTAAACACACAGTGAATGAAACTATATAATTTATTAATAAAACAAATATGAATATTAATATCAAGTCGAATGAAATGATAAAAAAAAAAAAAAAAATGCATAATTTCTACTTAAAACAGAAAAACAGCTGAGAGAGAACATTTTCATTTAATATAAATACGACGACGAGACAATGTACAAAAGTTATTACAAGAAAAATTAAATTTTAAAATAAATAAATTGTTTGTATTAATCTCTCTCTGTGTGTGTGTTACGTTGCGTCTTCAAACGCAGCCAAACACTTGAAACAAATTTGTTTTTAATTTTGAAACAAAATTTTACTCACAATTTGTTTTTTTTTTTTTTTTTTTATTGAAACATAAATTTAATTATTTAATAAAGACAAAAACAATTCATTGTTATAATAAATGTTTAAATATGAATATAAATAAAAGAAAGAATGAAAAAAAAAAAAAAACAATTATATAATAGCGCCCACCCCCGTATAACACGGATTAAAATTAGTTTTTTTTTTTTTTTTTTTTTTTTTTGTATCAAATGAATCAGTAGAAATTTTTTTTTACAAAAACGTTTACTACCAAGCCAATGTTAATAGAAGGGTTGTTATAAAATTACTCAAGCAACAGTTGACTTAACTTCAATTTATAATAATTATGCTAGTCGTATAATTTCAATCAATTTCTTTAGGCTTTGTTACCTAATTGTCACAACCACAAAAAAAAAAAAGAAAAAAAGCCAAGCTGGAAGAATTTTTAAGCGAAAATTCTTTTGAATAAATTAATTTCATATTTAAGGTGTGCACACATGTAATATAATTATTGTAATTGTCCTATGTTTATGTTAAGACGAGTATTAAAGTGTACAAAAAAAAATTTTTTAAAATTTATTTACAATAAATTCCGTGCGTTTAATTATCTAAAAGGTGTTGAATATTTTATTAAAGGAAACCTTAAGACAAAACGTGTCAATAAACTTTTACTTAGTTATGTGAATAACAACCCGAGTAGTTTAAATTAAAAGACAAAAAAAAAAAATTCCAAAGAAAGTCCTGAAATAATTAAATTTCATGTAAATAGTAAGGCCATAAATAAAATAGAATTATTACTCAGCAAAGAACTCGCTTAAAACTCAAAGAATTCCACATTAATAAATCTTTTCAGGAGGGGGCGGCGCCCACTAAATACTTGTCACAATGACCCAAATCAATGGACAAGAAAAACATGTAAAAAGTGTTGTGTCCCCAAAAACTGTTTAGACGGGCGAATAAAACAGCTGATTATGATATCATAAATTCCCCAAATGATCTCATCACCAAATTCTTCTTGTTTTTCATCCAAAGCATAAAAATTAATTTTTATCGAAAATTAATTTATTATTGCAATAATTTTCGATTAAAACCGGTTTAATTTCCGTTTAATATTTTTGCGGTTCACAAATATTATTTTTTAATTTAAATAATAAACCAAAAAATACAAAATGGTAGTGTTTTGATAAAATAAAAACAGTTTTAATTAACGTTACGTTATTTTCTATTAATTTGCTTAATTAATATCCAACGTCAACTGCTTAAAATAACATTAAAATGTGTTAATTAAATTAAAATAAGACAAAATTACTCTGTGTTATTTCTGTAATAAATGACTAATAATTACGCATCATAATACGCATAATAATTTTCATTTTGTTTTTTTTTTATTGTCACTTAAAAACATTGTAAGTAAATATATAGAAAATCATCGCATCTCACTTAGTTAATTATTATTAAATATATTTTTTCAATGATTTATTAATATACATTTTACATGTCTATACATGACTTAACTTGTTTTATTGTTGTTTCTTTTGTTTGTTTTATTAACTTTAAGTCAAGATTTTTATTATGCCTTTTTTTTTTTTTTTGTTCCTGATGATGTTCACCAGTTGTGTACAAAATATTTTCATTGAGCATCATAATACGCTTAAGTGATTTGACTTAACGAAAACAAAAAAAAAAAAAAAACAAATCAATAATCTTAGCCGTTTTACATTAAACAAGAATATCGCTGTGTGCCGTTGCGTCACTAATAAAACACAAATCCGTTTAAATTAATGATATGAAAATATTGATAAACATTTAAAAGTTGAAAAACTCTAGATTAAACGTTGACTTAAATCAATAAATATTCAATTAAAATTGGTTTTTTTTTTTTTCCATTTTATGAAAACTAAATTATTGTTTAATTTAATTTAGAAATGCTACAGAAGTTTGTCTTAATGGCAAGTAAAGAGGTTAAATACTGGGTTCAATTGGACTATGTACATATTTTGCGTGTATTGTAGAAAGGAATTTATTTAAAGCTTTTATAGATGACTACCGTAAGGCGGTGACAAATTTAATTGATTTTACTGCAGTACCACAAACACACAAAGATTAATTTTATTCCACTTTGGTGTTGCTTTGTTGAAATTTTTTTTTTTTTTTTAAACGCGCTTTATTGATACAAGCAATTTGCGGATTTATATTTGAAAATAAATTTTTTTTAATTGAAAAATAAACTTGAACTTCGTTTACGCTTTTCGGTAATTATTGAAACTTAAATAAAATGTTTTTTTTTCTGTAAATCACTTCAAATTATGAAATTAATCAGTTTTAAGCGAAGTTTAGTGAATTAGCCTTGATTATACTTCAGAATGATGTTGGTTTAAATTTTTGTAAAGGTTTTTAATGGTTAATGCGAAATACGAATTTGACATGAGCTGTGATGCGTTTTGTAGCATAAAAACACAACAATATCAGGATGAGTTACGCATAATTTAACTAAGGATTAAGCCTTTTGTTTCCATACACACTGAGTATTATTAATAACAACAAAAAACAGCAAACAAATTTTTTTTTTTTCTGTGTTTTATTTCTAAAGAAAGAAATATTCCTCTTGACTCACATCTTGTACACATCGGTTTATAATTTTTTATTTTTTTTTTTTTTTTTCATATCAAAGTAAGCAAAACATATTAAAAACAGTAAAACGTAAAAAGGCTGTATTAACTGCATTTTGCTACATTTTACACACGTTTATAAAACGTAAATGAAGCACAGCGCACCGCAACGCAATCAAATATAGCTGTACGAATGCCGCAACAAAGCGTTTTTTTTTTTTCTTGTTTTTTTTGTTCTTGTTTTTAATCCATTTTAAGTAAAAACAAGCAACGAAAAATATTCTTCTTTTCTATAAATAAAAGTAAATAAATTTTATTTTCATGTTTTAAAATGAAATCTTGTTTAAAACAAAAATTTTTATTTTATTTTTTTGTTCTTCTTCTTCTGCTTTTTCTATAATGCGCGGTTAATAGTACTTTGGGCATACGTTCGCCCCTTTTTTTATTTATTTATTTTGTTTAATAAAAAAAAAAAAAAAACGAAGAAGCAGTCTGTCTGTTCATTACTATTATTTTTTTTTTTTTTTTTTTTATTCTTTTTAACATTTTTTCGGTAAATTAATAATAAATAATGAAAGGAAAACGTCAGCAACAGTAGTCGCTGCAGTATACTGCAATAGCAACAATGTGACTTAAAGCTGTGGAGAACATTGTATGTCATTTTCATAATTATTATAACGGGAAACTAAGCGTCGGTGGAATAATAATAATAATAAAAACTTTAAAAAAAAAAATGCATTGCCTTTCCATAACCAGCTTAATTAAGTCATAAAGAATTTTCCTTTAATCCGAACGAAAACAGTAAAGAAAATTTTGATATTTCCGAAAATATATTTTTGAATGGATACAAATTTCGCTTATCCTAGATTTATTTGTTTTTAAGTGATGCGCAATAAAAGCTGCGCATAACTACAGAATAACAAAAACTAGGAGCGACACCACTAAATTAAAACTAAAACTATTAAAAAATAGCAGAAATAAAATGAATTTTATTAATAATTTTTCATTAAGTCATTATTCGGTTTATTTTTTTATTTTTTTTTTTTGTAAAATATTTTTACTAAAATACAAAACCCGTGTGCGTGCGTAGCGACAATTTTTTCTATCGTATTAAAATAATTTAAATTAAAATCGTTTGTTTTAAATTAATTCACCGTCAATCCCTCATTTAAAATTGTAATTGTAATTGTAAACACACAACAACAGCAACAACAGCAACAACAAGAACAGTAATAGCAACAGCAACAGCAACAGCAAATTGTTCTAAATAATAATTATTATTTGATTACCCATATAATATTACAGTTTGGGCGTGTGGTTTATCTAAAATTTCTGTTTTTTTTTTTTTTGTTTTTTTAATAAATATACACAAAACACTCTATTACTCCAAACGGAATCATCCTATGCGTTAATTAATTATTTAATTAATTAATTAAAAAAAAAAAACAAACCAAAACAAAACAAATTTTGTCTGAGAGGCAAATAAAACACCGGCCAGGTGTTTTTAAATTGATTAACAGCTAACAACAGGCAAGACTCACCTAAAATGCTTCCGATTGTTGTGTTGGCGCCCAGCTGATCAGGTGTTAAGAGTGATGTTGATGAACTCGGTAATGCTGCCGCATCGGCAGCGCTACCATCTTCCGGTTCCTCTAGTACCGTTGGTGGCCCATCCCAAACAGGCCGGAACATACGTTGAACACGATCTAATCTCACGCGTGGTAACTCAGCGAATAAAGAATCTGTTAACTAAGGAATATGAAACGATAATTAAATTTTTATTTTTCATGTTTTAATAATAATAACAGAAAAAATGTAATAAAACAACACAACAGCGAAAATAAATAAAGCAGCAGACGTACCTTAAACTCTTTATTCGGAGTTGCTGGAAAAATCTTCCGATAGGCATGAAATTTTATATTTTTTTGTTTGTTAGTTAGGTGTTAAGGTTAGTAGGAGAATGAATAAGTGGATAGTGAAATAATAAAATAATTGAAAAATAACTTACGGATAACTCCTCACTACAATATGCGGTAAATGTTTGTTCGTCCTGTTGCAAAACACAGTACAGTGGTCCCCATGGTAAATTCTTAAAATTAGTTGATTGTCCTTCAACTTCTGTAATGATAGAAATGAAAAAAAAAAGAGACATCTATAAGTAACTAGCAAAAATAATCATTTTAATTTATTCAAAAAATAAGCAAAGACACATTGTTTTATAATAAATCTACTAGAGGGCAACATTTATTTGTTGAATATGAATTAATTTTATAATTAAAATTTCACCACGGAATTAAATCGTGGTAAGTAATGAAAATAGTTTTTTTTTTTATTCATAAAATATTTCACATAACTTAACTGTTCTGTATAATAACATTGTAATTATATAATTTATTGTATTTTTTCAGTAAACAATGGACAAAAAATGGGAAAACAATTGTTAACAAATCGTTAGTCGCAGCTATCAGCTTAATTGTCACAACAATTCCCTGGTTTCTTGGTAATTATTATGAAATAAGTAAAGAAACACATCTAAATACACACAACAACGCTTATTAAATCTTCAGGTACGGTAAGAAAGCAATTAATTCAACAAGTACGCTCCGCTTACTACTTAATTAAACATACATTTAGTGATAGCATTGGTTTAAAAAAAAAATATATTAAAACTATTAAGTCTTAATTAAACAAAAGTTTTTTATTCATTTTTTACGCATTAAAAAAATAATTATTATTATTATGCGAAAAAAAATTACACCGAAAAAAAAAAAACAATTTTTTTTTTTTAATATTCAAACATATAAACTGGTTGTTGGTGAGTTTATAGCATGTGAATATTACGTAATTACTTTATTTACATTAAAAAAAAAAAAATAATAAATAAATGTTTTCTCAAAATATTTATCAACAAAAAAAAAAAAAGACGAAGAAACCTCCGTTGCTGGTAGCAAGAATAACCAAAAACATTCATCAGCTCATCGGCGGAATATAAAGTTTTATTTATTTTTTTTTTTTTTATGAGTAATATACTTAGCTGATATCTAACCGTTTTAAATTGTTTTTATATATATTTTTTTGGTTTTATTTCTATAATAAATAATAATTGTTTCATAAAAATCGCTGCACGCTTATTAAAACAATTAAAACCGATTAACCAGCAACTACAATTGATGATTTGTTTAGTCAAATAACGATTTTATTAATGTTTAATAACGTGTTGACTACTAATTGAGTTCATAGTGTATTTTTATTGTTATTATTGTGTGTTTCAATGTTTTTTCGTTATGATTATTGCCGGAGAGTCCGTAGAGTTTTCTTTAAAATATTTACTAACACCTGGTTAAGGTAGATGAAGGTCTTAAACAGCTACTGTGTATTATAAAAAACAATTTCATTCACAAAATACAATCGAAACAGTTGTCTACTTCCTTAATTACATTAATAGATCGGTGCTATTTGTCACTTACTTTACACGTTTACTTTCCTAACGAAGCTTCTTCAAAGAACCTCCACCCATTTTCGGACACTTTACATAGGTATTAAGCGTTAATTATTTCTGACAAATACATGAATAATAGCAAAATCCCACGAAATACCCATAAAACGCTTGTGAAAATCATTTGAATCTCAATTAATTTGTTTTTCTTTTAAGTATTCTTAATGAATTTGTATTTTTATTTAATTAAATTTAAATTGTTTTAATTTATTGACTTAAATAATATCGAAAGGAAAGAAAAGAAAAAATTAAACTGAGAAAACAAAAAAATTAACGATTTGTTTAATTTTAATTGAATTTCTGTTTGCTCTGTTATTTTTATTGTGGGATTTTATTTACTTTTTGTTTTTGTTTTTCTATTTTAAGTGAGATTCCCAGTATTACGTTGCTTAATTATTGTTTTTTTTCTTTTTTTTTTTTCGTTAAAGGCAAAGAGTAATTTATTTAACAATGCTTTCAAGATAAAATTAAAATTAAAACGAAATTAAATGGCGTTAAATGGCGAAGTGAATGGTTTAGTGAATGTGCAAAGTAGTTTTGTATACGATACTAGAATTTGCCTTTTTAACACGGCTTATATAATAAACGGTTATAAGTAATAAAAATCTTCAAAATGGTTATTTGTATCCAGAGTTTTCTGTCTTTGGATAAATAATTAAAATCCAAACAACAAGTTTGCTTTAGTTTTGAAGCTGGCTACCACCGCACAATGTTAAATCTTTCAACTCGCACAACACAAAAGTTTACATGATAATTCTTAAAAAAAAAAAAAATAAAAAAAATTGATAAAAACGGAAAGTTTTTCAAATTCCACTAAAGTAAACAACGACATTGTGGCGGCTAAGTAAGTCAAAACAACGAAATGAATTAAACATTTGTTTTCCACTAACATGGTGGTGAGAAAATTTACTTTAAGCAACAAACGCGAAAAACAGAATAAAGGGGAAAATTACATTGCGATACGCAACGAAACACCAGTCTGTGTGTCCTTGAATTATCGCACTTAATTTTCTTTATGCGATTTTTAAATATAAAATTAAATTTTTAAACAACTTAGTTATCTGTTTAATGTTTTCCAATATTAAAATCAAATAAAGTTTATTGTTTAATTTTTTATTTAAATATAGAAAATGCATGCAATTTTTGTAGAACTTTTATTGGTGATAAATTTAATTGATAGAAACCAGGAAATTTTTGAAGAGTTTCTCCTATAATTTAGTAATAGAAACTGAGTACGAACAAATGGATTTCAATGGATTTTAATAACAAATATTATGAAAGAATTGTCGTCTTGTAAGACCCAGGATTTTCTAATAAATATTTCTTATCCTTAGAAAAAACAGACTTCATAATTTTTTTTTTTTAATTTCGTATAAATTCGCTACAATGATGTAATGCAACAAAATTGATCTATTATTGCGTCAATTTTCATCACTTTTTTCTTTAACAATATTGGAAATTCAATTTTCTTACTTATTTAACCCATAAAAACCTTTTTAAATCGGCTTATTTTAAACGATTTGTGAAAGAAAGAATTTAGAAAAGGAAAAAAAAAATTTCCTATCGAATACACAAACCAAAATGTATTTTGTCACAAATAATTGTTGTGTCACACATTGATGGTGTCAAATGTAATTCCCATTATCATAAAATTGTTTATCGCGTTTAAATTTCTTCTACCTTTTTTTTTTTCTATTTATTTTTGTTTGTTTAAATAATTAATAAAACACTCTTTGACATTTTGGTAAAAAAAAAAAAAAAAACGACGTCAACCTGTTCAACCGGTGTGTGTTTGATTGAATTTTGTAAAATAAAAATAATCAAATTAATTCACAAAGTTTTTGCTACATTTACGCCACAAAGCATATAAACGAATAAATAAAAACATATTTACGTAATTTAAGTCAATAAACAACAACATTGCAATGAAACTTCTATTTTTGTGGATATCAAATATTTTTTTGCCTTCCTAAACAACATTTCATTTCACACATAAATAAAATAAAATAAACAACAACGTAAAAAAAAAAAAAATTATAATAAAATAAAATCTCAATTATTCTTGTGTTTCTGTGTCAAATACACAAAAACTGAACGTCGCATGGTATTTAAGCGCGCCTTTCAATGAATCTTAGAGCAAAACAAACATTTTTTTTTTTAAAGATAATTTAAGAAGAAAACGAAAAAAATCTCACTAAACCAGTCTTGAGTTTGCTAATACTTGGTTACCTGTGTTGATTTTTTATTTTATTTTGTTATTTGTGCTTCACTAATTAATTAATCTTGTTTTTAAGGCTGTGAATGAATTAAGCACGACTTGAATAATCCAATTGCTTTGTCGGTAGTTAATTATGTTTTTATAAGTATTGAAACCAACAACGGTATACTGTTTAAAGAATTCTATCGCTACAAACTACTAAGTCTGGGTGATTACAGTTTCTGACCTTCTCATTTCCCTACAACGACTAAAATTTTGTTAGCTAATTGCATCAACAAATGGTGCTTAGGTGAACCAATAAGAATCGTCAATTCTAGCTTGAAATTAAATACACAAAACCCCGTTAAAACGTTATATTAGCGTTAATGAAGTGCATCGTTGTGCAACTTTAGTTGCAAATCAATTGAATAATTCGACTTCCACATCAAAATCAATAAAAAAAATTAAATTAAAAACCGTAAATAAGCTCGATAACAAAATTATTGTCGCTTGTGAACCAAAACTGCTCTAGAAAGAATTTTCTATATGACTTGAGACCCAAGTTTGTTGAACAATCTACCGTATGGCAAAAGTTTGTTTCAATCAAACAACTAGTAATCCAGCTAAGCTGAATACTTCAATCACCACCTTAACACAGCAAATAGACTGTAAAAAAAAATTCACACCAATCACCATTTATTAAATTAATTCATGTTTTCCATTCAAAAAGGAGCCTGACATGCTTATTTCATTGATTTAATATTTTAATTTAATAAAAAAAAAAAACTTTTTATTAACTTTTTGTTTTTTTTTTTTTTTTCTTGATTAGCAAACCAAAAGAAGTTTTTTTTATTAAAGCATAAATGGAGGAGAAAACCGATATAAATACGGATGACATACTTTTAATATGCGCAGCAGTAGGCATCAACAGCGGTTAAGGTTAAACATAGCGAATGATGACAGCAAGAAAAGATACGATGCGCTGTTTTTACGTTTTATTATATTTTTTTTGCGGAATTTTTTTTTTTTTTTTTTTGCTACTTCTTCCAGCCGAATAATATTACGAATAATTTTTTAAATCTTTTTGTTTTTATTTTTGTATTAAAATAAATAACGGCACGTAGAATATATATATATATATATTAATCAGCAACGACAACGACAACGACAAACCCATCAGATCCGCGCATATATGTATATATTTTTTTTTTGTTTTTTCTTAATAAATCTTTTGCTGTTCTTTAGAATTTATTTCATTCAAGATTCTTAAGATTCTTTTTTTTTTTTTGTGGTTGTTGATCTGCCCTTCTTTCACGTCTTGTTGTTGTTACGTGTGCGTATGTTTGTGTTACAAAATGCCATCACAACACCATCAGCTGTTATAAGCGAAACAACAAATTGAAACTAAATAAATGCAGAATATTTGTAATAAACAAGAATTTTTATCGCTTGTTGGTGTTATTGAAGAAGAACTTTATGTTGTTGACATTGAGGATGTTAATGTGTTTATGTATGTATGGATTTCTTAAGTTATTTTAGCATGTTGTTTGTCCGGTGTAGAGCGGATGTGCTTATATGTGCATATGATCTAGGTAGCTTAATTACTTTTAAATCTTGTTCTTCTTAAGTAAAATTATTTATGTTTCCACTTTATTTAACTTTTTTTTCTAATTAATTTTCAATTTTATTGTAACCACTCTCAATGCCTTAAGTCTAATGAATAAACAAACAATTGTAATTATAGATTATTGTAGCTGCAGGTGTAAAACCTATTTACGAAACACTCAGTACTCTGGCTTATTTATTTAGTTTATTTGAATCAATGTTACTTAATATTTTCTCCTACTTTCTCTACTAATTTAAGTAAATATTATTTATTAAATGCAAAACAATGATTAATTGATAAATAAAGTGACTTAAATTATAAACAAATAAAACCAAAATCAACTTTCTATATTTATTATAAGTGATATTATGTGACGCCTAATCTATAATCTGAATCAATATAATCAATTGAAAGTTTCATCGACTTTACAAAGTAGGTAAGTGGCATAGACACAATAATTGCAATTGTTGTCTCTAATAAAATTAAAAAAAAAAACAAAAAAAATTAAATTAAGTCAAGCATTAAAGCAGCAAGAAACCATCAACCTGATTTTGGTTGTAAACAAATTTTCTGTTAAAACTTAAACGAACTTCTGTTAAACTAACTCCGCAGAAACTAACTAACGACTCATTAAATTTACCGGCTTCGTGTAGTTTAATTTTTATTACAAAATTTGTACAAAAAAAACGCTTCAATATTTACAATGATGTTTTTACCAGCGATTAAGCTAAAGCAGTTTTTAATGTAATAATAATAATAATAATAATAATAATAATAAAGCAAAATTTTCTAATTTCTATGTAAAAAAAAAAATTGATTAAATAATAAAAGAAGATAAAAAAAAAAGAAAACAAGTTTGTTGAGTTCAAATAAATATAAATGACAAGTTAGCTACCTGAAGAAAAACAAATAATGTAACGTCAGTTAAAAAGCCAGGAAAGAAGAAGTAAGACCACAAAACTTTAACTACGTAATCAGTGTGGAAATTTGTTGTTTTTGCAAATTTAAACTAAAAAAAAAAGAAGAAAATAAAACAACTCTCATGATGACTTAACGTTGTGATAGAAAAATGTTGCGATTTTAAGACGTGAAAATTACGATAAATAAATAAATCGTTTACATTATTTTTATTAATTAATTAAAAATTCTGCTTAAAGCATCGTACGCTCGTTTACTTTTTATAATTAAATTAATATTAAAATTCAAATAAAAGTCAGTAAAACAGGTAAAATCATTTATTTTTTTTACCGTACACTTCCTTCCTGTTCAGTTTCGACGTTACATAAATTTCTGTTATGTTGCTATAAAAATTCTCGCATCAAAATATAATTAAATTCTTACTAAACAAATTTATTAATTGACGGGTGAAATGTTGTCTTAAGCACAAAAGTGTTTCTTAGACAATGACATCAACAGTACAGTGATCCTACCTTGATCTAACCAAATTAATTAAAAAATTTCTTTATTTATTTAAACATTTACGAGGAAATATAAAATGGTTTCAAGGCATACAACGTAATTAATTAAAAATTATTATTTATTTTTTTTTTATTTTTTTAAATTAAATTATAAGAAGAAAAGAGAAGAAATAATGTTAGCTAAGTGTCGTCATCGCAAAAATGCATTAAAAATAAATATAAATATTCATGAGGCTACCGATACAGAAACTTAACCAAACATTACCAAGTGTAATTAGATTTTTGATAGCACTAGCACCGAAACAGATTTCTTGCCATTTAATTAATAAAAAATCACATTACTATGGAATTTTCACCGTGTATAATTTTACACACATTACATTAATTACGTTTTTTCAAACAACTACCGAATGAAAAAAAAATATATTTAGTTACATTTTCTTAATAATTTATTTATTAACTCGTGTTATTTTCTTCTTCTTTATTTTAGGTAAAGGTTAATGTCTTTAGTTTTTTTTTTTTTTTTTTTTTTTTGTTGCTTTTATTTGTTAATAACTCACTCGTATTACACGAATAATATAATAAAAATGAATAAAACAAGTTAATAAACAAATAAAAGTAAAATAACAATGATTGATGAAGCGAATTCCAGAAGCACCACCAGCACCAGCACCACCACCAGAAATAAAAATAAATTAAAAAAAAGAATAAAAAAACAGCAAAGAGAAAAGCAAAAAAAAAATAATAATCGTGACCTATAACGACGTCATTTATCACTGAGCAAAAGAAAATACTGTGGAGAGTTAAATAAACAAAAAACTAAAAATTGAATAATCCATCCCACAAGGAAATTTTATTTTTTCGGGATTTAGCAAAACGAAATAAAGAAAAACTAAAAATCAATTTTCATTGCGAAGTAACCATCGGGTATTGGGGTGGTTGCTGATGGTTTATTGTCTCCCCATTGTCTCTGTTTTATTACTGAAAAAAAAAAATAAGCAAAACTGATTAAGGCATCAGATGACATCACCATCATCATCAATATTAATATTCCTTTTTCCGTGCTTTTTTTTTTGCTTTCTCTGCTTCGCTTTATGTTTTTTATGGTTGTCGATTACATGACATTCAGAAGGGTCAGAAGCTAAAAACATTTTATTGATTTACGAAAGAGGACACACAAAATATGCTTCCAAAGAATAAAGAAAAATAATTTAAACGTAAATTTTACTGAAATTCTTTCACTGAACATTTTTTCTTTTGTTTTAATTAATTTAAGTCACGCAACGCCATCATCATAACACACTGAAATAACAAATGACCGAATGTTTTTTTTTTTTTTTTTTTGAAAATATATTTTTAAGTCGATTAATTGTTCAATAACGAAATTCTATTTAATTGAAAAAAATTAAAAAAGATTTTTTAATCAAATGGAGAAATATTATTTATTGTAAATAAATTACTTTGAAATGACGTCATTTGTGTAATAAGAACAAAAAAAAAAAAAAAATCTTTATTTGGAGCAAGTAAGTAGAAATTACCACAATTGATGACAAAGAAATTTTTTGCAATGAAAATTAAATACAGGAGCGGACTTGTTTGGTATTTTGAGAAACGTAATTATCCACCGTTCATTATCGTAGTAGATAAGTCAAATGTTTATTTTTATTATTTTTTTCAATGTCTCAGATTCAACGGAGTTTAAACTATTTAAAATAATTTAAAGACTCATAATGCTCTAAGTGACTTAACTTTATTTTTGGTACAGTTTATTGTAATTTATTAGAGAATTTAATGAAATTTCGTTTGATTTAAAACAAACTTATGAATTAATTGCGATTATTTTAATTGAAACTTTTATCGCTTTGAATCCGTTAAATTTGCAAAATAGACAACGACTTAAAGCTATAGCGATATCGCTACGGAAACGATGATATTTTTGCATTTTGTTGACATGTATTTAAAGTCAATCGGTTTAATCAGTGTCAGTGTCAGTTTCACACAACAGGGTTTTATTAATAATAAGGCTTCCAAGACAATCACAAAACTATCTGAAAATCACCATTTGATGACATAATTAAAAAAAAAAAAACATCAACAGCAAATCAATAAATCAGAATGTTAAATCCTTGATTTGACAGCGTCTAGCTGAGCGCATTCTACGAATGCTACTATAATAAACAAAATTACTATAATAATAACAAAAAAAACAAAAGGTTTTTTTTTTTCATAAAAAAAAAAAAAAAAAAAATAATCGAAAAACCCTGACCACATTAAAACCACAACGATGAAAAAATAAAATTAAAAGTCAAAAAGCAAATATAGTAATAAATCGTGATAAATTTGGCAACATTGCCCAACGGATATATGGAATGAAAACAAAAGCAAAATACAAACTTCACGTGATAATTACAAACGTGTTTATTATTATTTTTGTTTTTTTGTTTTACCTTTTTCATATGAAATAAAACGTGGCGCGCATTGAAAACGATGCGAAATTTTTGTATTATTTAAGAATTCTGGTTTAGAAAACAAAAACATAAAAAAAAAACCGTTAAATATAGTGAAAAGATAAATCTTTGTGTTCCCCACATTTACTTTATTCGCCAATCTACGCGTTTTTAAAGCTTTTCGAAATATTACACCAACGAGTAGCACTGGCTTAACCACGAGAAAACAGTTCGCGAAAGCAGCAAAACTGATTTAACATTTTTTGTGACATTTGATTGATTAACTCTAATGGATTGATTTAAAAAAAAATAAAAAATCTCTTTCTCTCTCTCTAGTTACCTGTACTCTCGTTAATTTAAATATTTCTCTTTACACCGAAATCAATCCAGACGTAAAAAAAAAAAACGAAAAAATTAATTATTTTAAACAAATTCACATCACAAAAGATATAAAAATAAATAAAACCAATAAATATAAACTGTCGCGACTTAACGTCATCTCTTAAATATTCAATATAACAAAAAAAAAAGAAAAAAAAGTTAAAATACTTAAATTAACATGACTTAAATTGAAGTGACTTAAATTTTAATATGACATCATATTAAATTAATATAATAAAAAATTAAAAAAAAAAAATATAACTTTCTTTTCTTTTTTTTTTTTTTTTTTATAAATAATTAACACAAGTTTTGCGTGGCAATAGAAATTAAACAAGATTTTAGTCAGTTACGCATGCGCATATTATTACATTTTTTAATTTCATTGCATCTGTTGTTGTCTATTGGTACGATATTAGTTATTGGTATTTTTATTATGATTTATGATAGATACACCAAGTCTTTAATATCCCTGAATGTTTCTTGGTATTTTTATTATGATTCCGTGCACCCACAAGCATTATTACCATTGAGAAATAATATATCCTATATTTCGTAACACAAAAACCAGCTTAAATGTCAATTTCAAACATCAAATCAAATTTTTTTTAAGTCAAAGAACAATAATATCCCTTTATCTAGATAAAAATCAAAGCAAACGAATAATAATCGCATTGTAAATAGAGTTTTTAAATAAAAAAAAAATAAAAAATGTTCGGTTACATTGGCGATTACGTCAGGCAAAACAATAATTTTCAATCATGCGAAAGTAACGTAAAAAAAAAAAAAATATAATAAGACATGAACAACAACAACAAAAACCACCACAAAAAAAAAAAAAAAGATTTTTAAATTAAATAAACAAAATGAATAAACGTTGTAAAAATTTAATAACGAATTTTCTGTTTGTTTGTTCAATTTTAAAAAATGAAATGAATAAAACATATGTGTACAGTGCGTTCTCACTTTTTTTTTTGTCAATCGTTAATTGTGCACACAAATTGTACAGAATTATTTTGTATTTATAAATCTTCATAAATCAGATAGTGTTTCTAATTTAAATGACTGGTTCTGTACAGGATGGTACCATTTATTATCATACAGTTAAATTAAATCTTATTATCTTATTATCCTAAAGAATCCTCAAGTTTTAATAATAATATTAAATAAGCAATTATCTTGAAAACTAAAACGTTTTACAGTTTAAAATTGAAAATTTGTTGTGTTTAACCACACGATTGAATATTAATTAAAAAGCTGGCGATAAAACTGAAAATGAAAAAGGTTTTCTCATTATTTGTCACTGAATTTTTCTATGATTTTACGTAATTACGCTACAAAAATCTAATCAATTTGCGAAAGCTACGAGTAAAACCTCATGTTCAAACAATAATAGTTTTCGGAATAAACAGACTTAGACTCTCAAGATAATCTAGAAGAGGTAGAGGGTGGATTTTGGTAACAAATGCAAGATATTGAAAAATTGTTGTGAAAATCTATATGCATCAATTAAAAATTTCCATCACTTTCTAGGAATATCCATAAAAACAATTAATTAAATAAACGAAAGTCTAACTAATAAATTGTGATTATCCCTCTTCTAGATTATCTTGAGAGCCTAAGTAGGTTTATTCTAGTGTTCATTTTAGAAAATCGTTAAATGGCGTTCACAAATCGCATATTCCCATTAAAACTAAAAAAAACCGCCATCTCATTAAATTGCGCATCTACTGTTACTTAATAACTACAATAAAAAAAACACACACACACAAATAAAACTCATCACCACCTTGTTAAAAAAAAAAAAAATATTTTAATCAAAATATAGCAAAGTGAGAAACAATTGAAGTAAAAATAAAAAAAAAAAAAATTAAAAATTGTTTATTTCACTTTAAGTGACTTAACATGATCTTTTTTTTTTTTCTTTTTTTTTGTTGTAATCATTCTTATTATTAGCGCGTTGTTTTTATGTTAAGCCAATATGATTTGCCTTCTGCGTTTTCTTATTCCTTTTTAACGTTTTTATTGTTCAATTGTTTGCGCTGTTCAAAAAAAAAAAAAAAATCACAACGAGATTTGAATTAATTAAAATATTAAAAAACAGAAAAAAAAAATTTTTTAATTCATTTTAACGCATGAATATTCTTTATTTACGTTTTCATAAGTCAACATTAAATAAAAAAAAAAAAAAAAAATGTATATTTTTTTTCATTTTAATTAAACGTGCGAGCATTTGAGTGGTTTTTACCATAGGAGTGGGTTATTAACGGTTAAGGAAAATATAAAAATTAAAATATGACATAGACCGAGAATATTCTTTCGACGATTGAAAAACTATACACGGCTACTCAACCGTAGAATAATATATGTTTGTGTTATGGGAATTTAATCATAGTTTGTACAGTCAGCTCAGAATTATTATTATTTACTAATAAAAGAAAAATTTGCAGTATTAATACAAGAATTTGCAATTTTTTTTGTTGAAATATAAATTTTTCCGCGAGGAAAATTTATATTTTTGCAGCCAATTTTTCGCAATATTTTTGGCTTGCAACAACGTGACGTTTTTTTTTTTTTTAATGTAATTTATATTACTTAAACGATAATTTACGTATTTAAGAAAAAAATAAAACTTTCAGGATGGTACTCAGGACTTGGGTACTCGAATTTTACTGTTTTTTCGTGCATCTAATAGGAATTTTTACAACTAGATTTAACCAATAGAATCTAAGCCAAAATGCAGATGATCAAGGAGAAATTTTATTCTACCTGAACATCGAGAAAGAATTGCAGAAGAAACAATATCAATACACTTGTCAAGTATGCAAGTAAACTCCGTAAAACTCGGCAGTACACAAGAAATTAAGATTTAAATCTACTAATACATTGGACGTGCACAAAGTATTCCACTAAAATCAGTAAAAATGCTTCCAAAATTTAATCCTTCTCATTATTTTCTGTTTTATCATTACTTTTGCTTCATTGTTAACGTTTTTGTTTTTTTTTGTATGCCACTTGAGTTGCATTTTGTGTTGTGTTTTCTGAATACAGCAAAGTATTTAGCAAAAAAAAATAAATAAATAAAATGTGTGGGGGTGATGCTGAATTTTTGAGGCGTGAATAAAAACAAATGATTGAATAAACAACAGCAACTAAGCACGTAATTTATTGAAGAAAATTAAAAAAAAAAAAATCTTGTCTGGTCGATTTGTTGTCGTTGTCGCCATCACAATAAAGTGGATTTTAGGATGCAAAAAAAAAAAAAAAAGAAAAAAAAAATTAGCAAAAGAAACATTTAAATCGGTTGTAATGCGACACAACAGCTGGTAACGCAGTCATTGTCACCAATTATAAATGCAGACAAATAATGTTGTTTAACGAGCGAAAAAACTAGGAAAGTGGGCTGGTAGGAGAGCCAATTATACGGGTAAACTGTTTACAATTTCTTTTGACAAAAATTAAAAAAAACAAAAATAAATGAATGTTTCCAAAGTCATAAAACAATAGAACAGCAGAAATAATGAAGCATCATCAACTCTATGAAAAAATGAATAAAAAAAAAAAAAAAATTCTACCATGTCTGGAGATAAAAAAAAAAAAACTCATGCACAGGCTGAAAATAATTTAATTTCAATGCTTCAGTGAGTCCAAACAGCAGTGAAGCATTGCATTTAAATTCATGGACATGTTTTGCTGTGATAACAATTTTTTTTTATTTTTTTATTTCATTGTTGCTGCCGTTTTTAACATAAGAATCATGTTAAGCATGTAACTAACATAGTAGTGTTGCCGTCTAAACATGATGACATCATCATCGCAATTTCTTTGATAAAATTTTTGTCGTATTCTGAATATCACATTGCAAATAATAATAATAATAATAATAATATCAGCAGAGCAATGAAAACTATTTGGCTTCATGAAATTAGAAAAGATAAATGGAAAAACCAAACAGCACGGACAAATAAACGGATAATAGAATGGGATGCTGTTTCCCCCTTTTAAATATGAGATTTTTTTTTTCAATTTTCTAACGTTTCCTAACTCAACAATGGCAACGTCAGTAACTAACTAGCATTTCACTCACTCCTATATTATTCGATATAACAAAGTAGACTAAAATGAATACAGCATGACAGCATAGTAGCATACACACAAATGTGAAAAATCGATTTCCCTTATAATTCCTAACAACAAAAAATATAAATCCACACAGCAACAGCAGTAGAAACATATTTGGTTATTCCCATTTCGTATCTTGTCATTCTGTGGTTTCTTCATATGATTTTCAGTGTTAGAACTTTTCCATTCACAAAAAATTGAATGAAAAACCACAGAACAACCGAAATGCTAAAGAAAAGAAGAAAATGATTATTCTGTGGGTGGTTTTTGGTAGGTGTTTTCTATTTACTGCGTCTCGATTTAAAACATTTGTTTTGTTTTTCAGAAAATTTCAATCAAAGGACATCAAGTAATTTATTGAATTAAGTGTTTCCAGTTTTTTCTGTTTTTCGTATTCCGTTTTAATATTACATTTCGGTCGATAATTATTCTGCTTCAAATTTATTAGGTTTGAGTTTTCCTTTTATTTATCAAGAAAATCAATTGACCTTACCTGACAGCATGATTTTTTTTTTTTTTTTTTTTTTTTTTGTTAATAAAGTAATTTAGAAATGGTCGATTTATGTTTTATTATGATTTGTTTGTGGTGGCGGCAAGTGGTGATTCGACAGGTGTGTAGTTAGGATATTATTAAAATATAATAGCATCTGTTTAGTTAACAATTTCAAATTCGGTTTTTTTTTCCAGCATCCTATATTTTATTTCTGATTATTTTTATAGCATAATTCTTGAAAGTTCTGCAGTAATAATATTAAATTTTTAGTTTAAAAAAAAAAAGTGATGTATTTCATCATCAATTTACTGTGTCAAAGTAAATTTATAAATATTTAAAAACAAGGAAAGAAATGAAAGAATTTAATGCTGTGCTTTTAATAGAAACTTCCCTATATACATTTATATTAAGGGTAGGAAAACGCTTGCGCATTTTCGGTTCAATGACCTGAGCCATCAATTTTCTGGTTTTTTAAATAAAAATCTAATGCAGCATTTAAAAAATATTATTCATCCCTTTTAAATATCTGGAGAAAAAAAAACCCCCACCAATTCATCTCGTAGATTTAATTTTTTTTTTTGCTAAATTGAAGATTTTCTCTTACTACTTGTGTTCTATGCCGATCGATAAAAGGCATTCGGTGGACGATGGTACCTTCAAGTATATTTTATGTTTATTATTATTAATCATAGTTTTTTTTTCAAGAAATAATTACGTAATGGAGGATTTACTTTAATAACAGAAGTCCATGTACGGTCAAAAAAAAAACAGCTGTGGAAATTAATGCACGAACAGCACAAAAAACAGTTTTTTCGCTACGGTGTTCAACCGTTACATTGTCGCTGATTGTCCAACATAAAAACATTTCGCATTTGACCTGTAAAATATTAAAAGCAACGAAAACAAAAAAAAAGAAAAAAAATTGAAGTAAAAGCAAGTAGAAAGCACAACAGTCCGTCACATGCTCAAAAATGTTCATGGTTTTCTTTTGTTTTAAACGGGAGCTTTTACGATGTTTTTGTTATTTAACTGAATTAGCAAGCACTGCATTTTGCATTTTGCTAAACTTTAAACGCAAGATACTCAATTTTTAATTTAAGCGCATTTTGTTAAAATTTACTTTGGAAACATAATTATGCGAACTGATTCAGAGATAGCAACATTTTTAATTATTAATCCGATAAAACATTCAGACAGATTATAAAGTAAAACAATTTTTTGATTGATAATAAATAATTTATCATAAAAGAAAGGAAAAAACTTTTACTCCTTTATGCTATTCGAAGTCTTGAATTCCAACTCGGAATTTACTGAATAACATCGTTAAAAAAAAAACAAACAAATGAAGTGGTTTTGGTTATCCAACTGAAACTTTTATAAAAAAAAAAAAAAAAACAATCAGTACTGAGTGCTTTCTGCATTTGAAGTAAATTACTAATTTTATTTTAATCAAAACTTAATTTTAGTGGAATTAGTGGAGGTAAGCGGGCTGTTAACTTGTACCGCCTATCACGTACCTAGCATAAATAAATTTAAATGGGAACACAAACATAAATCGTCAGACTGGTACAACATAATTCCGATGATAGAAAATTTTAATTTTTTCTGTAGTAAATACCAGAAATCACGTCTGGTTTGTATAAACGATTTTGCAATTTGTTTGTGTTGTTGGATTGCTCGGTTGGCTACAGGTGCATGTTTTGTCGTTTTTGTAATTTAAGAAATAAATGTCATTGATGGGCGGCAACATAGGCATGAGCATAGTGAGTAGTTAATAATATTAAATTAAATTTAAAACAAAATCATGTTTTGTAATTGATTTATAATTTCATTATATTTGCAAAAAAGAAAAAACCGTAAAAAAAAAAAAAAAATGCAATTTCTACAAGAGCAACTGCGCATATTGCAAACGAATAGAATCGATTTTGATGTAAATCAAATCAGTTTCTCTCTACACTTGCCTAGCTGGATTTACAATTAAAATATAAAAAAAAAAAAATTAATAATTAAATTAAAATTCGTTTAATTTTTAATTGATTAACGAAGAGGAAAAACATTTTAACTTATTTAAGTCATGGAATTAAAAAAAAAAAATTATTTCCGTAATTCTTTCTTTTTCTTTTTTTTTTTTGATGCTTTCCAAAGTCATTTCATTACATTAAATAAGTCAAATAATTTCGTTAAGCCGATTCTTATGATTTAATAGCAATCCCATTGACGAATATTTTTTATTTATTTTTTTTTTTATTGGAAAACTTTTTCAAAACGTACAAGAGAGAAAGTTTCGTTAATTCATTACATGGAAACGATTTTAATTATTTAAGTCACGATATAAGTAAAGATATTATAAATGAATAAAACAAAATAATAATTCATTATTAATGATATTTAATTTAAATTTTTTGTAATATAAAAATAAAAATAAAAACAAAAGAATTCACACACTGAAGTTTGTTCTGATTAAAAGTTCGTAAATATTGTTTGAACCGAGATTCAAGTCGATTTATGTAATATCTTTGCCATTTTACACGTTTTTAATTTTCTTTTTTTTTGCATAATCTAAATGATATAAATACGTTATATATGTATATATAGATTTTATTTTTATTATAAAATTGATACAGTAGCAATAGACAATAACAAGTTAGTTTATATGGGATTTGACCTCATCTTTTCTTATTTTTCTATATATAAGTAAACTAGTTTAACGTACATACCATGATGTTGCTTTTTGCTTTTTGCTATATATTTATAAATAAAGTATAATTTGTGACATTATTATTATTATTATTATTTTTGTTTGAATTAATTATTTAACAAATGACAATACAATGTATACGAAAAATAAAGTTTTAAATATTATGTTGTAATTGGAATTGTCTTAATTTTATTTCATTTACATTATTACAATATAATCAAAAACATATAATCCCATTGTAATTCATATGCTTTGTATTGTTTTTCCTTTTTGCAATTTCTTAACAAAATTTGAAACTTGGAAAAAATAACGCACTAATGTAGATTTGTGTTTGGTATTAGATTACTTCAATGATTTTTTTTTTTTTTTTTTTATATAGAAAATAAAGTTGAAACATATTATTAATAAATAATTTTTATGTAACTGATCTCATCATCATCATCAACATAATAATAATAATAATTATTATTATTATTTTCTATTTAAATAAAAAAAAAATGTATTATTATTATTATTTAATGCTTATTAATATAAGAGCGAAAAGATATTTCATTGGTTATGTCAGTCCTCTTAAGAAGACACAAAAGACAAGAAAAATAAAACTAAACTGAATTAAATTAAATAAATAATAAATTTCACACGCAAGCTACATGTTACATTTGTTATAAATTTGGTAGTTTGTTGTTAAGCTGCGTCTGCATTATATATCTATACGTTCGTTAGCGCTTGGTGATGGTAATATTGAAGTAGAAGAAATAAAAAAAATCATAAATTTATGGCTTATTATGATTTTCAATAAGGCTTAACCAGAATGAAAGATAAAACTACCAAAAACACGTATAAAATTCAATGGTTTCTGAGCAAATACGCTCTAGTTCTAACAGAATCAAAACTTCAAACGTTCAGCGACAATATTTTAAATTGTCAAAGAAGTAACAATGTATTGTGCAAAATTATAAATGTTGTGCAAGTATTGGTATTGGTTTAACTATGGCGCGACTACAAAATTACAAATAGATTCTAAACAGACGACAGTTTGTTTGATAAAAGTTGTAGTTAGTAGTTGTATCTTTCATTCTGTTTACTGCAATATTCTTATTGTCGATTTATAAAAATTTGACTTCATTTCATATTCAACCAAATTAGAAAATAAATTATTTTACTGGACTATGATGAATTTGTGGAAGAATTTTATAACTGCAAGAAATTGCAATTTGTGCCAAATAAACGAAAATTAACATAAAATTTTGTTTTCAAAAGTAAATTTACTCTATAAATGCATGAACTCAGGTTCATTTGAGATGATTATAAATACACAAGCGAATGGAAATTATTACAAAATGTACTCATAGCGATAAATACGGTTTTGTTAATAAAGATACAAAATCCTCTCATTTTATTTATTGATTGATTTTCTCTTAAATTTTTGGGAAGAATATTCGATCAAATTTCTTCGAATAACACTTTTTTAAATCTAATTTTTCGTAGAATATATAAAACGCATGCGTATAATACTTATTTCACAATGATAACGCAACGCACATAAAAAAAAACAAACACATCATGAAATAGGCCAATAAAACTGTTCTATACACCCTAACCTATTAAAAACATTAAAATTCTTGCACAAACAATAAAAAAAAAACATTAATTCGCCATTTATTGTTTAAAATAAATTTGAATTATTTAATTTATTATAGACGACGATGACGACGACGACAACAACAGAAAATAGCAAACATAAGTAATTAAGTAAATTAAGAAAATATAAAATAATAAGCAACATAAATGAATGACAAAAATTTAAGAAGAAACCGAGGAACAAACCCATCATTAATAATAAAAAAAAAAAATTCATCTGTCACGATTGTTACGCATAAAACATAATTTCTTGTACATTTTTTTTTTTTTTTTAATTGTGTAGGCGTTCTTTTTTTTTTTTCTTTTCATAATTTATTTATTAATTCATTCCAAAAACATTTTTCGTAATAATTTGTATATTTTTATTCGTTTTGTCTGAACGTTAGACGATTAGTTAATTAGATTAAAAAAAAAAACATATTTTTTTTTACCATTTTCATTTTCTATTTATATATATATTTTACTTATATAAAACAGTTTTATGGATACAAAATTTGTTTAAAAAACACACAGACAATATATTAATAATTTTAAATAAAACCAAAAATAGAGATGTATTGTGAAATCTTGGTATGAATTACTTAATATGATTGGCGACAGTTATATTGCTGTTAAAATTAATTTTTATTTTTATTTTTCATTCCTTTTTGCTTATCGATTTCAATTAATTTGTTATAGCATTTATTTATTTTTCATTATTATAAAACAGATTTAAATGTAAATAAAAACAAGGAAAACAAATTAAAGTATTAGCAAATACAGGTAGTTCTAAACAGTGCAACGGTTATAGATTCCTAGTCATATGTAAATTTAGATTTCTGCAGACTGATCCAACAATTTTTGCTACTCTAATCATAATAAAATTAATAAATCTTCCTACGTTACACTAAAGTAACGATATCATTAAAAATAATTAGAAATAAAAGGAAACGTTTATATGTCGTGTACAACTTTTAATAGCACATCCTAACATAAGTTACGTCCATTGTAACTGTTGGTTAATTAAATCAATAAAATTAATCAATTCTTTAATTAATTATTCATGTGAGATAAAGTTAAAAGAAATTAAAAATGCTTAAGCGGTTTATTCTTTATGATAATATTATTAACGCAATAAGGTAAACAAAAATTAATCATCGTTTTAGATCACAAATAGAATAGAATAAAGATTAAAAATCGATAAAATAAGTCATAATAGCATAAGCTTACTAAACGATTGAAGAAAATAAACGATAGCTTAAGCCAACACATTTAATTTATCTAACACAAATAAAATCGTAAATAAACGATTTAATTTAAAAATATTTTTTTTTTTTTTAAATAAAATAAACATAAAAAATTACAAATAATTAATTAAATTGTTGAGAAAAATAACAAAAATCCATTTTTCACCACAGTTAAGCATAATAACAAAACGTTAACAGTGTTAAAAAGTGTTAGTGAATGGCAATTAATGTTTTCATCAAAATAAAATTCCATCAAAATTTGTTGTCTATTTATCTTGTGAATTTTGTGGTGTTGTAATGAAAATGTTTTTTACAAAAGAAATGAATAGGAAAAAATTAGGTCATGAACATTTTTCCAACATTTATTTTCGTATCTAGTTAATGTATAATCACTGCATAGTATAGAATACAAAAAAAAAAAAAAAAACTAGGTCAAAAAACCCTTGGATAATGCAATTTGATAATAATTACGATACAAATAAGAATTTTCCAGCTAATTAAAATTGAAGTAAAACAACAAAAAAACCTTACATTGCGTGTTTGGAAAAAAAAAAATAAATAAATTTAATAATAAAATGCACGCGATCTTTAATCTTGCTTTTTTATATTTTATCATTTTCTTTTAATTAATATTAATTTTTATTTCATTTGATTTAATTTTTTTTTTTTTTTTTTTTTTATTATTCATTTGCTAAGTTAAAATGGAGAAAGGTCATGTCATGTTGACACCTTATTGTTGATGTAGTCACCTGATTGCGTGCGATTTATTTATATTTTGTAAAGATATTTATTATAAATCTATCATTTACTATAAATAAAGTGGATTAGGGTGCGCAGATTTTATGATATTTTGCTACTTAGTTGTACTTGAAGCGATATATGATACACATTGTTTTGTTTTTTTTCTTTTTAAACCTTAAACGAAAATGAAATTTAATCGTAAACCGTATTGTCGTTTGATATTTAAGCGGATTGTGTAAACAAATATCTAAAAAAAAAAAAAAAAAGGAAAAAAGATTAAGAAAACACGATTTAGCAGGCACAACAAAGCTAAAGGTCAAGCTTTTCTTACCAAAATAACAACAAATAAAAAAATTACTAAAAACACCGACTGCACGACTCAATGTAATAAATATTTCGTTCAAATCATATCCGGAGTAATAATTAGAGAATACAACGCGTGCCTATGAATTAATCTGATTTAATAAAGCAAAACTAAAAAAATGAATAAAAAAAAAAATTTCTTTATTATCCCCAAAGGAATCATCGTCATTATTGCTATTATGAAAAAAAAAAAAAATAATTATTTTTTATCATGAATGGTAGAGAGAAATTTAATTGTAGCAAATGTAAATGTGTCAGTTGACACCCAGGCAACAATATAAAATTTTTTGTATTAAACCGTAGTTTTGTAGTTTCGGAGTGTGGCTTTATGTTATGTGACCCCCTCAAAATCATGTAATTTTTATCATTTATATTCAACATAGAGGAAAAAAATAAAAAAATTCACCCTCATCAACATTTTTACCATTAGGATTTCATTGCTCGTTCTTCCTTTTTGTTTGTCCTTTATTTTCTATTAATAATTCGTGATTATTACACTTTTATGCTCATTGTGTTAAGTTCATTTATTATCATCTAGCTAACTTGGGGTTTTTTTTTTTTTTTTGATAAATATCTGCTATTACCAATGGTTGTTAAACTTTTACAAGACACAAATATGATTTTACAATAAGGATTAATTCAGATCCAATTAAATAAAATTGTATTTTATGCAACTGTTTGTTGGATTATTACAGTAGTTGATTCTACAGAACAGACGGTGGCAGTACACCCAAACAAATCATAAAAAACAGCAAAAAAAAAATATATATATAAATTTTTCCACCATTAAACTTTGAGCATCATTGAACAGAGTGAGATATTTTTTGTGTTTTTCATTAACACGATTTCAATTTATTTCCTTCATTTCTCACCCAAATAACAAAACGGTGACTAGACTAGGGCTGCACTAAGCACAAACACAATATAAAACTGCAGTAAAGTAAAAATAATAAGGGACGTCACGGATTATGCAATTATTTTTCCGATTATTTCACGATAGACTAGAAAAATTAAAAAAAAAAAAATACTAAAAATCCTGTAAAAACCTCACAATCTGGTTAAAGTCAGTTACACATATTTTTAGATTAGACAAAAAACAATTTTAAACTAGTTTAAATCGAGATGACATTTTGACTTATTTTTTGTCTTTTCATCACAGAAGAGTTTTTTTTTTATTCCTTCTTGTTAATGAATTAATTGTTTGATTCGTTGTTTTAATTAAATTACACAGAAAATGTGGTGGCTTAATCATCAAGTAAATTAAAAATTAAACATTTTCATTGTCCGGTTAATAAAAAGTTAATTAAATAAACAACGAAAAAAAGGGGGAAACAACGCTATCAGGCATTTAATAAAAAAAAAAAAAGGACAAAACATTAAGCGGGCTTAACAATTGTTCGTCGTTTATTACATTTTTTTTTATATATTTATTGATCATAGGTTAAGCCTAGTTTATTCTATTGTCATGGTAAATCTTTTTTACAAAAAAAAAATTCACGCAAATGTAACGGAAGGAAAGTAGAAAACATTTTTTTTGTTATTTTGGGCTCATTAAACCTAAGCAACTAATAAGTAAAAAAAAAAATTCTCAATTCTTTTTGTTAAGTCGATAGATTTTAATTTTAATGAATGCACAGAATAAAGGTCAAAAACAATTGATTCTCTCATTTAATTTTTTATTACAGCAACATAAAACAGCAAAAAAACAAATCGCAACTAGGCAAAAATATAAAAATTTTGGGATATTGTGCCCAATACACAGAGAAACAAGAAAATAACAACAAAAAAAAAATAAAATGATGAATCGTAAAAAAGAAGAAAAATGTTTCCTACGTTGTTTCATATAATTTTTTTTTTTTTTTTTTTGTAAATAAGCCGCTTAAGACACATCTCGATCAGTTAAACTATTGAAAATTGAGACTAAAATGATTATAAAAAACTAACGATAAGCGATTAAAATCTTATCTAAAAATTTTGTGCAAGCAAAAAAACGCACACAGTGTCTTAATTAAGTAAAACGCGCACAGCATTTTTGTTTTTAAATGAGATAAGGAAAATTAAATTAAAAAAAAAATTATTTAAGGCGTTTGGGGTTTTTTTTTTAAACAGCTAACACCAACATCAATCAAAACAGTTTTCTTCCTTCGTTAGATTAGCAGAAAGCCTGATGACTTAATCTGATTCAAGTGTCAAGACTATAAACGTACATTTCATGTTAACCTATATGATTGTTGGAGACAAATTTATGGTGAAATTCAGGTCGTTAAGTCAATTCGCTGTACTAACGAAATATTCATACTCAATTCATAATTAAGCGCCACAAATTAATAGGAAAAATAAAAAAAAAACGATTTTATAAATAAAGAAATAAATCGTGACAGATATAATGTTTGTTTGTTTGTTTGTATAAAAAAAAAAAACTATATAATACATAAAATAATTAATTATATTTAACATTATTTTTCAGTCTTTTTTTTTTTTTTTTTATGCTGCTTTTGTTTATTAATTTTATTTTTATTCTACAGTTTGTTGTGTTTATTGCTGACCTAAAAACAGAAAATCTTAAATGTTTTGTATGCTAGCCAACAACAGCAAGCAGTATTTTCATATAAGAAAATAATAATACAAATAAAAAAGCAAAACATAAAAAACAAAAAAAAATTATCTCGCGTTGTTAAACAATAACAAACAAATGGATAATAAATTTACATTCGGTAAATGATGATAGAGATTTGTAATAAATTATGCTATGGCATAAAATGAAGTTAATGTGTTGTCGGAGAACGCTTAAAATAGAAGGAAGAAAAATAGTTTGGAAGATTAAGCTAATAATAATAATAATACGGAATTAAAAGTTATCGTGAAAATTATTTAATTGAAAATTTAAATTTATATTTTTTTATTTCATATGGAACATTTTTGGGATAAGTGACTATCCGAAGTTACCAAATTGTTTTAAACAACAGAATTAGGTATTCATGAAGTAAAAGTGCTTTAAATCATGTAATAGACCCTCAATAGATTCCGTAATATTAATATTATATAATTTTTATAATATTTCTTTCACTAAATTCCACTAAAAAATCTGCAGCATTCAAATTTCTAACCATGTTTCCAATTTTTATGTTACAAATGGTATAGTTGAAACACTTTGAGCACCGCATCTCTTTGTTTAACGCTTACAAAGCTAATATTTAATTGTATCTGCGGGTCTTGATAGCTTTGGATAGTGTGATAGCCATGGAAATGCGGTCCGAAGTATTTTAAAGGTTGGACACTTTGGATACTTTAAATAACAGAATGAATTGATGAATGAATCATTTGTAAATTATGGTAAACAAACCGGTTTTAAAAATTTTGGTTTTCCGGATGAGTACCGGAGTATTAAAGCAATAGCTTCACTCACTTAACATTTTATTGTTATTTTATTTCCAATTTTTTGTTATCATTTAACATAATTAATAAAGATAAGGATTAAGGCTAAACTTATCTTAGGCTTAGTAAACTGATGATTTTTTAATTAAAAAAAAAATATAATAATACGATTTGTTATATCCAGATAAATAAATGGTTTTGCTTATCGAATAAATTCAGAATTCTTCACAAATTTCTTTATTTTATTAAATTTTATAAAATTTGATTTTGACCTGGATATTCCTTTGTTCAGTACAGTTTGATGTTGCTCATTAGACAGTGGCATCACTGTTGGCTTCAATTTTTTTTTTTTTTAACAAGTAATTATTATTCAAATTTTATTATTGCGGCTCTTGTTAAATGACGCCCCCATAAACACCCAAACAATTGTTTAATGTCGGATAGACAAACGTTTTCTAACTACTAAAAATTTATTATAAATTTTTCAATACAATTGTTGCTTCCATTGCATCATTTTTTCTTTATTTTATTACTCCTTCCTATAACATTATTTTTAATTATTTTAATTATTTTTCCTTCGTTTCGTTTTGAAAAGAAATAATAATAATAAAAAAAATTAAAACTTTATTTGTTACAAAAATTAAATAGATGAGCAGAATCAGTTGTATGTAACAACTCGCTTAAAGCTACTTTTATACTCATCGTTTACTAAAATTTTATGTTAAATACATGAAATTAAAATAAATAAAAGGGAAAAGAAATGGGTATTACTACAAATTTAGATATAAAACAACATCAACACACTGTGCGTGTAGGATAAGGAATAATACAAGAAAAATAGAAAACATTTATTAAAGTAGAGAGTAGTAGTGCTGATGTTACAGCACACGTAGGGATTCTATTAGTGATGCACAATGAATAAAACTAACAATTAAAAAAGAAAAAAACAATGTTTTAAATAAACAAACAAAAATACCGCAGAATAAGAAATTATTTTTATTTATTACAAACTAAAAATAATTTAATGAAAATAACGAAAATAATAGAAAACTTCTAAACGATGTTTTATATCCGTATTCAGTGATCTAGAGTAGAAGAAAGTCAAAAAGAAAAAGAATAATTAAATATTTACGTTGCGTTGCGTTGACAGTTTAAATAATTATTTCACAACCGCATCAAAAGTAATATTTCTGTATCATTATGCCACCACAATATCATCTTTAACCCTATTAAATGAATACGTAAACAACACAAATGTGAAATGCTGGTGTCGTATTATGATTACACAATTGAAAACCAATAAAAATTCCACCTGATAACCGAAAAAATACATCTATTTTCCAACATAACACTTCTGAAATAAAACATCTTTGCTTATTAATTATTTAAAAATAAAAAAAATATATATTTAAGAAGATTAAAAGCCGGCAAATAATCAAAACATTAATTCAAGCAGCGTTAGCAGCAGGCAGTATAAACACAAGAACAACAGCCGCAACCTACAACCATTTCTATCCAAATTAATTTTATTTTATTATTATTAAGAAAAGATAAAAAAAAAAAAAAAAATTAATTTTAATTTGTTTATCGGTTATTTAACCGGAAGTTGAGTGTTTGTGTGTATATAGAGAATGAACGAAACACACAAACGTCGACTTTAGAGGAGTGAAATTAGACAAAAATAAAAATATTATTACACACACATGCACAAGTAATTATAAAATTAAATTAGGAAGCAAAATTCGTTAATAATGGAAAACAAGTTCGAATCGATAGAGATTATCTTAACTCTGATCATAATAATCGTTTTAACGATTTATTTATTTTTCTTTTTTTTTTTTATTAATAATAATTATCTACGAGGGCAGATAATCACGTCCTACTTTAAGCACAAAAATAATAAAAAATAAAAATCAAAACAACTTAAGAAACTTTCATCAGTAATTACTTTCACGTCTCTTCTAAAACTTTATTTTTACTTTATTTATTTATTTTATTTTTTTTTGTGGTAAAAATCTACACATAATTTATTAACAAACAAAAGTATATAAGTGTATCGATACGAGCGAAAAAATAAATAATTAATTAATTAATTAACTATTGGTTGAGCCTTGTCATTGTCTTGACATTTGTCGTTGGTAGTTACACTTCTCGTTGTTACGCTATTTGTATTACTTTTACCTAACTCTGTCTCTCTCTCCAAATGCGAGACACATTCACAGAAAATGTTTTTATAAACATTAAATATAAAACAACATAAAACATGTATGTACGTTTATGTGTTCAACTAGTAAACATTGATTGATGAGATGACGCGTGCAACTTTGTCTATTTGTAATTTTTTTTTTTTTTTTTTTTTTTTTTATTTACTTTTCTCCTTTAATTTATTCCAATAAGATGTAGAAAATATTTGGTTTTCTTTTAACGTATATCAGCTGTGTTCAACCTAAATTAGTTAAAAAGTGAAATTTTTGAAGATAAAATTTTTGTAGAACGGTCAGTATGAACCGGTAGAATTGTGGGCTTTTATAATCTAGGCACAGATTATCAGAAATCGTCATATTTATTGTTGGTTTTGAACAAAAAAAATCCACCCACAGCGCAAATAAAACGGTTTTCAAGCCCAATTTCTTTAAAATAGATTTACAAAAAAAAAAAATAATTAAAACGAAAGAAAGAAAGAAATTTCCATTAAATAATTAAACAACAAATAGGGGAACAACAGACTACATCTACTTTGGTTTAATTTTAATTCATTTATTATTATATGGCAAAACATGTGTTTTTATTTTATTTTTGTGAAAGTGTCACCACTCCACCAAGTGACTTAGTATTTACTCATTTTCGTTGCAATCTAACTTGATTAAAATATAAATTATTTTTCACTTGGATAAATTTTATTTAATAAGAAAGTGTATGCATCGCAGATAAACAGGTAAATATCGTATGATACAAAGTGATCAAATTTTCCATTATTATTTTTAGCAACGATACGAATAATTTTAAACATCAGGATGCATACAAATATGACAAATAACGTTCGTTAAATAAATGACAAAGTAATCGGATTAAATATCGCGGAAAACTAAAAAAAAACATTAATTCCCTTGCAGTGCAACGGGAAACTAATCAAAAATAATAATTAAAATTTTCAAATTTCCGCAATTAACGATAAACTTTGATTTTTGTCTTTTTGACGCAGTTTTTGTAGGAACTTCTAATTTTCATTAAAAAATAAAAAAAAAAAATAATAAAAAAAGGAAGCAGAGCTGAAAACTGAAAACTAATTTAAATTAAAAAAAAAAAAAAAAAAAAAATGTTTTCATAAAAATGTAGAAAATAATCAACACACATCGTATATGTTTGTCAAGTAACGTCAATATGTTAAGAAAAAAATGCGATGAATAAATTTCAGAGTCAGGAAATTACATTTTTACGTAGAAAAATAAATAAAAACCCATAAACACTTTATTGAACATTAATAGATTAGGAACACAAAACAACAAAAATTTCATATAAAAATTTCTTATATTTTGGGAATTTTAAGTTATTTGACTCAACTCCTAGACGAATATTACTTCTTATAAGTTATTTTTACATATTTATCTACATCTCATTTCATAATTTAGTTAATCTAGCTGTTAAAAATATTTACTGTCAATAATTGAGTTATAAATAAATTTTGTAAACTGCACTTAAACCATAACCGCGAGATTATAGATGTGTTATGTTATCAAACAAGCGCTACATATATTGAGCTACATTGTGGTAATAATAATGTTATAGCAGAAATATAAAGCAAACATATTCACAACACAATAATTACGTTAGCATTGAAATAACAACAAATAAAAAGAAAATTAAATTCAAATGAAAGTAAAATATAAAATAATAATTGAGCTGAAAATTGTGTTAATAATTCAATTGATTTAATTTTTTTAAATTAAGCTATTATTAAATCAATTAATTGTGCTATTTAATAATTAATAAAATACTGAGATTATAGTGTTACTGTAATTAAACAATTAATTATGCTATTTATTACATTGAAATTATGAAAATAATTGACATATTACTGCATTCAAATTGAGCTATTTTACCAGTTTTGTTAATTATAATTATAATTAAAATTAAACCAAAAATTCGGATATTTATGACGTTCGTATGTGCTGCATACCCAAAGTATTTATTAAAATTGAAATTAAACTAAAAGTGTTGCCATCATATGCTATAAATTATGACTTTTTTTTTTTTACCTCAATTATTGTAATATTATATAATGTTATAAATTATTACTAAGTAGTATCTATATGACCCGCTATAGCAAAACGTGAACAGAATATTCAACCAGTGACTTATTACACAAGATGAAACCATAAAAACAAAACAGCAATGAATTATTGATTTAATTCGGTTTAGAAAAAGAAGAAAATAAAAAAACAACAACAACAACCGTAGAACAACAAAAATCTTTTCTAACTATTTTAAAGACAAAACCGGATACTAAGTAACGATAATTTATCATTTCCTTTTCACTTATAAGTAAGTTAAAAAAAAAAAAAAATAAATAAATAATAATAAATCGATGTGTTGTTGAAGGAGGGCAAACAAAGTAAGTAACTAAATAAAAATTATTATTAACGCCCAGTTAGAAGGTAAAAACAATTTGGACAACTAATTATTATGCTTTGACAATAATAAAATCAATTGTTGTTGTTGTTAATTATTTTTATGCTGTTAGTTTTTAATTTTTGAATGGTTTTGACCCATAAATGGGTTGACTAACGACAAATAATACAGAAAAAAAAAAAAAAAAAATTAATATTAATCAATTTTTCGAGTTTTTTATTTTGAGTAAGCGTAATCATTTAATGAAATGTGACTTAACTGTACAGCTACTTTGGTTACTTAAAATAATTAAAACAAAAAAAAACAAAAAAAAAAAAACAATTATTATTGTTATTATTTAATAGCAAATCGTACATTGAACCTATAACTTAACTTAAAAGAAAGAAAGAAAAAAAAAAAAACATAGTAGTGTCGCTTTCGGCTCTGGTGTGTTTACAATTTTTTTTTTTTTTTTATTTTTTAGTTTAAAGCAATAATTCTTAATCCGTTTTGTGAACAATTTAAGCGTGAAAATAAAGTTTTTTTTTTTTTTGGTTAATTGTTTATTGCCTCTGCCATTATTTTATTTTTGTTTTTGTATTAATTTTTAATGGCTTTTGTTGTTGTTACCAAAATAATTAAAAAAAAAAAAAAGCAATAAACTCCAACAATGTTTCACTTAAATAAAATTGTGTAATAAAAGAAAGGATTTAATTTTTTTTTTTTTTTTTTTTGGAAGTGATAAATGTGGTGAGAGGATGATTAAGATTGGAAAGTTCATCAGTACAGTACAATGCGCAACCTAAATAAATCCTTTAAACTACTAAAACATTGTCACTGTATTTTATACTATTTCTTCTAACCAAAAATATATTTTTGACAAGCAATAACTATGCAAAAAAAAAAAAAAAAAAACTGTGTTATAAAACGAAAAATGTGAATGTTAGTTTGAAATTATTTACTTGCTAAGTTTAATTAAGAGAGTTTTAATACCATACATGTTATTAACAAAATAAATGTTTAATATACAAATAAAAAAAGACATAATTAATGAGCATGTGCACATCCAACGCATTTATATAACCCTATAAGCATAATAATGATCCGGAAAATATATATACATATATAAAATAGTTTAAAAGGGTTTAAACCACAAATATTTCTGTTTCAGTTATAATTAGAAATTTTCTTAACTTAACGTAACTTAACACACACAAAGTTTAAAAAAAAAAAAATAATAATAAAAAAATTTTGCAAGTTGAAAACACTATAAAAACGCTATAAAAATGGAAAAGAAGAAGAAAAATGTTTTCTTCAAGGTGATAAAATCATCATTAATTTCTCATAATAAATCAATTAAATAATTAAATTATTTTTTTTTTTTTATATAGAAAAAAACACGTATAATCTCCAAAAACATATAATTATGTTAGACAAAAAACAATTTAAATAAATTTATTAAAAAAAAAAAAAACAATGTGAGGGCGTAATGATTTTGCATGAAGTTTAGCTGTGTGTAACGCGTTTCAATTTTTTTTTTTTTTTTTAATAAACCTGTGCGTTGGCGTGAGAATATTATTATTAATATTTTTTTTTTTGTTTCTATTGTAAAACAACGCAAAACAATCAACCAAACAAATCATTTTTATTTGGGTTATAAAAAAAAATTTTTTTTTTTTTTTTCCTATTTTACTGATTTTTTCGATTAAAAATTTTTGATGAAGTTTCACTGATGTAATTTGAATTTTTCATTAATCGTGCAATGATTAAATTTAAAAAAAAAAAATTTTTAATTTTTTGTTCTCCATTAGTTTAATAATTTAATTTATCTTATCCGTTAAGCAAGAGTAACAACAACAAAACAAACGCTTTTTGTATGGGTTTATCTGATCATGTAAATTTGTCACGTAATATTTTTACTGCCTTGTTTTGTCTGTACTAATTTTTTTTCTTCTTCTTCTCTCTTTCTCTTAGCTATGTATCGTTTTGTTATTATTTTCCTTTTAATTGGTTAAATGAGCGCAATAATAGCAAAAAAAGAAAAAAAAATTAGTTCTGAAATCAAATCTAGAAAATTTGAAGAAAATAAAAAAAAAAAAAAACAACAACGACGAATATTCTCGCTACGGTTTCAGGCACTCAAGCTTGTTTTCGTTTTCAAAAAAAAAACGCGTATTAACGTCTTAAAAACGTGAATCAAATACACTAAGATCACCAAGAATATATTACTTACAAAAAAAAAAAAAAAATACGACTTTAGAAAACAAAACAAAACAAAAATCATTCTTTATCGTGAGATTTTTCGTTTTTTTTTTTCTATCATTTTTACAAAGAATTTTATTATTTTTCTGTAAACTACAGAAAATACATAAAAATATGAAAACACAATAACTAATAACAATATTTTGTTATATGTTTTTAAAATTTAAATGCATCCGGAAAGACTATAGCACACACAAGCTGATAGATAGAACAAAAAAAAAAAACTAAAATTTATATCAGATTTCAAAACACGTCCTTGTCACACGTTTTGCTTTAGAAAAATAATTAAATTACAAATAAATAAAAGGAAGGAAGGTTTTCCTTTACAAAATAATATTTAGACTTTAGTTTCGTATTTCATAAGAAACAAAAACATAAAAATATGAAGAATAAATAAGGATGAAATGTATATAAAAATGCAAAAAAATTAAATAATAAACAAATACAGTTGAGGTGATCATATCGTGAGGTAAAAGTAAAAAAGTTTTATTCAGGTATTATTGAATTTAAGATTCATTTCATAATTTCTACTGCTATCAAGTAAACAGTTAATCCTATTCATACCAATGTAACCAAATCCTTAAACGTTTTTCAACTATTTTCAAGATTTAAATACTTTTTAAAAATATGTTATCGGTGTATAGGATTATTATTAAAGTCTTTACTCCTTTAAATTTCTACTTAAACAAGTCTGTTTAATTTATAATTTAAGGCATTCTCTGTATCTTTTTCATTTAACCAGTAATAGTATTCTGTGGTGATGGTTTATTTGGTTAATACCTTCAAAGAAATATTCGGTTATATCTTATTTACTCTAGAAAACCCTAAAAAAAAACTTACTAATAACACAAAAATCACTTAAAAAAAAATAAACAGATATCTGGGTCCATTAAACTACAAAATTTTCTTATCTTTCTCTAACAGAAACCTTTCTAATAATAAAATAATCAAGAAAGAGAAGCTAAAACTTCCGTAAACTAAATCACTCCTCACAATAAGTATCGAAAAAATTTCCGTAAGGTAGAAAACAATAACGAAAAATATTTTATAAACTCGTAACTTATGTAGAAAAACAAAACTGCAATAAAAAAAAATAAAATAATAATGAATGAAATTCTGTTATCACCAAACATAGAAATTACATGGCTATGGATGTTATCCACTAACTTGCTTGGTCGTTTATTTTTCTGTTATTTTTGTCTGCACACAACAAACAAACAAACAGCAACTGAGCGTCAACGAAGCATGAAGAAAAGAGAAATAATAAAAATCGCAATGAATCATCACATATCACGTATGTACATACGTATGTACATGTACTTGTTCGTTATTATTTATTATTTTCTTGAGAAAATCTAAAGAATCTGAATGGCAAAAAATAAAAAAAAAAAAAAAAAAAACGCACCCAAAAAACAATTCATACAAAGTATGAAAGAAAACCAAACAAAAACCCATCATCCTTGACTTAATCGGTATTATTATTATTTTTTCATTGTTTACCTCCTACTTCTGCTTATTTCTACCTTACTTTCAACAACAAATCAAGCATGGAATGCAAAAAAAACCAAAACAAAACCAAAACAAAAATTCTCGTTATATTCGTTTTACACATTTTCGATTAAAAAGAAAGAAAAAAAAATGCAAAGAAATGTTCAATTCGCGCATTATTAACATGAAATTTTTATTAAAATTTAAAAGCAGAAGTTTATTGCCGATAAGACCATTCAAATAAAAGAACAAAAAAGTAAAACTGAACAGCACAAAGCAAATTCAGCAAGTAAAAAATAATTTTTTTCTTTTCTTTTGCGTTGCGAAATTCATAAAAAAAGAACCAAATTCGAAACAAAACGTACGGATTACAAATAAATCTACCTGTTTCTCAATTGTTTAATTTTTACTTTGTTGAGAAAAAGATAAACAAAGTCTTCAACTACCTGATTATTTACACATTAATCCAGGTAAAAAAAAAAAAAACAGATAAAATTACATAAAACAAACAAACGGTTAGAATAATTAAATGTGAAACAAATAGAGAAAAAGAAAACAGAGAACTGTTAATGATGGACATTTTTCGAAATGCATGCATTTACAAAGGAATGTTTCAACGACAATTTGGGAAATTTTTAAAAATTAATTTTCACCTTTAACTCGTTCAAAGGGCAATTTGTTTCAGGAATTAACAAAAAAAAAAAAATCTCACGATTAAGACATTAAAATTATACAAAAAACTGTTTTACAATTATTGTAGACTTCAGGATATCTTTCGAAATATAAAGTAGGCAAGTTCAACACTTGCCAGTTTTGCATAGAAACTAAGAATAAAAAAAAAAACACATATTTACACTCTTTAAATCCTACCCTAAACACAAATCCTTAATAAAATAAAAAAAAAAAAAAATAAATAATATTCGGTGTTTGTCATATATGCCAGCTGTCCCTAGCCAACATACATCACGTTAATATTAATAGCCGGTGTGTAAACTGAACAAGGTAATTATTGTTAACGAAATCGTAAAGCAAATGTTAGAACTTAGTCAACCTAAAAGCGATATTTATATTGACGACAGGTAAATTGCATTAGGGTTTTACATTGACTTTGTTTTCTTTATTAATAATTAAAAACATTACTGGCTTTAAAATTTGTATTTATTCAAATGTTTTTATTGTTCCCGGTGTGACTGTTTTAGCTTTTTTTTAATAAAAAAAAAAGGAAAACTTTAAATACTTCACATAGTATGAATAATTTATCAAGTGTGGTTTATAGTCCGGAACTATAGTCAATTATTATCCGGATATCATTAATTTTTGTATCACAAAGTAATTGTTTTAAAAAGATTTAAAAACAAAACTTTTAAAAAGCAATTAAATTGAAACATTGTTTTTCCGAAGTTTCATGTTGCACCTGAAAATTTCATTGTGAAAAATTAATTTTAATCATGTCATGAGTAATTAAAAATTAACATAAAAATAATTTTCAGGACTACCTGAAGTCATTTCAATCGATTATTTCATTAGGTACAACAATTAAATAACGTGTTTTTTTTGTAATCAACAACAGTGCTTACCACAAACATCAATCCAACCCTCTACACGACTGGGGTAGTTAATGCAACAGACTCGACTTGATGTACGGCGTCCCATTTTTATTTTTTTTTTAAATATTTTTCGTTTACACAATTTCCACAGGTTTTATATTTGATTTACTCACAAATTCTATTCACAATAATTTTTTTTTCACAAAACTTCCACAAAATTTTTCAAAAATTTCACAAAAATTAAAACCACTTTGACAACTGATGCTTCAGATGTAATTAATAAAAAAAAAAATTAAATAACCACGGTGGTCGGTGCCCACTGTAACACAAACACAAAAACTGTTTTTTTTTTTTTTTTGTTATTCCCTTACTTAGCCAACGATAAACACACAATCAACTAGACTTAAGTCACATAAAAACCAGTTGAAATGCGAAATACAAATTTTTCTATGGTTTTAAATGATTTTTTTTTTTTTGTTTTTTCTTCTTTTACTCGGCGGTTTAACTCATTTTCGTTTGTTTTTTTTTTTTATATTTCTCTTGCCGAATTTATTGTTTTGCTGTTTACTTCGTGTATTTTCTGCATTTTATTCTCTTTTTTCAAAACGTTACTACACTTTATTCAAATAAAATTTTCATCGATTTTTTTTTTTTTTTTTATCAATTTTATGTTGATTATGTAATTTTTTTTTATTATTAATGAAAAATTTGCTTCCGTATTATTTTTATTGTTAAAAAAAAAAACAAACGCAAAGAAACGGTGTCTACCAGATTTAATCTTTTATTAATTATGACGCTAAAAAAAAAAAAAAAAAAAAAACACTTTTTATTACATATTTATGTCATCAGTTAGTATCAGTTATCAGTTAGTAACATTTTATTTATTTAATTTTTGTTTATCGTGTGTCAGATGCTGAAAAATAATTTTTATTTTTCATTAATACAAACGAAAGATCAAAATCATAAATTTTTTTATTAATTATTATATAAAAAATATGCAAACTGGTTGATAGAGGTAATAATAACAAAACTTTACGAAAAAAAAAAAAAACAACAATCGCGGCATTTACTGCTGATAATCATTTTTTTTTTTTAAATTTATTTTATTGATTAAAAACGAATTTTTATTGCTTTTATTTATTTATTTGTAGTTTTATTTAATTAAATGACTTAAGAAATAATTAAAAAAAAAAAAAAAATTAAAAACGACATCATGTCCATGACATATCCAATATGATAGCATCAATCACAACAGAGAAATCAATAAAAAAAGAAATAAAATTAAAAAAAAAAAAAAAAAAACTCCCTAAAAATAATTATTTCTACTTAGCATAAATTAATTCTGTTCCGAAATAAAAACATTTGGCAAAAAATTTATTTGCAAAGTCACTAGAAAATTTAACGAATATATGTAAATAAAAATTAAAATATTAATTAATTAAATTAAAAATCAATTTAACTCGAATTAAAATCAAATCAAATTACCATGCGTCTTATATATCAAACATTGTTGCCAAAATAATCAAAGCGATAAGATAGTTATGACAAAAATGAGTTATAAAACAAATTTACAAGCAACTTAACGAAATAATAAAAACGACTTAACTTAAAAAAAAAAAAAAAATATTTTTTTCAAACCAACAAGAACAAGAATTATCTTAATTCACATAAAAATAATTATGAAAACCTTTTCTTTTCTATTTTCTTTTTTTTTTTCATTCTTTAGCTTAATTAACCCAATAGTGAATTCATTTTCCTTATTTATTCAAAAAAAAAATAAAAAATTTTTTAAAAACCCGCTGATTACAGACTGTTTGTTGTCTGATTTTGTTGTTTATTTTGTGATTTTTTGTTTGCTTAAGATTTGTTGGTTTAAAAAAAAAAAAATTGTTTACATAAATATTAAATCTTGCGATAGTGAAATTTTCAACAGCATAAAAATCTCACTTTAGAATTAACTTAAATGCATAATGTGTATAAAAGTAAAAATATTCCGAAAACTTTACTATCGCGAGACAACGAAAACACCACAAAAATTCATTAATCCTTTAATGACTGTCCTGGAATTTATAGCCAACAGACAGATAATGGGGATTAATGTACAAACAAACACATACTCGTGTAAAACATAAATAAATTAACTTTTGTTGCACAAAATTTTTCGCAGTTTTTTCCCCCAACTATTTTTCTTATTTCGAGAAAATTTTGTTGATTGGGATAATTTAATTATTTACGATAAAAAAAAAATTAAACTTTATTCCACATTTTTTTATTTTTAGATTTAATTAACAAAACTACCTGCCACACTCGTAACTTAAATTAAAAAAAAAAAGAAACTAAAAATTAAATTTTACTACCATAACCAACGATGGTTAATCCAAGACTGAAACCGCATTGTAAAATATGTTCTGCAGACTCTTTAATATAACTATCTCATTTACACAAATTATAAATAATTTGTAAAGAGAATTCGTATGCTCATACGAAAGAGATAGAGAGATCATTTATTATTTTACCATGCACACACTCTTCTATCATTGATTTTTTATAAACAGATCCCAGCTGTGTTTGCAATAGGATTTCCCATCCATGCGCATTTAATGTAAACACGCTAAACTGTTATAATAGTAGAGACACAATGAAATTGGTATAAACTATATTAATAATGAAAAAGAATTTTTTGATATATCATATATTAAAGTCGATAGTTTTGTCTTGCAATCATTTTTATGACGAAATTTAATTATAATACATATTTTCTTTCCTTTTGTAACGATTTTATAACTTTACACACATTAATTTATTGTAGTTTATTTAATAAATATTTTTCTTCGAATAGTTTTAATCCCGTTCTCTTCATATTAAAACAATTTTTCAATTGATTCCCACTTTGATCAATCGACAGGTTAGTGTTCACTAAAAATTCTTAACATGGACGTTGTACAAATATAGAAGCCGGAACAGAATTTAATTTTTCATAACAATAAAGAACAAAAGTAAAAATGCATTTTTATGTTTTTTAAAAAATAAATAAAATTAATTTATTTTTTCTTATTATTAATATTATTTTAATTAACACAAATATAATAAAAAAAAAAAAAAATTGAAAATCGCTTAATAAATTGATACCAAAGCTTTAGCCCGCCTGTCAGTATTTTGAAATAATGCCCTTATTAAATGCTTCAATTCATCTGCTTTGAAATTTAATGTTAATGGTCCTTTACCGCTTGCCCATTGTTCAGTTATTTCTATTAATGATGCGCCCAATATCATTTTTAATTGTTGCAATTTTGTCCATAACTTAACATAAACACAAATTTGCAATGGGTCCTAAGAATACAAAAGAATATAGTTATAAAATTCGAATAATTGAGAAAGAATAATATTGACAAACCTCAAATAAATGGGGTCCGCGTTCCAATATTACATTAAAAATGCAAACTAATTCATTTGAAATTGGTGTTGGTATATCCTCTAAAATTAGTATACGACGAATTAATTCACATAGGAAATCATTCAAGAGATTCCCCATTGTTTTATTGTATAAATTGAATGGTAATATTGTTTGCCATACATTTTTTAATAAATCTAATTGCCGCAAACATTGCTTAATAATTTTATGTAAATTTGTACCTAATTCGGTGATTGCATCGGATAAGTCTATATAAATAAAAAGTAAAAATAGTAACTGAAATATGTGTGGAGTAGCATAAGTAAAGTAACAAACCAAAATTCTTCAAAATCTCCATTAATTGTTGCTTTTGGTTTTTTATTTGCAATTGAAACTGTTCATTTCCTTGATTCTTTAATGATGTTATTACATTACATAAATCGCCTTTATTATTATCATCATCTTTATCATTACAATTTTTATTCAGCCAATATGCAAGGTACATACAATTATTATAGAATAAACCTAAAATGAGAAAATTATTTTAAAAAAACGTTTAAAAAAACAAAATAATTTCATATAATAGTTACCTGTTTGCTGTGGAATATTTATTAATAATTTTGCATGGTATCGTGGCACTTCGATAATATAGCGTTCTAATATTTTTTGTATACTATCATTGAGTCGTTTTGCAATATCCTGATCGACAGCTGTTGCAGATTCTTTCATTACTTTATCCATTAAACTGGTTAATTCCTTTGTACTTTTTGAAATCATGCATGATGCAAAATTAAATAAACTATCATCGCTGGTAGTAGAATTCGTATTTTTGTTTGCAGTTGCTGCTGTTAATGTAAATTCATCATTAGGTATCAAAATCATATCGTGCAAATCTTTGTGCATAATTTCAACAGCATTAACAACAATATTCGCACAGAAACGATTTTTAAATAGCATATCAACGCGTGCCACATAATCAATTAATTGTTTATCAACGGTAACGTTGATAAATAACATTTCGTTTAAAAATTGATTAAATTCAAGAATATCTTTAACCAGCGTGGAGTCATTCATTTCATTCATCGTGTCTGGTATTGAGTAATTAAGGCATTCAGTTATAATAAGACTGAAAAAATTATCCTTCAAATAGTCGCCAAATATACTAAAAATACATTCTGTGTCTGATAAGGAAATATTCATGTAACCAAGACAGAGAATTGTCTTTTCTAAGTTAGCAAACACTTGTTTATAATTTGGTCGTAAATTGTCATCGTCGTTTGTCTCTTTTAAACTGTATGACAATTCAAGTTCCATTGATTCCGGATTTTTTTCATTTATTGTACAGGACACCGGCTTCATTATAATAGGCTTAAATACATTATCCAATAAAAAATCACAGAGTTTCTTTGGATTGTACTTTGTATTTTCTAAACAAATTATTATATCGTGTAATTGATTCTCATCCTTTGTAATTATCAATTTAACTAGTTTTGTATTTTGATAGATTTTCTCACTAAAATTAACAAGCATATCGAATTGTTTCTTCAAATTGTACAGCATAAGTTCGCTCTCCAAACGATATTTAATTTTTATATTGCTGTAACATTTTAATTGTTGAAATAAATTTATATCAACTTGATTCGAAATCAAATCATTTATATTCGCTAATATTTCAATTATTTTTATATATTCATTAGATAGTTTTGCATTATTTAATTGCTGAAATAAGTCATCGATTTTCATTATCTTATATGACAATTGGAGGCCAACTTGTAGCTCATTAATATTATTAATATACTCGTGAAGATCATCGTTGCACACATCATTACTTATAGAATTCTGTGTTGCATCCAAATTTATTTTATTCATTAATTCACTTGTTTCATTAAGTAAAGTATCACCTTTTTCTAAAAATAATTCATTATTTATTAAATTTGGATAGAATTCAACGTAATTTGCTGTCAAAACGTCGTTTATATTATCCTGATACATCTTTATATCACCTAATATTTTCAATATATTTTTTCTTATATCAACAATATTATCATTATCATGTACTATCTCAATTATATCATTTGATATATCCATTTTTCTATTATTATTTTTTAATATAAACTTATTTTAAGACACAAGTTGTTATTTTTTTCTTTCTATTTTTAAACTATTAACCAATAAGATGTATTGAAAAAAAAATGACATTTATATTATCGTTGAAGAACTTAACCAATTTGTAGCAGTACCAACACTGCAAATAAATAACTTGAATATACAAACGGCATTTAAATAGATCTTAAACGATTTTTGCGCCATCTAGTTATTAAAACAAAAAAAAAAGAAATGTTTTAAATTAAATTCATCAAATTATTGAAGAAAAATAAAACGTTAATAAAAGGAAAAAAAAAAACTCCTTTTCGTGTTTGTAGTTTTAAAACAATTTTACGATTTTATAATTTCTTAAATTTGTTTTCTTTTTAATTATAATAATAATTATTAACTAATTAACATACAATTTTCTTACTTAACTATTATTTATCTTTAATAATAATAATAATAATAATATATAAAGTTAAAAAATATTTATTTTCATTATAGTTAAAAAAAAAAAATTATATATATATATAATTAAAAAAAAAATATCTAATTGCAAATGTAATTAAAAATAATTTTTAAAAATTTCAATTCGAATATGAAATATTAAAAAAAAAAAAATTTCTTTAATTTAAAATTAATTTTAATTATTTTACTCCTTTTTTTAAATTAATTTTTCTTTCTTGTAACGGTTACTAGAACGTGATGATGAAGCAAAACAACACACCCACATATACACATTTACAGAGATGTTTTTTTTTTTTTTTTGTATAAATTATTTGATTTGAGATTGAATAATGTTGTGTTTGGAGTTTGCTGGAAAGATTTCAAAAAAAAAAAAAAATAATAATAAAAAAATATGGAAATAAATGCGTCGTGTATATTTTATATGCTTTTTTCTCTATAAATACAATTTTTTTTACGAACGATAAAGTTTACTTAAAAAAAAAAAAAACGAAGATTTATGAAAGAAAAACATGTATAATGAATAAAATGAATGAAAGTATGAATGACTTAAAATGATCTAATGTGTTTGTTGTTTCTTACGATAAAGATAAAAAGAAAAAAAAAAATTAAATAACAGAAAAAGAAAATTATTTAATTAAAGGAAAAATGTTTTTGTTTTAACCTTTTATGTGTAATTAATTTAAAAAAAAAAATTAAAATAATAATTGAAACGAGAACGACAAACCAACAACAACGAAACGAAAATAATAAATAAATAAAAACATTTTTCATTTAATTTTCCATTTTCTTTTCATTTCAATTTTTTTTTTTTTTTTTTTTTATACAAATGTTCATTTAGCCAGCAACAGCATCATTCTGGAAGCCATTAATGACTTATTATATAGACACACATACAGAGCACAAGATAATTTTAAATATCCTTCTTCGATCTGGGTGTTGTAAAGATGATGCCTAGAGGTTGCTTCAACATAATTGATGATGGATGATGATGATGGTGTTTTTGTTGTTGATGTTATAATTGGTTGGGTTGGTTTTCTTAATGGTTTTAGAGGTGATGAATATCTAAATTCCATTATAACGTCCATTTACTAAATTTTATTTTGAAGAAAAAGAATTTTATTAATATACAGGAATTAACAGGGAAAAACAAATTTGTTAAAAAATGTTGTTTTTATCTTGTTTTAGTTTTTAAGTAAAATATAAATAAAGTGTATGTAGTTGTAAGTATTTACTAATGTTTGGTCTAATATTATAAGTATAAATAATGAAATTGTAAAAAAAAAAAGCTTTAAAAATAATTAAATTAAAATCTTATTAAATTAAATAATAAAAAAACTTTAGTGTTTTCATCATATTCTTTGCACATTTTTCTTCAAATGAATAACCGCATCTCTTACTTTTTTTCTTTTTCGTCATTCATATTTAAATCATAATCATTATTTAACGCATTTCGCAGCACAACAGCAATACGACAAGAGTAATTAATTGATTAACGATATTAATTCCTGTTTACCAAAAAGAATCCATAGTGTCATAAGTATATATAAAACGTAAAATTAGCATGACTAAAATAACGTTTTTATAAGTCATAAATCACTACGACCCACTTCAGCAAACGGGACGATTAATAATTCAAGTAAATATAAATAAACAAAATCGTTAAATTAGGAAAGAGCGAATATAGGACGCGCACAAAAAGTATAGAAGGGAGAAAACTGGAAATCTTTTTTTTTTTTTTGTTTTCGCTTTTCTTTTTTGCAGAAAGGTTTTTTCTTAGTTAATTTGATACACTTTTAATTTAATTATACATTTTGTAAGTAGCTGCGATTTCCATTTTTAAAATTTACCACTCGTAGTGGAGCTTTGAAGTTGGCCGCCGCCTGCAGTTGTATTTGGTATGCCAGCGAATGAATCTTGAAACCATATAACCTTTAATATAAGAGATAAAAAATTCAATTAGTAAAATACATTCATACAATTTCTTTAGTAATAGCAAAAATTAAAAAATTACAAATTACCGGGGTACAAATTGATTTGTTGGACGTTTCGGACGATATTCCGGATGTACCATAAATAACATATGTGGAAATCCTGTACCAAAGTATGCACCGTCTGTATGATGATGTCGAGACGATTTCGGTGTGTAAACGTCAATACATTTTGGACAATATGTTTTTACCATAGCCTCTCCTGGTACATCCGATAAGCCTACAAAACATTAAACAAGAATTTCATATTAATTTATTTTCTAAATAAAAATTATTTGAGATACTATGCTACTAACACATTTTGTAAGGAAATTTAGTATCACAATAAATAAACTAGCAAATTTAAATAATTTATTCTTACCTAATGGCAACATTGGTTGACTTTCACAATAAACACGTGGACAATGACCAAAATCACCTGTCTGATATTTTTCTATCATTTGTGCTATGCCACGATTTGTTAATATATATCTTGCGTGTATTAAACCATATAACATTTCTGCTGCTTGTTCAATAAGATCTGATTGATTTGGATTATCATCCATTTCATCTTCTTTAAAAAAAGATTTTTAAAAGAAAAATAAAAACACAATAAACAAAAGGAAATTACATAAATGTTATTAGATAGAGGATTAAACACTTCAAAAAGAACAGTATTAGTTAGTAATTATATTTGAAAGGAAATAAAAGAGTAAAAATTGTTTAGGGCAGTTTGCTGAAACATACCATTGATTAAGATTACCAAAAAAAGCGGTTTCTTGCATATCATAAATCACTAATGTGTTTCAGTAAATGTCATTAATAAATATTATATATATCATACCAGGTTCTAAATCTAATATCATGTCAAGAGCTTGACGATAATTTGGTACTTGTTCATTTAAACCGGTTAAATTAAATTTATCCTGTATGTAATCTTCATCAACCTAAAAATAAAGGAAAACATCATAATTAAAAGTTTTCTGTTAGTTAAACATTTTTTTATCATCTATTAATGAAATGTTATTTGACGTAATAATCATTTTTCATATAATTTAATGAGTCATATGATTATTAATTTTATATTTCTATATAAATATAAAAATTATAACATTAAAATAGGAATAAAAGGGTTAAAAAAAATTTCTTTTTTAATAATTACCTCACAAAAAAATTCATTTCCTCTTAGGCCACAAAACCAGGAAATCCAAGACACCTCCTCAGAGCTACTCATTTTCCTGTTAGAAGTAGCCATTTGTCAAAAGAATTAGTTTACATTTGTTTGGAAATAAAAATATTTTCTTAAATCTAATATAAATTTATATTAAAAGGGCAAAAAAAATTTAAAAAAAAAACCAATATTATGAAGTACAATTAAATTTAATTAATCAAAATTTTATGGAAAAATAAAGGAAAACTGGAATACACAAAAGAAAAAAAAAATAAAAGAAACCAAAGATTCTTTTTTGTTTTTAATTCCAATTCCAAACACCAACACTTAATGCAAATTATTATTACTAAAAAAACACCAGCGGAGTCTCCAAAAAGCAATATGACGGACAGACACGGATAAATTAAAAAAAATTTTTGGTTTCTTTTTTTTTAAGATGGCAAACTAAATTGAACTTCAAACAAGAAAAAAAAAAATTAAAATTCTATTTTTTTACAATGAATTTTTCTTTTAATCACATTTTAAATTAATATTTATTGTAACTCTTAGCAACATGATAACTTGATTTAATTATATTTATTAAATAGAATTTTATTTATTTTCTAAATATTTTTATTAGAAATAGTTTAATAAGTTACCTTTTAATACCTTGGCTAGCCACGCTTGTAAAATCCTTTTTGGGTTGTGTGTGTTGTTGCGTTAAGTGGAACTGAAATATCGCACATTGGAGAGTCTCGAATCGATAATGTTGCCAGATTCCAAAATATAAACATAAATATATAAGTATTCTTGCAAGATTTTTTTTTACATTTTACTTAACCTACACAAAGATCGATTATCATTATTTTGACATACTGAAGATGACAGTAATAAATCTCCACAATCTCGATTTGTTGTCGTCGTGTACCGTATAGTGTCAAATTATTTTAGTTTGATAATAATTAATCAAAGGTAGAATTCAGTAAACAAAAATATTGTTATTTAATTTCTCTACATAATTAAACAAACAGCTTTATACTGGAGATACAAATAATAAAACAAAAAATGCTATCGTCCGGCTCAACTATTGGTGCAGGATCACTGCAAGGTGGTAATTCTTACAGTAATGAGAGAACACCAACTGGTAGCTCATCCTCTTGTATGGATGTTGATTACTCTAATGATCCGGCATCTGGAGGTTTTTTTCATGCTGACTATAAAAAGTATTTAATTTATATATAATTAATAATTTTCGAATAAATAATAATTATTATTTTATTTTTAGACATGATGATCTTAAGCAAATGCTGGATAGTAATAAAGATAATTTAAAGTTGGAAGCCATGAAAAGAATCATTAGTATGATAGCAAAGGGTCGTGATGCTTCTGATTTATTTCCAGCTGTAGTTAAAAATGTTGTTTCAAAAAATATTGAAGTAAAAAAGTTGGTCTATGTTTATTTAGTGCGTTACGCTGAAGAACAACAAGATCTTGCCCTACTTTCAATATCTACATTCCAGCGTGCACTTAAAGATCCTAATCAGTTAATACGTGCTAGTGCTTTACGTGTGCTATCAAGTATTCGTGTTTCCATGATAGTACCAATAGTAATGCTCGCAATCAGAGATTCAGCTTCTGACATGAGTCCATATGTGCGTAAAACAGTTGCTCATGCTATTCCTAAATTATATAATTTAGATCCTGAACAAAAAGAAGAGTTAATTACAATAATTGAAAAATTATTGTCAGATAGAACAACGCTTGTTGTTGGTTCAGCAGTAATGGCATTTGAAGAAGTTTGTCCTGAGCGAGTCGATTTAATCCATAAAAACTATCGTAAATTATGTAATTTACTTGTTGATATTGATGAATGGGGTCAAGTTATTATAATCAATATGTTGACACGTTACGCTCGTACACAATTTACAAATCCAAATATAGATGAGATTGATGATTATACAGGACAAGCAAATAAACCATTTTATGAAAATTCATCTGAATCTGATGATAATAATGACGAGGATGAAAATAAAACAGTTATTAAAAAGACAACATATTCAATAGATTTAGATCATCGTTTATTATTGCGACAAACTAGGCCATTGTTACAAAGTAGAAATGCGTCTGTTGTTATGGCTGTAGCACAGCTATATCATCATGTTGCTCCAAAAAATGAAGTTATTATTGTTGCAAAAGCGCTAATACGTCTACTAAGAAGTCACAAGGAGGTGCAAAGTGTTGTCCTTACTTGCATTGCATCAATGTCAACCCAAAGAAAAGTAATATTATAATTTATATTTCTTTATTTTAATTTAATTATATTTATTTATAGCCCATATTTGAACCATACATGAAATCATTTTTCGTTCGAACAAGCGATCCAACCCATATCAAACTATTAAAATTAGAAATATTAACAAATTTAGCAACTGAAACTAGTATACCAATAATTTTAAGGGAATTCCAAACATATATAACTAATCATGATAAAAAATTTGTCGCGGCAACAATACAAGCAATAGGTAGATGCGCTGCGTCCATTAAAGAAGTGACAGATACTTGTTTAACAGGATTAGTGCACTTATTATCAAATAAAGATGGTAAATCGTATAAATAATTTTATTTTTTTTTTCATAAATATATTTATTTTGATTTTATTAAATAGAATATGTTGTGGCTGAGAGTGTCGTTGTTATTAAGAAATTATTGCAAACACAATCTGCTGAGCATAAAGATATAATTTCACAAATGGCAAAATTACTTGACTTTATATCAGTCCCGGCTGCCCGTGCATCCATTTTATGGTTAATAGGGGAATATAATGAACGAGTTCCAAAAATTGCACCCGATGTTCTAAGAAAATTAGCAAAAACTTTCGTTGATGAAGTAAATTTTTTTTATATAAATCACATTAGAAAAATGTTGTAATTAAAACATTTATTTTTTAGGAAGATATTGTTAAACTACAGGTATTAAATTTATCGGTAAAATTGTATTTGATTAATCCAAAGCAGACGGAACTGCTGTGCCAATATATATTTAATTTAGCACGTTATGATCAAAATTATGATATACGTGATCGTGTACGTTTTCTCAAGCAATTTATATTACCAGCAAACTTAAACAACAATAATAGTGGGGATCAAGCACAGGGAACTACCAATAATCAGAATAATATACGAAAAACAATATTATCGATAAAAGCAAAGGAAATATTTTTAGCATTAAAACCAGCACCGCAATTAGAAAGTTATTATAGTCGTGAGAATTTTCAATTGGGATCATTATCGCATTATTTAAATATGCGTACAACTGGCTATCATGATTTGCCAGATTTTCCAGAAACTATACCAGATCCAACGCTACGTAATGTTGAAATAAATCAAGAATACCAATCGAATGAGGATGATTCACAATCAAATTTACAGATGCAACAATTTAAAAAGAATCAACACAATGATAATAAAAAATCTAATTCTAATAAAAAAGATAAAGTAAATTCGTTTTATTCAGACTCTGATAAAAGTTCGTCAGAGTACAATTCAACGACATCGTCCTCGTCATCGAGTGATGATGATGATGTTGATAATAATAATGTCGGTAATGATTCAGAGACTGAAACAAATGAGAAAAATAATGATGATAATCGAGTAAAGAAATTAAAAAAGTTCACTAAGGTTAAGGATGAGTCGAATTTCTTTGTGTTGGTTGATGACAATGAAGTCGTACCAAATGCCACAGAGGATAGTGAAGAGGACAGCGATAGTAGCAGCGACAGCAATTCAAGCACAAGTAGCTCTGAAAGTAGCGACTGGAGTGGCGGACCCAAATCATCCAATTCAAATAGTGAGACCGATACGAATACAAATGAGAACAATGACACGTCATTGTCTACAGAAAATTCATCGAAAAAAATCGTTAAACAATCTGATAAAACAGATAATAAAAATGAAAAAAATAAGGAGAAAAGTAATCTTGATATTTTATTAGATTTAGATTATATGCCGTATCCAACGGATAGTATAATGACACCAACATTAGGCGGCTTTTTAACACCAATTCAAACTGCAAGCGATGATATAAAAAAGTTCAACACAAATATGTCTGCTACAAATGAATTGGAATTAGTTGGTCCAAGCTATATACCAAATGAAACACACGAAATGTTAAACAAAGTGAATGGCTACGGTTTAAGTATTGATTATCGATACACACGTCAACCCAATTTACAATCAAGTAAAATGGTATCAATTGAACTAATAATCACAAATCAGCATAACAATAAAGAGATTAAAAATTTAGAAATAATATGTAAAAGTTCAACATCGAATGAAAATTTAATAAAATTTGATAAAATCGATGTGATTAATGTTAAAGAAATAATTAAACGTATTATTGGTATTGACTTTAATGATTCATCGCAGCAAATTAATTTTCAGATAAAAACAAATCTAGGTGTTAATAATTTCATATTGAATGTACCGGTTGGTGAACTAATACGATCATGTGTAATAAATGAATCTCAGTTTACCAGTGAACGTAATAAATTACGTGGAATGACCGAACATACAGCAACACTTAATAATATTAAAGAGGAGAAATTAAATAATTTAAAATCAATTGTATTTAAAATAGCAAATGTTGCCTGTATTCCAAATAATATAAATAATAATAATTTATTAAATTTTGTTGGACAAACAATGAATAGTAAAAGTATTGTACTTTTAACAATAAATATAAATAAAATTGAGAATGTCGGTAGTAATGATACTACAGTAACAATAAATAATAATAAAATATTAATTATTGTAAATTGTGAAAAAATGGTAATTGCATCAATGTTGCTTAATGAAATTAAACAAGCATTACAAAATTAATTCTAATACTCAATTATCATTATTATTATTTCTTAACATTAATTTTATCTATGCTTCAATTAATAATTTGTAAACAAATAAAAATTAATCAAAATAATTAATTATGAATAAAAAATAAATTAAAATTTATTAAAATAAATTCTTTGTTTTTTTTTAAATTAATTCTGCTTTTTTCATACAAAACGAATAAATATTCTAGAGAAAAATATCTGATAAGCTGATAGTTTTTTTTTTTTTTGTTGTTTAAAGCCTTCTTTATTACTTACGTTTTATACTTGTTATCTCGTTTATAATATTTTCTATGCTTATATATAATTATGATTTAACTAAACTGCTTCTTGCCGAAATTCTGTGTCTGAAAGCCACGTCGTATAAAGTAGAAAAAAAAAAAAATAATAATAAAATAGACAGCAAATTCAATATTACCCTAGCCGGTCTAGGAACATCAAGAGAAATAGAAATAATAGAAACAACCTTTTTATTTTTTATTTTGAAAATTACAAAAATTTATTGTTTTTTTTTTTTGTTTTATTGATTTAATTAAATTTTTATTATTTATGGTGAAACACACAAAAATTATTTTAAATTTCTTTGGTTTTTTTTTTTTTTTTTTCCTTTTTCTTCCTTTTATTAATTACAATAATTAGCATTAATTCTTAATATTAAAAAGGCAAAAAAAAAAAAAAAAACAAACAATTTATTATCAATTAATTTGGGATAAGTATATCTACTATCTGTTATAACAATTTATTTATAAATATTCGTTTAAGAAAATGCACTTTATGTTATTGGAATAAATCGATAAAGAAAGAAAGAAAAAAAACAAAAATAAAATAAATAATAAATATTCAAAAACAATCAAAACAATTAATTATTATTTTTTTTTTTTTTTTCAATTTAAAAAACTAAAATTATGTATTCATGTAACAAAAGAGCACACGACCTACATTAAACATATTTCAATTAAATTAGCTACAAACAAAAAAAAAAAATAAACATTAAAACAACCAAATAAACAAAAAAATAAAGAAGAAAAAAATAACAATTAAGTGTCTACACAGCTTTTAAACGTAAAGCTTTTCACTTTACTTAAATAATAATAATAAAAAATAACATCACTTCACTTTCTCTATCAAAATAAATGTTCAAAGAGATTAGATGCTTCTTCTTCAACACCTTTGTGTAAACATTTTTTCTTCATCATTTTTTGTTTCCTTTTATTATAATATTAGTAGTAATTATTATTACTTGTTAAACAGATTACGTTTTACCAAATTAGATTAATATAAACTAATTATTATTATATTGTTTTTATTTTTCTTCAGGTAATTTAAAGTACTAGGCCATCAATTAATAATTATTAGTACCAAATTCATGATGTGATAAACAAACTTTGATTAAATTAAAAATATACAAACAAAAATTATATAATTTAACAGAAATTATAATTAAAAAGAAAAAAAAAAAACAAATATATAATAACAATTATTATCAATAATTATTTTTATTTTATTATCATTATGTTAAATTTTTAATTTATATAATTTTGCCAAAAAAAAAAAAATAATAATAATAATTCTTTACTCCACATACACACACACAACATGTGTGTTTTTTTTTTTTAATAATAATAATTTTCAATTATTTTTGTTAAATTTATTAAATAACTTTTGAATCGCTTTGTAAATTTTTTAATTTAAAATTTTTTTTTTTTTTATATTTAATTTAATATCATTAATTAATTAATTAATTATATTTTTATTTTTAATTTCATTTAATAACAATTTTTATTAATATTTTATTTTATCGCCTTATTTGTTTGTAATTTATTAATAATTAAAAAAAAAAAAAAAAAATATTATTTTTTTTCACTTAAAAACTATTTATTAGTTTAATTTGTAATTAATTTTTATTTATTTATTTATATATGTTTTTAATTATATAATTTATCTACACCAGAGCGAAATGAAAAAAAAGAAAAAAGAATAATTAAATGAAAGAAAATAAAATAATAATAATAAAACAGAATTTAAAAGATAAGGAAAGAATCTAACATAATCATAATATCACAGAATTATCATTTAATTTTTCTGCTTTAATTAAACCATTTAATGTAGTTGAGGATTGTGGTTTTATTGTTAAATCAGCCCCTGATGATGATGCACCCATACCCATACCTTGGGTTAATCCTGTCATCGATGTATCTATTTGTTTATTATTTGTATTAAAATTTGAAAAATTTAATGGTTGTGCAATTACATCACCGGTTGCAACAGACGATGATGATTGATTATTATTTATTGTTTTATTTGTTTTATTATTATTATTATTATTGCTATTACTAGTTCGTCGTCTTTTTGGTAAATGTACATACATTGTATTTGTATTATTTGTATCATCATCTTCATCATTCGCATTATTATTATGATTATTATTATTATTACTATTACCTATATTAACTAAGTCTACACCATTTTGTGTATTACTGTTACTATTTAGAATATTTATATTATTTGAACCATCATCTGAACTTATAGATATAATTTCATTACTATTATAATTACCAAAAAAATGTAATGGTTTCGTTATTTGTAGTGGATTATTTGGATTATTTTGTAGTGAATTATTTGGAATATTTTGTTGTTGATCAATTGGATTACTTTGTAGTGGATTAAGTAATATCAAATGCGATTGTTTAATTTGAGAATGTATTTGTAAATGATGATTTATATCATAAAATTGTCGTTGGTTTAAGTACTCCTGTTGCAATTGTTTCATTTGATTATTTAATTGCTGTAATTGTTGTATAGTGTTGTTATTACTATTATTTATATTACACAATTTATTTTTTTGATCTGGTTGTTGTTGTTGCTCATGCTGCTGCTGCTGCTGCTGTTGTTGTTGCTGATCATCTTGCTGATTTTGTACACTTATTAATACAACTTCATCATTATCATTTGTTTTTATATTACTATTATTATTATTATTATTATTATTACGCAAATTATAAATCTTTTTAATCTCATATTTATGCAACGTATAATCAGTTATCGGATTAATAGCATTTATATTAAATTGTTTCATAAATAATGACATTTGTCCAAATGTTGGATGAGGGCCCCAATTAATTTGATAAATGCCGCACGTCTCAAATGTTTTATCAACCGTTATATTTTTATTACGTATCATAAACTGTAATGTTATTATTTTATTTTCCCAAAAACGTCTGAAAAAAATAAAAATAAAATAAATAATAATTATATTATAACTATTATTAAAAGTAACAAACAATATGCTAACTATTCTAATTGTATTAACAAAAGTTAAGTTAACAAATCTTAAATTAAAATTAAAAAAAAAAAAAAGGCAACAAACAAACAAAGTTTTACAATTATGTATAACAATATGTTGACGTAAAATTTCTACTTTCTCTTTTCATTAGCCAAAAAAAAAAAAATATGAATAAATTATTAAAAAAAAATGTTACAACAACAAAATTAAAATTGTATTAAATAAAAACAAAAAACTAAAATTATTATTTACTAAGGATACATAAATATTAATTAAATTAATAAATATAATAACAAAAAACTTACTGTTTTATCTGTTCCATTGATAAAAATTTATTACATTCAATTAATAATTCATAATTTATATTATTATTATTATTAATATTATTATTTATACGATTATTATTATTATTACTATTAATAATATTACTATTTTTACAATTAGGATTATTATTATTTCTTAAAAAATGTCTTTCAATATTGCTTTTACTAAATACATAATAACGTAAACTATTTATCATTATTCGTATTTTATATTTTATTGATAATGTTGCTAAAAAATCTTCATAACCTATTAATGGTAACATTATATTAAATTTATAATCAGGACTTGATCTAAAATATAGATAATAAACAAGTAAATATTTAAAAATAATTTATCTCAATCATATATTTTATAAAACAAGAAAAAACAAATTAAATACGTACTTAATTAATTTAGCAAGATCACAACAAACTGTGTCCAGGTCATTTAAAAAGCTTGCATTCTCTGCTAATGTTTTATCCATATATAATTCAGTTATTACTTTATTTTGAATTGCATGAAAACATTTTCTATCAATTATTTTATCGTAGTTTGCTAAATTTCCCGTATATAAAATACTTTGTTTCTTATCTTTAACTAGAAGAAAAAAATAAAAATAATAATGTCAAAAATGGTATAACATTTATATAAACATTAAAAATTGTAAAAGAAATAAAAAAAAAAACTATTAATTACTTGTAAAAAGGAACATAACATTTTTCGTAAAACTTTCCGTGTTAATCATAATTACTTCAACTACTAATTTATCTGGGGTTTTTATTATAGTCGTCTCATTATAAAATAGAATACGAAAAAATTTTTTGTCTATTGGCTGTAAAAGAAAGAAGAAAAAAAAATTTCATAATTTTTTGTGAACAAAATTAATATTAATATTAATAATAATAAAGAAAAAAAAAATAAAAATAAAATCACAAATATAAAAAGTAAAAATTAATTAAAAGTAAAATTAATAAAATCAAAAACAATTGAAAAGTGAATTTTTTTTTATTTCTACTCTTTACATTTTCTCTGTGTTGCAAAATGTCGAATATATCTTCTGATGTGTAAATTATTGAATTCCAATCGTGTGGTACATTAAAGCCAGCATCCGGACGCGAAAAGAAATGTATGTAGTTTTCCTCCTAAAAACAAAAACAAAAAAAAAATGTGAAAAAACAATAGTCAGAAATTTTTTTTTGGTAAAACAATAGAAGTATAGCCAAAATCCATTTTTCTTTTTTTTGGCTTAATTTCTTTTTTAAGGTTATAATTTTTGTAAACAATTTTTTTTAATTAACCTGAAACTTGCGCTGATATTTTACTTGGTCAATATATATAAATTCTGATAAACTTTCGATATACATTTTATTTAACTTTTATTATGAATTAAAAAAAAATTTTCCCTTTTTATTCAATTTAACTAATATTTATAAAAGTTTTGACATTTCAAGTTTTTTTTTTCTTTATTTCCTATTATAATTTAACAACTGTCTTCACTCTTTTATGGGAAGAGAAAGAATAATTTAACAATAAGGCAATATTGCCAGATGTATATTTTTTATTATCCAAAAATAAAATGTTTGGTAAATATCGATGAATTTCGAGTATTGAAGAAATTTCCCTTTCTGTGGAGATAATAATATGAAAAATCCCTTTTTTATAATTTATTGAAAATTTATTTACTTTAATTTAATTAAAAATACATTATGATATTTAAATATTATTTATATACGCTGGTATAATATTCTTCTTCTAAATCGTATAAATCGGCTGCCATATCATCACGTAATGTCATTAATTTTTTATCACATTCAACCTGTGTTGTTCTATACAATTCAGAATTTGTTCTTATTGCCTCATTTACTGAATGGAAATCATTTAAAATTAAATATTGTTTTATATCAGCGACTAATTTCATTAAAGATTCGCCGGCACGTACTACAAAACAAAAATCATTGAGATCGAAACAATTTATATTGTATATATTTAGATATTAATTTACCTATATTTGCGGCACGAACTTGCATTTCATATGTATCCTGTTCACATTGTGTAATTTTAGATAATTGCATATCATTTTCACCTTTCGCTAGTTTTATAATTTCTTAAAGAATAAATATAAATAAAATTATTTAACTATGTTAATGATATATTAAAAATAATGATTACCTTCAAAATTTTCATGCATACTTTTAACATCTTCCTTTAATCTTGTTTGATAAGACTTTAATAAAGCTTCTTTAGATTGATGTAAACTTCTTGTCGTCATTTTAATTGTCAATTTACAGAACGGTGCAATTAAAAATGTTAATGTTTACAATATTTTGACATATCCAGAAAATAAAATACTTTTTTTTTTGAGAAATTGTCGCTGTAATCGATTTAGAGAAAATCATACATTTTCAAAAATTAAATATAATATGTACATTATAATTTAAATCTAAAATCTAATAAACAAAGAAGACACCATGTAATGAATACATGATTTTATAAATTCAAATTTGTAATCAGAGATTTTTATAGATAATGCTTAAGAAACAAAAGAAAAAATTGTAAAAAATAGATGGCGTAATAATTTGTTATTATTTCTCCAAAATTATTTGATTTCTACAAAACGTGGCCCAATCATAAACAGCCAGGTTCGTTTTCTCAAACCAATCAGATTAGACCACGCTAGAACGTCAGCGCCTAATATTTAGTACGGTTCGTCTTAGAAGTTCAGTTTCACATCAACCGCAGAACAGAAAGAAATAAGAAATTTTGCATAAGAGAAATAAAAAATATTTTAAGTGAATTTTATCATAGAAATAATAGGTGAAATTTTATTTATAAATAAAACAGTGTTATTTGAAATAAGCAAATAGGATTAAAAAAAAAACTCATATATTAGTATAATGTAAGTAAAAACAAAATTGATAATAAATAATTAATTAAATATATCTAACCGGGTTGAAGGCCACAAAAGAAAAATAAAAGCCGGGTGAGGTGGTTTCGTGGCTAAATAAAAGAAAAAAAAAAAAAAAACTACAAATATTTCGTGGGATGTACAAATCTGTTTGTCCTAAATAAACAATTTTTTTTCAATTATTTGTTAAAAAGTATTATTAAACTATTATATATAATGAAATTTTATCGTGTCGCGTATATTTTTCTAGAATGATATTTATCCATATTCGTCTATTTTTTTCTCGGCCAATGAACGTACAAGAAATAACTGAGTAGCACACGTATAATGTCTAAAATCGACGTCATCAGATTTTAATGACGTGTCGTAATATTTTATCTGTCCAGTCAATTAATATTATATTACTTAATATTGATTATAATGACTAGTATTATAAAAAAAAAAAATATTAAAGAAACGTGTTTAATAAATAATAAAACTTTTTTTTTTTTTTTATTTTAATATTATAAAATAGAAATGGTTTGATAGAAAAGGTGCAAATAATTTCAAGTTCAAAGAACTTAACAGTAAATAGTCGTCATCGTAGTAGACACTAAATTAACAGTAAATAACGAAACATACGTGGTTCAATAAAATTCTTTGTTTAAATTAATAAAAATTTATATAACGTAACGTACGCAAGATTTTTATTTTTCTTATTTGATTTTGACAGAAAACCTTCACAATGAAATTCCATTTATTGTTGTTGGCCGTAGTAGCCATTGTTGGCATATCACATGCTGATGAGAAAAAGGAAAAGGATAAAGATATTGGAACAGTCGTAGGAATTGATTTAGGAACAACATATTCATGGTAAGTGATATATATATATATATATATAATAATATATTGTATATATTTTCGTCTGAAAGTAATTTATAATTGTGATTTTCTTATTCCATAATTATAACAGTGTTGGTGTATATAAAAACGGTCGTGTAGAAATAATAGCAAATGATCAAGGTAATCGTATTACCCCATCATATGTAGCGTTTACTGCGGAAGGTGAACGTTTAATTGGTGATGCAGCGAAAAATCAGTTGACAACAAATCCAGAAAACACAATTTTCGATGCCAAACGTTTGATTGGTCGTGAATGGAGCGACATAACTGTACAGCATGATGTAAAATTCTTCCCATTCAAAGTTCTTGAAAAGAGTTCGAAACCACATATTAGTGTTAGTACTAGCCAAGGTAACAAAGTATTTGCTCCTGAAGAAATATCAGCTATGGTATTGGGTAAAATGAAGGAAACAGCTGAGGCATACTTGGGTAAAAAGGTAACACACGCTGTTGTCACGGTACCTGCTTATTTCAATGATGCTCAACGTCAAGCAACAAAGGATGCCGGTGTCATTGCTGGTTTGAATGTGATGAGAATCATTAACGAGCCCACAGCTGCTGCTATTGCTTACGGTTTAGATAAAAAGGATGGTGAAAAGAATGTTTTAGTATTTGATTTGGGCGGTGGTACCTTCGATGTATCACTTTTGACAATTGACAATGGTGTGTTTGAAGTAGTTGCAACAAATGGTGACACCCATTTGGGTGGTGAAGATTTCGATCAACGTGTAATGGATCATTTCATTAAATTATATAAGAAAAAGAAGGGCAAGGACATTCGCAAGGATAACCGCGCCGTACAAAAATTACGTCGTGAGGTCGAAAAGGCAAAACGTGCTCTCTCATCCAGTCATCAAGTCAGAATCGAAATTGAATCCTTCTTCGAAGGTGATGATTTCTCCGAAACTTTAACCAGAGCCAAATTTGAAGAATTAAACATGGATTTGTTCCGTTCCACATTGAAACCAGTTCAGAAAGTATTAGAAGATGCCGATATGAATAAAAAGGATGTCGATGAAATTGTATTAGTCGGAGGATCAACACGTATCCCTAAGATTCAACAATTAGTAAAAGAATTCTTTGGCGGTAAAGAACCATCCCGAGGTATTAACCCCGATGAAGCTGTTGCATATGGTGCCGCTGTACAAGCTGGTGTACTCTCTGGTGAACAAGATACTGACGCCATCGTATTATTGGACGTAAATCCATTGACATTAGGTATTGAAACTGTAGGAGGTGTCATGACCAAGTTGATTCCACGTAACACAGTTATTCCAACAAAGAAATCCCAAATCTTCTCAACTGCATCAGACAATCAACACACTGTCACCATCCAAGTATATGAAGGAGAACGCCCCATGACTAAAGACAACCATTTATTGGGTAAATTCGACTTAACTGGAATTCCACCTGCACCACGTGGCATCCCACAAATTGAAGTCTCCTTCGAAATCGATGCCAATGGTATCTTACAGGTATCCGCCGAAGACAAAGGCACTGGAAACCGAGAAAAGATTGTCATCACAAACGATCAAAACCGTCTAACACCAGATGATATCGAAAGGATGATTAAGGATGCTGAGAAATTTGCAGATGAAGACAAAAAATTAAAGGAACGTGTGGAAGCACGAAATGAATTGGAAAGTTATGCCTATAGCTTAAAGAATCAAGTAAACGATAAGGATAAATTAGGTTCTAAGTTATCAGATGAGGAGAAGACTACAATGGAAGAGGCAATTGATGCTAAAATTAAATGGTTAGAGGAAAACCAGGACACAGATTCAGAAGAATACAAAAAACAAAAGAAAGAACTAGAAGATGTTGTACAGCCAATTATTGCAAAATTATATCAAGGACAAGGTGGCCCACCACCAGCCGGTGGCGAAGAAGATGATCTCAAGGATGAGCTGTAGACATTTAACAATGAAATTATTTAATTAATTTAATAATTTATAAAATCAAAATCCAAAACTAAAGTAAATTAACTTAAAAACAAAATATACCAACAAGAAGGAGCAACAAAAAACGATGCATCCCTTTTCCATCCTTTCGACGTCTAATTTATAGATTTAGCTAATTTATTCTAATTTTTTATTTGTTCATTTTCCTTCTTATTTTTTTTTGTTTATTTATTTTTCTTTTTAATTAATTAATTATTAATAGAAACAAAATATAGGATAAACAAAAACGAAAAAAAAAAAAAAAAAAAAATCAATTTAAAATTATTAGATCCTTGATTTTTTTTTTTAAAATTAAAGGAAGAAAAAAAAATCATCCAATGCATAGTATAGGAAGCCCGCACTCTATCTACAAGATAATTTTATTATCATTTTTGCTGTATAAATTTATCCTTCTAGATAGGATTCCAATCCTTCATTTTGTTTGCATTTTTTAAATAAGAAAAAAAAAATTATTTTTTTTTTTTTCTTTCAAGACTTTAAATTAATAATTAAAAAGAAAAGAAAAAAAAAATTCATCTGACTGAATGTGTGCGTGTGATTTAAGAAATAAAAATAAAAATTAAAAAAAAAACTTATGTAATTAATAATTTAGATGAAACAAAAACAAATAAATGAAATTAAATACAATTGATGTGTATGAGATAAAATTTTTGTAAAATAAAACACAAAAGAAAAAACGAAAATATTTACTTTTTTTTTTTTATTCCATTTTGATTATTTTTGCACGGAGCGGCCTATTGTTTTTATTGTTGGAAACAATCGCACTGTCACTGCTGTGGTTGCTATAGTTTTCCTAGAAACAAACGCTAAAACGACAGATTATTTTAAAAATGCCTTATACACCCAGAATTGGACCAAAAGTATGCTCCGCGTTTAGAAGATTCGCATACAATTTTTCTGGTTTTAATCGTTACGGATTGCATCGTGATGACTGCCTTTATCCAAATAATCCTATTGTTGCAGAGGCTTTAACACGTTTACCAAAGCATTTGATTGAGATACGTAATTATCGTATATTGCGTGCGATGCAATTATCATTATGTCATACATATTTACCAAAATGTGAATGGACAAAATTTGAAGATGACATTAAATACCTAGAGCCTTACATGATTGAAGTTGCACAGGAATTCAAAGAAAAAACGAATCCGGATCTAAATTAATAAAGGAAAAATACTTGTTTGTTGTGTTTTTATTTAATTGTTTTTATTTTAAATTTGTTATTGGTAATGTTTCTTGTGCATTTATTAATTAATTAACATTAAAAATTTGAATTATCTATTAAATTATAATAAAAAAAAAAAAATTAAAAAACAAAACTAAATCTTTTTTTTTTTTTACTTATTTCCAAAATATTGTGTCAGATGGATAATTGTGCATGTATTTTTGAACGTTTAATAATATTTGTAAATTTTATTTAACTATATTTTTCTTTTTTTTTGATCTATCTAATTAAAAATAATATAATGATAGGCTTAAATTAAATATTAAGAAGCTCGTACATTCACAATCAATTTAATTTTATTACCTTTAATGATTTTAATTTAAAAAAAAAACACGTATGCTGTATACGTGTCGGACACATGTGTTTTTTCCACTAACAAAATGGTTTGTTTTCTTGCTTATACAAGAAAATGTAAATAGTTATCTTATATTCATTCAAATTCAATATATAATAGAACAAAATTAACGATTAGAATACAGGTAATAATAGTTAATCCTAACAATTTTAACTATTTAGATAAGATTAGAAGAAGAAATTTATTTTATTTAAATTAACAGTTTTTTCGATTGAAAAAGTTTCTTTTCATTTTTTTTCTCCCTTAAAACATAGTTTTCGTATAGGAGTACAGAACAAGAATATACATTGATAAATATTTTTATTAAATAACATAGATAGTGCTCAAAACAATAAAGCGAAAGTTTTTTTTTTTTTTTTTTAACGTATAGATTGTTAAATTTAAAATAATTTTAATTCACAAAACAATTATTTAACAAATATTCAAAAAATGAATCACTGTTGAATAACGTATTAGATTAATTAATTAATTTAACAGTAAACCTTTTTTAAATTGTTATTTAATTTTTCTTCTATTTTCTTCATCATCATTCAGTCGATTAAACATTAATTTTTTTTTTTGTTTTTTATCGTTTTACTTTAACATATCTTTTTTATTTAAAATTTAATTTATTATAATTTGCACTAACTTTAAATTTATTATTTTATTATTATCATTAATTATAGCATTATTTATATTTACATAATTTTTATTATTTAAAATAATTTTATTTTTACATTTATTAAACTCATTTATACACCTTTAAGTAAGTAATAAATGAGTTAATTAATTATGGTTTAACATCATTTTTATTAATAATATTTATTATTTAATTTAATTTGAACAATGAATTATAATTAATTTTATTTCTATTTGAATATTTATGACACATTGAACTAGAAGAAAGATAACGAAAAAACAAAAAAAATAATAGAAAGAAGAAGAAAAAATAAAAAAAAAAACATCAATTGAGATTATTTAAGAGATTCTTTTGTGTTTTTATAACAGGCATAATAATTATTATAATAACATTTAATTTAAATAATTGATCAATTCCATATGTTTAATTAATTATTTATAAATAGGCCGTTTAATTTTTATTATTTATTTATTTATTTAATGGTGGTGCTAAATTTATAATAATCAAAAAAAAATTATATAAAAGAAATCCCTTAGCCTAACAACCAATACAAATTTATGTTTAATTGTTTTATTAATTTTACATAAATAATATCAATATTTATGCCGACAAATAAATAAAACAATTATTTTTACATGTTATTTGATTTGATTTCTTTTTTTTTTTTTTTAACGGATTACTTTACTTTTAGTATCATTTCTAACGTAACGTACTATTATCATTTTGTTAAGATCCACATCAACCTCATTTTAATTAAATAATGCTAATTTATTGTGCTTTGTAGGTCTTAATCACTATGTTTCCCTTATAATGCAAAAGAAAAAACTTTATCATTTATTTTAATTTAACTAATATAGAAAATGCAACACAATAATATATTTGAAACCAAAAAAAAAAAAAAAAAATAAAAATGCATGTTGTCACTGCACTACATTATCAAAAAATCAGATCTTATCGTTATAATTATTAAAATTTATATCAAGATAAATATATTTAAAAACAAAAATTTTTTTTTTTTTTTGTATCATAAGATTTTGTTATTTATTCATTAATTAATTTTTTATTTATTTAATTAATTAATTAAAAATAATTTAAATACTTGTATACTTTTGAGTATTTATATATGTATATATATTAGGTCGCTCATTTAGTGTATCGACTGCATTTTATCATAGTTCCATATTATAATAAAATTAAAATCAGTTTCAGTGTAATTTTGAATTTTATTCTTAGTTTTTTTTTTTTTTTAATATGTTCACTTTGTATAATAACTGCCCATCGGTTGTTTTAAAATAATAATAATAATAATAATAATAACATTTAACATGGTGATATTTAAATATTTTGTTACAATTAAGCCATTAATTCAAATAACAAAAAAAAAAAAAAAAATACAAACAAACAAATATTTCCCGTTAAAACAAATGATTTAATTTATCACAAATAAAATTAGATATTATCACAGTTGTTAAAATTGCAAAATAAATATTCTAATAATTTAAAATAAATAAATAAAAAATTTCTAAATATTCGTTGTTTGTTTGATTTTTCAAATGGAAAAATAAAAAAAAAAAATATTTTGTCTACAAGGCACGAGAATTATAAATTAAATCAAAATTACACAGAAAAAAAAAAAATTTATTCCTTTAGTCGTAATGCAAGCACTTAAAATTTAAATAATTTTTAACCGTCGAGTTGAATCAAAACTAAGAAACATTTTCTCCTACTGAACAATATATTTAAAATTTTTTTTTTTTTTGGTTGTGTATATATGCGAGTGCTATGCTGTTAATAGTGGAAGCCGGTGAATATATAAACAGGGTTATATTGCATACTTGCAAAAATGCTTATCTTTTGTTTTAGTTTTAATAATTAATCGAATTTTAAAATTGTTTTAATTGTGTTGGACGTTATTATAATTATTTTACTAATTACCCAATATCTATTATTATTATTATAAATAATTTTTGTTTTAGTTACTTTTTTTTTTATGTAATATGAAACAACAAAATGGACTTTATAAACAACAGACTATTTTTATTATTAAAATTTATTTTTGTTTTATTTTATTAAAGCTTTGCATTTTTGTTTTAGATAATTAATTATTATTATTATGATAATTTTTTTTTTTCAAGATATATTTTTATACAATGTTTACGTACTTGCATGTAACAATGTATCGTTTCGTTTATATAAATTAATTTATTATATTTTTCATTATCTAAGCCTTTTTTTGTATTATTTAAAATTCATTTCTACATTTAAAATTCATGCTCTCTTAACGAACACATACGGAACGTGATTATACTTTTTTTTTTTGATCATTTAATATAAATTTGTATTATTGTTATTACCATCAATACTATTATTGTTATTATTATTATTATTATTATTATTATGGTTATGTTTATTGGATGGTATTATAAATACAAAATAATTATAATATCATGCATCGGTACTTGTTGTACTATCGTATTCTCGTACGTATTCTTTTGGAAAGAATCCCACCTGAAAATTTAATTTTTTATCTCATATAAGTTGCATTTTTATCTTTTGTTTTAGTAGAAATATTTCACTAAATATAATAATGAATAAAGAATATAAAATATATATTGTAAATACCCTATCCAATGTTCTTCCACGCCACCATCCTCTACTGTCACCTTCTTTACCTATAACAAAAACTTCACAACCCGGCTGCAAAGGTAGCTGATTTAATTCCTTTGGTATAAACTCATATATGGCTTTTGCCTTCATTTCCCGAAAAGGCCACTCTAATGTTTGATTTAAACTATAAATACATTTTTCAATTATTAATTAATTATAATAAATCGGTTTTAAACTATATATAAAATTTTATTTACCCAGCAAAATTTTCCCCTAAATCATTACGTTCATAGAACGATACTAATTCAATAATTGTTTTAAACTGTCTACGTGTTGATAAATAAAAGTGTGTAATTTCATTTTCTGTTTTTTGATAAATTTTCATGTGTTTAACTACAAGATTATCAGTTCTAAAATAGAGATAAATAATAAAAAATTTAATAAAATAAAATAATTCTACTGACAGACAAACTGCTTACTTTAAACTTAAAGCATAAATTGTTTCATTATTTTGTGATGCACCCTGTGGCCGTACGCGTAATAAATATGTACCTATATTACGATTTTCTAATTTTGATGATGCTACCTCACGATCCATTGTTCCGACAAACCAATAAAATTCTGCCAATTGACGATCACAAACCGGGGGCGGTAAATTTACTGATGTCTGTTGACAATGACCAGTTGATGAAATACAACCTTTGTGCACACTAATTCCACATATTTTGCATTTGTAACCTTGGTGTATTAAACCCTTTAAAAATTTTGAACAATGACGACAGATTACAGAAGACTGATATGTTGTTATAAAAAATTTGTGATCTGTATTACGACAACCTTGTGGCTCCAAATTATCCCTAAAATAGAGAATCAAAATTATATTTTATTTTCTTTTTATATAGAGTTTGTAGTTTACATTGCTTCTTGTAACGCTTTTCTCCATTTATGTCGTTCTGCTTCGGTTTTCATATATAATGTAAATGCTGTTGCTTGTGATTTTCTAGCCAATAATAATTGAAATTTAAATCTAGCATCACGTCCCAATGTTTTACGTTGATGTACAATTTCCACATGATATTCTTGTAAATTAAATGCATCACGAAATGTATATTGACTTTCACCAATTTTTGTATTTGAATTTTTAACTAAAATCATTATCTTATCAAATATAAATGCATAACGATGCTTTGTTTTTTGATCCTCATGCGCTTTTATATTTAATTCGCCATCCAATAATAATCTACCATATTGCAATAATTCATTTCCATTCGGTAAATTTAAATCAATTATGCTCTCCTGTTTCAAACAATAATAAAACGGAATTTAATAATATTGCAAATATAAATCAATAAATCTATATTTACTTCGACTTTTTTTATAACAAATAAATGTTCAGAGTCCCGTTTTACTTCATTTGTATATTGTGCAACGTCAACCATTGCTTCTTTGGCACGCTCCAATCCACGATAATCTTCATGCATCTATAAATAATTTAATAAATTAACATTTAATTTGTCAACAATATGTTTAATAGTAACAAACTTGTGAAGTTTCATGCACTAATTTATCCAATAATAAATGGTATTTTAAAATTCTTTGCATTGGCACTGATAATATATCTCTTAATTGAACTTTACCACAGCTATGCTCTTTTTGGCATTGTTGTACCAATTGTTCAATATTATTACGTTTACATACATCACGCAACATATCAGTTGCACATGTCATATTTGAACAGTATTTCCCATATATCAAGAAAGGTTCACGAAATTCCAAAAACACTTGACTTAATTTAATTATTTTTGGATTTGCAATCGCATCACGTAATTTCTCTAAGAATTTAGTATGAATTTCTAATAAATCCTACATTAAAAAAAAAGAAAAAGATAGTAATAAACATAAATATTAAATAATTTAACTAAAAGAATTAATTTATTTTACCCTTATCATTGGAAAAATTTGACGTATTTCATCTTTGGATAAATGTTTTTCTAGTGGCTGCATAAATTTGTATTTTAATGCATTTAACACTTCTAAATAATTTGTTTCTGTATCCAATAATTCACGTATAACAAAATCACGTTGCTCAAAATTAGCTGTTGATGCAGTTAACTAAAATAATTAAAAAATAAATAGAAAAGGAATAATTATGCAAATAATATGAATAAAACAAAAATACTCCTAATTAAAGCGACTAAATAAATTAATAAAATTATAAATTAAAAACAAAAAAAAAAAAAAAAAAACATAAACATAAAAAAAAATGCTACCTGATTGCGACTAGTTCTTTGTATAACACATAAATCTTGATAAACTTCTTCCTCTTTCATATCTTGATCATCGTTATCATCATTACATGCAGCACCATTTGACATACTTTTTTTTTTTTTTTATTTTTAATTATAATTTTAATCATAATGAAGATAAAGAAAAAAAATTATAATAACATCAAACAAAACAGTGCCCAAATTAAAATTATAAAATTTTAAATGATGTATTTTCCGGTGATGAAAAAAATAAAAAATATAAAATTTATTAATTAAATGCAAGAAGAAAAACAAATAAATAAAAATTATAATAAAATAAATAAGAAGAAACATCATAATTTGGTGGTGAACATGAAAAAAAATAAAATAAATAAATAAATAAAAATTACATAAAAAAAAAAAAAAAACACAGCAAAACGATAAAACATTTATCGTCACTAAATAAAACATTAGTCAATACTACAACCAACATGACGATACTTTGTAACACAAAAACAAATAAAAAAAAAAAAAACGAAATTTAATCAATCTAATCAATGTAAAAATGCAAAACAATAATTTAATAATAATTCATAAAAAAAAAAAAGAGAAAAATATAGGATAAACAAAAAAAAATACGAAAAACGACAAATCATTTATTTATAAATATATAAAATATAAAACCTCTGGTAATCTGGAGGAGAATGTAACGTAACATAGTTCTTCATAAACTCTTTCATCATTTTCATGAATATCAATATCGAATGATTGCTGTAGTGCTTTTTGTAATTGCAGCCAAGGTGTTATAATATTACAACAATTACTACTATCATCTTCATCATCATTGTTGCTACTATTATCATTATTTTGTAATTTAAATTTCAATTCATCATCATTTCGTATTGTTTCATCATTATTATCAACATCTTCAATATTATTATCTTGATTTGTTACAATATCATTTACACTATCATTGCTTTCTACACTATTATCATTCTCCATTGATAATGACGCTTTTAATGTCTTTATTTGTTTTGTTATATCTTTTTGTTCTTTATATTTATGTTTACCACCAATTATATCGACGTTTTTTGCTTCATTATGATTATTGTTATTACTGTTAGTTTATTTTGTTTATTATAATAGAAATATGCATATAGATAGATAGATATACAATATATATATATATATATATATATATATATATATATATATATAAGATAAAAGATAAAAAGAGTAAATTTTAGAGTTAATAAGTAAAAATTATTATTTATACTATGTTTTAATACAACATTTATTTGAATCAATTCAACATTTTAACTGATGATAAAATACAAGATGCAATTATTTAAGTTTTATTCAAATAACTATTGTGTTAAGAGCATAGCAATTATATTGATTATAGAATTATATATACATTTTTATTGTTATTATATACAAATGACTTGTAATTTTATTTATATTTCTCTAAACACTTATCTGATTTATTAAAATATATATATTATATTTATGATTTTTATCTATAGATAAATATAATACAATTTATATTATTTAATTATTGTGATTTTATTCTTAAAATCAATAAAATTATTAATTAAATTAGAACAAAAGTAATCATGAATGAAATCTATCTAGTATTGTCTTTTGTCAATGTATCGTAAAAAAAAAGAAAAAAAAAAATTTAATTAACTTTCATTATCAAAATTACAACCGGAAAATTAAAGTCACTTGATATAAATATAAAACAATATTATCATATACATATATACTTTTTTTTTTACTATTTATAAAATAATAATAAAAAAAACTATATACTATAATAAATAAATAGTAGACATATAAAAGTATTAATGTAATACATACGTTGTATGTAAATCTCTGTAAATTTCTTCATCGGAATGACTTCGTTCACTTTGTGAAATTTGTGCATTAAAACCGCTAAAATTAAAAACAAAATTATATATTTTTATTAAATAATTATGATTAAATAATAATAAAAGAAAGAAAAAAAAACAATTAAATCGAGACAGACACTGTGTAAATATGAACACAAAACAATTTAATATTATAAATTAGTTGATAACTATTGTTATAAACATAATTATGCTTTGTTTTTATTGTCTCTCTGTTTTTTTTTTTGTTTTATCTTATTACAATAATAAATTTTGTTTTATTTTATTCAAACCAAAAAAATTTACATAAATGTGATAAGTGATAAAAAGAAAACTTACGTTATATTCGGATGTTGCTGCATTACTTTACGACATTGTGATAATTTTGATAATGTTATTAGCACACGATGAAAATTTGTCAAATCATATAACATTGTCGCATCAAATAGATCCGATTCTCTTATATTAAAATAAGTTTTACATATTTCTAAAAATAATTTTATATTTTGACAGCAAAGAAACTAGAATAAAAGAAAGAAAAAAAAAATATTCATTATTTATTTATTCTGCTAATAAATGTATTATATAATTGGTTGACAATTTATGTAAGTAAGTTTTTGGTAATTCTGGGAATATATAACACTTAAGGGAATATTGTTAATAAAATACCAATAAAATTATTACAATATAAATATTTTATATATAATTTTAGTTGAATTGTTTTATTCATTAAACAATAAATTTTCTAACTTTGTTATTCATTACAAAACAAATACTTTTTTTTTATTTATATTTCTCACCTACGCACATTTGTTAATGAATGAATTTCAATCATATAATTCTATTTATTATCATCTTTAATCTAAGGATTTTATAATTAATTAAAATGTGTGTCAAATGCTTACTTTCGATTTATAAATCGATTTTTGATTCAATTTTTGCCCAAAATTTTACAAATCCGTTGTTCAGATAAACAAAACGTAGTGGCTAATAGGGTCAGATGCGCAAAATATAATAATAAATTCTACATAGAAAAGGAGAAATTTTCTGACGATTGTGTAACCTCAATAATTGAACAATTAATCGTTTAAATAAAAAAAAAAAATTCATAAATTCACAACAATTCATCTCATATAATGCCATCGTTGCTAAATTTTATTTGTAAATTGAATTTATGCCTTAAATCCGAACAATGAAATATTCATATAAGGTCATAGCTATATTATCGTGATAAAAACAAAATTCCTCATATATCTATGTTACATAATCTTTTATTTTTATCCAAAATACATATTTTATGTTCATACTGATACTATTTATGAGCGATTAATAAAAAAAAAGATTTGAAATTATCGGAATATAAACGTATTTAAAAAAAAAAAAATAAATTCATAGAATTTACAAAAAAAAAATTTCAACATGTTTCCATAAATTGTTCAGTGAACAATTACTTGCCGTGTCGATAATTCAACAAATTGAATTGAATTGATTTTTCACAGTATTTTTTATAAATATTTACTCAACATCTTACTTTAACAAAATTCCACATAATTAAATATTAAAAAAAGAATATCATATATATGAATTATGAAGGGTCTAGTGAAGGGTTAATTTTAAATAATTCTATTAAGAGTTTTTACTTCTAGATTAACTAATAGACTTTCAAGATAATACATAGAAATATTTTAGCTAGATAATACTTGATGGGTGGAAATCTATTCCATTTCTTAAAAAAAAACTAATAATGTCCTGAAAACCAATAAAAAAATACATTTTTTAAGTAACTTATCTATGTCTACAATATGAACGTTAGAGCCGAGACCGTTAAATTTGTTTAAAACTGAAGTTTGCGATTCTTAAAAGATTGACATTTCCTGTTTTATATTTACAAATGGAACACTGGAATGAAATTTCTGCATAACTAATGAATTATAAAATGATCATAATATGATAATGCTGTTGTATGTTTTTAATTAACCATTATTTTATGCGTACAAGAAAAAAATATATACGTATAAAAAAAAATGACAAAATTTTGGTCAATTCGAAAACGATTTAGGTTTGTAACTTGACTAAATTTAAAAATCGAAAAGAAAAAAAAAAATTAAATGCATTTAAGGCTTTATGTTAATTCAAATTTATGACGTGTGCTTTTTTCCAACTAAATTTCTATGAATAATAAATTATGTTTAAAATAAATAAATAAATATTAAAACAAAAAAAAACTCATTAAAACATGATGAACAATAATTATTTGTTATTTTTAAATATTTCTTTTTAATTATTAAATTAAACGTCATAGTTTATTAACATTGAAAATGAATTTTTATTTTAGAAATCAATAAGATTTAACGGCATTAGTATAATAATAAAAATTAAAAACTAATCATAAATAAGACAGCTAATTTCCTCAACATAATTTACAATAAATAAGTTATTAAACAAAAAAAAAAAAAATATTTATTTTAAGAGATATTATAAAAATAGTTTTATAAATTATAGAAATATGTAAATAAATAATTTTTATATAGATAAATATGTTGAAAAACGAAAAATTAATAAAATTCCGTTAAATTAGAATTCCTTATCATATCTTTAATATAATATGTGTTATCTAGGTAAAGTTTGATAGAAAAATAAAATTTTATTGGAAAAGTTTGAAAACCTGATTAACTTCTAATTTATAAATTACTTTCCAAAGAAAGAAACAATAATAAATGCATGAAAATAATATGTCTTATCTTTGTTTTAATAAACTTGAATATTTTCAAATAAAAATAGAAAACTTTTACTTGTAAACTTGATTTATTAGTAAGTAATATCTATAATGATTAGTTGAAAGAAAACAAAACAAAACAAAAAAAAAAAAAAGCTTAAAAACTTTAAATTATTTTTAAAAAAAATCATAATATAAATATTTATCTATATTATAAATATTATTTTTAGACAATAAAAAAGAAAAAATTAAAAATAACAAAAATAGTAAATTGATTCAAACGAGGCCATTAGGTAGCAATTTGTATAATGATATTTTTTTTTAATTTTTTTTTTACAAATATACAAATCTTTTGAATTATTTAATAAATAAAATTATAAAAAAAAAAAAAAAAAACAATTTTTGTAAAAGAATGAAAAAAAAAATAAACTAAATAAACTAAAGAATCTAAGAAGAATAAAATAAATTAAATTTTATTTAAATAAAAAAAAAAAATCCAATTCGACTGAAAATGGAATGAAAATAAACAAAAAAAAGAAGAAAAAAAAAAAAAGAAGAAAAAAAAATTATGTAAATAAATGTTAAATCAGCTTAATTATTGTTCCAAGCAATTTAAATTTGAATTTGAATAATATTTAATGGATCATCAATTATGATAATAAATAAACAAAATAAATGAAGTAATGAAAGCATAGGAATTATAAACGTAAGTCTGAAAACAAATAAATGGATAAAGGCTGAGAAATGTCAAAAGATGTTTTTTTTTGTTTTTTTGTTATGCATACTTAAAGGAAAAGATATAGAGATCAGGAAGTAACAAATAAATAAAACAGAAAATTAATAAATATATCTCTCTTATTTATATACAAAATAAATTTTGTATAACTAGTCTTATTTCATTCTTACTTGTGCCATTTGTGGCTTCCGATTAAAATCTTTCATATCCATTGATTTTTGATCCAAAAATAATAATAAATTACACAATAGCACACCGTCCCGTAATGTTAACGCTAAAACTTTAATTTCCGAATCACGCCAATTGGCTTTATGATCAGGAGGTATTATTTTACATCGTGTTAACCAGCTGGCACATTCACGCCACAAATCATCAGCCATTGCCATCTTTTTTTTTTTTTTTTAATTTAATTTTTATTAATTTTATTTAATAAACACAAAAAACTTAATTAAAATAAAATAAAAAAAAAAGATTTTTTTTTTTTATTTAGCACTTTGGTACTTTTCAATTTTTTAATACACTTTGACAACTAATGAAAATCATTTAATCTGACTGAATGCTTTTATTAATAAAATTATAAATTCACATTATTATTACTATTATTGCACATTATTTATTTTATATTTTTTTAAATATAGTTTTAATATTTATTTAACAAAATTTACTTTAAACAATCAAAGAAATGACAGACCAACATTTTACACTTTTCACAGGGCAGCCATATTTAAATGTTGTGATCTTTTTAGCTCTTCTTCGATGAAATAAAAAATAAAAAAAAAAGGAAAAATAATCATTTGTTGTTCTGTCAACGAATATATTACGAACGCTTTTAACAAATCGGTTTTTTTTACAGCCATAAACAAAATTACTATGTCACAATTAAACCATCTGAGTGAAATTGATATTTTTGAATGAGCGACGTTCTGTTAAAACTATGAGATTGCAATAAATAAATTTATTTATCATTATAGGTTTAGCAAAAATTCTTATTTATAGAAAAAATTGATTATTTGAAATAAATCTGTCAAATCAAATCATACATATATAGATAGAAACAATAATTTATTTTTTCTCTTGTTATTTATTTATTTAATATCTAAGTAATTACAGTATTTTTGTTATATTAATTATAAATATATAATAAACCTTTTTTTTTTCTTTTAAATAAAAATATAACATAAATGTAGTAAGGAAATATATTAAATTTTCATTATAATTTAAAAGTTATTATGCTTGACTTATTATTAAACGACAAAAAAGTAGAAGAAAAACCATACATTTTGTATTCAAGGAATGTTTATTAGTAATTATAATTAGAGAAACCGTAAAAGTTCTTAATTTATAAATCAAAAAAGCGTGCTAATAAAGTTATTATCACGGTTGATGTGAAAGTTAAAACAAAAAAAGAAATAGAGTAATGCAACAAGTTTAAAAAGTGGTGCAAGTGGCACTTATAATATTTATATACATATATATTAAACTGTACAGGCAAATCCTTCTATAAAACGTTAATTATATGATAACTATTTTTACAGCTAAACAAACGTTTTATTCTGTGTTTTACCTGTATTTTATTTATTTATATTATATATCGCAACAAATTTTTTCTTTTTAACGAATAAGCTTAGATAATTTTTAGTATATAATTGTTTTCTTTTTTATTCAGTAAATAATAATTAAAAATATTTTCTTTAATATTAATTAAAAAATATATAATTTTCATCTTCTTTTTTTTCTTTTTTTATTTTTACAATTTTAAATAAAATATTTATTAATTTTTACTATTATTATTATTTTTTTTTTTTTTGCATTTACGTTATTATTTATAAATATTTATATAAGGAAGATATTTGATTTAAAATAATTAAAATCTTTTTTTTTAGTATACATGCAAGTTCATTTCTCATTAAAAAATTCTCATTTTTCCATTATTTTTGAAGCACCTTTTTTTTTTTTGCAATAATATTTTTTGCACAAATAATTTTTTTTAGGTATTACTAAATAAATTAATCAATCAGTTATTCAAAAATGGCACCAATTATCAATTTTTTTTAAAATTTATTCATTAACGATAAAGAAAATATTATTTAAAAATATTTTTCATTAAAATAATAACAACAATCGATTTTGCTGTACATAGCTATGGTAAGCATACAAAAGTTTTTTAGGCACATATATGTACGCTTTAAAAAATTCGTTATTTTTTTTATTTCGTTTGACTTTGACTAATTAAAAAAATCATATCCATGCTATGTCTATTATAATAGTGATCTAATTGTATATATAGATTACACATTCATGCATAATCAATGAAATTTTCTTTAATTTTTAGATAAATAAATTTTCTATTTATTTTTCGGTAATTTAGCCTAATTAAAATTTATTTAATTTTTCTGTTACAGAGCAATTATTCGAAACAAATAAAATTCCATCACTTTTCATATTATACTCTCTCAAAATTAATTATTTCAATATAATTAAATACAATTATCAAAAATAAACAAAAATATTAAATTGATTGAAAAAAAAAAGATATTCTGTAATTGAGATATGACATTTAATAAATATATTTCTTTATTTTCCTTTAATGTTTTCAATAAAAATTATCTATATTTTTATTGCTTTATTGTTTTTAATAAAATTTATTATATTTCTTTTATTTTATTTCATCATAATAATAAATATATTAATCTCTGTAATCCATTGTTTTAATGAATGTAACAGCTGAACAAAACTGTGTCCACCAATATAATACTTCTCCTTCTAGTTTATCACCTATAAAGCAGTTAACATACTCAATAGTTGATAAAAGATATGGAGGATTTGCCTTAAAGAAAATTTCGAAAAAAAAAAATATAAATACATCTATGATTGTTAAAATGAACAAATGCGAAGGAACCAACCTTTATAATAACATAAATTAAAACTGGTGTTAAATCATCAGCAGAAGGCACATGATCAGACGCCATTGATAATAAATTCATAATACATGTAATACATCTGTAAGAAAAAAAAAGAAGAAATTTGTTTAAATAAATTATTCAATTATGAACATAATTCTAATTATTTACCTAACTACACATTGTACTTTATCATGGGGTGTTTTATAAGCGGATATATAAGCAATTTGTTGTTGAGCAAAGGGCCAAGGAGCTTCAACCATATACATCTGTGGTATGCGTAATGCTGTATGAGTTGGTGTTATAAAACGTGATAATTTCCGTATATGCTCACGAAGTACTCTATAAAAAAATTAACAATTGTAGGACGTAATTGTTAAAAATTGTAAATATAAGAAAAATACAACGACTACTTACTGATCTCGTGATAAATCACCATCATCATTTGGAAACATTACTAGCCAGTATAACCGTTGTAGCAATACACGTTCAATGGAGATACGTGCCTCATGTAATTGCCAATCTGCCATACCTTGTATTATGCCATCACAACGTAATTCGTCCATTAATTTACCCATAAACTCGTCTAATAAATCAATTTTCTCATCCAGAATTGTTAAATTACTGAATTCATTTTGAAATTTAATAATAATTTGTTCACGTTTTTCTAAAAACATACGTATACAGACAATTATTAAATAACGATTACACATATCACGATCATTTTGTAAACGATCCTCAAAATGTTCAATATTTTCTAATGCTGATAACAAATTTTGACGATATCTAATTAAATATTGTAAATAACTTTGACGTTTTATTAAGTCTTTTTGTAATTCATTTATTAGTTTTTGATGTTCATTATAATCAAAATTATTTAATGAACGTATCGCCTCTGATACATAAGAAATTTGTTGTAAATTTTGTAAATTCAATGCTTGAGCTAATTGTATTTGCAAATATATTAATAAAGGTGATGATTTATTATCGCACTAAAAAAATTAAAATTAAATTAAAATAAAAATATAGAAAATAATGTAACAATGAAATTGAATATAGGCAACTTACACAAGAATGACGAAAGTCTGATGTATGTAAATCAGTTGATGATAAAACAATACGTAACTTCCTTTTTGTATTATTGAAACAATAAAATTTATCCTCAACATACGTTATACCGTTTTGCATTCTATTGAATAACAAAACAAAAAAAAAAAAAAAGAAAAATTGTAAAATAGCATAAATTTATATTTGATTGAATTTACCTTTGTTCAATACCATCAGATTGTGAACTACGGCTTTTCAATGAACTCGAATTATTACTTGTTGAGTCAGAATTTGTTGCATCGCTAGAAGATGAAGCCTTTCGTCGATATTTTGCTAATATATCTTCTGATGTGTCATAATTACAACCATCAACACCATTATTTAAATCATTTTTATTTAAATTTAATTTTACTTGATCAGCATCACCGCCTCCGCCACCATTTTTCAATCGTTGTTGCAAGTGATTATAATGTATGAAATCATTTATTATATTACCATGATTGGTATGATCATCATTTCCAATTGTGCGAAATTTATTACTACGACGATTTTTAAATCCTTGTCTTATTTTATTAAAAAATCCACCACTTTGACCTGTTATTGGCGATGAGTTTATATGATGATTGTTGTTTATATTATTATTGTTGCTATAACGTAAATGATGTAAAACATCTTTATCAGCTGATGAATCAAAACTTATACTTTTTGGTATTGCACCTGTGCATTTATTTGGCTTTATTGTTGATAGAGTGGGAGGTGGAATGAGATCAGCGTGTATTAAGTTGTTATTATTATTATTAATAACAACTAGATTATTATTATCATTTGCAATAATATTGTTGTTAATATTATTACTATTTATATTTCTAACTTCATTTAAAGTTAACGATTGTGTTCTTAATAATAAAACATTATCAATTGAATTTTGTTGCTGATTTTTTGCATCATCTGTTGCTGAATTTAAGATATCATCAGTTGAATTTGGTGTTAGATTTTCCACCAACGATGTTGATTGTGATGAATGTGCTGCTTGAAGAAGTATATTATTTGGCATTGAATAACTTGTAGACATTTTATCACGGCGTAAAATTATTTCATGGTTTTCATATGCACTGATTGATTGTTGGTGCCGTCTTGCAGTTATCATTGTCGACGATGTATTTGTATTCGCTGTTGCTGAGTTTTTAGGTGTGTAATCTATAATACCATTACGCCTACCATCAAAGCTAGCATTACGTTGATCTGATGAGTTCCGACGATGCTCAACATGATTATCCACTAATTCATCCATTATTTCGTTTGAGCATAATTGTGGCATTTCATATGGAGATAACATTGATCCCGATTCAATATCAACAATATCATTAATAACTTCTTCTCTATGTACAACTGGGCTGTTGGATCTACCTAAATCATTATTATTATTGCTTATAGTCTGACACCTTTCTTTCGGTACAGAACTATTATTACTTTGATCGTCTTCAATAAAAGGATTAATAATATTTGTGCTAGATTTTACAACTGTCTCCACAGTATGCAGTTTTGAATGATGATGTCGGGATGGCGATATCTCGGGAGTATTATAAACTCGTTGATAATTATAGCCATAATTACTGCTCTTTTTCATATCTGTGCTATTTTTTTGTTCTCGATTAAACATTTCAAGTAAATTATTTGATGGTTTAAAAAGGCTTAAATGTGATTGCTGTTGATGATGCAAATCTGTATTGGCATTATTTCCACTGTTACTATCGCGAATGTTTTGTTGAGTTAGTAAAATATTTATATGATGATTATTATTGTTATTATTATTATGAGGATTATGTTGATAGTGATGATGGTGATGATGATGTCGCCGACGTTGTTGTCCACGTCCCGTATTATCATCGGTAGGCGCTGATGGTGTACTATAAAAATCACTGGTATCTCCCACATTAGGATGTAACTTACTATGATTACGCGACGAATTTGTGTGATGAGCAGATGAATTTGACATCATCGATGCTGCATTTGAAACAGCTGCTACAGCACTAACTGATAACAAATTAGAACCATGTGACCGTTGTTGTGCTGATGAATGATTAAAAAAGTCATCATCTGTTTGAGATCCTCCAATGGCACCTCCATCATGACAGCCATATGCTGGTTGCGAGACGGTTGACAATTGAGTATAGAATGCATTTCGGTCGATTGAATCTCGAATACCATGACGTAATCCCGGAGCAGTATTTGAGCTAGTTGAGCCACGATTATCTTCATGATTTCTGCTAAAATGTGTTCTTGGGGTATACATTTGGGAATCTGGTAACCTAGATATACTACTACTATTGCTCCGAGGTGAAAAGAATGGTGAGTCTGGTGCTCGACCAGCACCTCCTGGAAGTAAATCTGAGTCTCTGGTTGGATCACCTTCTGAACGCCCAGCGTCTGTAATATCAGATTTAGCAGCAATGCTTTGATTATCATCAGTATCAATTTCTGTCATTTTTTCTGAATCACTAGCTAATACATCAGTACTCCAAGCGGATTCTGATTGCGTTTCAGATACGTCCAAATTGTTATTTCGTAATTGTGATCCAGTCCCAGATAATGGATCAAAATTATTATCACCTGGTAAAATTACTGCAGATGGTATCAGTGGCGTTGAAAAATTACGATCTCTGTCACTAGATTCTAATGTTTCTGAATCACTAGCCAGAACATCTGTACTCCATGTATCAGATATAATTGAGATTGTTTCATCACCTTCAATTAATTTTTTTATTTCAAATTTACAAAATTTATCTTCTATATCTGATCGAGCTTTATTTAGAATTTTAGCCATTTGCGGTGTGGGTATTTGTGGTATACGGTTTTCACCTTCGGTAACTTGTGACGATGGAGTGTCACGGCCTGATATATTTGGTGTGCCACGACCAGAAACATTAGCAGATACCATATCTGACAAATTATCATTTTGATCATTCTCTTCTAATTCCATGGAGCTCGTTACAGAATGATTACTTGGTGCTTCACTAACAACTTCTAAATCGGCATCATCATGCGATAAAGAAAATCTGAAACGTTAAATTTAATAAATGAATCTTATTAAACAATTTTTATTGTCTTACCTTGTATGCTTCTGGTGACCAGTACGCAATACCGCTTCAACTTCATCCATTGCAGCATTTTCTTCCATTTTTTTACGGTCGTGACCTTCAACATTTTTTTCTGTTAAACCTGGTTCATTTATATTGCTACTAATGTTATTCATATTTAAAACTGCCTCCTCTGACAACAATTGAAATTTAGAACCATCACCGATATTTATCGGTACAATTAACACTTGTTCGTATTCATCATAATTTAAATTATTCATATTATTATTATTATTATTTAAATGTGAATAATTTGATTGTCCATTAGCATAATTATTTGTTGCATTTGTAGTTTGAGCATCGTCTAAATCAACTAAATTACCAACATTTAAAGAAATTGTTTTTGCTAATTTGGTTTTGGTTGATTTACCCAGATTAATTAAGCTTTGTTTAGTTTTATTATTATTTGTTGTAATAATATCATGTTGTGGCGAATCGCCACTACCATTAATCATGGATTCCCATTTATCAGGTAACAAGTCTAATATATCACCTAATTTTCTACGATCTTCACCAGATACAATTAAGCCATCACTTTCCAATACACTACGCAAAAAATCGACTAAGATGTTTAATTCACTTTGCGTTACTAATACACTTGTTCTCCCTATATCATCTTGATATGGTGGCATTGTTACAGTACCAGCTGTACCAATGTCAAATGAATGAGGAACTAATTGTTCCAATAAATTTGATACGACATTATGATCAAATTTATCATATAGTTCTAATAATTTTTGTTCAACATCTTGGTATTTAATTAATGCCAGCATTTGTAATACTTGTCCAATTTGTATTAAATTAAAACGTGCGTTCTCAGATATTGCAGCATCAGATATACCATATAAATCTGGACTAACGACGGCTGGACATATGAAGTGTGTAAATACCATATCTGTTAAAATAGCATTTATATCTTTATCTGTAGCTTGTGAACGTTTTAAAAGATAACACATTGTTTGAACAAGCCAACGTAGCGTCGATGGAAATAGTGACCAATTCATTGTTAATGCTGATATAAACTTATTGGTGAGTAAATATAATGAATTAATTGTATCAATGCGAAATTTTTTTACTTTTTCGTCATACTCAGGAGTACCTTCTTGTCCAAATCTAATAATATTATATAAAATACATTTATTATTGCAATAATAATAAAAATCAAATCAAATAAAATAAATACTTTTTTAATCGCTCTTTACTGGAATGGTTAAAAATAGCTTTTAGTGGATCTGTATCGAGTATAAATTCATCCTCAATTAATACTTTCATGACTGGTTCGTGTAAAGCAGCTGTTAAAAATAGTTTTGCGGAAAATAATGATTCATGAAGTCTATGATAAAGACGTGAAAATGCACATGAGCCATGTCGTAACATCCTAGAATACAAAATACTTTTTAAATATTTCAAGAAATATATTTTTATTTATTATATTTTACCGTCTGGGATTTTCACTTGGTATTATTTGTATTTCAATTAATTCTTGTAACATTTTTAATATCATTTCAATATCTTTCGAATGTATTGCATTGCCATATAACCCAGTTGCTATTGTCTGCACAACCGAATTAATTTGTTCTGGTGTTATACGATTTACTTGATCACCAATAGCTAGGCATTGTGCTAAAAGGTATGGTGATCTATGCAAATAATTAAATAATTCAACATAAACTAACATATGTTGATATTTTAATCCTTTTGCTTTATGTGCATCAACAAACTTTGTGTTTTCTAATAAATTTGCTCGTTGACAGCATAGTGATGGCCCATTATCAGGTTTTGATAATATTAAATTATTTAAGTTTTGTCGTTGCTGTGCACATATCCATGCTAACTAGAAATTGAAAAACCACCAAATTAAAAACAAAAAAAATAAAAATTATTTTCTTGTTTTTGTAATTTATTATTACCTGAGATGCATGTAATGTATTTGATAATAACGATTCATTTAATTTAATAAAAGTATTCTGTTCATTTGATATGAATAATTGTTCTTGGCGCAGTGAATGTGCCAAATCAATTATTTCCAATAAGTTTCCTTCGTTACTTGCTTGCATTTTAATTTTCTGTTCAGCTTTATTATAAATTAATTATCTTTATTAATTATTTAATAAAAAAACAATAATGACCTAGAAAACAATAACAAAAAGATAAATGATTCAATAAAAGTTAGGTTATGGTATAACAAATGTCAGGAAATTTATGGGGCGTACTGTTATATTTTATCACAAATTATAATTTCTTATTCAATTATTTAAAAAAAAATAATAAAAAATAATGACAAAATTAAAGTTCACAATTCAAGATAATAAAATGTTAATTCTTTTAAATAAAGATTATAATTATAGAAAATATTTTATTCTATTTTTAGTTTGCTAGAAACGAAGTAACAAAAACAATTATTATAACAAAAACACAAGACAATTACGCAATTGTTTATTTTGAATATAAAAAAACATTAGCTGTTTTGTTTCAAATTAACAATAAAGAACATAAGTAGATTTGAGAATATTTAATGAAAATAATAAAAAGACAATTAATAAATTTTACATTTTAAAGAAAATAATAATAAAAAAAAACAAGAAATATAAGCTGCCAAGGTAATTTGACATTTATATATAGCAAAAATCACAATAAGAAAAAAAACAACAATAAACGATATCACATACACTCAAAAAAAAACAAGAAGAATAGGAGAAATTTTTTTTTTCTTTTATTTTTTTTCTTCTGAAAATTTTATTATTCACTTTTATTTTTTTTGTTTGTAGATTAACTATCCAATATATAACAAATCAATAAAAACATTTAACAGATATGATAAAAGGTAAATAAAAGAAAACATTTTATTACATTTTTAATTATAGAAAATAATCTATTTTCAACACAAAAAAAAAAAATCTTTTTTTAACCACACGATATAGAAGAAGAAATTACACAAATGTCAAAGTGAAAAATATTAATTAGATGTCAAGAAAATTGCAAGCTGACATTATGTACTGACATGTCTTACTTCACGTAATCAACGCAAGATGGCTGTGAGAATTGTTTAAATAACAGAAATATTTTTCTTACTACAAAACAGTAAAACATATGTGTTTTTCAGTGACGTCATTTTCATTCATAAAAAAAAAACAAACATTTTTTTTCTTTGATAACTTGACATAATGCCTAGATCTAGGCGACTTTTTCGTTAACATTATAAAAAAAAAAAAAATCATTTATCCAAAATACCGCTGCTTGCCAACATAAATTCGAAGGAAATTTTGTTTTCTAATAAGAAAATAATACAACAACATATGTCATATTAAATAAAAATGAAATTAATTTGATTTGACAATTAAGAAATGTTTTTTAATTATGTTCCCTCTTTCCACTAATGTTAAATAATAATATTTTAAAATAGGAAACGAAGCGTGCTCGAAACCGCATTTGAAGACAGAAAGTAAAAAAAAAAAAAATGATGATAATTTCCATATAGAAAATTTTTATTCATCTATTTATAAATGAGATATCGTTGGTTTTTGTTATTGTTTTTGTATAATAATTCAAATTTTAATAAAAACAAAAAAAAAAAAAAAACTGGTTGAATTATGCGAAAATAAAATTTCAACCACAAAATAGGAAGAACGACTGAATAATGGTTGTCAGCATCCTTAGCAATAATAAATAAATCATAAGGAAAAAGACAAAAATTATGAAAAAAAAATATTTATTAGGTGATAATTTGGCGCCGAAATCTATTTAACCGATGATTACATTTGCATGTAATTTTGTTTTTGTTTTGTTTCTAAATTATTGACACATTGCAGACATGCTATTCCGTTGTTGGTGCAATGTGTAGTAAAATTACGAATTCTAACGTGTTTATGCAAGAATGGAAAGCATAATGTTTTCAATATAGGGCGGAGTATATAAACGCCCCTAAAGTTACGTAGGATTTTTTTTTCTTTTTTTTTGTTTTTTATGAAACTTGGTAATTGGTATTTATTACCCATTTAAGTGGTTTCGACTGTCAACACGACAATAACAAAAACAAAAAACAATAAAAAGAAATTCGAGAGAAACATAAACGGAAGGATTTATTTGAACAGACTTATGTCATTTAATTTTTCTTTTTCTTTTCTTTTTTCATTTCTTTCTTGTTAATACTACAGTTTTACCTTTATTTATGTTTTCAATTCTTCTTCATTCTCATTTTATAATTTAAAACATGAATGAAATGGATTTTCCCTTATTTTCCTAAACTTAAAATGTAGAAAATAAAGAAAAGAAGGAAAAAAAAAAAAAAAACTCGAATCTTGTTCATTTTGACAGAAATTTATAATTAAATTAAAAATAAATAATTTATTATAAAAAAATTTAATTAAATAATTTATTGACTTCCTATTTTTTTTTTTTTTTTTTTTGTATTTTTTCCTTGTTTGCCTTGTTAATTGTCATGTTTGCACATTTTAACATTTATTTAATTTTGTTTAATTATATGCAGTGTTTATGCCGGAAAAACTTTTGTTTTTCTTGTTAAATCTATTTAGCATTTCTCAAGTGTTTCGGAAGTTGTGAATTATTTTGGTGTATTGTGAGAAAGTTATCAGTAAATATGATTTTCAAGATTATTAAATTGATAGGCTTTTAAGATAAAAGCTTATTGAAAGCTATTTCTATAAAATTTTTGTTATAACCGATATAAAAAAAGTGACTTTTGAAATGGTCAAACCGAAAATACCATGCCGACTTTAATTTTTAGTTAAAATCATTTTTTACGTTCCTGCTGAAAACGATTTTGTAAATTCGAAATTCATTTGAAAGTTACAAAAGAAGATTGAAGAATTTTTAATAATAGTGACGCTTTAGCACTTAGCATTAAGCTTAGCTTAAATCATTTTCCATTCGTTTCAAGTGGTATCGCGAAATATTAATGCAAATTTTCATATTTCGATCGATTGATTATACAGAGGTTTAAACTGGTAAAACTAATGGTATGAAATGATTTTTTGGAACCCAGAAGTTTATCTTTGATTTTCAAAAATATCTTTATGAATCATCTGCATGAAAATTGGTTCTGTATGACTCTAGCATAATAACCATCATATTACGAATTGCTCATATTATTGATTTTTATTTAAAAATTTGCAATATGTTACGAATAAATAATAAAGGAATAATTTGTATTTGAACTGAAATACCCGTATTAACTAGTTCAGATGTTGCTCAAATTGATCAAATTTGTTATAAAGTAATATCTCTAATATTATGTAAAATTGAGAAAAGATGTCCCAATAAAGTTGACCTGAAATTATTTAAAAAAAAAATCAGAGTTTTTCTGATTTTCTACACGGAGAGAATTTTGATTTCTAAGGCTTAGATTCTCTTAGAACCAATCCATTTCTTTTCTTGAGACATAAAAATCCAAAATAACAGAAATAATTTCTCGATTTAAATTTATTTTGTTGGTGGAATTTAGTTTTAATTTTTTAGTTTGAGCAAATTTTTGAAGAAAATAAGAAATATTTTTCTTGTAACTAGGAATCATGCAAAAATTTCTTGATTCAATTCATAATTTCGGTGGATTTAGAAAATAATTTAGGAATATTAAAAACAAATACTTAACGAAAATATTAACATAAAATTGATCATCCCTTGTGTATTGACTTAAAGTAAAGTAATAAAAAAAAAAAATTAAAATTTCCTTTAAAATATTAACTTAAGAACTGCCAAAATCCTTTTAAGAAAAATAAATAAATAAAAATGTAACACTTACTACAAAAGCTTAGTTAAGTATCTAAAAATGCATTAAATAACGTTAAGCAGTCATAAATCGAACAGAACGAAGAAAGAAAAAAAAAATATTTTTAATTAAAATTAAATTAATTGCTTGCATCTAAGATACAATTTACTCATTAAACGTAACCGTAAACGCGTAAAAAGTCCAATAAAAATATTATTTCTCTTAGAAAAATTCTTGGAAAAATTTATATTTTTCGTTTTTCTTTTGAAGTTTTTCTTTTCTTTTAATTTTTTTTTGTTTTCTTTTTTTTTTTTTTTTTGTAGCCTAAGTTAACAACAAGATCAACCAACAAGAACAATAATAATAACAATATTAAACGACTTAATGACTTTGCACCGTCGTTTGCACATTTTTAACTATAAAATTTACGTGTTTTAAAAATAGACACATGAACATACATACATACATATACGTGTTTGTGCGTAAAAAATAAAAAATTAAAAAAAAGAAAAAAAGACAATTTAACAAAATGTCTCTTTTAATTAAATTTAATATTAAATCAATTTTGTAACGCTAATAAATTTTAATTAAATTTCGTTTAAAATATTTTTTTTTTTTTTTTATGTTTTGTTTTATTTATATTGTTGTAGTCGCTTTGTAGGAATAGTAACGGCTAAAAAAAAAAAAAATCCGTATCCTTTCTAAAGAGAACGACTATGGACAGTGCCAGTGTCACTTTGAACAAATTTTGCGCCCAATAAGATTGAAATTTGCATCATCGATTGATTTCTAGTTAACATTTGATTTGTTTTAAAATTAATTTCTCTCACTTGTGACCCTTGTGAGATTGCTTAATGTTTGCATATACTGGGACTAAATGCCATGGTTTCAGAAATGACACCAATTTATAAGCGAGATATAAAGGTACATAGACCCAGTTTTTATTAATAAGCATAAGGGATTCCCACAACTGTTTGCTTCATTTTGTTAAAACTCAAAATAAATTTTACTACCTGCATTTGTCAATTGAAGAATTTTTGTAATCGTTGATAGTCATGGACTGAGAATGAGAAACTAGGAAATGTCTTATAAAAAATTTATAAATCATTGGAATCTGATTACCGAAATATTTATATTTAATTTATGGTTATTTACATATTTTTAAGGATAAATTAATACAAATACAGATATATAAACAAGGAAAATAACTGTAACCACTGTAAAACAGTAGTAAATACTGCTTGAAAAATCAATTACACTGGATAATTATAACGAAATTTATAATAAAATCGTTAAAATTCCACAAATTGTCCAACTGTCGGTATTTTAATTTGAAAAAAAAAAAAAAAAATAATAATAAAATAAAATTGGGTTATGTCATGACATCAACTCTACGCTGTTTGTCTTCTAATTAAAAAAAGCAACATAAAAAAAAAAAAAAAATGGATAGAAGAAATCTAAAATATTTTTATAAGCAAAACAAAATATTTAATAGTTTAACTTTAAAATAAACAAAAAATTAGTATAAACGTATAATAAACACGACAATCAATTTGTTTTCCGATTAATATGATTTTAATTTAATTAAAAAACACGAAAAACAAATCTACAAAGTGTAACCATTTAGCAGTGACAAAAACCACAGTCATATTAAATTGTCTGCGAAAATAACTTTCATTTAAAATGTTTATTTAATTAAAATTTCTTTAACTTCGTTTGTTGTTGTTATTTCTTCTTTAATTTGATTATTTAATTTTAATTTTATTGTCCAATTTTGCGAAACATTATTTTCTTTTATTTTATCTGTATCTAAAACGTACAGTAAATATTATAATAATAAAATTAAAAAAAAAAAAATAATAACATGGAAAATATCGTGTAAATTTTGTGATTAATGTCATTCTGAATATTTAATCAAATTTGTTGATTAATTTTAATTGATTTTGATGTCAACGAGACGATTTTAATAAAATATAGAAAAATGTTCTGTTAACGTTTGAATAAATTTTAGCGTGTTTCATATGTTAAAAATAAATATTGTGGGTGTGGCTTCTGATGATTGGATAGTTGGAGGCTCTCTACATTGTATACATTTTTTTTTTTAGTACAGTGCATCATTTGCATATGCTAATGGGGATAATACATTATTTGTTGGCGCTTGTAAATAAATTGTAAATATATAATCAAATTGTTTTTATCGCAATCACGAATAAAATTTGTAGATTAGCAAATAATTAGATAATGCGCATTAAGTAGTATATGCGTTACGCATGCCTGAAAAACGGTTTTTTTAATGCATCTTTCTAAACACAATGATTGATCACATTTTGCATTGGTTCAAAAATTATCAAATTATCACAAGAAAAACCAATCGAAATTGGTGCAAATTGGTATATAAATTAAATTTTGTAATGTCTAACAGAACGACTTTATCATAGCGCTTCGGAAAACTTGGAAATTGAATATTCTTAAATGTTTAAACTTGTAATTTATCGATTAAATAGAATCAGTACAAAAAAAAAAGTGCAACAACGACTTAAGTCGATTTTATTATAGTAAAATTGTTTGAGTATTCTCATTCATTCATTCGTATAAACAATTTTCTATTTTAAAGAAAATATATTTAGCTCCTCCTACAAATCAACTCAAAAGAATAATTTTCAGGATTGCTATGAACAGAAGAAAATAAAAATCACAAGAAAAATAAAAATAAAAGTTAAAAAATTAAAACGCATGTTAAATGTTAAAGAAGTTTCAATAGTCAGTCGCAGTTAGTTGAGTAAATCGTTAGTTAAACTCACTTAACTAATTCAGATTCATTAATTAAGTTAAAAAAAAAAACAGAAAAGAAAAGAACATCTAATTAAATTATTTCGTTAGTGAAATTATATTATTGAAATTTAATTATTTAATTATTTAACCTAATATTATTATTTAATTAAAAGAGAGAAAAAAAAAAACTAAAATATAAGTAATAATTAACGACAAAAAAAAAATTACATATGTTAATTATTTAATTAAATTTATTTATTATTCAAGAAGTTTAACAAATTTATATTTTAATTAAAATTATTATTTTTTTTTTTTTTTGTTATTAAAATGTTTATACGTCTTCGTATGTTATAATTTTTTTTTTTTTTTTTTTTTTTTTTAAATTAATTAATTAATTAATTTAATTATAAAATTTTTAAATAATTATAAAATTGTTTAAAATTAATTGTGTTAGTTAGTGATGATAAGTATTAACCATAGTGCCAATCTTAATACAAATAAATCACTATTCATATTTTGCTAAATAATTTATTTTAAATAAATAATGTTGAATTACGCAAATAATAATAATAATAATAATAATATTAACACAACAACCAACAATCAAATGGATAATAATTTAATACAAAATGGTAATTAAATGGGAAATAAAAATATTTAATTAATTAATTAAAAAAAAAAAAAAAAACAAACAAAATTACAGGATCATCAGCAACGTTAACACCTACAACGGCACCAGTCTCAGTTGCATCGTCAACATCAGCAGCAACAGGTACATCAATTGGCTGTGATTTTACAACAGTTTTTGGTCAGAATAATCATAATAATTCTAATCAAACAACGGGTACAACAGCATTAGGACAAAATTTATTTAAAAATTTATCAACAATAACGACAAATTTACAACAACAACAACAACTGCAGCAACAACAACAACACCTGCAACAACAGCATCAGCATCACCAACAACAATCATTAATATCGTCATCAACAACTCCAGTATCAACGACACCAATTTTATCTGATAATTCTGTTAGTGGTATTAATAGTGAATATAATGGAAGTGGTGGTGGTGGTGGTGGAGGTGGATTAACATATTTAATGAATAATAATCTAAATTTAAATTCCCATCATCATCATCATTTGAATCTTAATCATCATTTAAAAGGATCAGAAAATGTTAAACGATTTTCCGTTAATAATTTATTACAATTGGCTAGTTGTGCTGGTGGCCCTCTTGGTAATAATGGAAGTTTAAATAGTGGAAGTGTTAATCCAGGTAATTTTATATATGATCCATAAATTTGTGTCAAATGTGTGTGATTCATTGTTGTAATGTAGCGTCGGAGTTTTGTTTTTTAATTTGTTCGAAATCTTAATAAACGAAAAACAAAGAGAGAAAATGAAATTAAAACAAATGATAAAGTGAATGCATGGATAAGTGAGGAACACATGCGAAGAAATATAGAAAAGGATTCATTTCATGACAGATCCATCTTACCATAGTAACGTAACGGTAATGTCAAACGTAAAGACACAAAAAAAAAAAAAAAAGATTTTTTTTGTTCTATTCATTTGCCAGTAGTCATGTCACGTCAAATATATTTGGTTATGTTATGGGTTTTAAACATCAAAATTTGACTTAAAAAGGATACATTTCACTGTGCCGCCCGTCCCGCGTGACTTAAACTTACAAGACAGTTTCATTCATTCATTTTTAGTTTTTTTGTTTTACCATCGTCTTCCGTTTTTCCTTTGCTACTTTCATCTGTGTAACTTAAGTCAAGTTATATATACGTATTAAGAAGAATAAAAAAGAATGTAAATTGCACCCTGGGCGGCGTTTTTTTTTTTTTTTTTGTTAGTTTCTAAAATAGTAAATTTTTGGTATCCCGTTACAGAGTTTTCCCTTTTTATTACTAAATTGGTTAGCAAGTGATCCGTGTTACAGGCGCATGTCTTTACTCCTTACGCAGTGTAATTAATTATTATTACGATACACTTGCGCAATGCAATCATTTTTTGTTTTGTTTTTTTTTTTTTTTTTTATCGAAAGCGCATTGATTATTTTATTAAAGCAAATAAATATGGGTGGTAAAAATCTTTTGAGTTTTGGGATTGTAAACAAATTTGATGACATTTTTCACTAAAAAGAGAATTCTTAAAACAAAAATTATTTTTTTTTTTTGCTTTTATTTTTTTTTTATCAACATATTTCAAGAATGATGATGATGGCAACAAAGTAAATTTATTATTATTTATTTTTATTTTGGTCGTTGTTGGTTGTTAATGTCGTAAATAATAAATCATTTGACGAAATCGCAAAACAGTAAAGGAATAATTTTGGTCTACAAAAAAATTATATTTTTTATAATTTTTTTTATTTGCAATGTTTAATCCCTTTTTGAATTATTGTTAGAGATTTATATGTATTAAGCAGTAAACAGAACGAAAGATACAACTACTAAATACAACTTTTGTCAAGCAAATTACACGCTGAGAGAATCAAAAAGAAAGAAATTGTATCTGTCGTCTATTACAGCCAATAAAATTTAAAATTGGTCGCTGAACGTTTGACGTTCTGGTTCTGTTTACTAGCGCGTATTTGCTCAGAAACTATTGAATTTTTTACGTGTATTTGGTAGTTGTACCTTTCGTTCTGGTTAGGCTTTTACACAAACTATATAGTTTATAGTTCTTTTACATATTTGTCAAAACTAAAAGAGCAACGAATGTGAAAAATCAATGAAAAATGTTCGCTCTTTACGATAATGAAATATTTTACATTAATTATTACCCAATTTGTTTATTTAATTACCATAAAAGTACATTTTTATGACATAATTTGTTACATTACTTTTACACTTACTTTAAACATTTATAGATAATTTAAAATTATTAAATTAATTATCTACAAGTAATTGCCAGGAGACATAATAAAAAATAAAACCCAAATGTTAAGTTAAAAACTCATCACACATAAACGTATAAACGCACAAAATATTTTGTTTTTAAACTGGAAATTTATTTTTAACATAATAAAGACATTAGAAGCGACAAATTTAAGCTAATAAAGCATAATAATTAAACGAAAAGTGTAAATTAGTTAAAATAAAAAAAAAAAAAAATCATAAACCGACTTAATTATGAGATGAAAACATAAAACATAAAAAAAAATTAAATAAAAGAAAAGAACTTCGTTGCTCCTTCTTATTATTGTTTGTATGTTTTTGTTGCTTGCCTTAATAAATAATCGAAAAAGATTTTGTTCATAAATTAATTTTGCGCTTGTCGTTAAGCATCTAGAAACCACAAAAAGACGAAGATAAAAAAGATGTAAATTAAGACAAATGACTCTTTAAACGCTTCAAACAAACCGTGCAGCCTTTTAATTATATTTCATTTTTCAATTTATAATTTTTCCGGTGTATGAGCTATCTGGATTCCGATACAGATTATTAGTGGATTTTGTACAATAAAAATGTAATTTGTAATTTGAAAATTAGTGTTATTAAAGGGAAAATTGCAATTCTTAAGCTAATTAAAAAATTAAAATTCATAGTTGAACATAAAATCTTTTGAAACTTTTTCATTAATCCTCATAAATCGCATGGTATATACAGTCGATGCTATGGTTAATTTATATTTACTTCTAACATAAAGCAATGGTTTCAAAAAATAAAAAATAATAATAAAAAAAGTGAAAAGAGAAATCAAATCACCCTAATATCCAACGTATTAAAATACAATGTAGACGGCAACCAACAAGTGTAATTTTAGTTTGTTTTTTTATATTTACTTCCGTTCAATACTTTTTTCATATGTATAGAAACAGTTATAACATAGATAGTTTCCCTAAAATATACTTGTACACAATTTTAATAATGATAACAGCCTGATAGTTAATGAAAAATGTAAATTTAAACAAATTAAAAAGCAAAGCTATAGAAATATTCTGAAGAAGGCGATAAAACTACAAAATAACAACAACAACAACAACAACGAAACTACGAAAAGAAAAGAAAAGAAGAAAATAATATTAATAATAATAAAAAAGTGATTAAATTAAGCCTTAAAACAGTAAACACTGTAACGCAATAAATCTTGCACTTGTGCCTGATGTCAAAATGTTGAAATTTTTTATTGAATGTGACTTGAAATGTTTTTATTTATTAAGTGTGGGGTTTTATGTTGTTGCTTCTGACTTTTTTTTTTTAAAGAAGGATTTAAATAATTTCAAAGGCATTTAAAATTTAAGAGAAATGCTGATAGTTTTGAACTGTTAAAAATCACTAACTTGTAACAAAGATTGCAATTGCTCTGCAAAATTGTAAGAAACCGGTATAATACGGTCAATAAAATCTTAGAAATCTAGATATTACCGTCATGTAATTGAATTGGAATGATATATAATTGTGATACAGATTGTATTTACCTGTAATCAAATAATTAATATAAAATCTTTGTAACTTTGCAAGACTATTTATAATAGTAGTTCGGAGAGACCGAGAATATTTTTTGGGTAAAAGAGTTGATAATATAATAATTATTTATATAAATATGTTTTCATGTATTCATCTTTGTTTAAGGTGACCAAAATTTAAATATGTAAAAAATAGAGCCATTGACTTACCTTAATTGTGTAGGTTCTTAGACATTAGCTGCTCCTCCACTAGTAGATTTTCGGAATAGATTTAAATGATAGCAATTTACGTTTTATATTGTAGGTGTTATAGAAAAAAAAATTCCCTTTTTTAAATTACTGAAATAGTTGTATTGAAATTTCACTGTAAACGTATAGTCATTTACTTATAGCTTCCTTTAATATCCCTTGAGAATACTATTTTTGTTTGCATTGTATAAAATATATTTTTATAATAGTTTAAATGGAACTACCGACTTAGACTCTCAAGACGATCGAGAAGAAGTAGAGGGTGGAATTGGATTGGTATCAATTGAAAGATATTGAAAAACTGTAGTGAAAATCTGTATGTCACAATAAAAAATTTCCATTACTTTTCCGGCAATCGGAAAAACCATTTTTTTTGTTGTAAGCCTTTAGGGAAAGCCATATTAAAATAATAATTAAGTTAAGAATGTGCGAAAAAAAAAATTAGATAAACGATAGTTTAATTAATGAATTGTAATTAAAATTTTCCCGATTTTCTTTATATTTTCCCCCCTTATATTTTTTCGCACATTTTTTCTACAGCATTTTAATACCCTTCACCTCTTCTAGATCGTCTTAAGTGTCTAAGTCGGTATAGCCAAATTTTTATTACATAAAATTTATATTTGTCTATTTTTATCAATAATTTGACGATTTATTGTCAGCAGGTATCTTAAACATCTGGTGAGAAAAAAAAAACCAAAATAATCACTGTCTACAACAAATGCTATTTTACTATAAGCTTTCCTTTACTCTAGTTAAGTAATTCTTCAAAAAACAATCAAAATTTCCACCATAAATTTAAAAAAGAAAAACGATTTTAAATACAAAAGGAATTCTTAGGAAATTGAATTATGTGGCAAGTAATAGGCAGACAAATAATGTAATAGATGGATAAACTTAATGAAAAATAATAAATTAATTAAAAAAGAAATAATTAAACATTTTTTTTTTTAGTTTTATTATACAAATTTATTGTCGTTTTTTCATTGGAAAATGCATTAAAAAAAATAAGTTAAAAAGGTTTTTGAATTACTTTTCTTTTAACATATGTATGCGCAGAATTATATAAGGGAATAAATATTACTTTGAATTATAAATTATAAAATGAATTTATCATTAATCGTCTGCTTAATTCGCATTTTCTTATGAACAAACAAAAATCATCATTGCTGTAATAAGATCTTCTTCTTAAGTCAATCTGAACAAAACATTTTTTTATTAAATTAAAAACAGATTTATTATTAATAAATAAGAAGCTTTTATTTATGAAATACTAATTATAACAATGATTTGATTCATTTATTTTAGAACATTATATTACTGATCATCACCATCATCATCATTTATCAGAGCTTGGCAGCCGTAATAGTAATTTAAAAAAGCCACGAAGAAACCGTACTACTTTTACCAGTAATCAATTAACAGCTTTAGAGAAAATATTTGAACGAACACATTATCCAGACGCCTTTGTTAGAGAGGAACTCGCTACTAAGGTTGGTTTAACTGAAGCTAGAGTCCAGGTAATATAAACGTCAATTTAATGTAATCGCCTTTCTAACATACGTTTTTTTTTTTCGTTAAAAAGGTTTGGTTTCAAAATCGCCGTGCGAAATTCCGTCGCAATGAAAGAAGCTCATTAACTGGCCGACAACCAATAAATACACCAACAGTAACAACAATTTCATCAGCATCACATCATAAAACTCCATTACCATTTGTTACAAATGATAAATCCTTACTGCACAATTCACAAATGGATTTATCATCACATTACGCACTTGGTTTTCCGACGTTAGGTGTGTTTGCGGCAGCAGCAGCTACAGGTACATCATCAGGATCACAAATGAATAAACCAACAAATTTTAGTTATCCAACAAATTCATACAATACAACACAAACATATAATCAGGAGACAAATCAATCTTGTAATTATTTAGCAACAAATTATTGTACACCATCCAGTATACAAAATTATCAACATAGCTTAACAGGATTACGTTATAAAGGACATACATATTCGTCTATTTAACATACATATATATGTATAAAAATAAAACAAATTTTATATATTTGAATAAATAAATATATTTATAAAAACGAAGAATAATAAAAAGATTTACATTGATTAAAATAACACATCAATTGCAATTAAATTATTATCTAATAACATAAAGAAAAGTAAAAAGACATAATTAATATGTTTTATTGAATAGAAATTTATTTTGTTTTGTTTACATAATTTATTTTTGGTGATTAATAATGAAAATAAAAATTGTATTTAATTAAGTAAATACATTAATATAAATGATTAGCCAAAATAATAATATAATAATAATAATAAGTATATAGAATAAATTTGATTAATTAAAACATTTTCTTTTTAACAGCTGTGTATCTAGCCATATACTCATCGTAACCATCTAATGCATTGAATTGCTTTGATTGAAATAAATTTCCCTCAACTGTTAAATTGCATATAACAGATTCTTTTAATATTTTTGAATGTATTGCGGTTATTTGCAAGCAATTCTCCTCTAATCGTAATGTTTTTAATTTTGGACACTCTGACAATTCTTCCGCTAATTTTGCTATTTGATTTTGATTGCAATTTAATTCAGTTACAAATAAATTTTTAACTTCAGGCGGTATAACGGTTAGTTTATTCCTGGACAAATCCAATATGTCTAAATGTTTTAATCCAGAAAACATTGTTGGAAATTCATTTATTTGATTATTTGTAAGTATTACTTGTTTTAAATTTTTTAAATTACATAATTCTGGTGGTATTTGAATAATGTAATTATTTAATACATTCAACGTTTCTAATTTTATTAATTGTCCTATTATTGTGTTTAATGATGTTAAACGATTGGAACTAATGTTTAATAATTTTAACAAAGTAAATTTTCCAATATCATCTGGTATAGTTACAAATCGGTTATACGATAAATCTAATGTTTTTAAACAATTTGGAAAGTTTTTTAATATCGTTGGAAATTCACATAATCGTTGATCAGATATTTTTAATACTCCTGTTTTTTGGGCTATATCAAAGTGCTGCTTTACTGTTTTATTACCCATTGTCAAATTCTTTTTATTTACAAATAAGGTTAAGATTCAATGCACAACAATTGGTTGTTTATATTTATAATCAATATTATTTTTTGTAATAAATTTGTATTAATTAATAAATTGCACGAATTTGCTCACTATTTATCCGTCTTTCTTTTGTAGTTTTAGATAATTAATTTTTAGTTCCTTAGTTCTTAGAAAGACACTTATTCTTATTATTTTAATATCATCATTTATATTTTTAAGCGATTATTGATATGATAATTATTATTTTTTTTTAATGAATATGCAAAATTTATATTTTTATAAATATTTTTCCGAAAAATGTATTATAATAATAAAAATATATTTTTCTTAATTTTAATAAAATGACACATTTCGATATAATCGATTATAATTATTTGTATATAGAGATATAGATTTTAAAGTTCAGTGTATTTAAATTTATAAAACTCAGCACTAACTTCATGCTATAAGATTATTTAATGGTGCTGCTAGGTGACGGATCGTTTTGTTTCTTGTTTTATTATCTTTAATTGATTTGTGTATTTATATTAACAATAAAAGAATAATTACTCTGTAACATACCAATTGTTATATTGTTTTTTTATCTAACCAAATATACATTGGTTACTTGAATGTTATAATAAAAATGGTTGATACCGCCAGAGCGTTATTAGATGAATTAATGGGAAGAAATAGGAATCAGGATCCTACATCAAAAAGCAAACAATTAAATTGGGAAGATACTGAGGTTAGTTTTTGTTAAAATTTTGACATTCCTTATAATAAATATTTATCTTTTCGACTTTTTAGTTTTGTCAATATTATTTGGTAAAGTTTTGTCCGCACGATTTGTTTGTAAATACACGTGCTGACTTAGGTCAATGTCCAAAACTACACGATGATGAAGCAAAGAGATTATTTGACGAGGCAAGACAAACAATTAGGAAAAGACAATATGAGGATGAATTCTTACGTTTTTGTAGCAACATGATAAACGAGGTGGATAGGAAAATACAAAAAGGTAAACAAAGATTACTATTGATGAATAACAAAGAAGGTAGTGGAGGTGGTAGTCATGGTACTCATACAGTTTATAATAAGCATCAAGAACAAATTAATATATTAAATGATCGTATTAAAAAGCTTGTTGGGGAAGCTGAAGAAGCTGGTCATCGTGGTGACGTTGATCAAGCTCAGGTATAACATTTCTATCTGAAATAAATGGTATAATAATATTTATTAATACATTTTTAAATTTAAGGGATTAATGAAACTCTGTGATAAATTAAAAGAAGAAAAGGATGCATTAATAAAGGCTCACGAAGGTTCACATTGGTCTGTTGAATTGGCACAAGCACAAGAAAAACAAATGGAGGTATGTGAAGTATGTGGTGCATTTTTAATAGTTGGTGATGCACAACAGAGAATTGATGATCACTTAACTGGTAAACAACACCTGGGTTACTCACGATTACGTAAAGCAGTTGATGAAATGCATGAGAATCGTCGCAAGGAACGAGAAGGTGATGATAGACGTCGTGATGATGATCGTAAGCATCGATCTGATGGTTTTGTTAATGATAGACATCGACGGGATGATCGACAACAACCACGTAGACAAAGGTAATTTTTTTCCATTTAAATTTTGTATATATTTAATTGTTTTTTTTTTTTAATTTTATTTATCTTGTTAAGAGAGGAATTTGATGATCGTCGTAATCGTCGTGATGATCAACGTGGTAACTCAGGTGGTGCCATTGGTAATATGTTTGGAGATAGAAGTGACCGCGGAGGTCGTGACAATAGAGGTGATAGACGTGGTGGTGGTGGAGGTAGTAATCGTGGTGACTTTAATAAATATAATAATGATAAAAATGAATACCGTCGTATGGACAAGGACAATAGACCAGATAATCGCAATGATCGTCATCGAAGTAATTTTATTTCTTTACTTTTAATAATAAATATATATTGAACATTTTTTTTATTTTCGCTATTTCTTTTAGATGATCGTGAAAAACGTAACAGAAGTAGAAGTCGTAGTACAACACATTAAGAGCGATCCTTTAGAGAATTTTAAAAATACTTATTATTATTTCCTTTTTTAAAAATAATTAATTATTATATAAATAGAGAATAAAACAAAAATTATGTACAATTATCAACCATACCCAATCAACCAACCAACCAGTCGACGATTTTTTATACATTAATGTTTTTCTGTTCAACAAGAAGTATCCTGCTACACAAATTACTAAATAAATAATTAATCAAAAATAAAAAATCAACTTTAATTGAAATAATAGAATTTTATAATAAATTATTAAACGAGGTACCAAAAATAGAAAAAAATTAAAGATATAAATATATATTATAAAGATGCTAACAAGGTAAGTGGTTTATATGAGATATTTTATTTATAAACATTTTATTCATTTTCGTGTTGTTGATTTTTGTTTGGTTAAAACAAGAATTAGTTAAAAAAAATAAACATTAAAACTTATAACATTAAAATATATAAAGATATATATATATATAAATTGTATACTAAAAGTGGCCTAAACACAGGTTAGTAAATTAATTACAAGAAGAAAATAAAATAATAAAAGAATTGATCGCCTAATTACATATAGTTACAAACACTGTTGACCTTTCTTCATTTAAATAATTTTTATTTTTATTTATTTGTTCACTTTTTAATTCTTTCATGTCGTAATTAATTTAATTAATTTTTTAAAACATTTATTATTTATCTTTTTTTTATCTCTTTGGTTTTATTGGTTTACAAAAACACATGAAAGAGTTAATTAGTAATACGAGTAAAGGATAAACACAAAAATAATAAGATTTTCTCTTTGGATTTTTTTTTTTTTTATTTATATTTTGAGTTTTAAAAAAGTCTGCAAAAAATTCATACTAAAAGAGGTATAAAAATCAAAATTAATTAATTAATTTATTATAAAATTTAAATTTAGCTCATTATAGTTGTGTGCCTTTAGTTTATTTAATTAAATTAAATTAAAAGTAAAATCAACAAAAAAAAAAACATTATCAAATTCAACATCTTCTCAATCTGCAGGATATATTCAGTTGTTAAAATCAATAAATATGTACACAGGGGATTAGGTATTCGAATTATTTCTTTTCCATAATTTTTGTTTTTGTTAGGTAATTTATAATTATTAACGAAATATAGATAAAGAGATAAACGATTTAGAAAAACTATATAAATACAACACCTTCAATTATCGTCTTAACATCGTCATCATAGTTATTATTTTTGTAATTTAATTAAATCAAATCCATTCACTTGAGCAGGTATACTTAAATGTTTTTTTTTTTTTTTTTATTCATATTAACTTTTCTTTTTTTTTTTATCTTCTGCTGTATTCATTATTATTATTATCATAATTATTTTTTGTTTGTTGACATTTATTTATTAATTAATTAACTGTATTGAATGATAATAATAATAAAAAAAACGTACAATAAAAATAATTGATACAAATTAAAATTGAAAATAGAACACGAGGTATTTATTTTAATAATGTTTATTAATTATTTTTATTGTGTGATCATAATGATATTCAGTTAGAAATAAAAAAGAAAGAAAAGTAAAATAAGAGATAAAAAAAAATAAAAATATTTTTTGAATAATAATTTGAGAATATTTATGTTTCCTATGGTAAAGGAATTTTGTGAAGACTTTTTTTTTTTTGTTTAACGCACAATCAATCAATAGCTACGATAATTTACCGGGTTTTTGTAAATTATTTATTTTTGAAAAGGAATTTCTTTTTCGTTACAATATCCAAAGAAAGTTAAGTTTTTTTTCTTTTAATAGGTTCGAGTGAATTGTTTGTTGCTAATTGTAATTTATCTTCACAAAAAACCCTTTAATTTCAATCAAAGGAACAAATAAACAAACTAGAATTATTATTATTATAGTTTTAAATTTAATATAACATAATTATTCTAATCATAATCATATTCTATTAATTGTTCTAATTGATAATTTTACAGAAAAAGAAAGAAAACAAAAATTTCTTTTGAATCTAGCAACAATGAAGCAAGAAAACACTCTGTAAAAATGTTTGTAAAAGAGATACGAATGGAAAATGTGGTGAAAAGTATAAAGATGAATAATAATAATAAAAAAAAGACGTTTTATGGAACAACTAAGAAAAAGCCCCAAGAGAATAAGAATTTATTATGGATTTTTGTGTTTAATTTTGTCTTCTTTTATGTTTTTTTTTTTTTATTTAAAATTTTTATGGAATACATTTAGCAATTTATAATTGCTATTTAAATAAATAAAAACTGGTTAAGGATAATTGGGCTAAATATAATAAATCACCAGCAGCATTGATAATTAAAAATAACAAAAAAAAAAAATAATAATAATTTTTTTTTAATATAAAAATACCAGGTGAGCGCACTCGTTGTCTTCTTACCTACCTACCTTCTACTAGCAATTAATTAAATTAAATAATAACAGCAAAATAATCAAATTAATAAACATAATTAAAAATACAAAAAAAAAAAAAAATTACATTTTAAAATAAAATAATTATATAAAATTTCCTTTAATTTTCTTTTTGGTTGTTTTTTTTTTTTACTTTACATACATATGCATTACACACCCCCATAATTACACATATTTACAATAATTTTGTTTTATTTTATTACTATTTGTTTTGTTTATGCTTTTTATTTAATTTAGTTTAATTAAAAATAAAGAATTTTGTAAATTTTTTTTTTTTTGTTTTATATATATACATTTTTTTTTCTGAATTTAAAAAAATACCAAAAAAAAAAATAAAAAGAAATCTTTTATAATCAAATGAAATAAATTCTCGTTTACTTTTTTTTTTATTATTATCATTAATTGTTGTTTATTTTATTTAAGTCAATTTGAATAATTGTATTTTAAGTTTAATTTATTTTTTCCTTTTCAATTTGAAGTTAATGGAAGACTGATTAATATAAAAAAAAACAATGCTTCTTAATCTCCTTTTTATTGAGAAAAACAATACACATTTATGTTTCTATGGGACTCTGATCATAGTTAACTTTCATAATAATAAAATATTATTTTTTGTGAATGTGTTACTTTCATTGAAATTTCATTCCGATGTTTTATTTTTGCATTTGTATGAATTACAAATTACTGCATTAATGTTATTTATATAAAGTAATGTTTGTTTTGTAATATAAATATCGGAATAATATAACAAACATAGAAATATGATTTACAATATGGAATTTATTTGATAAAGTTTAATCATTAGCTCAAACAATAAATGTTTGCTTCCAAAAATGTCTTTTGGTTAATTGTTTGAAATAATTATCAGGTACTCCAAATAATTCACCATGTCGTTTCAAGAAAGAATTTTAAAGCTGCAAGACAACTTTTAATTATCAATTGATAGCAAGTGGTTATATATGGTGACTTTAAATAGTAAGAGTACGAAATAAGAAGATAAATCTTTTTACTGTACTTTTTCTTAACAAAAACTGTTTGGTATTCAATTGATAAAATACTTACAAGCACTAAATGTGTGTGTGTGTGTGTGTGGCGTAACTTAACTATACATATAAATTTTAAAATAAAAATCTTTTTCTTTTTTTTTATTAAAAATACAATTATCATTTATTAATCAATAATTTTAATTACTTTAATTAATTATTATATTTGTATTGATTTTTTTTTATTTTTTAATTTTAACTTATTTTTTCTGTTTTTATTACTCTTACTTGCTGTATTATCGTCAGTTTCAATTTTTCTTCTTTTATTAGCCAATTCGATTGCTTCCCTAATTTTGAAAGTAGAAAGAAAGAAAGAAAAATAATTAATATTCATTTAAAATTCATAAAAATATTCATTATGTAATTACTCTTCGATTGTTTGCATTTTATCAAAAATTTCATCGTATTCGTCATCTGCATGTGAAGTTGCAACTGAATCATCCAACATTATGCACGAATCATCATCTTCAGATATATTTGTATTTAAATTTTTAATTAAAACTGATGTAGCCTTTGATTTTACATAATTTTGATAAAGTAATTCCGTTGTGTTACATTCATGTACACGAACATATCGATCTAACGAAGATGATACTAAATATTTATAATTATCATCTAATGTTATGTTTGTTACGCTGCCGGTATGTCCTTTGTATGTGTGCAATACATTTTTCATAAAACGTAAATCATAACTGAAAACACCTCCGGTCGATACTCCGGTGAAAATAATTTTATTTGTTCTATCTAGTGCTAACGATGTGTAACTAATCTGTTCATGATGCTGATGCATTTGAACAGGTCGTCTTTGTTGTCTCGTATCATAATAACGAATGTATCCATAACGTGAACATGTGGCCACACAATTTTTATCAAAAAAATCAAAATCATTATCCCAAACGGGCACTTCTAACTGTAGCATATCATTAGGCAAATTTTTTGTTTTGAATATGGTCTTCTGGCTATTTAAATCAATTATTTTAAAATTGTTTTCTCTATCCTTACCGCCTGTGCCAATGATATTAGTATTTTCGGGACATTGTCTCATTTTGTTCATTGCATCGCCGGTTTTAATCAGTGTTGGTTCTGGTCCTGCACGAAATATTTGTACATTTCCATTACTTATACCAGCAACAATAGCACCATCAAATCTACCTAAACCGACAATTGGTCCACTCATCTCTAAATTGCTTGTAAATTCACATAGTGATGTATTATAAATTTTAACAAAATTATTCTGTCTGCCAATTAAAATTTCTTTATGTTCAGCATCGCCCCAACTAAGTGTCAGTATATTTGCGTTCTTTTTCAGTTTACTTATCAATTCAAGGTTTAACTGTGAATGCGGATTTTCATTTGTTAATTCCAATTCTATAAAAGTTAGGAAAATTATTAATAATACATTTTTATTACAAAATCTAACCTCAAAAACTTACTTTTAAAAGATCCAGTATGTGTTCCTACGTAAATTTCATGATTTTCATTATAATCCTTACTTTTATAATTAGCAGTAGTGAATTTCATGATGTCTTAAACATTAATTAGTTCACTTTAATGAGTTTTAATTAAATAAATAACTTTATTACAGCACGATGTATATTTAATATTTTAAATTAAAATGAAAATAACATTCGCACGTGTTATTAGAAACGTCAAATTAAATCGAAAATTTATTCCGAAAATTAGCACTAAAATAATACGGTTTATGGCCATGATACTACTATAATAAAATTTTGGTTTAAAGCTACACTAATTATTGTAATTATTTAATTTTTATATTATTTTCTGCTTCATTTATAAATTAATAAAGTTAAAATATATAAAAATGTATGGAGCTGCTTATGTCAAACGCAGCCAACGCAGACTGGACACAAAAGCGAAATAAATGTTTTTTAATTTTTAACGTTTTACATAAAGCAATGCTTGGAAATGTCACATTTGAATTTTATTTTATTTTAATTTATATTGTTGATTATGGTTAAAATTAATTTATATACATATAAATGAGTTTCGAAGAAAAATTAATTTCTTTTGTGGAAAAAAATTCAATTTTATATAAAAAAAAGTGCTGGGTGATATAAAAATATATCTATTAAATGCAGAATTTTAAATTCTATTTCTAAAGAACTAGCTCAAAGTGGTATGTTTCAAATTATTTGTGGAATCGTTGTACATATGTAGCTCTTAATAAAAATTAATTATTGTTGTGTTCATAGATGATACGTGTGAAAAGAGGTGGAAGTCTCTGCGGGACAGATACACTCGAGAGAGCAAAAAATTAATAATACCACCTGGTTCAGGAGCTGCTGTATCAAAACCGACAGATTTGGAGCATTGGGAGGCCCTTAGATTTTTGAATGACCACGTCAAGCCAAGAAAGTAATAATAATAATTATACTCATATATAATGTTCATATATTATTATAATTATAATTATAGTTCCAGAGATAAGTTTGTTGTGTTGCACGACATCACCCAATCCACAACACTGTAATCAACAATTACTGAAGATGATGTTATGCAAGAATATTCATTGGATTGCGAGGAATTTTTAAATGACACTCCTGTTAAAAAAGGGAATTTTTTCTAAGTCAGCCAATGATGGAAATTCAAATAAAATTAATGGATCTTTTAGAACTCCAACACCAGTTAAAAAAGCTAAAATAAATGAAGTATTTACAAATAAACTGGCGCAAACAAAGAATGTTTTTAAAGATTATTTATTGGAAATAAAAACACAACGAGAACCCGAAACAGAGACAGCTAATAATGTATTCATGAAATCTGCAACATTAATACTATCATCACTAAAGCTAAGAAATCAAATAAAAGCCCGAGGGAAAATTAATGAAATATTTGTGTGATTTACAATTAGAGGAATTAAATGAATTTTATTAAATAAAATGTTTTTAATTTAATACTAAATATTACAATATTTTTACTTGTTTGTCAATCGCACCTTCATTCACAAAATAATCCATTAATAAATGTTTCAAAATTAAAGTTATTTCGTGATGAATTATTTGAATCCATTTTTATTTAGGTGGTTGGTTGTATTTCAACTATATTTCTCCAGTCCCCATATAAAAATGCACCATCTAAATCTTCCCTATCAACAAATCCTTCGGGGCAGTATGATGAATATTCTTTTGCATTTAATTTAATAAGATTATGTAATGCAATAGTTGCTAAAACAATTTTTTCAGGAATACAATTTATTTTTGTTGCCAAAACTCTCCAATTAATTAATTAAATAAAAATAATTTAGAAATATAAGAAATATAGGCCCAATCGAGGGACGCTGCGATTTCTTTGTTGAATCTTCTTGCATCAAGTTCAATAATAAATCATAAATGGAACGGTTCATGCGCGCATGTTTAAAAAAATCCTCACCGTCACATTCTTTAAATTTAAGGAAACAACATTCAAAATATCCTTGGCTATTCCAAGACAGATTTGCCTCTCGAACCCACCGTCGTCTCTCATTACGAGATCTTTCGTCTTGCTGTTGTAGCACCGCATAACTGCTCATTCAAATCATGAACATACACCCCAATTCAATATCAACAACATTCTTTTGATCCATGAGTATTAATATATTTGTTTTTAATTCAAAAATTTAAATTTATTTCAAAATTTTTCAAAATAGCAACTAAACTATTCGTACAACAAACCGAAATTAATAACATTTCAATGCAACGCAGAATTTGTACGTTGGCTGCGTTTTTCTTATGTTCGCTGCGATGATTGTAATTCGGTAATAGCAGAGACACAACAGAGAAATTGTTCAAACATTTTCACAAGGCATAATTCACAGGAGAAGTTTATATTAAAAGAAATTTGTTTGTTTATTAATAAAAATTGATTTATTATAATTATTTAATTATTAAATTATTCTTTATTTTTTTTTTTTTAATAACAAAACATGTTATAATTTGTGAGTATTATTTTTCTTTTCTAATATTTTATAATTTAGCATTTGACTTAAGATTTTTGTTGATTATCGCATTATTTTTGAGTGTTTAAAATTTAAAATTTATTTAAATTTTTTGCTGGCTTTGGCTAATTGATTGATTTTGTTATTTACCATGGATGTCCATATGATCCAGAGGCGACCTTTAAAAAAAGAAGAAATTTTATTATTTAAGATTTAATTAAAAATGTTGAAAATAAATTTACTTTAACGACTGGGGCTGCATGAGCGTATTGTACAGCTGGGGCGGAATAAGATACGGCTGGTGCAGCATATGATACAGCTGGTGCAGCATAAGATACTGCTGGGGCAGCATATTTAACTACTGGGGCAGCATGAGCGTATTGTATGGCTGGGGCAGCATGAGCGTATTGTACAGCCGGAGCGGCATAAGATACAGCTGGTGCAGCGTATGATACAGCAGGGGCAGCATATTTAACAGCAACTGGAGCTGCTGCGTATTTGACTACTGGTGCTGGGTGAGCAACATGAACCTAAAACATAAAATAATCAATTAATTATGCTTTCTGTAACGCTTCATTGATTTATGTTAATTGTCATTTAGTTAGTTAGTTAGTTTCGATTAAAATGTTTCGATTAAAAAGAAAAATATTTTTTTTTAGAGAAAATTAAAATCGAAAGTGATGATAACTGGATAATTAAAAATATTATAAACGAAAAAGCTTACTTGACTGAAGGTAGCATAGCTAGTGGCAGCTGGGGCAACAGCTTTAACAATTGGTGCAGCAGCAGCATATTGGACTGGAGCAGCGTATTGGACTGGAGCAGCATACTTAACGACTGGTGCTGCATGAGCATATTGTACAGCTGGGGTGGCATAAGATACAGCTGGTGCAGCGTACGATACAGCAGGGGCAGCATACTTAACGACTGGAGCAGCATGAGCATATTGTACAGCTGGAGCAGCATAAGATACACTTGGGGCATATGAGATAGCAGGGGCAGCAACTGCATGAGATGCATAGGCTGGTCCACCGATATATCCGGCATTTGCGGCGGCGAAAAGAGCGAAAGCAATCTATAGTTTGTCAAAACAACAAAATTTATATTATTTTAAGTAATTAAGCACTGAACTTTTTTCTGCAACAATTTACTTACCAAGAATTTCATTTTTGGTAGTTTTTTTTTTTTATATTTTTATTTGAATAAAAAATTAAATAATTTGTTATACTAAGATTGAATGATCTTAATAGAATTGCTAATGATTTGTTACTGATTTAAAACTGTACTCGATTACGTCTTTTATATTATTTTCCTATTTGAACGATTTAACTCTCGTTTTCTATAATTTAAATGTGGAAAAAAGGTGAGTTAAAAATTGTAAACGATTTTTAAGGTAGTGGAGGTTATTTTGTTTATAGTTTTGGGTGATTGTCCTAATGTAGAACGGTGTGGCATGTACCCCACTTATGATTTAATAGTTGTAATAAATCTTGTTTTGTTTTGTTTGATTTTGATACAATTATAAAGACTTTTTCGCCATGCTTAATTATAACTTTAGTACGTCCAAGTTTGTTAATCAATTCACATACAAATTTATGAAGTTTTCAATAAAAAAAAAGAAAAATTATTTAAAAAATTACAGAAACGTTACGATGTAACGAAAACGAAAAATGAATTTTAACAGTTCACGGTTTTGTTGTAATCATTTATTGTTTTATATAATCAAAATATATATAAATTTTTTTTTAAACTATTTTTCGTCTTTATTATTAAGTTTTTTTTTTTTATGTGAGCTGTTGCCTGCTTATTTATTTTTATCTTATTCAATCTTTATTATTTTAATTTTTTTTTTTTTTTTATATAATTTTCGTTATCACAAAGAGCTTTATTATTTAACAGTTTCAGCACTTACTATAAAATTAACGATTTATACAAAAAAAAAAAAAAATAAAAATTAAAATTTTAAATAACAGAGAGATATGAAGGAAAGTAAGCGACGAACCAAAATTAATTAAAATTCGTTTTTCCATTAATCTATTATTATTATTATTATTGATTCATTCATTGGAACATAGCTGGGTTAAGTTTTTAATTAAACATTTGATTGAAAAAGTAATTAAAATTGCATGAATATTATTGTTGTTTTTTTTGGATTTCTCGCTTTTTTTTTTTGTCATTAATTTTAATTTTTGCTATTTAGAAAACAATTATGCTAAAAGTGATGAATTAAATAATAAAAATAAGAAAAAAATGTCTAACCAAAGTAATAAATATAAATTTTTATTTTTTTTTAATTCTCGTCCCATTACATAACTGTCTCAACTACATAATTGAAATTGATCTAATTAATTTATTATTATTATTATTATTATTTTCACTTCAAAAACATCCATGATTTGAATTACAATTATTACGCATTTTAATAACAAAAAAATATCAACGTTAAAGTAAGCAAATCTCAATAAAAACAAGTTTGATGTCACAATTTATCTATTTTTTTTTTATTAGATATTCAATTCAGATTTGAATCATTTGTCTTAGGTTTTAACATAGTTTAATGAAAAGCAAAAGGCGTTTATTTTTACTTTTTTTCTTTTTTTTTTTTTAAACAATTTTAATTGCATATTACGTGCAAGATAAAAAAAAAAACATTTTTTGAATTTTGAATAAATTGAAATTTAAATAAATAATTTGGCTTTTAAAATTAAAATGTTTTTAATAGAAATTTTGTTGTTGTTATAAAAGGTTTTATATAATTTAAGAATTTTTTTTTATTGAAGCCACGATTATAAAGTTATAATCGTGACAGTGAATTTATAAAATTGATTTAATAAATATATTATCTATTGTTTTATTATATGTAAAATCATCTTTATTGATAACAATTTTTATATTCATTTAACAATTATGTTAGTTAAGTCAGATATGATTATGTTATATGATTTCTTTTATATTATAATAGTAAATAATGCATTGAAATATACTTGGTGCCACATTGGCTGTTAGTTTACTTCAGAAAAAAACACGAATAAACAACAAATAATTCAATGCATGCCAGTTTTTTTTTTTTAATTGTATTTCTTTATTTATTAAAAATAATATTTATTGGTCGTATCACTAACACGTTATCGTAATTAAAAATAAAAAAAAATATGTGTGTTATTAATATGTATATTAATTTATTAATTAATTCATTTTTAATTTTGAAATATACGTAAATGTACATTATAATTAAAATCTAATAGATGTCACCGCCAACACAATTTGTATTGTTGCCTAATTTACATGTTTTATTTAAACATTGTTATTATCTGTTGGGTATCATTCGTTTAATTTAAATTATTTATCATTATTCATTTGTATGTTGTAGTTATTATGTTGTTGGAACCGTAGCCGAACGATTGGTCACAGAGGACGATTGATCATATGACGATTGGTCACAGCGGACGATTGATCATAGGACGATTGGTCACAACAGAATTTAGATTTTTGTTGCAGCGCCGTATGTATTTTAGTTATAATTGGAACATAAAAATCATTGTATTATATTTCATTATATATATTTTATATTCATAACGCAATATGACTAAATTTGTCTTAAGTATACTTAATTCAATAATAAATATTAAATAAAATGTTCTAGACGTGTTAATCGATTTAATTTGTTTAAAGAAAAAACAAAAAAAAAAAAAATTATTAATCATGATTTTGACCCACATTTGTGTGCTTTTTTTTGCTTTTAATTTTATTTTCTTTTAAACAAACTTAACTCTGCTTTTAGTTTGCATATCTTAAGCATTTATTTAATAAAATTTATAATTCATTTTGTCCTTCGATTATTGGTTTATTTAATTAGAGATTTTAATGTAAATAAAAATAAACACATCTGATCTGTTTTTGTTTCTTTTTTAATTGATTAAATATAAATAATTATTTTTAATTTACAATTTAAGCTGAAAGTTTTATTGAAGTTTTTTTTTGTTGTTGTTTAACCTTTAGATTGTCTTTGACTTTTATTTTTGCGTTCAAATTAAAATTGATTTATTTATTCGTGATTTAATTGGACAAATTTTAGCCTGCTGTTTGTAGGTTATTGACTTAAATATTAATTACTAACTAGGCTTAATAACAACAATATTATTAATAATAAATTTCTTTATCAATTATGTTTAATGATTAAAATTTGAATTTCGCAATAAATATGCTGTTAAATTTTACAACATTTTAATCCCATTTAAATAATAAAAGAAAAATAAAAACTCATTTAATGACTTAATTAGTAATTATATTTTTAATGAAAAAACAAAGAAAAAAAAACACTTAACTTAAAATTAGTTCAAGATTTATTAAAATTCCCACCAAAATTTAGGACAAAATTCTTAATTAATCAGCCTTGCTTATTCTCAAACAAAAAATTCACAAATAATTTAATTTTAATTTATTTTTTTTCAACAAAAAATTAATTAATACATAAATATTACTCTATATTTAATTAATTTAATTAAATATTGAACAAAACTAATTAAAAATTAATCATTGGCAAAAGTAAATTAATAAAGAGTGAAAAAAATATTTTGTTGCTTGTGTTGTCAGTTTTTCATTTTGTCTATTAATTAATTAAATAATTAAAAATAAATTTTTTTTTTATATAAAATATAAATAAAACATTAAACTTAACTTAAATACAGGTTTAAATCATTTAATTGTTTAAATAATTTTTAATTTTATGTAATTACAATGGGAATTAATTTATTTTAGAGCGTCTAATGTAGGAACAGTAATAAACTATTTCGGTATTTATCGGTAGTATAAGGAAAAACGAAAGGATTATAATATTATTTAAAAAAAAAATTTATTATTTAGTGCAATTTATTTGTGTAAAGGAAAAAAGCTTCTCTAATCATGAAAATTCGAATTCTAACACCGAACAACCAAAACACAGCATTTAAATACATACAGTGTGCTGTTTTGTTGTTTTTGTTCTTAATAACAATATACAGAGAATATATAACAATATATAGCTAAAAACCCTTTCACTCTTCAATCGATTTCATGTAAAAATGGAAATTTTTCTTTTCTTCTATACATTTTTTATGAATTTATTACTTTTAAATTGTTCTATAGCAAATTTTATTTTTTCTTGGTTTTTTTCTTGGTTTTTTTTTTTTTGTTACTTAATTTATATTTATTTGATCTTGTTTTGCGAACTAAAAATGTTTTAAAGCAATCGATATACAGTTTGCCGGTGAGAAAGTAACAACAAAAGACTCATAATAATGCGCGTATAGAAAAGAAATGAAAAGTGAAACAGAAATGAATGAAAAAAAAAAATAAAGTAAAAAATTATTTACAAGCCACAGCACAGGTAATGGTCAATTATTTTTGCGTGTTGTTTAAATTTTTTTTTTTTTTTTTATGTTTTTTCAACAGAAGATTGATACCTATTGTTCCTTGGATTAAGTGGGAAATTGTGTACAGTTCGTAGGCATGGTGATAAGTAAAAAAAAAATGTTTAATTTAGTTCGGTTTAAAATATATCCTGCACCTAGTTTTCCATGGAATTCTTCTTAGAAATTGATAAGACGAGTGAGTCGTCTCTTGATATTAACTCGGTAATGTATTTTGATGTTTTCAGGCTTACGCACGATACCGATATCTGGAACGTTGTTTGCGTAGCGTTAATGAAAACATATGCTCGCAAGTATGTATATGTGGTTCCAAATATCGATAAAAACTCTTTTGCAATAGTTTTCAAAGTGCCTAATTTCATTTCGTTAATTTTTGTATTTAAATCAATAAATTATGTAATCAATTTAGAGTTTTGTTGGAACTAAATCATTTTTATTTCTATGTTTTCTATATTTAAGCACTCCAATTCTGTCAGTTGTAAGTCAGTATAGTTAGCAGTGTGAGGATGTAAATTGCGGCATATTAAAAATTTTGTTGGGCTATTCATAATATTTGGCGGATCACTCACTTGCAATAATTTTGTCATCGCTGTTCTAGAGACTCTCGTTACGTTATAGAATCAACGAAACAACAATACAATTTGAATTATTTTCCAAAAATGTATCCAAGCCCTGCTAAAATTAATAACAGAAAACTAAAAAGATTAATCGAGGATTTAATTTCATTTAAAAGAATTTGAAAATTATTTAATAGTTTTTTGTTTTCTTTTTTCTTTTTTTTTTTACTGCTATTAATACAATTTTTTGACATTGCAACGGTAAGTCTGGTATATTCAGTACATTGTATACCAGTATAGCGAAAAAAAATAAAAAATAACGTTTATGCAATCGCAACTTAACTTGTCTTTATTCTTTAATTATTTTAATGCAATTCACATACATAAATCATGTTTTTGTATTATTGAACACTTAAAAAAAAAAAAAAAAATCACAAGTCAAGCAAAGCTAAAGGTAAGACAATATTTTTCTTATGCATAAATGTCGTTAGCTGCTGCGGCTCTCAAAACTTGTTAAATGTCAACGTACGTGAATTTTTATTTATATGACAAAAAAAAAAAAAAAAATGTAAATGTTCAGGGCAGAATTATAAATTTTGTACTTCGAGACATTTATTAAATTACTTTATTAGCATGCTTATTAATGAATAAAACTAATTGGAAATAAATTAATTAATTTATCACATATTGTGTTGACAAGAATAATTGGATAGTTCCGACTTTGACTCTCAAGACGATCTAGAGGAGGTAGTGGGTGGAATTTGGTATCAATTGAAAGGTTTTAAAAAACTGTTATGAAAATCCGTATGCCCAAAAAAAAATTTTTTTATTACTTTCCCGTCAATCGGGAAAACAATTTTTTTTTTTGAGATCCTTTGGGGAAATCCAAATTCTCTATTGTTTTTGTTTTTTTCTCAAGAAACGAAATTGATTGGCATAGAAACCAAAAATCACCACTCTCCGTTGGAAATAATTCTAATTGTTAATTCTGTGCATAAAAATTCTAAATCGAGTACCATATCTGTGGTTACTATCACTTAATAAATAAAAAAAACAAATCACAACGAAGAGATTTAATAATAATTTTTAAACTGTTGACAATCTTTGGATATGTTTATAGTAAATAAATGTAACATTTGCCGTTGTTAGTTAATCATTTTTTACCTTTCTTGAAATGCCGTTTCATCTTATTTATTAGCGTCACGTTGAGGTCGTTGCAAGATTTTATTTTATTTTTTAACTTAGTTTCGTTTTTTCTTTTTATTGCATGCGCTGATTTGCTAAAATTTTTCATATATTTATTGTATCTTGGGAATTGTATTGTTAATTAATTTACGTTAATGCCGTTACATTTATGCTGTCGTTAATTAATATTATTATTAATATGACTTAATGGTAACAGTTTTTTTTTTTTTTTTATGGTGTATCAACAATTATGTTTTCTAATTTTTTTTTAATGCCATGTAATTTGAAATGTGTAGGTGGGAATTTGTACAAAACATTTAATTTAATCTGAAATGGTGATGACGTAAAGTTTTAAATTGTTATTTCCTGAGAATCACTGTCGGTGAAAAGGAACTAGATGAAGGGTATCAACTTATATACTGAAATAGTATGACCAAATTATTATTTTTTAATCTATTACGAGCAATTATTAATAAATGATTTATTAGATACAAAGAACTTCAGTTAAGTTGAACTAAGTAAATTATTATTTAAATAAAGAAAGTTATCATTTTAAAACTTTATTCATATATGTCTCTATGTTTAATGTAACACAATACTCACTATTATTATCAAATATAAAAGGAAACACAACAATTTTGATTTAGTTTCTTAGTTATTATAATAAAAATATAAAAACTTTATGACTAATTTACTTGTATTTAGGTTTATATAAATAAATAAAATTACTTAATCGAAAGGAAACATGTGAAATGTATTTATTGATCATTGGATTTTCTGTCAGACAACAACGAGTACGACGGTTTTTTTTTTTTCATTAGTTTTTTTATTATTATTTTTGAAATTGCATAATTTTAATTATAAACTTAAATTACCAAATACGGTGGTACTGGTTTTCTTTATTAAATTTAAATAGTTTTTTTTTTTATTTTTTCCTTGATTTTTATTTAATTAATTAGTTTTCCAATAATAATATTTGGGCAGAAAAAGTTTTATTTTATTTTTTTTTTTTTATTTTTTTTTTCTTGCTTCTTGCTTTTTTATTTATTTATAATTTTTTTTTTTTATTAAATAACTTAATACATTAATTAATTATTTTTAATTGTATTTTTAAAAATGTCTTTCCTTGTAATTTTAATTAAATAAAATCGACTTTAATACTCGTTTAAATGAAATTCTTCAACAAAATTTATCATTTAAAAAGCACTTTAACAGTTAATTAATTTAACATTTGCAGTGTTTTACTTCATCATTTTCCTATTATCAATGAATAAAAAAAAAAAATAAAGAAGTTTTTAAAAGGAATTTATGATATTTTATGGCTATGACAACCGCGTATCGATATTTTAGCCTCTTTTTAAAATGTTAGTAAATACCGTATCTAGCAGATAAAGTGGCAGTCAGCTAGTAGTCAGTCAGTAACTATTAAATGAAAAAAAAATTGTTGTTGCTATGCTGCACGAAGTAACAAACTTAAATCACTGCAAATTATTGTTTTACTGTTGAAAAAATGTATATAAATTATGTTGGAGAATTGTATTGGAGAAATAATAAGTGTGAAATTAAATCAAATTGTGTGTATCAAAAGATATATAACAATTAAAATAAAATCAAAGCAAATAACACGTTTTTAAACCTCAGATGTCTAGGGAAACCGTTGGGTAATTTCAATACGAACCTTTGAGTTGCCTTTGAAAGAAAAGTACTGGCTATCTGTTAAACTATCTAATATAAATGAAAGCATTTGATATTAAAATGGCATAGTGGCATCAAAAAATAGATCAAATCTATTTTGTCTCGCATTAAATGAAATTGATACACATGGTAATGCTTTAAGCAATATAAGTCTGTAATTAAAAAAATTGTATGCTCCAGAGTATGTGCATTTTTTTGCTTCTAAAATAAAATTAAATTAAATTAATAGAAATATTAATAATGTCATTTTAAATTAAAAAACTGAACTCAAGCTCTCGGTGCGTTCAACAATTAGTTTACGATCAGTAAGTAATATAACTGTCCAACCTTTTAAAGACTATTTCCGCATTTCCAAAGCTATCAAGGGCCACAGATACAATTAAATATTACCTTTGTAAGCGTTAAACAAAACGAAGCGGTGCTTAAAGTGTTTCAATTATAGTATTGGAGACATAGCTGCAGATTTTTTAGTGGAATTTGTGAAATAAATATTATAAAAATTATGTAATATTAATATTACGAAATCTATTGAGGGCCGCATTCGGCACACGGGTTGGTAATGCTTGATCTGTCGTAATCTATCTCATGTAGACAGTGTTGGAAACCAACCAATATGGATATAATGTGTAAAAAATCTATTTTTCATACAAAGCAGTCAATTTAGTATATGGTTTGTGTCTTTAGTAAACCACAATACCGACACCTATTTTATTAATATGAAGCGCCAAAGAAAATGTTTAATGTTGTCTTGAATAATGTTGAACAAAAGATTGAAATATTCAATACTGTACGGTTTTACGCATGGTACTAGAAGTGGTAGGTGGTGATTGTTTTGGTATCAACTGCAAGATATTGTAAAACTGTAGTGAAAATCCGTATACCCTTTTACACTTCCGGCAATCGGAAAAACCATTTTCCGTGTAACCCATTAGGATTTTCCATATTAAACTAATAATCAAAATAAAAATCAGCGTAAATAAATTGTGATTAAAATTTTTCCCAATTTTCTTCATATTTTCCTATATAATATTTTATATATATTATTAAATTATAAAAATAATTGATAAAGAAAATTTGTCACTAATAAACCACGAATAAATTGAATTATGAATAATATTACTTGAATATATAAATATTAATTATTATTTTATTATCGATGTGACACATGAGAAATGAAAAGAATACAAATAAAATAGATAAATAGATAGATATTATACTATTACAGAAACAGAAATTATATTTGATGACAAAATAATTGATAAAATCTATAGGATTTGACTACAAACACAAGATTTCACATTAAAAACTCACTTTTTACAATTGAATAATGTGACTAACCATAATGGATATTAATATAACTTCCTTGTTACCTTCTTGGATTTTATTTTTGATAATAAAATATTATATTTTTATTTATTTTTCATTTAATTATTGTTTCGTCTACTTATTTAATTTGAATGATTTTTTAAATGAGTTTTTGAATTTTTGCAACAACGTACTAACATTATTATGCGGAGAAAGCAGAGCCAGATAGAAATGATGATGAACTTTGTTTGTGCAAATGTTGTAATTGTCGAGTTGATTGGATTAGGAAGGTTTTTTGTGGTTAAACTTTAGCGATTAAACAACATTCGAAATGAAAAAAATGACAAAATTGCTGGGGAAAATGAAGATTTACTCAAATTTTAATTTGTTTAAGATAAGAACATTCGAATGTTGAAATTTGTGATCAGTGATACTAGCGAAAATTGATACTAACGAGATTAAAAGATGGAGAAGTTGGAGAAGTTGGTACAATGCATTATAATCATTGGTATTATTCATTGTGAATAATTTTTGCATTGAATTAAAATTAAAATAAAACAATAATATGTAATAAATTATACGAAAAATAAAAAAATTATTCTGTGCTGGAATTTGTGATAAACTATTTATTAATTGTTCGGGACTGTTTTGAGTATTTGGCATGGTATTTGGTACTGCTATGAATAATTAGTGAATTTGTTTTATTTATTCACTTGCAATAATAACACACAGCACAAGGATAGCTTGTAGAAAGTTGTACAAAGCAAAAATTGTCACAATTTTAATAAAAGAGAAGATTGAAATTGATCTTGTTCGTGCTATGTCCATCTTTTTATAAATACTCCGTACAACGTTTATTAAGAAAAAATATTTTATTCAAGCAATCGTTTAAACATCCGAATTATGTTAGATTTAACACTAATAACTAATCAAAACAACATATAACATGGCAAAACAGCAATCTCGTTACTAAGTATTAAATGAATTTTCGTCGTTTATAGAAGAAATCTTAGAAGAAACTTTAAAAATTAATCAGAAAACGTTTAATTTTAATTGAACATTTTAGGGAACGAGTGGAGACGATATTTAAGACTTAGGATTAGTGGACCGCAATTAATTAATAATTATTAATAAAACACATTTAATAATAATAATAAAATAATATTTAATATATTATATTTATTATAATTTGTATAAAAATGAATTTTATTATTTACTTGCTGATAAAAACCTTACACTGTTTATTCGAAATAAAGTTAAAATAAAAAATATAGATAAATAAAAATAGGAAAATATCGACTTAATATAACTTAATATAACAGTTTTTTAATATCTTCCAATTGATACCAAATTCCACCCTCTACTTCTTATAGATCGTCGTTAGAGTCTAAGTCGGTGTAGCCCAATTAAGTTGGCAACGATTATTTGGTGTCGATTTCCGATAATCCGTTAATATGGTTCATTTATGGCTTCTCTAGGTATCTTTTTTTAATTTTTTATTTCACTTCAAAATTATTTTTTCTTGGAAATTGATAAGGGATAGAACCTGCATGAGACAAATTGTTGTGAACATTGATAATAATACTCACAAGATTAATATTCAAGAACAGATATTCCAGGAACCCGCCTATTTCAACTTGCGCATATTTGACCATTTTGCTGCGTGATGAGAAGAAAACATTTTATTTGTTGAAATAAAAACGTGAGTTTAGCTGTTCCACGCAGAACGACATTCATTCATTCATTACTTAGTTGCTTAATTACTTTGATTTTATGAATATTTGAAAAGTAATTAATTAATTAATGATAATTTAGTTCTACGAATGTTCAATACCTTTCTTATGATTTCAAAGTCTATGTTTTATCCCTTGTTAAGGGTTGGACTTGCGTATGCCATGAATTGTTACTACGCATCGATACAGGAAAAGAGAATTGTTTACCAATCATTTTGTTTGTTGAGTGGATACTGATGTACTTTTTGCGAATTTTTGTCTAGAAAAGGACATCGTGTTAGAAGCAATACATATTTGCACAGCCAATAGGCGTTGATCGTTTTCACCCTCTTTAATAGACGTGTGAAAGGAAAGTAGGTAATTTATGAATCTGAAATAATAGAAATAACCAGAAATGAGAAGATTTTACAGGACTATTGGTCTGTTGGTCGATTGATACTATATAGCTAGTTAATAATCATTTAGATTAATATTAATGATACTAATAAATTCTCAGAAAATATGTTGTGTGGGAACGCCTTGAATTACACTAGAAAGTTTATTTAGTGATTTTAGATGATACTTGCAAAACATTACTTATTTTAATTTTCAAGTAAATTTAGAGATAAAAAAATTCAACAGCCAAGTTCTTAGAATAAGATAAAATAAATTCTGTATTTTCAAAGAACCAGGATAAACAAAAAAAAAACGTCATTTGTCCTGATTGTCTCTGAGCAAACGACATTTTTTGGTATTATTTTTCTTTTCCGGTTCTCTTATTCTAAGTAGATAAATCCAAATTAATTTAATTATATTAATTCTGTTTAAATAACGCATAATTTAAATAACATATGTTGTTATAGCAAAACTGAAAATGAAAAGATTACGCTGAATTTTCTGTTTTCGCAGTGTTTTCACACAACCGAACTGTCATAATAGATAAGATGGGCACCGTAAAATATCAAAATGATACAAAATCCTTTAATATAATATATGATGAAATGCGTTTAATTAAAATAATTAAAATTATTCAAAAACATTCCAAAAATGTTTCTAGGAATTTCATGAAAAATATTTTTGAATTTATTCAGGCATTTAATGCATTTTTCCCTTTTATAGTTTCAGCAGTTACCAGTTGTGTGTTTTTTAAATTTTTCTTAGCACAGCCACAAAACATTAATTATGAAAATATTGTTTTCTTTCTCGCAAATTTAACAACTTATAAATTTCTCAAAACATTTACTATAAAATAGTTGTTCTAAAAATCGGAATCTGGCATTTTGAATTGATTGATTTATTCCTGTTATTTTAGTTCTAAGCAGAAGGCAAATTCTGTTAGCGACGCCACATGCATAACAATTTTATTTATAAAGATAATTATAAGAGATTCATATATTTTTTTTTACAGACGTAATGGATAAAGAAAAAAAGAATTCAATTAATAAGCAAGATAAAGACACTGATATACCATTTACCCAAGGAACATAATTTCCACAGAAAGCATCGATTGAAAAGCTAAAATTACAATAAGAAGTGCAAAGTAGGTGTACGATAGAAATAACAAATAATTGAAAAAGTCGAATAATTGGAAGCTCTAGTTGGATTGAATTCACAAAATAAAAATAATTTAACTAATTTAAAAAAAAAATCACTCATCATTTCAATAGGAATATTTCATACAAGAATTTGACAAGTATTTAAAAATTTATTTGTATTCAAAAATATTATCAAAGACGCAAACGATGAAAAAATGATATTTGACTGATCGAAGTGATTTACGCAAAGCTCAATTTAGGTTGTTTGGCTAAAATAAGTATGTTTTTCATCACGTCAAATATTTCCGTGATATTACCCATCACAAAATCGTAATTAATTTATTTTACGCCTATATTTTAATGAGAGATGATTGAAATATTGAAAATAATTGAAGTTATGATATAAAAACCCAATTAATTGAATTAATTAAACAATTTAGGTTAAAAAAAAAAAAAAATTCAAATTTTTAACCAAAAAAAATTTTTTTTTTTTTTTTTAAATTAATTAAATTATTGTTTTAGTCATTTGTGGTATTTTTAATCATTATTTATTAATTATTATTATTATTATTATTTATTAATCACATAAAATATTTTTTTATAACTAAATTGCATGAATTCGACATTAGTTATGCAACATCCCCATCTATTGACAATTAAAAAAAACTAAATTAAATTTCAAAAACAATTTCACGATAAATCTGATCGTTTTTAGATCGTATCATAAGTCTATAATAATAGCAAACATAATTTTTAGTGAACAACAGTGTTTCGCTTAAAAATATCCGAATAATCGAATAGTTAAAATTGAGAAATTATCCGGATAATTTCCCATCCGGATATTCGGATTGGAAGCCCTCATTATAATCAACAAAAACGCTCTTCTAAATATATTTGTTAACGTTTAAAACTATTTTACAATATTAGTTTACTAATAATAACTTTAAATTTCAATAAAAACTATTCTTACCAATAATTAAAATTTCTAATATTGACACACTTAAAATATGAACTATGAAACATGCGACCGATACAACAATTTTGAAATTTCATACAGAATTTTGCATCAAATTGAAGACAAGATTGTTCAATCTTGTTCAAAATTCCCGTCAAGAAAATACGTAATTTTTTTTACATTGATATTCGTAACCGTTTCCTTGTTTTATAGCTAATAAGTTAAGACTGTTGGTATTAGGGTACTTTACCTTTTATGCTATTAAAAAACAACAACTGGTAATTGGTTGTCATTAATCAAATTAGCATAGTCCACAACCGTTACTGTGTATACAACACAGTATTGTTCCAGCAATATCCGTGGTTAATTCAATTATTGTGAAAATACACCGCTGATTATGCGAGATGGGTGAAAATTAATTGGGAAATTGTTTAATTGAAATGAAAATAATGTAATTTAGGAAGGAAAATATTACTACTAATTAGACTCTCAAGACGATCAAGAAGAAGTAGAGAGTGGGATGAAGTATCAATAAAAAAATTCCATTACTTTTCCGGCCATCGTAAAAACCATTTTTATTGTAAGCCATTATAAAAATAATAATTCCACTCTCTACTTCTTCTAGATCATCTTGACAGTCTAAGTCGGTATAGCCAAATTAAGTTATTTGATTAAAGTCTTAGCATGCATTATTTTGAGAGCATTCGGGGACAGTAAAAAGCACAACCGAATTGTCCCTTTTTCATATTTCTGTAGCCCTAATAACCAAGTGACAAACAATCATTATTGATCAAACAATGCTCTAAAAGTGTTATAAAAAAAAAAAACGTAAATATAAATTTTAGTGGTGGGATTTTGTCTAACCCGTTCTATCGCCTTTAGTTTCGTTTTTTTTTATTTTAAAATTAAGTAAATATGTGTCAGAAATTTTACAAATAAACATTAAAACAATTTAACTGTACTATAAAATATTATTAAAAATTAAACGTTATTGAAATAAATTAACAGAATTATGTTAAATCGAATCTAAAAATAATAATAAAAAAAAATTTGTTTTGTTAAATTTATTCTGTGGATATAATACTTTCATTTTATGTGCATTTTGTGTTTTGACGATATATCTATTTTTAACATTAGACATGTGCTTTTTTGTATAAATAAATCATAAATCGAAAACAAAATAGAAAACAATATGTTTCAAAACGATGACAAAGTGTGTGTTATGTATCGGTTTGACATTTGTAAAACATTAAACATTAAATGTAATCATTATTTTTCTACTAACTTCTATGCGGCGCTAGTATAAACAAAAAGTAATATTTTAAATAGTAAAGATATTTTTTGTCTTACAACAAAGACACAAACTATTTATAAAGCTTTTTATAATGTTTACACGTTGAAAAGGTTTAAAAATAAATAACAAAAAATTGTAATAATTTATTAAATGTACTTTGTTAAAATTGGTTTTAGGTAATGCAATAACATTATAATAAGTAAAAAAAAATATTTAAGGCTAATTTATTTTGGAAAAAATTAATAAAGCGCCTAAATTATGGGAGAATTTGGTTCTGGTAAGTACTTAAGTTAGTTAATTTTCACTCTTTTTTTAAAATTAATATTAAAAATATTTTTAAATAATAATAAAAGTATTTTTTAATGATTTTTGTTATTCATAAACACCAAAGTATACATATTTTTACAAACTTTAAAAAATTGTAAAATTAGCAAAAGTAAGGTGATAAAAAAAACACTCGCTTCGTGTTTCGATTTTATATTTTTTAATAAAAGTAGAATAGAAATCTAAAAATCCAAAATAGATCAACAATAATACTAATAAATAAAGGAAAATATTTAATCAAGAACAAACAACAAATATATGTTACGTGTTTTATTATGTTTAAATAAAAAAAAAATAAAAAAACTTCATTTGTATAAGACACGCACGTGTTAAACATGAAACATTTAAGGATAAAACTTTGAACTTCTTCATCAAATTACCTTTTTAAAAGCCATCCACCCAATAATTTAATATAATATTAACAACAAATTGATAGATAAAAATACCGAATAAAAAAATAACACTTGTAGTGTGAAAAAAAAAACGTTTAAACAATGCCCACTTTACATGATTTAAATATTAAAACATGGGAAACATTTAAAAGTAAACGCTCAAACCAATTTAGTTAAATGTGTCTTAGATTTATGTAATCAAACTTAAAATGCATTGTGTGCACGAACCACCAATTTTACTCATTCCATACATGAATTTTATTTCTTTTTGAACAAGAAAAAACTTTTTTTATGCTATTATTATGCAAAGAGCAAATTTCTGCCTGGTAATCAATTTATATTTAAATGTATGCTTACCACCTTTCTGCTATTTTTCCATCATTGTTATTGTTCAAACAGCATATGAGTTACATGCAAACAGTCCTTAGTGTTTCCTGACGAAGGTTGTAATTGTTTGAAAATAAGAGTTTTCCTAAATATTTATTATATATTAGTTTTCGTTATTTAAGAGTTTAAATTTAATTAAAAATTAACAAGATGATGGGATGCGATCCGTTACAGCATACAAGCATGTATCAAAGAGCTGAAGAAGGTCGTCAGTTTATTTTGTTTTTTTTTATCTCCTTTTTACTTCATATTATGTTTTCTCATTTATTTCAAATAATAAAGTAATTTTTGTGTTTTCCGTTGAATAGATAGTGAAGATAGTGATGGTGAAGGAGGATTGGGTAATGTTAGCCGAGTAATAATACGGCCACCTGGGCACAGTGGAAAAGCAAAGCGTGGTCATTTATGTTTTGACGCCGCATTCGAAACGGGAAATTTAGGGCGAGTGGATTTAATTGGTGATTTTGAATATGATCTATTTTTGCGACCAGACACATGTAATCCACGTTATCGATTCTGGTTTAATTTTACCGTGGATAATGTGCGACAAGATCAACGAGTTATCTTCAATATTATCAACATGAATAAAATAAAAAATTTATTTAAAGACGGATTGACGCCTTTAGTTAAATCATCTGGAAGACCGAAGTGGCAACGTATTGATAAATCACATTGTTTTTATTATAAAAGTCCATTACACCAGAATCATTATGTTTTAAGTTTTGCATTCGCTTTCGACAAGGAGGATGAAGTTTATCAATTTACACTTACACCGCCGTACAGTTATTCAAGATTACAAGCATATTTAGGATGCCTAGAAACGAAATATCCTGATTCTGGTTTGGTTAGAACCACACTCACCCAAAGTATCGTAAGATTTATTTTATTTTATTTATATTACTGATTCAAAAATGATTTTTTTTTTTTTTAATATTTCAGCAAAATCGGCGCCTTGAATTATTAACGATTGATAATGTAGAGAAGCCAATTAAAATAAATGTTAAAAACAAAATACGAATCATATTAATATTAGCACGAACTCATCCCGGTGAATCACCATCCTCATATGTTTGTCAAGGATTTATTGAATTTTTATTAAACAATAATCAATTATCTAATATTCTTCGACAGAATTTTGTTTTTAAAATAATACCAATGTTGAATCCGGATGGTGTATTTTTAGGAAATAATCGTTGTAATTTAATTGGTCACGATTTAAATCGTTCATGGCACCACGCAACGAAATTTTCACATCCAACTGTCTATGCAACAATTAACATGCTGAAAGAATATCTAAATTCCGATGTAAGTTTCGATTTAAGTAGTATTTTTTTTTTTTTTTTTTTTGAATAAAAACAAATAATTAATATTTGATTGTACTTTCAGTGCTATCAAATAGATTTTGTAATAGATATCCACGCGCATTCAAGCCTTAATGGATCATTCATTTACGGTAATACCTATGAAGATGTCTATCGTTATGAAAGGCATTTAGTCTTTCCGAAACTATTGGCAACAACCGCAAATGATTTTTTACATGAAAATATGATTTTTAATGCAGATGAAAAAAAACTAGGTTCGTCACGACGTTATTGTTGCGATCATTTTGGTGATACCTGCAATGCGTACACATTGGAAGTATCGATGTGTGGTTATTATTTAAAGGGGACGAAAATATTAACACAATACACAGAAGATGGTTGTATCCTTTTTATAATTTTAATTTTATTTAGAACCAAATAACATTTTTATAAAATTACATAACAATACTTCCTAAATCCAAAATTATAAATAGATATGCGACTAGGTCGTAATTTAGTCCGTACATTTTTGGAATATTATCGATTTACAAATGTTCTCCCAATAGCGTATGTACAAGAGTTGCAACCACGGCGTGGTCGTCCAAGAACACATCGTCCTCGTGCTCGTTCTAAAATACGCACAGAAGTTAAAGTGCGGCCAAAGACAACACGCTGCTATGCCCCAATTAGTTACACAGATTTGTCGATAAACTATGATAGCTCCACATCAAACGAAGGATCACCAATTAGGCGGTCAAATTATTATGCTAGCTACGGTTTTGGTAAACGTTTAACCAGTCACATTCAATTAACAGCAGATCAATTCTCGTTACTCGCTATTCAGTCAGCTAAATTTAATAATTTAAATTTCACAAATGAGTATCGCCATAATTTCCCAGCAAAATTAGATAAAATTGATTGTAGAAATCAACAGCAACAACTAGATAATCAGACAATTAACATTTCACCAAAACCATGTTTATCAATTATTGATTTTAATCAATTGACTCGTGGTGGTATAGACGAGGCTGTTGGAAAAACATTGAATAACACATCTGTAACGCCAGCAAATACCATAACCACGAATAACAATATTGACTATACAAACAAGTTACTAATGAGGAAGCATATAAATAAAAATAAAAAAAATTAAAAGTTATAAAAATTTGTGTAATTAAGGTTTTTTATACAGTTTTTGATTTCATTAATAAATGCTTCGCTACCACTGATTAACACAAGTGTGGATTTTTGCTTGAATTTACCCTCCTTGAACAGTTGCTTAATAATGTCAAAAGTCAAGTAATCATTGCGCGCGATTTCATTATATTTTAATTTACCACCTTTGGAATAATCGTCGCAAAGTTTGGAAGGTTGCTCTCGTGGCACAAATATAACTGATTTAAAGTTCCAATATTTCCTAAAATTATAAATTTCATCGCGTAGAAATATATTATCTAAATCTATGAAGCAAGAATAGAGAGTTAATCGAGATTCATCATCTTTATTTTTTAATATTGAATTCATAACTGCAAAAATGGATGTTAGACCAATGCCCTGACTGATGCCAACAATATTCTTGTATTGATTAGTAACGTATTTAAATGCCCCAAAGGGACCTATCACTTCGACGCAATCACCAATATGTAATGTTTGCAAATACCCTGTCATTGCTCCTCCTGGTTTTAGTTTTATTAACAATTGGAACGTTAATTGTTTTTCATCTATATTTGTGGGAGTGTATGGTCGTATAATGTAATCATCCTCCTCATAATGAGAAGGCTTCGTAGCCGTATCTCTTCTTTTGGTTTTTAAAATATTTTCCTCCGTACAAAGAGTTAAACGAAACGTCTGATAAATCGAATTAATATTTTCCTGTTTGTATTCTTTAGGACATCTCATCTTTATAAAAAAACCAGATGGTATATTCAACGTATAGTCTTTGTTGCTTACGTCATTCTTATAACGATACTCAAAAGTATACAATAAAACATCTATTTGGTATGTTTTTAAATGTTTTAACTGAAATTTTCGATATACTGTTGTATCTATAACATTATGTTTACCTAATTCAGTTACATCAGGATAGGTTTTTTCTGGTTTATACAAAATACAATTTTTACAATCACAGCCACAACATTTTTCCATTCTCTTAACTTTTTTTAAATTATTAATATTATATTATATTACTATTAAATTTTCTTTGTTGTTTTTATTATTAAATTATATAAAATCATTTTTTTGAAACTTTTTTGTTTTAATTTAATTTAATGGTTTTTAATTAGCCAAAATTTAAATTTTGACATTTATTATATGACGTTTGTGTGTTTACATTAGTTTGATTTTATTTATTCGAGATGTCACTTTTATCACTTAGGAGAAATACTTTTTTTTTATTTGCTTGATAAATGTAAATTTGTGTGAGAAGAAAGAAAAGTTAAAAAAATCCGAAAATATGTCAAAAAATAAAAATTTAATTTATATAAACAATAATTAATAATTAATTAAAATATATAAAAGATAAAGATTACAAATAAACGTATAAATTTTAAAAAATATATCCAAAAGCCATGTGATAAAACGTAAAGTATATTTTTTTATTATTAAAATATAAAAAGGCAATAAAAAGAAAGAAAGCAACAATAAGTAAAATTGAACTATTTATTTTTAAAGCATATATTTTATTTACAAATAAAATTAATACAATTTTATTATAATGAATCTACAATCGTTGTTTCAGGATTTTAATCCAAGGTTTGTTAGCTTATTTTTAGATTAAGTAATTTATAATTTTGTCATCCTGTATCCTAACCTAATATTTTATTTTACTTATAGTAAATTCGTTGTACATTGCAGTTTACTTACGTTTACCATATTATTTTGTTTACGTTTAGACGGTTTAATAGGTTTGTTAATTTCTAAAGTATTTCAATTAAGTATAATTTTAAATTATAATTTTAGACTGGCCCTTTTGGGCAATTTTCGCCCCATTATGGATATGGAAAGGAATTGCTACGTTAGGTGCAACAATCGGTGCAATTATATGGTGTCGATATCCACATTATAGGTTTATTAGAAAAATTAATTTATTTGTATTTAAGATGAACTAATAATAAATCATGATTACAGATTAGAAGGCGACTCATATTCACATTTTAAAGCAATGTTGATCTCATTATCATTACATTTAATATTACTAATGTTCGAATTATTGGCCTGTGATCGTTTCAGCAGTGGAAGACATTTATGGGTTTTAGTATTTATACCATTAATATTTGGCAGTGTAGCTAGTGTTGGAGCCTGTGTTTGGGCAGTCAAACATGACCGCTCATTTGAAGTATGATTTTCACAAATAAATTATCCTTATACATCTGTAATAACAATCAAAAAATTTATTGTAGCTTGAATTATTTTTAGCTGTAAACGCATTACAATTTGTATTTCTACCATTAAAATTAGACGATTTTGTAACATGGAGTTGGGAAGTTGTTTTTGTACCATTGTGGATAGTATTATGTTTAAGCTGCGTCGGTGTTTTATATAGTATAATATTCTGTGGTATATTATTTCGTACCCGCGATGTATCACAACAACAGAAGAAATCAGCTATTAATTCAGCTATTGGAAATACAATGACCGTTTTACCAATTTTATTATTTCAAGTAAAGTAGATTTTCGTTTAAAATATTAAATATATGTTAAAATTGTAATAATATTTGTCTATTTAAATAAGGTTTTATTAGCTGATAAATTAGACGGAGATTTAAAGTGGCCATTTATAGCGGTGTCCGGGCCATTATTGTTAGCATTATTAACATTAATATTATTAAGTTTTAGTGCTAAGGGCGGTAATAAATGTAAGTTTTATTTTTACAGAATAAACTAATATTAATTTTATTAAAATATTAATGTTCTTATTTTTAGGGTGGTTTGGTATACGTAAAAATTTCAGTCAATTTTTATTAAGTGCATTACCATTTCTTCAAGAATATGGTAATATATCGTATCATACAGATACAAGCGGACAAAATATTCCTTTAGATCAACAGCAACAACACGACTTAGAATTCAATCCACAAAATAAAAATGATAAAAAACTTATGAAAAAACATTTGAATAAGAAAAATGACCATTTAAAGCCAGTTGTACCTATAATTAGTATTGATTTACCAGATTAATTTATTGATCTACATTGTTAAAGGTTCACTTACTACACAATTTAACCAATAACATTTTTTATCACAGATTAATTCAATGTAAATAATTAATATTTTTTAAGAATACAAAAATGTGCATTCTTTTTTCTCGTTTTAATTGATTATACAATGTTATTTGCATATCTTATTTAAATTTATGAAAAAAGATTACTTTTCTGCCATTTTTTAGTTAAGAAAAATAAAAATGATTTATATTTGGATAAAAAAAAAACATTTGTGACGTTTTATATTATATTTTATTACATTTAAATGGTTTTTATATTTTTCTTTTATTGCAAATTTTATTTGTTTGTGTTGGCCATGATTTTTCTAATTATATTATATTAAAAAAATAACTCCATCAGACAAATAAGATTAAAATTTTCGTTTTTTGATTTAAATTAAAAGAATAAAAATATCAAACAATTTTCAAATTATAAGAGATGTTTTAGAGAAATGTAAAAGTATAGTATCACAACGATGAAGATAATAAAAAAAATAACGAAATTAAAGAAACCCCGTTTGTCAATAAATCAAATGTGGAAAAAATGTGTGCGAATGGCAAAAATCAGTAGGAAATTATTACAAAATTTTGATTACTTAAATAATGAAAAATATAATGATATTGGGCAGTTAGTGTCTGTAAAAAACGTTTTAAAGAGGACAATATCAATGGAAATGCGAAATATAAGAGAAATGAAAAAGCTAACAATGTCAGATATAATTAATTTGGCGAACAGTAATGAAGCGTTTCTAAACCAGACAGTACATGTTCAGAAAAGTTACACAAATCAAACAAATAATAGTAATGCTGTGATTCAATTAAATATTCCGGATTTCCAAGTGTACTCTGCCATTTGCTGCACAGGTCAGAAAAAAAAAAACTTAACAAATCCAAATCGACTAGTGTTAAGGAAAAAGCAATTTACTAGAAAAGAAAAGCAAGTAAAACAATTAAAGCAGAGTCAGAAACAAAAAGTCGAAAATAAGAAGCATGATTTCAATTCAAAACCTTTTACAAAAGAAGAGATTGAGTTACATAAAGTAATCATAAATAATTTTATCAAGAAGATATTGTCTGATAAATGCGATAAACCTGACGATAATACAATGATCAATCAGAATTTAAAACAGGAACAGACACCAATTAAAGAAAGCTTTATTCCTGGAGAACCTTCTACTGTGGGTCAGTTAGTGAATTTTCAAACAGCATTTAACAAGGAGAAATTAACGTCAGAAAAGTCAAATTGTAATATGGATGATAAGTCAATGGCATGTCAGAAATTGTTGTACGAAGAGTCAGAATTTAAAATTCATTGTAAAGACTGTTATGATAAGATGAGTTCACGTATATTTCATGGTGAACGTTGTAGTGAGAGTAATGAAAAATTTATATCTGAATTCAAGAATAGTTTATTGTTGTCAAAAGATATAAAATCCGATAATTTACTGCTAGTGACACCAAAAATATCTTCCAAGTATCCAACAAAAATCGATGATAGTCAGACAAAAAGATCTTCTTTATCCACAAAAAGTACACAATCTACAAAAAATAGAAAATATCAAAAACGTCTTAAATTTAATAAGAGTTGTTCATCGCATAGCTGCATATCAAAAAAAAATAAAAGAAGCAGAAGTAGCACTAGTAACGATACGAAACATAGTAGAAGTAGCGATGGATGTATAAGTGGTAGTACAAGTGTTAGTAAAACTAGCATTAGTAGTTGTTCTTCAAATAGAATAAATAAAAAAAAAAAAAAAGATAAACTGTTATCACCGGATAGTACGAAATGTGAATTGCATATACAAACGAGTAATTTAAGTAAACGCAAGAAGTCTTCGTGCTTTAAGTGTGTTAAAAAGGATCAAAAACAGAGCAAGATTAGACAAAAAAAATCAACCGAAATACGAAAAAGAAAATCATTTGATAATGCATGCACAACAAATAACAGTTTCTCTACTAATCAAGAAGATAATAATATTCTTCCACCATATTATTTTGATTTTTTAAATTCACGTTTGCTGCCAAAATTTCCAACATCTGCACCACCATCAAATCAACAACAGCTCCAGGACCAATTACATAACCAGAGATTTGCTATTTGGTATTACCAACAAATGTACTTATCACAACTAGAAAAGAATAAATGTCTTATTGCAGGAAGAAATTCTGGCGAAAACTATCCATATTATCCGCACAATTATATTTACCGCAATGAAAAGCGCAATGAAAAGCACAATGGACTTAATGACTATCCACGCTCCTATCACAATGTTGCATTGAATGATAAGAATATATTTGTTTGTGAGCGATGTGGTAAAAATTCCCAGGTTAATCTACCAACTAACGATCAGCCAGAATCAATAAAATTTAAATCAAAAAGTAGATCATCCAATAATAAAGTTAGTTTTGATGATAATGTGCCTGAAAATGATAAAAACCCACCAAATGTCATACATTTAAAACAAAATAGTAAATTTATCGAAAAATTTGATGAATGCTTTGATATCGAGGAAGACGAAAACAGTGTGAAAAAATCAGTGTCATGTATACCAATCAAGAATAAAATGTCAGCAGATAGTATTAAAAATATCGTCGATTCCCGTATAAGTCAAACATTGAATGCACAAAGGGAAAAGGAAAAAAATGTGGCTGATGCATGTCGTAATAATAAATATCGACCCGTCTCTGAGTTTATAAACATAATGAGTCCTGAACATGATGATACAGCATGTGAGAATATAAACCATTGCATTTATAAACGTCACAAAGATTTGAAACCAGCAATAATCTCTCCTGTTCCCAATTGGGTAGAAGCAAGACGTTTAAGATTTAGGAAAACATTCAAAAAAATTTGCAAGCCGAACAAAAATGTCGATTTATCTGAGATTGGTTCTAAATGTGATAATGAAACGAGCACTTCATCCACATATATTAAAAAGCCATCATTATTTAACATCGCACCAAGGCCAAATACTACGCATATGGCTATCAAGAGACTAAAAAATGACAAAGTGCTGAATAAGATCAATTTAAATTTTAAATTTAATGAAAACAAAAAAAAAGGCAGTGATAGTAATTTAATCAGTTCTGATTTAAGCAGACCTCAGTCCGTGTACAACAAATATGTGCCGATAAAAGAGTATAAAAATCCTAATGAAACCATAAAGTTATTCTATTTAAATGTGTCAGAAAATAAGAAATCAAAAAAATTGAATGACGTCGAATCACAGCTTAAAAGGCCAAAATCTAATAAGGTGGTAAAAAGTTCATTGAAGCCAGATAAACGAAAATCCACGACATCGCTGTATAATTCATCGAGCATAGAGAACAAACGCGTAAAGTTCATATCCAAATCACAAAAAGTGATTAGGCCGTTAACAACAACATGCAATTGGAATGCGCTTCGCTAGATCCCGTAAGATAATTCGATCTATTCCGTATTCTTCTTTTTCAAATATTTATAATCCCATTATTTTTAATATTCATAAGTCATGTTTCGTATTGTATTTAGATTATTAGTTATAAATATGAATATAAAAAATGTTTTTTTTTTTATTATTTTATTAAAAGTTTCTTGTATCTTGTATTGTCTTTGTCGTTATCTTGTGCTAAAGTAGCTTAAATTTTTCCCAATCTCTCGTAACACTGTACTATTGACATCGATGTAACGATCAATTCAAAAACATTAACAAGGGTTTATTTATAAATACAAAATTCATTTAACCGGCTTTTTTCTGAAATTATTTGCCATCTATCAATTTTGAAATAAAAAAAAAAAACGTCCTACGTAGCCATTTTTCTATTTTCTGTTTAATTTATTTTTTTTTTTTTTTTCTGAAACAATTATTTTTGTTTTTGTTTAAAGAAAGATTTCGGTTTCTTTTGGCAAATAAACTCTAAAAAAAAAGAAGGATATTCAATATTAACAAAATGTTTAAGTAGACAAAATTTGAAAAAAGAACAAATAAAAAATTAAATTAAATAAAAAAAAATTGAAAAAACTTTTTCTCTAATCAAAAAGACAATTCGATTAATTTAAATGGGAAAAATTCACTCACGAGATAAACTACATAAAAGGCCTCGTTTATCAAATATAATCTGCAAAACATGCACGAGAACTAATAAGCTGAAGAAGCGCACGATAAAAAGTTTTGATTATTTGAGCAAATGCCAGAACTCTGACATTGGTTCAATAGTGACGTTGAAAAAAGATATGATAGGTGATGAACTATATGTAAACCAAGGTGAATTTTGTAATTACAACCCGGCAACCAGGACGAATTCAAAGTGTAAATCGTGTAAAAATATTTCCAAGAAGGAAAAGAAACTTCAGAAGAAATTGAGTTTTGTTAATATTGAGAATAAACAAAAGAAAAAGCGACTGAAAAAATGTAAATTGAAATCAGAGAAGAAATGTTGCAAAACAAAATCAAAGCAATGTCCTCCTTCTCCTCCTACGCCTTGGCATTCTGATAAAAAAAAATGCTGTCGATCAAATTCTTGCTGTAAATTAAAAAAATTTAATAGAAAGAAGTGCGATAATAAATCCTCATCGTGCTATAGTATCTCCCCCCTAAGTTCAAATAAAAGTGATGATTCTTTTAAAAGCAAAACCACATACACACTGAATTGCAGTGGTTCCAACACAGATAATAGCAAAAGATCATTTGATAACTCACCACATTCGTCATGTACCAAAAGTTTACAAAATGAGAGTACAAAACATGAGATATTTTTAAGTAAAAATTGCATAAACTCTGGTCCCAGAAACGGTTTAGATTCTCCCACTCCCAAAATAGAATATTGTCCCGAAGATATGGTTTGGAATAATAGTTGCAGCTCATTAAAATGTGATCAATATTGTCAGACATGTGATCATGCTACAAATTCTCCGTTTAATACAAAAAGTTGGTGCGATATATTTAAAAAGATCGATAGTAATGACACTAAGCCCACTCCAAAACATTTTCTCCATCCGTTTACAGGGAAGACTCCAGTTTGCTGTGGTATGGGATGTAAAAATCAGCAAACTGTTCATGATTATTTTAACAGAATTAGTGTTTTCTCAAAATGTAATCCTAAACGCGCCGGTAATGATAGTTGGCAGAAGAATTGCAATGCCATGACAACACAGCAACAACGGTACGCTATGTGGTACAATCAGCAATTCCGTTTAATCAATCTACAAGAGAAATATGGCAATTGTAATAAATTTGAGAAACCTGATGTTAGTCAGATGCCAGAGGATTTTCAACAATACTTTAATGACTATTGGAACCGACTTTTTATTTATTATAAGCAATTATTTTATAGAAATTTATATTATCCAACAGAGCACCATTATCCGATTTTAATAAAAAATTCAAAGTGTAAATATGTGTGTGGCAGGTGCGGTGCTAACCTATATTTGAATGAGAATACACCGATGTTAAATAAGCCATCAATAAGCGATTCCAGTTCCCTATTAAAATTATCTCGTGATGCTACCGTCACGGTTAATTTTCCAAAAAAGGAACCAAAACTAATGCCTTGTCGGAACAACAAAAATCAACAAAAAGGGTTCACCATTAGTAAAGATGAACAAACTCAAGCGGTATGCATGGACGATGTTTACGATAGGTATGTTAAAAAACCTTGTGATCCGGTGAAAAATCTCTACAGCAAATATAAACCGATTGATTTGCTTTCGTGTAATCAATTTAAAGATACGAGAACATTCCAAACAAGTAATAACTGTCACTACAAACCACCACCTAAAGAATCCAATGACCAGCTAGCGAAGAATAATCTTGCTGTTCAGATATTTCGTAAAACAGTGAATGTTACGCGTTTAATAACTACCGAAGAAGATGCAAAAAAGAACTGTTCGTGTAATTACAAATAAGTTTTTAACTGAAATCTCTACAAAATTCAATTAACTGGTATGCAATTCCTAATAGGATGTTTTAAAATTGTTTAAATGTCTCCACACATTAATTGATTAAATAAATAAATAAAAAAAAAAAACTAAACTATGGATTTTATTTGTAATTTTTTTTTTTTTTTTTTTCTCTTATTAGTAATTTTTTTTATTTTTTCTTATCTCTTTAATGAAATTAAATATATGTAATTTATTTCACCATTATCATTTTTTACTTTCATTTAATATATATTTATTTATTTTATTATTTTCATTTAATTATTTCTCTGTTATAAAAAAAAAAAAAAAAAAAAACAAAAAACAATGTCGGGAAAGCTCTCTCTTTCTCTATTTTTATTCAATTTTTTTTTTTTTTTTTCTCATTGTGGTTTTTATTATTAAAAAATCATTATTAGATTTATGAAATTGTTACTCAAAATTAGCGTGTCAAGTAAAAAAGAATTTGTTTTTTTTTTTTTTTTTTTTTTGTTTTGAAATATTTATTAATGAATAAGAAGTCCGATTAAATAATTAAAAAAGGAATTTTTATATATGTATTTAATTCACTTTACCAGATCATCTTTAAATAAAGATACAAAAAAAAAAAAAAAAAACAATAATTATTTTAATAATAAACAATAACAATTTTCATTTGCATTTTTTTTTTATTGTTGTGATGCCATATGATTTTCTTTGTAACAAAGATTTTTCTTTTTTTTTTATTAAACATTAATTAGTGATGCTTACCCCAGGCAAGCAAGATTTTTTTTTTTTGAATTATCTTATTATATTTAGTTTAAAGTTTTTATTTTTTTTTTCTCATTTTTTCATTAATTCATTAAACAATACGGTTTACATTGTGTTTCTTTTACTTGAATTAAAATTTCTTCATTATAGAAGAAATATATTTTTAATTTTTTCTTATTTCTTGTTCTTGTTTAAGCAGAAGCCTAAAATTTTATTTATTTATTTTTAGTATCCTTTTACTTTTATATGACTTAGTTTTATTTAATTTTTTTTTTTTTTTATCATTAATCATACATATATTTTATTTATTAATTATAAACTATAATTAAAGTCTTAAAATATAGATTTTATTATTATTATTGTTAAATTAAATATTATTTATACATTTAGGCTACAACTCCAAGCTCTAGCCTTTACGTTAAATTTTATAATTTATTTTATTTATTTATTATTATTATTTTTTTTTTTTTTGTATTTTCAGTGCAAAACAATGAATTTATCTTAAAAAAAAAGAGTCCCTTAGTTAATGCTACTGATTAATTCAATAACTTAGAAAATGATACAGAAATTTGTTATTTGTAAAGAGAATTTAAATTAATAATAGGAGAATTGCGAAAGAACCAAATGTATAATAGAAGACATGATTTGTATGGAGAAAAATGTTTTTATTAAAAAATTCCCATCACACTATAAGAGGTGGGGATGTTATTACATTATTAATTTTATACTAAAAAAAACTTTTTTAAGGAATATTTTTATTATTTCTTTTTGACAGTAAACAAAAATTAACCAGCAAGGACACATCATTAAAGATAAATTAAAATTATCCATAAAGCACAACATTTAATGTATTTTTGTTGATGATAAAATATAATTATTTGTATTTTTAAATAAAACAAATACGCCCAATAAATCCATTTTTGCTTGGTCCGAGAATAACTTTATAAAAGTATTAAAAATTTATTATTGGCATAATTGTATGCTAAATGTTGTTTTTGTAATAAAATTAATCAAATACTAAATAATTTTTTTTGTTAAATTTTCATTAAATGTGTTGCTTTGAAATTAAACGAAACGAAAGGTAACAAAACTTTGTAGATTTTCTTTAAATTTATTTAATGGTTTTACTTTTTTATTATATTTTGTTTAATTAATGAATTATTTTTTTCTCTTCAGTACATCATCGAAATATCACTAGAATTTTTCTTAACTCTCTTTTTTTTTGTTTTATTATTTTTATTTTAATTCAATTTACTTAATTATTTTACGTTTAAATTATATTTATATCGCATTTTTATCTTATTTTCATACAGACCCCACATTCATACAGTGAATAGCAACAAAAGTAAATATAAAAAAATTATTTTGTCTTTACTGATTTTACTTTGTAACACATATATGTTTGTCCATTCCAAATGCACCAAACAGAAAAACAATCATTTGCTATAATATTTAGATTTTTGATCATAAATCACCATTTTAGCGTTGTTTTATACGTTAAATAATTAAACAGAAAAAAACAAAAAATTACGAACAGGTAAATTCTTACAATAAAAAATAATGGTATTGCATTTTGTTTATTGGATTATTATAATCATAATTAATTATCAATAGTAATTTTTTCCGCTAGAGGAGTTACAATAGCATAGTGGTTTGCATTTTTATTCAATACGGTCGGTGCTTTTAATTAAATTATTTGTTTAATTATATTACAGATATTATTTATTAATATTGTAATTACTTAAGCAATTCAATTTACTCATCAATTACATATTTCTTTTCCAATTTAATTACAATTTTTTTTTTCATCTCATTCATTTAATAATTTTTACATTTACATTAAAATTAATTTTATTTATAATTAGCACAGAATTATTTTTTTTATTATTTCAACAGTTAATTATAATTAACAAAAATAATAATCAAATTAAAAAAAAAGAAAAAAAACAATTTCTTAATCGAAAACAAAATCAAATTTCTTAAGTTTTGTCGTTTGTATTTCTTTAATTGGTAAATAATAAATAAATAATAAAAATTATTTACTAATAATTAAGCAAAGATATAGTTGAAAATTTAACTGTTATATTATAGATTTAAACTTAAACTTTTCCATATTTAATCCTCAAATGTAATTATATTGCAAAAATTATTATCATTTAAAAAAAAAGAATGATCGAAAAACAAAGTAGAAACTTAAACGAAGTTAGTAAAGTAAAATCAAAGGAAATTAACTTCGTGTGATCAATGTTATTTAATTAATTCGTGAAAAAGATAAAAAAAAATTTAATTTTTTGGTTTACCGATATTTTCCGAATATGGATTTATAACGATTTATACTGTTAAACCTTAATGCGATACTATGCGTATTGTTATTAAATCTTTAAAGCATTGTAACGTATTTTTAATGAATTTGAAATTTAAATGGATTATAATTGACAAACAAAACGAACTAAAGATAAAAAAACTCAACCTTAGCTGACCGTAAATACCAAGAAAAATTATCAATTTTGGGCGGTCAAACAGCATACCAACTGATTATAGATATTCTGAATTTAAACTACCGTACTCATGAAAATATTTGAACTAAAAATCTATTTTCACTGCAATAGATAAGTCATTATAAGTACAGGTACTCGCTTTGCACAATTTTCTACATTGTAAAATGTTTCTACAGTATTTACAAAGCAAAAATCAACAATTCATCTAGCGATTTTCAGTGTCTACAATTTTTTTTTTTAATAATTATAGAATTATAATTCAATTTTTAAGAATGCACCTAAAAATTTTAATCAGTTTTGCTATTATAATCCGAACGCAACAATAATGAATTAATAACTCTCAATAATAATTCAAGGCAGGGAAATTTTCCATTTATTTAATTATAAAAAACTATCCTTTGCTAATTACTATAAAAACTTTTTCTTTTTTTTTTTTTTAAATTGCAAATAAATGAGAATTAAGTTTCTACACGGTTGTATTATAATAATATATTATGTTAATTTAACATAGATTTATAAATTAAAACAAAAAAAAATATATATGCATATATAAATAATAATAATTATTGTGTTTTTATTTTTTAGTTAATTTAACTTAATTATTTTGCTTAATTAAAGATTTATTCACTTTAATAAATGTTTTTTATTTCCTAATTTTTTTTCTTTTTCTTTTGCAGTCGCAGTAATGCATACATACATACACACACTCACATTACAATTTTATTATTATTATTTATTTAAATTATTATTTTATTGATTTAATTATAAATTACTTAACTAGATATTTTTTTTATATATATTTTTTTTTTTTTTGAAGTAATTTTTATTATTATTTCAAATATTGTTTATTTATTTTTAATTTAATTCTACTTTCAATTAATTTTGTTCGTTTAACATATATCATTGATTTATTTATGTTTTTTTTTTTTTTTTTCTGTTTGTTTTTACGCATTTTAATCTTATCTTATATATATATATATATATATATATTTTTTTTTTTTTTTTTTTGTAACTGATGTATTCTAGCAGTTTAATTATAAATTTTAAAAAAATCTATCTAAAATTAAAACAAAAAATAATGAAAATTATAATTAATGTATTTTTTTATCGTAATAAATTGAAATAATAATAAATTTTTTAATTAAATAATTCAAATAAATAGTATTAAAATGCTTGTTTCGCCCATAGCATAGAAAATAGAAACATGTCCATAGACAAAATATATTATGTATTTTATTTTACGATAATCGAAAACAACTATAGAAAAACAATAAACAAAGGAAGAAAAAAAAACAATCAATCTTTCATCATTGACCTAAATTATGTTATAATTTTTTAATACAAAATTCATTAACTATTTAACAACAATATCGTTTTATTATTACTATTAATTCGTTTTTTATTTCTTTATATCATATCTCAATTTTCATCTAATCACCATCACAAAGATAAATTAATAATGTAAAATAAAATTAAATAAAAATTAAATCGTTTTTTCATCATCATTATTAAAGTTAATTAAACATTTTTCTCTTCTTTTTTAATTATTAATATAAATAATTGTATTCATTTTTATTTTATTATATAACAGAGCACAAACATAACATTCATCATCTCTTATTATTTATATTGTATGTATCTATGTAAATATTTTAATTTAATTTAATTTAATAAATAACGAAGCATTATCATCTCTCTTATAATATTAATTGTAACTTATGTATGTTTAATATAATTATGTTGTGTGCACATTTTTATTTATATTTAAATTAATCAAAGAAGAAATAATAAAGAGAAAAGCAAAATTAATTAAATAACACATTTTAAAATTAAATTATTAAAAAGAAAGATTATAATCAAATTACTTTAATTATCAAATAATAGCTAGATGTAATTAATATATATATATATAAATATTTTTTGAAATTAAAGGGAAAACAAGTGTTCAATTAACAACAGAGTAATAATTCCAAATAATAACAACACATGTGTGTGTTGCAAACAACGACTATAGCAACAACATCAACAACAACATATTATAATTATTAAGTTACATTTATTTCGAGTAGAAAAAAGCCTGCAAAAACTGAAACACAAATATTTATGATTTTTTTTTTATTGGATACATTTTCCCTTTCCCAAAAGCGTTTTGAATAGTTGTGAATTTTCCTTTTTAAAATCTTGCATTTATTTCTACCTCATCAAATTAAATTGTTTTATCAGTTTTATTGACCATCATAATATTGGGCGTTACTATTTGCACCACAAATAATATTCTCCCATGCTGTAAATAAAAGATGAAATTATTTTTTAATAAAGGAATAAAGCCAAACAACAAGCTAATTCTTACCTAATCTAACAAAATTAACAATTTTATCATGATTATATGTTGATAATGGTGAAGTTTGGGTTGCTGGTGCTACAAAGCGTAAATTAATTTCTTTATTATTATTGTTATTTGCTGATAATGCATTATCCCAAGATTCCTGCTGTTTGGTTGTTATTATTTCATTATTATCATTTGTTGTTGTAGCTGTAGCTGTTGTTGTGGGTATATCATTTACACAATTTTTTAACGGTTTATTTTTTATTTCAGTTAAATTATTATTATTATTATTATTACTTAAATTATTGTTTATATTATCAATATCATTATTAGTATTATTCACAATTATATCACTTGCATTTTTATTTGTTTTTTCATCGGTTGATAATATTTGTAAGCAATTGCTATTATTATTACTACTATTAACAACATTATTAATGTTACTACAATTATCATTTATTTTTTGTTTTGATGTTAAATATGCACTAGTTTTATTATTTATATTATTATTATTATTATTTAAATTATCATTATCATTATTATTTATTAATTCATTTGTTGTTGTTACTGTTGATGGTGATACTGATGTTGGTATAGTTATGGTTTTTATGATTCTTGGCATTACTAATTTTTCATCAGAGGATGTTACTTTTTGTGTTAATACTACATCAAATATATTATTATCGCAATTAAATTCAATCGAGTTTGTACTATTATTAATATTATTATTAATTGATGATGTTGTTGATGTATAACCATAATCTGTTGTTATTATTGATTCATTTGATGTATTTATTATATCTGATGAACTTTTAATACTTGAATTATTACAATTACTATTATTACTAATATTATTATTATTATTTATATTAACACTTGATGATATTGATATTGTATTATCACATAAACTATTATCACTTTGATTTATAATATTTTTGTTAACAACATCATTATTATTATTATTACAACCAATAGTACAACTATTTATTATTAAACTTTCTGATATTGATGACGGTGATAATTCTAATTGTTGATCAAATAATAATATTTCATCATCATTTGAATCACCAAATAATAATTGTTTATTTATATCAAAGCCAAATGTAATACCACAACCAATTGGTTGTGATCTATCATTATCATTTAATATAATAACAGCTGGACGATTTTGATTTAATGTTTTATTCTGTTGTTGATTATTATTACTAGTATGCTGATAATGATGATTTGCATTATTATTATTATGATTTTCAACTCGATTATTAACAATTGTATCATTCTGCTGATATTTCTCCTTTTTACGTTTACCAGTATTTGTATTGTAATTCTCTAATTTATTATGATTATTTGTTAATTTTGTAATTTTATCGTTACATTGAATAGTTGTCGTTGTTAAATCAGATGTTGGTAATGTTGTTGTTGCTTTTGATGTCGGCAATTGTTGCATTAATACAACATCTATATTACTACTACAACTATTAATATTTTTATTATTAAATTTAGGAACATTTTGTTTTTCTAAAATAGTTGATGGCGTTTGTTGCTGGGGTCGTTGTTCTTGTAATGAATTAATTATTTGTGGTGATGTAGTCGTTGATGGTATCGACGATGTAGTTGAAGTGAAAATAGATGGTCCCATTGTTGTATCTATTAAAGTATTTTTTGCATTATTTACATCAACAATTTGATCACAATGATTTGTTGTTAAAACAGTTTTGGTATTTAAAAATATTGAGGGATATAAGGACACGGGCACATCTTTTTGGTAATTAATTTGTATAATTTGTTGTTTTGTTTTTTTCACACTGCTGTTATCAATTTGTGGTTGTTTAGCACTAACCAGGCTGGATGAATTTAATGCAACAACACCAAGTGCTGAAGGATTTAATGGTAACGTTGTTGATTGCATACAAACATTATGATATTTTTGTGGTTTCACAGTTTTCTCTAAAGCTGGATATTGATCTATATTATAATAACTTTCATTTTCAACACTTTTTGACTTGTGTAAATGAGTTTTTATTGTTGTTGGTTCAACAGGTTGTGGTTGATGTTTCGCAATATCCGTAATTTTATACATATTTTGTGTGGCCAATGGTTGTTGAACTATTTGAGACGATGTTGTTGTACTGATTGTTGCTACACTAACTATAGGTTGTAAAGATTGTCGTGACAATGCAGTTACGACCTGCTGTGCTGCTGAAGAATGTGATGGAACCACCATTTGCTTGTTGACTGAACTATTTAAATTATTATTATTATTTTGTGCTTGCACCGATTTTTTACTATTTGACTCTATAACAATTGATGTGGGACCATTTAAAGTGATTTTATTTTCATCTGTTACTATGGCGGGATACTGAGAGTATATTGGTGTTTGTTTAACAACTGTATTGCTACTGCTTGTGCTACTGCAACTTGAAACATCGGTTGCAGTCGAATCAATCGATTCTGAGTATAATTTATTTAATCGACCATTATTATTCGTATTATTAATATTAATGTATTGATTTTTATTAGGAGCATTATAATTATTAGTAATATTGTGACTTCCTGACTGTGGCGTTGCACCAATACTAATAGTATCACCAGTATCGTTGTTGTTTAATGTTGCTTTTGGCGATACCGATGGCCATTTATCTTTTTGTGTATTCAATACATTATACGGATTTGAAATTCTAGCAATATCTGCATATGACACCTGGGGCGTACTTCCATTTGATATTGATGTTGTTTGCAATTGTTGACGAGTCGTTGTCGATTCAATTGGCAACGAATGTATCGAATCCAAGTCACTTGTATCAGATTTATCTGATGGTGGCACAGATGATGTTGATTTTCGTCGATTATCTGTAGTATTATTGACATAACAATCACGATCATTTGTAAAATTACTAGCACCAACACTGCCACCACCATTACTACCACCTGTATGATTATTATATTTACGATGATTTGATTGGTAATCACGATCACGATCACGATTATTATTTATGTGATGAGAATTGTTATTAAAATTTTTATTATTACGTGAATCATCATTAAACATATTTTGACGTTTCTTGGGTTTTTTCTTTTTTGTAACAACATGAAATTCAGCTGTCTCACTTCCTGTCGATATCGATTCAATTGATACAATCGATAATGAGTGTTCTTCATTTTTATTATTATTATTACATTGTATACTACTATTCACATTATAATTGTTATTATTATAACTAACACTATTTACATTATTGTCTTTATTATCTTTCACTTTACCACTTTTATTATTTTTATCTTTATTATCCTTTTCTTTAAGACTACAAACTACACTATTATCTAATGTTTCTTTTGGTTGAACACAACTATCACCTAAATAATTAAGCTCCTCTGTACCCCATGATCTACGTTCACCGCGTTTTTGTTGATTTTGATTTTGTTGTAAAAGTTGTTGTTGCTGCTGCTGAGTCTTTATATGCTGTTGCTGGTTTGATTTTTCTGAACGTACATCATTCGCTAATGAATTTTTCTTAGATGAATTTTTTTGACGTAATGTTACAATTCCCGTTGCAACATCTTGCAATGAATTATTTTCAGATTGATTATCTTCAACGTCTAACTTACTACAACTTCGTAATTCTTCCAGAGAATTGCTCTTTTTCAATTTATTATTACTATTTGCATTATTATCTTTTCTACCTGTACCCTTTTTTTTATTATTTGTTTTCGTTGATTCGACACCCAATACATTTTTACTATCATTTTTCATTAGGGAACCATTTTTTCTTGGTGTCTCCTTATTTTCAATATATGACAATAAAAAATGAATATCCTGATTTCCACGAAATCCTTCAATTTGTGTTGAATCGATTGTTACAGTATTGCGTTCCGACTTAGTTTTACGTACTTTTGATGGTTTATTTGGCTGACTGGTTGATGCTGACGAAGATGACAGTGTGGAATTAAACTGCTGTAAGGTATTGCCATTTTCATCTAATACGAGCTGCACATTTTGTTGATATTTTAAAAATAAAATTAGACATTACTGTTAATTAATAATTATTATAAAAACTACTTACATTTGTTTGAAGCATTGGATTAAATTGAAATTGTTTTTGTGTACCAATATTACTTATTTTATTTAAAATAATTGATGCTGTTGCCGTTGATATGGATGACGATGCTTCTGTTTTGTTTCCACTATTATTACTATTTATCGAATTATTATTTGTGTTCATAGTATAATTATTAATAATATTATTAAAAGATTCAAATGACGTATCTATTTCTAAAGATGTTTTATCAACATTTTTGGAACTATTTTCCATTATATCAAATGTTAATGTTTTATCAATACTATGGACCGTACGTGCTGGTTCACCAAATGATATTTCTAAATTAGTGAGGCATGGTTTTACACGAGGTATTTTATTAGATGTAAGTGAAGTTAATTCTGTCCCTTCATCACTACTAAATGGCTCTGATAACCCCTACAAAGCAAAGACAAATGTGTTTTCATAAATACTTTCGAATAAAAAAATAAATTTAATATACCTGTGCCGTGGAGTCTTTAAGTAATATCGGCTTAATTTCTTCTAAATCAGAATCTCCAATATCGATAATCATATGACTACCATTATTATTATTATTAAAAGCATCGTCATACGATTCATTGCTGTGTATCACTTGATCTGATTGACTACCTGATTGTGGTTGAATGAGTATTTCTTTCGTTAATCGCGGTACACCTTGATTTACTTGGCTTGTTGTATATGCTGTAGTGGTTGTTGTTATTGAATTTGGTATGGATGTCGCTAATGATGACAATGATATTGTCGATGGGGTTATTGGTGCAGACGTTGATGATACACTAGTTACTAAACCAGCTATTGCTGGTGTTTGTATTGTCGATGAACCTAATGATGACGTAGAAGTTACAACTAATTGTTTATTATCATTTTTTATTATATTTAAATTAAATATTTGACTACAACGCGTTTTAATATCATTTGCAAATTTTTCGTCATTACTATTTTGTACACCACTACCACCAGCAGCATAATATAAATCTGAATGTGCAGTTGTCACATTTACATTACTTGGTAAACTGCCACCCTCATGTTGACGGGATGATACTAATGAATTTTTTTTATTATAATTATATCTACTTGTTGTACTATTTGTATTATATGCCGATTTTTTATTTTCTTCATTTATTGCCTCTGGTATATTTTGTAATGAACCAGTTTGTGTTGTACGCGACTTTTCATTATCTTCTCTTTCACTATCTTTTAAAAGTTTCTATAAAATAAAATAAAATAAAATAATAATATATTAAGATTATCGCAAATAAATTAATTCTTACCTTAAATATATAACTTTTATTTTTATAATCTTTTGATGCTTTATAGGTGAAAGCTTCATCTAACAGGGCCTTGTATTCAGTTTCATTTAATTCGTTTATATTTAAGTTCTGTAAATACAAAAAAAAAATACAAAATAAAAATTTATTGGTACAATATTTATTACTGATTTTTCGCCGTCTTTACTTTTTGGATAAATGAACAAATAATAAATATTCTTGATAAGAAAATAAAAATAAAAATAAAATGTTGCTTAGGATGTGTGGTTGTTACTGTAAAATTACAAACTGTAAAATTATTAAAAAAATTTTGTAATTTTTAAAAAGTTTTACAACAAAAATGAATTTGTACTGACTGTAACAATAGCAACGTTTGCTTTAAAGTTGAAACTATTTTAAATAATGTACACAAATCTATTCTCAAATGTCTGTCAAAGAATTATTTCCAACTAGTTTTGTTATTCATTTTTATACATTAATTTAATTTTAAATTTAAGTAAAAATAATGAAACACTTGTATGTTGGGCGACTGCTGAATATGCATACATTTAATACAAATAATAAAAAAATAAAAAAACAACTGTTGAATGACTGAATAATAATTTGTATAAAAAACAAAACCAAAAAACCACAAATTGCAAATGAGATAGTTAGTAATTATAATTATTATTTGAAATATTGATAAACTACAAAAAAGAGACAATAATTGTAATAACTGTGGTAAGAGTTTTTTTTTTTTTTTTTTTTTTTTTTGACTTATCAAAATATAATTGCGGTAAATTTACAAGTTTAAATAATAATAGAGGAAACAAAAGATTCACAAAACCAATAAAAAAAATATTTTCAATTTCCAAATATTCATTAAAACAAAAATAAAAAAAAAAAGATAAGGATGTGGTGGTGGTGTTTACTAAAAATAATTATTATTCTGTTGATTGTTTTGTGGATATACCCCCCATATGTATCTAAGTCAACAAACAAATTCTAGTTAAAATGAAAATTTATCAATTTTTATATAAAAAAAATATATAAATTGTAAACCAACCACACAAATTAAAAGTAATGAAAATTATTTTTACAACCCTATATTATTTTTTACACCAAAAACATTGATATAAATTTAGAATCTACTAACATTGTTGATCAACTCTTTGACGTGAGTATTGAAAAAATTTGGTTTTGGTTTAATTTCTGTTTTTAAGAATTTTATTTAAAATTTTTACATATCTGACAAACAGATAAAAATTAAACAAATCTATAATGAAAGGAAAGGTTTCCAAAAGTTCAACGTAACATTCATTAATTTAAAATTATAATTTACTGTTTACAAGTATTAAAAAGCAGAAATAGACAAAGTGTGAAAAAGCAAAAAAAATTTAAAGAAAAAAAAAACGTAAAACGTAAAACTAGATCAAAATTTAAACAAAATTCACTTAAGAAAATTATGTAAAAATTAAATAATAAAATGCAGTGGTTGGCAAAATATATGTTTAATAAAAAAATTATAAATAAATTATTTATAATTTTTCAATGAAAGTTCTATAAAAATCATAAAAAATTAATCAAATTATTAAGAATTTTTATAAATGTTCAAAATATTACGCATTTTGTGAATGTGAAAACAAAGAACTGTGTTATTTTTTCCAAGACTATATTAGCACCTTAAACTCCTAAAAAGCAGCAAAATGACTAATTTTAGAAGCCCAGTTTCAATGTATTTTGTTTGAATTTTAAAACCATTCAAAATCTCGAATTCTCTCCTTAATGTGATAATATAATACGAATAAAACATAGTAAAAAATGTACATACATAAAAATTAAACTATTTTAAATTTGCCACCAGCCCTGATAATAAAAATAATAAAATATCATCAACCAAATAAAACAATTCAATTATATGTTTGATAATTAATCATTAGACGTGATTTAAATTACTTGATTGAAATAAAACAACACACAATATAGATTAAATAAAAGTTAGAAATAATTAGTTTACTAAAGAAACAAAACTGACTACCGGTGTGTTGTACAAATAAACTGTTTTTGAATTCGTTTTTAAAAGTGTGACCAATTTATTTTAATAAACTAGAAATAATGTTAAGAAAACTATTTTCTTTCTCACCATTCCAGCTGATCCTACTGTCATATAAATAATTAATTATAAAAAAAATAATCTAAACGAAATAATTTTAAACATCAAAATGAAAACGAAAATTTAATAATAAAAAAAATTTTTCTTTTTTTCATTACGTAAGAAGACTTTTGACAGATTTCGAGTTGTATACAAATATAGTTTTTTTTTTATTATAAAAATCAAATAATGATTCGATAAAGCGTAACTAGCAAAGTAGAGTATAGTAGAATAAAAATAGTAAAATATTAATTCAGTTACAATCATGCATCAATCTTATCGAACTATGTCAATAATAATGAAACAATTTTATTTACTATTAAAATATTATTCTCACACTACTACAATACAAATGTTTTCCATCCATATCTATCAAAAAGTCACAACATCAAACGAAAAAATCGAAACACAAATATTAGTTTGAGAAACTCTGTTAATGTAGCGCACGATTAATAACTTGAATTTTAATTTAATTAACTAAATAATTGAGAAATAACTCGGTCTTTCAAGTCCACCATATCAAATTACTTAAACTGTGAAAAACAAAATAGAATTTCCGTTAAACGCGATAGGAAGGTAAATATCACGAATAAGAATCTTGTAAGAATGATATTCAAATCAATAAATAAAAAAAAGACTTTTCGTCAAAAACGTCAAAAATAATAAATATTAAAGAAAATACTTTATTTAATAAAGAAAGAAAACAAAAAATAAAATAAATACACACAAAAAAAATCTGATGTCATCATCATTGCGGGTTTTTATTTAATTTTTACGAATTTTCTTTATTTGTAACTTTTTCTTTTTTTTATTTATAAGTAAAAATCTATTTTCACAAGAAAAAAAAAATGAAATCTGTAGTAACTGCATTAGAATTTTTTTTTCACTTTCATTTTTGCTAGAGGCACACAGCAACAGCGCCCAAAATAAATTTAATAATAGTTATGTATTTATTATTATTATTTTTTTTATTTATTTATAATTAATTAAGCATGCACTACAGTGTACACAGATTATAAAAAAAAAAACAATTAACTTTACTATTGCGCAAGTGAAAAAAAATTAAAAAAAAATTAAGCTGATTAAGCTTGAAGTACCCACAATTTGGTAAACATGTAAAATTACCCCAAAATAGAGACATTGTATTAACAAAATATTATACCCACTAAAAATAAAATAATTAATAATTTCTTTATTTTTAGGAAATGATAAATTTGACAAATATAAATCAAAATTAAGAAAACAAGAGACACAAGTAAAGAAATTTACTGAAACATTATTTATATTCACTATTTATTAAAAAAAAAAAAAAACTAAATATAATAATCATTATTCCTATCTATAAATAAAATGAAAGTCCACCCACCCTCACCCACCTATCACTTAAGTAACAACAATAAATACTCTAGCAACTTTATATACAAATTACTCCTAACAAACGTTGAACGTAAATTTAAAATTCGAAAAATTCCTAAAAAATAATTAGTGTGTATCGATCAGGGATCTTATTATTACTAACTACCGAAACTTTATTATTGAAACAAAAAAATTATCAAGACCAGCAACAGAACGAGCATCGTATGATTACATTTCGACTTAAATTTATGAATCATTTAAAAAATACTATTTTTGTAGGTGATTTTGAATTTTTGGATTTAAAAGCAATTGTCATTTCACTGTCAAACACATAATGGACGACATTTTAGTCTATAAACTTCTTTAATTTTTATTAGAAAGGAGAATTTTCGTTGAATATTGAAGACAGGGTGGGTATACGTGGGTATAGTAATAATTCCTGTTCAAACAAAAAATTTATTAAAAATCCCTGTTTTTTTATATCTAACAAATTTTACATCAAAAATGAAAAAAAAAAAGAGAAAATAATAATAATAATTATGACTAAAAAATTCTTTATTAAATCTAATTAACAAAATTCACACATGCAGGGTGTACATGTGTATGTATTAACTATACAAACGCACGCAACAAAATTATCAATTATTTTTCTTATTTAAAAATAAAATAAATAAAAACTAAGTAGGAAAATAAAAACAAAGGAAAAATTTATAGCCGAAAAACTGTGTCATCATAGATTTTCTTTTTGGAATGGAGTAACAAAAAGTAGCAATACCAATGTTTCAAATTTGATTTCAAAAGATTTGTAAAAAATCACTTATAATTTTTTTTGTCAAATAAATAATCGTTAGTAAAAAAAGAAACATGTTTTGTACAATGTACAATTTGTGACGTTTTTCATAGAAATTAATAAAATTAAATAAAAACTAGTCCCACACAGAAGAAAAAAAGCGAACAAAATAAAACGAAAACTGAAGAGGGTAAAAAACATAAGCAAAAATTAATCGATTTTACAATTTTCCATTTTTATTACAATTTCTTTTTTGTTTTTCTTGGTTTTTAAATTATTTAATATTTTTTTATCCATTTTCAGTATTTTACACACAATTTGATTGTGGTCAAATCGTGCGACAATATAAAAATAATATTTCAAAGAACATTTTTGTTAATTCAAAATTAATTTCTTTCAAAAAATAATAAATTATAAATAAATAAATTTTTCTGGTCAAGCTACTTTCGTGCAGAATATAAATTTTCAAAATGAAATTGACACAGAAGGAGTTAGTGAACTTATTAAAGGTGAAAATAAAAACTAAATTTCTCCTATACATCACACTAAACTTTTCGTTGTATTTCAATTAAATAATTTAATTTATAATTATTTTTTTAAATATTGTACTACTACATATGATGGCATACTGTACAATTGCTGTATTCCCATAGAAAATTAACAGGAATATTTAAAATAATAAAAACAAAAATTGACAAATTTAGAAAATCAAATCAAAAAGAAAATGACAATGAAAACGAAAAAAAATAAAAACCCGTGACGTCATTTTGACACTCGAAGCAAACAAAATAAAAAAATATATAAAAATTCAGTTAGTAATCGCCATTTTTCATTCTTATATTCAAATTTCAGAAAAGAAGAAGGAACATACATGAAAGAGAAGTAAAATTCTTAACAAAAAAGTAGTAATAAGCACATACACAAACGCATGTGAATAAGTTCAAAAACAATATCTCTTTAGCAAGTTAAAACAGGATAGAAATAATTTATTAATAAAATAATATAAGAATAACGATAACACACTAATACTATCATATGACTCGTTTTTTATATGTGTTATACAATATATAAGATCGATTTTTTATTCTTCTCTAGCCAACAATATACGTTTGTATTTAATTAACTTATTTTATTATTAGAAATTTTATTTAAATAAAAATTGATTACATTGTTTATTATTATCTAATTTCAATTATTTTTCTTTCTTTAAATTCATTTATTATATGTAATACCGTCATTAAAATATGACGGATGTTTTTTATTAGTTTATGTTTAAAATTAACTTTATACACAAATTCATGTACACAGAATTTCTGCATGAGTGTGTGTAAAAATGACGATTGGTGAGGAAAAAGAAAAATGTTTTAATCGCAAAATATGGCCGAAATATGCAATTTCATGTACATATTCGGGCGTATGCAGTTAGTTTAGTTAATAAAAAAAAATATTTGAAACGAGAGATTAAATCTTGTGATTTTAAAATTTTCACTACACTTGTATAGGTTAATGAAATTGAATTAAATAAAATAAAAAAAATCATAATTATTAGCGGCTATTAAATTACCTCAGGTTCTTGTTCTGTGGTTGCTGCAGCAGCTGGTGCTGCTATAGAATTATTAACAATTGCAGCAGGTCTTTGTAGAGTAGCTGAAGAGGATATAGTTTGTGAAGATGTTCCAGCAGCTGACTCATGATTAACTCCAGAATCAATATTTGATTCTACTGTGGTTATTTTAGAATCGCTTTTATCGGGTGCCTTTGGTTGACCAAGTTCTGGAGACGGAGCCATTTTGGATCTTTTTAGGATACGACCACGTACAACGGTATCGAGAACAGCCAAAAGACCTGCTGCTCGGTCTTCTGTCAATCGAATCACAGCACAATTTTATCCTGTTTTTCTCCAACACTCGGCCTAACCAATTTACTTAAATTTTAATCGTGATTTAAAAAACGCTTTTCACGCTAAATTAAAATAAAAATGAATGAATGAATGAAAAAAACTTAAATTCAAACTTTTTTCTTTAATAAAAAAAAAATCAATCGTTTTTTATTTTTATGAGAAAAATATTTTAATTTTTATATCCACGTAACTCCGTTCTTGCTGTGCACATCAACTCCATTGTTCCATTTTAACATACATTTAATTATAATTTTAAAAAATGAAACGTAGGAATAAATAATAAATTCTATTATTAATTAATTATAACAGAAAGGAAAAAAAAAGGTCACAACATAAATCAATTTCCAATAATTAGATGATTAACAGAAACTAAACTTTTTATTGTTTTTCAATTTTATGTCCTTTTCACTTAATTTTCGATATAGAGAATTCTTTTTTCTATAAATATTTTTTTTTCCTTTTTTTTTCAATTTTTTTTCATACACTACGTACGAAAGACAAAACAGCCATGTCCGAATTTTCATTAAACACTGAACTTTAAAATTAAATTTATTTTTCTATATTATTTTTACTACATTTGTGACATCTACAGTTTAAAATTAAAAACATTTTTTAGTACAATAAAAAGATTTTGAAAAATAATTTTAAAATGTTTCCAATAATGTTATTTAAAATGGAAAGAAATTTTTTTTAATGTCTTTTTATTATTATTTTTTAATTATATAAACATAAAAACACCGGTGAATGACATCATTTTTATGGTATATTATTTAGAAATTTTTAGAACAAAACTATGTTGCCAATTACATCGTTTTACTACTGAATAATAAAATTTTTGATAAGGTTTGAGGGTTGGTAAACGTGCTTTGTACTTTGAATAAGAATTGTCGCCATTTGAGTTGAGTTGGAATGGTTTGATAAAGTTTTATTTTTCTACATTGAACTGCGCATTACAGGAATAATTTCCCATTAAATTTGCATAAAGAGAAAAATCTCATTTAGACTTTATTTGTGTTTTGAAACGTTGCTTTATTATTGGCATACCTGTGAAAATATAATCGTATTTGTTTCTATTAAAACGCAATCATATTTTGGAAAAAAAAAACAGTTTTCTAAATAAATTAATTTTTTGAGTAAATTGAAAATAAAAAAAAGAAAATGACAAGCGAAAATATATTTATATTTGTACCAAATTTGATTGGTAAGTGTTAATTTTGTTGTCATTTTAACCTTGAATCACTGAGTTTTTTATTTTTAGGGTATGGAAGAATCTTCCTGGCTCTTATATCATTTTACTACATGCCAACGAATTATATTATATCGGGGTGGTGTTATATAATAAGCGTTTTGCTTGATGCAGCCGATGGTCATGCTGCACGACATTTTAATCAATGTAATTACATATTGATTTCTTAAGGCAATAGTTTAATTAGATTAAATTTAAAATTACTTGTTTTAGCAACTAAATTTGGAGCGATTTTAGATCAATTAACTGATCGTTGTGGAACAATGTGTCTTTTAGTCACATTAAGTTATTTTTATCCAAAATATATGTTTTGGTTCCAATTATCCATGGCTATTGACATTGCTGGGCATTGGCTTTACATGCATACGTTAATATAACTATTTTTAGAAATATATATATTTTTTTTAATTTAATTAATTATTTAATTTATTTAGATCATTACTTCAAGGAAAAACATCGCATAAGTTTGTTGATCCAAATGAAAATCCTATTATGAGATTATATTATTCAAAATCCGTACTAACCCCAATGTGCTGCGGTAATGAAATGTTTTACGCCGCACTTTATTTGCTACATTTTACAACAGGACCATTGAGTAAATATAAATTTAAAAATTAATTAAAATCTTTTTATATATTTTAATTTTTTTAATATTTTAGTTTTGGGATTTTCATTATTTAAAATTGCTGCAATATTATCAGCACCAGTTGCTATCGCTAAATCATTAGTTTCTATTGTGCATGGATATGTTGCCTGCTGCAACATGTCAATTATCGATGTTAAAGAGCGTGAAGAAGAACGACAAAAAGAATTAGCTAAAAAACCACAATAAATATATTCAACAAAAATGTTTTTCTCCTTCATTTTTTATACATTTTTCTAATCTTAATTTAAAGAAATAATTTATTAACTGACGTAACCAAATGGATCAAATTCCATTAAATTATTGTAATAGTTACATAAAACCAAAAAATATTTAATACTTAATAGTTTGATAACTAAATGTGTTTATTAGAAACAAAAATATTTAGATACTGAATATACTTTTTTTTTGATATTATAAAAAAAAAAGTAATAAAATAACAAAAAGTAAATAAAAAAAAAGATTATTAATAATCGGAAAAATAATGAATCCTTAAAAAAAAAAAATATAAATCTGCATTTAAGAATACAAGAAATAAACGAGAATAAGTTAACTAAATTCATTTTCATAACAGCGATGTGAATTTATATTACTTTATCCGATTATGTGTTATTAATTGATGTATTTTGTGTCAAAATTAAAGAAAAGAAAAAAAAAAGCACTTGTTAATAATAAATTTAATGAAAAGTTACGAAAAAATTACTTAATTGGGGTGGTAGAAGCAATGAAAATAGAATAAAAATTACATATATATAAATTATTATGTAATTTCCCTTTGCACATGGTAAAGATTTGAATAATTCAAGAGTTTTTATATGTTTAAAGAATATCTTTAAATTTGTTAAAAAAATAAACACTAACTTGGCATTATGGTTATTACAGAATTATATGGTTGTTTGGTGTGCAATATTACAAAGCGCGGTTTTAGAAACTGATAAATAACTACACGTTTTCAGCCAATTGGAAATAAACTGTTAATTTAGTCAACGAATATCAGTAAAAAGCCAAATGATCAAAACATAAATAATATTCCACATTGAACAAATACACAAGATAAAATACTTACTTATTTATGCTATGTAATCAATACAATATTATTCCATAATTAATTATATATTTTTTATTATTTAATAATTTAAATATTTATTTATTTATATTTAAGAGAGATATATATTGTAATAATAAAACTAAAGAGAAAATTAAAATAATAAAACTGAATGTCTATTATTATATTCTTAATAAAAAAAAAAAGTCCAAATGTTGTTTAATTAGTATATTTTTTTTTATTATTTTTAATTTAAATATAAATGAGTTTTATAAAATACATGTAAATTTGTGTTAAACAAAAATTAAGAAAGCATTGAATGTGGGTGCAAAGAAAGATTATTAAAGCAATTAAAAACAAAAAATTAAATTCAATTGGAATATCATTATCCTTTAAGGCTGGTCATTCCTGCTCGCATTATTTCATCGACCAGAAGTAAATTGCTGGCAATTACTGAACACGAATTTATTATTTGTTTTTTAACGATATAATTGTCAAAAACTCCCATGTCAATTGGTTTCATTGGTTCACCCGATGATAAATCCAATCCAACCGGATCAGGGTTAAGACGATCCTCCTCTTGCAACTTAACTATTGTGTCCTGAGCATCGTAACCAGAATTAACAGCCAATACTTTCGGTACAACTAGTAATGCCTCAGCGTAAGCTTGAATCCCTAGGCGAACCTTGCCTTTGACGGAATCCTTGTATTTCATCATTTCATTATATGCGCGAATTTCAAATGCTCCAGCACCGGGTATTAAGGCGTGATCCTCAATTGCGTTATTGATAGCGCGTAAACCATCATGGATTGCATCCTTGATTTGGACTAGGGTGTATTTGTTTGGTCCCTTCATCAAAATGGTGACAGACATTGGATTTTTGCATTGCTCCACAAATGTATATTTGGTTTCTCCTAAAACGTGTTCGTATACAAGTCCAGCATATCCCAAATTTGATTCTTCAATCCCTTCAAATGAATTCATCGCCTGACCACCACAAGCTAAAGCTAAACGCTCCATGTTACGACGTTTAGCACGACGTAAAGCCAATATTCCTTCCTTAGCCAACATATCCAAAGACATTGGATCGATACCCTTTTGATTGATTACACAGAACGTTTTATTTGTACCATCGCATAATTTTTTCTTTAATTCAATCAATTTCTTTACACGCTGATCTATGAATTCACGTTCAGCAACAACAAATTTTTCACGTTCCTCCGCAGTTTTATAAAAGAAACCGGAATTAACTTCAGATTTTTCATATTCCATTGATACGTTGCATGTTAGAATGTAAGCATTCTCTAGACGTTTTGGCATATCTGGATGTCTGGAACCATGATCCATAACGATGCCACGAACTAATTGTGTATCTGTGGCAGTTTTGTGCTGCATTTCCATAATTTCAACCATATGCAAATCAACCGGTTTTTCATCGTGACGGATGGCTAAAACCGCATCAACACAAACATCAGCCAAAATGTCGGTTAAAGCGGAATGAACTTTAGTACGAAGAGATGTGCGTGCTACATCAATGAGATTCTTCTTACAGATTTCAATTGGATATTTCATTTTCTCAAGAATATCTAATGCTTTAGCTCTAGCTAAATCGAAACCTTCAGCAACAATTCTTGGATGTAAACCTTCGCTAAGATAAATATCGGCTTGTTTCAAGAGTTCGCCTATAAGAAGAACTGTCGATGTTGTCCCATCACCAGTCATATCATCTTGTGCAGTACTAGCGCGAGCAATCAACGAAGCTGTTGGATGTTGAATTTGCATTTCATGTAATAAAACATTACCATCCTTTGTTATTTTAATATCACCAGCTCCGGAAACCAACCTAAAAGGAAAAAAAAAGAAATACGATTTTAGGTTATGTAGAAAAATTATTAATATTTTTTGATTTATGTAATAAAAACCAAAAAAGCATTAAACAAATGAAAAATTTATTAATTTATATTGGTAAATCTGAAAATAGTTTTTTTATTTATTAAGAAATTATTGAAATAATCAACATTTAACCGGCATATGGTTTTGTCTTACATTTTCATTGTTCCCTTCGGACCGAGATTGGTTTTCATAACTTCTTGTAACCCTTTGGCTGCAGAAATATTAATTGCAAGTGCTTGAGCCGCACGAGCAAATTCAGCTTTTGGATTTAACAAACTAATTGCAGCCATTATTACTTATTATTTAATTGAAAATAAATTATAAAGTTAATGCTTTTTACTTAATTTTGTTTTTTTTTTAACTCACGAATTAGGGAACGTTCGAGAGAAACACGAGTTTAATGAATCACAATGCAGAATGCGCAATCAACATACGTTACACAAATACAAAATATTTAATTGGTATAAATTTGACAATTCGTAGTCAAGTAAATATGACATCTATTTATATGTATAATAGGTGCAAAAAATGTAAACATTGTTCATTCAGTTTATCAGAAAAAAATTTTATTCATGTTTTTTGATTTTTTATATTAAAAATACATAATAGTTTTTTATCACATAAAAAACATAAACACTCACCCATCATCTCTAGTTTTTCTTTAAAATATTTATAACAATAATAATATAATTTTTTGTGTATGAATTAAACAAAGATACATGATTCGATTATATCTTTGCTAATGAAATGCATAAAATAGTAATAAAATTGTACAAGCAGCAATTACACCTCCCAATATTAATGAATCTCTACGTTTTCTGATATTTATTCTTTGCAATAAACTATTAAATGAATTATAAAAATAATATAGTTATTTAAATGGAAAGTTATTAAATTTCAATTGAATTACCTAGATATAACAGGAAATCGGTTTGACAAATCATTAAAACGCGTCTGTAATCGTTTCAAATTGTGTCTTTGTGATAACAAATGTTCTTTCGTTTCGACAGCAATACTTATTTGGTCATTTATTAAATTATGTGAACTATTCAAATGTGTACCTTCTTTTAAATACATATCACGGCGGCTTAAGCCTGAATTTGATGGACTCATTGTTGTGCTTAAACCGGAACCCCTTAATAACTCTTCACGTTCAATTCGTGTAGTATGATTTGCTCTTATTTTACTAAATTCTTGCCTATAACCCTGAAAATGATTAATAAACACTTCAATTGGAAAAGTACTTTAATTAAATTAATATGTTACAAACGTGTAATATTTCCCTGTGTCGTTGTAATGTATGAAGCATAGCTGCACCTGTGGCTGGTAACTCTGACATTTTTTCATTTATATTTGATAACTTTTAGTAAAATAAGAATTATTAAATAAATTAATGAAATGAATAATGTAACGAAATTACCTTCTCCAGCATTTGTTCAATTTCAACAGTTAGATTATCAAAAACATGTTCACCTAGCAATGGGGCAGTGTCTGCAACAGTACTACTACTATTTGATCCTGCTCCAATTTTACTAAAAGCCACAAGTTTAAGGTCGATATCATTTTCAAGGTGTCTAGCTTGCTTTCGCAAAGCTAAAAAATAAAGAATTATTTAACTGAATAATTAATTAAATTGTTTTATTATTGTTTACCATCCCAGTCGTTAATACTCATTTTATTTATTTAATTGGTAATAATTATTTCAAATCAATAGCAAAAAAAAAATCTTTTGACAACACACAAATGTCATTATAGAATTCCATGCAAAATAAAATTAGACAAATTTTGACACATCATTTTATACCAATTAGATTTATTTATTCTTATTCAAAATAAATTTAAAAAAATTATAAGGCAGTTATATGTTAAAACAAATTTACAGTACAGTGCAGAATAGTTGAAAAACAAATTATTGCCTTAATTTAGTTTTAAAATTTAATCAAAATAAAATTCAAACAATAAACACAAAATTAATTAACAGATTAAAAAAGGATACATAAATAATAATATTATTGATCTAACATATCAAAATCTAAATCATTATTAATTCCGTGATTCATAAAAAAATTTTTCATCGTATCTTTATCTGGATAGATTCCTTCATTTTTCAATGCATCAATCAAATTTATAATTGAGTCACGATCAATTGAATTAGTCGAGCCCTCAGTTTTTGGGGTCAATTCATTTAAATTAATTGTTGTAATGTCTTCGTCGTCAGAAGTATCGGATGCATTCTAAAAAATAGTTACATAATAACCATATAATTATTAAAGATAAATGTAAAGAAAGTAAATGGTTTACCATTTTTCTGGCTCTTTTCGGGGTTAGCAATGAACTGGTAGCAATATTCTTGAAAGTTTCAGATATATCTTCAGTCTCTGTTAGTTCACAAGTGACACGTTTCTTATTGTTTTTTTTCTGCTTCCACCATTCTTGCTCATCAACGATTGCTATTGCACGTGGGTTGCCAATTGTGGACTTACAAGTCGATGGATCATAATTGATTATATCATCATCATAGTTCGGTTCAATCTTAATGCCGGTTATTGATTCTAAAGTGCAGGCGCCAATATCGTAACTACTGTAATCCTTCATATCACTGGAGAAAACGGGCGGAGCATCCGTTCCCAGCAAATAATTCAAATCATCTGGAATTTTTGGTTTTTTACTCGAATTATTTATTTTATTTGGTAAAGGATTAGTCGGTTCGGCCACTTCGCCATCAACAACACTCAAGGACATCATCTGTTGTTGGTTTGTTGAGACTTTATAAATATTTTTCGGTGGCATGATATTAAAGAATGTCTCACCATTCGGATTGTCACATTGATAAATAGCGGCAACAATGGCCACAGATATTTTCTCTCCCATTACCTTTTGTTGAAGTTTAATTGCTTCAAAATCTTTAGTATTTGCTGCACGTAAAAGACTTTTACCATTGTAATCAATTATACGGACAATTAATGGTTCCCCGCGCAGTAAATGCAAAACTGCAAACGGAACTTCATTTTTAGCTTTTGTTGTTTTCATAGCGTCCGTCTTAATTGGCGGAATCAATATACCCTTGTCGGAAATCATTAATTTCATTTCGCCCGTTTTATCTGGTTGCTTACTAGACATAGCAGAGTTAGTCGATAATGAATTTGACATTTCCAGAGCTTTGGTTTTAACTTTGTACACATTTGAATTAGCTTTTTTATTTGTTTTTTTAATTGTTTCTTGTACTTGGTGTGTTTCTAATTCATGTGCACGCAATAAACTGCGTTTTGGAAAACTTTCTTCGCAGCGATGACATGTCCATACAGACGCAGCCTCTGCCGAATGCGATTTCTGCTTGTGACAAACTAAATTAGACATTTGATTAAAACCTTTATTGCAGAATGGACAGCGATACGGCCTCTCATTCGTGTGAATATAAATATGATTTCTTAGATTCCCCTTTTGATGGAAGCCCTTTTGGCACATATGACACTGAAATGGTTTTACGTTTGAATGGGTTTTTCTATGCGAGATTAACGTTGATATGCGATTAAACGATTTATTACAAGATTCACAAGAGTAAGGACGTTCCACTGAATGTATAGCACGATGCTGACTTAATGTTGATAATTGACGAAAAGCTTTTCCACATTCGTTGCAAATAAAATTTCTAACATTTGTGTGTGTGGGTAGGTGTCGCATTAACGTGTACTGATGTTGAAAATCACGTCCACATATACCGCACTCCCAAACTTTTACCACTTTACCATCACGATTTAAATACTTTATGTAATGCGCCTTCTGTGCAATATCATCCGGTATACTATCATTCAATGCAGTTAAATCAATAGATTTATCGTCGCGTTCTAAATCGGAATCTGCAGAATTAAATTTGTATATATTTATATAAAATCAAAGAATTTTTTTTTTCTTACCGTTTTTTATATAATTATTATCGTCAAGCTCCTCGTCTTTGTACGAATTTGTTAAAAATACTTTCTTATCAATTGTTGTTAATTCTTTAAAGTCGTCACTCTCCTCTTGCTCATAATCAATTAAATTATCCGCAATATCTGTTACCGATTTAACAGCCAATTCTAAATTATAACAGCGACTTAATTCTTCATCGTCCTGCGTAAAATAATTCGTATCGTTTAATAATAAATTTGTTGTTTCTTCATCTGTTAAATTATTCAATGAATTTTCTAATGTTGTTGTTATAAATTTAGTATAATTATCCTGTTGCTGCTGTTGTTTGTCATTTAATTGGTTTTTATGTTGTTGCGTTTGTTTTAGATGCGTTATTGTCTTTTTTATATTTATAAAAATTTTTTCTTTTCCAATCATTATATCTTCGGAATGTTTGTTTTGTTTTTTTAGTAATTTATTTGTATTATCCATTGTTTTTCTAATATTTGATAGATTTTGTCTTTTATTTAAAAACTTTTTTTTCTTTTTGTTTTCGCCAATTAATTAAAAGTTTGCCACCTTCTAGAAGGAATTGGTAATTGGAATAATATTGAATAAAAAAAAAAAAAAAATTAAGAAAAATGTATGCTATTCTTCTGTTTAAATTTTGTAAATGGAGACTTCCTGTAATATTTTAATTTGGTTGGCATGGTTACGGGTTATCCAATCTTTTTAAATAAAATTTAAATAAAATTCTATTTTGGAACGCAAATTTGATTTTTTGAAATTTCTATTTAATAAAAAAATTGTTTTTGTATATTTTTTACAGTGGTTTTAAGATATTTTTTTTCTACTTTCCTTTTTTGAATTAATTTTATTTATTTATTTATTGTACATCAAATATAATTGGTTTTCTTCCATTTCCTAAAATAAAAGAAAAATTAATAAAATTTATCACTCATAAATGGGAGCCATACAATTTATATAAATAACCATTTTTATTTTAAACGAACACTTATTATAATAGTACCATGTATTTTTACTACAAACATTTTTGAATTTATAAAATAATTATAAGTATGATGATAGTAAACTTAATTGAACAATATATGGATATTTTAATAAAAAATATAATATTTCTAATTGTTCAACGTTTTTATTATGCAATTAAATCTATGTCAGATTTACATTTGACGTATCATGTATCATGAAAATGATGTAAACTTCAGAGTACAATTTTAAAATAGTGTGTCAGATTTAAAAAATAAAGGATTTATTTATTCAATCCATAAATTCTACATATTACATAATTAATAAATAAATACTTTTATTTTGTTAATCATTAGTTATTTTTAATATCTAATAATATCTAAGAGTTATAAATAAATAATTGTTATAAAAAATAATTTTATTAAAAACAATCTATATGCCAATTCATACAAGAAATAAATTTATATTTATATAAATGCAATAATTAAAAAAGTAATAAACATTTTTGTACTTGATATGTAAAAATTAATTAACTAATAATCATTTTTTAATTTGTTTTAATGAAGTTTACCAATTAGTACCACCATGAAGCCACGGATCAGGGTTTGTTGAAGGTGCTGGTGCTGTAAGATACTCTTTGATTTTTGTGATAGCATGCAAATGGGTTTTATGCGTTGGAACAGGTACTTTAATATGTTTGATAAATGGAACTGCCACTGGATATGGACGATCAATTGGAACTGGTATATGTCTATCCACATGCACTGGATACGGTACTGGAACAGGACGATCTACAGGAACTGCGACTGGAACCTTTCGTATTGAATTATTGAAGTATATTAAATGCATGATTATGAGTATATCATTAATAAAAACTAACTTTAACGGGGTATCCAAATTTTTTAGCCAACCAAGAATGAATATGACCGGTTAAAAAATTACCATTTGTTGGTGTATAATCATATGGTGGCCAAGGATTACCTAAACCTGGGTAACTTGGTGGTGGCGCTGGTACTGGTGCAGGTAATGGGTACCAAGCTGGTGACGCTGGATAAGCTTGTATCCCTTGATTTAAATGAGTACCAAATCCCCACGATATTAAACTCGAAAGAATTCCACGTTTTTCTTTACGCGAATGTTCACTATTTTGTGCACTACAACTAATTAGAAACACACAAATTACCTAAAATTTTAAATAATTAAATAAGAATTAAAAAAAAAAATATATTTATATTAGAAAATAATTTTTAAAAGGCACACCATAATCAAATATGTAAAATTATTCATTGCGGTTTAATATTTAGTTAGCACAAACTAAACACTTGGAAATCAACTAAACATAAGTTAAGAAAATTAACAATTGTTTATCAAATTTTTGTTGCAATTAAACATTTTTTAACAATTTTAACAACATTTATATATTATTAATCTCCCACCATTTTCAAATAATTTATTAATTGATCAATAATAATAAAAAAGATTTTTTTTTTGTTAAATTTTTGCAGGTGCTATGATACATCAAAAAGATTATTGTCATCATTAGCAGATTTTTTAATTATTTTATTAATAAACCTTAGTAAGAAGATTTAATCAATTTTATTATTTATTTACATTAGTAATTAATTATTCGAAATTTGTTCTGTAAAAGCGGATTTGGTAGAAAAGGGTTTTTTTTTTAAATTTAATTTGATTTTATAATTTTAATTTTTAAATCTAAAAAAAGAATTATTTAATATATTTTCAACAATCGTAAGGTATTGAAATTAATTAATATATTAATTCAAAATAATTAATTATTAATTCCGTTCTTACTAAAACGATTATTATTTATTACATCAAAAATAATATTTTTCGATGATTTGATTAATGTTCATGCTGGAATAACTCTGAATTTTTATTTTACAAAATAAAACAAAGCAATTTATTCATAAATGAATGATGGGTAATTAAATAAATAAAATTAATTTGTTGGAATATTTTAATCATTTATTAATTATATTTATTATAAAATAATTTCTTTATTATAATAAAATTATATTAAATCAGTAATTATTTAATTGTGAAATTAATATAGCTTAATTTAATTTATTTAAATAACAATATTAGTTTTAAACTAAACTAAACTATTACTAAACTATTAATATACAATTTACTATCACCTTATTACGTTAATGTGTAACTATTACTAGATAAAGTTAAGTTTCTATTAATTATATATTTACCATATAACACAAAAGTGTTGAATACAAATTTTTAAATTATTATATCTATAGAAAAATGATCGATAAAGTCTTAAAAAAATAATTTTATATTAAAACAAAGTATAACACATTCTGTATTTATTGTTAGTTTGCATATATATTACTTTAAGTTTTTGTTTTTTTATTAAATAATCGATATATTTAATTGTTAAACATTTTTCTTTGTATGTTAATTTATGATGACTTTTATTAATTTTTAATTCTAACTATAAATCCATTAAAGAGAACTTAGGTAGCCATTTTCAGCATCATATTGAAGTAATAAAATTTTAAAAACTTTGGTTAACCAAAAGAGATAAAAGAAAATAATCTTATCGTATTTAACAGGCATTACAATAGTATGGAATGAAAAATTGACAAATTAAGCAGGCTAAAGTGAATTAATATTAACAAACGAGGGAGGAAGGAAGGAAGGAAATTAATTATTTAATAGATTTTTTTTTATTAAAGTGGAAAATTAAAATACCAAATAATATATAAATATCAATAACGCGTCGTTAAAAAAAAAATGTAATTGATAATTAATTGTTAAATAAAAAAAAATCGAAAAAAAAAAAGATAATGGCAGAGTAATGCATTTGATGACAAATAAAAAGCTGAAGAAAGTGAAATTAAATGTTTAATTTTCTTTTTTATTTTATTATTGTTAAAGAAAATGATAGTAATTCTCGACATTGACGAAGACATAATTAATTAATTGTTTTAATCAAAAGAAATGAAAAGTTTAAATGTTTTTTTTTTTTTTAATTTATTTACTCTTTGATTTATTTTTAATTTTATATGAACTATAAATATGTTATGAATGGATATTATCAATATTACAGACAGGAATAAAAAATCCTAATCACATATCTGAAATACTATTTTCTAGTTTATCGTATAATAATTAATTCATTTAATATTCACATAAACATATTAAAATAACATTATAAAAACGATTAAAATAATTACATTTTATAATGCAAACAATTTTATACACAAATTATCATGTCTAGCAATTTGTGTATAAAACTGGAAAACTCATAACTTGTTACTTATGCTGTTCGCTGTTTATAGATTATATAAAATAAAATTTATTGATAATTAATTTAATTTTATCTATTATCATTATTATGTGATTTAAATATTAAAATAATTTGTTAATTATTTTGTTATGTCAGTAAGCATTTTTTTGTAAGCAACGGTTTGTCAGTAAAATAAAAATAAAAATGTGTCATTCTGTAATCAATACTGATTGCATCGTTTGTAAGTAGTTAATGATTGCATTAAATATGTTAAATGTTGGATCACTTATATTACTTTCCATTCCGGTACAAAAGAATTGCTAATCTCATGTAAACAACGGCTATATTTTTGTTTGTACGGAATATTAGTCGGAATATAGACAATGAATATGCAAAGTTACTTCAAAGCAAAGTAAATTAAATAAATAACATTGAATGAAAAAAAAAATTTAAATTGAAATTTTTCCCTTAAATCTGAACTAAATCCGATAATTGTTTTTTGTGTGAAAAGTATTTCTTTATTTACATAAGTATATATATTTATATACTTTTTAGTTCTTGTATATTTACAATTGATTTTCCGACTTTAAAATTCAACATGAAATTTTTATCCGTTGGATTTTTGGACTAGACCCCTTGTTACCATTGGCATAATAGGAAATTATATTCACAATGTTTTACATTTAAAGATTTAAATGTTATTAGGATGAGCTTCAACTAGCATTCAATCTTATTAAATACGGAAATTAAAACGAATAGAAATATATTAATTTAAAATTCGATTTTTTTGTTTGTAGCATGCTTCCAAATATTTCAAATGCAAAAAACTGGTGGATTCCTTAAAAAAAAAAAAAAAAAACAAACCCAATTGTTATTACAAAGAAGGAAAAACAAATACCATCTACTATAAAACTATTTAAATTCAAATGAAATATTTATTATTTTTACTTTTTTTGTCTACTTGTTTTATGAGAAAAAGCCATTTAGTAAAAAAAAAAAAGATATCATCGCAACACCATTTAACTTAATTTAGAGTAATACGTATTTAACAACTTAGTAGAAAAATAAAAAAAAAAAATAGAAACAGTTTTCATCGCGAATTAATTATGGTTCGTATTTTAGATGAGAGACATTTCGCACTTAAAAGCGAAAATTTTAATAAAATTTCTTTACGTATTTTGCAGTACGCTTAATTTTTTTATTTTTTTTTAATAATGTTCCGAGATTATATGCCTTAATAGATGAGTTTATAAATATTAAAGCAGACATCAATCTCTTCCTTCTAATGTTAATTAAAGGTGATGCTGGTTTGATTGAATGAAAGCATAACAAAACTAGTTATTTTCTTTTCTTTTTTATTCGCCATTAGCCAATTGTGTTTACTTTCGTGCTTATTTATTTTTTATTTTGCCGGTTGCTTTATCAGATCAAGTATAATAAATGAAAGCAAAAGCGATCTCGTATATGTATCACACATTATTGTTAAAAAAATATATATTGTCGGTATTTAAAAAATGACACAACGTATTCCACTTAACTCAGTTTTAATTCCTTATCCTACCTTTTCTTTATTTATTATCATTACGACTTTACAGGAAAACCCTTTCTATGATGCAACAAGTTATTAGAAATACACTTGAATAGAGTTTTGATATAAAAGATGATCGATTTATTGGTAAAATATCAGAACACAGATTTGTATCAAACGTGAAGCAACTAGAGTTAAACAAATTAAGTTTATAAAAAGTTACATTCCATATTAAAAATGAATACTTTTGGTGTAAGTAGGAAATTCAATATTTTAATTATATATATTCAGAGTTTTGTAAAGCATATACTAATTATTCTCTATTTTTGAAAAAGTTTTTTGTGGTAGTTCTATTAGTAGTTAGTACTTTTGGTGAAAATACCGATAATGCAGAAAAACCGCGCCACAAGAAACGGGGTATACTTGGATCATTTGGCTATGGTGGTGGCCATGGATATGACGGTGGTTATGGCTATGGTAGCAGCTACGGTTTATCACTTGGTGGCCATGGATTATCACTTGGTGGCCATGGATCATCACTTGGTGGCCATGGATTATCACTTGGAAGTGGTGGTATTAGTTTGAGTCATAGTTCAGATGGTGGTATTATTGGATCTAGTGGTATTTTTGGGTCTAAACATTTGTCTGGATCTGGTTCGTTTTTAGAATCTAGTTCTCATTTAGGATCTAGTGGTATCTCGTCTGGTGGTCATGCCGCTTCGAACTCTTTATTATCTGGATCAAGTGATTTTATTGGATCAGGTGGTTATATAGGATCTGGTGGATTTATTGGAAGTGGTGCAATTTTGTCAGGAGGTCAAGGAATTGGAGGTGGAGCAATATATGCCGGTGCTGCACCACAAATTGTTTCTAAAAACATAATCACCACAGTTAATAATCCGGTTCCAATACCAGTACCTCAACCAATTGCGGTTCCTGTTACTCGTACAGTGCAAGTTCCAGTCCGAGTGAATGTACCATATCCAGTTGATCGTCCAGTCGCTGTACCAGTTCCACATCCAGTTGCTGTTCCAGTTCACAAACCATATCCAGTTCCAGTAGATCGTCCAGTACCATATCCAGTACATCATGCTGTTCCAGTTACCATCACAAAGTAATTTAATTCTTTTTTTAATTATTCTTGTTTCTAATTGTGTTATTTTATTTACATCATTCATAGGTCAGTCCCAGTTGCAGTACCACAACCCTATGCTGTTCCTCAACCTTACCCAGTACCAGTTTCTTCCGGGCCCGTCCATGTACCTGCTCCAACAGTTTCGATTGGTTCTCCTATTCCTATAGGAATCAGCTCATCTATTGGAGGAGGAAATGGAGGATCTTTTAGTGGCGGATATGGTGGTGGATACGGTGGAGCTTCAAGTGGCGGTTATGGCTCATCATATGGAGGTGGATACAGTAGTGGATCATACAGTAGTGGTTTAATATCATCAGGTGGTCATTATTCAATCGCTAGTCCCGCCCTTTCATCAGCCGCTATAAAAGTAATTGCAGCACCAGCCTTAGGTGGAAGTATTCATGGAGGCAGCCACGGTGGCTACTCAAGTGGTTACGGGTTAGGGATTGGTAAAGCAATTCAAACAGCCGGTTACTACGGTGGTGGTTACTCCAAATGGTAAAATTTACCATTAACGGGTGCTTCAAAAGTATACATTTTTTAAAGTAATAAAGTAACGAAATTTGTAGGTTTACTTAATTAACACAAAATAAAAATAATTTTAATTCTTATTCATACGACTCCACAATTTATGTTTTAATATTTTTATATAAATGCTAGACAATTTGTAAAAATATGCTTTGTTTATTATAAAATAAAAATTTGATTATTATAAGATGAAAAACTTTTTTTTCTCCAAATGATTAACCTTAAGTCGATCTTATGCTAGATTTTGTACCCATTGGTTAGTTACTATAAAATATGCGTAGGCATCTTACACAAACAACGTGATTTTTCTTAATATGCTGCGGTCATAATATTAGAAAATAAATTTTAGATTGTTTGTATTAGTTTCACGAAGGTTAGACTAATCTAGTTTAGGTGATTTCAATGATTTATTTAATCAATTTTAGAAATGTTAATGGGCATAAAGTAATTTTGTTGACAAAGAAATTTAATACAAGTAACTATTCGCTAGTAAATAAAGCGACGTGCTGTGCAACTTTAAAATAATCGTGCAGCAAAATGAAAAATCAACAATTTCATAACGTTAAAGTTTTACTAAATCTAATACTAATAAAAGGAAAAGGTTTATAAATATTAATTAAAAAATTTAAATTAAAGATGAGCAAATACTTAAAATTAAATATTAACAAAATCTTGATTCATGATTCTAAACTTTATCTGAATAATTAAATAAATTTCTGTAAAAAATAGAAAAGAAGGAAAAACTTTTCTAAATCGACATACAAACAGATTAACGTTTTAAACATTTATTGACTCAAAGTTAAAGTAAAGAAGAAAATAATATACAATTGTGATTTATAATATATTTTGCAGCTAGTTTTTATTTTTTCAAAGGCAAATACCACTACCACTAACGCTTTTAGATTAAATTTAAGTTTTTCGAAGTGGATTTGACTGCTATAGAATTTATATGTAAGGATAAAATACTTTTCTATTGGTTTAACTTAAAAAAAAAAAAAGAATTAGGTAGAAAAGTTAAGTAGAAGGTGTAATAAAATTTATTATTTACTTGGTTAAGGTAGAAAAGGTCACCAAACTTATTTCTATAAAAGCTCCAGCACTAATCATACTTGTTGCTTATTAGTTTCAATATATCAATATACACATACCACATTCAATATTTAAGTTAGCAGTTTGTTTACTTTTGATTTTATTTGCTTAATTTAAATAATGAATTTTGTAAGTTTTAGATATCTAAGTGGCTTTATTATCAATTAATAATAATGTTTTTTTTTTTTTGTGGTTTTCAGATGATTGCGTTTATATTTATTGCAAACCTTTTTGCATTATTGATTATACCAGCGACCGCAAGTGATTTGTCAACTAATAAAAATAAAGCTGATGTTATGGAAAGTGTTCGCGAACAACGTGGTGTTAAAGTTAGTTTAGGTTATCATAATTATGGTCATCCCGTTATTGCAGCTGCACCAATCACCACATATCATCATACTGTTCCAGTCGCTACTTACCATCATGTTGCCCCAGTCACTACTATACACCATGTTGCACCTGTAGCTACCTACCATCATGTCTCACCAGTGGCTTATCACCATCATCATGCCCCAATCGTTACCAAGGTTAAAACCACATACGTTCACCACGGTTGAAAACTTACATATTTTTTTTTAAATTTTTTATTAATTTAATTAATTTTAATTGATCAGATTTTTTTTTTTCTATTTATTTCAATAAAAGTAAAAATACAATAATTTCTTTTTTTTCTTTAATTTAATTTTATTTGATGTCAATATATTAAAAAAATAGGTGCTTTAAAGTTCTGCTAAAAAAAATTACTGTAGGAAAATAAATAAGTTTCTGTGAATTTAATATCAAATTAGCAGTTGTTGTGTGGTAAGTAGTGTAAAACGAGGTAAAACAATGGAAATTTTAATCGAATTGACGTTTTAATAATGAATTATTCATAATCTTGTATTGTGTATTCAAGGTTGGACAGCATTTGAGGGTATGTTTAAATTAAACAAAATAAATAATTTTTTTATATTGAACAATTCAGTAATAATATCGATGTAATGTTGTTTTATTATTATTAAACAATTATTTACACAAATTTTGTATGTTTAATTTTCCTAAATGAATTTATATAGAACTTACATGAAGTTTTTCTTGATTTTATTATATTTAATTAAGGTAAACTCTTCACAATTTTTAGACGACAATAAACGAGGTTATCAAAACTTGTAAAATCATTGTATATATTTATTAATTGTTCTTAAGCTATGACTTTATGATACTGTACTATACTAGTTGCGGTGCAACCATTAAATAAATAATTTTTAAAAATCATTTTTAATATATGACAATAAATATGTATTTGAAATAAATTATTTTCATATTATTTATTAAAACTATAATTATAATTTTTGTTTTATTTTAAAGTGTCTTTTAATTATAATTTAAATTACAAGAGTAATATTGCATAATGTATATTATGAAAACAATGTTAACAAAATTATATATGAAAAAAAGAGGAAAATTATTTATTAAAAATGAAACCATGCAAAACAATTACTTGCAATAAAGCTGATGCTTTAAACCTATAATTTGTTTTAATAAGAAAATAATATTAAAGGCGTTTTATCATAAACATAGGTAGAACAGAAAGAATAAATATGTCACCACCTAGTGCTCTTGACATGTATTTTATAAAATAAAATAAGTACAATTTCAAAATAGAATAAAATGTAAAGAAAAGAAGTAACTAGGATAGTAAAGACGCACACAAATGTGCATCCAGTCAGCTGCTGTTTTTCCTTTTTAATTAAATAAATAATTTTTATGCTTTTTGTCCTAAGAGAACATTTTTTTTTTTTTTTGATTTTATTTTTATTAAAAATAAATATAGAAAATTGAAAAATAAATTAGCAAGCGTTTATGACGTCACTGTATGGGGTTGCATATTTGATTTCAATTGATGAGCTTTTTTATTTATTAAAAATAATTTTTCTGCGTGTGAAACATCTGCTGTTTGTAATTTATTTACAACAAATTAAAGCCATACTGACAATTTATAATTTTTTTTTTTTTATATTTCATTTCAATTTTTGTTTTCTTCTTGTAATCAGTCGACATTAATTGAATTGATTGTTTGGACGTTGATATAAGTTGTCTTGTTTACTGTGAATTTAAAAAAAAAAAAAATTGTTTCATGCAATTTTTGTAGTTTCTTTATAATAAAAACTAAATAATTTCCTTTTTTTCGTAAAGGATATTTGTGTTGTAAATATATGATAAAAGTTACAATTTTTATTTTGTTAAAAGGTTAAAGTTGTTAAAGTTTTTGGATATATATATATATATATATATATATATATATATAATAAAGTGAAAATAAACATAAAATTAATACAATTAATGATTGAAAGTTTTATCTAGTTAGAACTAAAATTTATTTTATAATAGATAATATAATTTTTTTTTTATCCATTATTTATCTAATATACTTTTTTTTTTTATTAATTTTTTTCCAACTAAATAAAATAATATAATTTACCACCTGAATGTAGACTAATTAATCAAAGATTCTTTTATTAACTGCTTTTCTCTTTTAATTTTACTAGGGGGCACTATTGTTGGGAAAAAGTTGTTTGTAATTTTTTTGTAATTTTCTTACTCAGCTCAGCTTTTTTATTTTATAGTTTAAAGTAATACCAGAAATAATAATGAATTTACAAAATTTAAATTTTAAAAAACTTGCAATTATTTTTTGTTCCTTACTTGTGTTTGGTATAATATTTAGTAGCTTAATATTTCCAAAAATATTAAGAGCTATACTTAAAAAGGTATACTATATTCCTGTTGAAAATACATTTTAAACAAATTTAGAGAAATTTTAATTTATCATAAAAAAATAATATTTGTAGCAAGTACAACTAAAAAAGGGTACAGAGATGCGTGATATGTGGACAGTAATACCATTTGCACTTAGTTTTAAAATTTATCTATTTAATATATCAAATCCTGAGGAAGCTACTCAAGGTCAGAAACCGATTTTAAAGGAAATTGGCCCCTACTATTTTGAGTTTAGTTTTCTCAATACATTTTTCAAATACTTAAAAATTAATTTCACATATTTTATTAATAGCGAATGGAAGGAAAAATATGACTTAGTAGATGACGAGGAAGAGGACACAATAACATTTAATTTACGTGACACGTTTATCTTTCGCCCAGACTTATCCAATGGTTTAACCGGTGATGAAGTTTTAATATTGCCTGATATTCTGTTGTTGGTACATTATAAATTCGTTTCTGTTTTATGTTTATATAATTTATTCAATTATCGCTACTTAGAGTATTGCATTAGGTGTGAAACGTGATCGTGCACCAATGTTGCCGATTGCAGCAAAAGCTATCGAACATATATTGCACGGTCCAAAGACAATATTCAAAGCATACAATGCGATGGATTTATTGTTTCGCGGTATAGATATAGACTGTTCTAGCGACCATTTTAGCGCTAAAGCGGTGTGTAGTGCCTTAGACAGTGAAAAATCAATGACAAAAATTAATGATACTCTAACTAGATTTTCAATATTTGGTCCGGTTGGTAATTCTTTTCTTTCATCTTGGATTTTTTTATAAGTATTTTATTACAGGTAAATGGAACAGATGGTGGACGTTTGACAGTATATCGAGGAATAAAAAATATACGCGACTTGGGACGCGTTATTCGGTATCAGGATGAACCTGAATTAGAAAATTGGGACGGTGACGAGTGTAATAAATTATCGGGTACAGACGGTACAATATTTCCACCGTTTATGGATAAAGAAGAGGGTGTGTGGGCATTCACGCCTTCTATATGCCGTTCAATGGGTACAATATATAAGCAACCATCTAAATACGCTGGACTTAAAGCAAATCGTTTCTCATTATCGATGGGCGACTTAAAGAACGAAGAAGATTTACATTGCTTCTGTCGGAATCCACCAGACGATTGCCCACTCAAAGGTACAATGGATCTATTTCCGTGTATGAATTCTCCTATGGTTGCATCATTACCACATTTTTTGGATGCCGATCCTGTACTATTAGAAAGTGTCATTGGTCTAAATCCAAACGAAGCCGATCATTCAGTTATTATTGATTTTGAGCAAATGTCGGGTACCCCTTTGTATGCTGTTAAACGTTTACAATTCAGTATGGCAATTGAACCGATTGACGAAATATTCGTTATGAATAATGTATCTAAAATCTTACTACCCTATTTCTGGCTTGAGGAGGGTGTTGCACTCAACAAAACGTACACGAACATGCTGAAATATCAATTATTTTTGTAAGTAATCAACGACAATATCTGCTACGCTTTCTTATTATAATTCATGAATTTATGTTAACTAACACTCATACTATAACACAATTTATTATTTGGCCGATCGAAATGATTAACCATTCCTACATTATTATTTGTTTTTCAAGATCAATACGGAAACTTTTTATGAATCTGAAAAAGTTTATTATGTTATTCGAGTAAACGTAAATGCTGTTAAAGAAAGTTTTCTTCTAGGTGTGTAATTTTATTAGGGGATTTTTATTAAAATAAAGTTTGGAAAGAAAAAATTTGTTAAATTAGTTATAAAATTGTGTTACATGCAATAATAATAGAGCAGTAATTAGATTAAAGCAATGAACATTACATTACAATCGTTGATTTATATAATATATATAAATTTTTTTTTTTTAATGCTAGTTAGTGGAAATAGAATTATGAAATATTAAAAACTAATACATTTTTGATACATAATATAAAATATTTATGTTTTTTATTTTATTGTATTAAAAATTAAAAGAAAAATCTGAATGCATAGAACAAAAATTTTTATTTTAACTTTTGCAGAGCACTCAAATTTAATGCAACTGTTAAATGGTTAAGTGTAATAATTGGAGGCCTAGGTGGTATGGCTTCCTGTATGATGTTATTTAAACAACAAAAAGCGACCGAGGTTACACCAGTTAAACCATTATCAGCAACTAGTGAGAAAAGTACAAACAATGAAATAACAAATAAAATAAACACTATAGCAGATGAACTACCAATAACAAACAATTTAAATGGTAATCTAAACGGTAATCGTATGTCATCGATTACAGTTGGACACTCCATAAATGGCGTTGAATGAGGACTAAAAGTTGTACAGCCAACAAGATGTTAATATTTTATTTTTGTTTTTTTAAATGCACTAAGCACATCACTTTTAATAAATGTATTGCACATATTTCAATGTTTAAATTAAATAAATTTATGTTAAACGGTAAAAAAAAGCAAATATATGTTTATTATTATTATTTAAAATGGGAAAACCACATGATTTGTGTATTAATTGTTTAAAAAAAAAAAAAATTTATTACAATGTCACAGGTAGTATATTATAATAATTTTTAATTAATTTACAAAAATCAAAATTCTTCATATATATATAAACTTTAATGAAAAATCGAGGAAATAAATTATATTGGTTTGTGTACATACTAAAATACAGGGAAATTATTATTCTAAATTTAAAAATCAATTCATATTATTTTGGTAAAGTTTAAATGAAAAATTAAAATTATTTAAGAATTATTTATGAATAAATATTAAATAATAATAAAGTGAAAATTATTTTATAGAAATGTATGAGAAGTAACAAAATTATATTATTATAAAAAAGTTTTTCTTGTTGCTTTGATTTATTGTGTGCATAGAATAAATAAAATTAAATTAAATGCAATTTATTAATAAAATTTGTTTAACAAAAAAATGTCTGTAAATTTTAAAGTAAAAATGTTTTAAAGTGAAAACAAAGGAGGATAATATAATATTATACTTCCATAACAAATTGATTTTATTTTAACTGATGCTATTTTCAAGTGATAAAAATAAAAGACCAACAAATCAGTTCTGAGATATTGAAGTTCTTGATATATGGCTTTAGAGTTAAAAGAGTTTTAAAGATCGTGTGCTATTTGAATCTCTTTGATTAAATTTAACAAAAGTACAAAGTAAACGAGTGCTAGAATAATTATTCGCAATATCAACTAATAGAATAGAATATTTAAATTGCGGTATAATTATTTTCCATCATTTAACCACTCATTGATTTATAATCGAAAATTCGTCTTCTTTTGACTGTTATCCTCTTTTTAAGTTTGTTTATATATAATATTAATCCTTGTTAATAAACAATAAATTAAGTAATTAAAATTAAACAAACAAATAAAAGCTATTTTTAGAATTATTATTTATTATTTATTTTAACAAATCAATTAATGGTAGCGACCATTTATTTATACATGCTCCTTAAAATACGTTTCATTAAATTTATAAATTAATTAATAAAAAAAAATCCCTCCGTATTTTTTTACATTTTATTCTATTTATATATTTGTTTTTATTTATTTTTTTTTTTTTAATTTTTTAATTTTATTGCCTTACAACCTAACACAGAAACATTAAAATCAATTAATTTTTTTTATATATTTTTTACTTTATTATAAAATAATTAATTAAATTTAAATATTTACATTTGATAAAATAATTAAATAAAAAAACATAATAATTGGTTAAAAATTACTGTATTTGACTAACTATAAGGCGATCGATACCTTAATTATGAATCGTCAGATCTATGAATTTCGTAATAACTTTGTATGCACGCCAATACAGTTTCTCATTTTAAATCCACATTTATTTGTTTAATAATCACTTTGTCTTTTATTTTATTTTATTATTTTTTGGTGGACGAAATCACGCATGGTTTGCGTTTTTCGGTTACTTTTAGTTTATTGTATTTTCTCCTTTTTGGCAGCTGATGCTATTGTCACACGTACAATTGAGTTGTGGCATAGATAACGTTTTAAAATAAAAATTAACAAGTAAATAGAGAGACAAACTAACAGGATGACGTCCAGCATGTAATATTGAATGAATCTGAAAGTGAATTAGTTAATCATATTATAATTTGAGGTAGGTTAATTTTTTTTATTATTACGTTAAATGTCTGCTTGGTGATTGAAGGTGATAAGCACCATTATGCCGTAAAACGTATTCGGTCCAATATATTGCTGTTTCCAATGGTGATGTACGCTGATCTGTTAACAATCGTTGACGTTTTTTTGCCGCGATACGATATTTTGGATCGTGTATGACACGAGTAATTGCACGTACCAATCGTTCCGTAGTTAATGTTTCCAGTGACAATTTTAAAGCATACCCATCAACTTCAGCTTTAGCTGCGTTTGAATCGTGGTCACAGAACACAGGCATTGTAACAACAGGAACTCCATGGTACACCGTTTCGAACATACTCAATAGTCCACCGTGTGTAACAAAAGCACGTAGTTTACGATGACCCAGAATATCCTGTTGTGGTAACCAACGTCCTAATTTTACGTTTGGTGGCAAATCGTGCATACTGGTTGCATTTGCTTCCCATTTCCATAGCACACGATACGGCAACTGAGCAAATGTTTGCACTAATAATCTTCGTAAATGTTCTGGCATATTAGCCGCCTTAACCGAGGATCCCATTGATATATAAATAAAGCCAGACTCGCCAGCACCAGCAATGAAATCTTCCAAATCCTGTAAATTAACAAATTTTATTAAAATGCTTTTTTTTTTTTATATACAAATTTAAAAAAAAGAACCATCGGTAAGGGTCCCGCTGGACGACAATGAATACAAGCAATTTCAGCAACGTTTGGTAGTAACGGGCGCGGATACGATACAGTAGCATGTCCATTTTGCAATATAAAACTGACATTACTTGATAATTCGTAAACGTTTGGTATGTCACTGTCAATATGATGTCGCAAGACTCTTTGCAGCAACACCATTGTTATCTAGTAATAAGAAATACAAAATTAAACTTTTAGCCTAGACACCAGATCAACCTAAATTAAAAATTAATAAAGAAAAAAAAAACAGTTTTCATTTATAATAAGAAAATATTATTTTTGCGTGATGTTTACCTTGGCACCATCTTCACTTGTTTACATTTTAACTCGGTTCAGTTTGAACAATAAAATTCATTTAATCAAAATAATTGCAAAGCGCTTTCTGCTAGTTTTTTATCCACATAAAGTGAAATTGTTTCATTAAAAAGTTCAACAAAGAAGCAATAACGACGATTTTGTAAGGCTTACGTTTTTTTTCTCATATATATTTTTTTTTTTTTTTTAATTAGCAAATGACAGACAAATTAATTAAACATGCGAAGGTTATTTCATTATCTGGTTTTTTCATATTTTTTTGATTTATAATTTTTTGTAATTTTTATGTTGCAATCAGAAGTTTATTGATTTTATCGATGGAAAATATAACAGAAGCAACCGATCTAAAGGTAAATTTGTGATTAAAAAATGTTCAGAGTGAAATTAAAAATAAAAAATTTATTATTTATTTAAAAAAAAAAAACATTTATTTTTGATTCCTCATGGGAGTGTATGAATTTTGCTAAAAATTTCTACCGCACTCTGTTATTTCTATTGATTTTATTTCTGTCTATGCTTTATATATTTTTAAAATCTGAGTTGCTGTCGAGTTTTCGCTTAAGTTCCGCTCTTTGAGAATTATTAATCAGATAATTCTATTAGAACAGAAACAAAAATTTACTAAATAATTAAAATCCAAATCAAGTATTTTTAATTTAAAATTCATGAAAGCATTCATGTTGTTCAAGAGTTTGGAATTTTTTTTTTTTAATTACCCCCAGATTATTGTTAAATTAAATTGTTTTATAATAATTTTAGTTAATAATTAGTCGCTATAATATATTGTTAGTTATAGAAATAATTTGTATGCTTATTATAATTAACATGATAGCATTTAGAAGCTTACCTTATGTACACTGTCGACAAACATTGTATAAAAAGCATTAAGGGTTCGTTCATAAATATTCATATCGTCTGTAAATGATGAGAAAAATGATGGTGTTGTGGCGTAAGATGATGGATTACCAGCTCTTGACATTGATCCTGTATAAAAGCCAACTGTATTTATGTAAATAAATGGTACACCATACCGGTATGCCATACCGAGTGCACATTCTGGGTATGCACCATCCAATATCAATAAATCAAAATTACGATTCAGTAATTCCTGTGTTTCTGCATCGTTTAGCATCGCATCACATGCCTGGAAGATTATTAATAATTAATTTAAATCACGGCTATTAAATAACCGATTTTTATTTGCTTTGAACAAATTAACGAATATACATTTATATTTTGGAAAACATTGTGGAAAGTGTTGTAATATTCATATGTACTGTATAATAATAGAAAATATAAATAAAATAATATTCGTTTGAATTTCAAAAGTCTATTAACGCAATAAAATAAGAGAAGGGAAATAACTTTATTTTTGCAATTATTAGAGTTAAATAAATAAAAAATAAATAACTAACTAATCAATTACTGACTTAACACCTTATAATAATTTAATTAAAAAAAAAAAAATAAATAAATAAAGAAGAAAACCAAAAATATGTAACCCGTAATCAAAAGCCAACAGCAATAAATAATTTTAATAATTTTCATTCCCTTTTCAAACTCTTTTCTTATTAGTTAATTAATGTTTCGATTAGTAATTTTTTTTTTTTTTTTTTTTTGTGTCATAATTTATTTAATATACAAAACAAAAAACATAATTTTAAAAGAAATTATTTGTACTTATGATTATGTAATCACAGACAAACCTTTACAACTTTTCGTTTCATTAACATTTTCTCTTTATTTATTATGTACAATGTGTGCAATTCAAATTTATTAAATAATAAAAAAAAAATAAAATAATAATAATAATCGTCGAGACTAAGCCTAGAGACTAACCAAAGGTTTAAATGTTAAAAGAAAAAAAAGTCATTAAAAATGAAAAAATAATAATAATAAAAAAAAAAACGATTTTGTAATATCGGTACATGCTTTTTTGTCTTTAATTCATATTTTATTTAAGTAAAATTATCAATTGTTAAGCTATGCTGAAAACTATGTCAAAAGTTAACGTTTTTTGGGATTTTTTTTTTGTTTTTTTATCTTTTATGCATCTCTATTATTTATCGTTTGCTGTTGAATTAGGTTTATTTTGTAAAATAAAAAAAAAATGAAAAGAAAAATTGTTTATTACTTTATTATGAATGTTTTTATTGGGTGAAAAGGTTATTTTAGTGTTTTAACGCTTTTTAAATATGTTAAATATTTTTATTATTATTATTAGAGTAATGTATGCAGTTCCAATTAAAAACATTAAAAACGAATTCATTTCGACTTCTATTATGAAATCAATCAAGATTTGTGTTACGTTTCTACTCACAGCTAGACGTTTCTGGATTGAATTTTCAACAGTAGCTTTGTATTTTTGATTTCTTCTATTTTCTGAATATTCATATTTTATTTGATATCCACAACTAGAGATGCTTTTTTTCAATAACTAAGGATTTGGTACTTCAACAAGATTGTAAACAATAAAAAAAAATAAAACTGATAATAGAATTTTTGTTTTATTTAAATGATTTATTAGGGCTTTAATAACGATAACGATAACAAAAGATCTATCTAACTATTGTAAAAAAAAAAAAAAAAAAACATCAAAGAATAAGTTAATTGACAAGGAGAAAACCTTGTTTTGTTCTGCGTTCTCATTCAAATGAAAAGAAATTTCAAGAGATGTTTTTGTTCGTATATAATTGTTCTTCACTTTTTTTTTATACAAAATTCATTTGTTCTTAAGTCTATTATTGTTTTACACAATTTGTGCTTAAAACATTGAAATTATAAAATAAAAAAAAAAAAAAATAAAATTTACCAACCTGATAACCGTAACGTAGAACATCCCACACTGATATAGGCATTTCATTTTTCATTCGTGCACCTAATAAATCCCAATTTGTATAATTTTGTATATATTCAACGAGGCCGGATGGTGTTATCTCTTGTAATCCTACAACAGAAAAATCAGCGGGAAATCCATTCAAAAATGTAATATTGTGTCCCCTGTGGAATTAAAATGGAAATCTTATTAATTAAATTAAATTTCATAAAACAAAAGATTATTAAGTTTCAAACGATAAAATTAACTTAAAAAACTTTAAAGATTTTGTGAATTCCGTATTCATTCCGTAGTGCATATAATATGGTAAGGTAAACATAATTAATGTATACCATATTATTGTTGTTTAAACATTAAAGCTTCATTAAAGTTCGTCGCGACGCGAACTCTTACACCGTTTAAGTATTGATAAGTGTTCTTGGTACTTAAGGTATGTTCTTGCTACGCCTTTTATTGACCGTGAAATAAAAGCTGTGTGCTTTAAAAGGAAGACAAATATACAAGTAGCTAAAAATTAATTAACAAAACCGTGCATAACCTTCAATTATGATATGACATCTATACTAATATTTTTTTTTTTATATTTGTAAACGATATGATTTATGCATAATGCTTGAATACTTCTTATTTTGGCTAAATACTTTTATAAATAAATAATTAAAGCTACAACAACGAAGCTGCTTATTTAAAAACGTAAAGGATTTATTATAGAAAAACAAATTACACTTATGTATATAAACTGTCTAATTAAAAAGTTACATATTTGTCTTTATTATTATTTTTTATTTTTAATGGACTTCCCATATATGTGATTACAATTAAACAAAATTATTTACTTTTTTTTTTTTTATATTCTATAATAATTATTTATTGTAAATAGTTTTATTAAATGAAATGTTAAAAAAATTACAATAATTACGACAATGTTGCCAATTTATTAGTTGGAAAAACTGTAAGAACGATTTATTATAAACAATAAACGGTTTGTAAGTGGCGTTAAGATTTATTAATTTCACAATATTTGGCGCTTATGGTGGCTAATGTTACTTTTATATTTTACTGAGCTAGAACAGAGCATTACATCGGTTTTTATGTATATTAGGAATGTTTTTGAAAAACGTTTACCACTGCTTGAACTCATGCGTTGAGCTCAGAGTTTTTCCTACATAGGGTATCGGGTAGTTTTATGTATTTAAATTTACCGAATTATAAAAAAAAAGAAAATAATTTATTTAAAAAGAATAATTCATGGTAATACACAAATATTTTTAACTTTCTTATCTTATTAACAAAATCCTAGTAAAATATGTATTGAAAATAATTTTTATTTATCTTTCACAAAATTACTTACCTCGGTATTAATCCCTTAGCTAACTCCCAGAATGGTATTTTATGTGATTTTGTACCTCCCATAGTTACCATAAGTATATCAGAACTTTGACTAATATTAACCAGTGATAAGGTCACTAAGCATATTATTAAAAACAGCTTCATTCTGTAATGAAAATTTAGAAATATATTTTTCATTAAATTTATAATAAAATTTTTATTTTCTCTATGCGATTCACTATGGAAATTATTTTATTGTTTCTATATTTGCTGCTTAATTAAATTAAATGAACACAAAATTTTTTGGTTTTTTAATAATAATTGAAACGAACGATTAAACGTAATTCCTCTGATTATGATATATTAATCCACTGTATATTTACTACAGTTTATATTTATTTATTATATAAAACAATGAACTATTATTTATCATTACATCAATAATATATATGTGTAAATGCTTTTTTCAATAATCGTTTATTATGCATGTAATCGTTATGAATTTGTTTCCATATCCAATGTCAAGGTTTTTTTATTTTAACAAATTTATATAATGGAAGTAAAGTAAAGGAACGCTTTCGTTATTTTACAAATTAATATTAATTGTTGTTATCAATCTAATGCATTTTAGCTTTAAAGACCAATCTTATTTAAAGCTGGGAAGCTTTTTTTTTTTTCATTGTTTTCAGATGCAAGATTAAAAGAATTTATTAAGTTCTAGGTTAACAGGGGCAAATAGTGGATGAATGCAACAAAGATTTTCATATTATTTAAACACATCACAATTACTTTTAGATTTGATTAAACTATAAAATAGATAACAAAATGAGAATAATTCAACACTGACTATTATTAAACAAATTTTGTGACACAAGTAAAATGCTTTTTACTGGTTTTTCCTGCATAGTTCTACGGATAATATTTTTCTTATTTTTAAATTAATTTTAAATAATATTTAATCAATGTTAAAATGTGTGTAACGAATTATCCAAAATCCGGAACTAATTAATATAAAAATATTAAACTGCCCGAAATTTGTTGTTTGATTTGTATCTGAGAGTAATTATTATTTTGAATTTTTAAATGAAGTATTTAAAATTATTATAATTTGATCGTAATAACACTAATTACTTTTTAATTGTCATTGATTAATTTATTTTTTGTTTAATAGGGGTATAACCGGGAATATTTATTCTAGAGAGATTGTACAAAATTTAACAAAAGCACTGATCCATTAAGAAAGTCCTCAAACTACCTATTAGCTGTGTCTCACTCAGCGTTTGATAAATTGCGTACGTTAAAAATGGTCAGATACGCTTGAGAAAAAACGGTGGATCAAATAAAATTAAAAAAAAAAAACAGAAGAAAATTTGTTTTGAAAACACAAAGAAAATTACTTCGTTTGATAAATTTTAAATAGAAATTTTTATTTAAAGAAAAACAATTAATTTGTATTTTTGTTACATTTAATAAAGATAAAGTTGGAAACATCTGTGCATTCATTTAACCAAATTTCTATTTTTAATTTATTTATTTTATTATTATTTTTTTTTTTTTTGTTTATATTCGTCAAATTCGTCAAACTGATGTTTATTCGTTTTTTTACTTTTTTTTCTTTTTTGCTGCTCGATGCTATTTATTGAAATTGTTGTTTTCTGTTATATTATAAACAAATATAATGTAGGATGAAAACTGTCCATATGTACAGGTTGCTTTAAAAATCTAAGAGCAGATTAATCATGAAAAGAGATTTTCAAACGATACATAATTAGTTTTATCTTAATTTTTATATAATATAATAATAATAATAATAAGAAACAAAATCTGATAACACATAAAAACTTAAAAAAAAAAAATGTAAATTTCTTCAAAATCAAATATTGTCGTTTAATTTAATTTTTCGTTACATATATATAAATGATCAATGACTTCCGATTATTTAATTATTTAATATATTTTGCTGTTATGATTTTTGGATTGTTAAAGTAAAAGTGAAAGAAAAGTTAATGAAAAATATTAGGCAACACAACGGAACACCATCAATAATATAAAAGATTTAAGAGAGATTAAACATTTTTTTTTTTTTTTTTCAAAATCTTTAATAAAGTAAAAAATAGTTTTATTCATTAATTAATTATTTTGTTTTTTTTTTAACACAAATTTCACTCAATTTTAAAACTTTTTTCTTTCGCTTTATAAAGAAATAAACAATTTTTTAATATTTTTTTTTTTTTTTTAGATTGAATTTAAATTGTGCGTTAGTTAGTTTTCTATAATTAAATTATTAAGATTATTGTGTTTTAACCGTTGACATGCAAATTTTTCTTTGTAATTAAAAGTTAATTTTGATTTTAAATTTTTTCTTCTATTAAAATATAATTTAAGAGAGAAATTTAATTTAGTCAAGAATGAAATTTATGTAGTAAAATGTATTAAAATTATGTTTTTTTTTTTCTGCATAAATTGCTCAATATTTATTTATAGATTACATAAAAAAAAAAAAAAACAGAAGCAGTGGTTACTTAATACGTAACTGTTTTAGGGTAGACTTTGTTATGATAATTATATAAATTTATGGGAATTTTTGTTATAAAATAAACTCAACTTTTATTCCTTTATTTATATAAAGACTGACTAATGGCTACACAGAAATTAATACACGATAAAAAGTGAATAATTTATTCAAACTCTGACCACTTTTCATAATAGACGCATTTAAAGCAGATTGATAATTATTATTCAGTTCTTTTTATATCAATTCTGTTTAATTAAACAGTCTACATAAACAATCTGGATTCTGGAGATAGAGCTTCCGAAAAAAAATTGCATATTTTTTAGTATAGAAATTCTCGGACAGATAATTTCGTTATCAACAATTTTTTAATTATATCATAGATGCTATCTGTTTTTAACTATTTTCAAAAATCTTTATTCATTCCACTAAACTAAAAGTTAATTAACAATTTTTTTGATTAAAAAAATTTAAAAGTATTTACTTATGTACTACATCTTGTATCGTACATATTTAACGATTAAGTAAAAGTGTAATGATGTTAAATTTATTTCTACTGTTAAATATAAAAGAAGAAAAGAAAGAAATTAAGATAAACCTGTTATTTACTTATAACGTTTTTTAGTGGAGTTTTTTATAGATTGTTGCATAATTAAAATGTTCCATTCAGGTTTATGTGAGAAAATAGTAATAATTTTTTAGAAAACCCTGTAATATCTTGAAGGAACCTTTTTACAGATAACAAAGTAAATTCAAAGAAAATTTTAGACAAACTTCTAGAAACGAAATAGTTATAATTCAGACTTGGGTTATTTCTTTGTTTTAATACAGTTCAAAATTTAATAAAATCTTACTGATAATATTTCTCTTTAAAACTTTAAAATATTTCAATGGTTTTATGTTTATTTAATAATTAAAGTTGCTTCACCTCTTCAAATACAAAAAAAAATTTGATTAATTTTATAATTCAATGTGATAATAATGAATTAATAAACATTGTATATGTTTTGATTGTGAAGAGTAGAAAGCGTCATAACAAATTTTAAACATTTCTCTAACTATGGTTATTCACGTTTTGAATAATATTTTTTTTTATGTCAAACAGACAGAAACGTACGTTTAACGCTTTCTTTGTATTTATTGAATAGTTTCTGATAAAATTCACATATTCACCTTTAATATGTTAATTGATAATTTGTTTTTGTTACGAATACTTTTCCAATTTTTCATTAATTTTTTCCATATTACTTTCCGGTTTACTCTTTCTCTTTTATTTATTTATTATTTTTTTTTTTTTTTTAGGTTGCTTTTGTTTTTAATTTTTCTTTACTTTTATAAAATATTTTCGAAGAAGTTTTTAATTTTTATTATTTATTATCCACACAATTCTATATATATATTAATTGCTGAGCTTTTATTTATCTATACAAGAAACTCAATATAGAATAAATAAGTTTAATATAGAAATAAAAGTTCGATCTAGCAAATTAATAGTTTATTCAATTTTAAATGATTAGGATATGAATTAAGCTTAACTTTTAATAAAAAATTATGTAAAAACATTTAAACTACATTTAAATACTTTCTTTAGTATCGAAACTAAATGAATATACCAATGAAAAATAAATGATGTGGTCGTTGTTTTGTGATTGTGTAGTAATAAGAGAAACTTTTTCTTATCAATTACTACAATAAGTTCGTCCTTCTTAATGTTAACAAGTTTACGATATTTGGTTAACTATTGCCGTGTATATAACTAAGTGTAGAATAAAATGAGACACATAAAATTGTCGCTTAGCACGAGTGCTAAAATACAAGAAAACATCCTAATTTTGGAAATAAACTCTTTTGTTGTATCACTACTATCATTTATATCAGGCATGTCCAACCCGCAGCCCGCAAGTTCCTTTCGTGCGGCCCTACATAATTTTTATAATATTTCTTTCACAAATTCCACTAAAAAATCGGCAGCATTCAAATTTTTATGTAACAAATGGTATAATTGAAATACTTTGAGCATCGCATCGTTTTAATTGTATCTGTGGCCCTTAATAGCTTTGAAAATGCGGCCCGAATGGTTTAAAGGTTGGACACACCTATGCTTTTAATACTGTGATACTAGAATCTATGAAAAATTGTGTTTAAAATAGAGGATAAATGCGGTAAACTTACCAACCTTTGCAATTACATAAATAAAATGGATTTTATAGCCAAAAGAAAAAACAATGAATGAGTACAATTAATATTTACAATTTTTTTTTTCAATTAATAATAAAGAAAATAATCGAAATGATGTAAAATCTTATATAATTTATTCAAGACAATAATAACAAAAAAAAAAAAAAAATGTAATTAAACGAAGATGATCTAAATAAATGTTTTAAAAATCTTGTTGCTCTCTATAACACTGTTCATACAGCTGTTTGCTTCTATTCTAATTATAATAATAAAAATTATTGTTTAAAAATAATAGAAAATTGCTTTGCGTTTTCTTTTTTTTTTTTTTTTTTTTTGTGAAGTGGAAATAGTGAAAAAGCTATAAACGCCTGTCAGGTGTGGCTATTTAATTTTTCTTCTTTTTTTTTTATTCATAGTAGAAAATAATAATAAATAAATAAATAAAAACGAAAAAAAAACGAAAAAGTAAAAAAGAAATTCATGATTGCATAACCGAGAGAAAATAAAATAAATTAATTAAATTAAAACAATCAAATTTTAACGGTTTTATAATTTTACTTGCATGCTTATTATGGTGTAACACGCGGTTCAAGGGAATTTTTCTCTTTATTTTAATTTAACTAAATAAATATTAATTTTAATTGTAAAGATGTAACATTTTTTTTTATAACTATTTTATGTATGTCACATATATTTAGTCGTTTTCTTTCTTAATCGTTTATTTAGTGTTGACAATATAGTTTGGTCTGGTCGTACAATGATTTCAGACAGATGAAACAATTTTATAATATAACTCAATCACTGTTATTATCTTGATATTTTATATCAGATATTATTCATTTAATTATTTTTAAGAATTAAACAGAGAGTTACAAAATAGACACCAAAAGACAGAACACTTCCAGTAACGGAGTCTTCCAGTATAATATGTTTTACTTTTTTTTTTTGAAAATTGATATCTTTTCTTATCGACATTTTTAATATCTATTAATTATCCAGTGATTAATGCAATTTTAATGTTAAAGTTATGTTCAAAAATTAAAATTTTTGTTTGTCCAAAAAAATAATTTCTATTTGAACGAGAGAAAATAGAAATGCTAAACATTTTATGATTTAAGTAAAACAAATTTGTCAAATTATGCAATGGTATTTAAATGTTTAATTAATAATTAAACAAGTTTTCCATGATTTTGGTGGTAATGAAACATTTGTATTAACCAAAATAGATTATTTGCACAATTTACCATTTCTACTATAAACTGTCAGTGCTTATTAAATTAAATAACTTCTGCTTTAGACAATTTAAGATAAAGTGAATCAAGTTAATTAGTAAATGAAGAGAAGTAAAATAATTTTTCTGCAGTAAAACTTAATAAATAAATGTTATAAAATATAATAAAATTTGTGACAAAATGATGAAATTTTGTTAGTATAAATACTCGTCAAACCTATATACATATTGTATTGTTTAATCGTTTAATTAAATTAAATGTAACATGGTTTAAAAGTTTGCGACATATAAATGCTAGAAAAACGTAAAAGTGTATCGAAGGCAATAAAGCAAATTAAATAACCTTTTCCCGTTTAGTAAAAGAAAGTGGATGGTTTTTGTTAATTAAATAGGTGCTTCTATTTATATAACATCATGTACAAAGTAAATAGTAAGTATTTTATAAAAGATTTTAAAAGAAAATATTCCAACCTACAATTTTTCTTATTTAAATAAAAAAAAAAAACCATCAGCTCATAAAATTTATTTACTTAAACAAAAAAAAAAAAAATGTAAAATCTAAAGATGATAATGGAATGCACCAAACCCTTTTCCAAATAATTTAACTTTAACTCTTTAACTTTGTGCGTTCGCATAATTTCGTTTTGCTTTAAATAAAAAAAAAAAAATAAAATTCAAAATTGATTTCAATCACTGAAAAACTTTCTAAACTTTTCTGTTAAATTCATTTAATTATAAATTTTGGTGCAGTAATGAGATTGCTTCGTTTGATGCTCTGCATTTTAATTTTTTAATTAAACATTTGCCAAGTAATTTAATTAATAATTTAAGTAATTAAGAAATATTAATAAATATAAAAATGAAATGTTGCTACAATATCCTGATAAATTATTCAATTAAAAGCAAATTACATCTTAATGAAACCCAATAAATTATTGATTTTTTATTTTAATTCGACAAAAATGTAATAATTACAACATATTTCTAATTAAAATTAAAATTTCAATTGTATAATACCTTTTAAAAGAAATAGTATAAAAACAAAAATTATATTTAAATACTATAACCGGTTTGAAGTGCATCGTAGAGCAAACATAGCAATTAATTAGCAAATCATTTTTAAAATAAGAATGTGGATTACGATGTCAAGAAAATCAATATTTTTTTTTTTTTTTTTTTTTTACTTTAAATTTTTATAATTTTAAATTCTAATTAATTATTCGATGTTGTTGCTTTAATGTTTTTTGTTTTTTTTTTTTTTTTATAAAATTAAATAGCTAAATAAAGTAATAACAAACAACATAAGATTTCTTTTCCATATAATTAAAAGATATATATAATTATAATTTTAGCAAAGTCTATTGACCGTCCTTGATCTGAATAATATTGTTATTACAGAAAAACATGATTTTTAATTTATTAATTATTTTGAATAAATCGTTTTAACGTTTAAACAGCATTTTACAGTGCGTTCAATATTTTTCGTTATTTTACCAATGGTTATAAAACTTCTAAAACGAAAAAGTTTGTTAATAGGAAGAGCAGTTTGCAACAGATGTTTTTTTTAAAAAATGATTTTTATATGTTCTATTGTATTCTAATTTTATAGAATTGAAAAAATAAATGTTGTATACTAAAAAAAACCTCTAAATTCAATCATAACAAGCGAAATATTATAAAATCGGAAGTAAATATATTAAGAAAAAACAGTGTCTTTAGTAATATTAAGCTTTTATTATAATTTGGGACATAGTTTATACTATAATTGGCCAATTAAAATCGAATTATACCAAAGTATGCTAAATACAATAAACAAACAACTTTTGTGACAATATTATTGGTGATTTATTAAGCTTGCATAAATTTGCTAATATGCGTTGAAAAAAATTCTACTAAAAACTAAACATAGCGACAAAATCGAGTCAAATAAAAAAAAATGATTAAATTTATAAAACCACCACCAATGTAAACATGATGATTTAATATTGAATAACGAAAAATATAAAAACAAACATCACAGATGGTATGCCAATAAACAAACTAAATAAAAACTTAAACTTTCGATGTTTAACGAAAAAAATTAATAAAAATCGCGTTCAAAAAATAAAAATTACAAACTGGTTTCACTTTCAGTGCGGTTTGCTTGTTTTTTTTTTTTTTTGATTTCATTTCATTTCATTATTTAACTAAAATATTTGCCATCGTCTTTAATAATTATTTGTCTTTGGAGTATTTTCTTAGTACGAAAATTTTATTTATTAATTTTTCCATCTAGAAATATAGATTTATTAAAAAAAAAAAAAAAAACCCCAGTTTCCCAAAATTTAACCAACAATAACACACTGTCACAACGCTATGTCCGTACGTAAGCAACAATAATCAAAAAATAAATAACACTGAAAGATGAAATCGCAATATTTGGTTTTGAAAGGTGAAAATAATAATGTTCCGGTCATTTAATTGACGATTATTTCGGTTTATATTATTATGTAGCTTTAAGTTTGGCTACAGTTAAAAATTTGAAAAAAAAAAAAAAACATTTTGGTACTTTTCTCTTAGCTAATCCGTGATGTAACACACTACGATTATTTATGCATTGTAATCGTTACTTTTACTTTATTATTGTTTGTAAAATATATTTTTGTTGGCCTTTTTTTCTCTTCTTACACCTTCATCGTTTTTTTTTTTTTTTTCATTATTCTGATTGGTACTATTTCTGTTCCTATTTTATGTAATTATTTAAACAAACATTTTATTTTTATTATTTAATTAATTATTTTGATCGGTGATGTTGTGATTTTTTCTATGTTATACGTGCCAAAACTTTTTAGCATACTATCGAAACTAACATAGAATTCAATGTTTTATAATACACCTGTAAAATAGTTATGTTGACATTTATTGGATACATAATAAAGCACGTGAACCAACAACTACTTTACTTTTTATTGACGTTTTATTGTTTCTAGTTGAATTTATTAAATTGAATTGGGTTCTACTAACTAAGTGTAGCGTCAAATGATTGATTTTAATTTTGTGTTTATGAAAAAATATTTCAATTTCTATTATGGTTAAATGTATCCAACGCAATAAAAGTGATTTTTATATTTAGCAATATGAAAAAACACAATTGAATGAGCTAAATTAAATAAAATTTCTGAAATATAAATCAAAGCATAAAACCATATTCAAAAGTTTAAGTTAATTATAATTATTGTTTTATTTAATTTATAGAAACGAATATACATAAAGTAAAGACAATAATATAATAATAATACAAAAAAAAAAAAAAAAAAACGTACAAAATGTAGTTCAAACGTTTGAAAAGTTTTTTAGTTTTTATTTTCTCCTGCTTCTAAATTACTTTCTTTATTATGTTTGCTACTAATAATTATTGATATTTTGATTACAATTATAATTAAAATATTTTATTGGTCTAATTTTAAGGTTAATTGATTTTTTTAAAATTTTTTTTTAATAATTAAAGTAATTAAATTCAATTAATATGGATAATTGGGTTATTTTTCGCTTTCATTTTCGATCCGTCATTTAGATTTCGTTTCAGTAATAATAGTGTTATCTGTTATTAATTTTTTGTTTTGTCAATAAAACGGCTTACGATAATATTTGAAACAATTTGTAATTAATAAATAAATTAAAATGTTTAACATTGGTTGAGACTACTACTGGTAATGGTCACTTAAGAGATCTGATATGGAATTAGGAATTATTAATAATTATAATAAACTTTAAGTGACATTTTATTAGTCATTCATATGTTTATAAAAAATTAAGTTGTGAAATTAAGTTTGTAAACGTACGTAATTCCTTGTAACTTTCCGCGTAACACCATTTAGCTTAATCTAAATAATTTCATTTTATTAATATAAACAGAAATTTGGTTTTAAATAATAAAAATTAAAATTTATATCTAGATCCGGTTATTAAATTAAAAAAAAAAAAAAAAAATCCAAAAATGTTTTGGAAAGTGAATTTTCATCCCAAATGAATTTTGTTATTATTAAAAAGTTTCAACGTTAAGTATCCTATATATACAAAAAGTTTATTACATTTAAACTGTTAATTTTTGTAGTATCTATTGTACATGACTTAGTTAAATGTTTATTATTCAGTTTTATTACCTGTAATCACATATCATAATCTTATTTTATTTTTATTTAGTTTGTGTGACTGATAATTTTCTACGCTATTAAAAAATACAAATTAGTTGAAAAGTTGCCCACACGAACACGAGCACAAACACGAGCACAAACACGAACACGAACACGAACACGAACACGAACACGAACACGAACACGAACACGAACACGAACACGAACACGAACACGAACACGAACACGAACACGAACACGAACACGAACACGAACACTTAGAAGAATTATTTTACATTGCAGTCAATCACTTTGGTGGACTCATAACCCACAACCGGTTAAGTTTTTAAAATCAAAAAATAAATAATTATTATTCAACAAATTATTTCTCTATTAAAGTTTTTACTTTACTTTTCCTTTATGAAAAATTTTAAATGCTGTAAAAAATGACACAAAACAGTCATTTTGCTTATGCTTCTTTTTATTTACTCTACTATTTTAATTCAATTCAACAAAAATGAAAATAATTAGAACAGAAATAATAGATAAATAAGTCACAATCTTATTAAAAGTTTTTTTTAATTAGACTCTGACTATTTATTTTCTGAAATCTTTACTTAAAAAAGTCTCTGTGAAATTCTGTGAATAATAATTATTTTTAACCCTAATTCAATTAAATTTAGTTTATTTTAAATAGTATTTGGCTCATTGGATTAATAATCACTATTTAATCACGCAAAATTAAGCTACAAATTCAAACAAACGAATTAATAAACTAAATTGCTGTTTTATTGGATTTATTATAGAAAAATTATATCTACTTCTACTATTATTTATATTAATATTATTATCAAATTACATATTTTATATATACAATAAAAAAAAGCAGAAGAAAATAAAATTTCTCTTTTATTTTTTTTATAATTTTTTTGGTGTTGGAAACGGTTGCATTGGGCTCCGACCATTGATTCAGATCTTTAATTAAAAACAATATTTTCTTCTTCAACTTTGCATAGTATATTCTTTTTCTAAAGCACAATATCATAAATAGATATTTATAGTCTAATCGGAGTGCTTAAATTTACGTTATAATTGTGATGTTTATGATTGTTTTTTTGTTCAAAATTTTTTCAATGTGAATGAAATAAACTGAGAAGTAGCGCGCTGAAAATTTGTTTACTCTAGCGTCGCCGTTGCTTTATTGTTTTATCTTGAAATCGTTTGGAAGTTGTTTTTTAAAGATATTAAAAATCTGTGTTACATTGGTAAAAGTGGATGTTGCATACAAATCTGCTTACATTATATTGTTATATACCTAATAGATTTGTTCTAGTAGCTAATTTTGTATACAATTGATTTTGTAAATATGTTGCCATTTTAATTGTTGATTTAAATTTGATTTAATAATATACTGATAATGTAAGATAATAATAAAAAAAAAGATAATAGAAAGAAGTTATCGATATCAGCATACTTACTTACTAATTACAAAATATTAATTAAAATCACATCATTCATTTCAAGCCATTATTGCTTCTCATTTCATTTCTTTAACATTTTTGTTAAACATTTCGATTGCTATTGCGTAGTTAAAATTCATATTTTAAAACCCTTTCTCTTTTTTCTTTCTTTTGTTTTCTTGGATAAATTAAATTTTTTATTACGTCATTAGCATGAAAATATCGGATATAAATACATAAAGCAAAAATATTTACAACGGAAAGCGGCTACAAATACGTTTACACCAGTAACAGCAACAACAACAGTGGCAACCATAATCAACAATATGAATAACAAGTTATAAAAGGTAACGTTTTAAGTAACTTGAGCATGTGCAATAACTGTAACGAAGTGAATATTAAAATAAAATAACAAACAAACAACAAGAAACGCAAGTGTTCAGCATTTTTACCGCATTTTTTTTTTTCATTACCTTAAGTTGAGTTACGTTAAGTCATAACGTGAAGTCATCAATCTGTGTTTGATTGAATTAAAGGGTTATTTGGTAATAATTACTCATTTATGTGTATGTGTGCACAAGAGAAATTATTATTTTTTTTTTATTATTATTATCTTGTTGCTTTTTCGATTTAACAGTTGTTTGTGAAAGATTTTATTTGTTAAAGACTTTATGATAGTTAATTGTATTTTCTGTCATTTTTTTTTAAATAAAAATATATTTTTATCAGATTAATACATATGTATTTAATTATTTTTTTACATTTAATAAAAAAAAAAAAAAAAAATAAAATTTCACTTTTTTATTTGGTAATTATTTCATCAGGTGATTATTTATTGGTTTGTTTGAAGTCGCTAATCGCTTTTATTTTTTTTTAATACACAATTTATTTGGATTATTTAAATGTGACTTTGTTGAAGGCTACCCATTAGTCACATGGGTGACCTTTGATTATAATTTAATATCAAAATTATGTTATTTATAACGGAAATAATTTGTTTTTGGTAATTAAAATAATGTTTTTAATGCTGTTTTAAACGGTTTATTAATAGAAGAAATGAACATTTTTTTTTTTTGGAAATGCGATGTCAGTGTCTGTTTAGGGATTTAGTACTAACAATCGATCTATGAAGACACTAAACTACTATGTCAAATTAAAGGATTGGTTTTTATTAGTTTGCGGACGTTGTTATCAAAGGATTGGATTTGAATTATGGGAGGTACGTCTGCGAGTTCTTGATTGATAATTAAACTGACTTAAGCTATTTAATTAAAATGGTTTAAGCAAACAGGAGATGTTTTCTCCTAGGCAATGAAATGCAATGTTCTCATAACTTTTCTTTTACAAACATGACTCAAAAAATTTAAGTCCAATTAATTAACTAATTAACGTCTTTTATTTTTTTTTAAATATTAAATTAATTAAAAATTTAAATCATGTTTGTTAAAAACACAAAATAAAAACAAACTAACATAACCTTAACCTTAGATTAATAATCTTAAAATAAAAAATAAAAAAAAAAACAAAACAAAACAATTAATTAAACCGAATACAAGTAGGTACATAACTTGTGTGCTCATAATTTGCTATTTTATTTATTTATTTATTTTTTTGCCGTTTTTTTATTATTATTATTATTATTTTATTTTAATGAGTTTTACTTTGAATTGGAAAACATTTATTACTTAAGCGATGTAACCGATGCTAATTAAAGCACACGGCAATTATATGCAGAGTAATGCCATTAAGTAGTTTTGTTTTGTTTTTTGTTTTTTTATTATTAATTATATTATTTTACGATTAAAAAAATATTTAATTAATTAATATAAAAATCAACGGTAAGTACGTGATTTTTTTTTTTAATTCATTTTTTAATCAACAAAACAACACTAGGAATCCCAATTGTCTGAACAAATTTTTTGTTTGTTTTAATTTCTTACTAATTTTGGGTGGCAGACCTTTGACTAAAATTAATTTTTATTTGAACCTTGAAATATTTATTATCACAGAAAAAAAAAAACGATATAAAAAACATTTAAATTTGCATTTTACAGCAAGTTTGCTTCCTTGATAAAGAAAGTTTAAATTTGGTCTTTGTGCTTCTTTGTATGCTTTTGTTCTTGGCAAATAAATTCTACTACCCTTGACAGTTTATGGTTTCATTTAATTAACGCATTGATAATTGTCTATTGTTAATTTAAATATAAAGAGCGATTATTAAAAAACATAATTTGCTTATTAGTAAATAAATATTTTCCAGCGTACAATACAACTTTGCATTTATAATGTTTAAATTTTTAAAATACAAAATAATAAAATTTGTCAACAATGGATAATTTAATGAAATTCGCGATCATAATAATCACATTTTAAACTTTTTAATAATAATAATATTAGAAAAGGAAAAATCATATTTATTAGTTAAAAAATTTCACACATTACTAATTAAAATATTATTTATGAATACAAAAAAAAAAAAAAAAAAAAAAAATAAATAAATTAAACTTACGTGAATAATTTTTGATTAAAACTGTTGTCTGCCACCAAAACATGCGGCAGATAGAAACAAAACATACAAATTTCTATTCAAAATTCACTTCTCTGCTGTTTATTAAATTGTTTTTTATTTATTTCTCTATTGGTTTTTACTTTAATCGATTTATTGAATTAAAACACTTTTTGATTCACTACAAACTCAAGAAATTTAACCTTTTTTTTTTTGTATTTTTTGTATTGTTCGCTGCTTTAGTAAAATAATATTCAATTTTTATATATTAAAAAAAAAAAACAAAACTTTACTTTCTCTTAACCAAAAGTTGAAAATTATTTACAGAAAAATGTATGGGGAAATAAAGTTATTATTAAAAAACGAAATAGCTGTGTGGTAGGTGGCTTTAATGACATTTCTTTTAATGATATTTTATCTTTTATCGCGATATTAACATAATTAAACATTGTGGTTATGTTAACTTAATTTAAACAGCATATAGAATGATTGTGCTTAGTTAAATTAAGTCATGTTATGCTCAATTATGTTTATATTACGTAAGTTATAATTTTATTTTACTAGTTGTTCTACTATATTAAGTTACATTAAAAAACTCTTTTTACTTGACTTTTAGTTTATTCATTTTCAGATAAATGGTAAAATTCATTTAATTACAATCCGTTGTGATATGTTATGAAATTATGGATGGTCTGTTAAACTTAATTTTTTTTTACAATTTATTAAAAATTATTTAGTTACAACAATGCATAAATTAAGCAGCTGCTATCAATTTCCTGAATTATTTTTTATATTGCGCTGAATTTCACTAAGGTTTTTACTTAAAATTAACAAAGATTAAATAAAGATTCGTCAAGTTTTTTGCACTGTTTTATGTAAGAGAAAACAAGCCAAAAAAGTATTAAAATGATTTTAAAAAATACGGAGAAAATCCAATCATATCCTAAAACTAACACTTGGTTGGTTACAATTTTAATAATTTAATTATTTATTTATTTATTTAGAAAATTGTCCAAAACAGAAAAATAAAAAAAGGTTAAATCAAATAAGAAACGAGACTTTCTTTCAATTATTTCATTTTAAATAATTTAATAAACTCTTTTCACACATTTCACTTCAGATATTTATGGAAAATGGAAAAAAAAAAAAAAAAATTAACAATAATTAACAGTGCGATAATTAAATTAACAAAAACAGAGAAAAATGTTTTTTTTTTTTTGCAAAATTAACACGGAAATTGTGTGATTTAAGTATAAAATAAAAAAAAAAAAAACAAAACTAGCTCCACTAGCTTAATTAAAGCTTGCAAAAATATAATAAAATTAACGAAAATAAAACCAAAAGACTAATAAAAAAAAAAAAACTATTTGTCACAAACAAAAAGACATAAAAATTAATTATAAAAATAAATAAATAAAAAGAAATGAAAAGAAAAGAAAAATATATTAAAAAGCAAATAAAAAACGAAATGAAATAAAATAAAAAAAAAAACTGTCACGCTTTCTCACCAAACATAATTATTAATAAATAAAGTAAATAAAGTAAATAACAACAAATATATGAAAATTACAATTAAATTAACATGAATATTAATAAAGATAGTTTAAAAAAAAAAAAAAATAATAATAATAATTAAAAAGCATAAATACTGCGCTTGAAATTATAATATAATTTATTTTATTCTCAAACACAAATTTCCCCTTTTTTTATTATTGTAACCGTTTGTTTGCTTGCTCAGAAGAATTTCTTATAATCACCTTTAACTTTTAATTAATTATTGCTCTTAGAAATATTGCCAAGGGACGAAACAAACTAAAAACATTTAATCCAATAATTAAAACACATGAATTTTGCTTTTTTTTTTTTCTTTTTTTTATTTAATTCTCACAATTCGCACAAAATTTTTTTCACCACATTATTCACTGTGAGTTAAATTAAAGTACAATTTAAAACACAAAAAAAAAAAAAAAAAAAAAATTAAAAATTTAAATAATAATAAACACTTGTTACACGTTCAAAGTGAATTTTCCATCTGACCGAAGACTGAATAAAAATAATTTTCAAAAAAAAAAAAATAATTATAAATATTTTTGCTGTATACAAACGAAAAACTAGTTACGAAAATATTAAATAAAAAAAAGAAAAAGAAGAAAAAGAAGATAATTGTAAATTAAATCACCTCTTGCTGGTTGTATTGTTTTTACTGTTGATGGTTGCTTTTCTTCAATTTTTATTTTATTTAATTTTTTTTCACAAATATTTTACTATGAAAATTAATTTACTTACACCAAGAAATTCATTGAATTATTATTAAGAAGTGAAAATTAGAGTGGTGGCACGACTTGTTGTTTTTTTTTTATTATTAAAATGCAAAGATTAACTATTTGTTTATTTTTTCTATTGCAGCTTTTAGCGTGTTTTAACTACAATGAATTAATTTTGTTTATTTAAATTAAGAAAATAATTTTTTACTTTAAAAGTTTATCGTAAACATTTCGGCGTGGGTGCTTTTTTTTATTTTTTTTTTTTTTTTATTTTTAAAGTCATGAATTAATCGAGTAAATAGTTTTTCTTTATAAATTAATGTATGTAATCATATAATAAGTTTAATATATTTAAGTGAATTGTATATAGAGAGATAAAACATAATAATGATAGGAAAAATGAACGGATTGCAATTGTGTACTTGCTTAGTAAGTTTTTTTTACTTAACGGTGCCAAACCTTGCTTTAATCATCAAATTTTTTAAAAATAAACATTTTTAACGTGTTTTAAATCACAGGTAAATCAGATTAGTTAAGCATGTACATAAAGGTAGGCTACTTATTCTAAAATAATAATAACAATTAACGAGAAACCAAATAATAGAGACAGTAATATTACTTTTAATTAAGATTAAACCGATTAATATATTAATTAGTTATGTGTGTTATTATAAATAATAATATTTTTTCGTTTTGATTAAATTGTTTTCATGTGTGATTTGAATATTAATTATTTGTATAATAGGTAAGCAATGAAATTATTGCTATCATAGTGTAATTATTGCTTTAATGTTTGTTATTATTATAAATTTATATTTTTGCAGAATATTTATAATTAATTATTCTCTATAAATTAATATACAATGACGAAAATGATAATTCTTGATATAAACAAAAATTCATAATTATTAAATATAGTTTTGGCTTTGCAACAATCACTTATTGGTCACCTAGTGACTTAATGTCTTAGATTTTATAAAGCGCCTATAAGCAGACTATAAATAATTATCTACCAAAGATTATTTGATTTTTCTTTCTTTTTTGTATTGAAAATAAAATCGTCAAATAAATTTATCTAGATTTAAATCTTTGTTTGCTTCTTCCTTTCTCATATAAAAAAAAAAATAATTATGCATAAATTTATGTTTTATAATTACACTAAAATTGGTATTGACGCAAATAAAATATAAAATGATGGTTCTCGATATCGACCACTTCTAGTTTTCGTATCTTCATTCATGTAAAACAGATACAATAAATTATTTATTTAGCATCATTCAGAGATCAATATGCTTTCAAAGCAAAAGAACACTAAGGCACGCAGGTATGCATAATAAAATTTAAAATGAAAATTATAAATTAAATCAATAGATGAATGAGTTAAATTTTTAGAGTTAAATGAAGTTAAATGAAATGTAATGTATTCTATCCATTTTTGATATTAATAATTGAATTTATATCCTGTAAAAAAAAAATAAATAATAATAACGTGATAATGAATACATATTTGTAATTGTTTATAACATAAAATTTATATAATGCTATTAATACGAGAATACATTTATTAATTTACAATACATACAACAATATTATTGTTTGTATTCGGAAAAAAAAATATGAAATATGAATAAAAAATTAAATTTGGTAATCATTTTTCGGTTATTAAAATAAGAATTTATGGAAAATTGGGAGTACTTGAGTATAATTTTTTTTTTTTATATTAAAAAAGGGTGAAAGCATAAATATATTTATCGAACACTATTTAAATTCAACAAATATAAATAAAAGAATAATGTTTTTCGTTAATTTAATCAAATGAAATCATGTGGAATCACGTGGTATTATATTAGAATTTTAACGTACTTTGTGTTAATCCTGCTGAATTTAATTTAAAAATTTCTATAGCAAATCTATTTCTGCATTTTAATAAATTAATAAATAATAATTAATATAAATATGATATTATTATATTGTTTTATTTATAGATTTTTATGATTACAATGTCACTTTTGTTAAATTCTTTAATTCTTCTCAAATTATTTGTTGTTGAATTTTTATAAAAATTTATTAACACGAGATACATATATATAAAAAAAAAATTGTTTTTAAGAGAGGGCGAGAAAAAATAAAATTCTCAAATCGTAGATAACAGCGCAGATAATTTGTTGTTTTTTGGCAAAATATCTAGACATAATTTGGTTAAACAGCAGATAGTCAGTTTGAATTCAGTGTTAACAGAGTAATGTTCTTAAAATACGATGGACTTTTGAAGGAAGCTTTTTCATTTATTATTCGTAGTAATGTAAAAATAATTTATTTGCCAGTCATCGTTAAACAATCAATGTGTACGGTTCCAACTATGATAAAATATTTATTTATTAAACGAATATTATGCAATTTTGAGTTCTACGAGTTTTTGTTTTTTTTTCTTTCTTTTTTAGTGTGTTTTATTTTTAGTTTGTGTGTTTTTTTAAAGTTAAATAAATAGTGAAAGTTACATAAATTTTTTATTGTATTGACAATTAGTTTTTATTAACAAAAAACAGATTCTCGTCTCATCTGTTAATAGTGAATATGTTTTAATGTGGATGAAACAAACAGTTGTTAAACCGTCATAACATCACTTGATTAATTTGAAAACTTTTGTGGTTTTCCTATCGTAAAGGTTTAGGCAAGGATATATTTGCAACAATAAAAAAAAAATAAAAAGAAAAAGGTGTTTTAGTGATTATTACAATTTTATTTTAAACAATTAAAATTTTGTTTCTGTGTTAAACCATTAAAATAAAATCTAATATATAATAATAACTAAGAAATTAAACCGAAAAAATAAGAAACTATTATATTAATTATAGTTGTTAAATTAATTTTTAATAAATCTACTATTATATTTTATAATATTAAAGTTTGCATTAATGTTTAATGTTTAAAAGGAGAATGTTGAGGTTTTTTTTTATGTTCTTAACAACATAGATTTTTTTATTTATACTTTAACAAAAGGTTGCTAATAATGAATGCAGTTGAATTGTGGTTAAAACTGAGGTTTTTTTTATAGTATTAACACAATTTTCAATCTGAATTTCATGTTCATCAATAACAAAAAGTAACAAATTTTCTATGTAATAATATTAGAAAATAGTGAATGTCCTTATAAAATGGTTAATATTCCGGTGTTTATTTCATTGTAAATAGTGAAACAATGTGTTTTTGATGCTAAAATAAATAAAATATATAGTTCGTAAATTTATTCCTCTTTTACTATACAAAAAAAAAACACATCTTTAATTCTTTAGTATTGAAATAATCCCCATAATCTAACGTTTGTTATCTGTTTGAATGCATAATTGGCATTATTTTAATTGGATATAAGAGGCTTTTATTAATTATTTATTGTCTAGGGAATATTTGTGTTTGGAAATTATTTGTGGATTATTTAAGTTGATTGTGATTTGGTGACTTATTATAAGCTCGGAGCTAAAAGTTTTTTGTTGTGAATTATACAATTTTCATTAATTAAAATTTTAAATAAAATTCATTTAAATTCATAATTTATTATAATTTTTCTTTAAATCAAAATAAGTTAAAACGATTAAAACAGCAACATAATCATACGTAACACGAAATAAAGTTAAGCATTGTTAACTACCTGTTATTAATCGTCACTTTTATTAACGCGTTTATTAAAACGTATGTTTTAATGAAACGAAAACCATAAACGTTGCATATGTTTACCATAAATATTTTATTATTCTATTCAAATACGATTAATGTTTTTCTAAAATAAACAGAAAAATTTATTAATAATTAAAACAATGAGTGTATGTATGTGTATGTATTGTGTTGTTCATCGTTAAAATTGTATATTTAAATCTGCATCGTTGAGACTCGAACCCAGTACACTGGTGGGTATTGATCAGGGTTCCTACTAATTAGGCCAGTAAAAGATTTATTAATTCAACAAAGAAATTCTAAATGGACTTAGACTGTGGCTTAGACAATGTTGTATGGGAGGTAGAGGGTGAAATTTGGTATCAATTGAAAGGTAGTGAAAATCCGTATGTCTAAAAAATTCTGCCAAAACAAATTTAATTAAATAAACTATCTGATAGTGTAATTAATAAATTGTGACTAAAAATTCATTAAATTTTTCTTATTTTCCTCATGAAACATTTTAGAAAATAATGTACAGTTTTAGAAATGAAAAATATTTTATAGAAAATAATCCTCATTACTGATATTTTCATAATATTAATTGTTTTAATTCCATTCATTACACATGATTTTAGTAATTAATGAATTAATGATTGTAATCGATATTTATGTTTTTTTTTTTTTTTTTTTAGGTTTCTTCGAAAAGGGTTTTATAATAATAAGAAAAATCTCTTTTAATTATTAATCGAAATAAATGCACTAGATTTTTAATTCTAACCATTATTGAATTATTAAGAAATTTAGTTTTAATTATACATTGAATGATTTTAGTATGTTTGTTTTATATAAGCTTTAATGTTGGGATGCTAAAAATCAATAAAAAATAAATGCTCATAAATAAATCATTATGTTTGTGAGCAGTCTTAAATATTAAATTCAAATATAAAATGAATAACAACCTTTACCACAATACATAACAGAAATGGAATTAATTTGATACACTGTTTTATGATGATTAGGAAATAAGAGGGATAAAAAATAAATAAATTGTATGAATTATTGAATAAAACGAAATGCAGACGGTGTTTTAAGTAATTTTTGGGTTAGTAGTGATGAAAATGAATGTTGATAAACTTTTTACAACATAAATAAGTTAATTTTTGTTACCTGCTTTAATAGTAATTTCACTTGAATATACCACATTTTACACAAATAATCACTCTTTGTAAATGAGGGAAATATAGATAAACATACAGAACATAACTCTTCAATACGCTCTACTGTACATGTTTTACTATAATAATAGATAAAATGTTAACAATGATTGTAAACATCAAAAAGAATATTTTTTTCAAAAATTTATGATAATCCTTTTGCGTAATAATCTTACTATGTCTGTTATCTGTGATTATCTGTTTTTTACTACCTGGCGGTTAACAATATATCTGTGTT